>OY740813.1:15883552-17126138 GCA_963514005.1 Raja brachyura | reverse complement strand
ACAAAAAGCTACATATGAAAGTGTCCGTTCAGACCATTTCAAGATGGCTGAAACAAGTGCTGGGTTGTGCAGGAGTTAATACTGACAATTTAAAATCTCACTCCACCAGGGCGGCATCAACGTCAGCAGCGAGGGCAATAGACATCCCTCCAGACCATATCCTCATGGCCGCAGGATGGTCAAATTAATTGACTTTTCAGAGGTTTTATAATAAACCACTTATTGAACCCGAGGTCTTCGCCCATTCCATTTTAAGTTCTGTTTCATAGCTTCTCCCTGGGAGGGAGGACTCGCTATTGTGTTTTATTTTATTTATTTTGTGAATTAAAGCATCAACATGTTAATCAGTACCATGTTTCAACGTATTGCTCATTATTCACTCCTCCTGAGTCAACTGATGCAGTGTGAGACGCCTGGATTCGTATCTACGACATGAAATCACAGAGCTTTGAAATCTTCACGGAATCACTCACGTGACTCCGAAGTAAAATAGTAAGATTAAACGAGAACTTACCAGTTTGAAGTTTGATCTTTATTTTATGAGGAGTTACGATGAGCGATTACGTGCCCACCGCTCCCAACCCTCATATCACAAAGGTAATCTGGCAGTTCTAGGTTTATAATCTTACTATGTTACTTCAATTATTGTTATTCTGTGATTTCTCACCGCTGATTTGAAGATTAATGCGCATGCGGACTGGCAGGGTTCACGTAATTGCTCATCGTAACTCCTCATAAATAAAGATCAAACTTCAAACTGGTAAGTTCTCGTTTAATCTTACTATTTTAATTCTGCATGATTTAGAAAAATGATGATCAGCGTGAAGAAAAAATATATTCACAGGTCTATTATCTAGTGTAGTCACAAAGAACTGCAAATGTTGGATTACAAAAAAAGACAAAAAGTGCTGAAGTAACTCAGTGGGTCAGACAGCATTTCTGGACAACATGGACGGGTGATGTTTTGGATCAGGACCCTTCTTCGGTCCCGACCCGAAACATCACCTATCCATGTTCTCCACAGATGCGGCATGTCCCACTGAGTTACTCCAGCACTTTGTGTTCGTTCTCGAGTGTGTTTGAAGCCCCTTGGCAAGATATTGAGCAGCTGTCTACCCTTATTGGCCAAAATCAACAGTTAATCAGAAGGCAGCCGCAGATATTTGTGCAGAGGCCACCTATTGACTCTGGAGGCTCAATGTCAGGTAGCAACATCCAGGTGGGATGGTTATGGCTAGTGGTGTATCATGGTGACACAGATGGTAGATCTGCTGCCCCACAGCTCTAGAGACACGTGATCAATCCTGACCTCGGGTGCTGTCTGTGTGGAGTCCGTATGAGCAACATGGGTTTCCTCCAAATGCTCCAGCTTTGTCCCACATTCCAAAACAATATGGGCTGGTAGGTTAATTGGCTGCTGTAAATTGTCACTGGTGTGGGTGATGGGAATGTGGGATTGGTGTAGGATTAGTGTAAATGCAAACTTGATGGTTGGTGCGGCCTCAATGGGTCGAAAATGTTTCTGTGTTGTACAATATGATTCTGTGATAATAACAGAATATTAGTCTCTCTTCCAAATTTCTCATCCCAATGTCCCAGAAATTGCTGAAAATAGATGAGAAAATAGCTTCACTCCGTCATCGTGCTGGTGTAACATAGTTATTATAACTAAATGGTTGAAAATAACCCAGGGAGCAAAAACCCTTTCTTGGTGGCAGTCTTTCCACAGGAGCCCGGCAAAGCTTTTTTCCAACTTATGCTTACAGGGACCACCAAAAACAACAATACAAATTCAAATGATAAGTCAATCAAGCTTTTACAGACAATAGACAATAGGTGCAGGAGTAGGCCATTCAGCCCTTCGAGCCAGCGCCACCATTCACTGTGATCATGGCTGATCATTCACATTCAGTACCCCATTCCTGCCTTCTCCCCATATCCCTCGATTCCGTATGCCCTAAGGGCTAAATCTGGAAAACATCCAGTGAATTGGCCTCCACTGTGGCAGAGAATTCCACAGATTTACAACTCTCTGGGTGAAAATGCTTTTCCTCATCTCAGTATCATCTTATGTATGTGTATCTCTTGAAATTAAAAAATATCTATATAATAGGCCGGGAAGTATATCAAGTTGAAAGTGTTTATCTCGTTGTGGGACTTAGCTGTGGTTAACATTCTTGGTATTACGTGGTTCTCCAGCCTTGTGCGTGGTGCCATCTGCAGGGCCCGTTCACAATAGCTAGCAACTAACTGACTGTATCTGTTGCATGACAAAGTGCTCTAGTACTGCTCTTTATGTGAAAAGGAATCCGAGAATATTAGAAAATGTTAATCTCAGCGTAAGAGTGAACTCTGTTCTGTTAATCAGCTTTATGGCATAAAATACTCTATGATGGACAAAGGTGTCTGACAGGTGTGCAGTGACATCTGCAAAACTCATGCGCAATGTAGGTATAATCTACACAACTTTGTTGTGTAACACATTGTAAACTACACAAAGGGAAATCCTAGGGTCTTTGGAAATATTTAGATCACTGTGAGACTTACCCTCTGTTTTGTAGTCCCCGTAATACTAAGTATTTCACATCGTCTAAAGGCATCTAGCGTTGCGAGCAGCACCATCCACAAAATTCATTCTCATTGTGCTAATTAATCCATGAACTTTCTGTGACAGATTGTGAAGTATTTCACTTCATGTTAAGAGCTTTTCTGGAGTACTTGGAAATATCTATCTCATTGTAATACTTAACGGTATTTAATTGATAGCCTTTGTATTATAAAATAATCTGCATCATCTAAAACATCGATTGTGTGCCATTAGTTGCCCGTTGGCCCACAATGTCTGTGCTGAACATGATGCCAAGACAGTTTCTTATCTACCTGCACATAATCCATATCCCTCCATTTCCTGAATATCCATATGCCTGTCCAAAAGTATCTTAAATGCCACTATCGTATCTGCCTCAACCACCAACCCAGGCAGCATGTTCCAGGTACTTTCCACCCTTGAATACGCCTACTTTCAACTTGTGAAAAGCAATTACAGAATATTTGGACATATTTACCTTGTTGTGAGACTGAACAGTTTTGCTTATAACCTTTCTACAGTATTGTGAACGTGTTCTATATAATTTAGAGATATCTAACATGTACTGTATGTGGCATCATCTGAAAAGTTGATTTACTCTGTATGAACTACCTCCCATCAAATGTTGAACAGATTACAAATAATTTCCTTTAATGTCAAGAGCAATTCTAGAGTAGAATTCTAGAGAAATATGCAGGTCATGGTTAAAGTTAATTCTGTTTATTTAATAGTCTTGGTATCATGAAGTACTCTGTATTGTCCTCAAGGCTTTGCACACACTACACAGCTCATTTGCAATGCATCAGCTAAATTGATTTATTTTTAAGCAATTTTTCTTTCTGTGGACAGTAATAGTGGAATAGTTCTGATGAAGGGTCAGAACCTGAAACACCAACCGTTTCTCTTTCCACGGATGCTGCCTGACCAACTTCATTTTTCCAGCATTTTGTTTCATTCCAGCAGCTGGACTTTCTTTTGATTTTCATGTAGTATTGATTTCACTGCCATTTATCGTCCACGAATGCCAACCTTGAAGAAGTTCTGCTCTGCTTTCTGGCATGCTTTGACCCTGTCCCTTTTGCCCCCTTCAGGTAGTTTTTGTTTTCACTTTCAAAGCTCAAAGCTTAATACCGTGTATTGGCACATGCATGTTCTTAACCTTTCTCTGATACGTCACTCACTCTATCTCAAAGCTGTACTGGTGTTCACTTCCACTTCATTCCCCACCACTTTGTTGCAACAGATGTTTTCCTTCCATTCTAATGTCAAAGAGTGCAAATCTCAAAAACGCTTGGATTTCTATACCCTTATTGAGAGATATGGATCAATTCTACACCCCCCCCCCCCCCCGCCACCCCCCCACTATGCCATGTTTTAACCATCCCTTCTGGTGGGTTTCCTCCCTCTGATCCCAAAGAACAGAAATTCTGTCAAAGGGTTGCAAATCCCAAAACATTCACAGATTCTGCTTCCACAGTTGCTGCCTGACCTGCTGAGTTTTTTCCAGCAGTTTTAGTTCTTCTTACTAGAGTAGTTCTCATTGTTCATCTCATTGCAGGACCTCATTCTGTTTCACCAATAGCCATTGAAGCACACGTTATATTATTCAAAGGCAACTAAATGAGAGTAGAGCACAAACATATTGACAAAAAAAAATGTAGGTACTTCCTGCTATGACCTTTGATTCTGTTTATTATGTGATAAATTGTAAACAATTTCTCCTTATGAGGACGTTTTGGAGTAGTTGGAAACATTTATCTTCTTGACATACTGTAATCAATTCTGTTTGGCTAATAACCATTGCAGCACGAACTACTCCATCTTATTGAAAGTAATTTAAAGGAGGGAATTGTAAAACTTACTTGCTTTGTATGAAAAAACTTCCATCAATTGCATCCAATGTTTGTACCCCTAGATAGACACAAAGTGCTGGAGTAACTCAGCGGGTCAGGCAGCGTCTCTGGAGAAAATGGATGGGTGACATTTTAGGTCAGGACCCTTCTTCACCCCTAGTTGGGAACTACTTCTCTTTACGAGAGAACAATTTGGGCATTGTTTAAATGGTTCATATCTTTGGAGGGCACAACATTGTTCAGTGAATAAACACAGAAGTGTGAAGTACACTATCCCATTAAAAGGTCACTAATAGGGCATGAAGCACCCTATGCAAAGATCATTCACATCGTAGAAATTAATTTCAACAACTGGGGGTGTCAAATTCACTTGGACTATCTCTGACCTCTCTCCTCTTTCTGGATTGCTTTGTCCCCATCACAGGAGACAGATTATTGACTACATCTCCACCCACTTGGCCTCTTGCAAAGGCACCTACTCTCAATGTCTACATCTCCATTGCATCTGCTCTTAAGATAGGCTTTCCACTCCAGGACATCTGAGATGTCCTCTTTGGTACGGACGAGTTGGGCCAAGGCACCTGATCCTGTGCTGCATTGCCCTTGAACTCTAATGTAATCCAATTGAGATTCCACTGAACCCAGAAAACGTAGAGCAGGGAAAGAACTAGAAATGTTTGTAGATTTTCCCATGTCGTCGAGATTTACAGGAGGAATGGTGGTACCATGCGAGACATTGGTAATAGCATTGTTGAAGTCTATGCATAGCATGTCTACTGTCTAGCCTTCATCAATTTTCCTAGTAACCTCCTCTGTTTTCTAAGGAAACATTTCCCCCACAAATAAAACATTGTTGATTTCCCCTAATCAGGCCCTCCATTTCCCAATGATCATAAATACTATCCCTAAGAATATTTTTCCCATAGTTTCCTTACTCCTGATGCAAAACTCACTGGCCTGGGGTTTCCTGTCTTATCCCTATTGCCTTCTTGAATATGGGAACAACCTTCCAGTCTTCCACCCTCACCTGTGGTTAAAGATGATGCAAATATCTGTCAGAGTGCCAGCAAACTATTCCTGTTTTCTATAACACCTCGGGATAAATTTCATTTGCTATGGTGGATTTTCCAACCTTGATGTGTGTCACTATCTCTAACACTTCTTCTTTCCTTATAGACATGTGTTCCAGACTGTTTTCACACACCTCCCTGAACTTTCTGTCCTCCCCATTCTGGTGAATGCAGACACCACATATTCAATCAGGACATCACACACATCCCTACACTTACTCTCTGCTTCCAAATATTCATAAAAGGTTTGGGAATTCTCTGATCAGGGCCATTTCATGCTCCATTCTGCTCTCTGGTGTCATCCAGAGCCAAGATAATGGCTGTAGTGGAGGGAAAAAGCAAGAATCAAGAGGTCAACAGCGTCAGGGGAATTGATAGAGATAGACAGTTCCTACTGTGGCTGTAGAACTGAATCTAGAATGACGTGTTGCCTCTCTAGTGCCATGGTCAAGGATGGTCACAAACAGTTTAAGGGCAATCTAAACCGGGGTTGGTAAACAGCCAAAAGTCATGGGTGACATTAGCAGATGGCACAATGGCACTGCTGCCTTACAGCGCCAGAGACCCAGGTTCAATCCTGATTATGGGTGCTGTCTGTACGGAGTTTGTACGTTCTCCCTGTAACCACGTGAATTTTCTCCAGGTGCTCCAGTTTTCCAAAGATTTTTTGTAGGTTAATTGGCTTCGGTAAAAAATTGTAAATTGTCCGAAGTGTGAAGGATAGTGTTAGTGTATAGGGTGATCATTGGTCAGTACGAACTTGGTGGGCCGAAGAGCATGTTTCCACACTGTATCACTAAAGTCTAAAGTAAAGTTAGTACTAACAACAAACATACAAGGAGGAATAAGGTCCTGCAACATGCATTGAGGGAGCTATGTATTCAATTAAAGAACAGAATCTCTGAAGTTGTAATCTCTGGCTTTCTTCTGATGCCACCTGCTCAGAACAGTGTATGTGGGAAGGCTTCCGGGGTCCACAGCCACAGTAGGAACTGTCTATCCCCTCTCTATCCAGTCTCCCGGCACTCTTAACTCCAAACTCTTGCTCCTCCCCTCTAGTGCAGCCATGATCTTGGCTATGGAAAGGTTTAAAACCCAGAAAGCCATACCAACGTTTAAAATGTGGATTTCAAACATGTTGGACACCGCACATCTTGAGGAAATGCGATTCCTCCTAATAGATAAATCAGACCAATTCTTAACGAGTTGGTCTCCATTTGTCGATTTTCTGGAAGCATATGGTGCAACAAAATCGTAGAAGCTAACTGTTTCAGGATTGGGTGAGGTATGGTCAAGAATATAGATAATGATCTCCTTAATTTCTTTCTTTCTACTCTTTTTCTGTCTTTTTTTCAATTTTCTTCTTTCACACGTTTTTCCTTTTCACACACTATATATCACACATTTCTCTATCTTTTATTACCTATTCTCTCTTTTTCTTTTTCATTATTAAAACAAAATAAGAAGCTGTACATAAAATGCAATATGTCAATATATATTAGGCACCTTGGTGCCATATTCCTGTACTTACTTCTAATAAAATAAAAAATTATAAAACCCAGAAGGGTTTAAATGGTTTGGCAAGGGACTGGACCAAAGAATTGGTTGTTCAATTGCTGTGGGGATTTTCAGTGAAATACAGGAGAAAACTAAGTCCCGTAGGCAGGGCAGACATTGGAGGACCTGAGGATGAAGTTGCATCTATTTCAATGCAATGGAGACTGACTGGTAAGGTAGATGAACTCAGAGCATTGATCATTACACGAGAACATGATAGTGTTACTGTCACTGATGTATGATTGAAGGAAGGGCACCTAAGGTTTCCCCGTCACACAGGGGAAGATATAAAAGAGGAAGTAACTTTGCAGCGTTGATGAAGAATTCCATTATTGCTGTAATGAGGGAGTATATCCTTGAATGATCATCACATGAGGTCATATGGGCAGAACTTAGAAACAAAAGGGGGCCAATAATTTTCTTGGCTTAGTAGATTATATAAAATCAGCGGTGGTGTTGATAATGTGAAGGAGAATGCGAGGCCATGGAATGATATTGTTCAAATGGTAGGATGGCAGAGTGGTGGCAGATGGAATTTAACCCTAATAAATGAAAGCTGATTCACTTTAAGTGGACTAAAAACAGTAAACCACACATAATGAATGGTAGAGTCTTCGGTAATATTGATGAACTAGGAGACCTTGATGTCCATGCCTAAGGATTCCTGAAGGTGGCAGTACAGATTGATAAGGTGCTGAAGAAACCATATGGGCTATTTGTCTCATTAGCCAGGACACAGCCAGGATAGGGAGGGAAGGGGGGAGGGCTACATCAGTGTGCGGGGAGGGGATGAGGAGGAGGAGAGGTTAAAAAGAAGAGAGGAAGGGGCGAGAGGGGATGGAAGAGGTAAAAAGGGGACAGAGAAGAGGAGAGGGAAAGGAAAGTGGAGAAGGGGGAGGGAGATTGGATATGGAGAAGGAGTAGGGAGAGATGAATGGGGAGGTGGGAAGAGGGGAAGAATAACATGGAGGAGATGTTTGTGGGTCTTATTGCGAGGATATTGAGGGGAGAAGGAGGAGTGTGAGGTTGGAACAGAGCGGGAATCTGGTGGAGAGTGGGGAATTGAATGGATGGAGAGCAGAGCAAGACTGGTGAGGTGAAAAGAGCAAATGCATGTTGGAGGGGATAATGACTATTTTTGCTGACATTTAATGTGGTAAAGGGGAGAGGGGAAATGGGGTGGTGGGAGAAGGAGAGTGGGCTGGAATGAATGGAAGTGCAAGGGAGGTATCTCGATGGATCGTTGAAGGGGAGTTGTAGCTGTTGGACAGGCGGAGGGAAGTTGAGGATGGATTGGGACTGGAGAGAGGGCATGGGTGAGGTTTGGAGTGTCTTGAGCAGAGAGTGAAATGTAGAGGGAGAAGTGAGAAGGGCCATGGAAGAGAGAGTGTCAGGAGGAAGAGAGGTTAGGGTATTACTTGACCATGCTATCAATGAGATATGGTTGAAGGACAGGACTGGCACCTACAGATTCCTGGTCATGACAGGGGAAAGATATAAAAGAAGAAATAGCTTTGCAGAGTTAATTCAGAAATCCAGAGGTTAAGAAAGTGGGTGACAAGAAGGTGAGGTGTGAACAGGGGTGAGAAGAGGGAAAGGTGAGGGGGAATGGAGGGAGTGGAAGGGTGGTAATGGCAGTGGAGAAAAGTAAGGCGGGGAAGGGGAGAAGAATAATAGGTGTACGATGAAGTGGAGATTATAAAGTGGTGTGTGAGGTAGAGGGAGGGGTAGCAGTGGTTGGAGGAGGGGCAAATGTGGAGTGGGGGAGGCAGGGAGTGGATGGGGCGGAGGAAGAGGAGGAGGTGATGCGGGTTAGATGAGGAGTGGGAGGTGGAAGAGGGACAGCAGTGTCAGGGAGGATGGGAGAGGAGGGAGAGGGAGAGGAGGATACAGTGAGAGGGTATGGTAGGATTGTCTGATGAAAGGCAGAGGAGAGCAGTTGGATGGTGGGGAGATTGGGACAAGACGGAAGTTTTGGGGAGGAGCAAACGTAGGTCAGATGGAATGATGAGGGGGACGAGGAGGAAACGGACGGAGTAAGGGGGAAGGGATAGTTTGGAGGATGTAAAGTGAGGATGAGGGTGCAATATGGAGAGGGGTTGAGCAGGAGGGAATATGGAGGGAAGGGAATGTGGAGGGGGTGATCAGGAGGGATGACAAGGAGGGGTGATGAGGGGGGCTGGTGTGAGGGTGAGGAAGGAAGATGAGGAGGGTGTGAGGAGGAGATGAGAAGGGGAACTGAGGGAAATGAAGAGAGGGAGAAGAGCTGGAGAGGAGGAAGAGAAGGAGATGAGGGAAAGTTGAAATGGGGAAAAAGAGGAAAATTAGGAGTGGGTAAGGAGGGGAGATGAGGAAGGGCAAGGAAGGAGAGATGGGGGATTTAAGTGGTGGGGATTGAGGAGAGTATTGGGATGTGCATTGTGGGGAGGAGTAAATGGAGTGATTTAGAAAGTAGGGATGAAGGGGAACAAGGAGGAAAAGGAGGTATTGAAAGTTAGGAGAATTAAGGGAAAGGGTTGGAGATGTGGAGGGTGGACCATGTGAAGTGTCTTGAGGACGAGGAAAGGGAAGTGAGGAGGAATGGGGTGGGAGTGAGGAATGGGGAGAGAGTGGGGAGGGAGTGAAGAGGAATGGGGAAAGAGGAAGAATAGGAAGGAAGTGAGGGAATGGGGATGGAGGATCTGAGTAGGAATGGGGAGTGGGTGGGGGAAGTGAGGTGGATTGGGGAGGGAGAGTGGGGAGGGAATGAGGATAAAGGGGGAGTGAGAAATGGGAGGAAGTGAGGTGGAGTGGGGAAGGATAAGGGAGTGAAGATAGGTGTGAGGTGAATGGGGAGGGGGAAGGGGAGAGAGGAGGGGGAAGGGAGAGAGGAGGGGCAAGGGGAGAGAGGAGGGGGAGAGGAGGGGGAAGGGGGAGAGGAGGGGGAGAGGAGGGGAAGGGGAGAGGAGGGGGAAGGGGACAGAGGAGGGGGAGAGGAGGGGGAAGGGGGAGAGGAGGGGAAGGGGGAGAGGAGGGGGAAGGGGAGAGGAGGGGGAAGGGGGAGAGGAGGGGGAAGGGGGAGAGGAGGGGGAAGGGGGAGAGGAGGGGGAAGGGGGACAGGAGGGGGAGAGGAGGGGAAGGGGACAGAGGAGGGGGAGAGGAGGGGGAAGGGGGAGAGGAGGGGGAAGGGGGAGAGGAGGGGAAGGGGGAGAGGAGGGGGAAGGGGGAGAGGAGGGGGAAGGGGGAGAGGAGGGGGAAGGGGGAGAGGAGGGGGAAGGGGGAGAGGAGGGGGAAGGGGGAGAGGAGGGGGAAGGGGAACAGGAGGGGGAAGGGGAGAGAGGAGGGGCAAGGGGAGAGAGGAGGGGGAGAGGAGGGGGAAGGGGGAGAGGAGGGGGAAGGGGGAGAGGAGGGGCAAGGGGAGAGAGGAGGGGGAGAGGAGGGGGAAGGGGGAGAGGAGGGGGAAGGGGGAGAGGAGGGGGAAGGGGAACAGGAGGGGGAAGGGGGAGAGAGGAGGGGCAAGGGGAGAGAGGAGGGGGAGAGGAGGGGGAAGGGGGAGAGGAGGGGGAAGGGGGAGAGGAGGGGGAAGGGGGAGAGGAGGGGGAAGGGGGAAAGGAGGGGATCGGGAGAGAAGAGGGGGATCGGGAGAGAGGAGGGGGAAGGGGGAGAGGAGGGGGAAGGGGGAGAGAGGAGGGGGATCGGGAGAGAGGGGGACTGGGAGGGAGGGAGTGAGGGGGAGTCCGGGCCTGGAGCGGGGCCGAGGGGGTGGGACCAGCCGCTGGCTCACCGCCCGCCCGCCCGCAGGGGAGGCAGAGCTGCGGCTCGGAGCGGGAGAAGAGAGCGGCGGAATCAGGTACAGCGGGCCGGGCCGGGCCGGGCTGGGCTGGGCTGGGCCGGGTGGAGGGGGGTTGCTGGGCAGCGGCAGCGGCGACTCTGTCTGCGGGATCCGGCCTCGGCGTCAGCCAGCGCCCGGCTGTCGGGCCGGGGATAGCGGCTCCACCGCCGGCTCTTGGCCGGAGCAGCGGCCTGTGCGGGGCCTGCAGCCTGCCGTGTGGGGTATGTACTGCGGCCCGGTCTCGGCGCTGCTCCGGGGGCAGGGCAGGGCAGGGCAGGGCAGGCCCGGCGATGTGTGAGGGGGCAGGAGCATCGACATGGCGGGGCGGGGGGGAGCAGGCCGGACACCGGGCGGTTTTCCCTCAGGGAGAAGCGCAAACTGCTGGAGGGTCGGACAGCATCTGTGGAGGGAACCCACAGGGGTCAGGACCCTTCCTCTGGTCCATTTACACCTCCATTCCCCACCAAGAAGGTCTCAGGACCCTCACCACATCACCACCTCCTCCTCCATCCCCTTCCCCTTCCCAGGTACTTTCCACATGCAATCCCAGGAGATGTCACATATTTTCCAGGTTGCCCTCCACCTCCTCCTCTCCCTCCACCTCCTCCCTTATCTCCATCCAGCAGACCTTCCAGGTGAGTCAGATGTTCACATTGCATCTCCTCAAACCTGGCCAGTCTGAAGTAAGATCTGGACCCAACACTTTTTCTCCTTTTCATTCCCTCCACAGGGTGCTGCCTGAGCTCCTCCGGCAGTTTATTTCAAAGATCCTATAGCGAGGATCCTATCGCTATAGGATCTTTTGCTAATTTTGTTTGAGATTCCAGTATCTGAAGTTCCCTATGTGTCCTCAGAGGGAGGGTGTCTGTTCCCATCTCCTAGCCCTGGGGCACTGGCAGCCCCAGGCAAGCCTCTGGGATCTCCAATGAAAGGTGGGATAGCATGGACAGGAATCTAAGACTGATCAGAGTCATTGTGTATATTTACAAAAGGAAAATCACTGAAACACTGAAAAGGTCAGTGTTGTTCCGGTCGCCCCATGATGTGGAGGCTTTGGAGATGTTGCCTAGATTAGAGGGTATTACTATAAGGATAAGTTGGGAAGCTTGGGTTGGTTTCTCTACTGTCTGGGATTGAAGAGAGACCCAATAAACATATATAAAATTATGATTGGCAAAGGTAGGGTAGACCGTCAGGAATTTTTTTCCCAGGGTGGAAATAGGAAGGACTAGAGGGCACAGCCTTAAAGTGAGAGTGGCAAAGTTTAAAGGAGATGTGTGGAACAAATCTTCAATACAGATAGTGGTGGTTACCTGGAGCATACAGCCAAGGATGGTGGTGGAGGCAGATATGATAGTGGCATTTACAAAGCTTTTAGAAAGGCACATGGAAATGCAGTAATTGGAGAGATATAGATCAATATAGAGCAGAGGATTATTTAAATATGGAGAAATTGTGTTGTCGATAAAGGTACAACACGAGGTGTCCAACCTCGTTTTGGTCAACGAGATGGGAGCACACAAAATTGGGGTTAATGGAGTCACAAAAGGACAAGTTACAAGTGCAGCAAGCAATTACGGAGGCAAATGGTATGTCAGCCTTTATTACTGGACAATTTTAATCCATGACTAAAGCTGCCTTATCACACCTGACGTATTATATGCTGATTTGATCGTTTAATGTCAAAATGAACATATGAATCATAAGGGAGGTTTATTTTGTCAGTGGTGGATTGAGTGAATGCTTGTGGACCGAATATCTATGAAGTGGGCTGCTATGTCCTGCATGGTGTCGTGGTATCAGGCCACTTTAGTGTTGTTAAAGCTGCACGCATCCAGGTAAGAGGAGAGTATTCCATCACATTCCCGACCAGAGCCTTGTCAATGGTGGATGGGCCTTGAGGAGTTAGGAGGGGAGTTAATTGCTGCAAGATTCATAGCCTCTGACCTGGTCTTGCAGCCACAATGACTGCTTCAGTTAAGCTTCTGGTCTTGTGTAATATCTAGAACATTGATAGTGGGAGTAATGGCATTGAAGGTCGGGAGGGTGGGGGGGGGATTGTGACAGATTTTCTCTTGTTGGATATCAACAGTAATTGCACTTATTTGGTGCCAATGTTACTTACCACCCATCAGCCCAGGTCTAAATATTGTCCAGCTCTTGCTGCATGTCGATGTGGACTGCTTCATTAACGGAGTGGTGCTGAACATTGTGCAATCATCAGCAAGTTCCCGTATTTGTGATCTTAGGGTTGAAGAAAGGTCATTCATGACTAGGAGACCACCCTGTGGTACTCCTGCAGATATGTCCTGTGGCTGAGATAATTGGCCTCCAGCCACTACAACCATCTTCTTTTGTGCTCGGCTTAATTCCAACTGCTGCAAAGGATGCCAAGACTGGTTTCAGGGGTGGTGGAGAGATTGCCTCATGAGGAGAGATAGAGTTGACCGGGCATGTGGAAGAACACGCTGGCAGGAATGGTGATGGGAGCTGATACGATAATGGCGTTTAAGAGACTTTTAGAACAACACAAGGATATGCATAGAATGGAGGGTTATTGATCACATATAGGCAGAGTAAATTACTTTAATTTGACAAACATTGTGCTGTACTGCTCCCTCATACCCTTTAACTCATGTAGTTTAAATAAAAGACACTTAGGATATTTATATTGGTACATGGAGAGATAAGATTAAGATGAATATGTGCCAAACATGGGCAGAGGGGACCAGCATAGATGAGGCATCTTGGTCAGCATGGGCAAGTTTGGCCGGAGGGCCTATTTCCATGCTATATGACTCTTCATCTGTTAATTCAATGACTCTTCTTCGACAGCATTCTCTCCCCTACTACAATCAGTCTGAAGGGTCTGATCTAAAACGTCATCTATCCATGTTCTCCAGAGACGCTGTCTGACCCGCTGAGTTACCCCAGCACATTGTATTTTCCCCTCAAATCTTCTCCACACTCTCTCCAACGTAATGGCATCTTTCCTATAGCAGGGTGACCAAAACTGAACACAATATTCCAAGTACTGCCTTACCAACATCTTTTACAATTGTGACATCACCATTAATCCTAAAGACATCGCTATTAAGACATCACCATCAATATCTATGATAGTAGCCTGTGGCTGCTGTTTCAAAGGTACTGTTGGAGGGACAGTGGATGGGAAGAACAAGGAACATGATAAGAATTTCCACCATTGACTCCAGCTACACCTCGTGCAGCCTCTGGACCTTTCCCAGCCCAGTCATTCCTTTTTCTCCCTTCTCTCGTTTAGCAGAAGATGTACAGAAGCTTGAAAGTGCGCACAACAGACTCAGGAACAGCTTCTTCCTCTCTGTTGTCAGGCTTCTGAACGGTCCTTCCATAAGCTAAAGTATAATCTGATTCTCCTCGGGCTAATTATGAACATTGGACCTTCTCTGGGGAACTGTTGCGCTATAATGCTGAGAACTATATTGTGCACTCTGTATCTTTCCCTTCGCTCCACCTATTGTATTTGAGAGTGGCTTGATTGTATTCATGTATAGTATTATCTGATATGATTGAATAGCTTGCAAAACACAGCTTTTCACTGCGCCTGGATGCACGTGACAATAATAAACCTAAACCTTGAAGAACAATGCCTCGAAGTGAATCATCTTCAAATTTTGACTGGACTGTTCAGGAGTTGCCAGCACTTTTACCGAAGGGGAGGTGGAAATCTGGAATTAGCAGCTGCAAACGAACGGATGGTGGGGGTTGCGATATCTTGTGAGGCGAGAATTTTTGTGGTGTTTGGGATAGGAAAGGATTTAGAACAAAAGTAAATGAATGGGGTTGAGATATAGACGTGTCCTGGTCCAAGTAAACGCAGGAGCTGCCCAGATGGGTGAAAAGCCTCCTCTTGCTTTTAGTGTTCAAAGCATTCAAGTAAAAACCGGGAGCTGGGGGCTGCATTTTCACTATCTGTGTGATAGCTTCAGCTTGGCAGTAAGCCAAAGGCTTCTACCACTGCTTTTTCTGCAGCCTCAAGTATTAGTAATGCCTGTTTCCCAGTTTGCGAAATTCCGCAGATACTGCTGGGATTTGGGAGGTGGAGGAAGGACAAGAGGCTGACACTGTAATTTGTGATGAACTTGGAGCAGAGAGAACCAGTTCCATGACCTAAGCCATCTGCTCTGCTTTCTCAAGCCATATTTTCTGTCTTCTCGGAGTGAATTGTGCCTGAGCTCCAGCCAGACTGCTTCAGAGTTTCAGCTGCAGTCAATTAGCCCACATCATTCCTCCCCCACCCACTCCCTGCAAACACAACCATTAACCCTTCGATGCCTGAACAACTGCAGATGGTTTGTCCCAACAACCATGACACCATCTAAATGGAACAGAGGGTGAAGGATTTGGTTACATGGACCAGCTGGGTTGTTCTTAAGGTAACAATGATTGGGAAATTATTTCTTTTAGGGCAGCACAGTGGCGGGGTTGTAGATTTTCTGCCTCGTGGCACCAGAGACCCGGGTACAGAGTTTGTCTCCGGTGCTCCAGTTTCCTCCCACACTCCAAAGAAGTTTGTAGCTTAATTGGCTTTGGTAAAATTGTAAATTGTTGTTAGTGTGTTGGAAAGTGTTAGCATACGGGGTGATCATTGGTCGGCATGGACTCAGTGGGCCGAAGGGCCTATTTCCGTGCTGTATCTCTAAAGTCTACAGATACAAAAGCATGAATAGTTTTAATAGAGTAGGTAAGTAAAAAGCTGTTGGAATGGTTGGTAGCCAGAGTGACTGAGATATACGGGCCCTTCAGCCCACCTCGTCCATGCCAGCCAAGATGCCCATCTAGGCTAGTTCCACTTGCCCATGTATGGCCCATATCCCTCTAAACTACACCTATCCAAATGTCTTTCAAATGACCAAGGATCCATTGTAGGCTGCGAAAGAGGTGATGACAAAGGGATACAAATCTGTTTTTTGGCTCCAGATTTCAGCATCTGCGGTCCTTGTATCTCCAGAAGTGAAGGATTGGCGGCACCAGAAAGAAGGGGAAACGATTTGACTGGGGAGTAGGGAAAGGGAACAATAAAGAGGCGATACACGGGGGGTGAAGTGGGGGCAGAATCTGGAATTTGTTTTGAGTTGTTAGGACATAGTGTGAAATGGGAAAGTAGAATGCCAGCATTAAATGCTCAGATGGAATGGACAGCAATGTAGAGGAGCCCGAGGATAAATTAAGCCTTCAATACTCCGAATGCAACCCAACTAAAATGTTATGAAGTTGCAACATGACTTCCAAATGCTGATACTCAATTACTTGACCAACGAAGGGCTTAAGTTCTAGCCTTCTTTACACTACGGGTGCTATCTGTACATTCTCCTCGTGACCACATGGGTTTTCCCAGGGTGCTCTGGTTTCCTCCCAGACATACAGGTAAATCGATTATCACTGTACCTTAATTGGTACCATATGACAATAAAAGACCTTTGAACCTGCAGGTTAATTGGCTTCTGCAAAAGTTTTTAATTGTCCCTAGTTTTCGTGCTGTACCTCTAAACTAGACTAAACTAAATTAAATTTGCTTTACCAACTGTTTGGAGGCCCACAGTATAATCCCAACAAAAAAATTGCACCCTTTTTATTTTCACACTCTACTCAGTTGGCTTTATTTCAAGACCCTTCTGAGACATCCTCACTGCACCATGGCCATATCTGCTCTATCTACTCTATGTCTATCTACCAGCACTATCCTACACACTAGGGGACAATTTGCAGAACTAATTAACCTACGAACCTGTACGCCTTTGTAGTATGGGAGCACCCTGGGGAAAACCCATGCAGACACAAGGAGAACATACAAAGCCCGTAAAGAAAGCACCCGTAGTCAGGATCGAACCCAAGTCTCTAGCTCTGTAAGGCAGGAACTCTACCGCTGAGATCACGGAGAGATGTAAGAGGAAAAGTAGCAGGGGATTGCAACTTCCCCAATATTAAATCACCTTAATGTGAAAGGATTAGGCGAAAGGAATTTGTAAACTGCATCCAGGCGAGCTTTTGGTGCCAGTTGTGGATGGACCTACTCAGGATGAGGCGTTTCTGGACTTATCACAGGAAAGGAAACTGGGCAAGTGGATGAAATATCAGTGATCTGGCATTTGTCCATCAGCTGCCTATCAAACCCCACCTCACATGCATCAACCAGTTTCCTGCCATACTTTTCTCTCTTCAGGCCTCCTTCCCCCCCCCCCCCCCATCCCAACTCCACAATCAACAATCAGTCTGAAGAAAGGCCTTGACCCGAAATGTCACCTATCCATGTTCTCCTGAGATGCTGCCTGGCCTGCGAAATCACACTAGCTCTTTGTGCCTTTTTTATAAACTAGCATATGCCGTTCCTTGTTTCTGAGTGTCAGTGGTGATAGTTACCACAACTCTGTCACTTTCCATGTTGTCATGGAAAGGGGTGAGGATAATTGGGAAATGATGTGTCTGAACTGGGTGAAGGCCAAGTTCAGTATAATACCGCGGGACCTCGCAAGTGTAGACTGAGAGCAACTACTTGCAGTTCGATCTACATTTGGGGAAGTGAAGTCTTTTAAAAATGAAATAGTGAGCGTTCAGGGACAGGGTGTTCCCACACGGGTGAAAGGTGAGGACGGCAAGTCCAGTGAACACTGGATGTCCCAGTGGTTGATAAACAAAAATGGAAGCATGTGGTAGGTACAGAGCACTGAAAGCAGGGTGACCTCAGGTGCTGTGTGTGTGCGATTTGCACATTCTCTCTATGATTGCGTGACTTTCTCTCGGGTTCTCTGGTTTCCTTCCACAACTCAAAGATGTCCTTTTTATTAGGTTGGTTGGCCATTGTAAACCGTCCCCGGTGTGTAGGTGGGTGGTAGAATCTGTGGGGAGTTGACAGGAATGTGGGGAGAATGATATGGTGTTAGTGTAGCACTAGTTAAAATGGTGGGCTTTGTGGGCCGGGGGGGGGGGGGGGGGGGGGGCTGTTTCAGTGTTGCACAACTATGTGATGCTATGACTTTAATAGAAGGAAGGTCAGATGAATACGTGGCAGAAGAGGTGGAGCAGAAGGGAGAGTCTCAAATTCCAGGTTCGCTTGGACCCTTTCTGGGGACGGTGGGAATGGTTGGTCCAAGCTGCACCAGTTGCATCTGAAGTGGAACAGATCCAACATCCTGAGGGGAGAGGGTGGTGTTTGTTAGGATTGTTGGGAAGGGTTTAAGCAAGTTTGGCAGTGGATAGGGGCACAAAGTAGGAGTACAATACGATCTGAGGAACAGCCAGTTATTGAAGGGAAACTAAGTCTGTCGAGTGCAAGACTGGTCTGCATCGATTTTAAATCAAAGATCCTGACTGGTAAAGCAGATGAACTGATAATGTTGATTAGCACATAGAAATATGGTATTGAAAGTAAAAAAAAAGCTGCAGTTGCTGGAAATCTGAAATAAAAACAATCCGAGGAAGAATGTTTTCATCCAGAGAGTATGTGGAATGCTTTGCCTGAAGCGGTGGTGAAGGTAGGGAATCTCATGAAGTGTCAAAACATGGACGGCCTTGGAAAATTGTGGAAAGTGGGATGTATAAAAGGGATTTGATGACAGGCATGGCCACAGTGAACCAAGGGCCATTTTCTCTGCTGTATAACTCTGTGTGACTCTACGTAACGTGGAAGATAAGCAGTGGCTGGCATTATGGTTGATATTTTGTAATTTTCAACAAAGATAAATTCCATTTGGAAATAAAGACCACAATGAAGAAATTCTGTGCTTGGCTAACCACAGAGGTTGCGGTCGATGTCAAAATAAAGGCGTATATTGATGGGAAGATTTGTTGTAAACAAGAGGATTGGGAAATGTTTAGAAAACAGCAAAGGATGACTAAAATAAGAAAATATAAATTATCAGAGAAAACGAGCAATTAACCAGTGGCCTTTATTCAAGAGGAGCAGCAGGGATGGGCTAGTTACTGGCCAGCGAGTTTAATGGCAGGTATGAAAGTTATTGGGGGGGAAAAAATCTGAGGGGTGGGATTAATCTACACTTGGAAAGGCATGGGTTGATCAGGGATAATCAGCAAGGCTTTGAAAGTTCAGCAAGGTGTGAAAGCCCGTTTGACTTGATTAATTTGAGTTTATTGAAGAAGTTCCACACTTTGTGAGGGTGGTAGAAACGACGTGGTCGACATGGACTTAATTGAATGGTTCGAAGGGCCGAATGGCCTACTCCTGCACCTATTGCCTATTGACTTACATAAGACCTCTGACACCGACCCACGTGGAGAGCTGATCCAAAAAGATTAGAACCCATGGGATTTAAATTGACAAATTGGATCAAGTGTTAAGAAGATATACTAGTACAGCATGGAGTCTATTGGCTTCATAATTGGAAGAAGGGGGTGATGGCGGAGAATTGCTTTTGTGATTAAAATACTATGGTACGGAGATGTGCCACAGGGATCAGTGCTGAGACCTCTGCTGACATTAATTATTGGAATATGAATGTAGGAGCTAGACATGAGAAGGTGCAACTTCAGAGCCAATAAGATCATGGGAGACCCCTTCCACCCCTGCAACGGACTGTTCCAGCTGCTACGGTCAGGCAAATGCCTCCGTTGCCATGCTGTGAGAACGGAGGGGTTGAGAAGGAGGTTCTTCCCAGAGGCCATTAGGACTGTAAACTCCTATCTCACCAGGGACTAACTTTACTGGACCATTCTACTGTTTTTTTTTAAACTGCAGGGTTTTTTTCCTTTTTCCTTCCTCCCACAATATGCAATATGTAAAAGAATATGTGATTTTGTTCCATTCTGTTTGTAGTTTGTTTGTTTTTTGCACAAAGTCCGCGAGCATTGCCACTTTTCATTTCACTGCACATCTCGTATGTGTATGTGACGAATAAACTTGACTTGACTTGAATTGAGGAGGTATTATTTGTACGTTTGTGGATGACATGGAACTCAGTGATGTTGTTGGTAGGGAGCAGTTGACACTAATAGGGAATAATATTGATTAGCTGGCAAATTGGCCAATGCAATGGCATATGGACTTTAAGAGAAACAAGTTAGTCAAGGTGTCAGAGGAGGTGGAGGAGAGAAAGGGGTGAAACAAAGGAACTTGGCGGATTGTGTGAAATAACGTAAAGGGACAATAAAGATTAGATTATGCTCTCCAGGATGTTCCTGGATTAGGAGGAAAGGTTGAGCATGCATGCATTGGAGTTTAGAAGCATGAGGTGATCTCAATGACACATACAATATTGTGAAGGAGCTGGACATTAAGAGGATGGTTCCACTTGTGGGAACTAGGGAGGGGGTGGGTGGGTATCATCATTTCACATTAAAGGGTCACCCATTGAAGACACACGTGAGAGGGAATGGCATCTAGATTCATGAATCTGTGGAATTTTTCTACCCCAGTGAAAGCTGAATTGCTGAATCTGTTAAAGCCAAGAGAGGCAGATATTTTGGACTACGGCAGAATCCAAGTTTGTGGGGAACCGGCAGGCAAAGCAGCTGAGGCCTAAATCAGATTTGCTTTGATGTTGTTAGGTGGCAGGCCAGACTTGGTGGGACAAATAGCCTACTTCTTCCATTCCTTCTGTTCTTATGTTCATTTTGTCATATCTTCCTCACAATCCTCCATCAAATGACATTATGACTAATTAATGCAGCATAATGCTACTTCAGCTGTTAAGAGGGGTGAAGATTAGAATTTCTGTGTGTTGGTGGATGGCAAACTCAGCTAAACTTGTTTATTTTCCATTGCATCTGAGAGCGTCTCATTGTCTTGTGAATACTCTGTGACTCAACAGCTAAAATGCCCAACGCAGTCTGTTGTGTGGAAGGAGACATGGGGGTTAACAGAGAGATTATTTATTTGCAAACTGGCCTCAAGTATTGCCTGCTGATTTCATCCCAATGTGCGAGCCAAGGTCCTCATACTTGTTCGGGATTCATTATGTAAAGCACGGTTTCGCACTTTTATTTTTCTGCTCTGATTTCTGGGGTTCAGCAAAACCAGAGTGAGTCCCGTTCTCTTTCAGGAGGTGACCGACGCCACAAAATTGTCCTCGACCTTTTAGTTTGCAAAGTGACATCAGTTTATTGGCGGAGGGAGGATTTGAAAGGGATCTTGCGGAGGAATTTGCAGGCTGCTGCCAAGTCCGTGCATGCACAGCATTGACCAGAGCTATTACATCCATCACTGAGTCAGGGGAGACTCAGGACTTGGGCAACACAAACACAACAAGGATGAAAACAGAGCTTGTTATTGTGCAGCTCCCTGGGTGCAGACTCGGAGGCACCCTCTGGCTTCTTGCTCTTTGGTTCATTTTCCATGCAATTATTACTTTTATTCCTCGCTATTTTTTTTTCTTCTTGTGTATTCTGTGCCTGATTGTTCCCTGATCTCTGTTCCTTGAAGTTTTTTCTTTTTCATTTGTCATTGATTCCCCCCCGTTAAAAACTTATTTCTTTTTCTCCTGATGTTCCTGGTGACGTTCCCTAGTTCACATTCTTGGTTAATCTCTACGATCTGTTCCTGTGGTTGATGTATTGCTCATGTCCACAATGATTATTCGATGGTTTATGTCGTCAGTGATAATTCCTTGGTTCCATAGTTTATTCTGTTTCTTTTCTTTTACAGAGATGTAAACCTCCTTTGCAAGAAGCCCCTTTGCTCCAAAGCCGTCTCTCTGAGCAGTGCTTTCCCGACCATAATGCTTTGGTGCTTCCTATTGATACTTCACTATTTTGGGAACTCAAACGCTCAAGTCAATCCTGGTAAGAAATTCTGGAAATCTCCAATGTTGAGTTGGTAATCTTGGTTCAGATGATTTGAGGGATTTATTCGTGAAGGCGATTGCTTGAAGTCCAATTCTTCTGCTGGCAACCAAGCGAGTGACTTGGCTAAACAGAGAGAGAATGGCTGGGAATGTCCAGTCTTTGGTCAGTGCTGGTCTTATCTGAGGTGGTACAGATCCGAAAGTGTCATAGTTGGCTGTGAAGGCCGTCTTTGGGTATTTTTAAAGTGAAGTACTTGGTACTAGGAAAGGTTTAGAGGGATTTGCGGCAAATGCATGAAGGTGAAACCAGCGTAGATGAGGCATCCTGGTCGCTGTGGGCAAATTGGCCTGTTTCTGATCACTGTGGGCAAAGGGCCTGTTTCTGTGCTGTATGACTCTGGCTGTAAAATGATTGGAATAGCAGAAGCCCCTGCCCTCAAAACACGGCGGAGGCCAGATCGATGAATCGATGTGATGTGGCCTTTTAAGAAAGATCTCGGTGTAAAACCATTTACAATTAATTATTCAAACATATTTTGAAAGATATAATTTTAAGCCACAGCCCGCCCAGATCGAGGAGGATTGGCAGCGTTCCTTTTTTAAAATTGATTTTCATGAGAATTTGTGGTTTTATGGTCGTCATCGCTAATGCTGATTGATTTAATCATCAGGCATTCTGCATGTGTTGTGGTGCGGTTTGAAGATGTATCTCCAGATCATTTCTGTTGGAACTGAACAATTATGCTACAGTACCATTAGAATTAAGTTACACAAAGTTAGTGTCGTTAAAATAATAATTACTTTATGCAATAAACTAATTTTCACCTTTATTAGTATAACTGAGCTAGATTGCATCCCCAAAATGTATTGATTGGTGCCGTTTATGCTTGGATTGGTGATGGCATTCAATTAAAAAAAATATATAATATTTAATTCTCTTTCACGGTCTACTAGGGAAGGGAAGACGATTAGTCTCTTACATTTGGTTCTGCTGTTCCATGTGTTTACGGCTGGTCTGTGAACTAATCCCACATATCCTGTCCATGCCCCATATCACTTCATAGCTTCAGTTAACAAAAATCTAACCATCAAATTTAAAATGAATAATGAATCCCAACAAAAGTTTCCAATTATGGAGAGTTCCACGTCCCTCCGGTGTAGGTACTGCTGTTGAATGTTATAAGGCAGTGGTTAGAATCTTTGCTCGAAACTTCATTGCATGGCACTTGTGTGTTGTGAATGTTACTTATTAGGAGCAACAGACAAACTGTTGGAGGAGCTCGATGTGTCAGTCAAGTCAACTTTATTTGTCACCTACACATACAAGATGTACAGTGAAATGAAAGTGGCAATGCCTGCAGGATTGTACAGAACAACAGAACAAAACCAGTATTTATATATATTTTTAAAAGACACAACAGTAATTACGCCCCGGTGAGATCAGAGTTTACAGTCCTGATGGCCAGGAGCATCCAGACACAAATGGGCAGTCAACGTTTTGGGTTGGGACCCTTAATCTTATTCATGATGCCTTGAGAGACTGTTATGCAATCTTAGATAGACACAAAAAGCTGGAGTAACTCAGCAAATTAGGCAGATTCTCTGGAGAAAAAGAATCAGTGATGTTTCGGGTCGTCCCTTCCTCAGACTCCTGTTATCCAGCCTTATTTGTGCTTCTTGACATGAAGAACGGAATAAGGAAATTGACACTTCAAGGATCTGTATATATCCTCACCAGATGATGAAAGCGCCTTTCATAGAGGAAGTCAATTAAGATTGTGGGGTGTTCCCTGTGGAACCTCTGAAGTGATGTCCTGAAGCTGGAGTGATTGTCCTCCTATAACCACAGAACTCAGTTAACCTGAGCACTGTAGTTATTGTTAGGTCTCCGCCTCAGTCAATGCAGAATTCTATATTGTCTCCAATCTTCAGTTTTACCCTTTGCCTCCAAGTGCTTTTGCAGGCATCTCAAGTTGCCCCATATAGGCTCGTCACATTTGCCTGCATTCGGCCCATACTCTCTAAACAGTTCCTATCCATGTACATGTCCAAATGTATTTTAAATGGTGTTATTGTACTTCCACTACTTTCTCTGGCAGCTCCTTCTATATACCCACCACCCTCAATGAAAACGTTCCCCCTCAGGTTTGTCCCCACTCACGTCAAATCTGTATCCTCGAGTTCTGGATTCCCTTAGCCTGGAAAAAGACTGTACATTCACCCTATCTATTCTCCTCATGGTTTTATACACCTCTATAAGCTCACCCCTCAGTCTCTTGTGCTCGGAGAAATAAAGTCCAAACTATCCCAATAGCTCTGGCCTTCGAGTCCAGGCAACTTTCTGGTAAATCTTGTCCAAACACTTTTCAGTTTAATGGTGCCTTGCTTCTCACAGAGTGAGGTAAACTGCACACAGAAGTGCACCAACATCTGTACAATAATGACGTAAAGCCCCAACTCCTGTTCCCAATACCCTGAAGGACCTGTCCCATACGAGTTTACCCAAGAGCTCTCCCGAGTTTAAAGAAAAAATCAAACTTGTGGTAAGTACGTAGCGGATACGTCGGAGCTCGGGATGTCTCTTGGCGGCTCGTAACGCTAACGGCAGGTACTCGGGAAACGCGGTAAACTCGTGAAGTTTTTTCAACATGTTGAAAAATGTTCACGAGAGCCCCGAGTACCTACGAGCGGCTATTACCGTAATTCGCCGAGTTCGAATCGGGAAACTCACGAGGACTCTTGAATTACCTCGTAGAGTGGGACAGGCCCTTGAATGAGGTGACTAACCTTGGGTAGGCCCAGTCTGGCAGATGTGTCTCCCAGGCCTTGGCACTACCAATCCTGGGTATTCAATACTTGCCCTCCACCCACCAGCCCTGGATTATATTCTATACCGGCTTTTACACATGAACGTAACCACATATGAATTAGGAATAGGTGAATGCTGCTTGAATCCTGGAATCTGCTCTGCCATTCAGTAAGATTATGGCTAATCTGACTCCAATCTCAACTCCATGTTACTGTCTATTTGCACTAACGATTAGCCTCTCCCCACCGCCTGCACCCAAACCCCAATTGCTTAGCAAATATCTATCTACCTCTGCATTAAAAATATTCCATACAGTGCTCGCACCGCCCTTTAAGGATGAATATTCACATTACCCTTTAAGGAAGAACATTCCAAAGACTCTCAAATCTTTGACAGAAAACATTTGCTTTATCACTGCCTTGTTAGTAAACTGTGACCCTGATTTCTAGATACTACACAAGAGAAACACTCCCCCACCCCACCCCCCCCACCCCCACATCAAGACTTCTAAAAGTCCCCTATCACTCTTCTAAACTCCAGCAGCTGAAATATCTGAAGCATATTTTTGTGTTCAGTTACGCAAGTCAAGTCAAGTCTAGTCAAGTTTATTCACACATACACATACGAGATTTGCAGTGAAATGAAAAGTGGCAGTGCTCGCGGACTTTGTGCAAAAAACCAAACAAACAAACAACCAAACAAACTACAAACAGAATGGAACAGAATCACATGTTCTTTTACATATTAAATATTGTGGGCGGTATTGTGGTACAGTAAAGTCAGTCCCTGGTGAGATAGGAGTTTACAGTCCGAATGGCGTCTGGAAAGAAGCTCCTTCTCATCCTCTCCGTTCTCGCAGCATGGCAACGGAGGCGTTTGCCAGACCGTAGCAGCTGGAACAGTCCGTTGCAGGGGTGGAAGGGGTCTCCCATTATCTTATTGGCTCTAGAGTTGCACCTCCTGATGTATAGTTCCTGCAGAGGGGCGAAAGAAGTTCCCATAGTGCGTTCGGCCGAACGCACTACTCTCTGCAGCGCCCTATTGTTCTGGGCAGAGGAATTCCCAAACCAGATTGTAATATTTCCAGACAAGATGCTTTCCACAGCCACTGAGTAGAAGCACTAGAGGATCCTCAGAGACACTCTGAATTTCCTCAATTGCCTGAGGTGGTAAAGGCGCTGCCTTGCCTTACTCACGAGTGCTGCAGCGTGTGATGTCCATGTCATATCCTCAGAGATGTGGACTCCCAGGTATTTAAAACAGCTCACCCTATCCACATTATCCCCATTTATCCTCAATGGTGTGTACGTCCGCGGATGATGTGCCCTCCTAAAGTCCACGATCAGCTCCTTATTTTTTTTGATGTTCAAGAGGAGGCTGTTGTCCTGACACCAGAGTGCCAGATCAGCCACCTCCTCCCGGTAGGCCTTCTCATCGTTGTCTGAGATCAGGCCCACCACCACAGTGTCATCAGCAAACTTGATTATCGAGTTGGAGCTGAACCTAGCCACACAGTCATGTGTGTACAGGGAGTACAATAGGGGGCTGAGGTCGCAACCCTGGGGGGATCCTGTGCTCAGGGTGAGGGACCGATGTATTCCCTCCCATCTTGACTACCTGGGGCCTGGCGGTGAGAAAGTCCAGGGCCCTTGCAATAAATGAAGGTTTTCTGAATAATTTGTAACACCTCAGTACCTGCCTTTTGTAAATCATGAACTAGGACACCTAGACCCCCCACCCCCTGCATCTCGGAGCTCTGCATTCTCTTACCATCTAGATAACATACATTATATTTTTCCTGCTGATACGCACAACTTCATATTTTCCGTGATGCACTCAATTTATCAGATCTTTACCCAGACACTCAACTTACCTATATTCCTTCGTAGCCTGTCCTCATCACAACATACATTCCCACCCGTCTATGCATTTCAGCATATTTAGCAATCGTACCTATAGTGAGACAAGCATTGTAAAACGTTGATGCCCCAGCACTGATCCCTGTGGCCCACCACCTTGAAGACACAAGAGACGCAAGGTACTGAGCATCTAGTTGGGCGGCGTCTGTGAGGGGAAATGGACAGTTGACAGTCTTTTACCCAGGGTAGAGGAATCAAAAACAAGAGGACACATGTTTAAGGTGAGAGGTGCAAGATTTGAACCAAACTTGAGGGGCAACCTCACACTCAGAGGGTGGTGGGTACATCAAATGAGCTGTCAGAGGAGGTATTTAAGGCAGGTGCTATAACAACATTTAAAATACATAGCATTTAAAGTACATGGATAGAAAGTTTTAGAGGAATATGGGCTAAATGCAGGAAAATGGGACTAGCTTGGATAAGGGGTATCTTCTTCAGCATGGACAAGTTGGGCTGAAGGGCCTGTTTCCGTGCTGTATAACTCTATGACTACGATTCTAAGGCACTTCATATAGATTGTTGGAGAACTCCCAAGGTAAGTCCCGCTACCAATCACCACCATCGTCATCACACTTCCACCCACCACCTTGCTGACAGCAAACACCTTTGGCAGCCACTCAGTATCACGATCAACACATGTCAGACATCTGCATCTCATCCCAATCCTTTCTGGCTGCAACTCCAGTGGCCACGTTTACCTCACGGGAAAGTGCCCGTTGGAGCTTCCATTCCAAAGCTCTTTCCGTCTGGAAAATATTTCAGAGCGATTCGGGTTCCCCTCCCATCTTGGCACAGAAATCTGTTGCTGTTCCTTCACGGCCTTGTCAAAATCATGCTGCCTGCCAAGACTGTGGAAGTAGCTTCATCCTTAGGCTGCAGCTGTCCGAGCACGAGAGCTGCCAGCATCTCCCTGGGGAAATAGGACTGGATGTTAAATGCTGTTCTTGTTATTGACATCCACTGATTAAATGAAGGAAATGGTAGCTTCATGGGATTCCTGACCATAGATGTGTGGATAATTAGTTCCCTCTCTCGTCCATATCAAAGAGCTTAGGGTAACGTTAAATAGGATAAATTTAACACATCAAAATGGTGGAAACTGTTGAAATGATATGGATTGTAAGTTTCAAATGGTCCAGATGGATAGGGTTTTCCAAAAGTTGAGAGATACAACATGGAAACAAGCCCACCGAGTCCACTCAGGCCATCGATCACACCACTTCTATATAATTCTATACAGTCACAATACGTCTATTTCTCATCCACTCCCTACACACTAGGGGCAATTCACAGAGGCCAATTAATCTACAAACCTGCAGGTCTTTAGGTTGTGGGAGGAAACCGGAGCACCCGGAGGAAACCCACGGGGTCACAGGGAGAGCGCATGAACTCCACACAGACAGCACCCAAGGTCAGGATAGAATCGGGGTCTCTGGCGCTGTGAGGCAGCAGCTGTGCCACAGTGCCGCACTTGAAATATCAGCATTTGTATCCCAAATGATCATCGACTGTGCTCTCAGATCCGTGTAATGGGGCTGTCCCACTGTACAAGCTAATTCAAGAGTTCTCCCGAGATTCCCCTGATTCGAACTCGGAGAATTACGGTAATAGCCACTCGTTGGTACTCGGGGCTCTCATGGACATTTTTCAACAAAATGTCTTCAAGAAAAATCTTCACGAATCTTCCCGAGCTTACTGCGTTTCCCGAGTTGGCGTTACGAGCCGCTAAGAGACGCCCCGAGCTCTGACGTACCCGCTCTGTACATTTCCACGTGCTTACCATGAGTTTGATTTTTTTTTTAACTTGGGAGAGCTCTTGAATTAGCTCATACAGTGGGACAACCCCTTAACACCGTTTTGTAACCCAGATTGAGTGGCATATTGTGCATTATTGATACATTGCAATTTATTCTGAGTGGAATTTAAAATGTAATTTTTCTGTCCTCTGATAGCCTTTTACTCTTTATTACGACAACCTGCAGGTCTGTGCCGCTATGCATTGGGAATGCAGGATGGCAAGATCCGAGATGAAGACATCACCGCCTCCAGTGAATGGCACGGGTCAACTGCAGCCCATTTTGCCAGGTACTGTTCCACTGTTCGTTACCGACCAGCACGCAAATCATGAGAGCGACCTGTCCTATTCCTTGGCCCAATCCCACTCAGAGCCTCCCTTTCGCAGCTGATGTCTTTTGGCTGCAATCATCCCTGCTGTGGGATCTAATCTCGCCAAGCATTCCTCACTTCAACAATTTAATTCAACCAATATTTGTTATATGTCCAGCCACATCTGTAGATCCCTACTTCAGATTCACTGTCGGTACATGCAGACAAATAGGTTTGGAGCAAGAGTAGTTCAAAGAGCAAGAGATGCCGGCTCGTTGAGCCTGCTCCTCCCATCTACACAAATAATGGCTGATCTGTTGGTAATCCCAGCTCTTAATTCACAAACAGTCGTGGTAATTTTTTACTCAGTTTCTTATCATAAATCCTTCATTCTTCAAGTAACTCAGATATGTGATAACACTATATTCTGCACTCTGATATATTTATCTTTGCACCACCTGTTGTACTTGCGTGATTATACTCATATATAGTACGATTTGACTGGATGGCTTATGTGCAGGAGTAAAACCTATTTTCGCCATCCCTGAGAGAGGGGTAATTCATTTCCTTTCTGCCCTCTTCTGGGCAAAAATTGCACTAGCCTGATTTCAAGGCTTGCAGATTTGCCATGAGGAGAGATTGAGCAGATGAGGATGCATTCTTTAGCAGACTTCTGAAATTCTTACATTATTGGGCTGCGGGAGTCACCGCAAGATTCTTTATCTTGGATGGCTATGGAGGTTCAGTCTTTGAGTTCCTTCAAAACGGAGATCGCTACATTCAGGGAGTCCAGGGCGATAGAATGGAAAATGGAGCTGTGACAGACATCAGCCTTGATCTTGACGAAGCATGAGATAAGGTTGAAGGGTCAAATAGCCCGTCCGAATCCTATTTTCTTCTTATGCGATGCTTTGCTTTTTTTCTGTTGTTCATTATTAATATTCACGATTTGGATGTAAATGTAGGTGGCATGTTTGGTAAGTTTGCAGATGACACTAAAATTGGTGGTACAGTGGACAGTGAAGAGGTTATCTATGATTACACCAGGATCTTGATTTACTGGACCCATTGGCCAAGGATTGGCAGATGGAATTTAAATGGGATAATTACGAGATGTTGCATCTGGAGAGGACAGATCGGGTCAGGACCTGTACCGTAAATGATAGGACCCTGGGGAATGTTGAGGAACAGTGAGACCAACGGGTGCAAGAACATATTTCCATAAAATTGTTGGTACATCACTTTGTGGTGAAGAAGATTTTTGGCATGCTTGCCTTCGTTGGTCAGCGTATTGAGTATTGGAGTTGGCCTGTTACAGCTGTTCGAGATGTTGGTACGGCCACTGTTGGAGTATTGTGCACAGTGCTGTTTGCCCTGCTTTAGGAAGGATATCATTAAACTGGAAAGGGTGCAGAAACATCGCCGGTTCTGTAATGTTTGAGTTATAAGATCGGGCTGGATAGGCTGGCTCTTTTTTGCCTGGAGTGTAGGAGGCTGAGGGAAGATCTTTTGCAGGTTTATAACATCGTCTGGAGGCATAGATAAGGCAAGTGGTCATGGTTTTTCCCCTTGGGCAGGGTAGTCTAGAACTGATGAGAGGGGAAAGATTTGAAAGGGATCTGAGGGACAACACCTTCACACAGAAGGTGGTGGTTGTATGGGACAAGCTGCCAGAGGAACTGGTAGAGGCAGGTACATTTGTGACATTTAAAAGACACTTAGACATTAAACATGGACGGGAGAGGTTTGGAGGGATACGGGCCAGGTGCAGGCAAGTGCGACTAGCTTGGTTAGGCATGGACAAGTTGGGCCGAAGGGCCTGTATCTATGCAGCACGGCTCTATGACCATGAGGTAGATTCAAGCTGTGCCTTGCTCTCTGTTGCAGTTTGGTTAATGCAGTTCTTTGCCACCTCCTGTTCATGGGTTATTGCAGTGCCTTCCTTCTCACTGCTGGATGAAGGCTGAGCCTTCTTATTTTACTGTGGGTGGCTTTACACAGAACTGTCTGCCTGCTCAAGAGTGGCAATGGCATGCACGTTCAGTGTCTGTTTTTAAGGCAGAGATAGATAGATTCTTGATTAGTACAAGTGTCAGAGGTTATGGGGAGAAGGCACGAGAATGGGGTTTGGAGGGAGAGATAGATCAGCCATGATTGAATGGCGGAGTAGAATGGCCTAACCCTACTCCTATAACTTATGACCTTATGACGTCGCTAGAATTCAGGGTGATGTGGCCTTACCTCCTCCTTAAGATAATGCCCCATCAACTCCTGCAGATGAGTTACATTAACCCATCATGGGAGCTAGCAAGACTGCATTAACCTGATGGGTCAATGTAGTATCTAGCGATCTCTCGGGATGGGTTAATGTTACCCAGTAGCACTTCCTGCTGGGTTCATGTGGAATCTTGCAGCCTCCCATGATCAGTTACTACAGTCCCAGCCGCCTCCAGCAGATGGCTAGTGTACAGTATTGACAAGAGTGTCTTTCATTGGTTTTCAGACTGGAAGAGGAGCGAGGAGACGGAGCCTGGTGTCCAGTCGTTCTGCTGTACCCAGACAGCACCGAGTACCTGCAGATTGACCTCCACTCCCTCACGTTTATCACCCTGTTTGGCACACAGGGGCGGCACGCCTTTGGCAACGGCAACGAATTTGCTCGTGCTTACGAATTGGCGTACAGCCGGGATGGAATTCGCTGGATCTCCTGGAAGGATCGGTGGGGGCAGCGGGTGAGGAACCGGCCTCCTGTAGACCTCTTGCTGCTTTCTTATCCCGTTGTATTTCTGTGGAGATGCTCAAGATGCCTGGAAAGCAATTACGTACTTTTGAAATGCAGTCACTGAAGCTAAAGGTTCCTCGGATTATTCCTTGCAGCGATGCTAACTTTTAACAGTGTGTTTCTAAGGTGTCTTTTTTGTCTTTTTAGCCTCTTTATAAACTTCCCTTTAAAATATTTTTTCATTTTACCTTCATTCGTTATTTTTAAACCTGGTTTTGGATTCTGCACGCTGGATTATCGTTTGCTCATCATGGTTGACGATTATTATATTATTATCATGATATTATTAAATTATTTTATTTTTTCATATTATTTAAACGTGAGAGTTTACCAAGCAGGCACAAGAACACAGGAGCAGAGTTTAGCTACCCACCTGTTCTCCCATTCTTGAAGATCAAGGCTGATCTTCCTTATTATATCATTTGAGCATCTTAGTTTGCTCTGACCCAAAGCAATCGCCTTAGAAAGAGCTCTGTGCTCTGCATCTCCTCCTGTGACTGGACCTGCCAAACCCCCCTCCATTTGCACCTAGTTGCTGTAACCCTGGCTGGGTGTTTGTGGGAATTGCAGTAAGTTGTCGTGCTAATAACATATATGTGTTCTCCGCCAATCCACTGGTGCTTCTGTATCCTCCCCTACCCCTGCGAAGCAACTGCGATGAACAGTGGGTGGTAGTTCGCAGAGTAGACCAGACACGATCGTGTCTTTCAGTGTTAGATGATGGGCTCAGATAAAAGCCTCTTTTCTTTGTGGACACTGGATTTGTCCTTGATCAACTGTCATCATAATCTGTGGACGTTCATTCCACCCGCAGGTTATCCCCGGAAATGTCAATACGTACGACATTGTTCTCAAGGACCTGCGGCCTCCTATCATTGCTCGCTACGTGCGAGTGATCCCGGTGACGGAGCAGCCCGCCAGCGTGTGTATGAGGGTCGAGCTCTATGGCTGTGCTTGGACTGGTAAGCCCGTGTTTCCCCCCGATATTCCCATGACCTGCTTTGCTTTGGGAAGTTTGGGGAATGGATAGGAGCTTTTTACCTGGACCAGTTCTCCACCTTACCAAGGCTGTGAGATTCCCACATGGGTCCTGATCACAGCTGTTTATCAGAATTTACAGTTCCTCATATTCCACACAATCCTCTTTTCCTGGTGCCCTGTTTTCCGCACTCTTCTATTACCTCCCTAAGAGCAGTAGGTCGGCACGGTGGCGTAGCGGTAGAGCTACTGCCTTACAGCGCCAGAGACCCGGGTTCGAGCCTGACTACGGGTGCTTGTCTGCACGGAGTTTTTTACGTTCTCCCCGTGACCTGCGTGGATTTTCTCAGAGATCTCCAGTTTCCTCTCATGCTCCAAAGACGTACAGTTTTGCAGGTTAACTGGCTGGGTGTAAATGTAAAATTGTTCCTAGTGTGTGTATGTGGGGAATCGCGGGTCAGTGCGGACTCAGTGGGCCGAAGGGCCTGTATCCGTACTGTATTTCTAAACTAAACTAAATTAAACTAAACTAAATACCGGCTGGATTCACTGTTGAAAGTTATTTTCTTCTCATAATTCTGTTCACCTCTGTCAGCTCGCTGCTCAAAGGAAAACACAGAACCCAGCCTATCCAGTCTTTCTTCATAACTGCAAGAGACCCAGCGCAGATACCTCTGCTACATTCGTAGTCACAGGATTCCTGTCACACATGTAATCATCTGCTCTCACTCTCTGATTCAGTTCACCTGTGCTACTGAGCGTTTCCAGCATTTTATATTTTTATTTCAGATTTCCAGCATCTGTAGCGTTCTTGATTTTCCTGATCACACAATGTTCAATTGCATTTGTAACGCCTTAGCAAAAAAACATCCCAACTCCACCTTATTTACTATGACTTCAACAGACCAGGGATTGGATATTCTGCAGCAGTTAGCTCACCCCCCCCCCCCCCAAACCCCAAAACCTTACTATTATTCATCAGGCATAACTCGGGAGTGTACCTTGCTTGGATGATGAATGCAGGAACAACAATTCTCAACAGGCACAACAGTAACCAGGACAGTGCAGCCCGTGTGATTGATCGTGTTAGGGTCATCTAACCCTAAACATTAATTCCCATCTCCACAGGTTCACGGTGACTGTGGTGCTGAGCTCTTACCAAAATGCACTCCAGTTCCTTACCCAGGCTTTCTGAAAGCACCTCCCAAACCTGCAACCTCTAATTTGACAGGGGATCTGATGGATGCAGATTCTCCTCAGAGTTGCCCACCACCCTCATTTTGAAATCACTGGATCCAAATCCTGGAACTCTCACCAATAACACTATTGGAGCACTTTCACCAGTGTAGCTGCAGCAGTTCAAGAAAATAGCTCACACACCAACTTCCCCAGGATAATTAAGGATGGGCAATAAATGTTGCCATTGCCTACAACAAGAATGAGTGAAAAAATGTGGGCGGACAGCAAGCAATCTTTGCTCCCGTCCACTGTCTTCAGAGCAGATTTTCCATCAGTACATTCTCAAGGAGCCAACATACTCGAGATAAGGTAGCTCAGGCTCAAAACTGAGGCAGGATCGTGGAACTAATGATCATTCATACCTATGCCTAGATGGTCTCTCTTCGTATCGTGGGCCCTTGGGACAAACTATTGGGAAACCCGGGTCAGCCATCGTCTACCTCAACGATTCCACGTATGATGGTTTCCAGGAATCCAGGTGAGCGTTACAATGTCAAAGAAGCTATTAATTTACCTGTTGTTTCTTGTTGACTTTCCTGTAGACAGGGTTAGTGCTGTTGCTAGTGTTTCTGCACATTGCAGAGATTATCAGGGGCCATCTTGCCCTGGATTATTTCTCGTGGAACACAAGCGGATTTGGTGTGGCCATACCCATGCTCGCCCAGACATGATTCCCTTATCATGGAGCTACACACAGTAAATGGCTCGATTGTAATCACACATTCCCGCTCCGCTGACTGGTTCGCACGCAACAAAACCTTTTCTCTGTACCTCAGTACACGTGACAACAAACTAAACTGATCTGAGATCAGAGCAATGTTATCCCTCCTATACAGCAGATCCAAGAATCATACAGCATGGCAATAGGCCCAAAGGATCCAACTCATCCATGGCGACTAAGATGCCTCATCTTAGCTATTCCCATTTGCCTGTGTTTGGCCCATATCCCTTTAAACCATTCTTATACACGTACTGGCCTAAATGTCTGGGCAGAACAAGATGTCCATTTTGCTCGTCTGACAGATGCAGTCAGATGTGTAGGAATGAACTGTAGATGCTGGTTTAAATCGAAGATAAGAAGGGTCTCAACCCAAAGCATCACCCATTTCTTCTCTCCAGAGATGCTACCTGTCCCATTGAGTTACTCCAGCCGTTTGTGTCTATCTTAGATGCAAACAGATGTTTGTTTAACACGCTTCTTACATCAGGAATAGGGTCTGGAAAAGCGTTCCGTCACCTGTGCTGCCTGCACCTCTGGTGCAGATGTGCCAGGTGTCTCTGGCCCAGGCTGAGCTGATAGGGACCCTCTGCTTTCTCCGGCAGAGGTGGAAACTGATCAAGCACTGTGCAGGGCCGACAAAGCAACTGCAGGGTGATTGGCACAGGGATTAGAACTAACAGAAACTTGACGGCCTCCCTCAGCCTTTCTGCTGCTGAATCGTGCGGTCCTAAAGCCACTTGTTGGAGAACAGACAGGATTCTGTCCTGAACTCTGAAGCATTTAAGTGCGTCCATCCTGTAGTGTGGAAGATGAGGTGAATTGTGTGGGAGAAGAAAAACAGGAAGAAAAATGAAGCCAGTAGGACAGATAGTTGGGAGTAGGGGATGGATGAAGGTATAGGTCAATGTGGAAGAAGGTGGTAACATGGCTACAATGAAATATTCCTCCCTGCAGCAGATGTGGCTTTCCCCCATTGCAGAGGTTTCTAAAACTAGAGGGCATAAGTTTAATGCCAGTAGGAGGAGGTTAAGAGAGGATCTAAGAAAACATTTTTTTAACCCAATGGATAATTGGAATCTGGAACATGCTGCTTGAGTTCGTTGTGGAGGCTAATGCTCCCACAGCATTTAAAGAGATTTAGGATAACTATTTGAATCCTCAAGGCAAACAGGGAATTGAACACATGTGAGTAAGTGAGATTAATATAGATGGGTACTTGATAGTTGACATGGACAGAGTGGCTGAGGGGCCTGTTTCTGCCCAGTGTGACTGAGGTAGAGTGAAGAAGATAGTGGGGAGCAGATCTTGGTCAGTGGCAGAAGCAGAGAGTGGAGTTCAGGGGACAAAGAGGAAGGATAAGCAGGGGAGAATGATTGTGCTAGGGTGTGCTGTAGCGTTTGCAGTGGTTGGGTTATGAGAAGGTCCAGGGAATGGGATCTAGACCAGAGTGCGGTTCAGGAAGATAAGCCAGTGTTGTATCCATTTTGATGTTGGGATACATTTGGGGAGTGGGAAATGGGGAATCTTTCACATTAATCCCACCGATGACCCCGCCCCCCCAGTCCAGAATTGGCAGTTGACCTCATTGAGGATGATGCCAGTCTGTGTCCTGGCTCTATTCCTGATCCCTAGCTAAGTGCTTAATGGCCGTCATCTTTGTCTATGCTCACCCCGTCCCACGACCTCACCTTCCATTGATGGAACGATGATCAGTAGGTGGATGAGAGTGGTCTGAGTGTCCCCGTTACCCAGATTTCCATAGACCCATCCCATTGCAGGTTCTGATGTTGAAGGAACTGAAGCAAAAGGACAGAGAAGGTACCTGCTGTAATGTGTGCATGGTGCCTGTCTCGATGATGGCTGGCTGCAGAGATGCTTTGCTCTCACCTGCGGTCGACTGAGAGAGAGGCCTTACCGATGGTGTCTTCTGCTTAGGAGCAGCTATGGCGGCCTGGGTCAGCTGACGGATGGGGTGCTGGGGCTGGACAACTTCGCTCAGAGCCACGAGTATCGAGTGTGGCCAGGCTACGACTATGTGGGTTGGTGCAAGGACAGCTTCCACAACGAATACGTGGAGTTGGAATTTGAGTTCGACCAGCGTAGGAACTTCTCAGCCATGAAGGTCAGCTAACAAAGGGTACCCAGCATGGAGTCTGCATGACCAATTGTTTGCTCTTCCCTTCCAAACCTGCCATCCATTCCTCTCCGAGCATATCCTCCATCCGTATCCTTGGCTTCCACGCAAAAGTGACCACCGTTTGTAGGCAATGCATCGGCAGCTAAAGATCATTCTTCCTCTTTAATTTCTGTGTTTTGTTTAGAGATACTGCGTGGAAACAAGCCCTTCGGCCCACCGAGTCCGCGCCGACCGTCGATCCCCGCACATTAACACTACCCTACAAGCGCGAGGGGCATTTTTATATTTATACCAAGCCAATTAACCTACAAACCCGTACGTCTTTGGAGTGTGGAAGGAAACCGAATATCTCGGAGAAACCTCACGCAGGTCACGGGGAGAGTGTACCAATTCTGTAGACAGCACCAGTAGTCAGGATCGACCTGGTCTCTGCCGCTGTAAGGCAGTAGCTCCACTGCTACGCCACCGTGCCTCCCTTGTATTGTCTCCTTCTCACAACCACTGCTCAGACTAACCATCTGCTTATCATTCTGCTCTTCATTGGGGTCTCAAAGACGCTCCGTATTCAACAACTCCAAGCAGTACCCCCTGTCCCGTCATTGTTACCTGTGGCCCCGTAACTCACTGTCACAGATGCGTTAGCAGTACGTTCATTCAAGTCTCCTTGTCTTCTGAAACTGCAGTTACATACAATGATAAGCAAGAAGCATTTAGCCTCACAGGTGACTGGGTAACCACTAAAGCTGATGAATTCAAGTTAGGTATCAGAAGCTCAGTACCTGTGAATGTACATCAGTAGTCCCATCTTGAAGTGAGCTGAGCACCATGTCCTCTGATTGCAGTAACCACAGGATGTAGATTTTGGTGAGTAGATGAGCTCATTGAGGTTTGGGCAATGGTGACAGAATTAAGTCAATTGCTAAAAATAAATATATGTTAAAAGAAAGGCCTGGCAGGGCCAGTGATGATTGTAGCTTTAGTATCTGGGTGTTGAGATGCATGGTGACCCAATCTGCAGTAAGTCTCTTCAGCCCACCAAGCTTCAGCTCAGAGTTGATGAGCTGAAGCTCGAGAGTGGGGACTACATTGCATCAGGGAAGAGGACTCCTACCTGGACACTTGATTCCAGGAGAAAAGCACACAAAATGGAATGGGTGTAACATTCTTAACAGGTCTAAACGCCCTTCCCTGTGCATCTGCTGGCAACTCTGGTTCAGTGACATCACTGTCACATATCATTAGCAGGGCACCTGGACTAATGGTACACATAGCAATAAATGAGTGGAATCTGAGCCATTATGCAAACATAGTTATAATGTAAACCAGGGTTAAATATTCTAGGATATTTAGAAAACATCAGCACTATAGGAAATTAAGAAATATAGGCAATGGGGACAAGGATATTACCTCATAAAATCAAATGTAAAATAATTTGGGGTTGAGTTGAGAAACAACAAGGAGCAGAAACATGAATGAGAGTTGTGTATGGGGCCAAACAGCTGTGGGGAAGCAGAGTGCAGTATATATCTGGAATTTGGAAATACATGTACGAGGGGTAATGCAATAATCGCAGATGCTTCATTCCACAGATAGACTGGGCAAATCAAATTAGCATTGATCTGTTGGGTGCTGTATTCATGGAGCGTACAAGACGTGGTTTGCTCGGTCAATATTTTCCACAATCAATGAGAAAACAGAGCTGGTGTTTTGTAATAAGTAAAGGTTAGTTATTGATATGGAAATTCAAACGGCCTTTAGGGAATTGTGATCATGACATCATAGTGCCTAATACAAAGATTTAGAGAGATATGGTTCAATCTGAAATGGGAGTTGTAAATCTGAAGAAAGTAAACTATGATGACATCAGTTGGGAGCTGGAATAGTGGTCTTTCAGTTGGTAATAAAATAAAGATAGCATTAGATAAAAGGACAAAACATATAGTGCTGCCACAAAGAGCAGTAAGTGTATGGATTAGGAAAATTTCAGAAATTAGCAAACTCATTGATAAAGGAAAGACAGATATCGGGGTAAGGCAGTGAAAAACATAAAACCATATTGATAAAGGTTCTACAGAAATGTAAAAAGGAAAATATCAGCTAATGTGGGTTTCTAACATTCTGAGGGAACTGATTCAATTGGGGGATGTGAAAATGGCAGAGAAGTTAAACACATATTTTGCTTGGGTGTGTGGAAAGATCCTCTTGGAATCACGAAGAACTACAGATCTGAGGTGAACGAGGAACAAAAGAATTAGCATTAAGAAAAAAGAAGAATTGAGGAAATGAATGGGACTGAAAGGCAATAGATCCTTATGGACCTGATGGCCTGCATCCGAGGTTTTAAAGGTGGCGGCTTGATGTAAAAGTTGTTGCTTCACAGCATTGCACAGATTCTTATACAATTCCCACACGTTGTAAGTGACATATGAAGCCCCACTATTTAGGAAAAGATGTTGAGAGAAATCTGGCAACTTTAGCCAACTAGCCTGATATCAGTAGTAGGAAGATATAATTAAGGAAGTGGAACATCATAAAAAGGTTGGATGAGGTCAACATGGATTTATGAAAGGGAAATTACATTTGATAAATCAGTAAGTATTTTTGGCAGTAAGTAGCAGAATAGATAATAGTGAACCAATTGATGCGCATGTGGGCTCTCAAAAGAGCTTCAATAAAGTGACGTGATGAGAGATTATTAAACTAAATCACAATTCACCAGATTGGGGGGTAATAGGAACTTGGATTGAGAATTGACAGACAGAAAATGAAGAGTTGGAATAAAGAAGTCAGTTTTTGGGTTGGCGAGATATGATGAGTGGGATGCTGCAGAGTTTGGCTCTGGAGGCCTGTAGCTGTTTACTATCTGGGGTGAGGGAATCAAGTGGACTAATGATGCAAAGCTCGCTAAAGTGTGGCCAGTGTGCAGGGTGCAGAGAGATTTAGAATGGTTATGTGAATAAGAACTTCTCCTCAGACATAGATGGTCATCCTGTTTTTCTGAGACTGTCCTCCACCCATCAGTCATGTCCTTCTTCTCATTCCCCTGGGTCCCCTCCCACCTCCCTCATCCACCCTTTCTTCCAGTTACCTCAACACCTCCCAGCATTCCCCTTAAACCTCGCTGCCTCCTTCCCTCCCTTGCTAATCCCGATCACATTCTCTCTCTCCTTTGCTCGCCCTTCTGTCCTTGCCCCTCTGAAGAAGGGTCTCGACCCGAAACGTCACCCATTACTTCTCTCCAGAGATGCTGCCTGTCCCGCTGAGTTCCTCCAGCATTTTGTGTCTACCCCTCACACGAGCTCCTTCCTCCTCTCCAGGTTCACTGCAACAACCTGTACACCAAGTCAGTGAAGATCTTCCACCGTGTCGAGTGTTTCTTCAAACAGCAGCTGGTGGCAAACTGGGAGCGTGACACTGTGGGGGTGACCACAGTGATGGACGACAAGAACCCAAGCGTTCGCTTTGTCATCGTGCCCCTGGGGCAGCGCCTGGCCAAGGCAATCCTTTGTCGCTTCCACTTCGCTGATCGTTGGATGTTGTTCAGTGAGATTTCCTTCCAGTCGTCGATTGCAGGTAGGAAGATGGCAGGCAGCATCCCATCCGGACCTCGCAGCTGATGCTTGCCGGGCTTTTCAGGCCATTCTCTCTTCTCCCCATGGCTGGAGAGGGATGTCTAGCAAATCACCGTTGCCGGGTGACGTTGGCTGCCCACTGCCACATAAACAGAAAACTCAGCAGGTCGGGCAGCATCATTGGGAAGAGAAACCTTTAATGTTTCAGATCTAGGACCTTCCATCAGCACTGAGAAAGAGAGTAGACGTTAAACAAGTTAGCACAGAAGGTGCGGTGGGGGGGGGGGGGGGGAAGAGAGTTACAAAGAGAATTCTCTGAGCGGTGAGATAATGTGGCAGTTAAGAACGTAAGATTCCTCATCTGTATCATAGAGCAGTACGCACAGCAACTGTCCCGTCGGCCCACAATGTCCATGCCAGCCTTTATGCCAAGTTAAACTAATCTCTGCTTGGATGTGACATCCCTCCATTCCCTGGATATCTAAACGCCTCTTAAATGCCGCTACCGTATCTGCTTCCACCATCACCCCTGGCAGTGTGTTCCGGGCACAAACCGCTCTCTGTGTAAAATACTTGCCCCAAACTTTGCCCCTTATAGTCTTGACTTTTCAATCCTGGAAAAAAGGTTGTGAATATCTACCCTTTCTATGCTGCTCATAACGGCGGGGAGTTCAGGAGTGGTGATGTACCGAGGGACCTTGGTGCAAGTTCATAGCTCCATGAAAATGGCAACACAGGTGGATAGGGAAGTGAAGAAGGCATTCGGCATGTTGCCTTCATAAGCTGAGGCAATAAGTGTAAAATTCGGGATCTTGCATTGTTGCTGTTCAAAACGTTATTCGGGCAGCACTGGGAGTATAGTCTATAGTTCTTGTGGCCACTCCACACAAGGATGTATTCGCAATAGAGAGGGTGCTGAAGGGATTCACCGGGATGTTGCCTGGAATGGGCAGCTACAGTTATGACGAGAGATTGGATCGGCTGAGTTTATTTTCACTGTAATACAAGATGTTATGGGATGGCTTATAGAAGATTGTAAACTTATAGCAGGCATAGATAGGATAAAAAAACTTTTTCCAAGGATGATGGAGTCTAAAACTAGAGGGCACAGATTTAAAATGAGAGCGGGAAAGTTTGAAGGAGATCTGAGGGGTGAGATTTTCACACGAGAGAGTGGTTATTATATGGATCAAGCTGCCAGAGGAAGTGGTAGAGGCAGATCGAACTGCAACGTTTAAAAGGCATGGTACATGGATAGGAAAGGCCAAGCAGAATATGGGCCTAATGCAGGTAAATGGGATTAATGTGCTATGCATGAAGGTCAGCATGGACAATTGGGGCTGAAGGGCTCGTTGCTGTGCTGCACAAATCTATGCCTCAGAGCATGCAATGTTTTTTCATCAGATTTGTTCTTTAAGTGAGGGGTTACCAGGTAGGACACAGTGTCTCTCTGAAATTCAAGAGATCAGGAATTGATCTCATTGAGACATAACTGATGGTGAATCTGTTCATCTCTCCTTTCATGGAGTCATATAGCATGGAAACAGGCCTGTTGGCCCAATTTGCCCCTGCTCTTTGCTTGGCCTACCTGTGTGTTTGTTTGGCTCCTATCCCTCTAAACATTTCCTATCCATGTACCTGTCCCAATGTCCTATAAATGTAGTGTTACTTTGCTGGTTCCCTTACTCTATTCCTGTGGGTGCTGACCCCTGCACCATTGAAGTTTCCACTTCCCTCCATCCTTGACAAGTGCTTTTTTTATTGTTGGAAAGAGTTGTAATTTATTTTGATCTCCGTTTGACAGACATTGGAGACACCAATCCTTTGGTGGAATACTCTCAGCCTCACCGGAGCGAAGACTGTTCGCAAGTGCCAACAAGTCCCAGTACTCCCAAGTTGGACGTAGCCCAAGGGTTGGGGATTGAGCTGAGAACCAGCTCTCTCCCCACACAGACGGTGAAGGGATCTCTGAGTCCTGCTGTCACAAGCACTCCTAGTGGTCTGATGACTGTGAGCCTTGGTAAATATTATTGGATGTTTGCAGCACTTATTCACTGTGCCTGCCTCTCCACTGCCTCCACACACCAGACTCACTGACACATCCTACATCCTGGTTCACTCTGCACCCTCCCTGTATAAAGTCTGCCCTTTCCATACTTGCTATCGGCAATCTCCCTGCTTACCATCCTTCTCATCTCTCCTTTAGTTTAGAGATACGAGCACAGAAACAGACCCTTCAACCCACCGAGTCCACGGCAAGCAGCTATCCCCGCATACTAACACTATCTTACACAAAGGACAATTCACAATTATAACAAGCCAATTAACCTACAAACCTATACGTCTTTGGAGTGTGGGAGGAAATCGGATATTCTGGAGGAAACCCACGCCGATCACGGGGAGAATGTACAAACTCCGTACAGACAAGTACCCGTAGTCAGGATGGAACCCGGGTCTCTGGCGCTGTAATACAGCAACCCTACCGCTGCACCACCGTGCCACCTTCTGCGTACTGTCTGCTGTAACGTCTGTGTGCGTTGATGTGGTGGGAGTGGTCAGTGTTGGAGAGGTTGTGTTGTACGTTGCCCTGCACTGCTCATTGAGCTGTTTGTTTCCCTCTGCAGACAGTTCGCCCTCCCCCACTATCATCAGGATGAACAAGGCCGAGGACAGTAAGACCTCCACCTTGATCGGTTGTTTGGTGACTATCATCCTCCTCCTCCTCATCATCATCATTATCATCCTGTGGAAACAGCACTGGAAGAGGATCCTGGAGAAAGTGTGTTCCCCTTCACTCCTCCTCTTCTCCCACTATCTCACCACAGTCGGGCCCACTCTCCCTGACTCCCTTTTATCTCCCTTTCCCCCACTGGAGAAAGTGCGTTCCTCTTCTCTCCTCCTCTTTCCCCACTATCTTACCACAGCCAGGCCCACCCTCCCTGCCTGCCTTCCATCCATCCCCTCTCCTGCCCGCCCAGTGCACACAAGGACACGCAAAGTGCAGGAGTAACTCTGCGGGTCAGGCAGCATATCTGGAGGATAGATGATGTTTTGGATCGGGACCCTTCCCTGGACTGTGATCTCTGTGTTCCCTGTTCGCCCACTCCCACCACTGCCCTCCCTTCTCCCACTATTAACAACTGACAAAGAAACATAATCAGCTTCCAACTGCTACATTAACACATTTGATTTCACCCCATTATAAATATGCTTTTTTGGAATAGTTTAACATAGGCCTTTCCGACAGTCGAGTCCGTGCCAACAATGAAACACCATTAATACCAATCTATTTTGTTTTCACCAGCTTCTCACAGTCATGCACTAAGGGTATCTTACAGTGGCCAGTTTATCTACCCGATCTGCACATATTTGAGATGTGGGAGGAAACCCACATGGTTCCAGGAAGACTGTAAACTCTACACTGTACCCGAGGTCAGGATTGAACCAGGGTTTCTGACACTGTGAGGCAGCAGCTTTGATAGTTGTGCCACTGTGCCTGCACCCATCCCTCCATCTACTCTCCTACTGAAAACGTTGTTTTCTCCCTTTCCCAGTTCTGACAAAGAGTTTTCAGACCTGCTCTCCCCACAGGTACTGCCTGACTTTCTGAGTGTTACATCCACTGACTCACATCCACTGATTCCCTTTATCTATTCCATGAGTCACTTACTCAAACAAGATTTTCCTTTCATAAATTCATGCTGCTTTTGCTTAATTGTTATTTTTCCAAACTGCTTTCTCCAATATAGTTTGCAACATTTTCTCAGCCACAGGTGTTAAGCTGGTTAAGTCAGGGAGTTGCTGTTTCCTCCCCCTCCTGCCTTAGAGTATGTTATCATACTTTCCACCCTTCAATCTACAACGGAGCTGTTAGATTCAAGGGAAGAAGATAAGCAATTCATCACCATCTCAAAGCTACCTCCTCCAAACCATTAATAATAATTAGTCTTTGGGATTTATCAGCCTTTAATTCCATCCATTTCTTGAATGACTTTTCATGATCCAGCCTCTATAATCTGGGTGGGTTGTTATGGTCCTTCCTGTGTTAGCTATTGTGGGCTGCACTCTGCTATTTGCCATGGTGGCTTATTACGGTCCATGTCTGAAACTCTGCTCATTTCACAAGGCACCACGAAAAATCCTGGAGGAGGATGTCTCTGTGCGCCTGTCCCATTGTGACGATGCCATTGTCATTAACAACCAGACTCAGATATTCCAGACCAATCCCACTTACGAGAGTGTGTTTCCATTGGATCTGGAATACCAGGAACCTGCCAAGCTGCTGCACAAGCTTCCAGAGCTTCCTCAGAGTGCAGAGGACTCAGGTTAGTACCATGTTCCCAAAAATCTGCCAGCACTGGCAGCACTCCTGGCCCCTGTCCCCCCCCTTCCCCCTCCTCCGCTCCAGCTCCACATCCGGCCCCCATTCCCGATTCATGTACACCAACTGGACATTGGATTCCTCTCCCTCCCGTTCCTGCTGAGCACAACAGACGACTGTGGAGGCCAAGTCAATGGATATTTTTACAGTGGAGATTAACAGATTCTCCATTAGTAAGGTTATCGGGGGTTATGGGGAGAAGGCAGGAGAATGGGGTTGAGAAGGAAAGATAGAGCAGCCGCCATTGAATGGCGGAGTAGACCTGATGGGCCCAGTGGCCTAATTCTGCTCCTAGAACTTATGAGCATGAACACCTGGCACCACTGTTACTGTCCCCACTTCCAGCTGCACATCAGGCCCATGTTCCACCAGCACCAGCACATTGCCCACATACATATCCTTCTTTTCAATGCCAAAGTGGCAACAAATAATTGAAAGGAAGGCGTCTAGAAGACTAACGCCAATAGGGTCCATCTGTTGACAAAATGTGTGGTGCACAACCCCATCAGGCGCTGTGCACATGACCATCAGCAAGAAAGGAGATTGGTCTAGCAAGGAAGGTCGTGTCTGGGAACCTCGTCAGTGTCTTCTCCAGGTTGCTGACGAGCTGCTTCCTGAATCACAGCATGGAATCTGTCCATCCAGAGGTACATATAAAGGCGACACTATAAATTGAATGCATAAAATAATTAGACCCAAATCTCCCTTGCTGCCCATCCTCTGATCTATCCTGCCCACCACTGGTTGGACACAAAGTGCTGGAGTAACTCAGCAGGTCAGGCAGCATCTCGGGAGTACATGGATAGGTGACGTCTCAGGTCCGGGACTCATCACTGGTTGTTGCTCTTGTTCTCCAACCTACCATTGTTGCCCGTGCCAATGTCATATTGAGAAGAGGGAGTAACCTAAGGCGGGAAGGGCGGGCGCTGGTGAACTGGGGGGAGGTGAGTGAACCAAGGAAGGTGCCCCGTCGTATCTCAGTGATAGCCCGATACTTCCTTCAGTCCTTTATTCAGTCTGCAGCGGGGACTACGCAGAACCTGACCTGACAAAAGGCGCCAGACACCAGGGTTTCCAGAGCATGGTTTCCCACTACGCAGAGGCCGATATCGTCAGCATGCAGGGCATGACGGGCAACAACACGTATGCAGTCCCAGCGCTCGCCATGGACTCTCTCCTCAAGAAAGAGCTCAGCGTGGGGGAGATATCCCGACACCAGCTGCATTTCCGGGAGAAGCTGGGCGAGGGCCAGTTTGGTGAGGTGAGCGTCTTCACACCCACAAGCTGCTGTGGTTTATGCTTGCACAGAATTCCTGCTCCTAATGAGACTGATGTGACCATCTCCTCTCTGGTGGGTGGGTGGGGGGGGGGGGGGGGGAGGAGGGGGGGCAAGTGCATGAGTGGTGGGGTGAAGGGAGTGGGGCGTTAATGTGAGTGAGTTTGGGCTAAGTAAAGGCAAGAGGGATTGTTAAGAGTGGTTCATAAGAGGAATGCCAACATGAGAGTTTTGGATCAGTTGGTTACTGAGAAAGATGAGGGTGGAAGTGCAGTCAATACAAGCAAGGCTAGTGTGAGTGGTTGTGCTATTGGGCGTGGCTGTTGATCGGGGAGTGAGGATGTTGTAAAGGTGGAGGAGAGGGTGTTGGCTATTGATAAGGAGAGGGTGTGGGCTGTTGGTGGGAGTGAGGGGAGATTGGGTTGTCGGTGGGAGTGAGGGTGTGGGGGTGAGAGTGGGGGTCATCGGTGGAAAGGAGTGGAGGAAGGGATGCCTGCTTACTTCGGACATTGACATGTGACACTGCCTGTATCTGCTCCGCAGGTCCACTTGTGTGAAGCCGTCAGTGTGCATGATGTCTCGCAGCCTGATTTCCTCAACACTGGACACAGTTCATTACTGGTGGCAGTAAAGATGCTGAGATCAGATGCCACTACACATGCCAGGTACTTGCTTCGGTGCCATCCATGGGGTATGAGCCAGAGAGACAAAGGGCAGTGGGTTTACCCCTTTGACAGGTGAGCAGCCTGGGCCTGAGAGACACCTGAAAACTAGCCATCGTGGAGCACATAGATTAGTCGCAGGCAAAGGATGTGTGTATTTCCTGAGCCTCTGGGCTTGTTCCTGTCACCTTGCCAGCCAGCATTGTGAGGAACAAAGGGAAAAAAGGGTGGCACAGCAGTAGAGTTGTGCCCTTACGATCCTGACTACGGGTGCTGTGGGTATGGAGTTTTTACGCTCTCCACGTGATCGTGTGGGTTTTCTCCGGGAGCTCCAGTTTCCTTCCACACTCCAAAGACGTACAGGTTTGTAGATTAATTGGCTTCGTAAGAATTGTAAATTATCGCTAGTTTGCAGGATAATACTAGTGTACAGGGTGATCGGTGGTCAGCGCGGACTCGGTGGGCTGAAGGGCCTGCTTCCTCGCTGTATCTCTAAACTAAAGGTGTCCTGTGGAGCAGCCTTTACACAGGAGTGGTCAGCATAGGTGGGGCAGGGTACGTGGTGGGTGCTGGCATTGAGCAGGGCTGGCAGCTGCTTGCTCCTGTTTAACCCTCTCTGCCACCCTTCCAGGAATAATTTCCTCAAAGAGGTGAAGATCATGTCACGGCTGAAGGACCCAAACATCATCCGGCTCCTTGGAATCTGTATCCGTGACGACCCGCTCTGCATGGTCACTGAGTATATGGAGAACGGAGACCTGAACCAGTTCCTGTCTCAACGGGTGCTGGAGAACCACTTCACCTTGGCAAACAACCTCCCCAGTGTAAGGTAGGAGGCACCGATCAGGGACGAAACAGTGTGCAGTGGATATGGGAATGGAGAGAAGCCATCCTGCTTGTTTGATCCTTGTGATGCCTCAAAGAGGCCTTTCAACCTTATGATGCCTCAAAGAGGCCCTTCATTGGTTCAGAAATGACACCATCGTTTGAGAGTTGATTATTGGCCAAGACTTCGTTTACCTCTGAAATAGGGGACAGAGCAGAATATCATCTGAAAATCTCTTATGAAAACCAACAATGTGTAGTGTTTGTGCAGGAATGGACTGCAGATGCTGGTTTACACCAAAGATAGACACAGAGTGCTGGGGTGACTCAGCGGGTCAGGCAGCATCTCTGGAGGAAAAGGATTAATGACGTTTCGGTTCTGAGCCCTTTCTCAGACGAGTGCGGGTGCATTGTTTTCTGTCTCAAACAGACTCACCTGACGTTCAGAAACTAAAGGTTTCTGCACTAAGAATGTAATATTGTCAAAGGGGAAGGTGGTGGTTTTGAGTGAGATGCTGTATTTTCATATGAGATTGATGTTCTTAATTGAATGTATAAAATAATTAGTCCCAACTCTCCCAGGAACTTAAATTCCTGGACGTGATGTAGAGTTAAAAGGGGTTCCAAATGGTATTTGGAAGAGATAGGGTGAATGCCCAGAGTAGGAGAATCAAGAAACAGAGGACATAGGTTTAAGAGGGGGAGGGGGGGGGGGGGGGGGGTGAAAATTTAATAGGAACCTGAGGGGCAACATTTTTACACAAAAGGTGGTGGATATAAGGAACAAGCTGCCAGAGGAGGTAGCTGAGGCAGGTCCTATCACAACGTTTAAAAGATATTTGGACTGGTAGATGGATAGGATAGATTTAGAAGGATGTGGGCCAAATGCAGGCAGGTGGGTCTCGTGTAGATGGGGGGATGTTGGTCAGCATGGGCAAGTTGGGCTGAAGGGCCTGTTTCCACCCTGTATAACTACGAGTTCACACCTCTCCTTGAGAGTTTCCACGCTCCATCTCTAAACTAAACTGATTTGGAAACCATAATCTCAAGTTCTGGAACTGTTTAGAGAGAAGAAATATTAACCTGATCAGTCCCCTGAGATTGTAAAATGTTTTAGTTGACCACCGTTGATTCTTCTCAATTCCAATGATGGATGTCCTGATCTGTTTCACCCTTCCTCATCCGACAATCCCAACAAACTGTAGACATTGTCCCTCCCTTGTGGGAACAACAATTGTGACCGATGGTCAACTGAAAGGGTATTTGTCAAGGCTCAGCTATTTGTTACATTTATAAATGACTGGTTGATAGGTAAGTCGCTACATTTTGGTATCTGCAAATGACACAAAGAATAGATGGTCTAAACAGTTAAACTGAAAGAATAAAACTCAAAGGAATGGTTATAGATTAAGTAAATGAGCAAATCTATGCCAAATAGATTCTAACTTGGCCAAATGTCTTCAGACAGAACAAAATATTTACAATGGTTATGACAACAGCCCTGGATACGATGCCCTGAGGATTATGTTGGTCAGACTAGAGCATAGATGTTTGAGCACCAGCTGTACTCAAATAAATTACAAGTTCGTATTCAGGGGGTTACAGAGGAATTGATTGCAGATTAAAGATACACAAGAGGTCTTGAGGCTGAATATGGAGAAACTTTCTACTGGATGGGAGATTAAGTACGGGAGAGACATTATACAGATTGAAGCCAGGGCTTTGAAGGGTGGTTCTCGGTGACAACTCTACATGAAGAAGATGGTGGAACTTTGGAAATGTCCCTCTCAAAGGAGATTGGTCTAGCTGCACAAAAAGTTTCTCCCAGATGTTTGCCGCATTCGATGTGGGTCAATTGTTAATTTATAATCTGAGGTCAATGTATGTTGGACAAAGGTAGGTGTGTGCAGTGAGGTTACAGATTGGGCGTGATGTTGTTGAAGGTGGAACAGATTCTTGGGGTAAAATGGACTATTCCTGTTCCCTAAGATATCAAAAAATGAACAATAAATGCTGTAGCAAACAGCAATTGTATCATTATATAGAACAGGGATATAACAACACACATTGAACCCAGGTATCTAAATCTGTAGCAATGCAGAACCCTGGAACTGCCGGAAACATCACCATGCAGTCTGTGAGGTGAGTGCACAGTGGCACAGCAGTCGGCATTACTGCCTCCAGGTTCCAGTTGTCCAGCTTCTATCCTGACCTCCAGAACTATTTATATGGAGTGTGCACCAGTTCCTGTGACTGCAAGGTTTCCTCGGACATTTCCAAGTTAGGTTGTTAGGATCATTGCTCACTGCAAGATATTCTAGTGTGCGGGTGAGTGTGAGCTGAAGGAGTGGTGAGGGAGAATAGGAGACAGGGAGGACCGTGATTGATGGCATTGCTCTGAGAGCTGCCATTGACTGAATGTGCTGAATGGCAACCTCCCATGTCATAAGGAAAAATAAAATAATAAGATGAAATATGACGCATGAAATTTGTAGTTTCAGGTTATAGGAACAATTATTTATGGGGTGTTCAGTGACTAATAATTCCATTCAAGTTGAATTTATCAGCACAAGCATAAATACAGAAAAGTACAAGTGCAGATGCAATTACTCAGACAGCACACAAAAACATAGACATCAATTATTCAGGAATTCCACAGAAATTCTGCAAGGCAGTGAAAAGAAAAAAGGCAGAACATGAATGCAAAACACAATGAGAGGCGGCACAGCGGTGGAGCTGCTGCCTTACGTCGCAGATCCGGGTTCGACCCTGACTATCGATGTTGTCTGTATTGAGTTTGTTCGTTCTCCCCGTGACTGTGTGGGTTTTCTCCGGGTGCTCGGACTTCCTCCCGCACTCCAAAGACATCGGTTAAATTGTCCTGAGTGTATAGGATATTGTTGGTGTACGGGGTGGTCGGTGTGGACACGGTGGGCCGAAGGGCCTGTTTCCATGCAGAATCTCTATAATCTAACAAAGTCAAGTCCATGGCCATGCCAGAGATGGACCGTTGTCAAGATAAGATCAGGGTCGCGCGGATTGATTCAAAATCCTGATGGTTGCAGGAAGGTAGCTATTCCTAAACCTGGTGGCATGGGACTAAACGCTTCTGTATCTCATGCCCGATGGTAGCATTGAGAAAAGGGCATGGCCCCTATGGTAGTGCTTTCAAACCCAGAGGTCAACGGTGTCTATGCTTTAATACATCATGTAAGGACAAGGAGGAGAAGTGACACCATCGCTTAACATATCACTTGAGAATTAAATGAATATATGTTGATATTGTATGTAAACTCAAAGGTGATAACGATGTGCCCATGGACTGCCTCTGTGCTTGTTGCTGGCTTAGTTCCTCACTGTTTACTCTCGTGTCCCTCAGCTACCACTGCCTCCTGCACATGATGACACAGGTTGCCTCAGGCATGAAGTACCTCTCCTCGCTTAACTTTGTGCACCGGGATTTGGCCACCCGCAACTGCCTGGTGGGGAACCACTACACTATCAAGATCTCCGACTTTGGCATGAGCCGCAACCTGTACAGTGGTGACTATTACCGTATCCAGGGCCGCGCTGTGCTGCCCATCCGGTGGATGGCATGGGAGAGCATTCTGCTGGTGAGTGCAGGCAACGATTAGCTGCCCCCAATGCTTTTATCCCAAATATTCCATGAATTTGTTTGGAGTCCCACCTTGTACAAGAAGGACGAATATTCTTCCTTGGAGAAGGGTGATTCATCAGGGCAATGTATCAAGTCTAAGTATATAAATTATACATATCAGAAGTATATACATTCCAAGTATATATTGACTATTCCAAATTCCAAGTGTATACATCTGAATATAAATGATTTCGATGAGGGAATGAAATGTAATGTCTCCAAGTTTGCAATCAACACAAAGCTGGGTGTGAGAGTGGGTGTGAGCTGTGCGGAGGAAGCACAGAGGCTGTAAAGCGATTTGGACTGGTTGAGAGAGTGGGTGAAGGCACGGGCAGGTGCAATGTGATGTGGAGAATCATGAGATAACCCACCACAGTGACGATAACAGCAAGGCAGGTTATTATGTGAATGATGAGGAAATAGGGAAGTGCAATGAGAGCTGGCTGTCCTTATGCACCAGTTGATGCAAGTAAGCATGCATATGCATGCAGTGGGCATTGAAGAGGATGAATGTTATTCTGGCCTTCATAGTGAGAGGACTTGAGTATAGAAGCAGAGATGTCTTGCAGAAATTATAAATATATTGCTGAAAGCATTATATATGTCCAAGAAGGGGTTGGACACAAAGGATCTTGGGAGAAAGCAGGAACAGGGTTTTGCATTACGATGATCAGCCTTGATCATTCTGAATGGTGGAGCAGGCTCAAAGGGCCAAATGGCCTATTCTTGCTCCTAATTTTTATGTTTTTATGAACAGTGAAAGACTTCACAGAGCCAACCCAGGGTCAAGATCCTGGTACCAGAAAGCTTGCTCATAGATGTAAGCTTTGAAGAGACGAGAGGCCAAGGGAATCCCAGAGCTGGGCCACTGGTGGTGAGTGGGAACTGGGGAAGAGAGCAAACCAAGTGGGGTGAAGGGCACTTGGAGGCCTGATGGAGAGGATCAAAGAAAGGGAACGGGAAGATGTCTGAGGTGTTGCCAATGTACATGAACAAGTACATATTTGTGGGTGTACTCGCCTTGAAGAAATTGAGGTGAAGGGGATCCGAGCCTAGGATGAGTGGAGGTTTGTGGCGGTTGGAATGACTAGAGGTTGAGCAGGTGATAACAGAAGCACGGGTACGGGTGGGGAGGGGCTTAGTGGCGTGCTGGGGGATCTCACACACCGACAAGACTGTCACTCGGCACAACACATGTCTTTGCAGGGAAAGTTCACCACAGCCAGTGACGTGTGGGCCTTTGGAATCACTCAGTGGGAGATGTTCACCTTCTGCAGGGAGCAGCCATACTCCCAGCACTCTGACGAGCAAGTCATCGTGAATACCGGAGAATTCTTCCGCAATCAGGGCAGACAGGTAATATATGATGTGCTGTCTGAAACATTGTGATCAACTGTCCCTGAAATAAGTGAAACCTGATGCTTTGCATAGAAATCCCAGCATGTTTCACCGCCAGTGAAGTAGGCTTTTGGATCGTGTCTCTTTTATAATGTAAATATCGTGCCAGTCAATTTATGCACTGCAACATCCTGCAGACTGTGTTTTTATAAAGAGAAGATAAATCGCGTTTTAACGGTATTGGTTCAGGAAAAGCTTTGATGAGAATAACAGGAAAAATATATATATTTTTAGAAAATGCCATGGATTTGTTTTACATTACCTAGAACAACTAAAACTTGTGATAATGTCTCATCCAAAAGATAGCTCATTCAACAGTGCAGCAGTACTGCCCAACTACACAGCCCACCTGTCCTTCTTATCAGGAATGACGGTGGACCTGGGCAGAAGGTCACATCATCTGACATATGATGAAAGAATGGGTCGACTGGCCATGTATTCACTGGAATTTAGAAGGGTGAGAGGCTCTCTTATAGAAACATAAACATTCTTAATGGATCGGACGGCCTAGATGCTGGAAAAAATGTTCCCGATGTTGAGGGAGTCCGGAACCAAGGGTCATAATTTAAGAATAAGGGGTAGGCCATTTGGGACTGAGATGAGGAAAAACCTTTTCACCCTGAGAGTTGTGAATCTGTGGAATTCTCTGCTGCGGCTGATTCACTGGATGTGTTGAAGAGAGAGTCAGATTTAGCTCCTGGAATCATGGGAATGGGGAAAAAGCAGGAACGGGGTACTGATTTTGGATGATCAGCCATGCTCATATGCTGGCTCGAAGGGCCTAGTGGCCTACTCCTATTTTCTATGTTTCTATATGCATTAACTAAGGGAGGATGGTTTTGAGCTGATCGAATATCTGACCATTCTGTGCTCTCTTTCTCTCTGCACAGATTTATCTGCATCAGCCTGTTGACTGTTCGAATCAGATGTTTGATTTAATGATCAGCTGCTGGAGCAGAGACATCAAGGACCGGCCGAGTTTTGAGCAGATCCACCACTTCCTCCAGCAGCAGCTGGCCAATGGATCCTAGCTGTTGGATTATCGGCCATTGCTTCTGCACACTAATGGACAATTCATCTTCTTCGTCGCTGCCATCTCTGGTGCAAGAACTGGCCAATGGTGGCTACTTGTGATGAGCTCATTATTTTGTGCACTTCCTGCCCGATCCTCTCTAACAGCAAAGCTTCCTGTCTGCTGACTCCACGTACTGACAAAATGGCCAATAACTGGCTCGAGACGGCCCCTCTCGAGGCAAGGGGCGAGGCATTAGGAATGTACCAGGGCTGGGATTATTTGGCCACAGGTCAGTACATTGAGGAAGCTGAAACATTTTGGGAACTTGGGAGTTTCAGGCTGGAAGTGCCTGAAGTTGGCCAAGAGACGTGCACAAGGCCAACGCTTTATCACACAAGACTACTTTTCTCTATCATTCCCTGTGGCAGTGACAAACACCGGTCTCCTTCTGATGATGTTGTTTCCTCACACTGGGATCTGAAAGTTGTAGCTGGACGGAGAAACCTGTGGGGAACCTGGTGACGGATGTGCCTTAGACCTAAGAATGTAGACACTATCCCCAGTAACTTGTGAGGAGATGTCCATTAGCCTAAAGGAGAATATGGTGGTGCTGCGGTCACAGTTTATTAACTTAGGACAGATTGTACTTTATATGCGATGGACTGCTGTGCAATGAGTGGCAAGCAGTGGGATGTCCGCGGTTGACATGGCATGTTGCTAATGATGGGCTACTTCCACAAGTGACTGATCAACTGACACTTTGACAAAACAATTGATGCATATTGTATCTGCACTGATGTTGCATTCTTTCAACGCTGGTGACTTTAATGTGAGAGCTGTTCACAGATCCTGGACTCCTGCGGTGGAAGCTTTGGAGGGGGGGGGGGGGGTGGTTCAATCTCTTTGAAAAGTTGGCGAGGGGTTGGGTTAGACTGCTTCCATTTCACTAAGCCTTCCCCACCGGACATTCCAACATCCTTGAATGTGGGTGAAGTCATACACTTCAACCTTACGTCCAACACAGCAATCCATACGGGGTGTGGAACCAGTGAGGAACTGGGAGGATGAGCTTTGAGACCAATTGTGCAGTAGGTCGACAGTGTTGATGTTGTATGACGTTAGACCTGGCCAGAGTGCCTATCACCAGGGCCACACTCTGAAAATAAAAGGTTAGCTATTCAAGCTTGAGAGGAGAAGACATTTCTTCACCCAAAGGGTAATGGATGTTCAGAATTCACCTCTCCAGTGGTGCTGCAGAGGATTAATCATGGGCATATTCAAATAGGAGATGGATAAAATCTGGGCATTAAGATCATTGAGGATAAAGGTTAATGCAGAAAGTGGTGCTGGAGTAAAAGATGAGTCAGGAACATATTGACTGGCAGAATAGGTAAAAAAGGCTAAATGGCCTGTTCTTGTTCCTGGTGCCCCACTTCATTCAGTTAAACCCAGTGAGCATCTTGGCACCCATTGCTGTGCTGTTAATTGAGGTAAGGCAGAACATCCAGCCTTTTCAAACCTACTATCTCCTTCATCATGGCTGACCTTCTACCTCAGTGTCATTTTCCTGCCCCATTTCCAAATATCAGGACTCAAAGAGCTGGATGAGCCTATTTCCGCGCTGTATCTCTAAACTAAACCTAACTAAAAGGGAGGTACCATTGGAGCCAGAATTTGGGAAGTCACAGATACCACACAAGGAGAGGGATGTCCCTGATTCAGTGGGTGCGTGGGAAACAAGCCACACGTGTAGAGGGATGGCAATGTAACCTGTCAGGAAACGTCCTACAGTACATCTGCAGAGGTTTGTTAAAAGAATATTCGGAGACAAACCAAATGTCTTTAAACATCGAAGAAAGTAGAGACCCAGCGTGCTTTCATGTTTGCATCTGAGGAGCACCGCAATAGATACAGGCCTCGGGCAACATGGAGGGGAGGCGTCATCAATTTGAGGAAACGAGGGAGACGACCATGAGGGAAGTGAGAAATCCCTTTAGTGTAAAGGGTGCGAGTGATAGAGATCACAGAGGCTTCAGGGCAGCTTGGGAGAGCGGATAAGTTTCTGGTTGTGAAGGGAATTAAAGACTAAGGAGTCGGTGCAGGAAGGTGGCACTGAGGTAAAAAATCAACAATTATATTGTACGGCAGAGCAGAAACAAGAGGCCAATGGTCTCCAGCTTCTGTTTATATCCAGGCATTGGGCCGTTATCAGTTATACGGAGTTAGAGCTTCACTGGTGATGGCAGGCATGAGGAGTGTGAGTGTGCTGGATGGGGAGAGGTAGGCTTTGGTTGGGGGGGGAGTGAGAAATGGGAGGAGTAGCAGACCATTCAGCCCCTCATGTCAACTCTGCCTTTCAATACGATCACTAACCTCAGCACCACGTTTGTGCACTAATGCTCAATTCGTTAGGAATTCTAAACATTCACTACCCTTTGAGTGAAAATTGTTCTTCTCATCTTCGTCCCGAACAGTTAATGTCTGGTTTTGACAGCACATTCCTGGTTCTAGCTTGGAAAAGATCATCCTTGCATCCAGCCTCCCAAACCCAAGAATTTTTTTATGTTTCGATGGGATAATTCTTCCAACCTCTTGACAATATGGATTCTTTAACCTCTCCGCAGAGGACAATTGCCCCCATCGCAGGAATCAATTTGGTGAACTTTGGTGCACTCCTTCTATTGCTAGTAGGTCAGGAGACCAGACCTGTACATAGTTACTAATGGTGCAATTTCAGTGAGACTTCTTTACTCTTGTACTTAAAACCTTTTTGAAATAAAGACTGACATACATTTTACATCTCTAGTTGTGTGCTGTACCTGCATGTAGGTTTTGTTTATTATTGTCACGTGCATCGAGGTACAGTGAGAAGCTATTTTGTTGCGTGCTATCCAGTCAGTGAAAAGGCTAAACATGATTACAATCAAGCCGCCACAGTGTACAGATACAGGATAAAGGGGATAAAATTAAGTGCAAAATTGTCTTGAGTAAAGATAATTGGAAGTTCATCAATGTGGTAGATGGAAGGTCAAGACTGCTCTCTAACTGGTGAGATGATGGTTCATTTGCCTGATAACAACTGGGAAGAAACTCCCTGAATCTGGAAGTACGTGTTTTCAAACTTCAGTGATCCATGTTATTGGCAGTTTCCCTTGCACCTGTCCTGAAGGCCATGTTCCAATGCTGTACTGTTCTATGTTCCTCTGGGTATGACTTAAACCTTGGAGAGGCAGGGTGGAGCTGGCCACTAGTCATAGCTGACAAGGCAGCACAACACAGAACATGGTAAAAAAAAGTTTATTAAAGCTGACCAAGCATCGCAGCTTGGTTTGGGAACAACTCTGCCCAAGACCGCAAGAAAGTGCTGAGAGTTTTAGATGTAGCCGAGTCCTTCACACAGACCAGACTTCCCACATTGACTTCAATCTTAACATAATCACCGGGAGAGCATACATATTCTATACAAACTGCACCTGAAGTCAAGATAGAATCTGTCTCTGGTTTTGTGAGGTTCTAGCTTTTTGAGAACTTTGGAAGGTAGGCCATAAGCCCCTAGAAATGCATTGGCTTTGAATCCCACTAATTTCACAGATACTATTTATTTTGCTGTTGCTAATGTCCAGCAGCTCTTTCACCTTTGATTTATTGTTGTCCACAAGTTCTGGGAGTTCCCGTTATCTTCTGTGATGAGTGAGCACGCAGTAGGAAGTGATAGCGTACACAGCCTAGCACAGTTGCCAAGTGTCTATCTGAGCCTCCGGTTCAGACCAAAAGTGTTGCTTTGCATTCTTGATGGCATTCTAGACTTGTATCTGGACTCATCGTCTAACCCTGTATCGCCTGACTTGAACGCCGCAGATCTGGTCTTCATTAGGTTCTGAACCAGTTGATTCATCCAAGGCTTCTGGTTAAGGGAACACTTGGATGGTCTTGGTAAGGATACCTTCCTCCACACATTACCTTATGAAGTCTGTAACAAACGTGGCGTATTTGTTCAGGGCCATTGCGAAGTCCTTGAACATTGCCCAATCTACCAACTCCAAGTAGTCATAAAGTCGCTCCTCTGCCTCCCCTGACCAGCTCTGTACAATCTTCACCCTGGAGCTGTTCTCGTCAGTTGCTGCTGTACACAGGATGGAGCACAGCCATGATTTCCATACTTTCATTTGTATCTCGTCTAGGATCCTCAGACCAAGTTACCTTACACTATTCCACCACATTTGTCCTATATCATTGTTACCTTATCTGTCCAAAACTCTACAAAATTCTCCAGTCAAACTTGCCCCTCCATTAGTAGCAGGGACAGCCACGTATCTCACTGCGTCCTCTATTGCTACCCCCCCTACAGACTTGTATCACCCCAATATACTTCAATCATTCCCTCCACGCTCCCCTATCTTCTCGCCCCTATTCTGTCAGTACTCACCTTTACATCTCCCTGTCCTTCTGTTTTACCCCCTGTGGATACACACAAGGTGCTGGAGTAACTCAGTCAGGCAGCATCTCTGGAGAGAAAGGATAGGTGACGTTTCAGGTTGGGACCCTTCTTCAGACTGTGGCGTCAGTCTTGACAGCAGATCAACAATAACTACAATGGCACTCGTAAGATTAACTCATGCAATAGGCTTTATTTCCAATGTCAAAAAATAGTGTCAGTCTGTCTTTCTATCTATCGATCTATCTATCTTATCTACCAATCTATCTCTATCGGAGGTGGATACTCAGCGGGACAGGCAGCATCTCTGGAAAGAAGCAATGGGTGACGTTTCGGGTCGAAACCCTTCTTCAGATTGATGTCAGGAGTGGGCGGGACAGATAGAATGTAGTCGGAGATGGTAAGAACTGGGAAGAGGGAGGGGGATGGAGAGAGAGGGAAAGCAAGGGCTCTTTGAAGTTAGAGAAGTCAATGTTCATACCGCTGGGGTGTAAACTACCCAAGCGAAATATGAGGTGCTGTTCCTCCAATTTGCGCTGGGCCTCACTCTGACAATGGAGGAGGCCCAGGACAGAAAAGTCAGATTGGGAATGGGAGGGGGAGTTAAATGCTGAGCAACCGGGAGATCAGGTAGGTTAAGGACTGAGATCAGGACTGTGCGGAAGTGTTCAGCGAAACAATCACCGAGCCTGCGCTTGGTCTCGCCGATGTAGAGAATTGACACCTGGAACAGGGGATACAGTAGATGAGGTTGGCGGAGGTGCAAGTGAACTTCTGCCTCACCTGAAAAGACTGTCGGGGTCCTTGGATGGAGTCGGGGGGGGGGGGGGGGGGGGGGAGGTAAAGGGACAGGTGTTGCATCTCCTGCAGTTGCAGGGGGAAAGTACCTGGGGAGGGGGTGGTTTGGGTGTGAAGGGACGGGTGGACCAGGGAGTTGCAGAGGGACCGGTCTCTGCAGAAAGCAGAAACGGGATGGAGATGGGAAGATGTGGCCAGTAGTGGGATCCTGTTGGAGGTGGCGAAGGTGTTGGAGGATTATATGATGGATTATATCCGAGGGCATCTATCTATCTCTCTCTCTCTCTCTCATACACGAGGTGAATTGGTCCAATAACCACTGATTGGACCCAGCTCTGGCTCGTTTGGCTGTGGCCTCAGTTTACTCCAGCTGTACTTCCGGTATTTTCCGGAAGCAGACATTGCGTGTGATGTTGATCGTAGGCTTCCTCCGGCCGGTCATGTGGGGATGGGACCGATCATCTCTGCCCCTCCCCCTCATTTCAGTTTAGTTTATTGTCACGTGTAAGCTTTGTTGATTGCGAGTCAGTCAGCAGAAAGACAATACATGATTACCATGGAACCATTTACAGTATATAGATACATGATAAGGCAATAAGGTTTAGTGCGAGGTTAAGCCTGCAAAGTCCATTCAAGGGTAGTCTGAGGTTTAACCAGTGAGGTAGATAGTAGTTCAGCACCACTCTCTGGTTGTGGTAGGATGATTCAGTTGCCTGATAACAGCTGGGAAGAAACTGTCCCTGAATGTGGAGGGGTTATTCCCCCTTCACATTTCTTACCTCTTACCCCCAATCCTCACCTTCAACAACCAACTTTTCCTCAGAGATGCCAGCATCAAGTTACCACCTCCTCGACACTCTTACCTCAACAGGGGAAAGCAGGTAAGCAGAGCCGGTGTCCGGTTAACGGCTGCCTTCTCTAACGTATTCACCGGCTGCTGAATCTGAAACCTGAACGTGACTTGCTGGAGTATTGAAGATTCGGTGAGAGTTTTTTAAATCCGCGGTATTTTGTTCTGTGTTACTGAATTACTGCACGAGGTCTGAAGTCGGGGTGGGATGGAATGTTTGGGTAGTTTCCCGGAGCCTGGTGGAATTTCAAGCCATTGTGGTTCTGACCAGAATTCCACCCCCTCTATTGTTCACACACAAGTGACTGTTTCACCTGGGAGTCAGTGAATGGCCATCGAGTGCGCATGACTAGTCCTGGGAGATCGAGTGAAGCTTTCTTCAAAGCCAGGGTAAGGCTGTTAACAGTGTGATGTCCACACGGAACGCAGTTTGTATTTCTGATACAGACCATCGAAATCGCATCCGGACACACGTGCAATTGTAAAGCACTTTTCACACCCACAAGCATTTACCACCAGCGGGGTACGTTTGAAGTGTGGTCACTTTTGCAATGCATGGGATGGAGTTAGTGTGCAGCCTCCCTGGAGTGCAGCAGTGTCTGGGAGTGGCAGTCCATGCAGTCCGGGCTTGGATAAATAATGGGGCTTCCGTGAGCAGGGTCTGTGCGAGAATATCAACACTAGCTTTGATTCAACAGTGTGACATCAATGCTAGTTGGGTCAGTGGATGCTGTGTCTTTTCTGACACTTGTTCCTTGCAGATTATTATTAGTGAGGGAGGAGAGCTCAGCAGAGTGAGGTGTGCCTCCTGAGCTGTAGCCCATTGCTGGTTTTATCTACATTAATGGCATAGGCCCGGGGGTAAAAGCTACAATTCTAAATTTGCAGATTATGTAAAACTTGGCAAAGTAGTAAATAGATAGATTGCAACAGGATTTAAACAGGTGGATAGAATGGCAAACAGTCAGTTAATGTAGCAAAATGTGAGGCGATGTATTTGTTGGGAAGAATAAAGCATAAATAATCCTGTTCTAAAAACGGTACAGGAGCAGAGGGATCTGAGGATACGTGTGCATTTGTCACTGAGAGTGGCAGGGCACCGTGCGGAAGCAGTTATACGGCGTACACTATTGTAGACTTTATCAACAGAGGCACAGAAGATAAAAGCAGGGAAGAAATATTAAACCATTCTAGAACACCTGAACACCTAAATATTGAACCTTTCTAAATCTGGCCTTAGCTGGAGAATTGTGTTCAAGTCTGGTCAGCACGTTGTAGGAATGATGTGGACACATTGGAGAGGATCTAGAGATGATTTACCACAATGCTTCATGAGAAAGAGGTTGAAGGACCGCTGGTTACAAGGATAGATTTGAGAGGATCGATCTGTTTACTTAGTGGGGGGGATGGCTAAAGGAACTTTGATAGACGTATATAAAATGACGGGCACCACAGTGGTACAGCTAGTAGTTGCTGTCTCACAGCTCCAGTACGCTGATCTACGCTGCTGTCTCCTTGCATGTTCTCCCTGGGGCTGCAGAGGTTCCAAGTACTCCATCTGCATCCAAGTACTACTCCTGCATCCCAATGGTCGTCTTAAATCACTCTCAGGGAATGTGTCGGCGACTGGCAGAATCTGGGGATTAATACTCCTCCCAGAAAACATCCTGGTGAACACATTAACACTATCCTACGCCCACTAGGGACAATTTTTACATTTACCAAGCCAATTAACATACAAACCTGATCGTCTTTGGAGTGTGGGAGGAAACCGAAGATCGCTGAGAAAGCCCACGCAGGTCACGGGGAGAACGTACAAACTCCGTACAGACAGCACCCGTAGTCAGGATTGAACCCGGGTCTCCGACGCTACTTTCGCTGTAATGCAGCAACTGTACCGCTGCGCCACCAGGCCGCCCATGGTGCTTTACTGTCACATGTGCACAACACAGTGAAATTCTTTTGCACAATTATAAACGCACAGTTGCCATATATTGGCGCCTTTTACAAAGAAAAAAATAACGGTCCAAAGTCGGGCCTTGTTGAAAGTACCGGAGTGCTCCCGATCCAGGTATCCCCAGGCTGCTGCAGACAATCTCTCTCCTCCACCGTCCGCGTCCTATGCCTCCTGCAGCTGACCTTGAAGATGCTGGAGGCAATACCCCGGTCCCTCTTCCATCAGCCCACTCCTCACATCCGTCGCCGCCAGTTGCCCCCTCCTCGACTCTCCGAGCTTCCCCCGCAGGCAGCAGCCCACCGGGCCCTTCTTCACTGTGGCCGTTGGGTCCCCGGGTCTATGATTGTGTCGGCCACCGGCTCCGTCCTCCTTCTCGTGGGTGGGTCGGGTCTGTTCTTGCACGGCACTCCCTGGCCACCGGGAGCTTCCCCTTCTTTGACTAGAGAAGTAGGGAAATGCAGATGCTGTGACAGTATGACATAAAAGCAAAAAGTGCGGGGAGCACTCGGGTTTGGCAGCGTCCGTGGAGACAGACAAGATGAGAATAGTTTAGGTTGATCTTTCATCAGAAGTGGTATGTCAGAGAGTTCAATGTAGAGTGGTTCACCTTCTATTCCATGGTAGTTCAGATGTATTTGAGTTCATGAGGAGCGAGATGTCGGTGGATGGAAGACGGACTGGTGACAGTGACCTTAAATTTGGGTTTACATGTTGTGAAATGTGACCGCAATTCTGAGTCTAGGGTTTGCGAGGTTTGAGAAGCTGGTGGTACAGAGAGAGAGAGAGGGGGGTGTTTGTGACTATGAGCGTAGGTTGTCAAGTTGTACCATGGTAGAGTAAGATAAAGAGAAGTGTGACAATCAAAATGTAGAAACAAGGAACTGCAGATGCTGGTTTACCAAGGAAAGACACAAACTGCTGGATAAACTCAGCGGGTCAGGCCAGTCCTTAGAGAACATGGATAGATTACATTTCTTAAGCTCATAAATCATAGGAGCAGAATTGGGACATTTGGCCTATCGAATCTAGTCATTCAATCATGATTGATCCATTTTACCCTTTTGAAAATGAGATAGGGCTTCCTGCCTTCTCCATATAACCTTTGACCCCTTTATTATTGAAGAATCTGTCAATCTCAATTTTTTAAATACCGGATGATACAGCCAAGTGTGGCAATTCCACAAATTTCACCACCCTCTGACTAAAGGCATTCACACTATTCACTGACTTCATCCATTTCACCATTGACTTCCATCCGGCACTCAAATACACCTGGACAATTTCCGACATTTGCCTACCATTTCTTGACCTCACTATCTCCATCACAGGTGATAGACTACTGACCGACACCCACTATAAACCCACCGACTCCCATGGCTACCTGGACTACACTTCTTCACACCTTGCTTCCTGTAAGGACTCCATCCCCTACTCCCAATTCCTCCGTCTACGCCGCATCTGCACCCAGAATGAGGTGTTCCACACCAAGGCATCGGAGGTCCTCATTCTTCAGGGAACGGGGGTTCCCCTCTTCTACTATAGATGAGGCTCTCACCAGGGTCTCTTCTATACCCCGTGACTCTGCTCTCACTCCCCATCCCCCCCACTCGTAACAAGGGCAGAGTCCCCCTTGTCCTCACCTTCCACCCTACCAGCCGTCATATATAACAAATAATCCTCCGACATTTTCGCCACCTCCAACGTGATCCCACCACTTGCCACATCATCCCATCACCTCCCCTGTCTGCTTTCCGCAGAGACCGCTCCCTCCGTATCTCCCTGGTCAATTTGTCCCTTCCCACCCGAACATCTCCGGGCACCTTCCCTTGCAACCGCAGGAAATGCCACATTTGTTGTTTTACCTCCCCCCTTGACTCCATTCAAGGACCCAAGCCATCTTTCCAGTTGCAGCAGAGGTTCACCTGCACCTCCTCCAACCTCATCTATTGCATCCGCTGCGCTAGATGTCAGCTGCTCTACATCGGTGAGACCAAGCGGAGGCTTGGCGATCGCTTCACCCAACACCTCCGCTCGGTTCGCAATAACCAACCTGATCTCCCGGTGGCTCAGCACTTCAACTCCCCTTCCCATCCCGAATCCAACCTTTCTGGTCTGGGCCTCCTCCATGGCTTGAGAGTGAGGACCACCGGAAATTGGAGGAGCAGCACCTCATATTTCGCTTGGGCAGTTTACACCCCAGCGAGTCGAGTGTGTCGAGTGTGACCGTGAATGACAGTAATATACAAACAGTAAATGGTGGAAACACTCTGTGGGTCAGGCAGCTTCTGTGGAGAGAGAAATAGTTGATGACCTGAAATAGTCGGACCTGAAATGCTCACCCTGTTTCACTGTGTTCTGTGCCCCGGGATTCTCAGCGGCTGTGCTTCAAATGCTGCTTCTGCTCCGTGAGTCCACCTCCTCTGTGATTCCAAAGCCACCATGTCCAGGTTGTATGTGTAGGAAGGAACTGCAGACGCTGGGTTAAACTGCAGACACAAAAGGCTGGAGCAAGTCAGCGGGCCAAGCAGCAACTCTGGGGAGAAGGAATTGGTGACGTTTCGGGTCAACTCTGAAGAAGGGTCGCGACCCGAAACGTCACCCATTCCTTCTCTACAAAGATGCTGCCTGTCCCGCTGAGTTACTCCAGCTTTTTGTATCTATGTCCAGGTTGTACCCAGGCTCAGTGTGGTCTGGGCCACAGTTGGTCTTCAGACATCCTTCCAACTCCAGGATCCCTCAAACACCATTTTCTTCAACCCCATCTCCCGTCTCTCCTGACCTCCAATACACTAACCACCCTGCACAGGGAAAGAGAGAGTGTAGTAGGGGGGATGCAGCTCACCTGCTGCCTGCTTATCCCAACAGGTGACCCGACAGGGAAATGGCAGAGACCTTGATTCCTACAGAGATTGTCTCATTTTTATTCTCCCTCCCCCTCCCACTCCCCCCGCCTCATTCTCCTTCTCTGCATCACTCTCCTATCCCCTGCCTCACCCTTTCCCCAAAAGATAGACAAAATATTGGCATAACCGAGCGGGTCAGGCAGCATCTCTGGAGAAAGGGAATAGATGACATTTCGGGTCGAGACCCTTCTTCAGACTCAGCCATAGCCTCCTGATAAAAAGACGTACCTTTGGAAAGGAGATGAGAATGACTTTCTTTAGGCAGAGGATGGTGAATCTGTGGAATTCATTGCCATGGAAGGCTGTGGAGGCCAGGTCAGTGGATATCAGTGAGGTGGAGATTGACACGTTGTCTAGGAAAGTGTCTGGGGTTGTGGGGAGAAGGCAGGAGATGGGGGTTGAGAGGGAGAGATAGATCGTCCATGATTGAATGGCTGAGTAGACTTGATGGGCCGAATGGCCTAAATCTGCTCCCACACTCTCCGGTCCCTGTGTCATCTTACTCTGCCCTTATCCCACTCTCCCTCCACCTCCTCCCATGCCTATTCCCTCAAATCCCCAACTCATTCTCTCTCCTCCGTCTCACTCTCTCCTCCCCCCCACAACTCCCCCTCCTGCACCCCACTCTCTCCCTTCCCTCGGTGGTGAGACAGGTGGTCCCGGGCCGAGCCGAGCCGGGTGGAGCCGGGCCCGGGTGGGGAAGCGCAGCGGCTGCGAGCTGAGCCGCTCCGGCCGCAGTCACGCCCGGTGGTCCCGGCCCATAGTGACGGGGGAAGCAGTGATAGTGACGCCGGCTGACCCCGGGTCTAGGAGGCTGCAGGTGGTCTAGGAGGGGCAGCAGAGCCCTGGGCTACCAGCAAGACTCGGGCAGAAAGGCGTTCTGTGGTAAGAGATCCTCGGCAGGGCGGCTGCTCGGGGAGGTAAACATCCCGGGACAACCCGAGCTCACTGCCCCAGAGCCATGCTCACGCACTGGGATGTATTATACAACTTACAAAAATGTAAACATCCTTGAAACACGCCGCCAGTGAGTGTAAATCTCCCAGTACCGGGCGAGAGGTGAATGTATTCACCAGGGAGGTGTGTGATGATGGGTGGCGAGTGAGGGGGAGCAGAGAGAGACATGGGCAGAGGTGGGTCCAAAATATCCCAGATGATCCCAGAGGACAAATTGGCTCATTAAAAGTCACAACCGTCAAACCTGGAAAGGTGTCAAAAGACACAATTTAAAAATTGCAGCTTACCACATGCATTGCATAAAATATCAAACAAAATATTAACATACCTCACCTCATTCCCCATGGGACAAAAGTAGGAAGCATGCTTGAAAAAAACCCTGGGCAAATTACAGATTCAGACATATTGTTGCATTTAGGATGGCTTGAATAAAGACAACAGTAAAAGATAAGGAAGAGCAATCAATGGGAATATAATATAAGAAGAGGATTTAGGTGGGGGTTGGACATTACGTTGAATGCAGAGAACTAACATTGCCATGCAACATGGATGTGTTTCGGAAGTTATCACCTCTCCCTGCATTTCTGCAGAGGATAGTACTTTAGGACCAAGCCTGGAGCCCCTTTGCACAGTCATACAGTATGGTTGCAAACACTTCAGCCCACTGAATCCAACATTCCACAGTTACACTAAACCTGCATTAATGCAGCTTTATTCTCCCCCACCACCCCATCGATTCTCTCCAGAATCTCACCTCCACATTAAGTACAATTTACAGTGACCAATTAACTAGCAAAATTGCATTTGGAGCCGGCAGGTCAGTTAAGTCCTTTTTTGTTCTTAGTTGAGCAGGCAGGCTTGGAGATATGTTTACAGGCATCAGGTCTGACCTGGTTGATAAGCCAACAACTTATTCTTTTATATAAGATGCTCTGCCAGTTGCAACAACCTTTTGAGTGGCTTAAAAATGTATCCCTACACTTGAGCTGGACTATTTATGATTCTAGACCCACAAATGTACAGCGTGGAAACAGGCCCTTCAGTCCAACTTGCCCACACCGACCAACATGGACCCCCATCAATATACAGGGCCTTGAACTGACCTGACAAAAACCACTTGGCTTCAGTGAAACAGAGGAAAGAATAAAACCGGACATTAACCTAGGAATCGGAATCAGAGTTGCTTTCAGCACAGTGGACCTTACAAAGATCTCCTCTCAAACATCTGGGAACCTGTGTCTGAGCTGGGAAAGCTGTCAGTGATGCGGAATGATGGGAGGAACCTGCATCGAATGGTGCTCCCAAGCAGCTGCTGCACTTCTCCTTCTCGGTAACGAGCTGATGCATTTGGGAGGTTGCTATCAGAGAGGTTGAGGTGAGATGGCTCAAGAAGATGGCTCGCCTTCTCCTTCATTGGGGCAATTAAGGATTGCAATAAATACCCACCTTGCCAACTACTTCCAGATCCTGAAGAAAGAATAAGAACAAAATTCCCATTGTCATGAGGAGTGGATTAAATTGTCCGAGGATGGACTTCCATGACATAGAAACATAGAAACATAGAAAATAGGTGCAGGAGTAGGCCATTCGGCCCTTCGAGCCTGCACCGCCATTCAATATGATCATGGCTGATCATCCAACTCAGTATCCTGTACCTGCCTTCTCTCCATACCCCCTGATCCCCTTAGCCACAAGGGCCACATCTAACTTCCTCTTAAATATCGCCAATGAACTGGCCTCAACTACGTTCTGTAGCAGAGAATTCCAGAGATTCACCACTCTCTGTGTAAAAAATGTTTTTCTCATCTTGGTCATAAAATACTTCCCCCTTATCCTAAAACTGTAGGTTTCTATGAGATCACCCTCAATCTTCTAAATTCTAGTGAGTACAAGCCAAGTCTATCCAGTTGGGATCTCAAGACCATGACGGTTAGGATCTCGGGACACAGTGTGATTGACGAGCAGTTCTGGCTGAGTGCTTTAAGTTTGTCTCTCACCACCATGTACCATTGCTGATGCGAATGCATTGGAACCTCCACACCCATTGTCCATCACCTATCACAACTCGATGTGGTTGTGCTGGGGAGCTTCAATCTGACCTGCTAGTTGGAAGATCACTATCTACTGCATACTGTTTATACCATTCAGTGCTGTGCCCCAGATTCCTCAGCCTGACACCTCTTCACGTTTAGATATAGTTTTTTCTTAAATCTTGTCCTCTCCAAATCTCTTCACCGCAATCTTTTGGTGTCATGACAGCTATATTGATTTATTTTATTCTGCTCATTCACTTTAACACAGATCCCTCTGTACTCCGTAGGAGGGAACTGCAGATGCTGGTTTACATGCTCTTTGTACCCTTCCATATCTCTAGTTTCCCTCTCCCCTGAAGAAGGGTCTCAACCTAAAACGTCACCCCTTCATTCTCTCCAGAGATGCTGCCTGTGCCGCTGAGTTACTCCTGCATTTTGTGTCTACCTTCCCTCTGTACTCTGTTTGGTGAGGAGTAAGTGAGGTGAAGAATATATTATTTACTGTTCATCCTAACATCTTCCTGGCTGGACTCAACATTCCAGGAAGGAGAAGTTCGAGGCACAAAGCTGGTGAATTTTTATCATTAACTCTTGCAAGTTGTTATTTTTTGCGGAAGCGTGCATTTTGAGGTGAGCAAGATGCCTTGAGTGGTAACTAGCTGCAGTAGCGACCTTTTCATTTGAAGTCAATTAAGTTAAACAGTTTGGTTTAGTGCTGTTTGAGTAGATCACAGGGAGGCAGACAAATGACAGTGTGGTTTTGCACAGTGGATCCCGGAGAGGAGTGGTCTCAGAGGACCCCCTTCATGTGGGAGGGGGCTTCAGTGAAGAGGCTGAGTAGCTTGTAATTCCTGGATATCTTCCAATGCCACGAGTATAGGAATAGAAGGATAGGTCAGATGAAGGGGCAGCACATAATTCACCTTGTTACATAGACAGCGTGCATTTAGATATCACTCCTTTAGTTCAGGGGAAAGAGCCTGACTGGTAAGGCTGACGAACTTAGAACGTTGACCAGCACTGGGGAATAAGATACTCTTGTTGTCACTGAGACCTGGGTGAACAATGGCTGGACTCAACATTCCAGGAAGGAGAAGTTCGAGGCACAGAAAGGGTGATTATAAACAAGGAGGAGCACTGTATTACAGATCAAGGAGACCATCACATCAGTGATGAGGGAGGTTCTCAGAGACAGCTCTTCAACTGAGCCCAACAGAGGTTAGGAATTAAAACAAAAAGGTTCAATCGCTTTGTCTGTCTCCACAGGCGCTGCCAGCCCTGAGTGTTTCTCGCATTTTCGTTGTTTATCTATGGTACGGGCTTTCCAACAGTGAGAGGGAGATATAGAGAATCAGATTTATAGTCGCATCACAGAGAGGTGTAGTAGGAATGGGATTATAGCAGTTGGGATTTCAACTTCCCCAATATTAACGGGGATCATCTTGGCGTGAAAGGATTAGGTGGGAAAGAATTGCTAAAGTGTATCCAGGAGAGGTTTTTGAGGCAGTACGTGCTTGTCCTACTGGGGAGAGGACATTGATGGGTCTCGTCCTAGGAATAGCAAGGCAAGTGGATGAAGTGTCAGTGGGAAGAGTTGGCGGGGGCACTCTGTGGATAGCGACCATAATTCTATCACTTTCCAAATAGTTATGGAAAGGGTTGAGGATAGTCTGGTAATTGGGGGAAGGCCGATTTCAGTATCATTACACGGGACTTCGCAAGCGTAGATTGGGAGCAGCGACTGGCAGGTAGAAGATGAACACAAAATGCTAGAGTAACTCAGCAGGACAGGCAGCATCTCTGGAGAGAAGGAATGGGTGACGTTTCAGGTCGAGACCTTTCTTCAGACTGACAGTATCTATCTTTGATTTAAACCAGCATCTGCATTTCCTTCCCACATTACTTGCAGGTAGATCTATATTTGGGAAGGGGAGTCTTAGAAATGAAATAGTTGGGGTTTAATGGCCTGGGTGGTCCTGTAAAGGCAGGTCCAAGAAAACCTGAATGTCAAAGGATATCGAGGATATGAGGATATTCCGGTAATTGGGGGAAAGCCGCTAGCTAGCTATGGTAAGTTTAGAGCACTGGAAATAGGGGTAGCCAGTTCAGGAGTACACAGTAAAAAAAAAAAATTATGAGGGCAGAGAGAGGCCGCAAAATATTACTGGCAGAGAAGATTAAGGAAAATCACGACAGAGGAACAGAGTTGGGACGGAGGAATTCTAGAGCACATTAAGGTTAAAGATTGCGTCTATGGAACAAGCTGCCGGAGGAAGTGGCAGAGGCCGGTACAATTGCAACATTCAACAGACACTTCGACAGTACATGGATAGGAGAGATTTGAAAGGATATGGGCCAAAAATAGCCAAGTAGACTACCTTGGTTGGCATGGACAAGATGGGCCAAAGTGATCTGTTTCTGAGTTGTATCAGACTAAGTTTCACGACTTGAAAAAGGAAGTACAAGGTGCCTTGGTGGGCATGAAGGTGGATAAAACAGCAGGAGGTGGTGATCTGGGAGGCAATGTAGGAGATTGCTGGGTTCTACCCACTCGACAGGTGAGGTGCCAGATGACTGGAAAACAGCAAATGTGGCACCTTTATTCAAAAAGGGCAGTAGGGATCATCCAGGTAGTTACATGTTAGTCTAATGGTAGTGATATGGAAGTTAGTGGGAACAATTCTAAGAGGAAATATTATTCTACACTTGGAAAGGCAGAGGTTGGTCAGAAATAGACAGTATGGATTTGTTGGTGGGAGATTCTGCCGGATTTATTTAAAGGAGTATTTTGTAGAGGAACTACGTACATTGAAATGGCTAGTGTGGTTGGTGTGGTCTATATGGACTTCAGTAAAGCTTTCAACAAGATCCCACATTGAAGGTTGCTCTGAAATGTGAAGCCCCTGGGATTGAGGCCAAATTGGCAACAAACCTTAAAACTGGCTTGGTGAAAGGAGGCAGAGGAGGATGATGTGGTGGGTTGCCCTTATTCAATCATGAATCACTAAATGAAAAAAAGAATGTTAAGTAAGTTTTCATGTGCTGTTAAATTTGATAGAGATATTGATAGCAAGAAGGGTAATCTTAGGCTACAGAATTTAAAGGTGGCACGGTGGTGCAGTGGTAGAGTTGCATCCTTACAGCACACTGCAGCGCCAGAGACCCAGGTTCGATCCCGACTACGGGTGCTGTCTGTACGTTCCCCCGTGACCTACGTGGGTTTTCTCCGAGATGTTCGGTTTCCTCCCACATTCCAAAGACGTAGGTTAATTGGCTTGGGATAAGTGTAAATTGTCCCTAGTGTGTGAAGGATAGTGTTAATGTGCGTGGATGGCGGGTCGGTATGGACTCGGTGGGCCGAAGGGCCTGTTTCCGCGCTGTATCTCTAAAACTAAAACTAAGGATCATGGTGATCAGCTGGTAAATTGGGCAGAGCAAGAGCTGATGGAATGTAATTCTGCCTAATAACTGTGAGGTACTGTGTTTTTGGGGAGTAAGAACATATACTCGGCATATGAGGCAGCATGGTGGCGCAGTGATAGAGTTGCTGCCTCACAGTGCCAGTGACCCAGGTTCAGTCCTGACAATAGGTCTGCTTGTACATTCTCCCCGTGACCACGCGGGTTTTCTCCAGGTGCTCTGGTTTCAATTGTAAATTGTCCCTAGTGTGTAGAATAGTGCTAGTGTAAGGGGACCGCTGGTCGGTGCGGATTCAGTGGGTGGAAGGACCTGTTTCCACTCTGTATCTCCAAACTAAAGAACATGCCATGAATGGTCGAGCCCACGGGAGTATTGAGGAACAAATGGACCTTGGTGTACTTGTGCAGAAATCCCTGAAGGTGGCAGCACAGTTTCGATAGGGTGGTGAAGATGGTTCACCGGATGTTTGCGTTCATTAACCTGGCCAGAGATTGTTAGAGCAGACACAAAAGGCTGGAGAAAGAGTGGTGCAGTTATGGTCCAACTTTATGAAAGGTTTGGTCGGGCCACAGCTGGAGTACTACACGCAGTTCTGGTCAGCACACTATTGGAAGTCTGGGATTACACTGTGAAGGGGCAGAGGAGATTCACCAGCATGCAACATCTCAGTTATGGGAAGAGACTTGGTAGCTAGATTCGTTTTTCCTATAGCAGACGGAGCTGAGGGTGGGCCGAGAGTGGTGTAGAACATTGCGAGAAGCCTAGGTAGTGTGGGAAGGTGTCCTGGACCAAAGGACATAAATTCAAAGTGAACAATAAGAGGTTGAGGGATTGGAGGAAGAATTTGTTTATCCAGAGAGTTATTGCAATTTTGAGCATCCAACCCATGCATGCTGACCAAGTTGCCTAACCGAGCTTGTCTACTTGGAGTGGTAGAGGCAGGGACTCTCACCACATCTGAGAAATATCTGGATCCACACTAAAATCGCCAAGGCATATAGACTACAGACTAAGCGCTAGTAAATGGGATTATGTAATTGAGCATTTCATGCCTGGCATTGACAGGGCGGGCCGAAGGGCCCATTTCTGTGCTGTACAATTCTATGACTCGAACTCGTACCACACAGTTTTCTCAGGCCAACCATTGGCTGTCCAGGCTGGCATTATTGCTCTCTGACGTTTCCACGTATCTTTCCTTTGACTATGATCCATTCACCAAACATCAAAGCCCCTAGTCCTTGGCTGTCGTTCACATGATCTCAGGAGACATTCCATCTGAGGCCTCCAATCTCATGGATTCCACTTCCACTCGTTCTATTTTTCTCCCAAAATCTTAGAAGATCCATAATTTCAACTATTTTTGCTCCAATGAGAACCTATTTCCTACTTTCTTGACTTTACATTTCTTCCCCGGGTTCTGTTCAACCCACCTGCCTGCAAGGCTCTTCCAAGCCATTTGCTAGTCCCTTACTTGTTTCAATCATGAATAGCCAATCCCACTGTATCTCCCCACAGGGCAGAGCAGTCTCCCTCCTCCAACTTGTCCCATCCATCACTAACCTGGTAAGTTATTGAACTGCAGATGCTGGTTTAAACCGAAGATAGACACAAAAAGCTGGTGTAACTCAGTGGGACAGGCAGCTTCTCTGGAGAGAAGGAAAGGAATATGTGACATTTTGGGTCGAGACTCTTCTCAGTTTGTGCACATATTTGGTTGACTGTTCAATTCTTCCACATAAAAGATGCTGCTATTCGCATCTGCGGGATATCCCGCTCTGTCCTCATTTTGTCAGGGACGTGAATTTCACTCAGATTTCGTCTCACTCATGTCACTTTTTTCCCCCAACATATTACTTTGTAAACTGATTCCATTCCAGCTCTTGGGGGTCCAACAGGAACATTTCATGAATATTGCTCTTAATTTCCGCCCATATCTCACCATTGACAATATACACCTCACCTTAACCTACATTGTCCAGTGATACGATGTCCACTCATCAATTGGTCCCAAACTCTCGTAAACTGTCCATTCCACCATAACTTGAGTGAATACACCCCATCATTGCAGTCTCACTTCTCTAAAAGCACCCATGATCTTCACCGCGGCTAACTTTACATTCTTACCGTTCATTAGATGAAAGGCTTCCTTCTGCAGGTTGTTCTGTGGGGAATGTGTGTTAATTTACTGGTTTCTGTCGAGTGCACTCAGATCGCTGCCTTTCCCAGTGCTTCCATTCCTGTTTTGCAGGAGGACGGCTTCTGAGATTCAGTGTTGAATCAGCAGAACACTGACCAGGAGACATGACTGAGGAGGCAGGTAGGTGTTAATCCGACCCTTCGCTGTTGTGTCCCAGAGCCAGGATCTGCAGCCAACCCCATGTTCACAGAAGGCGCTGCCGGAGTGGGCACTGCTGTGTGAGTACGCGTCAGAGTGAAAGGGAACTGGCTGATTGTCCGTGAGGGCAGAACAGTCCGATTCAGACTGAACCTGCAAGTGAGACAATGATCACTGTCAGAACTGCCCACTGTCTGGGCCAGCTAAAGACCTTGGTAAAACGCTGATAATCCAGCACCCTTCGGACTTTTGTGGTTCATTTTCCAGACTATTGGATGTTAAAATCCTATTAATATCCAAATACCCCCGTACTTCCTTTTCTTACATGATATACTATAGGATAACACATTTTCCATGGAACCCGGTGAGTATAAAGGGAGAGGGAAATACAGATGCACTCAGGACCCTGGCTCTGGCTGGAGATTACCCCACGTTCTGGACCCCTGACGTTCAAGACCCAAAACCCAGCTGCCTCCCCCAACCCCCCCCCCCCCACCCCAACCCCATAACAACAAGTGTTGAACCATCGAGGAGTGAGAGGCAGCTTTATCACAGCACCCCTCGTGAGTTGTGCACTACGACCCCCAGTTGAAAATTGTTTGGGATCGGGAAGAATGTGGGAGGAAAGGTTTGAGGAGGAGAGAAAAGGAGAAGGGGGAGAGAAAAGGAATCAATGATGGAGGGTTGAAATGATTTGCTAACTTATTACACCCTGCGTAATCACAGGGCCTCCTAGAGAGCTGAACTAGCAGTGTCATGCCAGCTCGGAAGGGATTGTGCACAGTGTTGTAGGGGTGGCTAGTAACCAGTTTCATTGATAACTAATGCCCTGGACCATAACAACTTTGAAATGATTGCATTCAGCCGAGACTGGACAAGGCTTTGCTTTGATGCCTCACCTAAACACTGTCACCCGGAATATTGTAACACTCCGTCAAGACTCTACCGTTTTGGTTCATGTGTCATGTTTCCAGGGCAATGTTTAATCCCCCAAGCGTTTGCTTCAGAAGCCAGCCTCTCACAGGTTGGCAGGGGAGGCACAGAGAGGTGTTCAGCAGCTGGAGTGAGGTGGAGACAAAAGGGCAGGAGGAGAGTGAACAGATAGAGAGTCGATAGAGTTTTCATCCGTCGCTGGGTCATTTGTGCCAAGCTGTGCCCCCAGCTGGTCAGATTGGCAACAGGCACTGGTAGGCAGGTGAGAGGGTGGTATGCTGATGCAGCAAGGTCCAAGCTAACGTCGAGGTGAATGCATCCTTTTTCAGAACTTTCACAATTCGAGCAGGAGTCATTAGACGCTCACAATCACTACAGAGGTCTGCACGCAACTCCCCCTCTGGCTTACAACACGGACATGCGTGCTGACTGCCAAGCATGGGCTGACGTCCTGGCACCCAGAAATGAAATGGAGCACAGTGATACGAAGAAAGGAGAGAACATCTGGTACAAGTGGAGCTCTGGAGCCATGGAGTTTACAGGTTGGTGTTTGGCCACTGTGGAGCAGTCAGTCGATCCGGAGTCATTACATTTACATTGCACTGGATCAACAGCCACATGATGCATCTGATGCACTGGGAAGCTCTCTCGTGACGTCATAGAGCCATGCAGCACGGTGGCACAGCTGGTAAAGCTGCAGCCTCAGAGCGCTAGAGACCCGGATTTCATCCTGACCTCGGTTGCTGTCTGTGTGGAGTTTGTATGTTCTCCCTGTGACAGTGTGGGTTTTCTTCAGGTGCTCCGGTTTCCCATCCACCCCCCCTCCCCCCCACATCCCAAAGATGTGTGGGTTTGTAGGTTAATCAGCCTCTATAAATTGCCTGTTGTGTGTAGCGAATGGCTGAGAAAGTGAGATAACATAGAACTAGAGTGAATGGGTGATCGATGGTCTGTGTGGTCGGTGGGCTGAAGGGCCTGTTTCCATGCGGCATGTCTAATATTTTAAAAATCCCCGCGCCTGATGAGATGTACCCGAGTCTGGTCTATGCAGCAGAGAATGAGATTGCTGGGGAACTGACAGAGATATTTAATTCATTTCTGGCCACTGGTGAGGTGCCAGATGACTGATGGACAGTAAATGGGGCACCTTTATTTAAGAAAGGCTACAAGGCATAAGCAGGGTAATCACGGCCCTCTTAGTCAGGGAAGATATTGTAGCAATCTCTGAAGGACAGGAGTAATCTAGACTGGAGAGGCAGAGATTGACCAGAGATGGGCAGCATGGTCCGCTTGAATACTTTCGTTGAATTGTTCAAAGGAGATGACTGAATGTGGTGATAAGAATAGTGCGGTCAATTCAGTCCATGTGGACTTCATATAAGGCCTTTGACAAGATCTCACATGGGTCTAAAATGTATGAGATCATGGGATCCAGGGCAAGTTAGCAAATTAGACCAAGTTTTGCTTGGTAATAGAAGACAGGGTGATGCTGGAGGGTAGTGTTTGCAATTGGAAGTCAGTGACGAGTGGTGGAGCACAGCAAATGGTGCTGGGACCCTTGTTGTCTGTTACGTACATTGCAAATTTGGATATGTATGCCAGAGATATTTTAAGATGATATGAATGGTGGTGGTGTTGTTGATAGTGACTCGGTTGGTCTTTGGCTATCGAATGATATTAATGAGTTCACAAGTTATACGAGTAGAATTAGGCCATTCGGCCCATCGAGTCCACTCTGCCATTTAATCATGGCTGATCTCTGCTTCCTAATCCCATTTTCCTGCCTTCTCCCCATAACCCTTGACACCCGTTCTGATCAAGAATTTGTCTATCTCTGCCTTAAAACTATCCACTGACTTGGCCTCCACAGCCCTCTGTGGCAGTGAGTTCCACAGATTAACTACCCTCTGACTAAAGAAGTTCCTCCTCACCTTTTTAAAAGCGCGCCCTTTAATTCTGAGGCTATGACCTCTGGTCCTAGACTCTCCCACCAGTGGAAACATCCTTTCCACATCCACTCTATCTATGCCTTTCATTATTCTGTAAGTTTCAATTAGTTGGACAGAGAAAAGGCACATTAAATCTATTCCAGAAAACTGTGAGGTTTTCTCCCCTTCTGTATGAGTCAATAACCAAATGAGATATAATGAAGATGACTAGGAAAAGAACCAGGAGGGCTGTGGTCAGGTCTGGAGACCATGGATCATGATCGAAGTAGACTACATAAGAATCTGTAAAGGTTTGCGAGGGTATGGGAGAATGTAGGGTAGTGGGACTAGATGAAGAAGGGCCTCGACCCCAAACGTCACCTATTCTTTTTCTCCCGAGATGCTGTCTGACCCGCTGAGTTACTCCAGCTTTTTGTGTCCATCTTCAGGGAGTGGGCCTGGTTGGATTACTCCATCTCTTGAACGTGGCAGAGACAGTTTGTCTCACAGCATTTCAGAAGCATCGACACAAACACTTGATTCACCATGGTAGCCCATGAATCGAATGCTGGTAAATATCATGTGTCTGTGCTTAATGAATCCAAGTGCTGGCACAATTGTGATGGGTGAATGGCATTGATTCTGTGCTGTGATTACAAAACTATGAGGGTCCCTAACGTTGCATTTGAAAGAACATCTTGCACAAGCCTCTTTAACATTGAGCAGGAATGCCAGAACATTTCAGGAGGATCTGTGTGGACATGACATCCTGTGACTGAACAGGAAGCTACGTTCCATAATATAGTATTTGATTACATTTGGCTGCTTGAGATAATCAGTTATTAGTTGGAAATACTGCTAGCTTCCGCAACACAGCACTGTTTTAATGATGTTCTTGATGTATATCTGTTTACTCTGTACAACAAAATCTGTAAAGATTTCAGTCACTGCATGCAAAGTATCGGTATTGCCATTTGTTTATTATTGCCATGTGTACCGAGATACAGTGAAAAACATTTGTTTGCGTGCTATTTAGTCAAATTACACCACACTGTACACAAATACTACAAGTGGTGCAAAGAAAAAAAACACAATGTGTGCAAAATATAGTGTTACATTACTATAGCCTTAACAGTTACAGAAAAAGTATAGGTAAAAGCAAAGTGCAAGATCGGGACTACACCCTTGGCTTATGAGAGGATCGATCAGTGGTCTGAGATCAGCATGGAAGAAGCTATTCCTGAATCTGATGGGACGTGCTTTCAAGCTTTTGTGTCTTCCGCCCCACAAAAGAATGACTAGGGTGTAGATTGTTCTTAAATACATTGGCAAGGCAGCGTGAAGTGTAGATGGAGATGAACCTGTGCCGCACCAAAGCAAGGATCACATTGCCAATGTCTTGAAACCACATCCACTGCACTAGAGTAAACTATGCAATTGCTGAATGCGTGGTGAGCACTTCCTGTCTGATTCACGTTTGTATATGTGGGTTGGATTGCTAGATTGCTAGGTTGTAAAAGCCAGAGGGTGGCGGTGGAGGGTGTTCTACCAACTGGAGGTCTGTGACCAGTTGTGTTCCTCAAGGATCCGTGCTGGGACCACTGTTGTACGTGGTATATATGAATGAATTGGATAAACACATAGGTGGTGTGATTAGTAAGTTTACAGATTGCACAAAGTGGCAGAATTGTGCAAAGTGAAGAAGGCTCTTAGTGACGGGCGGCACGGTGGCGCAGCAGTAGAGTTGGAGACCCGGGTTCCATCCCAACTACGGGTACTGTCTGTAAGGAGTTTGTACGTTCTCTCCGTGACCACGTGGGTTTTTTTCCCCAGATCTTCGGTTTCCTCCCATGCTCCAAAGCCATACAGGTATATAGGTTAATTAGCTTGGTGTATATGTAAATTTTCCCTTGTGTGCGTAGGATAGTGTTAATGTGTGGGGATCGCTGGTCGGTGCGGACTAGGTGGGCCGAAGGGCCTGTTTCCGCACTGTATATCTAATAAAAAGCCTGTCAAATGATTCAGTCGAATGTAGAGCGATTGGGGATATGGGCAGAGAAATGGCAGATGGTGTTTAATCCAGACAAGTGGGAGATGTGGTCCTTTGGAAAATCCTTTGAGAAAAGAGAAGGGATTTTCCTTCACTCTAGGGGTGGTGAAATTCACTGCAGCAGAGGGCTGTGGAGACCAAATCATGGGATGTATTTAAGAAGAAGATGGGTAGGTTTCTAGACACAAAAGGCATCAAGTGGATAACTTGACAAGCCACGGCAGTCCCCACAGATAAAGGATGATACTCCAATTCCAGTTATGTGGGTTCCAAGTTGGTTGATCAGGCCAGAAGATCCCACAGACTCTTCCACAGAGGGGGCAGAGATGCCTGGCAGGGTGGTGTGTAGCGTGTGGCTGTCCCACTATTAAACCGGAGCCACTGTTTGTTCTTGATGCTTGGAGACAATGCCTTCCCAAACATTCCTTCTCCACTTGGAGCAGTTGTTAGTCAGGTATTTCCAGGAATCAGTGTGGATGTACATCTCAAGGAGACTTTGAGCACATCCATGAACAAGTTGCTTTGCACAGGCGCTAATTCCTTTCCACGGCAGAGCGTAGAATTAAGTGTTTTGGGATTCTGAAGTTTGGGAAACATGAGTATACAAAGAATGAGACCAGACACCAAGACTGAAGAGTTGATGAAGCTGAGATATAGGAGCATTAGTGTCCAAGGTAAGGTTCTATCACTACCATTAATTCCTTTTAATAACCTGCATTAACTTCAGTAATAAAGTTAGTCTTAATAGTTAGTGAATGTTAGTGAATTGTCAGTGAATGGATACAAATCATTGTTAATTTACAGTGGGGAAACCTCATGATATTCATCATTCTCTGTAATACTGAAGGTAACCTGACCTTTAATGTGTGACTGCCTGAGTGCACAGATGCTTCCAGACATTCCCTACTTGCTTCTCTTTTAAGAGTTTGACAAATTGCTTCGTTTCAGGCAAGGATTCAGCAGACGCATGGTACGAAGAAATTAAGGACTATGATTACAACAATCCTGGATTTGCCAGTGAAACTGGTAAGTGTGTTGATGTCTGAATACATTCCTTCTCAGTCCAACTATTTCTTCATTAGAGAGTAAAATACCCCAGAGGCGCCTGCCCTGTTCTTCAGCTGCACCCACTGCACTCTAGTACCCACACCAAGTACCGTGTTTCACCCCACTGATTCCCCTTGTCAGCACCAGCACCTTGCTTTGTTATAATCCACTGTCCCATTTCACCTTTCACCTCTTAGTGTAGATGGACCCTAGTGTGTGTAGGACAGTGCTGGTGTCTGTAGATCGCTGGTCAGCGTGAACCCGGTGGGCAGAATGGTCTGTTTCCGCGATGCATTTCTAAACTCTAAACTAAACGAAAATGGACATAAAGTTTGGCATTGGCACGGTTGGCCAAAGGGCCCATTTCTATGCTGCACATCTCCCTGATTCATCCATCCTTCAGCTATAAAGGGTCATGCACCAGCAAATTCACCAAAAAACACCCTTTCAACCACCTCTACCCTCTCTCAGTCTGTAGAAGGGTCCAGACCTGAAATATTGTCTATCTGTTTCCCTCCAGAGATGCTACAGCAGTTTATTTTTTACTCAAAACTAGCCGATGTTGGAAATCTAAAGTAAATATATAAACAGTTTTATACCATTTCAGCAGGTTAGTTGGCATCTCTGGAGAGAGAAGTTGAAATAATGTTTCAGGGGGAAAACCCTTTGTCAGAATCATCTCATAACAGTGCATTTGGTTTTCTCTCTCACAGATATCACATGTCCCATTGAGATTTAGAAGTATTTTCTCTTTTAAAACAATCTTCTAAGTTATTTTTGAGGCTATGACACTTTGTGAGGTTTTACCAATATCCTCTGACCCCAGATTGTTCATTGTATCCATTGCGTAGACTGAGGTCTCCACTACACCGGAAATGATGAATGTTGATGGAGTGGGCACTTTACATTCCATCCACACACAGGACATGAGCTCCGTCTCTTGAAGCCCACTGACCTCGGTGTCCTTCACCATCCACTCAAGCTTAACACAAGGCGAAGAGCTCATCGTCTTCATCTCCAGTTTAATAACATAATCATTTACTCAAAAGGCGCAAGTCTCTTCCGCTTGCAATGAAATGTCGCCCAGCTCCTGATTATCTCCACAATTCCTCTCCTACTTCAGTTTTCCCGCTCCCACAGTACTTTGCTTCATAAACCCAGTGCTCCGTGTGTTTCTTTAGCTGACATCCGTCCCGTTCAGCTGCTTACTTACATGGCTTTGAACTGACAACCAACACCTTGTCTCCTGCACTGACAGAAGACCTTGTCTCCTAGGGCGGGCAAGAGGGAGGAGATGGTGTAAGGTGGACGGGTTATACAACTGTCAGGTGGAGGAGTTGAGACCTGAGATCTGTGTGGTGTATGAGGTTGGGTGTGAGGGTCAGTGTCGAGTGAGAGTGCGGGTGCTCGTGGAGGGTGGGGGTGCGTATGAGGGGAGATTGTGTGAGTGTGATGGTGGCTGTGCGGGAGGGGGCTGTGCAATGCAGTCGGATGCAAGGGACTGATGACGCTGTTTTAAACCGAAGGTAGACACAGAAAGCTGGAGTAACTCAGCGGGACGGGCAGCATCTCTGGAGAGAAGGAATGGGTGACGTTTCGGGTCCAAAACGTCACCCATTCCTATTCTCTCCAGAGACGCTGTCCGTCCCGTTGAGTTGCTCCAACTTTTTGTGTCTATCGTCGGGTGCGGTGTTGGTGAGAGGCGGTGAGGCGGTGAGGTTGGGACTGGGGGAGAGCAGCGATGAAGGGGTTTGTGGAAGAAAGAGAAGGCGAGAAGCGGATGAGGCATTGGTGGCTGCATCTGAGGATGACTGAAGGGTGAGACGAAGAGAATAGAGGAGGTGATTGTAAACGGGATGAAGTATTGAGGGGGTGCACGAGAAGTTTAGGGACTGCTTTGGTAGCGGCCCTGATGTGAGTGGATGTCGGGTTAGGGAACCGAACAGTGGTTAGAGGCAGTGAGCACAGGTAATAAGGTGTGAGAGGGAGCTGGGGGAGAACTGGCATCCTGTTGTTATACATGTATGGTCAGTAATCCCAGTGGCAGGAGCTGTGTACTCCTGCTCTCTCTCACACAGAGACTCACCCTGGCCCTGACACACAACGCCACCGTTTTTTCTGAGCTAATGCTAATGTTTAAGGGCTGCACTTTGGTCCAGCTGGTAGAATCGCTGTCTCAGCAGCCACCAGAGACCTCGGGTGCTGTCTGTGTGGAGTTTGCACATTCTCCCTGTTTCCTCTCGGCGTTCCGATTTCCCCCACATCCCACACACGTGGGTGTTTGTTGGTTAATTGGCTGCTGTAAATTGTAGAGAGTGGATTAGAAAGTGGGGGGTAACAGAATTAGTGTGAACGGGTGATCAAAGGGCGGCATTGACTCGATGGGCTGAAGGGCCTGTTGTTTCTATGCTGTATCTCCAAACAAAGCTAACCATTTTGCGTTTATTGACTGGTTGTGTCTCTGCTAGGGCATTTTACCCAGTTGCTGTGGAAGGACACCAAAGAAATGGCAATCGCCTACTCGGTGAGTGGGCAGACAGCAATAGCGGTGGCACATTACACCCCGGCTGGGAACATCACCAACGAGGGGTATTTTGCGAAAAATGTCCTGCCCCTCGCCGCCCCTCCAGAGGAGCCTGCAGCCGAGAGCGAGACAGCAGGTAGAAACCAAAATGGGAACCGCAGGGTGGCAGACGAGGGATGATTCCGTCAGGATCAACGCCCTTAGTCACGTTAGCTTAAACCACTAGCCTCAACCGGTCCCAACGGCTGGAACCAGCCAACGCTCTGGTCAAATCATCCACCAGGGTGGTGCACCTGGGGGAGAAGGCATATGGCCACTTTGATCCCCTTTGCAAAGAGGTGGGTGATGGTTCTTTGGAGGAGCAATGTCAGTGAACACATGACGTGCCTGTTTCCCGAGCTAAGTACCCCAACTGTCCTACAATGATTAACACTCCTCAGGGCATCAGAGACCCTCACATAGACTCTGATGCAAAATCTCCTTCAGGTGTGGAGCCTTCTATGGAAAGGAGCACATTTCTGTTCAGTTTTCCTGGGTGTTATATCATCACGGTCCTCGGTACAATGTTTATGGTTCTTTTTTGTACTTTTTGTCGCTGCCTTTCCCCATCACATTTATAACATGGACGTCATGATGAGTGTCCATGATCAGCATTCCACTCTGAGGATGGAAAGACTCAAGACGACTGCCATTTGGATGTTAAAAGGGATGAGGAGCCATAAAGTTGGACTTTATAGCCCTTGATTCAAGAATGTTAACTGTCCGTCCTGTTGGTCGTCCAATGGTAGACTTGGCACGGTGCCAACCACAGGACAATGTGCTCTAGTTCCACATAGAAGGGATTAAAGGGGGAGGATGGGAAAGCATTCTTTACTCAGAGCGTTAGAATGGGAAATTGACCATTTCTTGCAAAATCTACCAATTCCCTTAAAATAAATTTGGTAATTATTGGAAAGCTGGGAAACTATGGAATGTCACAAACTGTTTGGGGTAAGTCAATGGGTCAAGCAGCAACTCTGGAGAACCTGGATAGTGACGTTTCAGGTCGGGAGCCTTCTTTAGCTCAGACTGTGTCTAATGTTCTCCAGAGATGCTGCCTGACCCGCTGTGTTACTCCAGCACTTTGTGTCCTCCTGTGCAAACCAGCATCTGCAGTTCCTCATTTCTAACATGTGACCGGTGCTGGGTGGGAGGCAGGATGAGGTTTAGACTTAATGTTTCATGTACAGCCGAATATCAGCCCCGGCGCGACGAGCGAGCGGTTTCTTTACGTGATAAGTCTTCTTCCGGTTGACGCTGTGTGTGTCCTCATCTTCACCCGTGCCAGAGGCTGAGCCAGAGACAGCAGCAGCACCCGCCGCAGAGCCCGAGGAAGCAGCTCCACCGGCCGAGGCACCCCCTGCAGGTAGGAGGACCTCGGCTGGGTCACCTGTGGGTCCCTGGCAGCTATAACAGTGGGAGGGTGGGCACAGTGCCAACCATACAATGGCTTCCAGTTCCTCATAGAAGCAATTACAGTGGGAGGTTGGAAAAGGTCCTTTACTCAAAGCCGGTTAGAATGGGGACTTGACAAACACTTGCACAATCTACCAATTCCTGTCAAATAAATTGTCAGGGCTCATAGGTTCTAGGAGCAGCATTAGGCCGTTGGGCCCAACAAGTCCATCATGGCTGATCTATCTTTCCCTCTCAACCCCATTCTCCAGCCTGCTCCCCACGACCCCAGACACCCTGACTAACCGAGAAATCACACCTTTACTAACAAAGAAATCAAGGGTCAACAACACCGAGTGGCTCAACTACTCAGAACTGTGACAGTGACTTGTTGAAGGAACAGGTGTATTGGAACTAGACTTGCTGATGACACAGAGAGGTGGAAATGCAAGTTTTCAGTAAAACACGAGTCTGCGAAGAGATAAAGAAGCTTTGCCAAGTGTGCAGGGGTTTGGCAGATGCAATACGATTCGGGAAGTGGTGACGTTATTCACGCTGGCAGCAATAGTAGAACAGTGGACTATCGATGCTCCCCAAATTACAAACACATGATTTATGGATGACCCCGCAAGCATTTGGGAGACCAGGGGGGTGGATTGGGATGGGTTTGCGTGATTCTGTGGGAGGCTGTCGAGATCCTCAGCGGGATGGGTTTGGGCCATTTCCACATGCCTGAGTCCGAACAATCGGGGGGTGGGTGGCGCCAAGCAGAGCTGGGAGCGCTGAGCAGACTTACTCCCTCACGGAGTCAGTGAGGCCGGCTGGCGACCACTCTCCCCGCTCCTGCTCGCTCTCCACTCCCAACTTTCCCTGTGATCCTCTCCCACACACTGTGTCTGCTCACCTCCCACTTACAAACAGTTTGGGTGAGGAACAGTTCTCAGGGTTGCTTGAAGTGGTTACATGGAGCGAATGGACAGGGTGCTGGCAGTATGGAGGTACCTGGGTGTCCTAGTCCATGAAACACGGGCTGCATGGTGGCGCAGCGGTAGAGTTGCTGCCTTACGCAGCGGGTTCGATCCTGACTACGGGTGCTGTCTGTGTGGAGTTTGTACGTTCTCCCTGTGACCGCGTGGGTTGCCTCCGGTTTCCACCCACACTTCAAAGACATACAGGTTTGTCGACTAATTGGCTTGGTAAAATTGTAAATTGTCCCTCACGTGTGTAGGGTAGTGTTAGTGTGCGGGGATTGCAGGTCGGAGCGGACTCCGTTGGCCAAAGGGCCTGTTTCCGCATTGTAAATCTAAACTAAACTAAACTAAAGCAGGAATTACTCCTCCAAAGCGTAGCTGTGATCATTTGGAATTCTCTCCCCATGAACTGAAGCATTGGATGTATTGAAGACGGAGAAAGATTCTTGCTCCACAGAACAGCTGAGGGCAATGGGGACCTGAAGCTGAACCAGACCAGCCCTGACCTTATTAAAGGCGCTTGGGGATTCAAGGTGCTCTATTTCTATTTCTTATTTTTGGCTGTTCAGAGAATTAACTCCCCAAATTCACCAAATCCTTCCCTCCAACCCCGTGGCACAAGCTAAGGGTGTGCACTTGCTCGGATGATTGAAGGTCAGTAACATATTCCTCACTGGTCGACCTGCACCTACGGTGCAGAACCTCACCTCCACCTCCACCCCCATCTCTATCCAGACCCGCACCCCACCCCTCACACAACCCACAGCCAAGGACCAACACACACCTGTGAAACTCGCTTGTCCGCACGCCAACTTTGGGCAGGGTGGCAACGCAGGAGGGTCGCTGACGTACAGCGCCAGAGGCCCGGGTTCCATCCCGACTACAGGTGCAGTCCGTATGGAGTTTGTACGTTCTCCCTGTGACCACTTGGAATTTGTCTGAGTGCTCTGGTCTCCTTGCACATTCCAAAGACGAGCAGGTTTGTAGGTTCATTGGCTTCTGTAAATTGTCCTCAGAGCGTAGGACAGAATAGTGCACGGGGTGATTTTTGGTCGGCGAGGAGTCAGTGGGCCGAAGGGCCTGTTTCCACTGCATCTCTAAACTAAACTAAACCATCACACCCAGGCAGCCTTCTGAACCATGGTAGAGATTTACCATGGCTGCAGCTCTCCAGCCCGCACCTCATACCGCCCTCTACCGCGCTTCTCGATGCATCTCCCTTGTTACTCTCAATAGACAATAGACAATAGGTGCAGGATTAGGCCATTTGGCCCTTCGAGCCAGCACCACCATTCAATGTGATCATGGCTGATCATTCCCAATCAGTACCCCGTTCCTGCCTTCTTCCCATATCCCCTGAGCTACTTTTAAGAGCCCTATCTAGCTCTCTCTTGAAAGCATCCAGAGAACCTGCCTCCACCGCCCTCTGAGACAGAGAATTCCACACCCACCACCCTCTGTGAGAAAAAGTGTTTCCTCATCTCCGTTCTAAATGGCTTACTCCTTATTCTTAAACTGTGGCCCCTGGTTCTGGTCTCCCCCAGCATCGGGAACATGTTTCCTGCCTCTAGCGTGTCCAAGCTTATATGTTTCAATGAGATCCCCTCTAATTCTTCTAAACTCCACAGTGTACAAGCCCAGCTGCTCCATTCTCTCAGCATATGACAGTCCCGCCATCCCGGGAATTAACCTTGTAAACCTACGCTACACTCCCTCAATAGCAAGAATGTCCTTCCTCAAATTAGGGGACCAAAACTGCACACAATACTCCAGATGTGGTCTCACTAGGGCTCTGTACAACTGCAAAAGGACCTCTTTGCTCCTATATTCAATTCCTCTTGTTATAAAGGCCAACATGCCATTCGCTTTCTTCACTGCCTGCTGTACCTGTATGCTTACTCTCGTATTACTCTCCTTGGGTTACTATCCTTGTATTACTCCTTGTCCTTGCACAACTCCGAATCATTATCCCTCCATGTTCCGCTTCTGCAGAGCCAGAGGAAGCAGCGGCTGAGCCAGAGGAAGCAGCAGCGCCTGAGCCAGAGGCAGCAGCGCCTGAGCCAGAGGAAGCAGCGGCTGAGCCAGAGGAAGCAGCGGCTGAACCGGAAGCACCAGCGGCCGCGCCAGAGGAACCGGCAGCAGAACCCGAGCCTCCAGAGGAAGAAGCCGCGCCAGCCGCCGAATCCCGAGAGCCAACGCCTTTAGGTATAGCGACAGTCATCTGCAAAGTCCCAACCACAGCGGGCTGATGGGGCGTGTGTAGGAAGGAACTGCAGATGCTGGTTTACACCGAAGACAGACACAAAATGATGGGAAGACTCAGCGGGACAGGCAGCATCTCTGGAGGGATGGAATGGGTGATCTTTGAGGTCGCGACTCTGAGCCTGAAGAAGGGTCAACCAATCCTTCTATCCAGAGATGCTGCCTGTCCCGCTGAGTTACCCCAGCATTTTGTGTCTGAGCGGGAATGTTGTTCCTCTGGCATCAGGATTAGATAAAGGGAATACCATTGTTTGGGTTGAGACCAAGATTGCCACGGGAATAAGCAGGACGGTAAATGAGGGAAATTGGAGAGAACAGAAACAAAGGAACACCTTGGTGGCGTGATTCAGAGCTGCAGTGGGTCAGCCGTGGTAGAGGGGGGAGAAACAAAAACAGAGCCAATGTTATAGATGGGTGAGCTACAGCAGAACCGGCCAGGCCCAATGCAAACAGAAAGTGAAGTTACCTTGGTTGTAACATTCCACATTGAGTCTGGAACGCCAGACAAGAGAGGAGTTGCTGTTCCTCAGGCTCATACCAGGCCTCTTTGTAGCGCAGGAGGCCACAGACTGATAGGTCATAGTGTGCGAGGGATGGAGAATTCAAGTGAAGTCTCAGGGCCACCCTTGCGGACTGAATGCAGGTCCAACGCAAAGCCAACCTGGGTTTTCTCCAGAGGACAGCACTTTGAGGGCATCAAGTGCAGTGCGCCAGGTTGGGAAGAAATGTGAACACATCATCTGCTTGGGTCCCTGATGGTGAGAAGATACAAAGTAAAAAGGCAGGTTGGTGGAATGTGTTTTGACCAGGGAGGGGTCTCTTCAGAATGCTCAAAGGGAAGAGAAAATCATGGCGCGTTGTGGGGTTTGGTTGGAGGTGAGGACAGGTACATGCTCCACCCAGGAACAGAGGGGTTGATATCACGGGTGTAGGAAATAGGTGAGATGTGGGGCGAGGAGGTGGTTCATCACTGGGCAGGTGGTTTAGTCATTGGGGAAGAGAGGAATAAAACGTGAATTCATTTTTTTTTCTTTACTCAGAATGTAGCCAGATCTTGTGGTCAGGCTGCAGCTGAGGTGAATTGAACAGATGCATGAAAACCAAGCCAGACCAGGAGGTGACAAAGGTCAATGTCATAAAGTCGTAGAATGACACAGCAATAAGATGGGGGCTTCAGCCTCCATGTCCATGTAGACCATTGAGTACCTAATTACATTAATTTAATTTACTTACACTTGGTCCACAGCTTTCTATGTCTTGGCAATTTAAATGCTTTTCTTAAATGGCGTGAGAATCCCTGCCTCCACTATCTTCTCAAGCAGCATGCTCTTGACTTCATCCTCTGTTGGAAAATTTCTCAACAGATCCATCTTAGTCCTTGTACACCTCAGCCCTCTGCTCTTACGCTATACCCTATCTGCGCCTCCGATAAGTTTATAAACCCGTTCTGGCACCTTCACCCCCACCCCCTCAGCCTACTCCAAGGAAAACAAACCAGCCTCTCTGGTCTCCCCTCATCACTGAAACACTCCACCCCAGGCAACATAAGATGTGAATCTCCTGCACACCCACACCGGTGAGATCATGCCCTTGCAATCGTGCACTCCAGCCTGTAGCTGAACCAATGCTTTATAAAGTTGTACCATAACTTCCTCACTCCTACCCTCCATGCTCCTCCTAATGAAGGCCAGCATTCTCAATGCCATCTTCACTGCACTATCCAGCTGATGAGGGAGGATGGGTCTGCATGGACTGCTCGGGCTGAATGGCCTACCCCTGTGCTGGTATGTTCCATGTTATATTGTGTAACCTGCTCATCAACTGGGATGAGAACCTGCATGACAGCTATATACTATACGTTCTTACTCTTCTGACCCTTCCTAAAGCTGTCTCTGGTTGTCCATGTGTTCTACAGTCTCACCCCCTCCGGAGGCAGCAGAAGAAGCACAGGAAAGTCCTGCAGCTGAGAGACAACCCACAGGTAGGACCATAGCAAATGAAGAGCACCCTCAGTGGGAGATGCACCATCATTGTGTAACTTTCAGCAAAGTACCTAAGGTGGAGGCAAAGTCAATGGATATATTTAAGGCCGAGAGATCGATTCTTGATTAATACAGGTGTCAGAAGTTATGGGGAGAAGGCAGGAGAATGGGGTTGGGAGGGAGAGATAGATCGGCCATGATTTGATTTGATTTACTTTAATGTCATTGTCTTCAATGAAGAGACAACAAAATTATTTTTCCCTTATAGTAGCAATGTTACAAAATGTTGAGATTTAAAAAATCAAGTTGCAATTTATCCCATCAGATAAAGCATAAAATAAGTTTAATTTGACACCTAATTCACTTTCATATCTTCAGTATTAAAAAGGTTATGACCATTTTCATACTCGGAAATTAGCATCTTGTTCCCCATTGCCTTTCAATTGACTTAACTCAAAAGCTGTGATCTAGAACAGTTAAAAGCCCACATCTTTCTTAGAAATTAAGAGAACTCAATGAAATTTTCAGTTATTATAGATTGAAGCATTCTGAAACAAATATGAAACAATCTTACTTGGATGACCTGAAATTAAAGCATATAATTAGTTAGTTATCTAATTGTAGCTAATTACAAAATTCAATGAGTAGATCTAAACATCTATCCATTTCTTAAGAAAAGATAAACTTTTTTTAAATTGCCTAAGTGTCCAAATAACATTCACACAATAATCCACAATATAACATAATTTTTAAATCTCATTTTCATGAATTTATAGGCCAAATGGAAGGAATGTAGTGTTTAATGCCTGTAAATTAATGGCCATTTAAAACAACTGGGTTTTAGTAGAATACGGTGGATTGGAACGTTGTGGTTTGCTGTGAAGTCGGGAGGAAAAATACTGTTGGTTCATACATTTTTTTGGACCCCTTTTCGCAACATGAAAATATGATTAAAGCCTCCATAAAAACCAACTTTTAATATAAAAATAAACTGTGTACCTTTTTTTCTCCCCTACGCAAAATCCTTCCCGTTGTCGGTTCTCACGGCTTTTGAAGGTGATTTTTAAATTACTCTAGTTAATAAATAATCTAGCGTAATTTAAAAATACCTTAACTGCAGCGCTGCTCAAGGTAAGTTTTGTAACATACCTACTTATAGTAAAAAAAACACAAAACACAGAACACAGTAGTCCACAACTCAAACATCCCCACAGCAGCACCAAAGTTCCCCACTGTGAGGGAAGGAACCAAAGTCCAGTCAACTTCCTCGCCGATGTTCCCAAATGTTCACCCGTGGTCGGGGCCTCTCAAGCACCCCGTAGTCGCCGCTACGGTCGGCCTGATGCTCAGGCCCCCCTCGCCAGCAACCTCTCATCGGCCACCTTCCACCGGAGTCCGCGGCTTCCGATGTCCACAGGGCGGAGATTCGCGCTGGCGACCCCCGGCATAGGGTCCCAGATTGAATAACGGAGCACACTTAATGAACCGAATGGCCTAATTCTTCTCCTATCACTTATGATCTCATGATTATTTGTCTTCATTGTAATGGATAATTTGATCTAAATAGCTAAGTACTAAATCAACCTAGTTCTCAAGTGGAGAACACTGGCTGTCCTGGTTGGTTATGGCCCCTCTTTGGACACTGGGCAATCCGTGCTTATATCCTGTTTTACCTGTGCCACTCCTTTACTGGGTTCCCCATTTACCAGGTCCCCAACATTGCCCATCTTTCGCTCCCAATATTAATGTCCTGGGCAGCTGCAATTGCAGCCTTGTGATTCTACCAGCCACAGCAGACCTTCTAACTACAGGCCAAGATCTTGCCCCTTTGTCTCTGAGGAAAGAAGCATTCCATGGCGCTTGTGACTTTAACTGCAAAAATAAAGTTCTGAATCATAATATCAAATAATCAGTAAATCTGTTGCTCATCTTCTGTATGTTTCTGTTTCCTCTTCTTAGCAGCTACTCACGTAATAAACACAATACATGAGCTGTTTCAACATCCCTGCAGTTCGTTGTTTCTGTCTCCATGGGCTATTATTGTTTGACTTTCTCAATGCCACGACTGCTGACCAGATCCTTTAAATATAGGAGGGCTTGTATTTATCCCCGAGGCCATTCCTTGCACTGTTAATCAATTCAACAAATGACATCTAATAGTGCGGGTGACGTCACATAGTGCAATGCACGCATAAGAAAATGAGCAAGAAAATCCTTGCCACCTGCTCTGTCATTAAACAAGATCATGTCTGAACATTTACAGAAACTCAGTGTACTCTAGAGTTTAGCCATAAAACGTGGAAATGGGCCCGTTGGCCTACCAAGTCGATGCTGACCATTGATCACCCGTCCACACTAGTTCTATGTTGTCCCATTATTGCATTATACAAACTAGGGGCATTTTAGATACAGAAGCTGAGAGTTTGACTTCCTCCGCATTGCACTCATACTTTGTGTTTCATTTTGCAGATACAGACATGGGCACGTTTGAGAGAGAAGCATTGGAGGCCCACAATCACTACAGAACTCTGCACGAAGCACCACCACTTCAATACAGTTTTGAATTAGGGGAGGAATGCAGAAAGTGGGCAGAATACCTGTCATCCACAGGAGCCGTGGAAGAGAGCCGTACCAAGAATGGAGAGAACCTCTGGACCACCACCGATGAAGAAGTCTTAGGTCCTATTTCCATCTCCTTTGTCCTGTATCTTTATTTATCCCCCCCATGTCTTTTATAACTCTTTAATCCCACAGTATATCTCATATTAACTCTACAGCAGGCAGTACCTCTTAACGTACATTAATGTCATGGATGGGAATGTAGGTTGCCTATCACCATCCCATTTTGGATCTAGTTAGTCAACGTGCCTCTACATCCCATAGGTTCAAACCTTTTGGATCTGTCTTCTGTGTAGATTCTTGTCAAAGGCACTGGTGCATTCCTTGTAGACTCCAATTAACACAACCCTCATCAATGTATTTTGCTACCTCTTCTAAAAAAATCATTCTAGTTGGTCAGTTAGGATTCCCCCTAAATAATCTTGCTGATCAATCCCTGAATTTCCAAGTGTATATTACTCCTATCCCTCAGAAATCTTCCAGTCATTTTCTACCAGGCCTGTAATTACTCAGATTATTTAATTAAGGCACCACCATTTGTCATCTGGAACATCACACGTGGTCTGCAAAGTTTTCTCCTCTCTTAACTCTCACAGGAGCTCTGGCTGCATCTCATTAGGTGCTGGGGATTTATCCATTTTTAAGTCCACTAAGGTGTCTCACGGTATCCTGACACAAACGGTTACCTATCCACATTCTCCAGAGATGATGCCTGATCCGCTGAGTTACTCCAGCAATCCTTTTGTAAACCAGCATCTGCAGTTCTCCATGCCATCATGTACCAATAGACAATAGACAATTGGTACAAGAGTAGGCCATTCGGCCCTTCGAACCACCAACACCATTCAATGTGATCACGGTTGATCATCCCCAATCAGTACCCAGTTGCTGCCTTCTCCCCATATCCCCTGACTCCGCTATCTTTAAGAGCCCTATCTAGATCTCTCTTGAAAGTATCCAGAGAACCGGCCTCCACCGCCCACTGAGGCAGAGAATTCCACAGACTCACAACTCTCTGTGAGAAAAAATGTTTTCTCGTCTCTATTCTACATGGCTTACCCATTATTCTTAAACTGTGGCCCCTGGTTCTGGACTCCCTCAACATCGGGAACATGTTTCCTGCCTCTAGCGTGTCCAAACCCTTAACAATCTTATATGTTTCAATAAGATTCCCTCTCATCCTGTACATGCCCAGCCGCTCCATTCTCTCAGCATATGACAGTCCCGCCATCCCGGGAATTAACCTTGTAAACCGAAGCTGCACTCCCTCAATAGCATGAATGTCCTTCCTCAAATGACCAATTATGACATTTTGCAATTTCACCATTTTGCCAACTCCAATATCTTTCTCCACAGTGAGGACAGGTGAGATTTAAGCCATCACCCATGTCCTTTGGCTCCATGCGCAGACCCAGGTGGGCCCCACTCTTTCCTTGGTCGCCTTGTTTTCCTTAGGATGCTTATGAAAAACCATGGGGTTTTCCTTGAATGAAACTTGCTCAGACGTTTCCATCAATGGCTGTTTGCCTCAGCCCACAGGTTTGGAGTAACCTGACTGAATTACGAGACCATATACAGTGGAATGCAAAAGGTTTCATACCCCTTGAACTTTTCCACATTTTGTCACGTTACAACCACAAACGTAAATGTATTTTATTGGGATTTTATGTGATAGACCAACACAAAGTGGTGCATAATTGTGAAGCGGAAGGAAAATGATACATGGTTTATAAATTTTATTACAAATAAAAAACTGTAAAGTGTGGCGTGCAAAAGTATTCTGCCCCCCTGAGTCAATACTTTGTAGAATCACCTTTCGCTGCAATTACAGCTGCAAGTCTTTTAGGGTATGTCTCTACCAGCTTTGCACACCTAGAGATTGAAAAATGTGCCCATTCTTCTTTGCAAAATAGCTCAAGCTCAGTCAGAATGGATGGAGAGCGTCTGTGAACAGCAATTTTCAAGTCTTGCCAGAGATTACCTATTGGATGTAGGTCTGGACAATCTAACACATGAATATGCTTTGATCTAAACCATTCCATTGTAACTCTGGCTGGATGGTTAGGGTATTTGTCCTGCTGGAAGGTGAACCTCTGCCCCAGTCTCAAGTCTTTGGCAGACTCTAACAGGTTTTCTTCCAAGATTGCCCTGTATTTGGCTCCATCCATCTTCCCATCAACTCTGACCAGCTTCCCTGTCCCTGCTGAAGAAAAGCATCCCCACAGCATGATGCTGCCACCACCTTGTTTCACAGTGGGGATGGTGTGTTCAGGGTGATGTGCAGTGTTAGTTTTCCGCACAACATAACGTTTTGCATTAAGGCCAAAAACTTCAATTTCTCATCAGACCAGATCACCTTTCTCCACATGTTTGCTGTGTCCCCCAAATGGCTTGTAGCAAACTGCAAACGGGACTTCTTATGGCTTTGTTTCAACAATGGCTTTCTTTTTGCCACACTTCCATAAAGGCCCGGTTTGTGGAGTGCACGACTAATAGGTGTCCTGTGGACAGATTCTCCCACCTGAGCTGATCTCTGCAGCTCTTCCAGAGTTACCATGGGCCTCTTGGCTGCTTCTCTGATCAATGCTCTTCTTGCCCGGCCTGTCAGTTTAGGTGGACGGCCATGTCTTGGTAGGTTTGCAGTTGTGCCATATTCTTTCTATTTTTGGATGATGGATTGAACAGTGCTCCGTGAGATGTTCAAAGATTGGGATATTTTTTTATAACCTAACCCTGCTTTAAACTTCTCCACAACTTTATCCCTGACCTGTCTGGTGTGTTCCTTGGGCTTCATGATGCTGTTTGTTCATTAATGTTCTCTAACAAACCTCTGAGGCCTTCACAGAACAGCTGTATTTATACTGAGATTAGATTATACACAAGTGGACTCTATTTACTAATTAGGTGACTTCTGAAGGCAATTGGTTGCACTGGATTTTATTTAGGGGTATCAGAGTAAAGGGGGCTGAATACTTTTGCACGCCACACTTTTCAGTTTTTTATTTGGGTAAAAAAATCTGAAAACAATGTATCATTTTACTTCCACTTCACAATTATGTGCCACTGTGTTGGTCTATTACATAAAATCCCAATAAAATACATTTACGTTTGTGGTTGTAACATGACAAAATGTGAAAAAGTTCAAGAGGTATGAAAACGTTTGCAAGCCACTACTTTTCATTATTTGATGCTCATATCTTACAATGTCAACGTTCAAGAATATTTATCTTTTGTCCTTTTTTTTAGGGAAGGACCCAGTGCTTGCTTGGTATAATGAAATCAATGATTACGACTTTAATAGCCCTGGTTTTAGTGCACTGACAGGTAAGCATTTTCAACTTGGTACCTAATGGTAAGGACTAAAAATCATATATTAAAGCTGCTTAGCGCACCAGTTTCGAGTTCCTCTTAAAAGTAGCAATATTGTGAACAAAAGGCATGAGTGAGCAGCTCCTGTTAGATATTATATTGAATCTAGATGTCAGATTTCTGTTTAGTTTGGAGGGGAGGGTTATTCCAGATAGGACTTTATAACGTACATAATATGCTTTACTTTTACAACTGAAGTTGCCACTCCATGAGATCTGAAACCTCAGCAGGAGGGAGGTTTGTAACAGTTTTGCAACAACAAGACATGAGGTTTCTAAATGCGAAAAAGTTGCAGTAATTTGAGATGCACAGCAGTAAGATACCTGTTTGATACTTGAGGCATAGCTCCCATTCTGTGGAAGTTTGTAAGTAATCGCAGGTTATTGTAACAACAAAGGAAGACAGGTGCAAGGGAGCTCGACAAGATACAAAGGCATTCTGATGAAAGTTCATTGACCTAAAGCATTAACTCACTTCTCAGTCCATGGATGCTGACTGACCTGTTGAGTGTTTCCAGCGTTATCTGTTTTTATTTCAGAATTTCAACTTCTGCATTTGTATTTTTTTGTGCTTTTCCTCTGATGATTTCAGTCCTGTGGACAGATTAGAGAAGCTGGGATTGTTCTTACAGCAGTGATAGTTAAGGGGAAATCGATCAATGTTTTTTCAAAGTTATGCAGACTTTTGATAGCGTGAATAAAATGAAGTTTCTCTGGCAGGAGTTTGGCGGGAAACCTGACGATGGATATTCCAAGTGAATTAACAGAGGGAAAATTAGGTTTCCTTAACCAAGCAAGTAATGGTCTGCAATGCCTGAGCTGAAAGTGTGTTGCAAGCAGATAAATTCATAAATGTAACAGGAACTTCAAAGTATAGTAATGTTGAAATTAGAATAGATAATTGAATCAAGGATCAAGCCTATTCAACATCTGATGGAATCGTGGCTAATCTGTGACCAAACCCCATATTCCTGCCTTTCCCAAACCCCTAAATATGTCCTTGATGAACAAATAATAATCAATCCTAGATTTAGAGTTAAATATTGACCCAGCATCACTTGCCATTTGCAGAGAAGAGTCACAAATTTCTTCCTCTCTGCATATAAAATATCCTGTATAGCCCAGAAATATGTTTTGGACACTTTCCGCCAGATCTGGATCAATCAACCAGTGGAATCACTGCACCGTCCACGTGAACAGTTACTTTGCGTATCGCGGAAACCTACGTTAAATCATCCATTAATCAACCTAATCTGAGGTTGTAGTCTTTCCTGGTAATTTAACCCTTGGAGTTGATTGTGCCATGCTTCACTCAATGCACGAACCAAACCTTCTTTCTAAATGATTAATCCAGAGTAGATCTTTCGGAGCGCTGATTAGTCATAATTGAGGCATGTACAAAGTTCTTCTCTACTTTCTTTTATAACCTAAACAGAGCCACCTGGTCCTGGGGATGTCATCCACTCCTGGCATTGTTTTCTTCAACACTCTTATCCATCTTACGCTAACTTTGGCAATGAGGTGTTACTTTTCTCGTGATGCCTATGATGCCTGTCCTTTCTCTAAGCTGTAAACACTGACTCACAAATTCATTCCAAATGTTTGCCATGTTCTTGTCTCCGTTTGCAACATCACTATCACGAGTTTCAAAGAGAGCGCCCTCATAACACTCTTCGTCCTAATACTTCTGCAAAAGAAATGTGGCACAAGGTAGGGGAAATGTATTGATTTCAACAAGATTTTTTGTAATGTTCCCAGTTGCAACTTTTACTATTTGCTTTCCCACCTCTTTCGACTAGAATTGGAAAAATACTTCAGCAGGAAAAACCCTCAGAAAGATCAAACTAGTGGGACTACTGAGAAGTCTGGGGGTGAGGATGCTCCTCAAACTGCAGAGTATCCTGGACAATGCAGCTCACCCCCTCCATGATGCACTGTTCAACCTGAGGAGCACCTTCAGCAACAGACTGGTTCCACCAAGATGCAGTACAGAACACCACAGGAGATCCTTTTTTCCTGTAGCTATCAAACTGTACAACCCCTCCCCCACCTGTCCCACTTGTTGGCAGATCAATTTCCCTCCTGGGATAAATATTGTATGTCTACCAGCGAGCTAGGAGACAAATGATGGGCCAAATAGCTTTGCCTTTGCTAAAAACTTCTGAGACACATTTTGAGGAAACAAAGTTGATTGATGAAAGTGGGAGATAACAGATGAGATGCCTTGTAATACTGAGAAGGATTTGAACATTGGCAGCAGATTTATATAATATAGATTTGTATCAAATGTAACAGTGGTATCAGGATTTGTAAAAGAGGAAGGCTGTCAATTTCAGTGCAGTGCACTTTGTGCCTGAAGAAATCATGAGGGTTATCGCAAAATGTTAGTTAAAGCTTGAAATATACTTTTTATGCAGTGTCTATTTCTGTTGAGTCTTGAGTCGCAAGGACTGTGTGCTTTTATCTTTGAATGGACAAAAGGTTTCATGCCTTTTCTCTGTTGTCGTGAACAAAGAGGCTTCGCAGTCCTACTGGGCAGGAAGTGTGAGAGAAACTGGATAATATCAGGCCTCCTCTGCATTGGGGGCAGTGCAGAATCAGAAGCAGGCTGGCTGCCTGCCTTTAGACTCTACACCTTTACTGGAGGCAGTTTGGACAGGATTCTCTGCCACATCTTCAGAATGCAGGGCTTTCAGTCCATAAACTGCTTGTTCTTTATTGATGGTTACACAAAAGGCTGGAGAAACTCAGCGGGTGCAGCAGCATCTAAGGAGCAAAGGAGATAGGCGACGTTTCGGGTCGAGACCCTTCTTCAGACCTGTTCTTTATTGATTCCATTTTCTCCTTGGATATTTTTGACTTGCTGCTGACAAACCTTCAATAAAATTGGACCAGGGAGAGATTTACTGGAGAACTGGGGGGCAGATGATTGGTCAAATAGCCTTGCCTCTGCTGCAAAATGCAATGGCACATTTTGAGCAGACACAGGTAATTTATGAGAGTGGGAGATAGGAGAGTCTACTGATGCATATGCTTCACCAAAGCACAGATTCTTCCATTGTAACAGAGTAAAAACCATTCATAATTGCTTGGTGCTTGTGCGAAAGAGTAGAGGAAGTGTCCATCCATCTTCAATCACTGTGCATGGTCCCAATGCAAGTACTTGTATACTTGTTTAACCATAAGCATGCATCCACATGCACTTGCACTATTTATAAATCTTTATTAGTGTGCTTCATTCTCGGCAGGTCAATTCAGCCAGATGATCTGGGTGGCGACTACACATATGGGCATAGCATCTGTCAAAAGTGAGCATGGAACCTTTGTGGTGGCCCAGTACAGCCCAGTTGGAAATATCGTTGACCGACATTCCTTCCAAATTAATGTACGACCAAAGGACACGCAATCGATGGAATCCGGAGAAAAACCGGATCGGATTTCCCAACAGACTGCCAGTGACACTACAGCAGCAGGTAGGAATGGGAATGGTCACCATGAATATGAGATGGTTTAAAGAGGCAATGGGAATAGTGTTTCTTCCTAGGCATAAATGACATAATCAAAGGACATGGATTTAACATAATGAGCAGAAATGTCTTCATGTTCCTTTAGTTCTCTTCTACAACCTCTATATTTTGCAAGATATTCACTCCATTCATGTTTCCTATGCTTCCCTGTTTTATCCTGATCAAACCTTCAATATATTGTCCCATCCAAGGTTTCCTAATGGATTCATACATCATGGAAGCATGACCTTTCTTCCATTGGGGGAAAAAAAGGTGGCTTTACAACTCATGAAGTTACTGATAATGCTGCAGAAAGAAGCCATTAGACCAGTTGGGTCCATGTTGGCACAAGGCAACAAGCCCATTGGCCCCATTACCCCACCCCCTTCCATGAGCAACTGCATGGTGGGGTCTACAGGGGTCTGTGTACGAGGCTGGGCATTGGAATGGTGTTGGGTAAGTATTGCGGGTGTTAGTGCAAAGGAAATATGGTTTAGAGGAGCATGCTGGATGGGTCGGTTGGTAGGGGAGTATTGGGAATAGGGGGTTAGTTGGGATGGGTTGAGTAAAAGGGGTGTTCCCTGGGTAGAGTTGGTTGGAAGGGAGTGTGGTGATATGGGTTGAGTAATAGGGGAGTGTGCCGGGATGGGATGGTTGGTTGATAGGGAGTGTGCTGGGATGGGATGAGTAAAAGGTGAGAGTGCTGGGTTGGCTTTGTTGATTAGGGAATGTATAGGATGAGTTGGTTGGAAGGAGGGTAGGCTGGGTAGAGTTGGTTGATGGTATAGTCTGTTGAAATTAGGTTATGTGGTTCTGCCACATGTGGGCGGCTCAGTGGCACAGCTGGTAGAGCCGAAAGCCTCACAGTTCCAGAGTCGTGGGTTCGATCCTGACCTCAAGGTGTTGTCTCTCCAGTTTGCACATTTTTCCCGTGACAGCGTGGGTTTTCCCCCGTGAGTTTCAGTCCGGTTCGCATACCCAAAGACTTGCGGGGTTTATAGCTAATTGGCCGTTCTAAATTGCTCCCTAGTCCGTAGAGGAGTGTTGAAATCGTGGGGGAGTATTCGTAAGTCTGGAGAGAATGAATCTGGGTAGGATAGGATTTGTGTCAATGGGTACTTGGCAATGGGCTTGGACATGGAGGACCCCAGGATCTGTACTATATCTCTCCATGACTCTATCACTCAACCTGTGAATTGTATGGCCATGAGCTGGAGAATCGGTTGACCTCGGGATCAGGATGATCAATGTTACAGAGTGATAGGGGCATGGAAACAGGCCATTTGGCCCCTCCACCCATGCTACCTGTACCAATCCCATCCTCCATCCTGAGGCTTCTACACCAGAGTACTTGCAGATTCAGTGAAGGAGTGGTGTGAGCAAACAGATGTAGGTTTATTCCATCCTGGGTGCTACAGTTCTACTGACAATCTGGATTTCATTTTCAGAAATGTCGTCGTTTGAGAAAGAGGCGTTGGAGGCTCACAACCTGTACCGAGCTCATCACAACACAGCGCCTCTGACATTCAGCAGGGAGCTGAGCAAGGATTGCAGTGTCTGGGCAAATGTCCTCACACAAGATGGTGTAATTGCACAGAGTCCCACCAACTTTGGGGAGAATATCTGGTCCAATACTAGCAAAACTGAAGGAGAAATCAAAGGTTTGTGTTGCACCCGTTGCTTGATATGGTTTGACCTTTGCACTGTGATTGAACGTATTCCGCAAAGTACGTCGATAATAAAGATGGAGATCAGTTTAGTTTAGAGATACAGCGCGGGAACAGGCCCTTTCGGTCCACCAGGTCCAAACCGACCAGCGATCCCCCGCATATTAATCACCACAGTCATCAGGAGTGCAGCAGAGGAGCCATGTGGGCTCCCATTACACGGGCTCAGCTGATGAGAGTGTGACATCACATGTTACATGCCAGATCACATGTTCTGTGACATGTTGGATCGCATGTTACACGTCGTACTGAATCAAGTAGTCTGTTGTGTGTGGATCACATGTTACATGGAGTTCCTAATCGAGTGTTCAGTAGCATGTTGGATCACATGTTACAGGGACTACCGAATCACATGTCTGTGGTGAGTGGGATCGCAGGTTAGGCGGAGTACAGAATATTTTATGAAGAAGTGCATCATATATTCCTTAAAATAAGTATCAGTCCTCACAAATTATTGGATAACCTCCAGCTTGGTCTCAATTGGATATTGACATCTATTCACTCTCTGAAAGATATTTTGACGGAGTTCTGGAGAAAGCTCATCCTGTTCATATCCAACAAGTGTAGACATAAGGAACTGCAGATACTTGAACCTTGCATAGAACACAAAGTGCTGGAGTAACTCAGTGGGTCAGGCAGCATCTCTGGGGGGACATGGGTAGGTGACGTTTTAGGTCAGGATCCTTCTTCAGACTTAAGAAGGGACCCGACCCTTCAATCTGCAGAAGGATCTTGACCCAAAACGCCCACCTATTCAAGTCCTCCTGAGATGCTGCCTGACCTTCGCTCCTTAGATGCTGCTGCACCCGCTGAGTTTCTCCAGCTTTTTGTGTAACCCCCATGCTGCCTGACCTGTTGAGTCACTGTGACATTTTGCCTTCATATCCAACAAATGCTATTTTAAAAAGTCATCTGTTAATTTGTTCTTTCACTACTTTTACTGTCAGGTCAACACTCACTTTCCAATAATTTCTACTTGATTTATCTCCAATGTGTTTTAGGCAATGAAGCCGTGGACCAGTGGTACTCTGAAATTAAATACTATGACTATGATAATCCTGCTCACTCCTCAAAAACCGGTAAATGTTTATCTTTTGTCCTGTCATGTAACCAAATGAAAGCAATGGCGAGATTATCGTGGGTGTGTTTGATTAGTTTTTGAAAAAAATCTCAGTAAAGCTGCCAAGGTAACCTGTGCCGCCAAATTTAGTGGGAACTTTGTGGACAATGGGGTGGGTGCGGTCGGGGACAGTTTATCAAACACATTATCAACTCAAGTTTACATTCTTGTCTGCATGAACAGACTTATAGAAATCAGATACAAATGCACATTCACATGCACATGCCTGCATAAACACACACATTTTCATTTATAGAATGTATATAGAGTCATACAGAAATCATGAGCCCTTCATCCCACCACATTCACGCCGACGTGTTTACCAATCTATCCTGATTCTATTCTATTAGCTCGCATTAGCTCCATACCCTTCTATGCCATGCCTACTTAAGTCTATTTCTTAAACATAGTGATTGTGTCTGATTCCATCATCTCCTCTGGCAGTGCATTATCGATGTCAACCACTCTCTATGTAAAAAAAACCTTCCCCCCACATCGCCTCTAAAATCCTTTCTCTCCCATCGCTAAACATATGCCCTGTTGGGTTTGATGCCTCCATCATCAATAAGATTCTGGGTTTCTACACGATCTAAGCATCTTGTTATTTCATATACGTTTGTCAGGCCAGTTCAGTTTAGTTTATCTCCAAGCCTCCTTCACTTGTGGGAAAGCAAGCCCAGCCTATCCAATCTCCCTCCATAACTAAAGTCCTCCAATTCAGGTAACAAAGGCAAGCATGCTGCATGCCCTCGTAGAGACAGTCACACAGCAGGGAAACAGGCTCTTCACCCAACTTGCCAATGCCAACCAAAGTACCCCATCTGCACTAGCCCCACCTGCCTGCATTTGGCCCATAGCCTCTTAAATTACATATCCATGTATCTGTTCAAATATTTTTTTAATGCTGTTATAGTACCTACCTCAACTACCTCCTCTGGTAGCTCGTTTCATATACCACCCTCTGTGTGAAAAAAATGACACTCAGGTTCCAATCAAATCTTCCCCCACTTAAATCTTTCTCCTTGGGTTCTTGATTCCTCTAATCTAGGTAAAAGACTGTTCATTCACCCTATTTATCCCCCTCATGGTCGTATACATCTCTATATCATCCCTCAGTCTCCTGCGCTCCAAGGAATAAAGTCCTAGCCTGCCCAACCTCTCCCATCAGCTCAGGCCTTCAAGTCCTGGCAACATCCTCATAAATCTGTTAAAGAAGGAACTGCAGATGCTGGAGAATCGAGGGTTACACAAAAAGCTGGAGAAACTCAGCGGGTGCAGTAGCATCTAAGGAGCGAAGGAGATAGGCGACGTTTTGGGTCGAGACCCTTCCTCATAAATCTTCTCTGTACTCTTTCTAGCTTAACAATTTCCTTGCTAGAGTAGGGTGACCAAAACTGAATACAATACTCCAAGTGCAGCCTCACCAATGTCTTGTACAACTGTAATATAACATCCCAACTTCTGTACTCATCTACCAATGTTGTATCTAACTTTCCAGCTGATCTACATCCTGTTGTAGCCTGAGATACAACTTTCCTCACTGTCCACAACACCACCAATTGTATTAACATCTACAAATTTACTAATACCTCCTACATTCACGTCCAAGTAGTTAATATAGATCCCAATCAACAATGCTCCAGCACTGATCCCTGCGACACCCCACTGCTCACAGAATTCAAATTAGAAAAGCATCCTCCCATCTCTACCCTCAGCATCCCATCACCAAGCCAATGTGAGTTCCAATAAGCCAGATTGCCTTGAACACTATGTGTCATAATCTTCAGGACCTTATCAAATGCCGTAAATAAGTCCATGCAGACAATGTCTACCACCCTGTCTTCTTCCATCTTCTTCTTTACCTCCTCAGCCAATTCAGACAAACTGGTGTGGCAGGAATTTGCCCTCACAAAGCATGGTGATCAACGCTAATTCACCCCTGCCTTTCCAAATGTCCCTATCCCTTAGAATTTTCTCCAATCATTTCGCTATCACTGACTTAAGGCTTACTAGCCTGCTGTTACCCGGCTAGTTCCTGCTGCTCTTTATAAATAAAAGAACAATATCGCTATCTTCAAGTCTTCTGGCACCTGACCTGTGCTAAGTGAAGATACAAACATCTCGATCGGCCAGAGCAATCCCACCCTTGTTCCCACTAGGTCCGGGGATAGATCTTACCTGGCCCTGTGGATTTGACAATCTTTGTGTATTCCATGACCTCCTACAGCTCCTTCTTCTTAATACCAATATACTTCAACCCTTCCCACAACCCACTATCTTCCACATTTGTCTTCCAAGTGAATGCAGATGAGAAAATCCCATCCACATTCCTTGGATCCACACATAGACCTCTTTGACTCTGTTACCCACCCATTCTCTCGCTACCCACTTGCTTCTGATATATTTATAATGCTCATTTACCTTAATCTTACTTGCCAGGGATACCTCCTGGTACTTTTTATCCTCCTAATTTCTTCCTTTAGTTCTCTCCTGTAACCTCTATATTTTGCAAGATACTCACTCCGTTCATGTTTCCGTTCACCTGTCATATGCTTCCATGGGAGTTAGATGTGGTCCTTGTGGCTAAAGGGATCAGGGGGTATGGAGAGAAGGCAGGTAAGGGATACTGAGTTGGATGATCAGCCATGATCATATTGAATGGCGGTGCAGGCTCGAAGGGCCGAATGGCCATTTTCTATGTTTCTATGTTTTATCCTGATCAAACCGTCAATATACTGTACCATCAAAGGTTTCCTTATGGAATCACAGAGTGGTGGGAGCAAGATATTTCATCCTGTTCCATATCAAGTCCCTACCTTGCTCATCCTTAATACATTTTAAAGATTACCAATAGATTGTATGAAGAGTTACAATCAGATCAGCATGATAGCGTTAAATGGCAAAGCCGGTTCGAGTGACCTACTCCTTCAACTGATTCATAGATTCTTATTTATTTTTGTATACCCCAACATGAAATCTGGCATGTACACATACTGATATATGGTTGCATTATTAAACATGGTCACACACAGTTACATACACGAACATCTCCGGGAACAACCAGACTATCACAAATTCATGCAAACACTTGCGCGCACTCACACTTACACATGGGCACACCAAAATGCTGATACACTCACGCAGGCACACGCACGCACACACACATGTACACTCTTGATCACACAAAGACACACAGTCAGACATTTGTACACACGTTTAGAAATCTATACAATCACAGATTCACTACATACACGAATCTGCTCATCCAGTATACATACATCCCACATATATCTGCAAGTTTGTACTGTTACTTTGGTGCACTCCCATTCACACAAAACTGTCTAATATACTGTACATATACCTGCTCTCACCCACTATACAGTATGGATGTGTGTGTATGAACATTGACAGTCACGTTTATATTTGTACTCGTATCTGTGCAAACACGCTAAGTTTAAATATGTGCTCTATTTACCTCTTTGCCCATTAGAGCACTTCACTCAGCTGATCTGGCAGGATACCACAGATTTTGGGATTGCGTACGTCGTGAGTGACAACGGGGCTTTTGTGGTGGCTCAGTACAAGCCCTGCGGCAACACTCCCAACACCGAATCCTTTGCCAAGAATGTTCTACCTCTGGACGCCTCGTTCACCAAGCCCGAACCGGAACCCGAACCAGCACCGGCAGCAGAACCGGAACCTGTCCCTGAGACCAAGGAAGAACCTGCAGAAGAACCAGCACAAGGCAAGTAGAAAAGATCGATGTACGAGAGAGCAAATCCCTTCACCCTGTCCATCCTCTCACTTTATTGTATGCGGGAGCACCAGCAGGGTCAGGATCACTCCAATGGCCCTGGAGAAGGTTGTGGTGAGTCAACTTCTTTAACAGCTGCTGAAGGATTTCTTCAACAATATCTCCCAGACCCAAACCTAATTTTAGTGGCCAGATGGGTGGGGGGGAGGGGGGGGGGGGGGACAATACCCAGAGTTATTCAACAAGGACAATACCCAGAGTTATTGAGCTGTACAGCACAGAAATTGGTCTTTCAGCCCAAGAGGACCATACGACCAACAAGTACCCATTTACACTAATCCTATTCACCTGCCCTTAGTCCATGACCTTCTAATTTTGGAGATTCAGTGGCATGGCTGGATATTTATCAAATATTGTGAGATATATATTAGGCAGTGTGTTTCTGATTCATTCCTGCCTCTGCTGACAGCTTCAGTATCTTTGCAGGTGCGCACCACCAAGGTCACTCTGTTCCTGGATACGCCCCAGTGCCCGACCATTCAGTGTGCTTATCCTCCTATTAATCCTCCCCTAAGTGCATCACCTCACATTTAGAGGATTAAATTCCACCCACCACAGGTCTACCAGTCTAACCAGTTGATCAATATCATCCTATTACCTTGGATTATCCTCCTCGGTATTAACAACATGATCAATTTTCATGTTATCTGCAAACTTAATTATCATCCCTCCTACATTCATGTCCAAATCATTAACATAAAACAAACATTCAAGATCCAAACAGTGATCCAGGATGGGCACCAGTGGTAACAAGCTCATCATCACTAAAAAATGCCGTGTGCCACAACCCCCTGCCAGTTATTACCAAGCCAATGTTAGATTTAGATTGTCAATTGACCCTGAATCTCACAGGATCTAATCTCTTGCACCAATTTCCCATGTAGGGTGTCATTAAAAACCTCATCAAAGTCCATCACCTGCATTTCTCACATCACCAAATTTTGTTACCTTCTCAAATCACCCGCAGCGGCGACTGCGGAGGTTTGTGGTCCCGACCACGGGGAAAAATGGAGGAGGACTGACTGAACTTTGTGCCTTCCACCACAGTGATGAATGCTGTGGTGGGTGTTTTTGTGTTACATTTTTATTGTGTATTGTGTGTTCTTTTTTATTGTACCGCTGCTGGCAAGTTCATTGCACTGCACTTCATTTTGTATGTGACAAATAAATCTGACTATTGACTATCGATTAAAATATTCAATTGAAATTGTCATACAGGATCTCTCCCCAACATAACCATGCCATCCATTTTTTAATTATCACTGCCCTTCCAAGAGTTGATAAATCCTGCCCCTCAGAATTGGCTCCAATAACTTCTCTTCCACTGATGTTGAACTCACAGGCCAAGAATTATCTGGTGTATCCCCGCTGCCCTTCACGCATGGACCCACGAGGTGTTGAAATCTCCAACATGGGTTCATTCCCCTTCAGGTCCATGACTGAGAGTTGTCATAGTCTTGCTTAGAAGCTGTGAATAGAATTAAATATTCATAAATTCGTGTCATTGGGGCAGAATTAGACCAATCATCTCATTGAGATTATTCAGCCATTCAATCATTGCTGATCTACCTTTCCCTCTCAACCCCATTCTCCTGCCTTCTCCCTCTAATCTTTGATACCCTTACTAATCAAGAATATGTCAATCTCCGCTTTAAAAATACCCAATGACTTAGGCTCCACAGCAATTTTAGCAATAAATTCCACAGATTCACCAGTAAGGAAATTCCTCCATCTCATTTCTAAAGGTACATCCTTTTATTCTGAGGCTCTGCCCTCTGGTTCTCGACTCTCCCATTAGCAGAAACACCCTCTCCACCTCCACTCTATCCAGTCCTTTCACCATTCAGTAAGTTTCAATGAGGTCTCCCCCTCATCCTTCCAAACTGCAGCGAGTAGAGGCCCAGTGCCGTCAAACGCTCATCTGATGTTAAACCCCATCATCCCTACTAATCTTCATTAACCCAATGATTGTGGTCTCGAGGCTGGGAGTTTGACTAATGTGAGCCGCCACAGCCAGCAATAAATGCTAACCGTGCAGAGATAATATTTCACTTTCAGGATTCCATGCGTGGCTTTCAAACTTATATTTTCGCATTCCATCAGTGTTTGGAGGGAAAAAAGGATGTTTCACCCTGGGTGGAAATTAGATAATAAGCTAAAAGGTGTGATAGTACTATCATGAAAGAAAATGAAGATTCTACTGAATAAATAATGACAGGAAGGCCTGAATTAGTCTTTAAGTGGATTGATTCCTAGACTGATTCCTGGGATGTTAGGACTGTCTTATGAACAAAGACTGCTTAGAGGTTTATACTCTCTCGAATTTAGGAGATTGAGGGGGGATCTTATAGAAACTTACAAAATTCTTAAGGGGTTGGACAGGCTAGATGCAGGAAGATTGTTCCCGATGTTGGGGAGGATCAGGGCAAGGGGTCACAGCTTAACGATAAGGGGGAAATCCTTTAGGACCGAGATGAGAAGGACTTTTTTCACACAGAGAGTGGTGGGTCTCTGGAACTCTCTGCCACAGAGGGTAGTTGAGGCCAGTTCATTGGCTATATTTAAGAGGGAGTTAGATGTGGCCCTTGTGGCTAAGGGGATCAGAGGGTATGGAGAGAAGGCAGGTACGGGATACTGAGTTGGATGATCAGCCATGATCATATTGAATGGCGGTGCAGGCTCAAAGGGCAGAATGGCCTACTCCTGCACCTAATTTCTATGTTTCTATGTTTCTAATATTTGTCACTTCTGCAGTTGCCAGTGAAACGACCTGTCGGGTTTCAGAGAATGTGTGAATGACACATGGACATTTTTAAAAATCCCATCTCTGATTCTGAGGCATTGAAAGTGTTGCAAACAAAAAACATGAATCACAGTTCAGGGTGAAGACCCTGAACTGAAGACTCTGCAGGCCCTTCAAGAGAAGGGGGATTGTAGGGGAGTGCCTACAAAATAGAAGAGCAAAGAGGGTGCATACAATATTTCTAGTGTACAAGATTAAGGCAAGAGGGAAGATGAATAAGCGAGTAGGACGGAAAGAGATGAACTGAAAATACTGATAAAAAGGCTGTCCCTCATCCCGAGTAGGAATTAACGGGTCCTTTTCAGAATGGCAGGCAGTGACTAGTGGGGTGCTGCAAGGCTCAGTGCTGGGACCCCAGTTATTTACAAAATACTGTATATAAATGATTTAGAAGAAGGAATTAAATGTAACGTCTCCAAATTTGCGGATGACACAAAGCTGGGTGGCAATGTGAGCTGCGATGAGGATGCTATGAGACTGCAGGGAGACATGGGCAGGTAAGGTGAGTGGTTAATGCATGGCAGATGCACTATAATGTGGATTAATGTGAGGTCATCCACTTTGGTGGCAAGAACAAGAAGGCAGATTATTAGTTAAATAGTGTCAGATTAGGAAAAGGTTTAGGTACAACAAGACCTGGGTGTCCTTGTACATCAGTCACTGAAAGTAAGCAAGCATGTACAGCAGGCAGTGAAGAAAGCAAATGGCATGTTGGCCTTCACATCAGGAGGATATGACTATAGGAGCAAGGATGTCCTACTGCAGTTCTACAGGGCCCTGGTGAGAGCATACCTGGAGTATTGTGTGCAGTTTTGGTCTCCTAATTTGAAGAAGGACATTATTGCTATTGAGGGAGTGCAGCGTAGGTTCTCCAGGTTAATTCCCGGAATGGCGGGACTGACATGTGATTAAAGAATGGATCGACTGAGCTTATATTCACTGGAATTTAGAAGGATGAGAGGGGATATTATAGAAACATATAAAATTCTTAAGGGATTGGACAGGCTAGATGCACAAAAAATGTTCCCGATGTTGGGGGAGTCCTGAACCAGGGGTCACATGTTAAGAATAAGGGGTGGGCCATTTAGGACTGAGATGAGGAAAAACTTTCTCACCCAGAGAGTTGTGAATCTGTGGAATTCTCTGCCACAGAAGGCAGTGGTGGCCAATTCACTGGGTGTTTTCAAGAGAGAATTAGATAAAGCTCTTAGGGCTAATTGAATCAAGAGATATGGAGAGAAAGCAGGAACGGGGTACTGATTTTGGATGATCAGCCATGATCATATTGAATGGCTCGAAGGGTCGAAGGGCCTACTCCTGCACCTATTTTCTATGTTTCTATGTTATACAACACAGGGGGGATGATTTGACCCATTGGCTGCCATTATTCTGTCTCCCTGCACAGTAAAGCAATCTGTATCGTGTCCTTCTCCTTCCTCGTTTCTCTCCAAGTTATGGTCCTCTTGCCTTAATCTTGTCCACCAGAGCTATCGTTGCCCTTCTATTTTTCTACTTACATTCCACTCCCCTACAATTGCTCTGCTCCCGAGGGCCTGCAGGTTTCTATACTACTACCACATGCTTCCTTTTACCCGTTATCCAGCCTCAGCTGTTCATTGACACCCAGACATTCTTGACCTTCCTGTCCGTACCATTTACCCTATGGGAACAAGTTGAACCTGAATGACTCCCACATGTCGGATGTAATGAATGGCTGCTCCCAGTCTATTTTCCAGACTTTTCCGGACCATCCTTACCATTTTCACACAACTACTTTGTAATTAATAGAGTTACATTCACTATCATAAAATGCTCCCCAACTGACATTTTAACAACTCACCTTTCTATATTCAATATATTAATTCTAGTAATGCCTCTTTTTTCATGCAACTACCTATTTATGTTTTCAAAACCTCTCCACAATGCACTTAAATACAACCATTAAAGTGATCCTAGTTAATATTTGGGAAATTCAAATCTCATACAACATTAAGCCGATCACTTTTACATCACTTTGTGATTTGACCAAATATCTGCTCCTCTATCTCCTGCTGACTGTTTGGAAGCCTGTTCTACACCACCAGCAAAGTGATTGCAAACGTTTTGTTCCCAAGCTCACTCTGTTCCTCCCATCACACCCATGTCCGCTTTGCCTGCAGGATTGGCTTAGGTTTCCTTCCATACTTGACTGAGCATCACCCCAGACTGTAGACCTACCCTGCCATTCCCCAGCCAAATTAGTTTAAACCATTCCAGGCAGCACAAGTGCACCTCTCTCCTAGGTTCCAGTTCAGATGTCCCAGGTTCCTCAGAAACACTCCCAGTGATCCTGAAATCTAAAGCCCTCCCTCTGCACCATCCCTTCTGACGCACATTGATCTGATCCAGCCAGTTATTCCAATACTCACCAGAATATGGTACTTGAGCTAATCCAGAGATTGCAACCTCAAATGTCCTGCTCTTTTTACTGTGACCCCGCTCCCAATTACATGCCATAGCAACTTCTCTCTCTTCTTCTCCATGCCTGAGCATATCCTTATATTCAACCTCTCAAAGTGCGACGCCTTACACTTGCTCGGGTTACATTCCATCTGCCATTTCTCTGCCCATTTCTGCAGCTGATCCATATCCTACTGTATCTTCTTACAACATTCCTCACTGTCTGCAATGCCTCCAATTTTTGTGTTGCCAGCAAACATACTCACCGACCCATTTACATTTACATGTCTCTTGCCAGGACCTTGAAGGCATGAGCTTTAGGAAGAGGTTGGCAAGCTAGGACTTTATTACTTGGTGCCATGGAGAACGAGAGGTGATCTCATAGAGGTGTATAAGATCACGAGGGGAATAAATAGGTAAATGCACAGCATTTTACCCAGAGTAGGGGAATCACGAACCATGAGTCATAGGTTTAAGGTGAGAGGGGAAAGATTAAATAGGGACCTGAGGGGCAACTGTTCACACTGAGGAGGTGGGTATTTAGAACGAGCTGCCAGAGGAGGTAGTTCAGGCAGGTACTATAGCGACATTTAAAAGACATTTGCACAGGTGTGTGGGTAGGAAAGGTTTAGAGGGACATGAGCCAAACGCGGGTAGATGCTGCACCTTGGTCAGCGTGAGATGTAAGAATCTGTGTAGGTTAGTAGGTTTCTTGACTAGTGGTAATTGCCTCTAGTGTGTGGTAGAATCTAGGGAGATTTGCTGGAAATATAAGGAAAAAATGGAATAAGGTAGGATTCAGAACCCTTTTCCCAGGATGGAAAAATCAAATACTGGAGGGCAGACGTTTAAGTTGAGAAGAGAAACGTTTAAATGAGATGTTTGGGGCTAGTTTTTTACACAGAGAGCGGTAGGTGGCCAGAACTCTCCTGCAGGGGTGGTGGTGAAGGCAGATATGATAGTGGCATTTCAGAGACTTTTGGATAGGCAGTTGTATAGGGAAGATCTGGATTATGTGTAGACATATAAGAGTTGATCTTAGCATCATGTTGGGCATGGATATTGTGAGCTAACGGCCCTGTTCCTATGTTGTCTCTATGACGATGATGAAAAGGCATGTTGGCTTTTGTTCACAGGTATGTGGTATGTCTGTGGACATAGAATAGTATGCCTACCTTTACTTTATACATGTATATACATGAAGGAACGCAGGGACTGACTGATACATCAGGCATTCTCTGCTTTACTGCTGAGAAGAATAGATCGGGTGGACGCACAGAGTCTCTTGTCCAGAATCGAGAACCAGAGGGCATAGATTTAAGGTGAAGGGGGAAAGATTTTATAGGAAACTGAGGGGTAACTTTTTCACGCAAAGTGTGGTGGGTGTATGGAACGAGCTGCTGGAGGAGGTAGTTCAGGCAGGGACTATTGCAACGTTGAAGGGCCTGTCCCACTTGCTGATTTTTTTCAGCGACTGCCGGCATCATTGACTGACGTATCAGGTCACCGAAAAATTTGTGGCGCGATGACGTATTGACACTCGGTGTTTTTTTCAAGTGTCGCAACACTTTTTTTGTCGCCACTGGATTTTGAAATGTTCAAAATCTTTTGCCGATCCTGATATGACGCCGGCAGTCGCCGAAAAAAGCGGCAAGTGGGACAGGCATTTTAAAAAAGCAATTACACCGGTACATGGATAGAACAGGTTTAGAGGGATATGGGCCAAATGCAGGCAAGTGGGACTCGTGTAGATAGGACATATGGTCGGTGTGTTACACAGTTTCACTCTATGTCTCTACTCATCAGCCATTCTCTGACACATGTGTAGACTGGTTTGTACACAAACGATCTGCAGGGTAATTTGTGGAATTTACAGTATGTCCTAGAGGAATATCGCGGAATTCGTATTATACTGGAGATATTTTCATGCAGCAGGTATACTTATATGCTTCCTGTTATATTGGCTACAGAGGCCTCTCCTCCACCAGAGGAACCAGCTGCCGAGGAGCAACCAGCCGAAATGCCAGCGGCTGAGGAGATACCAGCCGAGGAACCAGCAGTTGAGGAGAAACCGGCTGAAGAGCCAGCAGCCCAGGTGAAAGCAGCCGAGGAGCCGGAAGCCGAGGCGAAAGCTGAGGAGGAGGAGAAACCAGCTGGGGAACCTGCTGCAGCACCAGAACAAGGTGAGTGGCCCCTGCGCCCATATGGGACTTCAACATTAGAAGCCATTTTGCAATGAATGCCGAGGAACAGTCTAAACACTGACGACATGAAACAGACCAATATTGTCCGTGTAATAATAAATACCAATGAAACCTGAGGGATAAAAGAGATTGGTACTGACAGTATGTTATAAACATGCTGGAGCAATAAACACCAGTACTGATTCAAGTAAAGCAACCAGTACCAGCTGGAAGGAAATCGCATTGTGGCACTGACAGTGGAATATTAGACACCATTATTGATTAGTTTGTGTGTCAGGGGTTAAGTTGATCAGTACGGGTGTCAGGGGTTATGGAGAGAAGGCAAGAGAATGGGGTTAAGGGGGAAAGATAGATCAGCCATAATTGAATGGCCAAGTAGATTCGATGGGCCGAATTTTGGGATTACTAATGAGGCTAACATGTACACCATAAATAGCCATGTCCTAGTGAGTGTTGAGAAATGGGGACCAGATCCAAGATAACCTGTTTCCCTGCTTGGCTCGATAATATATTGCTTTCAGAAACTGTTCTCTGTGGATTCATGCTTGTAACCGCATTTTCCAACATCCAACCAAAACAATTTTCAGGATCCCAATCCCAGTTGCCGTTTTCCTGCCCTTCTTATCAACCCACGGATGTGTCACGGGCATGTGTTAGACAGTTTGTTTAACAAAGCAAGTGTGTTTGAACATATACTGATAGGTTTGTGTGCTGCCTGCAGCCCCTCCGAAGGAAGAAAAGAAGAAAGTGCATCGCCACTGTCCCAAGAAGAAAGATCCAAAGCTGAAGAAGGCAGAGCGAAGCCCATGCGAGTAATGGTCAACTTTAGAGCCGTGAAGATAGAACAATAAGGACTACCACTTCCAGGAAAAACAAGGAATGAATACATGGCACTCAGGCATTTGGGAAATAAAGCTTCACTGAAATATAAATGCATCTATTTATGTCTTTAATAAATGGTGGGTCAAATCCATCTATATCTGAGTAAACAAACCTAACAGAATATAATCCATTTACTGCCTCGACATCACTGTCAAAATAACAGGATTACACGATCCAATCTGTGAGCTGGACTGATTAATATTCTTAAATGTACATGACACATGTTTTCTCACTAGATTGACATTCACCACAGAAGGCACTGCCGCTTTATGTAAAATTAATATATGCCTTCCACTTAGAATGGCGTACGGCAGGTAAACAACCTTCATGGTTCCCCAAGCAGTAAGCAGCATCAAAACAGCCATGGCATGACAAAGACTTGTAGAGAGAGGAGATGATGAAAGGCAGTCTGTGGTTAATGGCAAGCTTATTTACAAGTCTGGTTTTACCACACCACGCTGAGGCCACTTGCTTATTAAAACAGTCTCGAACACCAGCACAAACACTAATTAAGAGCAATGTTCGCGGTGCTCCAGGCAGCTTGCACACACACCGAGGTGTGGAGTGTGTTTGCTGCTGTGGCCAGAAGGGAGGAGTCTCAGGTTCTCAGTGCAAAGTGGGTGAGGGGGAGGGGAAGAGGAGCTGGGATGGTGGCGTGTGCAGGAGGACTAAGAGACAGCTATTCTAGTAGCTGTGAGGGTGGGAGCAAAGGGGAGGAGAGTTGGGAGGGCGTGCGTGTGCATGAGGACACACGAGCAACTAACCTGCAGGATGTAGAAGGAGATCACCAGGAAAACCAAGTCTCAGGAGCACGGCCCTTTGAGTGCTACAAGAAAGGGACAATTTGGCAAGAACAAACTTCCATACACCAGTGCACTCTCAAGACCTGGACCATCAGCAGCATCACAAGGCAACATCACCCACATCCCACATGTTCACAGGCACAGTATACACACATGCACATCGCACAGCTCTTCCACAATATGAACGCCACATGCGAATGAACTCACCAAAGAGTCATCACCACCCCTCTTTCTCTTCCAGTATAATCTTCCTCTTCTCCTTCTTAGGCCGTTCAGGAGTCCACAAAGATTTATTTCGGTTGTGAAGACTGGACAATGCCAGCGTTTGAATTTGTTTATCGTGGAATAGCTGTTGGCACAACTGACACATGATGGAGCGAGGGCTTGGTCCAGTGTTAAGGTCCAAGAGGACTGGAGATCAGGCGGCATTGCAACGATATTGAGGTAGGTCAACAAACCTGACCACACCGTCTTCCTCAGCCTCTCTCCCATTACACAGCCCAGTTCTCAGCCTCCTTACCTCTTGCCCCGTCCCCTGGACCTCTCCCTCTGAGCCCCTTTCCTCTCCTCTCCCCACCCCCTACTCCATGTCCATTCTCCAGCTACCACCCACTCAGTCTCCTCCAGAGTGAAGCCACCACTGCTCCCCATCTTCAGAGACCCAATAATCTCCCAAAACATGGCCGCAGCAGCCACGATCCTGAAGCCTGCAGCCGTTCCCTGTCATCCCCGACCCAAACCCAGAAATCCACTAGAGAAGCTTCAGTGGCCCATCCAGAGGATCAATCTAAAGGAGAGGGAAAGGCCATAGTGACATGGAGGTCTTTGCATATAGAATACCAAAATGTGGTGGACAGCTGCAAAAATATATCAGAGGTTTTATAAATAAAATAAATAAAATCCAGCATGGAAACGGGTCCTTTGGCCCACTCTTCCATGTTGACCAAGATGTCCATCAGCCCAACTCGTCCAAGCCGACAGAGATTAGCCTGGTGGGCAATGGCAGGCCAGGGATTTGTAACCTCCTACAATTTAGTTATTTAAAGAAAACAAAAATGCAAGAGGATAGAAGTTACTCTCCATCTCGACCTACCCGTGGGTTAACTACAACTGTGTACTTCAAGTAGCTCTGGACCCACAGTACGAGAAGTCCTTACTGGCCTGCCATTGCCAACCAGACTGATGCCTGCTCTCTCAAGCATTCAATGACCACTAGATAGCAGAACTGAAACAGGGGAGGAGGTTTAGAACTGCATGAGATCATGAGGAAGGAAGTCCTGGCATTGATCAGGAGAGCAGTTGTGATCTGTGGCCAAGCTGGCTGCAAACCATTAGCTTGAGGGATTTGGGTCAAACGTGGGTAAATGGGATGAGTGTAAATGGGCATCTTGTTTGGCCTGGACGTGTTGGGCTGAAGGGCCTGTTTCCATGGTGTATGACTCCATAGCATTATTCCAGCTTCCTTACATATATATTTCACATTTATTTGTAACACTTCCAGCAGGAAACCATTCAGCCCATCAGTCTATACCAGTTCCAATCACCTGGAGTACTTAATCTTAGTGGTGTCAAGCTTCTTGAGTGTTTAAGAAACGGTCCTGACCCAGAACGTCATCTATCCAGGTTATGTTACCTGACCTGCTGAATCACTCCAGCTGTTGTGTCTTTTTTAAGTGTTGTTAGAGCTGTACTCGTCCAAGCAAGTACAGAATGAAGTGTGCCTTGTAAATGATGTTAGATTCTTGGAGGGATCAGTAACTTGCTGGAGCACCCAACTTCCAACCAGATTTTATAGACACTACATTTATATATGTGCTAGTCCAAGCACATTCTGGTCCAGGGGAATCCCTGGGAAATTGGTGATAATGACTGTAATTTATAAGATGTAGTCGTTACCTGACCTTAAGCGGCAAAAATATCCATACAGCACATGACACGTACTTGAACGTTGTCTGGGATGACTCATCAGCTTGGGATTAATCCTCCAGCAATCTCTGGGACAAATATCCAAGCATCCAAGACAGTGGCAGGGAAATGCAGGAGCTGGGAGCCACCAGCAGCATTACCTCCCTCCGCCCAGTGTGAGGCCGAGCCATGGCAATACGCAGCCTGGCATGGGCCTTGCAGTGGGACATCTGGGCTGCCCTTCACCGAGCTGCTCAGTTCACCTGCTGCTTCTGTGTGAGTTGCACTTGGTAACAACACAAGAGTATGCAAGAGACTGCACTAAGCAGCAGAGTTCAAGGTCACCATTAGTATGTTTTGTTGTTTGCGTCATGTTTTGCTCCAGTGATGCTGCTGCTTGGGGGGAGAGGTACAGTCAGTGTTCTTCATGGCGAGGGACTGAAAATATCTATCACAGACTCTGGACTTTCTGATGGATTCACATTTGTGGAATATGGGCCCGGCCCACCATTCAATAAAACATGACTGGTCTTTCTCTCCAGCATCATTCTCATGCACTATTCCCATATCCATTGATTCATTAGAACATAAAGAGTTGCAATAGGTTTCTGACCTTTGGGCCTGCTCTCTATGCATTATTGTGTCTGATCATCCGCCTTGGTGCTCTTTTCCATCACTATCCCTTTAATACTTGTTTCCTTTAATATCTGGAAATCCCTCATTCATGTTGTGAATTAACTCAAATGAGTGAGCATCCATAACCTCCAAGATGGAGAATGCCAAAGGTTCATGCCGCTGTGTGTAGCAATTTCTCCCCGTCATCAGTCCCACATGCCCTTTCATTACTCTGTGATCCCGGGTGCTAGATTTCTCAGCTGGATTAAATATCCGCCTTTCACTAGCTGATTCAACCATTTTATAATTTGATGTGATCTCCTCTCATTCTTTTACATTCTTAAGAAAATCCCACTCTCCTCGTATGGTAAACCTGCCATCTCCCAAACCAGTCATATGAATCTTCACTGCACTCCCCTCCAAGGCTGGTATCCTTTCTCAGTTGTAGAACACTCCAGATGCCGTCTCACCGAGCTTTATATAATAGCAGTGTGATCTACTCATACTTCTGTTTGCTACGTTCTTATGTTCACCTTAATTCTCTTTATTGGTTCTGGGAGGTGGTTCTGGGATGCCAGAACTAACTATTGAGCCTTCCTAAGGTATCGTGGGCCTAACTCAACAGAACACCAGTGAAGGGAGGTGCCCACTTGATAACCCCAATGATATACTGATTAGTTTATATGTGCTTGTTAGCATGTAGATAGCTTACTATTGAATTTGAAGTTAGTTACAGTCCTATACCGTAAGTGTGTACAAGCGTTAGGATACTACTTCAGCTTTGGGCTTGTTTTTTTTGTTTCAGCGCTTATCCTGGTGTTATAGCACAAGTACTTTGTGTTAATAGTAATTTATATCTCAAAATCAATAGATCACTGCTTGGACAAACTCCTTGACTCAATCCACCACATTTCCTTGGGTAATGGATCCCAAATATTCACTACCTTCTCAATGAATATATTTCTGCTTATCTCTATCCAGGATGACAGACCACTTATTGTGAGACTGTGATATTTGGTTGTAGACAGCACAGACACATCTACCCAGTCATGTCACTGGATATTTCTGTAATTTTACGTGAGACCACCTGTCATTCTCCTAAACTCTGGAGAGCACCTCCCATCCCAGGTAGCAATCCTTGCCGCACTCCCATCAGACGTATATCTTTCTTTCAGTGGAGAGACCAGATCTGTATTCATTATTCCAGTTGCCACCTCAAAGGGGTCTTATATAATCTAAAAATGGTTCCTCAATTTTTCTTTGTTTTTCCTCCAATAGAGGCCAATATAAAATTAGCCTTCTAATTGCTTGCTGTATCTGACCATTAATTCTCAATTTATATTAATGACTCACCATATTGATTCTCTATGTCTATTCCCTTTGGTTGCATAAAAATTCTTGCATTCCAGTAAATATCTTTCTATCTTCCTCTCTCCATGAACTTCAGCTCATCCAAAGCTGTGCTGTCTGTGTCCTAACTCACGCACTGATTCTAGTTCAAAATCATCCAAATTAAATTCTTGTGTTTGGGCGATTGTGTGATTTTAACCTATAATCTATATCTCTGAAATCATCTCCAGTTTACCACTCTGCAGTGTTCCAATTCCAACTCACTTCACATCCTCAGTTTCCATTGTTCCCCTGCTGGTAGCTGTGCTTTTAAATTCTAAAGGTCTGAAAAAGAGTTCCAACCCAAAACATTGTCTGTCCATTCCCTCCATAGATGTTGCCTGCCTGATCTGTTGTGTTGCTCCAGCACTTTGTGTTTTGATCAAGATTCCAGCATCTGCAGTTCCTCGTGTCTACATTAATATGAATCAGGTAGATAGATGCAGGATGTGGTATAGCTCATTTTTCGCGTTAATGTTTGACAGCCATTGAAGTTGTTTTGAGGTGCAGTTGCTGATGAAATACAGGGGAACTTGGTGACCAATTTATATGCAACAATGCGGCATTATTTGTAAAGCTGCTTGACCAGGACTCTCCAAAGAGCTCCTTACTTGTCTTCAAAATAGTGGTCATAAGATCTTTTGGATTCCGTATAATGATTCAAGGGAAAGACAGATTACTGAAAATATTTCTGAAATGACCTGGAGTTAAAGTTTAAAAGAGCGGGTCATCAGTGCAGCTGGTGGGGGCCACAGTTCAGGAACAAAAGTTGTGACAACACCCAGTTCTAAGCTGAACAGCAGGAAATTAGCAATGGGCAACCAATCGGCAGCACGGGTAGTGGCTGGATAATAGATAGGAGTGAACATGTGGACTGTGCAGCACCGCCTGAGCACTAAGCGTCAACGCCAATATATTATTCAGACTGGATGCTCAAAATGCACAGACATTCACAGGACTTGGCAAACGTGAGGCTGAGCTGGTGTTAAGCGCAGGACAAGATTGATGTACCTGCATTGTGCTTTTAGTGTTTAAAATGTTTACACCCACTTCACAGGAATGTGTGCAAATTCTGAATGAGCTGTGTGAGGCGATGTAAGGTCAGTAAAGCAGAAGGTTCCAAGCAGCAGTTTAAAACTAGGTAGTGAAGGTGGAGAGAGGAGGAGAGAATTTACAGCCTCGAGATTGGTGCAGCTCGAAGACTGCATTGCAGAGGAGGCAGACTGACAACCCCAAGTTCTCAGGGAGGGGTGTTATACGGTGCTGCCTCCACTGTCTCACCTCCATCACTCTCCTGGTGCTGCTGCTCTTATTTCTTGTACCTCATTGATATATTTTTCAGATGATAATTGCGCTGTGCAGTTGCTGAAATTGTGAATAAATGATGGATGTGGCAGGAGCAAGGCAGTTATCTCCGAACCCTTCGCTCAGTGAGAAGTGCTGGAGTACCTGGTAATGCCAGAATACAGCAGCCCAACCGTACAGCATATGGGAGAGTACCCAGTAGCAGCAGGGCCCGCAGTAATGCCTGCAGGACACAGGTATGTAACACTGCTGCCCCATATGTCCAACTGTCCATATCCTCCCTGCTTCGCCATTCCATCAAGGGGGTCAGTCCAAGGTCATAGACATTCACTGCAGTGTCTTTGTGGTCATCCTGCATGCTTGAAATTGAAGCAAGATTAATACATGAAATATCAGCAAGGTATTCAACCTAATGGCATTAATCGTAATGCTAATGAACTCTTTATTATTGAGATCATCCACTTAGTTTCATTATCCATTTAGTTCCCTTTCATTTCCACTTTTTCCATTTGCCCCAAAATAACAGGTTTGCTAACATTATTTCTGAACTCACACACTCTTTCATCTGATAAATTAAAAGACCTACAGATGCTATAAATCTCAAGTTAAAACAGAAAATATTCACTTTTAATTTAGTTTAGAGATACAGCGCGGAAACAGGCCATTCGGCCCAACGAGTCCGCACCGACCAGCGATCTCCGCACATTAACTCTATCCTACACACAATAGGGACCATTTTACATTTTTTTTTAAAATATATTTTTATTAGAGGCCATACATATTACAAATAATATAATAATTTGTTTCAGATATACTTATTACATCTTTCCAAAATTATATAAATATTACCAAGCCATGTATATAGGCCTCAATTTTTTAAATAGTATGAAAAAGAGAAAAATAAAAAAGTATAAAGAAAGAGTAGTGAGTAATTTAAAGAATATGATTATACTTGATTAGAAGGGAAAAAATAAATAAAAATAACATTAAAAAAAAAAAAAAAAAAAATTTTTTTAAACATATCACTAATAAACAATTATTATACTTGAGGAAAAGAAAACAGTATACATCTTATCAATGAATGGAACAATTTCTAATTATAATATATGGAGACAAGTATATAAATCTCAGATTAAACATTTTAATTTGATTTTACCACCGGGTACTTATTGAGTTTCAATGCCGAGCCCAGCTACCCCTTCATATAATCAGTGAATGGAGACCAAATTTGTTCAAAAAGCTCATGTTAATCCATTAGGATAAACCTAATTCTCTCCAATTGCAACGTCTCCAACATTTCCACTGACCACATTTTAATTGTAGGGGATAATGGTCCCTTCCAAAATTTTAATATTAATTTTTTTCCAATTATTAAACAATAATCCAAAAAATTTCTTTGATTTGCAGTTAAAGTTTGGTTTGAATCTGAAACACCATTTTACATTTATACCAAACTAATTAACCTACAATCCTGTACGTCCTTAAAGTGTGGGAGGAAACCGAAGATCTCGGAGAAAACCCACACAGGTCACGGGGAGAACGCACAAACTCCGTACAGACAAGCACCCGTGGTCAGGATTGAACTCAGGTCTCTGGTGCTGTAAGGCAGTAGCTCTACCGCTGCACCACCGTGTTCGAAAGGTCAGGCAGCATTTGTGGAAAGAGAAACAAAAGTTAACGTTTCAAATCGAAGACCTTTTATCAGAAAGTGAAAGAATAAGTTGCACAATAGGTCAAAGTCAAGGTGAGGGGTCGTGGTAGAGGAGTGGGTGGGGGGGATAACAGACGTTTTTGTGGTTGCGAGCAAGGTTCCAGGATGATAGACACAAAATGCTGGAGTAACTCAGCGGTACAGGCAGCATCTCTGGATAGAAAGAATGGGCGACATTTCGGGTCGAGACCCTTCTTCAGACTGAGGGTCAGGGGAGAGGGAAACATAGAGATATGGAAGGGTAAGGTGTGAAAACACAGATCAAAGGGGACAATGATCAAGGAAACTGTAGAATGGTTCATTGTTAGCTTCTTCTTCTTGCATTTGGCGTGCACAGCCTAAAGTTGTAGGATCTATGTGATCTTATTTGATTGTGCACATCGGGTTGATTGCATTCGTCGAAACAGAGCGGACCACGTGAAGATTGCAATCTCCCACCCCCATTGTTAGCTGAAGGAAAGATGACAATGAGGCTTACAATCAGCAACATTTAATCAGTAGGTCGGTGAAACTAGTCAGAGAACTAGGATGGGGGAGGGACGGAAAGAGAGGGAAAGCAAAGGTTACTTGAGATTTTCTTGTCTCCCTCATGCCAGAGTCAACAGTGTCTCTGACTGAGCACCATTCATTCTTAAAGGGAAGGGTGAGCAGCCAGACCTCGCGGTCCATGTTAGTTCAAACAACATACTACGTAGGATGAGAGTAGAGGACCTACAATGGGAATTAGGTAGTTAGATAGAAAGTTATAAAGCAGGACGTCTCATGTAGTACCCTTGAGATTATTCCCTGTGCCACATGTGAGCAAGGCAAGAAATAGGGAGATGGTATTGTTGAATGTGGGGCTAAAGAGTTGATGCAGGAGAGAGGGCTTCAAGTACCTGGATCATTGGGCTCTCTTCCAGGGGAGGTGGGAGAGGCACAAGAAGGCCAGTTTTGCATTAAACTGGGGGGAACCAATATCCTCGCAGGGTGGTTCACTGGTGTTACTCGGGAGTGTATCAACTAGAGTGGCAGGGCTGCACAAACCAGTGTAATAAGTCAGCAAGCGGAAGAATTGAGGGAAAACTAGATGTTAGGTCGAGTGAATGTAATGGAATAAACAGGCAGTGCTGTGTTATTAAGAATGGGACTGATTGGTTGACGTGCATTTATTTCAATGCAAGAAATATTATGGGTAAAACAAATGAAGTGCAGAATGTGGATTAGTCTGAGGATCTATGACTCGGTTAAAATTTCTAAAATCATGAGGGGCATAGATACGGTGGATCGTCAGGGTCTTTTATCCAGGGTGGAAATGTCAAACAAAAAGGGCATTGCTTCAGGTGAGAGGGGGAGTTCTCTTTCACATTGAGTACAGGGTGCCTGGAATTCAACAATTGTTCCACACTTTCTGTACTTTGGCAGTTCAGGCACATCTACAGTAGACACTTCTGTAATGCATTGGACAAAAGGGAGGTAGAAATAGCCTTTAACAGGCAATTTCAAGGAAGGCTGAGAAAGTACAGGGACTGTGAAACTACAGACTCTACGTTCCTGGGGCACTCACGTGGGTTACAAGTTGTAACTTACAACTGCACATAGGGTGGGGTGAAGTTCCACTGCTTACTACATTAGCTGTAAGAGAGATAAGGACAAGCAACACAGTGAAATTTGCATTGTGGAATGACAAATAAAGCATCAGAGGGATCTTCAAGTGCAGTAAGTTTGTAACGATGTTTCTCTATATCGATGCTTTGTTATACAAGGGATTGATTAGAAATGACTTTATTATAAGATATGTTTATAATGATAACATTTATAGCAAAAGTAAAACAGGAGCTTATTATAAAAGAGATTGAACTATAACATGGCATGCATTTATAACACATTTTAAATTTTAAACAAAGTTTACTAAAACTGATTTTGTAGCAGTTGTGGATTTTTGTAGTGTTGAAATCTAAGCTGTCAGTTCACTGTAATGCTGATGTAATACAGCTTCCTTCAAGGTGCCGGAAGGCCTTTTAGACGTGTCTACAAACTATGTGGTCTGTCAAAGAAAATGTGCAAAGCCTTTTCTTGAACAACCACAGAGGAATTCAGTCCAATATCCAAGAAAGTGCCGTTGTTTCCTCTGTAACCCCATAAAACGAATCCATTTACCTTCAGTAGGCAGTAGCTCTCACCAGTGGCAGTATAGTCATAGCCCTTCCTGCTGCAAACCCCAGCTACCAGGCATCACCACCTGGCACTCAGCATCCCTTTCCTGCACTGTGTTCACGTGACCATCACAAACTTGATTGAGCCTGTGTTGTGGTGCGGTTTGGGTGGTGGGAGAGGACTTCAAATCGCAGCCATTAAAGACAATATATGTGATGTTGGGGAAGAAATCGTAAAAAACAAAACTCAAAACCAGCACAATGGCACAGCTGGTAGAGCTGCTGCCTCACCACACCAGAGACCCGGGTACGATCCTGACCTCAGGTGCTGTCTGAGTGGAGTTTGCATGCTCTCCCTGTGACCACGTGAGTTTACTCCATGTGCTCCTGTTTCATCCACATCTCAAACATGTGCTGCTTTGTAAGTTGTGTAGGAAGGAACTGCAGATGCTGGTTTAAACTGAAGATAGACACAAAAAGCTGGAGTAACTCAGTGGGACAGGCAGCATCTCTGGAGAGAAGCAATGGGTGACATTTCGGGTCGAGACCCTTCCTCACAAAGCTATAAATGAACTGTAAGTTAATTAATCTCTGTAAAATTGCCCCTGATGTGTAGGCAGTGGGATAACATGGAACTAGTGTTGATGGTTGATCGAAGGTCAGCGTGGACTCGGTGGGCCGAAGGTCCTGTTTCCATGCTGTATCTCTAATCTAAACTAAACTAAACAGAATCAATAGAATCAATGCAGCAGATATATCAGAGAATGACAATCAGTCGATTAATTATAGGAATTACAGCAAATGAAAAACAAGAATGTTGGTGATGCTGTAAAACTGTAATGAAAACATCCGTAGATTTCTTTCTGTTCATATGACACTGGTCATTTCTCGAGGCGTCCATCTGTGATTTTAGCCGAGTTTTTCTCTCTCCATTAGTTCTTCCTGACCTGCTGGTCATGTTCCATGGCCCAGAGCAACATGTAGCACAAAGAAAGCAGCAGACCAGCCTTCCATCTACTGGATTCATTGGTCTCACCCTATTGGAGATAATCCCTGTGATCCCTGTTATGTCTCCCCCCCCCCCCCCCACCCCCCCCAATCTTCTCTGCAACCAAAATCATTAACATACAATGTGAAGAGTAGCGGCCCCAACTCCCTGATGAAACTGCTCCATTCTGATGATGGGTCATGGACCAGACACACTAACTCTGAACAGAATGTTCTCCATTTTCTTATTCATGAGGGGAATGACAGGTTCTGGCGAGAGGAAGCAGATCAGGGATTTAGGAGCAAAATCCAGTGGGTGGTGATGGGCATCTTTGGGATGAAAGTGAGGAATCCACTTTAACGCAGCTTCCTGTCTGGCATTGAGCTGGAGAAACCATGTTACTCTGAGAGTATCCAGTAGTGAGAGTTGCCACAGCAACAGTCTCTATGTTACCCAGTACTGCTCCACTAACAGGGCATATCCAGGGAATTGGGATGGCACCATGCCACAGCTAGTAGAGTGAAGGGGAGATCGTGCCACAAATCTGTCGGAATTCTTCGAGGAAGATAACAGCAGGATAGACAAAGGGAGGTCGATGGATATTATTTACTTGGATATTCAGAAGGCCTTTGATAAGGTGCCACATGTGAAGCTGTTAAACAAGATGCGATCCCATTGTATTAGAGGGAAGATACTAGTTTGGATATAAGATTGGTTGAATGGTAAAAGGCAAAGAGTGGGAATAAGGGGGGCATTTTCTGGTTGACTGACGTTGACTAATGGAGTTCCGCAGGGGTCTTTGTTGGGGCCTCTGCTCTTCACATTGTATGTTAATGATTTGGATGATGGAAATGATGGCTTTGTGGCCAGGTTTGTGGCTGATATAAAGATAGGCGGAGGGGCGTGTAGTGTAGAGAAAGCAGGGAGTCTACAGAAGGACTTGGACGGGTTGGGAGAGTGGGTAAAGAAGTGGCAGATGGAATACAGCCAGAGCAAAGTGTACGATCATGCTCATTAACAGTTGTAATAAAGGCGTAGACTATTTTCTAAATAGGGAGAGGATTCAAAAATCAGAGGTGCAAAGGGACTTGGGAGTACTGCTGCAGTATTCCCAAAGGATTAATTTGCAAGTTTAATCAGTAGTAAGGAAGGCAAATGCAATTTTAGTATTCATTTTGAGAGGACTAGAATATAAATGTACCAGACTGATTCCTGGGATGTCAGGACTGTCTTATGAACAAAGACTGCATAGACTCGGTTTATACTCTCTAGAATTTAGGAGATTGAGAGGCGATCTTATAGAAACTTACAAATTTCTTAAGGGGTTGGACAGGCTAGATGCAGGAAGATTGTTCCCGATGTTGGCGAGGTCCAGGACAAGGGGTCACAGCTTAAGGATAAGGGGGAAATCCTTTAGGACCGAGATGAGAAGGACTTTTTTCACACAGAGAGTGGTGGGTCTCTGGAACTCTCTGCCACAGAGGGTAGTTGAGGCCAGTTCATTGACTATATTTAAGAGGGAGTTAGATGTGGCCCTTGTGACTAAGGGGATCAGAGGGTATGGAGAGAAGGCAGGTACGGGATACTTAGTTGGATGATCAGCCATGATCATATTGAATGGCGGTGCAGGCTCGAAGGGCCGAATGGCCTACTCCTGCACCTAATTTCTACGTTTCTATGTTTCTAAAACAGGGATGTAATGCTGAGGCTTAATAAGGCACTGGTCAGATCGCATTTGGAACATTGTGAACAGTTTGGGCCCCATTTCTGAGGAGGGATGTGTTGGCATTGGATCCTGGTGATGATTGGGTTAAGGCATGTTGTGCATCTGATGGCTCTGGGCCCATACTCGTGGGAGTCTAGAAGGATGAGAGGGGGATCTCATTGAAACTTACCAAACAATGAAAGGCCTGAAGAGATTGGACGTGGAGAGCAAGTTTCCATCAGTGGGAGAGTCTTGGACCAGAGAACACAGCTTCAGAATAAAAGGATGTACATTTAGAAAGGAGATGAGGAAGAATTTTGTAAGTCAGAGTGTTATGAATCTGTGTAATTCATTGCCCACTGTGGAGGCTAAGTCGTTGGGTATTTTTAAAGTGGAGATTAACAGGTTCTTGATTAGTGAGGATGTGAAAGGTTGTGGGGAGATGGCAGGAAAATGGAGTTGAGAGGGAAAGATAGATCAGCCATGATTGAATGGTGGAGTAGACACGATGAGCCAAATGGCCTAATTCTGCTCCCATGACTAATGAACTGTAGGACATCATCTACCTCAAAGAGAATCCTGTTGAATTTCTGGAGTAACATGACGAAACGCAGGTGAACAAAGTGATGCCACAGGTGGAGCTGCTGCATCACAGCTCCAGGGTCGCAGGGTCAATCCTGACCTCGGATGCTGTCTGTGTGGAGTTTCCACATTCTCCCTGTGCCACGTGGATTTCCCCAGGTGCTCTGGTTTCTTGCCTGATTGTAAAAAGATGTCACTAGTTCAGTTGAGTGTTGTAACGATGAGGAGTTGAATAAGGATCAAAGGGGAGTGAATAGGCAGACGATGAAGTTGTAAGGTGGCACAGTGGCACAGCTGATAGAGTTGCTGCCAAGCAGCGCCTAAGAGCCATGTTCAATCCTGACCTAGGACGCTGTCTGTGCAGAATTTGCACGTTCTCCCTGTGACCACATGGGTTTCCACCAGGTGCACTGGTTTCCTCCTACATCCCAAAAAACACGCGGGTTTATAGGTTAATTGGCCTCTGTAAATTGCCCGAAGTGCATGGGGAGTCAATGAGAAAGTGGAATAATATAGAACTAATGTGAATGGGTGACATTATAATTTGAGTGGTTGACATGGACTCGGTGGGCCGAAGGGCCTGTTTCAATGCTGTTTCGCTAACATAAGACAACAGAGAATGGGGCTGATGGTGTCATTCTGCTGGCAGCGCACATGAACATGATTGGTTGAATGGTCTCTTTCAGTGTCGTGTAAGAGATCATTGAACACTAAAACCATGCAGGGACAGGAAATCTGAAATAAAAATATTTGATGGCCTCAGCAGATCAGGAAGCAGTTATAGACAGAAAGGGGGGTTATATTTCAGATTAATGGTCTTGCATCAAGAGATCTTTTAGGATATTTCCTTAAAAGTAGACTGTTTTACTCCACAGTATAGAGTTTGTACATTCTCCTCGTGACCGCGTGGGTATTCCCTGGGTGCTCCGGTTTTCTCCCACACTCAAAGACATACAGGTTTGTAGGTTAATTTGACCTGTAAATTGTAAATTGTCCCTAGTTCGTAGGATAGTGTTAGTGTACAGGATCGTTGGTTGGCGTGGACTCAGTGGGTCGAAGAGCCTGTTTCCGCGCCGTATCTCTAAAACTAAAACTAAAAAAGATGTTGCCTGATCCAGCATTTTCTGTTTTCATTCTAGAAGCGATCAATATCATTTTAAGGAAGGGCAATGATTTTCAATTGCATAACAGTGTGGGACAGTATTGTGCAGAAAGGAGCTGCAAGTGCTGGTTTCTACCGAAGATAGAATAAGTGCTGGAGTAACTCAACGGGCAGGCAACATCTCTGGAGATAAAGGATGAAGTCTGAAGAAGGGTCCCGATCCGAAAGGTCACAGATCCTTTTTCTCCAGAGATATTGCCTGACCCACCGAGTTACCCGCTGTCTTGAGTTCTGCCGCAGGTTTTTTGAAAGACCAGTTACCTTTACACACAGGAAATGATTGATTCTTGTTCCACGAAACTCAATGCTGACAATTTCACTCGCCCTAAAGATTCAGATGAATTACGATACTTTTCCTGTGAAGCCCATACAGTTTTGATCATGTGTGACTTCTTCCGCCAGCGGTATTATTAGAAGTGAGAGAAATGTGATAAGATATTGCACTGATGTATCGGTGTAGATCATCTTCAAGTTATCAGTGTGAGGTTTGAATAGTCATCGTTAAGCTTGGAGGAAAAGTGCTCTGATGGTTCACATCTTCAGTAAAGTTGAGGGGGAGTCACTGAATGCAGGCTTTCAGCACTGCAGCTGGAAGGATCTCAGTCCTTAGGCCTATAGAACTTCAGATAGGAACAAGGAAATAAGATCTAAAATATATGAACCATCATCTGACATTGGTGAGGTGCCAGAAGACTAGAGAGTGGCTAATGTTACGAAGGGCTGCAAGTTAGATTCCAGAAACCATTGAGCCTGTGGTTGGCAAGTTAATGGAGAGGGATATAAATGTATTTTGATCATAAAGCGGCTGATTAGGGATAGTCAGTGGGAGATCATGTCTTATGAATCTGACAGAGATATTTGAAGAAGTAACCAAGAACATTAACTAGCAAAGCAATATATGTATATATGGACTTCAACAAGGCATTTGATAAGGTTCCACATGGTAGGCTGCTCTGGAAGGTTAGATGCATGGGATCCAGGGAAAGCTAGCCAACTGGATAGAGAATTGGCTTCAAGGAATGAAGGAGAGGGTGATGGTGGAAGGTTGTTTTTTGTACTGAAGGGCAGTGACTAGTGCGGTGACTCGGGGATCAGTGCTGGGCCCATTGCTATCTGTGGTTTATATCAACAATTTGGATGAGAATGTACAAGGCATGGTTAGTAAGTTTGCAGATGCCTCGAAAGTGGGTGGTTTTGTAGACGGTGAAGATGGTTATCAAAATTTACAGCGGCACTTGATCAGTTGGGCAAGTGGGCTGAGGAACATTTGATGAAGCTTAATGCAGATAAGTGGGAGGTGTTGCATTTTGGAAAGTCAAACCAGGGTAGGACATTCACAGTGAATGATTGGGCCCTGGAGAGTGTAGAGCAGAGGGATCTAGGAGTGCAGGCATGTAGTTCCCTGAAAATGGCTTCACAGGTAGATAGGATGGTCAAGAAGGCTTGTGGCACATTGGCCTTCTTCAGTCTGGGTACTAAGTATAGAAGTTGGATTGTTATGTTACAGTTGTACAAGAACTGTGTTCAATTTTGGTCAACCTTCTAGAGGAAAGATGTTGTTAAACTGGAAAAAGTGCAGAGAAGATTTACAAGAATATTGCTGGGACTCGAGAGCCTGAACTATAGGGAGAGGTTCGGCAGGCTAGGATCTCATAGAAGTGTATAAGATCATGAGGGGAATGCACTGGCTTTTACCCAGAGTAGGGGAATCAAGAACCAGATGACATAGGTTTAAGATGAGAGGGAAAAAATTCAATCGGAACCTGACACAGAGGGTTGTGGGCATATGGAATGAGCTGACGGGGGAGATGGTTGAGGCAGGAACTATAACAACATTTAAAATAAATGTAGACAAGTACATGGATGGGAAAGGTTTAGAGGGACGTGGGTCAAATGCAGGATTAGTATAGATGGGGCATTGTGGTCGGTATGTGCAAGTTGGGGCCACAAGCTTGTTTCTGTGCTGTATAATACTATGACTTTATATGACAAATATTAAGAAAATCGAAGAATATAGGACAGTACAGGAAAGTGACACAGAGATTAAGATCGACCATGACCATGAAACTGCAGAATAGACATTAAAGTTTGAAAAGCTTATTTGAGTTTATATCGTGTTTCTCTGGTCAATGTTGGTTGCAGCATTTTAGTCTTGCCTTTGGTTTGCATTTACTGTGCTCTGCTATTGCTGAGGATATAATTGGAGCCATTCATTTCTGTTTAATGTGTAATTGTTTCCTGGTCTGCCTGAGCAGGTTTACCTTCCTGATTCAGTTCATGGTATTTGTGATCAGCCTAGCAATAGCTGAATGTGATTTTGTTGTTCTAATGTTTGTCATAATATACACAAGTTCAGTGAGGTACACTTACAGTGAAAGTCGTGTTTGCAGCAGCATCGCTGGCATATGGTTAATGGTATTGGTTTATTATTATCACGCGTACAGTGAAAAGCTTTGTTTGCCCGCAGCCCAGTCAAATCATACGATACAATCAAGCCATTACAGAAGTACAGCAGGTGGTGCAATGAGAAAAATATCAGAGTGCAGAATACAGTGTAGCGCCACAGCATTATAATGTTACAGCTACAGAGAAAATGAAGATAAAAAAGTTAAAAGGCCACAGTGAGGTAAGTTGCGAGATCATTGCGATCCAATGTTGTGGTGATAAACAAATTGGAGAGCATCCAGTCATTTCAGAGACAAGAGTTGATTTGTGCCGCTACCAAACTTTCGATGCTGTTCAATGCATTGGATGTAAGTGCAACCAGATGGTAGTCATTGAGGCGCATGTATAACAGATGCCCCTTTGAAGCAGGTGGGAACCTATGACTGCAGAAGTGAGAGGATGAAGATGTCCTTGAATAATCCAACCAGTTGGTCCATTCCCAGTCTATAGCACTCGATCAGTTTCACCTCCTGGGTTGGACACTGCATGGATTCATCCTCTTGAACAAAGCTCTGATGTCGGCCTCAGAGACTGAGGCCACAGGGTGGTCAGAGGCTATGAGGACTCATGTGTGTTATTGTTCTCTCTTTTAACGCGTGCATTGAAGGCTTTGATGTCATTGAGCTCTAACTTGAACTGTTTACTCTGGAATGTCAGAGGCCGAGAGGCGATCTGAGTTTTACAAAATTATGGGAGGCATAGATAGTGTAAACTGTCAGAAACTTTGTCCTAGGTTGGAAATGTCAAAAACTAAAGGAATAGCTTTCAGGCGAGAGGACAAAGTTTAAAGGAAATGTACAATGCCTATTACTTTGCACAGAGAGTGCTGGGCACCTGGAATGTGCTGCCAGGGCTTTTAGATGAGCACAAGGATATACAGGTAATGCATAGACATGGATCACATGCAGGCAGAGGAGATTAGTTTAAACTGACATCATAAACTCGGCATGGACATCGTGGGCCTTGGGACCTGTTCCTGTGCTCTACTGTTCTATGTTCTAAGTGATGCATTATTGCCACTTATGCTACCCTCTTTCACCTTGTAAGAGGAGCAGCAAGGAAATATGTCCTTTAGCCTGAGCCTGTCAACCATCCATTTATACAAATCCTCCATAACCAATGTTATTCTTCCCATATTCTCGTCAACTGTCCATAGCGCATGTGGGGGGGGGGGGGGGGGGGGGGGATGGGGGGGGGGGGGGGGATGGGGGGGGGGGAGGATAGGGGGGGGGGGGAATGGGGGGGGGGGATTGACAGAGTAACCTCCCAAGCTGCCTGCATTTGAGATGTTGCAGGAAACTAGAGCACTCAGGGGGGAAACTGAGAAAATCAAAGGTAAAACATGCAAACTCTCTTGATAGCATCGGAGGTCAGGATTGAACCCAGATCTCTGGGGTTGTGAGTTAGCAGCTCCTTCCTGTTGAGATGATGATGGTGTGAATGATAATGTTATACATTTTCTAGGAAAAGATTAACGTACAAATGTTTGATTGGAATCTGAGTGCCAGTTTTATGATTAGAAACTATTGTTATTTGCATTTCCAAGTAAAGTCAAAATAGATTCATGTGACAATGGTTTTTCCAGTGCTAATTTCTCCAATTTCTAGGCACTAGATTATGCTTGTAGCAACCTCGTACGTGCAAAGGACCAATGAAGTTGTGTAACTGAATTCTGCTGGTAAGATTTCTGTCGCAAAAACAGCTGGTGCCTAGCCAACTGAAGCTTGATTCTATGTGGTTAAAGTGGGTTGAGAAATTTTGCTTTACTCTTGCACTTCTTGACTCAACCAGTCTTTTGTTAGAACCTCCCTTACATTTTTTTTTTGTTTCATTTCCCCCTCAAAAACCTGTCAGATCAGTAAACCGTGCTTTCTCTGGGCTACACGGTTGCTCAGCTATCGAACTCTTTCACGCGACTGCAACGCATCAAAGCACAACCTCCTACACCTGCACTTCATGGTAACACCGGTAAGTCTGGTACTTATACTTCTTATACTTCACATTGACTTAACGTCTGTAAGAAGCAATCTAGACATGGAGATGCATTTATAGCACAAAAGACGCCATTCTGTGAGAGCTTATCTGGAGTATCTGTTCCTAGTTGGGGTTCACTTGTAGTCGAGAGTCAGTTCGGTAAATGATCCCTCGTTGAGTTGTCAGAATTGAGGAACTGAATTGGCTAAGTTTAGAGCAGAGAGGAAGCAGAATATGCTGGGAATGCCCAGGCAACTTAAAGTTGCATCAAGAGCAGCAGCAGACTGAGGGCCAGGGGATGGTTGCCCCACTCGGTGCAGCAACCCTCTGGCATACGTTGACTGTGATGCAGAGTATGCAGTCTTAGTATTCCAACCGCACCAATTTCAGACTGAGACACAGCAATAGAGGACAAATGCCTGCTTGAATAAATCTGCTTGGTTCCTGACGTCCAAGGGACCAGAGAAGACATTTTCAGAACTTGTTCCTCCTCACTGAGTCATAGAATCAAGTTAAATAGAAACAGGCCCTTCAGCCCATCATAGCAATTCTGAGCAAAGATAAACACAAAATGCTGGAGTAACTCAGCCGGACAGGCAGCATCTCTGGATAGAAGGAATGGTTGACATTTCAGACCGTTAGTCCGAGTTACTCCAGCATTTTGTGTCTATCTTTGGTGTAAACCAGTATCTGCTGTTCCTTCCTACACATATCAATTCTGATCATTGAGTTTCTAGTTATACTAATTCCATTTCCCTGTAGCCTTTTTGATGCTTTAGTTGTTTAAGTGCTCAAAAGATGTTACTTAAATGCAAGAGTGTATTTTATTTTTAACCAATGGCCTCAACTTTTAAAGACCACGGCCACATAAGCTCACCTTCAAATTTCTGTCCTTACACTCTCACCCACTTGCTTCAAAATAATCCACCATCCTTTGTCTTCAATATAATCACTCTTATTTCTACCCAAACCTTCCTGAATCTCAGAGCCCTGCAATCTCTCACTGTGTAGATAATATATTTTTATTACTTTAATAATTTCTGTAATAATTGCTGTATCTGTAATAATTGCTGACTTTATAGTCTGCATATTATTCTGCATTTACCAGATATATGCCAACATCTATTCTACGTCCCTTTGCAATCTCCTTATGTCCCTTTCACAACATACAGTGGCTTGCAAAAGTTTTCATACCCCTTGAACTTTTCCACATTTTGTCATGTTACAACCACAAACGTAAATGTATTTTATTGGGATTTTATGTGATAGACCAACACAACGTGGCGCATAATTGTGAAGTGGAAGGAAAGTGATACATGGTTTTCAAATTTTTTTACAAATAAAAAATTGAACAGTGTGGCGTGCAAAAGTATTCATCCCCTTTACCCTGATACCACTAAATAAAATCCAGTGCAACCAATGGCTTCAGAAGTCACCTAATTAGTAAATAGAGTCCACTTGTGTGTAATCTAATCTCAGTATAAATATAGCTATTCTGTGAAGGCCTCAGACGTTTATTAGAGAACATTAGTGAACAAACAGCATCCATCATGAAGTCCAAGGAACACACCAGACAGGTCAGGGATAAAGTTGTGGAGAAGTTTAAAGCAGGGTTAGGTTATAAAAAAAATCCCAAGCTTTGAACATCTCACGGAGCACTGTTCCATCCATCATCCGAAAATGGAAAGAGTATGGCACAACTGCAAACCCTTTGTCCCGTTGTGGCATGGCCGTCCACCTAAACTGACACGCCGGGCAAGGAGAGCATTGATCAGAGAAGCATCCAAGAGGCCCATGGTAACTCTGGACGAGCAGCAGAGGTCCACAGCTCAGGTGGGAGAATCTGTCCACAGGACAACTATTAGTCGTGCACTCCACAAATCGGGCCTTTATGGAAGAGTGGCAAGAAAAAAGCCATTGTTGAAACAAAGCCATAAGAAGTCCCGTTTGCAGTTTGCCACAAGCCATGTGGGGGACACAGCAAACATGTGGAGGAAGGTGCTCTGGTCTGATGAGACCAAAATTATCCTGTATCCTAAATGCAAAACGCTATGTGTGGCGGAAAACTAACACTGCACATCACCCTGAAAACACCATCCCCACTGTGAAACATGGTGGTGGCAACATCATGCTGTGGGGATGCTTTTCTTCAGCAGGAACAGGGAAGCTAGTCAGAGTTGATGGGAAGATGGATGGAGCCAAATACAGGGCAATCTTGGGAGAAAACCTGTTAGAGTCTGCAAAAAACGTGAGACTGGGGCGGAGGTTCACCTTCCAGCAGGACAAATACCCTAACCATCCAGCCAGAGTTACAATGGAATGGTTTAGATCAAAGCATATTCATGCGTTAGAGTGGCCCAGTCAAAGTCCAGACCTAAATCCAATTGAGAATCTGTGGCAAGACTTGTAAATTGCTGTTCACAGATGTTCTCCATCCAATCTGACTGAGCTTGAGCTATTTTGCAAAAAAGAACGGGCAAAAATGTCAGTCTCTAGATGTGCAAAGCTGGTAGAGACATACCCCAAAAGATTTGCAGCTGTAATTGCAGCGAAAGGTGGTTCTGCAAAGTATTGACTCAGGAGGGCAGAATACTTTTGCATGCCACACTTTTCAGTTTTTTATTTGTAATCAAATTTGGAAACCATGAATCATTTTCCTTCCACTTCACAATTATGCATCACTTTGTGTTGGTCTATCACATAAAATCCCAATAAAATACATTTACGTTTGTGGTTGTAACGTGACAAAATGTGGAAATGTTTAAGGGGTATGAAAACGTTTGCAAGCCACTGTATATTTAAGGATAATGGTGGAATTCCTTTAGGACGGAGATGAGGAAAACATTTTTTACACAGAGAATGTTGAGTCTCTGGAATTCTCTGCCACAGAAGGTAGTTGAGGCCAGTTCATTGACTATATTTAAGAGGGAGTTAGATGTGGCCCTTGTGGCTAAAGGGATCAGTGGGTATGGAGAGAAGGCAATTACAGGATACTGAGTTGAATGATCAGCCATGATCATATTGAATGACGGTGCAGGCTCGAAGGGCCGAATGGCCTACTCCTGCACCTGTTTTCTATGTTTCTATATATTTGAATCATCAGCAAATCTCACCTTACCCTTGGGTGCATCGATTCAAGTCGTGTAGAAAAATTGCAAAACGCTGAGGCCCCATCAACAACCCCAGATGGAAAATCATTTGTTACATCTTGCCAACCGGAACAAGACCCTTCTGTCACTGCTAATACTCTACCTTCCAGACCATGAGCTTCTATGTTTAGTAATAACCTTTCATGAAACGCACTGTGAAATGTCTTCTGAAAATCTTCGTACACCCGCCACTTTAGCTGCAGCATCTTTTAAATTGCTTTAAATTGTTTGAATATAACTTCCCTTTAACAAGATAATGATTAACTTTGCCTGATTATCTTGATCTTTTCCAAGTATCCTCCGTAATGTTTTTAACAATAGTATCTAACATTTTGTTGTGATTCATGTAAACCAGGTGATGGTATAATGCTGGGAAAAATAAGGCCCATTAAAGTGTATCGCGCACACAGACCAGTATTGAAAATTACACTACGTACAAAAAGGTCATGTTTCTAGGTATTTAAATGTAATTGTGAGAAATTGTGGATAAATCTCCAGGACAAAGGAGAGTGAGCATTTAATTACTATAAAGCCCTCGTTAAACAAGACTTCCAAGGAACCAGTGGGGGGGATGAAACATGAGGCATAGAGACGTGAAGACGTCTGGGAGAAATTCAGATTCCAGCAGAGGAAGATAAAGGGCTTAATTAGGAAAGGGAAAATAGATTATGAAAGAAAACTGGCAGGGAACATAAAAACTGACTGCAAAAGTTTTTATAGATATGTGAAGAGAAAAAGATTAGTTAAAACAAATGTAGGTCCCTTGCAGTCAGAAACAGGTGAATTGATCATGGGGAACATGGGCATGGCAGACCAATTGAATAACTACTTTGGTTCTGACATTAATAATCGGCCGGAAATATCGGGACCGGGGGTCAAATGAGATGGTGGAACTGAGTGAAATCCAGGTTAGCCGGGAAGTGGTGTTGGGTAAATTGAATGGATTAAAGGCCGATAAATCCCCAGGGCCAGATAGGCTGCATCCCAGAGTACTAAAGGAAGTAGCCCCAGAAATAGTGGATGCATTAGTGATAATTTTTCAAAACTCTTTAGATTCTGGAGTAGTTCCTGAAGATTGGAGGGTAGCTAATGTAACCCCACTTTTTTAAAAGGGAGGGAGAGAGAAAACGGGGAATTACAGACCAGTTAGTCTAACATCGGCAGTGGGGGAAATGCTAGAGTCAGTTATTAAAGATGGGATAGCAGCACATTTGGAAAGTGGTGAAATCATTGGACAAAATCAGCATGGATTTATGAAAGGTAAATCATGTCTGACGAATCTTATAGAATTTTTCAAGGATGTAAGGGATGTAGAGTGGATAAGGGAGAGGCAATGGATGTGTTATATCTGGACTTTCAGAAGGCTTTCGACAAGGTCCCACATAAGAGATTAGTATGCAAACTTAAAGCACACGGTATTGGGGGTTCAGTATTGATGTGGATAGAGAACTGGCTGGCAGACAGGAAGCAAAGAGTATGAGTAAACGGGTCCTTTTCAGAATGGCAGGCAATGACTAGTGGGGTACCGCAAGGCATATAGGTGCAGCAGGCAGTGAAAGTAGGCATGCAGGTGCAGCAGGCAGTGAAGAAAGCGAATGGTATGTTAGCATTCATAGTAAAAGGATTTGAGTATAGGAGTAGGGGGGTTCTACTGCAGTTGTACAGGGTCTTGGTGAGACCACACCTGGAGTATTGCGTACAGTTTTGGTCTCCTAATCTGAGAAAAGACATTCTTGCCATAGAGGGAGTACAGAGAAGGTTCACCAGACTGATTCCTGGGATGTCAGGACTTTCATATGAAGAAAGACTGGATAGACTCGGCTTACACTCGCTAGAATTTAGAAGATTGAGGCGAGATCTTATAGAAACTTACAACATTCTTAAGGGGTTGGACAGGCTAGATGCAGAAAGCTTGTTCCCGATGTTGGGGAAGTCCAGAACAAGGGGTCACAGTTTAAGGATAAAGGGAAAGTCTTTTAGGACCGAGATGAGAAAAACATTTTTCTCGCAGAGAGTGGCGAATCTGTGGAATTCTATGCCACAGAAGGTAGTTGAGGCCAGTTAATTGGTTATATTTAAGAGGGAGTTAGATGTGGCCCTTGTGGCTAAGGGGATCAGGGGGTATGGAGAGAAGGCAGGTACAGGATACTGAGTTGGATGATCAGCCATGATCATATTGAATGGCGGTGTATGCTCGAAGGGCCGAATGGCCTACTCCTGCACCTATTTTCTATGTTTCTATGTTTCTATGAAGGAATAATTCACAAGTTGGATTCAATGCCAAAAAATGGCAGAATTATTAGGATGGTTTCAGAATAATACAGTAAAAATAAAATGAATTATAAATTAGTGAAGGTTAATTGGAAAATATGTTGCCAAGTATAAAAGATCCTCTTTCATTTATGGAACAACCATTCAACGCAAATGCTTTATCTGTGTTACTTTAATCCTATTCATCAACTTCTAACAATCAACGGGTTCGGATCAGGACAAACAAAGGCCAAATGGATGCAGTTATTGCTGTAAATCAAACCAAATGAGATGGATAGAAATTACCAAATGGCCAAAATGGGTTCATGAAAGGAAAGGACCAGTCCGAAGACAGGTCCAGCACTGAAGCGTCACCTATCCATGTCCTCCACAGATGCTGCCTGACCCGATGAGTTACTCCAGCACTTTGTGTTCTTTTGTGTAAAGTAGCTTCTGCAGTTCCTAGTTTCTGCCTTATTTAATTTGTTGGTTTTTGATGCATATGTAACACAGGAGCTTGATTGGATAAATGTGGGTGCAGAGTGTAACATAAGCGGAGAACTACAATCAATTACCTTTTTTATCACAGCACTATACCATCAGAAATTGTTTAACCTCCCTGATAACCACCCCCCCACCCGCCCCACCAAGTGAGACACAATGATTGCCATTTCCAGGCTGTTTGGTATCACATCTGAAAGCTGCTCCAATACTAAGGGACTACTCCAGCACCAGGGCCCCTAACCTGATTTTTGCTTCAGTGATGCATAGGTTGGTACCATTCCCTTTGCAATGCTCCTTTAGCATTTGGAAGCATTAGGGGGAGAAATTGGTCCTAGTTTTCCTTGAAGCAAGCTTTGTTAGGGACTCTTAGTGTCAAGGTTCATCTTTTAAAAAGCAGATGGCAACAAAATTGTTAAAGATAAACCATGGCATTCTTTAATTGATTCGTCAGTCGATAGTGGCAAGATCTACAATGAGCACAAACGTTGCACAGTGCTTCTCGAGTTCCACTCATAGAACAAAGGAAAGTGAGGGCAATTATACATTTTTCTTATCAGTAAAACACTCCTAGCAAGTCTGAATATGGCATGACTGAACGATTCAATAGCCTTTCAGAGAATAGGAAAAACTGGGTCCAAATCAAGCTCATCCAATAACGTTATTACTTATTTCTGGGGTGTCAGCTATTTTTTTTCAATCTTGGCTTCTTTATGGCTTTGAAAGAAGCACGTGTTATTACGCAGGATTCCATCTTAATGTCTTTATTAAAAAGACAACCTGTCCTCCATGTTGTGTTCAATATAATTTGCAAAGTCATTCAGACTTGGCACCGAGCCATTCTTTTGTTCTACTAGACCATGCTTTTGTAGAAGAACGCAGGGGTGAAAAACACGGGGGGGGCAGAGGGGACATGTCTCCCCCATGTTTTGAGAGGTGGGGGACATCCCCCCCCCCCCCAAGACATGCGCCTCATCCGCAGCCAGGATCGATCCCGGCAGGCTCTCCGGCGCTGTCCTGTCCCCACCCGAGTGCCCCCCCCACGGGTGGCCAGAGAGGTCGGGAGTCAGACGCGAGCTGTACCTCCAGGCCCACAGCCAGCACAGAGAATCAGCGCTAAACCCAGCTCAACTTTACCAGGTTAACCTGCCTGGGCTTGCAGGAAATATGGCCAGCGCGGAGAAGCATCGCTGGTGTCCCGTCAGTCCAGTCAGTGCTGTAGTTAACCCAGCAAGACAAGCAGAGTTGAGCTGCATTTAGCACCAAATATACTAGCAATTTATTATTTGGTCAAACATATCAAATGAACGAAAAAAAAGGTTTACTGTTGCCTGTTCGAACTTTTTAACCCGATTCAGATGCAAAACATAATTGACTTGCGAATGTTTCAGGGCTTCGGCTCCTCTAGTATCTTTGTTTAGCGCTGGATTGAGCCTCCGAAGCCTCGCGCATGTGTGTGTGAGTGTGCGCATGCGCGCGACCGCCAAAAAAAATTGGTGTCCCCAGTCCCCCCCATGTTTTGATAGCGAGTTCCGCTCTTGGAAGAACAACTCCATTTTGTAAACTATATTAAATTTGACACTTAGCTCTTTCATTAGGCCAATTGTGTTTAATAAAGAGAAGTGAAATAAAAGCCGAAAACGAGAAACTTTCCACAAGCCAGGATGCATTCATTAAAGGAATTTACTTGTAAGTCTTTGAGCACCTGACTGCTGTAACCTGCCTTGACACCTTCCACTCCCTCCACCCCACCAGCGTTCGATGAATTCCACTTCTCCAATACTCTGATCTCAAACCTACACCTCCTGACACTCCAATCTACTGCTCCTCATGCCAACCACAACAACTCCTGAGACCAGGATTGAGGCCTCAGTCATCAAGCTCAATCCCCCCCACACCCCAGCTGACCCTGATCACAAGCCTTCATCCTACATGACCTCTCTCGCCCGCAGGATCGAGAAGTGCAGCCTCCCATTAGAATTTCCAGTCCGCACCCAGAAGGTTGGTTTACCCTGGCTGCTGACTTCTCTCCCCAACAATCTGCCAGATCTGAAAATGTCCAATCTGGACCAGAGGGAACCCAGGATTAATGTGGTTAATGGTATCCTGCTGCTAGTCTAGCGGGCATCTAGCCTGCTGTGCAAGAGGATGGAGGATAGCAGCAGAGGTAGCTGAGTAGGTTTAATATATATTTTTTCATTTTCTTGCAAACCTGTCCGCACTTTGTTTGACCTCAGATCTTTCTACTCTGCTATCTTATTATTTAAGGCCCCATTTTACATCCAAATATTTGGATATTGGATCCAAGAACTCAGGTGCTGCTCTCTTGCAGGTTGTTGGAGTTGCGCAGAATTGTTGAAACAAATCTATTAGAAACTGCTGACTCCTAGAACCATGGGTAGAACAGCATTTGCACTCAGGGTTAGAACTGACTACAGCTAACTTGGACCTTTTGTGAACCAAACCCGTATTTGGACAGAGGTAATGCCAATAGGTCCCCTGGGATCAGGACCAGTAAGGAAGGGACACACTGAGTGAATGGGTTTAGGCCAATGGGATGAAGACCAGATGGTCAAAGTATACGTACCGATAAATTAAACATATACGGTAGTGTGCATTTTTAGTTTATCTTGGTAGATTTGTCACATCCTGCCTGAAGATGTAACAACTGTAAGCTGTGAACAAGGAAGCTTTGAAACCCACCACTGGACTCTGAAACATCCATGACAATAAGATATGTTCTACCACAGGTGATTTTGCACGGCTGGGTTAGAGACATACCGACGACATCGGGATTGGCCTGGCAGCTGAGAACATCAGTCTCATTATCATGGCGCACATCAAGTCAACAGGTAACATCGAGATATACCACTCAAAATATTTTGCTCATTGGCAACAAGGTGAAGGATGGGCGGGTGCCCCAGCCCAGGGGGAGAACCCTTAGACCACTGGAAAAGCCGCAACAACCCAGTGGCCAAGTGTGGACCTTGACCATTTCTCCCAAGGATTTGGTTTAGCCCCTGTGGCCTGGCAGAAGACGGGCAGGTAGGTGGTCGATTACAGGATCATTGAACAATTCATATGCCAACCAGCCAAGTTTTGCAGATGGATAAAACATCCACCCAAAGCAGCCCATCGCTTCTTAACGTTCTTTAATATCAATGGCAGCTGAAAATAATTTTACCTGAGATGGAGCATGGCAGCCACAAAGATTGATGGATCATGGGCAACAATCATTATTTCCAAATCCATGGGAGAAATGGTTAAGGCCCACACTTGGCCACTGGTTTGCTAAATGGCAGAACCAGGTCTAGAGACGGAAAAGGCCCTCGCACTCTCAATTTTCTGTTGCAAGACCATGGGAAAGCAGAATGGTTTGGCAAATCCACCTGCACTTCCTTATAGCCCACAAGAAGTCCGGCCACTTGTTCCTCTTCGCCTGCTGGTTTCCTGCTGTTTTTTGCTTGCTTTTGGCGGGAAGCAGAAAGGCAACATTTAAATGAGACTCCTTTAGATACAGTATTTTTCTCACACCAATGTCAGGAGATAATCATGGATTATCCATGATTAAGAGTAAATTGTGGATTTACTTTTCCTGGAGTTATCCTGACTGGCGATGCTATTCCATCAAATGAAATTAGACTCAGACTACACAGGAGTAACTTCCCTGTCAGTTGCAGAAACCAACAGGCTTTCATTGAAGCACAATGAAGTGCCACTGACACACACAGCAACTGAACCTGGTATTGTGCTGATACCATAAACAGTGAGAGTGAAAACGTGTGCATGGGGAATGTAAAGTAGTTGGCATTGATTTGCTGTCCACTATGCAACATAATTCATTAATCGATTCAATTATTTATGGGACCGAAACATCGGGTATGCACAAAAAAGGCAATCAACAGCATTCTGCCTTTGAATTCCAACCTGTTATCTATTTCACCCCCAACCCGTTAAACCCTCTACTTATTCATAACACAATAATCCTGATGAAGAGCTTTCCTGAAGTGCATAGTGAAATGTTCTCCTTTTGATAAATGGAGATCCTGCACTTGGTAATCTTCTCATGGTCAGGCAGCATCTGTGGAGGGAGGATGGTGTTTTGGGCAATGTAAATATGACTTTAACTGTGACCGGTTTGCTTGATGTAATTGTCATAAATAGTCCATGTCATATCCAATTGAGTGAGCTGCATGTAAACACTGGGCACATTATTCACAACCCACCTCTTCCCCTGACCTCTAAGCTACAGACCAACCTTGCAAATCTTTATTTGCATCATAGGTAGCACCACAAAATAGTATCCCACACTCTGTTAGTTCAGTGTGAGGATGAAAGAGCAACCATGTTATTTTTCTACGCTCCCTCGCGATGCTGCTCTTCCGACTCTGGTTTGCAAACCTCACTGACATCTCCGTTCCTGGCGCAGATTCCAGAAATTTTGCCTCGGAGTTGCTGAGATCTGTGAATGAATGCCGTAAGAGGCACGGAGCAGAAGCGCTGATCCTGAACCCAGCCGTCAGTGAGAAGGCGGAGAAATGGGCGGCGCATCTGGTGAAGTCCAGGACACTGAAGCACAGCGACACACAGCTTGGGGAGAATATCTGGTGTCAGCAAGGCTCGGTCAGTCGGCAGGTCACAGGTATGATATCTCAGTCAAAAAACAAGCTGCTGGAGCAAATCAATGGGCCAGGCTGTGTCCGTGGAGGGAAATGGACCTAAAGTAGGGTACCAACCCAAAACACCATCCTCCCTCCATAGATGCTGCTTGACCGTGAGTTCCTCTGGCAGCTTTTTTGTTTGCTCAAGCTTCCAGCATGTGCAGTCTATTGTGCATTTGGGTATGATACGTCACTGTCTAACACACTGGCACACTGTTTCCTGGTTGCTCACAGCAGGAGAGCAAACAATAACTTTAGTTTTTGCAGAGTGCCTTTGACAAAGTATTAAAGGTACCACATGGGAAGATCACCAAATGAGATTTGATCATGTAAGGAGATATTGAGATGGACAAAAGCTTTGAAGGAAACTTTAGACAGCAACTTTGGCGAGGAATGACAGGTGATTTCAGAACTTAGAAGCATGATCACCAAAGGTTAGGTGATTAAAATAAGCGATTCCCAAAATGCCAGCAATGGAGATGAATCACAATAAAGACACAAGGAACTGCAGATGCTGTTTAACAAAAAAAGACAAAGAGTGCTGGATAACTCAATGGGTCAGGTTACATCTCTGGAGAAGTTGAATAAGTGACGTTTTGAGCCGGGGTCATTTTTCATACTCCTACAGGTCAGGGCCCTTCTTCAGTTTGTCCAAGACCTCGTAGCTGTAGATCTGGAAGTGATTGCAGAAATCAAGACCAGTGAGGAAGGAATTTGAAAATAAGTATGAGAATTTATATTGAGTTTGTATATAAGATGGTAACCTCTCAGATAAGTGAACCTGTCGCTTGCATAACCAGAGATCTGTGTGCTGTTCTGAAGTTCTATAAGCCCCACTGAAACTCCTGCAACAGATTCTTCTCCATCCTAAAATAAACCTATTTGCTCTTTTTCACCCTTGCTGAAATGAAATTACATTGTTGCCCATGATCCATCAACTTCCACACAGCATCCACAATATGATTAGTATGGGTGTCTGGAGTTATGGGAAGAAGGCAGGAGAATGGGGTAGGATGGAGAGATAGATCAGCCATGATTGAACGTCAGAGTAGGCCTGATGGGCCAAATGGTCTAGTTCTGCTCCTATCACCTATGAAATTATGAACTTATAATATACCAATGCTCAACACCCTCAGTTAAGTACATATCCAGATATTCAGGTTATGATCATTGAAGATCACTGCAATAACCAGACTATGTGATCACTGACACATATAGTAATCTAGCTTCTCACCCCGATTCAGATTGTGCAAAAGGTAAATGAGTCTGAGCAAGGCCAATAGCCAGAACTATTATAGAGCTGATTCGGTGCCTTTACTGCTACTGGCCTCAGCAATTGGAGAAGGCCACTCAGCCTCCATACTCATTTAGATGATTTAGTCAGATTGTGTCTAATCTGCAGAAGCAACATAAACAGTTTACTTGGAAATGCAAGAAACAAGGTCATGGCAGAAAATTAATGGAAAGGAAACAAATAGATTTGCATACAAGGAGTCTAAACCAAAGATCCTGTAGGTTAAGCTGTTTGCACAGCAATGCATGCAGTGTCTGAATTAAAACAGGGGAGTTGGAGGCAAGCATGTTGTGGGATGAACAGCATGCTGAAACGCGTTTCAGTAAAATGAGGACTGGGGATTAAATATTGCAACACATTTTAAAAATAACAAAGAAATAATGTGCAGCGTTGTTATTTAGTGATACCCACTATGCCTATATTTTAAAAAGCGCTGATATTATAGGAAGCCTCCGTCCTCTGTTACGACCTGTGGCAGTGTGGAAGGCTGCCTGGTGGGCCTTCGTTCAATGTCATTCCTTATGCATGGCAGTTCTCATGCATATGCACCGGGACCTGCATTTAATTAAAGTGCACTGAAAGGTCACGAAATTGGCTTTTTCATAGATATTGTTATAAAATGCAAGCGCATTGAATAAAACCAATTTGTCTTGAACAAATCTTTGCTGCCTTTTATTTATTGCACCACTTTCCTAACTGCCAGTTAATTCTGCCTCATAACGTATTTTTTTGGTAACCTTTTAGCACTGACATGATGATGGCTGCTATGTCATCGAAGTCTTTATAAAGTGAAGTGCATCGTGTGTAATGCTCTCTGGACTTCTCAATTCATCGACGCATCCTACACATCACTGATATATACTTTCTCAGTTCCTTTCAAACAACCACTGCTCAGCCAATTTATCGCATCAATCCCGCTGCACCCTCCCAATAACACAGTGACTGGAAACGTACACAGCACTTTCTCCAAGGCCCATCCAGGATTTATACAGCTCCACAACAACAAACTCCCTGCTCCTACATTCTATGCCTCTGCACTACTCAGCATCCTATCACAAGCGGTCTATTGGGGACATAACAGACTGCAGATGCTGGAATCTGGAGCAAAAAAAACAAACTGTCAATGGATCACGCAGCAATTTTAGCGGAAATGGGCAATTGATGTTTTGGGTAAAAATCCTGCATTTGTACTGCTCTTGTGCATCATCTGACCCCCCCCCCCCCCCCCCCCACCTACAAATCCTCTTGTTAATTCATAGTCAATTGCACTTACTACATTTCTGTCCACCTGACACAATCATCAGTGTCTTTCTGAAATCTATACCTATCTTCCTACCTCACCCATGCCTTCTTCCACAAAGGTATCTCCTGTTTCGTCCTTCATTACCACCACCCTTCCTTTCCCTTCCAGTTGATTATGTATTTTAAAGTTGTCTGGGTCCATTTTTATAGAAACTCATTCCCATATTCTTTGATCTTTTACCTTTTAGATCTTGCTTGTGTTTTCTAAATCAATCATGCTGGAAACACACATCAGTTCAGGCAGCCTCTGCGGAAGGCGAAACACTAAATGTTAAAGTCCTAGAAAGGGATTTCGACTTCCCTAATATGATCTGTATCATCTGTGTGATAAATGCTTAGTGAGCGTGCGTCCAGGAGATCTTCCTGATCTAGTACAACATAGAACCAAGCACAGTACAGCAAAGGATCAGGCCTTTCGGCCCATAATATCTGTGCCGATCATGATGCCAAGACAATCTCTTTTCGGCCTGCACATAATCCATATCCCTCCATCCCCTGCGTGTCCATATGCCTATCCAAAAGACACTTAAATGCCACTATCGAATCTGTCTCAACCACCACCCCTAGCAACGTGTTCCAGGCACTCGCCACCCTCTGTTTAAAAAAACTTGTCCTGCACATCTTCTTTAAACTTTGCCGCTCACACCTTAAAGCTATGCCCTCTAGTATTTGATTTTTCCATCCTGGGATATCGTATTTGAGAAGGGCAGCACTGGGGTTCTAATCTTAAGAAATGCAGTTGTCCATGGGAGAGCATTTTGGAGGCAGTGACCATACCTTTTAAGTTTCAAGGCAGTCGTGGACAAGAATATGGATGGGCTGGAAATTAAGATCCTGAATGCAAGGAAAGGCCAGTTTCAATGTAAGACAAGATCTGGCCAAATTAGACCGGGGCAACTACTTGCAGATAAGTCTACATTTTACAAGTGGGGATCATTAACAAGTGAAATAATGGGAGTTTAGACCAATGTGCTCCCATCAGGGTGAAAGGTAAGGACAGCAAGGCCAAGGAGACCTGGATGTCAAGAGATATAAAGATCTGGATGAGGAAAGGAAACAATACGTATAGGGTTTTGAGAAAGGGGGAGGCCCCTCAGGAGGATAGAAAATAAAGCAGGCACATAAAAAGGAAACTAAGAGGGCAAAAATGCAGCACAGATTATCAGTGTCAAATAGGATTAGGGGAAATTAGGGGAAGTGCATTTGTAAATATATTAAGGCAAGTGTGTAATCAGAAAGTGTAAGGCCCACTAGAGACCCAAATGGTAATCTGTGCATGGAGTCAGAGTATATGAGTGACGTTTTAAATCATGACCTCTCATCCATATTCACTGACAAGAAAGTTGCTGTAGTTGAAGAATTCAGGGAGGGATAAAGTGAAATTTTAGAACATGTAATCATAAAAAAAGAAGCTGTATTAGATGTTGTTCTGGTTGAAGGTAAGAAAAGTCCAAGGGCGTGAAGCGACATATCCCAGTCTACTATGGAAGTTAAGGAATGAGATTGCTGGGGCCCCAACATAGATTTTTCAGTCTTTGCTGGCCTCAAGTGGTTCCAGATGACTGAATAACTGTAAATGTAAAATGTAATTATAGGCCTGTAAATCCAACAGTAGGGAAGTTAGAGAAGTTAGAATCTTAGAGAAGTTATTATTTTTAAAACTGAAGGACAGGACTATTTTGCACATGAAAGGATAGGGATTACATGGCTTCATTAGGGGAGAGAAACTGCATAATTAATTTGATTTTTTTTAAGGCTCTGGGGTAAGATTTTGAGAAGCTTCCATAGGAGGATGTATTTTCAGCCTGGAACGTGGAACACGGTGCCTGGGTGGGTGCTGGAGGTAGTTACAGAAACACCAAGTCCTTGCCATTGATCAAACACTCATCTATAGTTAACCCATTCCCCAGCACTTGATCTGCAACCTTCTAACCCATTGTGGTTCAAGTGTGGATGTGTTACAGCATACAGGGTAAGAAGCATATCCACACATGAACCACCATGGTTGGGAGGTTACAGACCAAGTGCTGCTTGAGCGTTGGCAAGGACTTGGTCTTCCTGTGTTTACGGACTCTGCAACTGGTGTTATGAGAACCTGAAATTATTTTTTTGAGATATCTAATTATTTTTTTCTGTGACTTTGTTTCAAGGACAACAGGTTGTGGATTCATGGTACAATGAAATTGAGAATTATGACTTCTCCTCTCCCGGATTTCAGAAGAATTGTGGTAATTTTGTTTTTCTTAAACCAACATTGAAACTTCAAAACTAATCAAACTCCAGGACCATTGTTGGGCGAAACGATAAACTGAGTGGAAAGGTTGTAATAATAGTGCAGGTCAACAATAAGGGAGGTGTTGGGAAAGTACAGAGCTGGTTCTAAAGTATGATGTGGGCAGGTTGGGGAGGGGATGAGGAGAGGATGAGGAGAGCGTACTTTTGGAGTGAGTTACAGCAGAAGATGAGCTGTACAAGTTCTTGACAGTTATGCGTGAGGATGTGCTGGTGGAAGAGATGGGATTAGGGATGGAATGGGATGGGTCTGGTGGATGATGATGATAATACTTTATTGTCACTTGTACCTATCTAAGTACAGTGCAAATCTGTGTTTCTTTTACACGCAATACACAAAACAGTCACCACAGAGGAGCCAACAGAGTTACAAAAAGTACTCATCCCCTCTTTGCTCCCCCCCCCACCCCCCACCCCCCCACCCCCCCAATCAGGCCTTCTCGGCGGCCCCTCCGCGCCAGGTCCCCCTTAGTTCTCGACAGCCCCCCATGAAGAAAGACTGGATAGACTCAGCTTGTACTCGCTGGAAATTAGAAGATTGAGGGGGGATCTTATAGAGATTTACAAAATTCTTAAGGGGTTGGACAGGCTAGATGCAGGAAGATTGTTCCCGATGTCGGGGAAGTCCAGGACAAGAGGTCACTGTTTAAGGATAAGGGGGAAGTCTTTTAGGGCCAAGATGATAAAATCATATTTCACACAGAGAGTGGTGAATCCGTGGAATTCTCTGTCACAGAAAGTAGTTGAGGCCAGTTGGTTGGCTATATTTAAGAGGGAGTTAGATGTGGCCCTTGTGGCTAATGGGATCAAGGGGTATGGAGTGAAGGCAGGTACAGGATACTGAGTTGGATGATCAGCCATGATCATATTGAATGGCGGTGCGGGCTCGAAGGCCCGATTGGCCTACTCCTGCACCTATTTTATATGTTTCTATGTTTCTATACCTGGTCCATGGATGGGTTAGGATTGGAAATAGAATGATGTTGGTCTAGTGGATGGGGTTGGGGGGTTTGGAAGACATACTTTTTGTATTTCTGTATCTAACTGCGGCATGGTTGATTTTCCAACGTGTTTGTGGATATTTTTGTTACTGTTAGTGACTAACCTCATGCTGAACAGATGGAGGAAGAGGGTGGAAGAATGATATTTCCCAAGAAAGCAAGGTCTACTTTCAGCACTTTGGAGGCTCCAGCACATCCATGATATTGGACAATAAAACCTTTGGATGAAATATGCAAGTTCCACTTGTGAATTACCCTTTTGTCGTCACCGCAGGTCATTTCACACAGCTGGTCTGGAGGGACACCAAGGAGATGGGCGTTGGTCTGGCATCTGACGGCAAAGGTCTTACCGTTGTGGTGGCTCAATTCAACCCGGCCGGTAACATCACCAATCCGGGCTACTTTGCTAAAAATGTTCTGCCCACTGGCAGCAAGAAGGATGGAACACCAGTAAAACAGCGCACCTGGAATGCCAGCAAACCTGATTCACCAGCAACAAGCCGGCGACCACCAGGTATTGGGATTGGTTTATTATTGTACTGAGTACTGAGATACAGTGAACCATTTTGCTTGTACGCTAACCAGTAAAATCATACTCTATGTGAGTACAATTAAGGTACACACAAGTCTAACACGTAGTGCAAAGACCAAAATATACCAAAGTGCAGAGCATAGTGTCACAGCTTCATAACATCACAGTTACAGGGAAAGTGAAGATTTATTTTTGTGCAAGCTCCACAATGAGGTTGTTTGGAAGATTGGGACTACACTCTACCTTAAGAGAACACGGATCTGTAATCTAATAAAATTGGGGAAGAAACTATTTCTAAATCTACTGATACATGCTTTCCAACTTTTGTCTTTTCTGCCCTTTGAGAGAGGGAAGAAGAGGGAAAGACCAGGGTGAACATGGTCCTTAATTATATTTTCCGAGGCGGCGGGAAGTGTAGATGGAGTCAGTGGGGATGTGGCGGGGGTAGAGTGGGGGGAGGCTGGTCTATGTGATGGGCTGGGAACATCCATAACTCTCTGTAATTTATTGCGAACTTGCAGGTATATGATGAGAGAGGAAAAATTGAATAGGAACCTGAGGGGGCATCCTTTTAACACAGACGGTGGTGGGTATATGGAATGAGTTGCCGGAGTAGTTGAGGCAGGTGCAAAAACAACATTTGGACAGGTACATGGATAGGAAAGGTTGAGAGAGATATTGACCAAATTCCAGCAAATGAGACACACTAGATAGATGCAACTTGTTGGTAGGCATGGATAGGTTGGGCTGAAGGCCCTATTTCCGTGCGGTGTGACTCTATGACTTGAAGGGTTGTGATGGTGAGTCGGACTTGACATGAGTTTGGATTGTGTGGCAGAGCGTAGATTGCGTTAGATTAATTGCATTGCTTGGGTGGGTGGCGGATTAATGTAGGCCTGTTACATCTGGGCACTGCTGCACACCCATCCTCTCCAGTCACATTCCTCCGATGACGGGAGGGAGATATACAGCATTGCCTGTCTCCGAGCTCCCTCTCTCTGTGGCTGATCATCCGCTGGCCCTTCTTTCCTCCAGGAGAAGGTTCTGGAAGTTTTGCCACACAGTTACTGAATGCTGTGAACGACTATCGGGTGCAGCATGGCACGCCACCTTTAACCCTGCACTCGCAAATCTGCAAGAATGCAGAGAAATGGGCGGAACATCTCGTCACCTCCAGGAAGTTGCAGCACAGTGACACGTCGTATGGAGAGAACATCTGGTGTCAGCAAGGCCCTGGTCAGGTCACAGGTGAGCCACATTGCTATGGGACATCAGTTGTTGATCGGTTTCCATAAGTGAACGTACTCTGTGTTAATGGAAAGACAGGCAGATAGGTTGAAGCAGGAAATTTCAGAACTTCGACGCTCAACAACTAAAGCATGATCACAAACAGTTCGGTTCATGGTTCATGTCTGGTGCAGCAAGGTTGCTTCTTCCAAGCTGTTTACCGGATCCAGCACTCACAACAGCTCCTGAATTATGCAAAGATTCATTCATCTTCCATGCAAATCCATTGAAATTCCATAAAATATCCCTGACTTGGTTGAACAGCCTATGCACCATTCATTTGACCAAACTCCCTTTCCTTCCATGCCAAAAAGTATAAGCAAGGGCCTGCAGATTTGGTTTGCAAAAAAAAGACACAAAGTGCTAGACTAACTCAGCGGGTCAGACAGCATCCCTGGGGAACATGGATAGGTGACGTTTCGGGTTGGGATCGTTTTTCAGACTTCTTAAGGGCAACACTGCAGCGCCTGACTATGTGTGCTGTCTATACGGAGTTTGTACGTTCTCCTTGTGACTCCAAAGAGTGTGGGAGGGAAGTTTGTAGGTTAATTGGCTTTGGTAAGTTGTGAAAAAAAAATATCCGTAGTATGTAGGATAGGGTGATTGCTCGTTGGCACGGACTGTGTGGGCCGAAGGGCCTGTTTCCGCACAGTATCTCTAAAGTCTAAAGACTAAAGACTTCCATGCCAGCTAGGTGTGGTTCAGGTATTAATGTTGAACACCTATTTCAAACTGACACAGTGTAGTGCTGAGGTGATGTCGCACTATCTTATGAGGTTAACTAGCCTTCTTGGCACTATTTGAAGAGCATGAAAAATTCCTACGTTACAGCTTCTAAAATATTATTTTGGGTACAAAGTGCATTTGTGCGTGGATGCAAGTTGTCATTTTGCATTGCATGAATGGAGCTCAGAGGTATTATGTTTCACAAAGTGTATATTTTGTCACCTTCACACACAATGCGGTTGGAAAACAGATACACCTGTTGTACCTTTGTGACAGTTTCACTGTTAGAAAAAAAGTTGTTTTTGTTCTCAAAACCTTCCCAATGAAGGCAAGCGTGCCAAACACCCTTTTCATCGCACATCCACCTGACACGCCACCTTCAGGGAACCCTGCATCTGTATTCCCAGGTCACTCTGTTAGAACATAAAACAGTACAGCACAGGAACATGTCCTTTGATCCATAATAACTGTGTCGAAGATGATGCCTAGACCAACTCTTATCTACCTGCACAAAATCCATATCCCTGCATATCCTTGTGCCTATCCAAAAGTATCTTAAATGCCACTGTTGTATTTGCAACACACTCTAGACTTTGTCATAAGTGATGGAATTGTCTTCTCCTTTAGTATTCAGTTTGCAAGGGTTGCATGAGGTAACTTTGAACTTTCTCTGTACATTAGCAGGGAGCACAAAGTGCTGCATTAACATGCAAAATAATGTAATGATGTTGAATTCCCCTTTCTTGTCAAATCAATGTTACAACAGGCATACGGAGTTGCACAGAATTTACTGCAATGAAACAGGCTGTTTGGCCCACCTTGTCTGTGCTAAATGTGTCTCCACAAAAACGTAACTCCATATCACTATCAATCTATACACAAAAAGCTGGAGTAACTCTGCGCAACAGGCAGCATCTCTGGAGCGAAGGAATGGGTAACGTGTCAGGTCGAGACCCTTCTTCAGACTGAAAGTCACGGAAAAGGGAAACGAAAAATATAGATGATGATGTAGAGAGATAAAGAACAATGAATGAAAGACATGCAAAAAGGTAATGATGATAAAGGAAACAGGCCATTGTTACCTGTTTGTTGGGTGAAAATGAGAAGCTGGTGTGACTTGGGTGGGGAATAGAGAGAGAGGGAATGCCGGGGTTACTTGAAGTTAGAGAAATCAATATTCATACCACTGGGCTGTAAGCTGCCCAAGCTAAATATGAGATGCAGGTACCTTCCCCTGCAACCGTAGAAGATACAACACCTGTCCCAATCCCTCCTCCCACAACTCAGTCCAGGGACACCAACAATCCTTTCAGGTTAGGCAGGGGATCGCTTGCACCTCCTCCAACCTCATCTATTGTGTACGTTGTTCAAGATGTGGACTTTTATACATTGGCGAGACCAAACGCAGACTGGGCGATCGTTTCACGGAATACCTTCGCTCAGTCCGCCTGAACCTACCTGATCTCCCGGTTGCTAAATGCTTTAATTCTCCTTCCCATTCCCTTTCTGACCTTTCTGTCCCAGGTCTCCTCCATTTTCAGAGTGAAGCTAAACACAAAACAGCATCTCATATTTCACTTGGGCAGCTTACAGCCCAGTGCTATGAATATTGATTTCTCTAACTTCAAGTAACCCCAGCATTCCCTCTCTCTCTATCCATCCCCCACCCAAGTCACACCAGCTTCTCGTTTTCACCCAACAAACAGCTCACAGAGTCCTTTAGCATCGTTACTTTTTTGCATATCTTTCATTCATTGTTCTTTATCTCTCACCATCATCATCTATATCTCTTGTTTCCCTTTCCCGTGACTTTCAGTCTGAAGAAGGGTCTTGACATGAAACGTCACCCATTCCTTCTATGTTAAGAGATGCTGCCTGTCCTGCTGAGTTACTGCAGCTTTTTGTGTCTATCTCCGGTTTAAATTAGCATCTGCAGTTCCTTCCTTCACTATCAATCTATCCTTGTGGTAATGTTCTAACCAGTTTTTGGATAAAGAACTTTCTCATAAATCCATATTGGATTGATATATGCCTGAATATTTTCAGAATTTGCAAATCAATAATAATTATCGAATCTATACTTTCAAACATATTCATTATTAAGAAAACGTGTATTGGGTTAACTTTGCAACTTTTCCGGAGAATTTTGCTCCCAATTGAACCTATTATATCTCCCGAGTGGAAACAAAACTAGGCTGTAATATAATCTGAGAAATTTGGGACCATTCAAAATGTCCTCTTAAACATATCATACCTAAATAAACAGGATTTGAAGTCTGCATTATGTATGCTGAAGGAGAGTTCAGTGTCATAGATGTGTAGGAAAGAACTGCAGATGCTGGTTTATACCGAAGATAGTCACAAAATGCAGGTGTAACTCAGCGGAACAGGCAGCATCTCTGGAGAGATGGAATGGATGACGTTTCGGGTTGAGACCCTTCTTCAGACTAGTCAGGGGATCTGAATCATATCCAAGAGTCACGATAAAAAAAGTTAATTTATAACTTTTATTTTAACTTTGGAACTTTATTATTTGAAACCATTTACAATACGGATTTAGCAGAAATATTTTAGGGTCATTGGTTTTATGATTAACTGCAATGGATTTATTGGAACTGTGTGCATTATTATGGAAGATTATTTATAACAGGCATTCATAATGACAACAATTTATCATATCAGGTTTAGAATAACATTGTATCATAATAAGAGTTTTTTTTTATTAACTGGGGGATAGTTGTAACAAAATGAACAAAAGCTTTCTTGCAATGTTATAAGACATAATTTCATTTTCACTCAAGCTATGCATGGAAATAGATTTAATTAAATATTTATTCAATGTTTTCAGGACAGCAAGTTGTTGATTTCTGGTACAATGAAATTAAAGATTATGACTTCTCCACACCTGGATTTCAGAAAAACTGTGGTAAGTTTTTGATGATTCCATCTGTATTTAATGATTTGTAGTTTCTGAGACCAACAATGGTGCAGACTGCACAGTATTTAAAACGACTGGGTGATTGTTTTAAGTTGATGCCACATAAAGGGAGGCGGTGTCTTGTCAGTGAGTCTGTTTTAATGGCTCAGTCTAGTTACACATGCGAAGAAGGTCCGAAGAAGGGTCTCGACTGGAAACGTCACCCATTCCTTCTCTCCAGAGATGCTGCCTGTTCCGTCTATCTTTAATGTAAACCACCTTCCTTCCTATACACATGTGAAGACAGAGATGCACGAATCTGAAACATCAGCATTTCTTTGTTGCCACAGTGGCTGCTTGACCCTCTGAGTTCCTCCAGCAGTTTATTTCTTGACCAAGGTCCATATGTGATTTTATCAGAGAAAGAGGTAGTCACAAGCTTGAAGCACATGAACTCGCGCACGCACGCATAGATAGAGTGGTAAAGATGGCAAAGGGTATGCTTGCTTTCATCAGTCAGGAAGGTATGATGCAGCTTTATAAACCTTTATAAACCTTTGGTTAGGCCACATTTGGTATATTACGTGCAGTTTTAGACTCCCCATTACAGGGAGGATGTAGATACTTCAAATAGGTTTGCCAGAACGATGCCTGAATTAGAGGGTAGTAGCTATATTGATTAAAGCGGCTCCTGATGATGTCCTTTATTAAAGGCACAATGCTGTTGCTGCCAGCCCTTTTGTCTGGGAATGAGAAGTCTCATTCTGTGGCTGCTCCATCAGATCCAGACGGGCTGTGTTTGGATTGTTGCATCATGCTGGGGTAAAATGAATGATGCATGTGGACTGCACTCACCTACACCATCTGTCCCCCTCCAGGTCATTTCACACAGCTGGTCTGGAGAGACTCGAAGGAGATGGGCGTTGGCCTGGCAACTGATGGCAAAGGTCTCACCGTCGTGGTGGCTCAATTCGACCCGGCCGGTAACATCACGAATACGGGCTACTTTGCTAAAAATGTCCTGCCCACTGGCAGCAAGAAGGATGGAACACCAGTAAAACAGCGCACCTGGAACGCCAGCAAACCTGATTCACCAGCAACAAGCCGGCAACCACCAGGTATTGGGATTGGTTTATTATTGTACTGAGAACTGAGATACAGTCAAAAATCTTGCTTGTACGGTAACCATTCAAAGCAAGGAGGGGGAAGGGTAAGACCACGGGGAGAATGTTAGAGGACCTGAGGCACCAACTGGAACAGGTACATCTGTGTTCTTTCATTTCTTAAAAAGCCCACGTATCCAGTCAGAGAGAAAACAGGAAATTTGTTAATATAACTTTTCTTCAATTATCTAGGTCCTGAGTGGATTTGATAACCTCTGGGGTTGTCTTGGAATTAGGAATTTAAGGTTAACTTCCAAAGCATTATTTTTTGCAAGCGAGAATAAAGGAGGTTTCAAGAGATTTTTCATCTATAGTTGGTTAATCAGCACTTTTTTTTGAGTACTATGTCCATCTGGCCCACCTAGATGTCCGTAGGAAATATGACATCTGTGGCGCAGCCACCTTTGTGATTTTGTGCATTGCCATGTTGATGTGGGCAATGGTTTACATGGAGGTCTTGGCAGAGGAATCTAACCAGGCAGCAGTCAGCACAGAATTCTGATTTAATAGCAATAGTGCAGGGATCTAAATTTCCAGTTATTATCAGCGACTGCCCTCGTGTAAAAGAATTAGACAGGGTGGAATTTTTTAAGTGAATTCAGGAGAGCTTCTGTACCTTCATGATAATCCCACTCGAGATGAGGTACCTTTAAACTTACATCAAAGAGAATAAAGCTGGGTAAATGGTTGGCGTGTCGGCGAACAATCATTTTGGAGTCAGTTACCGTAACTCTGTAAGTTTCAAAGTAATTCTGGGAAGGATAAGATTGATCCTGAAGTTACTGGAGATAGAAACATAGAAAATAGGTGCAGGAGTAGGCCATTCGGCCCTTTGAGCCTGCACCGCCATTCAATATGATCATGGCTGATCATCCAACTCAGTATCCCTTACCTGCCTTCTCTCCATACCCCCTGATCCCTTTAGCCACAAGGGCCACATCTAACTCCCTCTTAAATATAGCCAACAAACTGGCCTCAACTACCTTCTGTGGCAGAGAATTCCAGAGATTCACCAGTCTCTGTGTGAAAAATGTTTTTCTCATCTCGGTCCTAAAAGATTTCCCCCTTATCCTTAAACTGTTACCCCTTGTCCTGGACTTCCCCAACATCGGAAACAATCTTCCGGCATCTAGCCTGTCCAACCCCTTAAGAATTTTGTAAGTTTCTATAAGATCCCCCCTCAATCTTCTAAATTCTAGCGAGTACAAGCCGAGTCTATCCAGTCTTTCTTCATATGAAAGTCCTGACATCCCAGGAATCAGTCTGGTGAACCTTCTCTGTACTCCCTTTATTGCAGGAATGTCTCTCCTCAGATTTGGAGACCAAAACTGTACGTAATACTCCAGGTGTGGTCTCACCAACACCCTGTACAACTGCAGTAGAACCTCCCTACTCCTATACTCAAATCCTTTTGCTATGAATGCTAACATACTATTCGCTTTCTTCACTAGCTGCTGCACCTGCATGCCTACTTTCAATGACTGGAGTACTATGACACCGAGGTCTCGTTGCATCTCCCCTTTTCCTAATCAGCCACCTTTCAAATAATAGTCTACTTTCCTGTTTTGCCACCAAAGTGGATAACCTCACATTTATCCACATTATACTGCATCTGCCATGCATTTGCCCACTCACCCAACCTATCCAAGTCACCTTTCAGCCTCCTAGCATCTTCCTCACAGCTAACACTGCCCCCCAGCTTCGTGTCATCCACAAACTTGGAGATGTTGCATTCAATTCCCTCGTCCAAATCATTAATATATATTGTAAATAGCTGGGGTCCCAGCACTGAGCCTTGCGGCACCCCACTAGTCACTGCCTGCATTCCTGAAAAGGACCCGTTCACTCCTATCTTTGCTTCCTGTCTGCCAGCCAGTTCTCTATCCACATCAATACTGAACCGCCAATACTGTGTGCTTTAAGTTTTGTATACTAATCTCTTGTGTGGGACCTTGTCGAAAGCCTTCTGAAAGTTCAGATATAACACATCCACTGCTTCTCCCTTATCCACTCTACTAGTTACATCCTCAGAAAATTCAATAAGATTCGTAAGACATGATTTACCTTTCATAAATCCATGCTGAATTTGTCAAATGATTTCACCACTTTCCAAATGTGCTGCTATCCCATCTTTAATAACTGGCTCTAGCAGTTTCCCCACTACCGATGTTAGACTAACTGGTCTGTAATTCCCTGTTTTCTCTCTCCCTCCCTTTTTAAAAAGTGGGGTTACATTAGCTACCCTCCAATCCTCAGGAACTACTCCAGAATCTAAAGAGTTTTGAAAAATTATCACTAAGGCTTCCACTATTTCTGGGGCTACTTCCTTAAGTACCCTGGGATGCAGCCTATCTGACCCTGGGGATTTATCAGCCTTTAATCCATTCAATTCAGATGGATTTCACTCAGTTCCTCCATCTCATTTGACCTGCGATCCCCTGCAGATTATTTGTCTTCCTTCGCGAAGACAGAACCAAAGTAGTTATTCAATTGGTCTGCCATGTCCTTGTTCCCAATGATCAATTCACCTGTTTCTGACTGCAAGGGACCTACATTTGTTTATACTAATCTTTTTCTCTTCACATATCGATAAAAACTTTTGCAGTCAGTTTTTATGTTCCCTGCCAGTTTTCTTTCATAATCCATTTTCCATTTCCTAATTAAGCCCTTTGTCCTCCTCTGTTGGACTCTGAATTTCTCCCAGTCCTCTAGTAGGCTGCTTTCTCTGGCTAATTTGTATGCTTCATCTTTTGCTTTGATACTATCCCGTATTTCCCTGATGATTCTGAAGGATAAAATATACATGCATTTGGAAAAACAAGGGTTGATTAAGGATAGGCAGCGTATTTATGTGAGTGGGAGATAGTGTCTCATGAGATTTGATTATGTTTTTTGAAGATCTAACCAAGAAAGTAGATGAGAATTCTGTATGGATGACAGCGAGGCCTCTGTTAAGATTCCACGTGATAGGCTGCTCTGGAAAATTAGCAATAAGTTTATTTTTATTACTGCAAGCTAAAATTATTAAAAGCTCAATTTTGCTTTGTTTAACAGAGTGTTATTGCACGTGTCAATGGAAGTGACTGCCTGCCAATTTCAATTACCATGCGCAGTTGAAGTATCAGCTGTGTTCTGAAGAGGCAAAGGTGTCTGATTACTGTAGGGAGTTTACACAGAAACAGTGACAGTGGGTTTTTTTGTCCTTGTCAATTTCCAGGAGCCATTTAAATGGTTCCCTGGACCCTTATCAAAATCTTATGACCATTCAGCCCACATCATGCAAATAGTGTTCCCTAATTCATCATTGTTGGTATCTCTAATTTGTACAATGGAAGCATGTGTTATTGCAGAATTACCTACCTGTATGTGCAGACGTGCACATCTGCTTTTTCTGCTCACGAAACGCCCTGCAGATGCTGAGAAACAGAAGGTCATGGTACTGCTGAAATCAGTTCAGTAATGTACTGTTAAACTAGACCCTTTGTCTTCAACTGCCGAATTCAGGATATTTCTGTCAATTGTTGATGTTTATGCCAATCCTTTTTATTAGTTGTTCTGCACTATTCAAGATTTATATTTTATTTTCCATATGTTATGCAGAGCCCATGTTTTGAAATATGCAGCTGTTCATTCTGCACATTGCTCACTGTGTATTTTCCAGTATCTCCATGTCTTCCTTCCACACTCTCCACTGCCAGGCTTGGGAGAGAAACTGGCACCATCACATTCCCAAGGGTGGGAGAAAGAGAGAGAGAGAGAGAGAGAGAGAGAGAGAGAGAGACAAGGTGCAACCTTGGACTGCAGATCCTCGTGGCTCATCATCATGTATGTCTCTCCCTTTCAGGAAAAGCCTCTGGAAGTGTTCCCAAACAGTTGCTGGAATCTGTGAATGAACATCGGGCGAGCCACGGAGCGCCGCGCCTCACTCTGAGCCCCGCGATCAGTAAAAATGCTGAGAAATGGGCAGAGCATCTGGTGGCATCCAGAACAATGCAGCATAGTGACACGCCGCATGGAGAGAACATCTGGTATCAGCAGGGCCCTGCAGGGCTACAGGTCACAGGTGTGTCACCGCATCGCCACAAGCACACACACATTCGCAGGCACAGGCAGGCACGCACACGCACACATAGACCCGCACACACACAGACGCACACAAACACAAGTACACACAGACCCAGGCCGACACACACACGTGCACACATTTACACGCGCACACAAACACGCACACAAATATGCAGACACACAGGCAAACACAGACACACACACACATGTACAGAGGCACACAAATGCATGCATGGACACACACGCACGGACACACACTCACACAGACACACACGCAGTTTCACGCATGCTCCCACACCACACAAACGCAGACACATACGCATGTACAGACACACACACAGGCCCGCACACACACAGACGCACACAAACACAAGTACACACAGACCCAGGCCGACACACACACACACATTTACACGCGCACACAAACACGCACACAAATATGCAGACACACAGGCAAACACAGACACACACACACATATACAGAGGCACACAAATGCATGCATGGACACACACGCACGGACACACACTCACACAGACACACACGCAGTTTCACGCATGCTCCCACACCACACAAACGCAGACACATACGCATGTACAGACACACACACTAGCAATGTTACAAAATTTTGCGATTTTAAAAATCAAGTCTGCAATTTATCCCATCAGATAAAGCATAAAAAGAAGTTTAATTTGACACCTAATTCACTTTCATATCTTCAGTATTAAGAAAGTTATGGCCATTTTCATACTCGGAAATGAGCATCTTGCTCCCCATTGCCTTTCAATTGACTTAACTCAAAAGCTGTGATCTGGAACAGTTAAAAGTCCATAACATTCTTAAAAATTAAGAGAACTCAATGAAATTTTCAGTTATTATAGATTGAAGCATTCTGAAACAAATATTAAACAATCTTACTTGGATTACCTGAAATTAAAGCATATAATTAGTTAGTTATCTAATTGTAGCTAACTACAAAATTCAATGAGTAGATCTAAACATCTATCCATTTCTTGAGAAAAGATAAACTTTTTTTAAATTGCCTAAGTGTCCAAATAACATTCACACAATAATCCACAATATAACATAATTTTTAAATCTAATTTTCATGAATTTCTGGTCCAAATGGAAGGAATTTAGTGTTTGATTCCTGTAAATTAATGGCCATTTAAATCAACTAGCGAGTGGGTTTTAGCGGAATGCGGTGGATTGGAACGTTGCGGTTAGCGGTGAAGTCGGGGGGAAAATACTGGGGGTTCATACATTTTTTGGGGACCCCATTTCGCAACATAAAAATATTATTAATGCCTCCCGAAAAACCAACTTTTAATATAAAAATAAAGTATTTACCTTTTTTTCTCCCCTACGCAAAATGCTTCCGGTGGTCTGCGGTCACGGCTTTTGAAGGTGATTTTTAAATTACTCTAGTTAATAAATAATCTAGAGTAATTTAAAAATACCACCATTCATGAAATGTCGGAGCGATTTTTCTTCAGCAACCAAATCGCCCGACATTGATCGATTTGTCCTGCCTGTTGAAAAACGGCACTTTAAGCCCGCCCCCCTCTGCGAGGCGCGAAAGTCGCGCACACGGGGAGCGGCAGAAGTGCAGCGCCGCTAAAGGTAAGTTTTGTAACATACCTACACACACAGGCACTCACACACACGCGCTGCACATGAAGTTCCTGTCATTTTCCATGTTCCATTGCTACAATTGACACCAGACTTCATCATAATCGTGATCCAAATGTGGTCTGAAGTGCTGAGTTCCGGTTCTGATTTTAAGGTAGCAGTATAGCGTCATGGTCCCCTTGTAATACTGGAGATAATGGACAACGAAGGTCAAACACTCCATGCAAACTGGAGGAACAACACCTCATATTCCACTTGGGTAGCTTACAACCCAGTAGAATGAACATTGAATTCTCCAGTTTTAGCATTGTACAAAACCTTCCCCCTCTCCACACACAAACTGGAGGAACAGGACCATTCTGTCTAGGTAGTTTACAACCTAACTGTATGGATATTTTAATTCTACACTTAGGTAACTAACGTCAACCTCTCTTCACTTCCAAGTCCCCTTTCTTTCTTGTGTCCCACCTAGACGTGCACCCATTTCTCCCCTTTCCCCGGCTTCACAATTCGTACTTCTATCCTTATCATAACTTTTGTCTTTTCGTCTCTGCCTTTGTTCATCTTTCTACATATCAATACCCCCCCTCACCTGTGTAACTCGCCAGGCTTTGCCCTGCCCCTCCTCCTCTCCAGCTTTCTCCCCTCACACAATCAATCTGAAGTAGGATCCCAAACTGAAACGTCATATATCCATGTCGTCCAGAGATGCTGCCCGACCCATTGAGTTACCTCAGCTTTTTTGTAAACCAGCATCTGTTGTTCCTTGTATATGGATTTGTATAAGATAAATTGGGTTTGACAAATCTACTGGTTCTTTAAAGATGCGACCAGTGGAATAGAAAAAGAGGAGCTAGTGGATGTGATCTATTTATATTTTCAAGTCCCTCAAGGAAGGGTGATTGTTAAGATTGATGACATGGATTGAGAATTGGTTATCACACAAAGCAAAGCATGAGAATAAGCAGATCTTCTCATGCTAACAGGCTATGACTGCTGGGGTAAGCAGGGATTTTGTTTGGGCCTTAGTTTTTCACCATGTATATTTACAATCTGTAGTGAGCCGGATCTCGGATAATGACGAGACGGAAGGTGATCAAAAGTTTAGTAACATGATACCAAGAAAACAACTTCTCCCTAAATGTCACCAAAATGAAAGAGCTTCTTCTTCTTCTTTCGTGTGGCGCGCACAGCCTAAAGTTGTTGGACAACTTGTTCTATTTGATCTTCCGTTTGTGCACGTCGAGTTGATTGCATTAGTTGAAACAGGGTGGACCACGTGAAGGTTGCAATCTTCCACCCCATGAAAGAGCTAGTCATGGACTTTAGAAAGAGGGGTGTAGCACATCACTAGTGCTGAAGCGGAAATGCTTGAGAGCCTCAAGTTCTCTTGTAAAAATCACCAACAATGTGTTTTGGTCCATTCACATTATCATTGCGGCCAAGAAAGTAAACCAATGCCTATAATTCCTCAGATGACTAAGGAAATTCTGCATATCTTCAAAGGCTCTTACCAATTTCTACAGATGCACCGCAAGAAATTACAGTGTGTTGTGAACGCAGCCCCGCATATCACGCAAACCAGCCTGATCGCTTCCATCGACTCTACTTACAACTCACGCTGCCTTGGGAAAGCAGCCAACGTAATCTAGGATCACACACCCCAATCATTCCCTTTACGCCCCACTCCCATTAGGCAGAATATGCAAAAGCTTGAAAGCACAACCATCAGATTCAAGAACAGTTTCTCCGCTGTTGTCGGATTCTTGAACAAACTGCTCATAAGTTAAGAATGTACTCACATCTCCCAATCTACTTTGATGTAACCCTTCTACTTTTTTTTGCATTTTCTCTGCAGCTGTAAGTTTATATTCTGCAATTTGTTTTCTTTCCCTCTTTGCATATCTGGTTTGATTGTAATCATGTATGGATTATGTACCTGGATCGCACGCAAAACAAAGTTTTTTGTGGTATCTCGATGCATATGACAGCAATAAGCCAATACACCAGTATAATTTGGCTGAGGGGATCGAATATCAGCTTCCAAGCATGCAGACAATCCTAAACTTAACTGGATTGTGAGTGCTTGGGAGGAATAATGTAAATTAATTTCAAAAAATAATTTGTACAGCTGCATCATGATGTCCCATCTTTTGTACTCAATGCTCTTCCCAAATAAGGCAGGTATTCCAAATGTTTTCTTCAGCACCCTGTCCACCTACGTACACTAAACGAGACATGCAATAAACAGGAAAGGACACAACATACATAATACTTTAAACATTGTAAATAAATATAGACTGAGACAAGATTTACTCCAACCACCTAGTGGTCATTCCATGAAACAACAAACTCGGTTCTTTGTTCCTAATATGAACAGATGCCTCGGTTACAACAGATTGTTCTCTATATCCAAAATCCATTATAAAGATGTCCATGATAACGAGGGTGGAGTGTAATTCTAACAGAAATTCATATAATAAATTAGGTGAGGATATCATAACATATTAGAGGTGAAAGTGTCATTTGAAACGAATATTCAATTTTTATTTCTCGTTTTAATTCAAGGTTGCTTATTCAGTATTTATTAATGGGTTTTTTTTTTACAAAATTAGGTATTTTCAGTTTTCTTAAATTTCAGTCTATAGATGCTTCAGTATCTATAAAGCGTAGAATTGGGAATAATAACTGAATATTTAAAACCTCATTCAGCAAAATTTCCACATCGGCCACGAGAGCATTTTCCTCTATTTTCATTCTTATCCTGGAACATAACCAGGGCATTTCTGGTCAGATCATCGTGTGTCTCAAGTATTCCATCAAGAGCAATAGCTTGTATTTTTTTGCTAATCCTGCAAGTGGTGCTGTCAAGTTATCTCATATAAAGCTGAGGTCCATGCAACTGTATTTTCACTGTGGGGACTCTTTTACCAAGCAGTGCATCTGTTCTCCTTGCACTTGATTCAGTGTGGACTCTGAAGAAATGTGTGCTTTTGTTTTCTTTTAGTTTCTTGGCGATATCTGTACCAGAAGTTAAGACTACTTTCTTTTAATTTTTGTAAGCATTGAAATGGTTTTATGAAATCTTGCACATTGCATATCTCTGCAGTATTTACAGACCAGCTCAAACTTCTCATTAATAATTTCTTCTGATCGATTTTTTTCCCCCATACGAGCACAAAAAACACTTTTGCCACATTCCTACCTTTATCTTTCAAAGATAGACACCAAATGCTGGAGTAACTCAGCGGGTCAGGCAGCATCTCTGGAGAAAATGGATAGGTGACGTATTGGGTCAGGATCCTTCTTCAGACCCGTTTCATTTTTACTCTCCTAAATTATCTCACCACTATCCGCTGACCAAGGTATCTTACAGCAAATGGGATTAGCCAGTAACCAATATGCTCCCATTATATTATAACAGAAATCATAAACATTTTGAAAACTCCATGCAGCATTCATTAAGCAAAATGATTGTAACTGTTTAGTTGCCTTTTGCTATCAGTTGCTGTGGGTGGAAACTTAAACTCAATTTTTCCAAGTAAATCTTTGGTGCTGCTTTTCCTACTTTTCCTTATAATTTATCACATCAATAAGTAATAATAACAGATCATTATTACGTATGTTTAATGTATCAAGTATATTCCAGTGACATTTTGTTGTGACAGCTGGTTGACATGAGGAATTTACTGTGCCTGGAATGTATTCTAATTTTGTTGTAACAGAAGTTTATGCTAACATTTTATTGTTAAGTAGTTGTTTGCATCTGCTGGCAGTGATATCCATGAACGAGCATTGCTCTTGTTTGTTTGCACTGACCACTGTTCACTGTTTACAGGGCAGGACGTTGCTGACTCCTGGTACAATGAAATAAAAAAATATGACTTTTCTTCTCCTGGATTTCAGAAGAATTGTGGTAGGTTTTTGATAAACCCAGTCATTTGTAATGATAGCAGAGAAAGCTCATAAAATAAGGATGTAGTCCTGATCTCCCAACCTACCTCATTGTGGACCTTGCACTTTTTAAAATCTGTACTTTCTCTGTAACTTTAATGCTAAAACGCTGTAACACTATATTTTGCCCTCTGAAATGTTTCTCTTTGCACTAACTGTTGTGCTTGTGTAATGCCTTGATTGTACTCATGCATTAGTCAAGTCCATTTCTTTCCTATAGCACATTTAAAAACAACTCTCATTGACCAAAGTGCTTTACATCAGTGCAGGTACTAACTTGCTACAAACAGTGGTACATAGATCAACAATGCATACATAAATACATACAGCACTCCCTCAGAGGACCTCAAGAAAGGCTTGAGAGTAGAAATAAGTTTTAAGTCTAGACTTAATGGAATTGATGGAGGGGGCAGTTCTGATGGGAAGAGGGATGCTGTTCCATAGTCTAGGTGCTGCAACCGCAAAACACGGTCACCCCAGAGCTTAAGCCTTGACTCTATGGTCAGTAACCCCAAGATGGCCGATCTGAGGGACCTGGAAGTCGTATGATGGGAAAGCAGATTTTTGATGTAGGTGAGGGCGAGCCCATTAAGGGCTTTGTAAACAAAAAGGAGCATTAGGGACAATGGGTTTAAGGTGAAAGAGAATTAACTTATAGGATGTCTGAGGGGATGGAGGGTGATGAATATCTGGGACAAGCTGCAAGAGGACATGGTGAAGATAGATACAATTACATCAGAAAGTATTTCGGTAGGTACCTGGAGAGGAAAAGTCTTAAAGGATATGGGACTAATGCACAAAAATGGGATTCGAATTAAGGTCACATGGACATGGTGGAGCATGAGGGCCCATTTCTGTTGTACGTTTCTATGATTCTGAAAACATTACACTCATCCAAGCAAGTGGCGATTATCCCATTGTCACACTCCTGACCTGTGCCTTGTAGATGGCCTTCCAGAGTCAGAGAATTTAGAGTTTAGTGAGATACAGCATGGAAACAGACCCTTCGGTCTACCAGGTCCAGACCGACCATTGATTATTCTCTATAAGGTGCCCAGCTTCTGACTTGTTCTTACAGCTGCTGTCATGTGAGGAACAGCGGATGCTGGTTTACAAAAAAAGACCAGTGCTGGATTAAGCAGATTCGGCAGCATCCCTGGAGAACATGGATAGGTGACGATTTCCGTCGGTATTATACTCGGACTACTCAGAATGTCACCTACCCATGTTCTCCAGACCTGCTGAGTTGCTCCAACACTTGGTGTCATTTTTTTGCAGCATTGCAAGGTTGGGTTGAGTCTCTGGTCAGAAGTGACCAGTGGTGTTTTCTATGACCTCATGTTTACAGTGGATGGGAGACGGGTTTTTCCCGTAGGCCGCAGGTTGCGATGGCAAAACACATTAGATATCATCTACAGACCACATTGCACTGTGCCATTGTACATCACTCGAGTCTTGCTCTCCCCAGGTCATTTCACACAGCTGGTCTGGAGAGACTCCAAGGAGATGGGCGTTGGCCTGGCATCTGATGGCAAAGGTCTCACTGTCGTGGTTGCACAGTTCGACCCGGCCGGTAACATCACCAATCCAGGCTACTTTGATAAAAATGTCTTGCCCACTGGCAGTAAGGTGGAGAAGGGTGAGACTGCCCGCAGAGAGAATGTCAGTAAATCAGGCACTCCAGAAAGAAGAAACATGGCAGCAACTTCAGGTACAAATTCTGATCATTTTATCTCCATTTCACAAATTAGCAATGTGAACAGATACCATCTAAGAGTCTCAATGCGATCTTTGGAAACATGACAATCAACAACGGGTGTTTTTCAGATAATGACAATAATGCCTTAATCGCTGAGGTGCTTAAAGAGCACAACTCTTTACGAGCCCGACACCGGTCACCTCCGCTACAGGTTAACCCTGAACTCTCCGCAGAAGCACAGAAGTGGGCTGAGCATCTTGTCACTATCAAAACCCTCCAGCACAGTGGCACAAAGTATGGGGAAAACCTCTGGTACAAATGGAGCAGCAACAAGGCGCCACCGACAGGTATCGAGCTGATTAAAAACCGCGCGATATTCTGCACTGATAGAGCTTCTCAGAGTTAATGGTACCAGCTCAGTGTGGCCTCTGCCAGTTAGGCACCTGAAGCCTCAGAATGACCTTTTGGGGTCAGAGTGCAGACGCCATGGAGTGATCACTCATGGGGGCGGTGGGAAGAGTTAACTATGAGAGTTGAATACTAGTAATGGGCTATTAATGAATAGTAATGACCTGTGTTAAACAGTAAATTTAAGCATTGAGGACAGAAGGATTACTAAGTCATACAAGACAAAAATAGGCCCTTCAACCCAACTTGCTCATGCCGACCAATATGCCCCAACCCGCTAGTCCCACCTGCTCATGTTTGGCCCATATCCCTCCAAACCTTTCCTATCCATGTACCTGTCCAAATGTCATTTAAATGTTCTTATTGACCTGCCTCAACTACCTTATCTGGTAGCTCATTCCATATACCCACCACCCTCTGCATGGAAAAAAATTGCTCTATGGTTACTATTAAATCTTTCACCTCTCGTGTTAAATCTGATGCTTTGAAGCATTGCATCCTCGGTAATTATGCATTTTCATAGTGAGGATTTAAACTAAAAACATGTGCAGAAGCAAGAGACTGCAGATGCTGGAATCATGGGTAAAAATCTAACCACTGGAGGAACTCGGCATCTGCGGAGGGAAATGGACAGACGAGGTTTCAGGTTGTGACCCTTATTCAGACTGAAATACCCCAACCCAAACTTTGTCTGCCCGTTTCCTGTCACAGGTGCTGCCTGACCCATTGATGTCCTCCAGTGGTTTGTTATTTAATAAAATGTACTTTCTCATCAACCCTTCAACACCACAAAGGTGACACAATGGCTTATCTCTGGGACAAAAGTGGTGCCCATGTCCATATTTATACAACTGAGAGTAATGATAACTAATGGTATGCTTGGCAATGCATTTGACCATTCCCTCAGTTACTTTGTACATTTGTAATTCTTTTGGAAATAGGTTTTCAGATTTGACATTGCTGTCTGCACATTCGAGTCTTGAATCGTAGAGTCATTTCATAAGTTCGGCCCACTGAACCCACACAAACCCTCAAGCATCCATTTACTAATCGGTCACACATTCCCATCTATTTTCCCCACATTCCCATCATTCTTCCCATATTCTACCTCTTGGAGCAATTTACAAAAAACAACTGACCTACCAATCAGCATGTCTTTGGGAAGTGGGAAGAGAACAGAGGATTCCAGCCAGAACATATCCAAACCAGGACCACAGTTTCAGTGTCAGCCATCTCAAACTGAAATGGAACATTTCTTCAGGCAGAGGATCGTATATCACGGATCTGAGAGCAATGGATTCTCAGTGACTGGGTCAATGTAAAGTTGAGATCAATAGATTATTGTGCACCAAGCGAATCAGAAGACATGGAATCGAGGCAAGTATCAGCGGATAGAGCAAGCTTCAGGGCTCACCCCTGTTTCTACTATAATGTTTCCATGCCTCCAGATTTGAGAACAGTAGTCAGATCCTTGTACATTTTCACTCTGAATACAGCCTTGTTCATTATTGTTGTGAAGCAACAAAAGGGTTAGCTTTGGAAAGGTACAAGATTTGAAAAATCGCCATTTGATCTACATGCAGAGCCAAAATGAATAGTGTGAATGGATGAAATATCTTTTTTTATTTCTTTCAGGGGCAGATCCGTGTGAATCGTGGTACAATGAAATCAAGAAATACGACTTCAAAGCTCCAGGATTTCACAGTGGGACGGGTATGTCTATCTGAGTGTTATGGACTGAAATTAGAAATCCATTTAATGGCAATGGTTATTGCTGCATCAAGGTCACCATCTCTCACAAAGCAGCCTATTGGCCACAATTTTATACTGGAGTTGGTTGTTTAAGTTTGATGACCATAGTCACAGTTTTTACTCCACTATCTCTGTAGGAGGCAGCTGCATCTTGCTTGTCCAGGGGGATACAATTCAGAGTTGCACAAGCCTTCTGCTGGAAATCAAACCATACAATATATTCAAGTCAAATCCAGTTTATTGTCATATGCATAAGGACAACACAGTGGTGCAGCAGGGTGAGCTGCTGCCTCACACCTCCAGAGACTCGGGTTCGATCCTGACCTTGGGTTCTGTCTGTGTGGAGTTTGCACTTACTCCCTGTGACCACGCGGGTTTCCTCCGGGTGCCCAAGTCTCCTCCCACATACCAAAGACATGCGTGTTTGTAGTTTAATTGGCCTCTGTAAATTTACCCAGGTGTATAGAGTGGTTGAGAAAGTGAGATAACATAGAAACAGTATGAACAGGTGGTCTATGGTTGGCATGGACTCGGTGGGCTGGAAGGCCTGGTTCCAAGCTATACCTCTAAACTACACTAAAGACTTTCATTGTACCTGTACCGCACCGTACTTATGTTTAGAAATAAAGCATGGAAACAGGCCCTTCAGCCCATCAAGTCCACACCGACCACTGATCACCCATTCACATTAGTTCTATATTACCCCACTTTCTCATCCACTGCCTGCACACTGGGGCCAATTTTACATTGGACAAATAAACTACACACTCATACTTTTTTTAGGATGTGGGAGGAAACCTGGAGGAAACCAGACCACCTGGAGGAAACCCCCATGGTCACAGGAAGAAGGTGCACAGTCCGCACCTGAGATTAGGGTCAAACCTGTGTCTCTGGAGCTGTGAGGCAGCAGCTCTACCAGCTGCGCCACTGCGTCACCCTGCAGCAGCATCACAGGCACATTGATACAGACAACATACGGTGCAAAACAAATTATACATTCTGCAAGACAGTGAAAAAAAAACTGCACAAAGACAAGGCATCACTACAAAGCACAATTGGGAAACAAGCCCAGGGTGATGCAAGAGGTGGTCAATAGTGTTCGGTTGCTGAGGTAGGATTAGGGTTGTGCAGGTCAGTTCAAAAACCCTACTGTTGCAAGAAAATAACTGTTCCTGAACCTGGTGGTGTGGGACTTAAGGCTTCTGTACCTCTTGTCCGATGATAGCAGTGAGATGAGAGCCTTACATGGATGGTGGGGATCCTTGATGGTAGAAGCTTCATGTAGATACTTTTGATGGTGGGTGAGCTGTGCCCGTGATGGACTGTGGTGAATCCATCATTCTCTGCAACCTTCTTGCATTATTGTGTATTGGAATTGCCATTCCATGCAACCAGTCAGGATACTTTTTACTAAGCATATGTTGAAGTTAGTTGACCTGCCGAATGTCTTTAAACCTCGAAGAAAGTGAAGTCGCTGGTGCATCTTCTCCATAATTATATCTATGCATTGGATCCAATACAGGTCATCTAAACAGTTAATGCCCAGAAATGTGGAGCTACTTACTCTCTCCACCGCCAACCCACCTTTGAAAACTGGCAAATGGTCTCCTGACGTCCTCTTTCTGAAGTCAACGATTAGTTTTATTGATATTGAGCGAGAGGCACTATGCAACCAAGCATTCTATCGCTCTCCTGTTCGCTGATTCATCACTACCCATGACCCGGCCAACCACAATGGTGTCATGGCCAATTCATAGGTGGCATTGTAGCTGTACTCTGCCGCAGTCATGGGTGTAACAAAAGTAGAGCATTGGACTAAGCACACTGTTTTGAACATCAAAAAATGTTTTGAGTCTCAGATAAGATTTCAGATTTGGACTTGGTTATACTTCCACGGATGATTCACCCCGTGACCTCAGGCTTTGGAAGTAGACCAGTAAGTTTGGTTGGATATGAGTCAGGTAGCTGTGAGCCCAGCCACCTCCACCTGCTTCATCAATGACCTTCCTTCCATAATAATGTCGCAAGTGTGAATCTTCACCGATAACGGTAAAATATTTAATTCCAACTCACCAAATGAAGCAATCCGTGCCTCTCCATGAAGACCTAGACAACAGTCAGGAATAGGCTGAAAAGTGGCTGATAGTTTGTAGCTGCATGCTCAGAGCTCTTGATGTAGATGCACAAGTAACATGTGCATCACATAAGTACCAGGCAAAGACCACCACCAACAAGAGAGAATCTGACCATCTACCGAGCATGGGTTTACCATTGCTGGCAGCCCATATCATTATCAGTGCGGATTCCTTTGACCAGAATTTCAACGAGATCTGCCACAGAAAAAACATGGCACTAGAGCAGGTTAGAGACTGGGTATTCTATGGTGAATGGCTCACCTCCTGACACGCCAAGGGATTTTCACAATCTATGTGGCAAGTTGCTGGAATAATTGAGGCACATATATAATTTAATGAGGTTAAGGGAATAAATGGTAAACAAATGTGTTTCCCTTTGTAGGAGGGGGGTCAGAAGCCGGTGGACTGAGATTTGAGTTAATTTGTGAAAAGATTACAAGGAGGGGGGGAGGATTTGGGTATAACATAACAGTTGACTAGTCAAGCAATCGAGGAGAGTGAGAAAGAAATACACAGTTAAAAAGCATCTGAATGTGTACACCTTGAGCCCTGGCTGTAGAGCGGCAGACCGAGAGCTGCGAAGTGGGATTGAGCTAACATTTACTCTCAACCTGCATTGACACGACAGGCCTCCATTGTGTCATAACTGTCTGTGATATTCTCAAAGATTTCATGGCAATATTGGAAGCACAGAGGAATATTATTCCATGCCAAACGGTTGACACTGCACTAAGATTACTAAAACAGACCTCATGCTGCTGTTTCTGAGAGCTTGCAGACATACAGCCTGTATGGTCGTGAGAGGTCTCCTATGGTCGTGAGAGGTCTCCAAAGAGTTGTAGTGTCTTTCTGGTCGCCGCTGAATTTTCAACATGTTGACAATTTCGGCGACCTATCACGGGTGCCGGCAGTCGCCTGTAAAGGTCGCGTAAGTGGGACAGGCCCTTTAGTGTGTGGCTGAGTGAATTTTCAAGGAGTTGAAGAGAATGAGTTTAGTTTAGTTTAGAAATACAGCACGGAAACAGGCCCTTCAGCCCACCGAGTCCACACCGACCAGCAATCCCCACACATTAACACTACTTTACACACACTATGAACAATTTTACATTTATACCAAGCCATTAACCTACAAGCCTGTACGTCGTTGGAGTGTGGGACGAAACTGAAGATCTCGGAGAAAACCCACGAGGTTACGGCAGGAACGTACAAACTCCGTACAGACAGCACCTGTAGTCCGGATCAAACCCGTGTCTCTGGTGCTGAAAGAGCTGTAAGGCAGCAACTCTACTGCTACGCCACCATGCTGCTCTTAGGGGGAATGAAAAAGCGGGGATTCATGAAAGATTAGTGCAAACAAGTGGCTGGCAATTGGCATGGACTCAATGGGCCGAAGGGCCTGTTTTCATTCTGTACGATTATGATAATGCAAGTCCTTCTTTCTTTTTGTTATGATTCCAGGGCACTTTACCCAGCTGGTGTGGAAGGCATCAAGAGAGTTGGGCGTGGGTTGTGCGACGGATGGAAAAGGCATGTTCTTTGTGGTGGCAGTCTACAATCCACCAGGGAACATCACAAATCCTGGCTACTTCAAGGAAAATGTTTTACCACCCAGTAAATAATGACCAAGGCGGATGAGTGAGGCACTTGTCAGATGCAGCTGTCCTATAAAAAGCACAAATAATGTAATTTGAGATTTAATGAATGCTTTAAGTAGTATTTATTTCCAGGATTTGATTGGCTTTAGCTATAATATAATAATAAGGTTGGATACACTGTGATCATATACAAGTGACTGTTTATCCCCAATTCCCTTTCCCCCCCACCTCACTCTCTCTGTTGCCAGTTCTGGTTTTAGCTGCCAGGGTCCAAAATATGAAGTTGCCAGTCTGAATATTTCTGTCTTTCTACCACTCACTTTTAAGTCAATCAAATGTTTTGTTTCAGGTATCAAATTATATATCTAAACCCCATCATAGGAACAATTGGCTGTTTTACACAATAAAAGTCTTATAGGTCGGCACCCTCAAGACTGCCGTCCTGAACTGCGGATTTTCGGGGACATTGTTCCTTTGCAACACATTTTATGTTACTTTTTTTTAATTTATGTAACACAGTAGAATGATAAATGTTCCAGTCTTCTTCTTCTTCTTCTTGCGAATAAAACATAAACCAAAGGAATAGTTAGATCTCAAGCCGAGTGTTGAGTAGCCAGGTTGTTGTCTCTGCGTCAATGTCTGCCAGACCCTGAGCTCCATTTGGTGCGGGGTAGAGCGGGCACCCAGAGATGACATGGTTGACTGTCTGTTGTTCTGCTCTGCATTCACAGGCTGGGCTGTGGCGGAGCCCCCATCTCCACATGCTGGCATTGAAACAGCCAATCCCAGTACGAAGTCTGTTGAGCTTCACCCATGCTCCTCTGCAGAGGTCATCCCCTGGACAGCTTTTATCTGATGAAGAGATGTAGCTGTAGTGAAATGGAGATGAGGTTGCCTTCCACTCCTGTGACCACTTGGTGGCTATCCAGCATGCTTTTGTCTCAGTTGGCTGGATGGATGCTAGGAGTTGTTTTCCATGTGGGGTAAAGGGGTCACGGGACTTCAGTCTGGGTGGCATCTGCTCTCTGCTGATAGCCTGATGGAGGAGGTGATCTGGGTCCATGGCACGACAAGATAGTGCCAGAGTTGCTGCTTGCCTTCTGATCCCTGCAGGCGGAATGTCTGCAAGTATAGGGAGCTGCTCGACTGGAGTAGGGTGAAGGCACCCAGTGATGTTTCACAAGGTGCTGTTCAGGCTCGTGTCTACCTGGAGAGTATGTCTACTTCTACTCCATACGGATGCGCAGTACTCAGCTGGAGCATACACAAGAGCTAAGGCAGAGTTGCGAAGAGTTGATGGGCTGGCTCCACAACTTGTTCCTGCCAGGCGTCGGATATGACCGCTACGTGCCATGGCCTTGTCGCGGAGACCAGCCAGGTGTTGACGAAATGTAAGCGACCTGTCCAGCTTTACGGGTGTTTGTTGGAAGTCCAAGCACCTGTTGTTAACGAAGACAGCTAGCTCTCGCTTAGCTTCCTTGTTGTTTTGATGAAATGCTGTGAACCCAGCGAGTTCAAAAAGGACGCGGAGAAATTAGCCTCTGTTTTAAAGGATGTTCTGAAACAGAAACGTGTGAGTTTAAAGGGAGCAGGTGGAAGAACTGGGTGAGTTTAAAGGCAGTGCTGCAAATATTACCCAGTGAGTTCAAAGGGGGCAGGAAAGATTGCCCAGGGAATTTAAAGGGAGTGCTGGACACATTATCCAGTGAGTGTAAAGGGAGCAGAAACATTGCCTCGTCTGCTAAAGGGAGCAGGAAACAGCTGCACTGAGTTTAAAAGGAGTACTGGGAAACGGCCCAATGAGTAGAATGAGATCAGGGGAGCAGATCCTGAGAAGATTAAAAAGGGTTTGGGGGTTGGGGGGGAATAGGGTTGCCAACTGTTCCGTATTAGTCAGGACATCCCGTATATTGGGCTAAATTGGTTTGTTCCATACGGTACCGCCCTTGTTCTGTATTTGACTGCTACTAGGGTCGAGGGGACGGTTGGAGCGCCGCGTCCGGCCCGCCTCACCCGTCCCGATGTAGTGCACCCCATGCAGCAGCACCTCGCCCATGGTCCCGTCAGCTGGCAGCCCGGCCAGCTGTCCGAACTTCGGACCTTCGTTTACTGCCGACACCACCACCCCTCCTACTCATGGCTGATCATCGGTTCATGAGTTGGATGGGGTGCCAGACTTTGCGCGCGACGTCACGTGGGCCAAAATTCCTCAGCTGGCCCGCCGGCTGGGCTTTGTGTGCAGTCCAGCACCCGGACCAACTCATCATTCACCCAGCCACAGTCGAGTCGACAACGAATTGCCATCGGGAATTTGTCCCTTATTTTGACCTTTTGCCCCTTATTTGGGAGTGAGAAAGTTGGCAAGCCTAGGGGGGGGATATAAAATAAGGTGTGTATCAAGCAACAGGGCCTTGGGGTGTCTGGAGAGCAGGAAACACAGAGAGCTGGTGAGCCTGGATAATCAAAATGTTACTGTATATTGCAGGAATGTGCAGCCCACATTCCTGTAATCTCGATTATTACAGTTGAGAGGTGAGATTAGACAATGACACTTACAGACTGGATATTCAATAATTGAGATTAATTATTTATTAGCATGATTCTACCAGTTTCGGCAGATAAATGCTAAGGATTTGCCTCCCAGCACATATTTTATTGTACAAGCAGGGAGTGGCCTCGGGGAAATCGTCAATTTTAATTTGCTTTCCGAGTCACTCCACCTCCTGCTGCAGCCGGCTCCACAGTTTCCATTTCCTTCTGAGCACTGATTTTAAATACTTTCCTATTGCTGTCATGCTTTTTTCCCCTCGACCAGCCATCAGTGAATAATATCTATTGAATGCAGAGGCACACAGGCCTCCTCTGGGGCCATAGTGATGCACCATAGCAACCGTGTTCTGTAGTAAGCTGCACATTTTCCAATCAGAAAGCCTTTCATGATGTTAGTGAAACGTTCATCTTTTTGTGAGGTTCCATTGCCTTTAAAGTCAGCTGTTAAAGTGTGGCTATGGTTTTAATGCTGCTTTCGTTTGTACACATTTATGCTCTCAACTGCTCTCCGAGGTGTATGGATAGTCGAAACCCTTAAAATAAAAAATAACACTGTGCCTACCGACTAGTGTGTGTCTATTTCATTTGTCACCCACAAGTTACACAGCCGAAACACTGCGCAGGCACGGTGAATGGGATACTGTATGGTCTGGACAAGAGAGCTAGTCTGAGTAACGTTGAAGATATGCCAGAGACATTGAAAGCTGAATACGAAACCCAAGCTGTAGACATCAGTGGGCAGTGGGAGCGGGTGAAGACATGACTAGTGTTTGATACCTCTTTAAGAAGCATGGAATGTTATCTCTGTTGCTCCATAAGAGGGAAGAAATGTTACTGCTGGTGACAAGTCAGTGGGAGCAGAAAATAAACATTCATCCAGTGGGAATAAATCTGAGTAATTTTGCGGGTTAATTTATTAGCCCTGTTGATTGCCTGTTCGACACTTTATTATGGGCCCACTTTAACCCAATGCCCTCAGCAATTTGGAACATGTGACCAAAAGCCCAGGAAACAGTCTGCACCTTCATTATCAAATAAAATATTGGTGTCACTGTAACTTCCGTGTTTTTTAGGGCTGGTGCTGTAGTATTAATGTGTATGCAGTCTTTCCAACATGTAAATGGAAATTTAAAAAATGGACATGCTGGAAATCTGAAACAAGTGCAGAAAATACTGGAACACTCAACAGGTCAGGCAGCATCTGTGGACAGCAAAACAGTCAATGTTTCAGATCAAGACACTTAAGAGATGAAGTAAACATTAACTCACTATCCACAAGGGATATCTGCATTATCCAAACTATATTTTTTGTGCACATGCATCAGGTCGCCTCTCAGCCTTTTATTCCAAGGAAATCAAATTCAGTCTCCCCTCAATAACGGAAACTCTCTATCCAGGCAACTCTATCTTGTGAATCTCCGCTCCAGTGTAGTCATGTCCTTCCTCAAGTGTGCTGACCAGAACTGCACACATCGGGTTTTGCACAGTGAATCCCGGAAGAGAGTACGAGCTTTGGCGACTGACGCTGGGGCTTCAGTGATTAGGATGATTGGTGAATAATAGGTGGGTATTTCAACCTTGCTTAAACCTACTAGGATTTTGATTGCAGGAGTTGGGGTTTAAAGTAGAATAGGATCCCAAATGTAACCAGTACTCTAAATTAAAGGGATGAGATAACTGAATCAAATGTATGACAACAAAACCCCAACCTATGATTGTTCCTCCTGTAACATGTGGGACGAACAGTTGGAAGCCAGTGAGTAGGACATGTTAACACTGGGCTTTGAGTGGACAATCAGGAAGGTGGCTTTGATCATATTCATTTTTTCTAGATCAGATAACGTTTGGGCAACAGTGAAATACTAAGGGCCAAATAAAAAGAGTGGCAGGTGAGTTGCATGGTCGGCAACACGAGGGAATAGACCATGAAGTTCCCCACCCAGAGTACATGCTCTGCTTCTTCAGAGTGTTGTTCAATATGGAGGACAGGGTGGATATCAGCAAGAGGTTACTGTCCACATGTTTGGCCTAATGCCATGAGATTTCACAGTTCTGGAGGGAATATCACAGTCTCCCAAGGCTCCAAAGATAGACACGAAAGGCTGGAGTCATTCAGCGGGACAGGCAGTATCTCTGGAGAGAGGAAATGGGTAACGTTTCAGGTTGAGTCCCTTCTTCCAACGTCCTCCCATGAGGACAAAGGCCCATCCACATGTGCTGCCACCTCTGGTGGCTCTGACCTGCCAGTGGGACACGACATTGCCAGGAATTGCAATGGAGGAGTTTGCCACATTACCAGTCGGATCTGATTAAGTGAGTACGACTGTCTTAGGTTGTTGATTGAGCAGTCTGTGTGACATCTCTCCCAATGTAGTCAGCAGACTACAGATCTCCTCAGATCCTGGTGAACTTCTACCGCTGCACCATTGAGAGCATCCTTACCAACTGCATCACAGTTTGGTATGGCAACTGCTCTGTCTCCGACCGGAAGGCATTGCAGAGGGTGGTGAAAATTGCCCAACGCATCACCGGTTCCTCGCTCCCCTCCATTGAGTCTGTCCAAAGCAAGCATTGTCTGTGTCGCTCTTCTAGGGAGATGCTAAATGCATTTCGTTGTCTCTGTACTGTACACTGACAATGACAATTAAAATTGAATCTGAATCTGAATCTGAGACCCCAAACCTCTGTGAGGAGGAGTCTGTAAGGCTGATGGGGCTGGGAGCGACTTTGTTGTGTCCGAATCAACTCTAAGTGGTCTGTTCGTTCTACTTTTCTCTCACTTAGTGTAGTGGTAATGGTGTGACTAAGTGGCTTAGGATTCTATTGTCCGATAGTCTAAAGCCAGGTAGGAGTGGCGGTCCCTAGAGCCGGACAGAATAAGAATGGCAGATTTCATCTCCAGAAGGACGTGAATAAATGAGACAGATCTTTGTGGAAGTCCACTGGTTTTTCATATACTTAACAAAAATCCAGCCAATTTGTTCCGGAGATAGATTCATGTCCTCATGAAATGCTAGCCAAGTAACCCATCCAGTATTGTACCAAAATGAATGAGTTGTGGATTATACATCAGCCACTCTTTCATATGTTCAGCTCCAGGACAACAATGATTCTGTGTACTTGAGTTGCACTGTGGATTGCCCACTGATTATAGCTGGAGCTATTCAGCCTTGCAGTGATCTACCAGCTGTATTGGTATTAGTGTATTGTTGTCACATGTACCATGATACCGTGCTATCCCATCAAAACATGTCATACATGAGTACAATCAATCCACACACATGCAGCCAGTAGTGCAAAGAGAAAAATACCAGAGTGTAGAATATAGTGTTACAGCATTATAATGTTACAGTTCTAGAGAAACTTGTGCAGATTTTTAAAAAGTGCACGGGCCACAAAGAAATAGGTCTGGAAATCAGGCCTAGCTTATCAGAATCAGAAATCAGTAATCAGGCCTAGCTTATGGGAGGACCATTCAGGAGTATGATAACTGTATAAGAAGTATAAGTGTATAAGAAGTAGAACTGTATAATAATATAAGAAGTTGTTGCTGAATCAGGTGATAAGTAATCACCTGATTCAGCAACAATTGCTGATTAAGGGGAGATGAGGGAATGTCTGAGGTGTAACTGGTCTTTAATTATATTAGCTGCTTTCCTGAGGCAGTGTGAAATGTAGATGGAGACAATGGGGGGAGGCTGGTTCGTTTTAGACAGGGCGTTTACAGCCTCACTATGAAACACATTCCTTATTTTCAAGGCGGATGGGGAGGCATTTGAAGGGAACACACAAAACGTGTTAGAAAGGAGTAAAGACTGATGCTGAGAGATTGAGGTGAACAAGGAGAGAGGAAGCTTTTGTCAATAATAATGCCCCGTTCTGGTGCCTGCACTGCCTCAGTGTGTACATCTGTGTGTAAATTCTTCATACGTTTTTTTTTTTCTATTGTTGATGCATCAGTAATTGCTGATTACAAATGTTGCCACAATGACTTGCACACTCCTGCTTGCTGAAGTAAACAAATACGTTTTTATTTTTGTGCAGTTTACAATTTGAAAGCTGCTGCTCATTTGTAGGGAAAGGAAATTGGTATTGTACAATTAGTTTACACATTTAATTGTTGGGAGATTGAGTAGACACCGTCGCAGGCTTCTCTTCCAGAGTGAACTCCTCAGCTGTTTCCGGGAATGAAGTGGTGGGATCTGTTACTTCCATCTGCAAAGGCAGATGCCCTGCAGTTGAACATTTCATCCAATAGGAGGTGCCCCCAGCCCTGGTGCTTTCTCTCAGAACCACTTCAGGGACATGCATACGGTGGGATGGATTACACATTAAAAGCTGCAGCTATGTCACGACATTGTAGCCTCCACAGCCTGTGATAAGTCAACCTCCAGTGCTGTAGTATCATCAATCCCTCTGGAAAGGATCAATGATCTTGGATAGATAGATAGATAGACTATCTATAGGGGGGGGGGGGGGGAGTTGGGTGGAACCAGAGAACCAGTGACTTGGTCTGCTACAGAGCTGGCTGAATAATAATTTTCTTCTGTGCTGTAACCATTCAGTGGTTCCCTACCTTTCCAGTAATCAGCGGGGTGGGAGTATTGTGCTGTGCAAAACAGCTGGCACCAGTGCTCTGCTTTGGTGCTGTAATGAAACGCTGTGTTAATTAGAAATGTTACAGCCATGCTGTCCATCTCAGCTCTCTGCAACACATCACGGTTATTGATGATGAGAAAAAACCCACAGTGCTTGTGAAATTCTGTCTCTTAGGAGAACTTTCATTTAACACTTTGTAATAATCCTTGGAAACAAGATGCAATCACGATCACAATAATACTTTATCAGCCAAGTATGTTTTGCAACATACGAGGAATAGTAAGATTGAACGAGAACTTACCAGTTCGAAGGTTGATCTTTATTTCATGAGGAGTTGCGATGAGGGATTTCGTGAAGAACCCGCCAGCACGCATGCGCGACATTCTTCAAAGTAGCGGTGTGGAATCACAGAAAACAACAACAGAAATGACTTGGCATAGTAAGATTGAAGAGACTCTAATTACCAGTTGATTATGATCGAGGGTTGGGAGCGGAGGGCACGAAATCCCTCATCGCAACTCCTCATGAAATAAAGATCAACCTTCGAACTGGTAAGTTCTCGTTCAATCTTACTATTTCATTTCGGAGTCACGTGAGTGACTTCGTGAAGACTTCAAAGCTCTGTGATTCCATGCCCTGGACCACGTCCATGCTGTCACACACCACTTATGAGGATCTCCAGACTGCTTGTACTGAAAAACAAGAGCAACATTAGTTAACAACAAAAGAAAACCCCTCATTCGGGGACATCTCCATGTTCTTGACCTGCATTCAGCACGGCCCCCACGAACTGTAGAGGAGCGGCAACAGATGTATTGTAGAACCGCTGGAAGGTGGCTTCGTTCGCCATCCTACTGTGGCAAGAATATGGTCCATGGGCACCTCCATGACCCTTGCCGCCGACGTTGATGCATGCCCTGGTGGAATGGGATTTGAAGATATTAGTGTCAACACGTGACTTACCCAAGACGATCCTGAGCCACCTGGATATTGTCTGGACCGTCACTCTATGGTGAGGTTTCTCCATTCCTTCAGTTTTCTCATCACTTTCACATAGTGACGGATATGGGCGGCTAAACATAGCCTTGCATCAGCGGGGTATGCCAGGAACTTCAGCTGCAGCCCTGTGCACCCAGGTCTATGCTGCTTGAGTAGCTCGTCTATGACGAAGACTACTTCTGCAGGGGTAGAGATCATCCTGTCGATCCGGATTTTGTGGAGTGTCTGTACCCTCTGCGCTGAAGTCAGTGCCAGTAACATCACCAGCTTCAGGGTGAGTTTGTCCAGCTCCAGGCCCTCCATGGGCAACCACGTCCTGAGCAGGGTGAGTATTTCCCCGATATCCCAGGTGATATTATAGCGTGGTCTGGGCGGATTCGAATTGAATATTCCCTGCATGAGTCTGGACACCAGCCTGTTGGATCCTACCTTAATATTGAGGTAGATTGACAGCGCACTCCTGGCGCTGTTGATGGCACTGTAGCTTAGGTGTTCATCATGGTGCAACCCCGCCAGGAATTCCAATACGTCGGTTATGGTTACAGCGTCATCAGTAATTTGGGAGCGGCCGCAGTAGGTTTCCCACTTCCGGATGTGTGAGAGGTATTGCCGCCAGGTGGACTCCCGGCATGACGCTCCGATGGCATCCATGGTTCTAGATGATAGACCATACCGCAGTAATGGCCTGTTCAGAACCTTCATGGTTATCGGCGGTCCTTGATATGTTTGGCCGGAAGTGGAGGTGCTGGGTTGAGCTGATAATGCGGCACCTGCATTACCCATGCTGGCCACTGGGGCCCTAGTCCTAAAAGGCCTCGGTTGTTGAGGCTGCCGAAATTGAGGCGGAGCTGGAGCGTAGGTCCTTGTTGGTCTAACGGCAGGGCCTCGTGGCCTGAAAATGGCACTTCCCTGGCCTACTGCCTGGTCGAGATATGTGACCGCATGAGTCCCACCGTCTTAGCGTGGTCATCCAGCTCCTCGACCCTCTTCGGGAGGTCTTCCCCGAACAACTGTCTGGGTGGCGGCGTAGGAGGTGCTTTGCATAACCCCCCAAATTTTGGGTTTAGCGTGGGTTTAATGCTCTTCCTGAAGGCGTTTATCTCATACTGTGGTACACAATAGAGCCAGAGCATCCTCCTGCTTGGTGCTCAAATCCTCCCCATCCACTGACCGCACAAACGCGGTAATCCCAGCAGTGAGCAGCTTCAGGATCCGCTGGAGCTTCATCTCCTGGGTCCTGATCCTTGGGCTGATGTTGCCCCAGATTGGCGTATTGGCTATGGGCACGTTGAGGGAGTTGCAGTTCGCTGGGCCTTGTATCTGTTTATGGCCTCTGACAGGACCTCCTCCTGGAGCTGATGATTGGTCAGGAAGTCCACGGTGGCAGCCAGTTTAGGGTTGAGGGGAAGTCCCATGGTCTCCGGAGAAGCAAATTTCGCCGCCACATCAAGGAGTTCTTCCGGCGGCACCTCCGATGGAACCGGTGTAGGGTCTGCAAATTCCTCCTCCTCTGGCTGTCGCAGGCTGGCTGTTGAAACTGGTGAAACCTCCCTGTGCCTTTTGATGATGGATGCCTCCTGTCGTTGGTTGTGTAAAAGGAGCTCCAATAGCCGCTCCATACGGTCAACACGCCCTTGGCCCTGAACACTCGGGCGGTCGGAGTCCTCATGCTCTGATATACTGCTGAGGCTCCTTTCATCGGCCCGCACCTCGTCGAGGTGAACCCGGTGCCGGAAGTTGTCGCTGCCAGCCGCCGCAGCAAAGCTGAGCGATTCCCGCGCGGGAGGTGTGTTCGAACGCCTTCGTTTGGCGGAGCCTAATGCCGCTAGCACGGTGACCCGACGCCCGCACGGGCTTGCCGGCTGCCCACATCGTGGACCTTGCCGACGCATGGTCTCGTCCTCCCATCCATGGGGGACTCGGCGACCGTGGCGGGAGCTCCACCTGAGTGACTCTTTCACCATTAGCTCCATCCTGGCCATGCGACCACTGCCGCTACACACGGACAACAGGTCGACTTCCCCAGGCCCTGATGAGTCGCTGCCAGTAGGTCACACCTCTACGAAGTGGCTGACAGGTACTCGTCAGCACCCGCTCCTGCGGGGCTGAACGACTTCCGCACGGACAACCCGCTAGCCCGGTGTCTCTCGGACCTTAGCGGCCTCTCTACCTGACGAGCAGGCAGAGGAAAGGAGTCGGAACCGGTCCCCAATACCGGCTCCGTGGTCCGTGCAGGCACACCGTCACTCTCACCCCGAGGGTCTGTGACGGCGCTTGGTTGGCTTTACCCGCAGCAACGGGATCACCTAACTGTATTCTGCTGCCACCGGTCTGCGCTCCGGCAGCTTGTTCCGGTGCAGTGCCGGCACCTCCTGCTCCTACAGGCTGTACGACTCCTGCACGGACATACCGCTAGTCCGCCGTCGTTCGGACCTAAGCGGCACCTCTGCCTGGTGGAAAGGCAGAGGGAAGGATCGGTACCGGTCCCCAATACCGGCTCCGTGGTCCGTGCAGGCACACCGTCACTCTCACCCCCAGGGGTCTGTGACGGCGCTTGGCTGGCTTTACCCGTAGCAACGGGATCGCCTAACCGTATGCTGCTGCCACCGGTCTGCGCTCCGGCAGCCTGTTCCGGTGCAGTGCCGGTACCTCCTGCTCCCGCAGGCTGTACGACTCCTGCACGGACATACCGCTAGTCCGCCGTCGTTCGGACCTAAGCGGCACCTCTGCCTGATGGGAAGGCAGAGGGAAGGATCGGTACCGGTCCCCAATACCGGCTCCGCTGTCCGTGCAGGCCTGCCGTCACCCTTAACCACACGGGTCCGTGAGGGCGCATAGCCGGCTTTACCCGTAGCACCGGGGATGCCTAGCCCTAAACTGCTGCCACCGGTCTGCGCTCCGGCAGCCTGTTCCGGTGGAACACTGGTACCTCCTGCTCCTGCAGGGCTCCCCGACTTCCAGCAGATCCATCACCGGCCCGCAATCTAGCAGGTTACCCCCGGTGGTATGTCGATGCCTCCTGCTGCAGCGGGGCATGACCTGTGCGCAGCTCTCCCCCTGCTCTGGTACCTGCATAGTAGGGGAGACAAACAAGCCACCGAGCGGGTCACATGTTACGCACCTTTGCCGCACTGTCACTATGCTTAGGTGACAGTGGTAGGGAGTCAAGGCCTACCCTGTTCCCGCGCGGTGCTCCACCATTTTGTGGCCCCATGGTCAGCCGTGGTGGAGAGACGGGTCCTGGCTACGCAGGGCTCCCCGTCCTCCGCGTTCTTCTGGAATGGTGGCTGCTGATTTCCATCTGAAGTCGCACGGCCCTAGGAGACCTGCTGTGGTGCCTTCATTCTGGTCTCCATCCATCTGTAAGCAAACTCTCATACAGACGCTTAGCTATTCAAGGTTAGTCTCTTACCTGAGGGTCTTTAAGAAGTATGGTGACCAGCCTCTCATGTTTTAATAACTTCTATGTGCTAGCAGTCTCAACTTCTTGAAGAAATGCATACCCTGGAGTAGCAAGGCACTTTAATGTAGACAGGCCACAGTATCCCTGCAGCTGCAGTGTGGAGTCAGGCTGCCTTTGTTTGCAAGCCTGCTCCTTCCTAAATGCCAGCAACCCGCAGAGACCCCTGCGGGCTGCGGTGTAGAGCCGGGGCTGCTGCCCATGGCAAGCACTGCAACCCCTACTCCACATGCACACCGTCAGCCCGCAGTATCACCCCCGCGGGCTGTGGTGGAAAGTCGGGGCTGCCGCTCTGCCGTTGAACCTTTTGACGGCGAGCCGGCAAGCCCCACTCCGCTGCATGCCGCCAGCCCGCGGCGTCCCCCACGGGCTGTGGCGCAAAGTCGGGGCTGCCGGTCTTTTGACGGCGAGCCGGCAAGCCCCACTCCTGTGCGTGCCGCCAGCCCGTGGCGTCCCCTGCGGGCTGCGGTGTGGAATCGGGCTGCCTCTGCCGTCCTCCGCCGGCGAGAGTGTGACCCTGGACCCTCCTGGGTCAACGGGCTTCCCGACTCCAAAGTATTGGAGCCGCCGGTGACTGCCGCAGCAGTCTGATCCGAGGCGGCCTCACCCATACACAATGTTCCTGGACTCCTTCTACGTTCCTGTTAGGAGAGAAAACAGTCCCCATAACAGGAAACACCAACTCTAGGGGGCTTAGCCTTACCTGAGTCGGCCCTCTGAAGGGCTGGTGGGGAGCCGCGCTCCACCTCCAGCCGTCGGCAGCAGTGCGTTGCGACGATATGTCGCGCATGCGTGCTGGCGGGTTCTTCACGAAGTCACTCACATGACTCCGAAATGAAATTTAATTTGCCAAGTCAGTCATACAAATAAAAAGCAATGGGACACACAAAACACATTTTAACATAAACATCCACCACAGCGACTCCTCCACATTCCTCACTATGATGGAAGGCGAAACAAAAGTTCAAATTTCTTCCCTTAGCTCTCCCGAGGTCGGGGGCCTCAAGCCCTCCGTTGACGGGACGATCTCGGCTCCCATAGCCAAATAAATTGATGCATGCAGTGGTTCCTCACAGTGGACCGCTGAGTGCTGTCATCTCAGAATGTAGACTTTGGTGAGGAGGATCTGTGCCATCTTCAGAACACTGGCTTATGGTGCCAGTTTGGCATTTTCACTTTTTTTATAATTTACATGAAGTGTAGGAACAGATTGGATTACATTTAAGGAGCTGTTTCTAAATTAAATGTGCAGCAGGTGAGCTCAGTCCCATGTGTTGTACAGCTAGTAACCTGTGGGAATTCCAACATGCTCCTTGCAGTCTGCAGATGATGCCTCCTGTTGTCAGGTTAGCACTGGGAATGGGAGGTTCAGTATCAATCGACTAGAGACTTCATGATCCATGACCAGGCTGAAAGTTACATGGAAAGTACGGTATGTATGTACAGAGGGTTACATCACAATTTAACAAGGAAAGGCAGTCAGAGGATTGAGTAATCACCAGGCAGAAGAACGGAGGCACCATCTTGCAATGCAGACTGCAAGGAGCATCTTGGAATTCCCACATGTTGCAAGCTTTATAACAAGGGAACTTAACAGTACATTTCACTCCAATACTGTTACTTTGTATTGGAAATTGGTAGGGCTAAAGCTATCTTGACGGAGTGTGTCTGTATTAGGAAGACGGAATTGTTAGAAACATTGGAAAATATTAGGGTGGATAAATCCTCAGAGTCTTGACAGGATCTATCACAGTGAAGCTACAGAGTGAGATGGCTGGACTCTGATAGAGATTTGTGCATCTTTGTTAACCATGGTGAGGTACCAGAAGGTAGACAAAAATGCTGGAGAAACTCAGCGAATGAGGCAGCATCTATGGAGCGAAGGAAATAGGCAATGTTTTGGGCCGAAACCTTTCTTCAGATTTTCCAGCATCTGCAGTTCCTTCTTAAACGTGAGGTACCAGAAGGTTGGTGGATAATTAATGATGTCCCCATGTTCAATGGTATACATCAAGAACTGCGGGACAGTAAGCCTTGCTTTATTGGTAGCTGAAATTGTTGGAGAAGGTTCTCAGAGACAGCATTTAATGATTACTTGGAAAGACGGAATGATGATGAGGAGGAGACAGCATGCATCTTTAGTGCAGAGAAGAACATCTTAGAAACCTGACATTGTAAAACCTGTACCTCATTGTATTTCTGCATATGTCAATAAACTCAATTTGTTTTGAACACATCTAAGGTAGCCTGTTCCTGGGTTGGTTTCATTACATACTGCTCTAAAAAGCAATCACTGACACACTACACATATTCTGCCGCATAGGGCTTGATAAGTGCAGATTAACAGACCGAGGGTCCTGTTTCCATGCAGCGTAGCTGTATGACTCTGTGATACTCTTGCCAGTTTGAATCATTTAATCAATATCTAGATTTAAATCTACACATAAATCTATGTATCATATACCAGCATTTCCTTTAAACATGCCGTGGACATTTTCCCATTATGCTCAGCTTTATGGAGAAGTCACATTTTGAGGCCTATAGACTTCCCATGCCCATGATTTTTCCCCCTGCTTTTTTTGATTTCAACACAACCATTGTTACTGCTTATTATGTCTAGATCAGAACTCAATGCCATGCCGAGTCTTCTTTAATTATCAATGCAACCCCATATGCTTTCCCCTCTAGGCTGTTATTTTTTAACAACCCTAAAACAGTGAACATGCTATCGTGGTCATCTTGCAACCATGTGCCCATAATAATGTTAATCAAAGATAATTAACATGATTTTGTTCAGGGAAGATCTTGTCTGATTAACTAAGTTGAAGATTTGACATAATATATAGACGAAGGCAGTGCAGTTGATCTAATCAACTTGGACTTCAGTAAGTTCTTTGACAAGTTCTTACATGGGAGATTAGTCCCAAATAGAGCCCATGGGATCCAGAACAAGTTGGAAAGTTAATTCCAAAATTGTCTTAATAACAGGAGGCAGAGGGTGACGGTGGAGGTGTGTTATTTTGATTGAATGCCTGACACCATTGATTTATCACAAGGATTGATACTACTTCTTAGATGCATTGACAATTTAAATATGAATGTAGGAGGCATGATTAACAAGTTTTCAGATGACATGAAAATTGTATAGCCTTAATTCTTATTGTATAGTCTTAAGCCGGTAAAGGTCTTAGAATGATGTTGGGCAGAGCAATGGCAGATGGAATTTGAAACAGGTAAGTGTGATGTGATGTATTTTGGGAGTGGTGATATGGGTAATACAGACACATAATGAATGGCAAGGAAGTATTGAGGAACAAATCTTACAACTCTCCAAGTATACAGTACATTCATTTTTGAAATGTAATGAACATTTCTGGCATTGCTGCCTATTCATTCTGCAAGTTCCACTTCTACCAGCATTTTTCTTCATCTCCCTCTTTACACCTTCAATTTAGTTCTATGCACCTTGTTTGTTGTTCTTCTTCTTTTTCTTTCGTGTGGCGTGCACAGCCTAAAGTTGTTGGACAACTTACCTTGTTTGTTGAAATTCTTATTTGTTTTGTCAAGGACATCCATACTTTTATAAACCTCAATTTAGTGTATCTCAGCCTCCACTGTACTAGAGGAAAATTGGACAGCATGGTAGTGCAGCAGTAAATGCAAATACCTGTCATGACCATGGGTGCAGTCTCGGTGGAGTTTGCTTGTTCTGCCTCCAACCATGTGGGTTCCCCCAGGTGCCCTGGTTTCCTCCCAGATCTAAAAGAGAAAGGTGGGAAACGTTCACAATTCTGACAACAGGTCTTCAAACTGAAACATTAATTTTTGGCGGGGTTTTACCTTCAAATTTCCAGCATCTGCAGCATTTTAAATATTCAGATTCAGATTCAATTTTAATTGTCATTGTCAGTGTACAGTACAGAGACAACGAAATGCATTCCGCCCAGAAACATATTTTGTTAGCAATAACTTTATATGATTGAACTTAACCTTTACAAAATAAGGTACAAAAACACTCAAATGCCTTTTACTCATTTTAATTTCTACTAATTTAATTATCTGCTTGTGTCCTTGATTTTGGGGTTTTGTTAGTTATTACTTAAGTACTACAGTTCCAAACACACCTGTAAGGTGTTTATGTATTTTATGCTCTGAAGAATCCATATACTTCCCATTATAAAATAATACCATAGTGTAGTGTGTGGATTTAATAATAGAATTTGTTCTAAATTCTGCTGCTTATTGTGTCCATTACATTTGCTCTCAATCTTTCAAGTGGGTTGATTTAGATGGGTACATTCAAAACATTAAGCTGCTTTATGTTACAGGCTAGAAGAACAGTTGTAAACCAACTTGATTTATTTCAATGAATTTAAAATGTTGCTTGCAGGAACAAAAAAGCCAAAAAAAAAGTGTGACCTTGGATTGGCTTTTGTGCCTGAGTTGCTTTATTTGGGCATTTCTGTTCTTTCAAAAAGACTTCCAACTACAAACACAGACCTACATCTCAGGTTCAACTCCAACGTTATAGACTATATTGTGCAGACCTGACTCTATTCTGACAAAGATTTACAATGATGATACCAGAACTGAGAGTTTTCAGGAAAGGCAAAACAGGCTAGGGCACTGTTCTTTGCAGCTCACCGGAAGTTTAAAGTTTTGAAAGTGTTTTAAAGTTTGGCTGCAGTTGCTTGCACACGAGGGAAGATATGAATAGTTGATAATAATTCCAATAAGTGATTCAGAATTAACTTTTCTTGGTTAGAATGTGGAACTGATTACTGCATGGGGTGATTGAGATAAATAGCAAGGAGGTCTTTCAGAGGGTAATGGCTTAACATATTTGGAGAGAAAGTTTTAGCATGAAAAATATGGGAGGATTAGATCACTTGGCCCAGCTTGCTTTATTATTCTTTGTCAGCTTTGATATTGATGGCCAGTCAGCATTTTCTACCTCAGCACTATTTCCCAGCACGATCCCTGCACCCTTTGATCATCTTAATATCCAGAAATGAATTGATTGTTTTAATTATCTCTGCGACTGAGCTCCCACAAACCTCCAGGGTGGAGAATTGCAAAGGTTCACCGACCTCTGCTTGAAGAAATTTCTTCTCATCCCAATCTCAGTCATGGTTTACCCATTATCCTGAGATTGTGCCAGCCTCAGCCAGGATAAATATCATATTGTCAAAGAACTATAAACGTGGAAACAGGCACCGGCCCAACCCGTCCATGCCATCCAAGTCCCACTGTCTCTGGCCCATATCCATCCAAACTTTTCCTATCCATGTAAAATGCCCTCTCAATCCAACCTGTTGAGCTCTAAAAGGATTTTTTTGCATATCATAGTGATCCTTCTTTCTTTCCTCTAAATTCCAGAGAAGACAATGCCAATCTACCCAATTTTTCCTCACAAGGCAGACACACCATCCCCAGAAAAGTCCAGTGAATATGCACTGCAATCCTTCTATAACAAATATATACTTTTTAGGTGTGACCACCAAAACTGTATGCAACAATCCAGGCGCAGTCTCACTAAAGGGCCTGTCCCACTTAGGAGACCTAAACAGCAACCTCTGGTGACCTTGCCCGCGACCCAGGGTCGAAGGTTTTCACAAGGTCACAGGAGGTTTTGGTCGAAAGTGGTTTCCGCGTGGTCGAGGCTTCATCTAGGTTGCTGCTATTTTTTCACCATGATTAAAACCGGCCTCGACTAAAAATAGGTTGCCGTTTTAAAAATCGATAATTTTTTTGTCGCAGGTCTAGTCAAAGCCGGTTGTGATGCTAATCAAAGGTAGTCAAGGGAGGTTGAAAGTAGTCTAAGGTAATACCTCTGGGGTGGAAAAAAGTTGATTGAAAAAAAGGTAAATGTAAACATAAACATGTGACCTCTGTCACTCCTGGGCGTGCTCAATCATAGTTGTAGAGTTATTTTAGCAAGAGGGGCTTCACCCACTGACACCTCTTCTTGTGCTTCCTCTTCACCCTAGTGCTTTCCCTTCTGCCTTTCTTGCAAGGCTGATGAAGCAAAAGGGCTGCTGCTGACAGCAGTAGATGTACTTTTTGTAACATCCACCTAACTAGTTCCTTCCCTGCTCGCATGGTTCGGAATGATTTAAAAAAAACCTGGGAGGCTTTTATTGAAAGAAACAAAATGCATTAATGACATCATTTTATCATGTGATCATCTGAGCTGTAACCAGTCAAAGTCAAAAGAGTTTATTGTCACGTGTCCCTGACAGGACAATGAAATTTTTTATTTGCTTAGCACAACAGAACATGGTAGGCGTTGACTACAAAACAGATCAGTGTGTCCATATACCATTATATACGTAAATACACACATGACTGAATTAAATTGATAAAGTGCAAATAACAGATAAAGGGGTATTAATGTTCAGAGTTTTGTCCGAGCCAAGTTTAATAGCCTGATGGCTGTGGGGAAGTAGCTATTCCTAAACCTGGTCGTTGCAGTCCTCAGGCTCCTGGACCTTCTCCCGAAGGTAGCAGGGAGATGAGTGTGTGGCCAGGATGGTGTGGGTCCTTGATGATGCTGCCAGCCTTTTTGAGGCAGCGACTGCGATAAATCCCCTCGATGGAAGGAAGGTCAGAGCTGATGATGGACTGAGCAGTGTTTACTACTTTTTGTAGTCTTTACCTCTCCAGGGCGCTCAAGTTGCCGAACCAAGCCACGATGCAACCGGTCAACATGCTCTCTACTGTGCACCTGTAGAAGTTAGAGAGAGTCCTCCTTGACAGACCCACTCTCCGTAACCTTCTCAGAAGGCGCTGATGAGCTTTCTTAATAATTGCATCTGTGTTCTCTGACCAGGAAAGGTCTTCAGAGATGTGCACGCCCAGGAATTTGAAGCTCTTGACCCTTTTAACCATCGACCCGTTGATAGAAACAGGACTGTGGCTCCCCATCCTACTCCTTCCAAAGTCCACAATCAGTTCCTTGGTTTTGCTGGTGTTGAGGGCCAGGTTATTGTGCTGGCACCATATGGACAGTCGCTCGATGTCTCGTCCCCATCAGTGATACGTCCCACAACAGTGGTGTAGTCAGCGAACATGATGATGGAGATCGCACTATGACCGGCTACGCAGTCATGAGTATAGAGTGAGTACAGCAGGGGGCTGAGCACGCAGCCTTGAGGTGCTCCCGTGCTGATTGTTATCGAGTCTGACACATTACCACCAATACAAACAGACTGTGCTCTATGAATGAGAAAGTTGAGGATCCAATTGCAGAGGGATGCGCAGGGACCCAGTTTTGCGAGTTTGGTAACCAGCTTGGAGGGGATGATTGTGTTAAGTGCCAAGCTATAATCGATGAATAACAGCCTGACATATGAGTTTTTGTTGTCCAAGTGGTCCAGAGCGGAGTGGAGGGTCAGCGATATCGCATCCTCAGTTGATCTGTTGTGGCGGTAAGCGAACTGCAGTGGGTCCAGGTTTTTGTCAAAGTAGGAGTTGATTTTTGCCATGATCAACCTCTCAAAGCACTTCATCACCACAGGCGTTAGTGCTACTGGTCGATAGTCATTGAGGCATGTCACCTTACTCATCATGGGCTCCGGTATTATTGATGCCCTTTTAAAGCAGGTGGGAACCTCAGACCTCAGACGTGACAATGTGACAAATGACAAGGTTGAAAATGTCCGTAAAAACTCCAGCCAGTTGGTCCGCACAGGTTTTTAGAACACGACCAGGTATACCATCAGGTCCAGACGCTTTTCGAGGGTTCACCCCTCTGAAGGATTTCCTGACGTCGACCTCTGTGACTGAGACTGAAATACCATCACAGCGAATGGGTGCTCGGGAAGGCACATCGGTGTTCTCCCTATCAAAGCTTGCGTAAAACGCATTGAGCTCATCAGGGAGTGATGTATCGCCGACATTCGAGCTGACTCCTGGTTTTGCCTTGTAGAAGGTGATTGCATTCAGGCCCCGCCACAGCTGCCGAGCATTTGTCTCATCCTCCAGCTTGGAGCAGAAGTCCCTTTTGGCCTTTTTGATGGCCTTACCAAGGTCGTATCTGGACTTCGTGTAGACCACTGTGTCATCAGACATGATTGCCCGGTGTCTAGTCTTCAGAAGAGTGCGGATCTCACAGTTCATCCAAGGTTTCTGATTGGGAAACACTCGGAAGGTTTTGGTGGGGATGCAGTACTCCACACATTTCTTAATGAAGTCTGTAATGACTGTGGCGTATTCGTTCAAGTCCGTTGCCGAGTCCTTGAATATTGCCCAGTCTACAGACTCCAAATAGTCCTGTAGTTGTTCCTCTGCCCCCCACCCCCCAACCAGTTCTGCACTGTCCTCACCTCTGGGAGTGTGCTCTTTAATTGCACACCGTGGTATGGTCGGATTTACCCAAGTGAGGGCGAGTGATAGAGCGGTAGGCATTCTTGATGGTGGTGTAGCAGTGGTCGAGGGTGTTTGGTCCACTGGTGCTGTGGGAGACATGTTGGTGGAAGTTGGGGAGTGATTTCTTTAGGTTTGCCTTATTGAAGTCCCCAGCAATGGTGGTAAATGCCTCGGGGTAAGACGTCTGGTGTTTGTTGACCACAGTGTGCAGCTCCTCCAGTGCCAGGTGGACGTCTGCCTGGGTTGGGATGTAGACCGCGGTCAGTGTGATGGAGGTGAATTCCCTCGGAAGGTAGAAGGGACGGCACTTCACTGCCAGATGTTCGAGGTATGGAGAGCTGGAGTTGGACAGGACTGCCACGTCTGAGCACCACACAGAGTTGACCATTAGGCAGACGCCCCCTCCTCTCCCTTTCCCCGTATGCCGGTGTACGGTCCATGCGGTGGATGGAGAACCCTTCAGGCTGGACCGCTGAGTCTGGGGAGCTGGGGGTAAGCCATGTCTCTGTGAAACAGAACACAGAGCATTCCCTCAGCTTCCTTTGATAAAGCAGCCTTGCCCTTAAGTCTTCCACTTTGTTTTCAAGGGACTGTACATTTGCCAGTAGGATAGTAGGGAGAGGGGGTCAAAGTCCCCTGCGCTTCATTCTGACCTGAAGTCCTGCCCGCAGGCCACGTTTCCGGACACAATGGAGGCTTTCCCTTTGTTTCCAGGTACTGGGTTGACTGTACCTGCTATTTCTGCGGACCTGCGCTGGAACGGGGATTCCCTTGCAGACCGCATCTCCAGCTCCATAACGAACGGGGGTTCCCTCAAAGTCAGCAGCTCCAGCTTCATTGTTTCTGGGAGATCCAGCCCGTCAGCTCTGGAGGTCATCCCGGGGTTTCCAGGTACCGTACCTGGGTTCCTCAGTCGGGTCGGGAGTTTCACAGCCAGCGTGGGAAAGTTTAAAGTCCGGGGCTCCCGCAGCTGCGGGAGATCGCAAAATTGCCTGCACTTTCAGCTGCCCAAGCAGCTTGTCTGAAACGGCACTGATTACTGCCGTTTTCCTGATCCAGGTAAGCTGTTGGGAGTTGTAGTTGAGCCTTTTATGTTCCGGAGCTCTGCAGAATTCGCCGCAGGCAGGCGCCATCTTAGGGGAAATCAGTGGTCGCTGGTCGTCGTTGGTTTTCAGTTTGGTTGTTTGAGGTTGAAGAGGGTGTTGTTCAATCGCGGACCAATTTAACAGAGACCATCCTCGAGTAAAACGTGCAGGGTCGAAGCCAGTTTTCTACATAGTTGAAGGAGTTCGGTGTAGGTCGAAGGAGGTTTTCTTCATAGTCAAGGAAGGTTTTCAACATATGCGTGGGAGGCGGTAGGAGGTTGCAAGTCACCTCAACCTTGATTTATTTTTTGGGTGGCGGGCAAGGTTACCAGAGGTTGCTATTTAGGTCTCCTAAGTGGGACAGGCCCTTAAGGCCCTACATAATTGCCTAAATCTATATTCCCTTGACACTTCTTTGCACTCTCCTCGAGACTCTCAGTCCCACTAATGGACGTGAGGGCAGAGCTGTAGTAAATGGATATTAGTCTGAGGTACGCGTCCTTGGTGTCCAGATGTTCCATGGATGAATGTATTGTCAGTGGCCGCATGGACCTGTTGCACTGGTAGACAAATTGCAGTGAATTAACATTGTCTGGGGTTGATGTACACCATGACCAGTCTCTCAAAGCACTTGGTCATGGTGGATGTAAGAACCACTGAGTGGTGGCCATTAAGGTATGCTTACTTTGGTCAACTAAGTCAATTAGTCATGTAATTAAGAGAGTTGAAAGAATGAAAGGAGATCACACTGAAATTTACAAAATTCAGATAGGACTTTATGGGCTTCATGGAGTGAAATTCTATACCACAGAAAGCTGTAGATGCCTAGTTTTTTTAAAATATATTTAAGAACAAGCTATGGCACTAGACATAACAAGCATCAAGGGGTATAGACAGTGATAGGGAACTATGTTTCTACACTTAATATTGAAGGCCAAAGCATGCTCAAATAAAGTGTTCTTATTTGTCAATATTTCTACGCGTCTACTGTCAATGGAGGGCAGGAACCACTGATCAGAAGAGATTAAATCAACAGATCAGATCCTAGCTATGGGAGAGGATATGGACTACTGCAAGGTAAAAAAAGGTCATTTGAGAAAGGCAGATTTCAATGGATAATAATAGACAAGATCTGAGTAAATTGGAATCAAAGCTTGGCAGTTCATCTGTAATTGAACCATGGAAGACTTGTAAAATGGAATATTTCTGCTATAATGTATTCCTGAATACATTACCCAGAGAAAGAAGGGTTGGGAAATTAAAGCCAGAACTCCCTGGATGATCATAAAGCATAAAGTTGATCATTTAAAGTGAGCAAATGAACACATGAAAACCATGTTCATTAGAAAGATTAAATCAGATACCAAAAAAGAAATGTACTTGGTCGAGCAGATAACATGGCTGAAATATGAACCAAGAAAGAAGGTGCTGCTGGAATCACCTGGTCAAGATAGCATGCATCTGAGATTGCTGAGGGTAGTAAGGGAGGCCTGGAAGTAACAGAGGCCCTGGGCATAAACTCCAAAAATCTAGGGATCCAGTGGTGTTGCCTGAGGATTGGAAAACTGCAGATGGTGCTCATTAGCTCAAACAAGTCATTTAAAGTTTGGTAGTAGGAAAGGTTCCAGAAACAATAATCAGGGACAAAATGAGCATTTTACTTAAGAAATGTGAATTGATTAGAGAAAGATAGCATTGATTTGTGAAAGGTAAATCATGTTTTTTTAACAAAGAGGTATATGAGAAAAATGTGATAATGTGGCACATGTAAACTTCCAAAAGGCTTTTGATAAGGAGTCACAATAGGATTGTTATAAAATGGACTCCCACGGAATAAAATGCACTGCATTGATATAAATTTGGCTAAATGGTAGGAAATAGATACCAGTACTGAAAGATTTTTTGAACAAGTGTAGGGACCTTGGAGTTGCTTTGGAGTTGGTTGTATGGTTCCAAATTTGTAGATAACTCAAACTGTTGAGGCAAAGGATATTTAGAGACTTCTAGGAGGCATTGACATGTTGGTGGAATGGACAAAAAGGTGACATTTAACACTGACAAATTACACTTTGGTAGGTAAAATATTAAATATCAACTGGAAAAGAGAATTTTAAAATGGGTACAAGAATAACAAATAAACCTCTTGAAGGATATTGAGGGAAAGAGGATGTATGTGTTAAGTATCGAGAACTGAAAAGTTCTTCAGTATAGAGCAGATATGATAAATACATTAGGAGGACAAAGAGGGCAAAAGATCACTGGCAGACCAACTTAAGGAAGATCGTAAGGCATTACATCAGTGTATTAAGGCTGATGATAACCAGGGAAAGAGTGGGTCCCATTAAGGGACCAAATGTGGTGATCTGTGTACGGTCCCAGAAGAAATGGGTGATGTATAAAATTAATATTTTTCATCTGTAATCACATAGGAGAAATACATTGTAAATGGAGATTTCCATTGGGATGGTGAGATTTTCAAACATTTAAAAAGACCAATTAGCTTTCTTAAAGGATATAACGTTGGATAAACCCCAAGACCTAAGATGTGTCCTAAGCTTCTATGAAAAGCAAGGGAGAAGATTGCTAGTACCCTAACAAAGGAATTTAAATGTTTGCCAGCCGCAGGCGAGGTACTAGATGACACGCAGTCAGCAAATGTGGTAGCTATATTCAAGAAGGGCAGCAAGGATAAACCAGATAATTAATAGCCAGTAAAACTAAAGTTATTGGTACAGAAATTATTGGAAATAATTCTGAAGGACAGGATTAATCTACACTTGGAAAGGCAAGAATTAATTCAGGATAGTCAACATGTATTTGCTGGTGGGAGATCCCGTCTGAAATACTTAACTGAGTTTTTTGAACGGGTAACTAAATATATTTGTCATCAGTTATACGATTATACAGCATTAAAGCAGACCCTTTGACCTAACTCGTTCATACCAATTGATGAGGGTAATGGAGATGTTGTAAACATGGATTTTGGTATGCCATATTTAGAGCCTGTATTATCCACAGCAATGTGGTAAATTAGATCTAAAATTGACATAATAGGAAACAAGAGATTGATGGTTGAGAGTTGCTTTTGTGATTGGAAAACTGTACAAGAATCATTGCTGGGAGCCTTGCTGTTGTTATGTACAATCATGACTCTAATGTAAATGTAGGAAGTAAGATTAGTAAGTTTTCAGATGATACATAAATTGGTGGTGTTGTTGATAGTCAGGAGTGTAGTCTTAGGCTACAGAATGATATTGATCAGCAGTGCAATGACAGATGGAATTTACTTATGTGTGAGTTGATGTATTTTGAAGGACCAATAGGATACGACATATACCATGAATGACAATGCCCATGGGTGTATTGAGAAACAAAATAACCCAGGTGTACAAATACAAAGGTCCGTGAAATTGGCAGCACAGGTAGATAGGGTGGTGAATAACGCACGCGGGATACTTGTCTTTATTAGCCGAGATGCAGAATGTAAGAGCAGGGAGGTTATGATCTAATTTTATAAAACATTAATTAACTGGATTGGATATGCACTGAAGGCCCTGGGATAACCATATAGAGCTTTGAAAAATTACGAAGGGTACAGGTAAGATCAATAATCAGTCTTTTTCCCAGGGCAGGAGAGTAGAGAATGGGAGAGCATAGGTTTAAGGTGAGTGGGATGAAATGTAAATCAGTTCTAAGGGTAAATTTTTCACAGAGAGCAGCAGATATTTAGTTTAGTTTAGTTTAGATATTCAGTGTGGAAACAGGCCCTACGGCCCACCGAGTCCATGCCAACCAACAATCACCCGTACCCTAGTTCTATCCTACACAGTAGGGACAATTTACAATAATCTAAGCCAATTAACCTGCAAACCTGTAAGTCTTTGGAGTGTGAGAGGAAACCAAAGATCCTGGAGAAAACCCATGCAGGTCACGGGGAGAACATACAAACTCCGTACAAACAGCACCCATAGTCAAGATCGAACCCGGGTCTCCGGCTGTAAGGCAGGAGCTGCGATGTTGCTGATGAATGTTAGCTCGGTGCTGTGAGAGACTCATTAGGCTGACCTGGATTTGAAAAGATTTTTAAAATTTGATCAACCCTCAACGTCATCCTGATAATCTCCTGCCTTTAAATATTGACAGTTAAAAATTATTCCGTTTGCATGAATGTTTTGACAAACTTAAGTATTGTTTGCTTATTAATATATTGCCCACCTCTCCCACCTCTTCCAAGCCAGTTGCTACCATCTGGTTCTTTTAGATTTGAGTGGATTTCCTTGTTTAAAAAAAACATTTTTTGAATCTAACTGATTCCCTTGTGGTTTCTGAGAAACATGGTAGAAAAATCCTAAAACCTGTCAAAACCATATGTTAACTGCATTATATGGACAGGATTGTTTCTTATAGAGAACAAAAGATGAGCATTGGACACCACCTTCACAGGGCTATCCAGTCACTATGGCTCTCTCCATTCATTGCTGCAGTTTTTTTCCCTTGTCCATTTGTTTTTGAAATTGTTGCCATATCTTGTTTCACCATATTTTTAGACATTGCAATCAAATTATAACACTTCACCGTGTGTACTAAAAAAATCCTAATTTTCTCTGCAGTCATACAGCATAGAAAGCCCATTCAGCCCACCATGCCACACCAACCAGTGGACACCATCCATGTTACTCCCAAGTTTCAGCACATGGCCTGTATCCTTTAAGTGCCTAGTTCATTCAAGAACTTTATCTAGACACCTCTTAAATGCTATCAGTGTCCCTGCTTCCACCAAGTACTTTGGCAGTACATTCCAGGTACTTGCCACTCTTTGGCAGAAAAAGGTTCCCCTCAAATCACCCCTAAATCTCTTACTCTTTGTCATAAATTTAACTCTTTGTCATAAATCAATGCCCCGTAGTTTTTATCTGCCTTTGATAGAGGAAAATCCTGCCATCTACCCTATCTACCCTACCAGTTCATTGGCTATATTTAAGAGGGCGTTAGATGTGGCACTTGTGGCTAAAGGGATCAGGGGGTATGGAGAGAAGGCAGGTACGGGATACTGAGTTGGATGATCAGCCATGATCACATTGAATGGCGGTGCAGGCTCGAATGGCCTACTCCTGCACCTATTTTCTATGTTTCTATGTTTCTATGTTTACCCTTTCTTCCTAATTTTATAAACTCAATCATGTCCCCTTTTAAACTCCTCTGCTTCAGGTAAAAACAGAACCAACCTCTCAATTCTCTCAAAGTGTTCCATTCCAAATAATATTCTGGTGAATCTCCACTGCACCCTCTTCAGCGTTATCACATCTTTCTTATAGCATGGTGAAGAGAATTACACATGGTACTTTTGCCTGCTCAATGTTTGGCAACCTCTTCCCAGCAGCCAGGAATAAATCTCATCCAACCAAGGGAGTTCATCCACCTACGCTGTAATTGCTTCTCTTTCTTTATGGGGAATTGCACCAGAATTTCACCTTGCCCTTTGAGTTGACCAACTACAAAGGGTCCAATGCTTCTTAAAATAATAAATAAAACTTCCTCATGGAGGGGGATCTATGATTAATACAAGGAGAACTTGGCAGATAAAAATATAATCTCTACTTGCTATTTTTCAAGCATTGCTGGACGTTTAGAAAATAACAGAAAATAAAATCCATCCATTTCAATAAACAGCAGGTGCATAGGGTACAGATCAATAAGATATAGTCACCATGTGTTTTTCTTTACCAACCTTGGAATGGAACATGACAGTAGGGGGATTACTCAAGAACATACACCATACAAATTGAACCTATTTGTTCCAGGTCATCTTGATTTAAAACTTCTCATTGTTCCTCCCTGACCTCACCCATAACAGGTCATTTGGCTACTTGTGCTATCTCCATCATTCAATAAGAAATTATCTAATCTTTAACTTCAGCATCACTTTACCATAATGACCCCATATCTCTTGATATCTAAAAGTCTGTGGCCTTTTCCAAGCCACTCAGTGATCAAGCTAGCTTTGTCCCATTTTCATACCTTACTCTTCCTTATCTATGTATCTCCCTCTACCGACATCAGTCTGAAGAAAGGTCTCGACCCGAAACGTCACCCATTCCTCTCCAGAGATGGTGCCTGTCCCGCTGAGTTACTCCAGCAGTCAACGTCCACCTTTAATTTAAACCAGCACCTGCATTTCTTTCCTACACATGTTGTCTGCTCCACTGAAATATCTCAAGGTATGTTCACTTTGAAGAAGTTCTCCCTTCTCCCAGCTAGCAATGATCTATTCTACATTTTCCTTGATCTTCATTCCCTTTGTCCTATTTTCACACCTTACTTATCTATGTATCTCCCTCTACCCTGATATGTGTCTGAAGATGGGTTTCGACCCGAATCACCCATTCCTTCTGTCGAGAGATGCTGCCTGTTCCGCTGAGTTACTCCAGCAGTTTGTGTCTACCTTCCACAGAAGCAGGGCCGGCCTTAAGCCGATTGGACCGATTTCTCCCAATTGGGCCCCGCGCCTAAGGGGGGCCCCCGCTTTAATTTTCCGTATTTTGTACAGAAATACAAATTTGCTTTGTTAAATAAAGATTTCTAAAAAAATATTCGCCATACAGGTTTTTTTACAAAACGAACATGGATAACACCCGCTGCACGGCCATCAGACACAAACGATTTGTTAACTACTACTGTTAGCACATATTAACAGCAAGTAGTTAACAAGTAGTTATGCAATGTGTCATCAATGCATCGATCCACTGTTGGACACCCTGCCTCAGACGTGGTGCGTTGTGTATTACTGGGACTGCTAGTTACTTCGTCAAACGGTCACTGGAAACTCCGATTAGAAATGCTCGCGAAAATAAGTGATATGTTCCCTCCGCAGGTGCTGCCTTGTCCTCTGAGTTCCTCCAGCACTCTGTGTTTTTTGTTTGGCTCTGAAGTTGAAGGTGGACCCCCCCTGTGTCTACCTTCAAATCCCTGTCTGTGGTGGCTCAGCGGAAAGGGCAGGGGCTCTGGGGAGATGGTTGCGTTTCTGGTCGAGACCCTTCTTCAGACAATCACAAGTTCTCTCACCGACGAGAGTTCAGTTCAGACTGAAGAAGGGTCTTCTCTCCAGAGCCTGTCCTGCTGAGCTACTCCAGCTTCTGTCTATCTTCAATTTCAGAGCTAGATAACATTTCTCATGGGGGGCTAATAATGTCTACCCCCCCCCCCCCCTTCCCAACCTCAGCCTCATGGACCTTAGCATGCACCTAGTTCCTAAAACCCATTTCCATCACTGATCTGACATATAAATTCTTGACAGTGAGATTTTAAAATCATGTTATATTCTTGTGTGAATGGGATTAGTTTGTTATTTGGATACTTAGGCTATTTTTAAAAATTATTCTTTTCTTAAGAAATTGAATCTACAGGACATTCTTAATGGTAAAGTAGTGGGCAGAAAGGCATGTCATGCGTGATTTGAAGAGCAAAAACTTGTAGTTTAAAATGCCAAAATTGAAAAGTTGAGGAAAAACAAGGTGTACAGAGTTGTTTATTGGTTACAATCTGAGGAGTATGATGATGCTACTGATTATGGTATGCCAATGTAACAGCTAGCAACTGATCTTCTCCATAAAAACCTGATCTATTGCTAGAAATCGTAATTTATTTACCTATCTGTTATGGACTTACAGCATATAATACAATAATATTAAAGTTCTGATCTTGAGAATATCACATTTTTTGAATTTTCAAGGCAGTCTGGGTGTTTATTGCTATTTCCGTCACAACGGTTAATTTTGTAATTAGCTACAATTAGGTAATTAACTAATTATAAAGCTTTAATTTCAGGTCATCCAAGTAATATGTTTTATATTTGTTTCAGAATGCTTCAATCTATAATAACTGAAAATTTCATTCAGTTGTCCTAATTTTTAAGGAAGTTATGGGCTTTTGATTGTCCTCGATCACAGTTTTTGTGGTAAGTCAATGGAAAAGCAATAGGGAACAAGATGCTAATTTCCGAGTATGAAAATGGCCATAACCTTTTTAATACTAAAGATATGAAAGTGAATTAGGTGTCAAATTAAACTTTTTTATGCTTTATCTGATGGGATAAATTGCATAAAAAGCATATCAAGAACGATGTTGCTGTACTGAGGAATAGCCAAGTCTATCCCTCATTGCTAGCAGCTGATGGGAAGTGGGTGTAAAAGGACAGCGCTGCTGTGGGGGGGGGGGGGGGGGGGGGGGAACAGAGTCCCTTTCATAGCGTGTAGGTAGTCTGTCCAGGGGAGGGCAGGAGCGTTGAGAAGGAGGGGGTCGGGGATCATGCCAGCATCCAGCTCAAGAGCGGGTTAACGGGCGATGGATAACAGGACAGCGGGCGGTGGAGCTTACTCCATGTCAGTGCGAGTAACCTCAATTGATCCATTGTTAGCGCTGACACAGGAGTAAGCTCCACCGCCCGCTGTGATGTTATCCATCACCCGCTGACCCACTCCGCTCTATGATCTTTGCTCTTGAGCTGGTCCCCTCACTGTTCAGACGGGGAGCACTGCCAGAGGTGAGCGGGCCGGCAGATGGCGTTGAGATGGTGGTCGGTTCCAGTGTCTGGTGAAAGCAGCCACTCATAGCCACGCAAGCTGCTTCCCACCCCGGCCATAATGCGGTGGCTCAGCGCCCGGTGCGCTGCGGCAGCGGTGAGTGTGGGTTACTGGCATGAACCCCGACCCTTTCCTTCTCAACACTCCTGCCCTCCCTGCAACTTTACCCCTGGCTAGACTCCCCACACGCTGTGAAAAGAACTCTCCCCCCAATTGGTCCATTGAACTAGTATAGTCATTTAATAAGATGACAACTGATTCAACTTGTTCCGGTGCGCACCCATTTTTCCCACCATCTTCTACCTGCCGTCACCCTCCACCCCCACCCAATCAGTAATTCAGAAAGAAGATTTGGAAGCCTTGGGCAAATTGGATTGTTACTTTATTTATTTTAAGTTTTACGGAGAGAACAATATGCGTATGCGCGGTTTAAGTTATTTTAAAAGCCGACTAACTGTCATATTACTCACGACACGTGCCTGAATATGACTAATTTATAATTATATATTTATATTTCTATGAAAATTGTTCCCAATTGGGCCCCGCACCTCCTAAGGCCGGCCCTGCACAGAGACATAGCTCACCTCTGCCTCACCAGAGTGTGCCACTCCACCAAAGGGCTTTTTGCTGCACCGGATAGACTGTGTGGCATCCTCAGGCAAGTTTAAGGGTGGAGAGGTCTGCTTTCTAATTAACTCCACATGGTGCTCAGACCAATGCGAGCTCCTGCTCCCCAGAACTGGAATATCTTACCGCCCTTTCTGTAACTCATCCCATCTTACAAACCAACAAAATGACTCTCCCAATATGTTCTCCCAATTGTATCTTCATGCAGTCCCCCATTTGTTATCACTGATGAGATGGTCAAATCCTACAACTCTTAAAATCTCTCCTACTCTTTCCTTTTTTGCATCTTAAAGATTGTTTCTTCTTAAAACCTCTGCATATGCACATGTATAAAATGTCATTGCCATTGTATTAATGAAGCATTTGTGTATTTATCCAGCTTTGCTAAAAAAAAATGTCAATAGGAGCTGCAAGAACCAGAGATTCATTCCAACACTCATAGTCCAGTTGTGAATTGCCAAATCAGAGTACAGATTGAGTCATACAGTATGGAGATTAATAATCTGATTAAATGGTACTAGAACAGTCTTTGTTTCAATCTTAGGAAAACCATGGAGCTGATTGTTAACTTTATGAATGGAATGCTATGAATCCATGATCCTGTCTTCAGCAGTAGAGAATATCAACAGGCTCAACTTCTGGATATTCATATCACTTAAGATTTGTCCTGGGTCCAGCACATTGATGCAATCACAAAGACAACTCATCAGCGTCTCTACTTCCTTAGAAGATTGTGGAGATTCAATATGTTGCCAAATACTCTAACAAACCTCTGCAGGCATGGTAGAGGGCATATTGATTGGTTGGGTCACTGCCTGGTTCAGTAACTTGAACGCCAGGGAACAAAGAAAGCTGCTGAAAATGGTAGATAATGCCTGGGCCATCACACGTACTCACCTCCCGAGCACTGAAGGAATCTTTTGGAAGTGCTGCATCAAAAAGGCAGCCAATATGAAAGACTCACACCACCCAGGCCACATTCCAGCATTAGGGAGGTGGTACAGGAGCCTGAAAATCATGACCAACAGTTTCAAAGACAGCTTCTTCCCAGCAGCCTTCAGACTGTTGAACACGGCACAACACTAATCGCTACCTCAGCATCCGTGATCTTCTATTGACTTCAGTTTTGTACTATTGTGGTTACCAGTATTACTGATAATTAATGTATTATATTATTAACTACATTTGATTACAATTGCGTCAACGGGCCTGTTAAGCTGCAGCAAGTACGTTTCATTGTTCTGCTGCCGGCACATATGCAATCAAACACTCTTGACTCTATCACGAGTGCAGTGCTTTGACAGTACTTCAGTTTCTACGACTCGTTTATAAATAGGTTTGGTGGCACGTTTAGTCTGAATGTTGACATGTAACGGGAAAGTAATTTACCATCGATTCTTGAAGCTAGGACCCGGGAAGCGAGGCAGACTGTGAGGCTGCAGTACCGGCCAACCCGCCCTCGCACTCCACCCTGCATTCGTCAGCAGCACAGATTGCTTCCAGAAACATCACTCGTGGCAGACTTTGACCACACGGAGGCTGGCCCGATGCAGCAAACCGTTTGTTTCCCCTCTACCTTGGCCACCTCCCTGTACGGCCGAGGCATTTGCAGTATAGGACAAGTGGGGGGGGGGGGGGGGAAGGCTGAGTCAGTTGCACGCATTGTGGTTGCAGATTATCTATCTATCTATCTCTATATCTCTCTCTCGCTGCCTGCTTTATCAAATGCAATGGGCGACCCGCCCGACGAAGAAGGAGGCGTCGCGCTCTCTCTCTCGCGCGCGCGCGCTGCTACTGCAGCAACGGCCACCCGCCGCCAGCAGCCAATGGGAAGCGAAGTGACTGCGATCTGGCGGGCAGCCTCGCGAGCCGCGTGCAAAGAGGGCGGGCTCGGCGGCGGCGAGTGGACGGACAGCCACCGCGGCCAGTCAGCGGCGGCGGCAGGTCGATCGTCCGTCACGGTAGCCAGTCAGCGGCGGCGGCGCCAGGCGCAGGAGGCGTGCGCTGTATATAAAGCGCGACGCAGCGGGCGGCAACGCAGTTGAGCATCAGTTCTTTTGTCGCGGAGGAGCAGCAACTGGAAGCGGAGTCGGCAGTATGAGGGAAATCGTGCACATTCAAGCCGGCCAGTGCGGTAACCAGATCGGGGCCAAGGTGCGTGCCGCGTCCGCCCGCCCGCCTGTAGACCCATCGGGCCCGCTCGGACGAGAATCAAAGTGATGTCGAAAATCTACGGTCGGGGTAGCGCCGGGGCTTTTGGGCTCCAGCCGGCGGCTCGGTTGTACATCTGGTAGGGGAGGGGGGAGGTGGTGCCGAGCGTGCCGGGCCTAGTTGGGCGTGGGAGCCCGATGCACTCGGCCTCCTGGTATCCGACATGGGTTTGCGCAGCGCCACGCCCTGATCTCTGCGCAGTAGCGGGGATGGGCGGGGCGGGCTGAGCCGAACTGAGCCTCTGCAGGGACCCGCCCCAACCCAGCCCGGCCTGCGGTGTGCGTGGATGCTAGCGCTTTTCAACAGCTTTATGGCTAAGTAATCCTGGATACCCACTGTCGCAAATTAATGTAGGGCTTTGGGAAATAATGCTAATTTTTTGTCTTTTAGATCACAGAGGAATAAAAATGGGTATTTTATCTTGTCTGGGTATAGTAACTACACCAGGGACTAAAGGTTTAAACTAAAAGGTTTATCGATTAGATCCAAAACCGAATTTGGAGCTTTTGGGTGTCTCATCTGATAAAGGTGGTGGGTTAAATTTGAATAAAGATGTTCACGTTGTACTGCGGATGGTTGGCTGGAGTCGACTAGAATTACAGGTAAGATTGTAGATCGGTAATGACAGACAACAATGGAAGATATTTCCTAAATCTGCAAATTCTACTGAAGAAGCCCAGTCTGCCAGTAACTAAGGAAGTTAAGAATGGTAAGAAAAGTCAAAATACTGTGGTTAAAGAATAAAAAGCAGAATATAATTGTGAGAGTAAAGTCGAATGAAATATTAAGCAGAGAGGGCTTCTACTCGTGAAAAGGAAGCTTGGGGAAATGAGCAGTGCGGCGGTGCTGCAAAACAGATCTACTGTATAATGGCTCCGACATGGTCTGATTGTCTAGACCTGATGCCTGCACAATGAGATCTTAAATTATTAGCTGAAGGATAGGCTGATAAATTAATGGTAATCTAATAAAGCTGCCCAAATTCTGGAAGGATCTTGAATAATTGACATTACAAATGTAGTGCCATTGTTCAACTGAAAGTGGGGAAATTATATGTGATTGTTATTCTGTACCTCAGATTAGAGAAGTACTGGTATGTATTAGCTGGACATTCCAAAAATAACGAGTTAACATGGTATTATCACATTATAGTTACAGATTGGGCAGAGTTCAAGAGAATTACAAGGATTGATAAAGGGAAGCTGATGGATGTAATATTTAGAGTTTAGTTTAGAGGTACAGCATGGAAACTACCATTTTAGTCCAGTGATCACCCATTCATGCTATGTTATCCCATTTTTTGCACCTGCTTGCTCACATTGGGGGTCATTTACAGAGACCAATTAACCTATTAATTCCCACATCTTTGGAATGTAGGATGAAACCAGAGCCTCTGCAGAAAGTCCACGTCGTCACAGGGAGAGTGCAAGCTCCGCACCGAAGCACCCAATGTCAAGATCGAACATGGGTCGCTGGCGCTGTGAGTCAGCAGCTCTTGCCAGTGGTACATGTCCTGCCGCAATGTTAGTTGAATTTTTTGCAAGTCCCACGTGAAGGGTTATTGCACAAAGGAAGAGAGCATGCGGTTGGGTGTAATGGATAAGGAAATGGCTAACCAACAATGTGTTTAGATAGTAGTCATTTTCAGACTGGTAATCAGTAACCAGTTGGGTCTCATAGATCATTAGTGGGACTTCAGCTATTAATGTTTTTTGATAACCTGTATGAAGGGATTTTGCTACTGATACACCTAGGGGAGTCTGCGTGTTGAGGAAGACAAAGAACATATATAAAAATATGTATATGGGTTAAGTGAGTGAGCAGAGATAGCAGGTGGAATATGATGTGGATAAATATGAGCTTTGCACTTTGGATAAAACCATGAAGAAGTATTTTAACCGTGTGAGACCATAACATGTAGATGAATCTGATGGCCCTATTACATGAAATGCATAGTTGACACCCAAGTAATTCCATATATATGTATCTCCCACTCCCCTGACATCAGTCTGAAGAAGGGTCTCGACCTGAAACGTCACCCATTCCTTCTCTCCAGAGATGCTGCCTTTCTTGCTGAGTTACTACACCATTTTGTGTCTATCTCTCCATTGTTTTTCTTAAGCCCTTTGCTCCTCTGGGGAGCAAAGGCCATTGGCAAATGTCCTCCACCTCACTTGGTTGTTGGCAGTTCTTCTGAGATCTCCCCAGTTGAGCTCACTCTATTAGGTCCTGCAGCTTGACCATTAGCAAAATGAAACATATCTGTCTATTATTGCCTAATTGCTCTCTTCAACCATTTGATGTAGCAAAGGACTGCAGATGCTGGTGGAGAGTGTACAACTTATTTCTCAAATAACCTTTGGCTCACCCCCACCTTTGTCTTCCCCAATCATCTCCCATCTCTTTCTCACTTTTGACAGTTTCTCTTTTCACAGATGCTGCCTTACCTGCTGTACTTCGTCAGCATTTTTTGAATTGGAATTACATCTTTTGCTCTTTGAAAATCAAACAAGATCTCAGACATATTGCCTATGAGTGAATGATGTGCCCCCATCTTTTGGTGTGGTCCAGTGTTCAAATTCTTGAGTATCTTAGTGATCATTCCTAGACAGTGCAGGATTGAGTTCTCCAAGACTACTACCTATTTTAACTTTATTTTTCTGTTTATAAAAATAAAACACAGCTAATAGAGACTAATGGGTTTTATCATGTATCCAGATAATGTCTTTTTCATTTTGGACATTTGAGTTGTCTTGGAGTTGAAATAGCACATGAAGCCATAATGCTAAGACTAAGAACAAGTCATTTGATGTTTACTTAATGTAAGTGTGAAACTGGTTTTGCGCTGTTTCTCATTGCACTTTTATTGATAAAATGCCGAGAATGAGATGGCTGCAAAATAAGGCAGCCATTTGGCATCGGTTATTGGTGCCAGCTCAGTTCTATCTTTACAGCTTGTACTTCCATCATGCACTCTTTGTGTTATACAGAGTCTTTCAGTGCCCTTAGTTTATTCTTTTTAAGTTTTGCTGGAGAGATGACGACAACTGGCCTGTGCTGATTTTTCTTGTGAAAGGATTTTCAAGATTGACCCAATCCCATGAATTTGTTCAAATAGCAAGTTACCAGCAGGGCAGACTATCACAATTTAATGGCCTTAAGATTCATGAACGAAACTGTTTGTTCCCCATACTTAATGGTATGGTTTAAGTAATTGGAACATTCTGAACCTGCACTTATAATTAAGTTTAAAGCATCCTTTCATAAATGCTGAGAGTGTTCACCCGATGCCAGAGCTTCATCATCTGGCGAGAGGGCCTGAAGCATCGGGCTGCCGTAGCGGCGACTGCGGAGGCCTCGATTGGCCCGACTATGGGTGAACAGGGGGATGGGACTGGACTTTTGATGCCTTCCCCCAGTGGGAACCATTGTGGGGGGATGTTTTTTACGTTTATTGTTAAATTCTTTAATGTTGTGTCTTATCTTTATTCGTGTGCTGCAATGGCAAGTCAAATTTCACTAGACCAATTGGTGTATGTGAGGAAAATAAATGTCCTTTGCACCATGTACCTTAATAGTCACTGACTTTACAAATCCTGGCAATCAGAAAATGTCCACCGATCAAAAGAAGATAAGATTAATTGCTTATTTCTACTTTTTTTAAAAATAATTTGACCATAGATATAAATAAATATTTTTTTTAATTTTGGGGACTATTTTCAAATGTCCCAAATTTCAGGTTGAGATGTTAATATTTTGTCCACTGTACTTAATTAGTGTAGCTATGTAGCATAATTTGGTTATCTTTGAAGTAGTTGGATCATCATTTTCATCCTAACTGAAGAGTTGGATTTTAAATTAATTTGACATTTAAATACAATGGTAAAGGATACTTGCTAATTAGAGTAAATGAGCAATGAACAGGTATCCTGTTACAAGTAGGTGTAGATGTAATACAACATATTTTCAATATGAATTGAATGTAAACAAGTAAGGAGTTGGTGTCATTTTAAGGTATGATTATCACAAATATTCTGAAATTATTTTATGGTACGGTAAAAAAAATTACCATGTAAATTAATAGTTAACAGGCAGGAAAACAGTACTATTTCAAGGTACAAGTATCAAAAAAATTCTGGACCCCATCTCTTCCTGTGTTTTTCTCCCGTCTCATGCCTGACTAGTAAGGACCGACTATGGTGATGTAAATCTGGAGAAATTTGGGTAGGTTTTAAAAGGGCGCCGTTGAGTGTTATGTCGGGAATGAATTTAAATTGGGTGTCAGATAAAATTCAATTTTCTTGAATTGCATTAATTAGTTGGATTCAAATGATACATAAGGGAGCTGAAAATTCCACATGAAGTAAGAAGCCATTGAAATTTAGGCAGTGGTACTTGATGAAAGAGGCATTGTAGTATTATGTAAATTTAACAATGACCACTGGCAAAATAACACAATTTCATAGCTTAGCTTAGCTATGCCTGAAATCTCTGCAAATAGTTCAGAGACCATTCCAGTTAAAGGAACCAACTGAATGTCAGCAACTTAGTTTAGCTTATTGTCACATATACAGAGATACATTGAAAAACCTTTGTTGCGTGCTATCTAGTCTTACAATCTGGTCTCCAGTGTGTAACATTCGAGCTTCCCAGGTGTTCACGTGCAAAGGATTGTGAATAGCGATTGTTATTAGGTACAAGTACATTGATATGTGATGCATTTAGTTGGGGGGAAAGTGGCTTATTCTGATACATTTAAAGTAATTTTTGTATTCTGTAAATGTCTCAACAGAGTAGATATTTTGTTAATGACACATTGACTCGAAACAAGTATATTTTGCTCACTTCGTATTGCTATATTTGGTCTGAAGGATGTCAAAGCATCCCAACAAATGTTGCCCTCCATTAGCCACCCTGACCTTCCCACCCATGCTACTGCAGCTGTTGAAACTATCGTGAGGGAATAATTCTCTCAATCCTGTTGTATGTCAATTAATAACAGTTGCTCCCATGGTGTTCAGTACTTTTTCAGTGAATTTCCTTCGGTGTACTTGCTTTAAGAATTGCTGGAATTAGTTAGGCTGTAGCTCTTGTACACTACACTCTTCTCACTATTTCAATATCTCTTGCTGTCCTGAAATTCCTGAATGCAATGAATGATTGAGTCTTTGCAGGCCACGGCAGTAGAAACCTCCAAAGAATAGCCTATCTTTTTTAAGTTCCTTATCTCAAAAATGCAGACTTCATAAATAATGGCGAAAAGTGACATATGTGGAAATAAATAGTTGACTTTTTGCGTTGAAGACCTTTCTTCAGAATTTGAAAACAAAATTAGTTTGGGATTGCTGTAAAGATGGAAATGTGGATAGGACAAAGAAAAGGTGAGACTAAATGAATAAGAAGTGCATGTTGCATTAACTCAAGAATTTTTGCACAACACCTTCCAAGCCCACAGCCTCCACCAGCTAGAAGGAACATAAGGGAGAAACATAGCTGCCAAGTAGTATCAAATCTACTGACCCTTGGATATAATTTTTGCTTGCTCTTTGCTCTGTGTTATTGCTGCTCTAGTTTTATCAGTATGGAGGGATCATAGAGGGTTACAACCAATTGTGCTATTGCCTCTCATTTGTGATCTCTATTTTCACAATGAGTGGCATTTGTTTAAATCCTGCAGAGTTCCAAAGAGTTTCTAATCTCTCATTTTATACCCTTTATCCTATATCTGTGCCCTGCATAGTCTTTATTAACAGGATAACTTTCAACAAAAAGCTTTTCACTGTACCTTTGTACACATGACAATAATATAAATTAAACTTGTCCGACCTATCCTCTAAATAACTCAGCCGTTTGAGTTTGGGAAGGAAGCTACATGAAATGGAATGCAAATAATTTTTGAACTTCTGAAACTAACTTGCCTTGGGTATTTGTAAAGTGAATAATTATCTACATTTACTAGTAGTCATTTATTTGTCTGACATTGCAACATTCTATTGGTAGGTGAACACCTGTCTTTTCTAGCAGTGAGTGTTATTGGAGGACATGAATAATTCTCTTGCTAATTGTTGGGTATCTGGAAGTTTGAAGTTAATTTTAGTAGAGTGTTGATCTGTGTTTATCACTTGTGCTGCACAGATTAATGGGACTATGAGTTAGTGAACACAGTGATGACAGCTGGTAGAGCTGGGTTCAGTGCTGACCCGAATTTTCCCTAGTACTCTGGTTTCTTCCCATAATACAAATCTGCATTGGTAGGTTAATTAGCTATCATAAAATGTATTGGAATGTAGGTAGAATAATAGGGGTGGAATTTTATGGTATGGGAGAATAAATTAGAGGAAGTGAGAAGCAAGGAATTGGCCAATGTAGACTTGGCAGGGCAACGTGGCTTTCAATGTCCCTAACCAAATATGGTTTCTGGAAAGGTAAGCTATTGGGAGTTTCTGTTGTAAACTGCGAGTGACTTGTGCTTAAATAATTTCGGGTAGAGTTAGATTTGTCAAGAATGCTATAAGTGAGCTTGTATGTTAACTGGTTTGTTTGGCATATCTAACATGAATATCTTCTTCAGTTTTGGGAAGTTATCAGTGATGAACATGGCATTGATCCCACCGGTACCTACCATGGAGATACTGACCTGCAGCTGGAGAGGATCAACGTCTATTACAATGAAGCATCAGGTATAAATAGAAATCTTATAGAACCTGCCCTTATCGTATCAGATCAGTGTGCATGAACTTGGTGGGTCCGGCAGCATCTGTGGAGGGAATTAAACAGATGTTCAGAGCCTTCTTCAAACTGACTGGGGGGGGGGGGGGTGCCTGGGAGGTCATAAGTGGGTACAAGTAATGAGGAGGTTGTTGGACAGGTGGATGGACTAAGTGACATGGGGTAGCTGTGAAAAATAGGGTATCTAGAGAGTGGAATGTAAAGTGGGAGGGAGAGAAGTTGGTGGAAGTGGAACGGTAAAAGAGAAACTGGGATATGGCCAGGGTGACTAGGTGTGAGGTGGAGTTGGAGGACTATGCACACAGGTGACATTGGAGAGTGCCGGGGGGGGGGGGGGGGGATTACTTGAAACTGGAAAATTCATTGTTCATATCATTAGTAGAGCTGCCAAGTAGTATGGATTTTCTGTATTTTGTACGGAAATGCAATCAGAATGCAAATGTACAGGTTTACTTTGTCGTATTGTAACTAAAAATTATAGCAGATTGAATCTATTAGTATTTTAAATTTCAACATCTGGATGGCTTTTTTTGTAAGCTTTGATCTGCCTGTCCTGCTCCAGGTTTAAACAGTGCTGTCAGTTTAACGCATGGAAATTTAAACGAACAGCACTGTGGGTTCCAAAAATAGCGCTCCCAGCTGGAGTACCAGAGGAGAGGACAGATTGGATAGGAAGGGATGGGTGGACCATGGGTTTGCAGAGCAAGGTCTCTAAGCAAATTAGTCAGGTCTGGCTGGTGGTGAGATCATGTTGAAGATGGTGGGGTGAAAGGAGAGAACCAGTAGAACTTATCCTTGTTCTGTCTAGGGAAGGGAGAGTAAAAGCAGAACTGTTAGACTCGGGACATACGGGTGGGAGCACTATCCAGAACAGCAGGAGAGAAATTGTTTACTGGAGAAAGGGGACATCTCAAATATCCTAGAGTGGAAAACTTCATTTTAGGGACAGATGTAGAGGTGTCTGACAAATTGTGAGCGTGCTGTTTATATTGTTGCTTTTTTTGTAACTGGCTAATACTTTTTCCACTACTAACAGGTGGGAAATATGTGCCCCGTGCTATCCTCGTGGACCTAGAGCCTGGTACTATGGACTCTGTTCGTTCTGGACCTTTTGGTCAGATCTTCAGGCCTGATAACTTTGTGTTTGGTAAGTAACTGGAACTGGTTGGTAGCTTGTGCTGAGCCATCGACTCGAGGCTAGAGAAAGGTGAGGTTGGAGGACATTGTTATTTACTGAACTGTGTCTTCCTTGACCGGTGAGCAAATTACCTCAGCTTCTGAAGCAGGCATTGCTTTTTAGCAAAAGGCAATAATGTGCATCCTTATGTATTTAATGGGCAAATATGTATGTTTAACAGTGACAGCCTCTAATATTCAAATTTTATTTGGAATCTCCTGCTAATAAGACATGGGGGGGGGGGGGGAATCTTAACTAAGATTCAGTTACCCAAAGGAAATTGCTGCAAGAAATTAGTATTTGTGTCCTGGGACCCCTTGTTGGTAGGCAACATTATTGTAAACCAGAACTGAATTATTTAATACCCAAGAAGTGGACTTGGCTGTGGTAGACCATTTGAGGACATTCTACCTATGGTTCAATGCTTTGCATGGATTTTGCAGTGTACTAACCTGCTCGATCTGCAGCAGTAGTCTCCTGGCTTACGCATGACAGGGTTAGGTCAGTATAGAAAATTTCTCATTGCCCCCAGGATGGGTCATGCAGGAAAATCCCACTCCTTGAAACCTGACACCCAGAACCATCTATATTGTAAGTCACAGGTTTCAGCTGTTATATTTACTCTTTTTTCATTTTAAAAGATTGCTTTGTTCAGTCTCACTCCCAAGGCAATGGAAATAATCTGCTGATAAATATTTTAAAAAATCAAAATTTGCTTGTAGTTGAAATGTTTAAAATGCTTGCATGATAGCTATACCAGGTTTTTTGTAATGCTTTATTTTAGGTCAAAGTGGTGCTGGCAACAACTGGGCCAAAGGTCATTACACTGAAGGGGCTGAATTGGTCGACTCTGTTCTGGATGTGGTGAGGAAGGAAGCAGAGGGATGCGATTGTCTCCAGGGATTTCAACTCACTCACTCGCTCGGTGGTGGAACTGGCTCTGGCATGGGCACACTCCTTATTAGCAAAATTCGTGAAGAATACCCAGACAGAATCATGAACACCTTTAGTGTTGTGCCTTCGCCAAAAGTATCAGACACAGTTGTAGAGCCTTATAATGCAACGCTATCTGTCCATCAGCTTGTGGAGAACACTGATGAGACCTTTTGTATTGATAACGAGGCTTTGTATGACATTTGTTTTCGAACCCTCAAACTCACCACCCCCACTTATGGTGACCTGAACCACCTTGTGTCAGCCACAATGAGTGGTGTAACGACCTGTCTGCGTTTCCCTGGTCAGCTCAATGCTGACCTCCGTAAACTTGCAGTGAACATGGTCCCCTTCCCCCGCCTGCACTTCTTCATCCCTGGCTTTGCTCCTCTAACCAGCCGTGGTAGCCAGCATTACCGTGCCCTCACAGTACCTGAGCTTACCCAACAGATGTTCGATGCCAAGAACATGATGGCCGCCTGTGACCCTCGGCACGGTCGTTACTTGACCGTTGCTGCCATTTTCAGAGGTCGTATGTCCATGAAAGAGGTAGATGAACAGATGTTGAATGTACAGAATAAAAACAGCAGCTATTTTGTTGAATGGATCCCCAATAATGTCAAAACTGCTGTTTGTGACATCCCACCTAGAGGCCTCAAAATGTCTGCCACCTTTATAGGCAACAGCACAGCCATTCAGGAGCTGTTTAAGCGCATCTCTGAGCAATTTACAGCCATGTTCAGGAGGAAAGCTTTCTTGCATTGGTACACTGGTGAGGGCATGGATGAGATGGAATTTACTGAGGCTGAGAGCAACATGAATGATCTGGTATCCGAGTACCAGCAATATCAGGATGCCACAGCTGAGGAAGAGGGTGAATTTGAGGAGGATGAAGAAGTTGCATAAGCTATATTATGGCCAGCGCTAAGATTGTCCATGTCACTGTTCTATTTGTCTTTTTCTTATACTTTTACACCATTCCTCTGTTTGACATTTCGATCTTCAATGCTGTATACATTTTCAGTTTTCACCTCTAGTTGATGGGGCATTGACTTGTATGATGGAATCATGAACACGTGTAATGATGAATTCTCCTTTGTAACAGAAATTAAGTTTTGCTCTTGGTAGGAATCCTGGAGTGTTTTCCCTGAATAAGGGCATTGCTTGCGTGCTTCCATATTGGCTCATCACTGAGCAGATTACATTTTAGTAGGTTGGAAGTTTGGTGCAGAATGAAGGAGTATTTTTGTTGTATTTGCTTCTGCCAATCGATGAAGGTTGATTGCCAACCAAGGCACTTGGTTGTGCATAATTATGTATCCTAAATATGGGGACACTGGCTTGTCGTCAGAAGATTTACTGCCTTTCACTTGAAAAAACATTTTTACTGTCCATAAGTATTCATTTTTATTCAATTTTTTGAAGGTAGTATTTTCTAAGGCCTAGGTATTTGAGGCAGAGGTTAATCATTGTGGAAGTGAAAAGTTGTAAGACGTATGTTGATATTTTTGAATCAATGCCACTGTTGATGCAGATGATTTTCATTGATCTGAACTCTTTGCTGCTGTCTACTCGGTAGAGCTGCTACTTTTTGCCATTTTCCCATAAAAGGTATCCAATAAATTAAACACTTATGCTGTATCCACTTCTATATTCTCTGTTAATAAATCTGTGCCCCATGGTGCAAATCCAATTTCAGATGTGACTATATCCTCTGATTTATTTGAATTCTCAAGCTGGAAATTGACAAAGTGGCAGCTTTACTATTCCAAAAGTAGACTTATTTGTGTGAAGGTTGGTGGTTTTAGAACAGAGCCACCAGTGCTGCAGATAGAATGCAATCGCTTCATTTTGTTGGCCATTTTGTTTAAATGTCGCAATTAAAATTTTGGCTGAGCACTAATGTTCTAAACCCTTGGTGTGGAGAGTGTTCATGTCCCAAATCATGTTTAATTATTAAAGTAGCATACCATCTCGATGTTAATTTGTGTGGTCTGTTTTCTCAAAATAGTACACATGGTGATTTTGTACTCCAGGATAATTTTAGGCCTGGCAAATTTAGCTCTCTAAGAAAACAACCTGGTGTGCTAAAGGTTTGTGTGTGTCTGCTAGACTTTTCTCCCAGCGACAAGCCTCTCAATTTCCCCCTACTTAAAACCTGCAGAGATTAAAAGGTGCTGCAGTAAGAGTTTTAGTAGCAAAGCTTGGTCTGCAATGTGGAAACTGATGCTTGGAATCCCTGGCCATGTGGAAATGTTTTATCACATAATCTCACTTAGTTCCCTGATGACATTTCTTGTTAGCTGTTGAATATCCAGCTGAGCTAAACATGTTCATGGTCACTCCATTGTAGTAACACTTTATTTAAAAATAAAGTTTGTGATTCTGCTGACTGATACTTCTATCCTGCTGCTTTGTAAATTAATTTTCATATAGTTTGAATGGAAAATATGTGCCGGGTCTGATAGTGAAGCAGACGTCCAATTCCACAGATCTGTTAGGAAAGATTCTGTCCATAACTTTGAATACTTTTGACAATATCACGAGAAAATATAATTTCATGCGTTCAAAATTGCTGCAATTCTGCAGCAATACTACTCTCTTATTGGAGAAAATGTCTGATAAATTTGTTTATTAATCAGATAGGAAGTAAGTTTCTCATAATTGGAAGAGTGGAAAGGTTGCTGCTGGATATCAGACTTTAATATAGTCATACAGCTAACCATTTGAAAAAGGTCCGTATTAAATGGCTGCTGCATTTACCCAAATAATGGCAGTCATTAATTATCTTGTTTGAGCTGATCTTCCAATTTAGCGATCAGGCCAGGTTGAACTTCAAACTCGGATCTGAGCTCGAGTTCATTTTCACATAAGGTTACTTTGAGATACAGCTTAAACAGGTCCTTCGACCAACGATCAGCCATATGTCGGAGCTCAACATTTTATCCTATACACTACAGACAATGTTGCCGAAACCAATTAACCTACAAATTTGCATATGTTTGAAATATGGGAGGGAGGAAGGACACTGGAGCGCCCAGAGAAAACCCATGTAGTCACTGGAAGACAAACTCCACACAGAACATGTCGTTGGGATCAAACCTGCATTTCTGCCGCTGTAAGGCAGCAGCTCTGCTGCTGTGCCATTGTGACATCCCATGTTCTACACATGCAACTCCTGTAAGTCAGGGAAACGGTGTAGACTCTTCCGCCGTTCTACTGTGCGCTCCATCCGCCAAGGGCTAGTGGATTACCTGGTTGCTAACCACTTTAATTCCCCTGCTGACTTTTCTGTCCTGGGCCTCCATTGCCAGAGTGAGGCCACATACAAATTGGAGGAACACCACTTCATATTTTGGTTTGGCAGCTTCAACCTAGTGGTATGATTGTTGCATTCTGCAATTTTAGGTGGCTTCTACAAATACTTTTCCCTTTTTCCACCATCTTCCTCTAGTAAAGGTCCGGTCTTCTGTGCCGGCCCTGATTTGTGGATGGCAGAGTAGACATGATGGGCCAAATGGCCTAATTCTATTTATAATTCAATTTCACTTGCCTGGTTTGGTCATATCCCTGTTGTTAATCCAGCTTTCTCTACACACTACAATATAAATTGCCCCAATCCAAAACCATGTCCTCCAGAAAAGCTGCTCAACCCACTGAGCTACTGGAGTACTTTTTTGGTTAAACCAACATTTGGAGTTCCCAGTACTGGAGGAATTGAAGGTGAATTGGGATAAATATATAAAGGAGATTTACGAAGCTATGATTTTTTTTTTTAGTGGTAGACGCCTGGAAAATGCCGGCAGGGAAGGTGGTGGAAGCATAAGATAGTGACGTTTAAGAGGCATTTGGACATGTAGGTGAAGAGGTGGTGAATCATGAGTTATAAACAAGCAATGGGATTAAGGTGAGGCGGGAAATATGTAATAGGAACCTGAGGTATCTTTTTTACACAAACTGATGAGTGTATGGAGTGAGCTGCTGAAATAGTAATTGAGGTAGGTACAATCGCAACATTTAAACATTTGGTACATGGATAGGAGAGATTTATGGGTCCATGGTCGAAACAGGCAGGTGCATCTACTAGTGTAGATGGGGAATGTTGGGCCTGTAATATGCAACTTTGAGTATATTCGTTTTTAAAAAGAAACTGTTCAAATTGCGTAAGAACATTTTATACCTCTTAGAAGCATGTACATGATGCCATTAAATAACAGTGGTTTTACTTCAGTAAGCATTGTTTGTATTACAACACATCCTTGCTTGCACTGCAGTTCTTTGTGTGGTCTGCTGCAGAAAGAGCTGAATCTGGGCTCTCCAATCAGGTTGCCAGGTGGCAAGACTGGGAAACCACTGATGAGGAGGTTGCAGACCACAGGAGCCAGAAATCTTGGCACCAGGAGCAGGTATGAAGAACTAGCCCACTGAAGAATGCAAAATTGCTACAATGTTATAAGTGAGGTAGAGAATTATATTTGTGTTTACCTAAATTGGTAGATGATTTCATCTGCTTTCTGATCCAGTTAACAGACTTGCCTGCTTCCCATTTTAGAGATTTTGTTAATCTGACAATTGGAAATATATATTTAATATGTGATGCTGTTTTTCACACCCACAATTCCAGTTGGGCGTAATTTCTGCCCCGGTGCTATTCTCGTTTTCTTCAGTGCAATTCTGTTTTGAACCAAGAAATTAAAAAAAGGAAACTATAGAACTAAACAACCTTCGCACTTAAATTTTGTGCAGCATTATATTTGGCGTAATTGGTGCCGGTGGGTAAATAATAAAATGTGTCATTCATCTTCATACTGAGATGCTGCTACACTTAATGATTAAATCATCCAGGGGATTTAGTGGTTGTTTCCTTCAGCCCCACCCTGTGCTAAAGTAAATAAAATGTTACGCTTGTGTTTGACTGCATTCTAAAAATGACATTTCATTTTATTCCTGGTGGCTGGGTTCCTGCTACAATACCAGCCCAAGTGTGTGAGCAACTAAATCTATATCTTCTGGGTCTGATTATGTAGTCTAATAGAAGTCGCAATGATTAAATTAATAAATTGATGGGTCTGCGTTAAATTGCTGCCCTGTATTGTAAACGTATAATACTCTATGCCAGGAAGTGGCCTGCTAATTACTAGGTAATTATTATAGAATGATTGTGGTTTCGCAGAAGCCTTTGTAGGGTTGAACACAAGGGTACAATGGCATCAGTGAGTCAATATATGAGCAATACAATTGTTTAAAAACAATACGGTGTTGCAGACACTGGAAATCTGTGAAGTCCCAAATTGAAACATCTGTTTAGTCCCCAGAGCTGATTTGTCTGCTGGATGTTTACAGCACTTCCATATTATTCTTCCATTATGTCTCTTTTTGAAAAGTAATTTGCCATATCAACTTTCTCACAAATTAAAATGAAAACTGCTGGAGATACTCGCGTGGGAACATGATATCATTTAGCAATGTTACAAAATTTTGAGATTTTAAAAATCAAGTCTGCAATTTATCCCATCAGATAAAGCATAAAAAGAAGTGTAATTTGACACCTAATTTACTTTCATATCTTCAGTATTAAGGAAGTTATGGCCATTTTCATACTCGGAAATTAGCATCTTGTTCCCCATTGCCTTTCAATTGACTTAACTCAAAAGCTGTGATCTAGAACAGTTAAAAGCCCATAACTTTCTTAAAAATTAAGAGAACTCAATGAAATTTTCACTTATTATAGATTGAAGCATTCTGAAACAAATATGAAACAATCTTACTTGGATGACCTGAAATTAAAGCATATAATTAGTTAGTTATCTAATTGTAGCTAATTACAAAATTCAATGAGTAGATCTAAACATCCATCCATTTCTTAAGAAAAGATAAACTTTTTTTAAATTGCCTAAGTGTCCAAATAACATTCACACAATCCACAATATAACATAATTTTTAAATCTCATTTTCATGAATTTCTGGGCCAAATGGAAGGAATTTAGTGTTTGATTCCTGTAAATTAATGGCCATTTAAATCAACTAGCGAGTGGGTTTTAGTGGATTGGAACGTTGCGGTTAGCGGTGAAGTCGGGAGGAAAAATACTGTTTGTTCATTTTTTTTTGGACCCCATTTCACAACATGAAAATATTATTAAAGCCTCCCGAAAAACCAACTTTTAATATAAAAATCAACTATTTACCTTTTTTTCTCCCCTACGCAAAATGCTTCCGGTTGTCGGTGCTCACAGCTTTTGAAGGTGATATTTAAATTACTCTAGTTAATAAATAATTTAAAAAATACCTTCATTCATGAAATGTCGGAGCGATTTTCCTTCCGCAACGAAATTGCCCGACATGGATCGATTTTCCGGGTCTGTTGAAAAACGGCACTCTAAGCCCGCCCCCCTCTGAAAGGCGCCAAAGTCGCGCACACGGGGAGCGGCAGAACTGCAGCGCTGCTCAAGGTAAGTTTTGTAACATACCTATATCATTGCAGTCACTGAGACAGTCAAAAGAGGGCCAGGTCTGGTACCTCAACATTCATGTCCGAAACCTCTCAAAGTGAGGAAAAGGAAATTTGGAGGGCGTCTGGGGAAGAATTGTTTAGCCCAGAAGGTAGTTGGATGCTAAAACATACTGCCTGTGAAGGTACTCTCATAACATTTATGCACCTGGTGAGCACTTGAATAGCCAAGCCGAAGTAGATTACAGACCATATCTAGTAAAAGGGATTTGTGTAGATCGGTGCTTCATCGTCAGCATGATGGTTGGACATGATGGCTCAAGGGCTCGTTTCTGTGCTGTCGGACTCCATAAGATTCTGCTAGCATTTGTGCATATCAAACTAAACGCCGTTTCAAGTAATGATCTTTTAACTCCCAAGTTATCCCTCAGGAGAATGAGGTCTCTTGAACAAAGGTGGTCACCAGTTGGAATATGGAAAGGTAGACTGGCGTCCAGCCCCAAATGGCTGGTGGAGAACTATCGGAAAGAAGGCTCTGGTCTCTCAATGCTGACCAAGGGTGTGCGGACCAACTGACTGGAGTTTTTACGGACGTTTACAACCTTGTCTGAGGTATGAGGCTCTCACCTGCTTCAAAAGGGCATCAATAATACCGGTGCCCAAGAAGAGCAAGGTGACGTGCCACAATGACAATCGACCAGTGGCACTGACGTCTGTGGTGGTGAAATGCAACTCCTACCTCGACCCACTGCAGTTCGCTTACTGCCATAACAGATCAACGGCGATCTCACTGGCTCTCCACTCCGCTCTTGACCACTTGGACAAAACTCGTATGTCAGGCTGTTATTCATTGACTGCAGCTCGGCATTTAATACAATCATCCGCTCCAAGCTCTCAGATCTGGGTCTCTGTGCATCCCTCTGCCATTGGATCCTTGATTCCCTCATCCAGACCACAGTCTGTCTGTATTGGTGGAAATGTGTCATCCTCTATAACAATCAGCAAGGGAGCACCTCAAGGCTGGGTGCTCAGCCCTCTGCTGTACTCGCTCTGTACTCGTGAGTGCGTAGCCGGTCATAGTGCGAACTCCATCATCAAGTTTGCCGACGACACCACTGTTGTGGGACGAATCGCTGATCGGGACGAGTTGGAGTATAGAAGTGAGATCAACCGATTGACCAAATGGTGCCAGCACAATAACCTGGCTCTCAACACCAGCAAAACCAAGGAACTGATTGTGGACTTTGGAAGAGGTAGGATAGGGACCCACAATCCCGTTTATATCAACGGGACGATGATGGAAAGGGCCAAGAACTTCAAATTACTGTGTATGCACATCTCTGAAGATCTTTCCTGGTCCCAGCATACTGATGCAATTATAAAGAAGCCTCTACGTTCTGAGAAGACTATGGAGAGTCGGTATGTCAAAGAGAACTCTAACTTCTACAGGTGCACAGTAGAGAGCATGCTGACTGGTTGCATCGTGGCTTAGTTCAGCAACTTGAGTGTCCAGGAGCAGAAAAGGATTCGGAAAGTTGTAACCACTGCCCAGTCCATCATCGGCTCCGACCTCCCCCCATCGAAGGGATCTATCACAGTCACTGCCTCAAAAAGGCAGCCAGCATCAAGGACCCACACCATTATGGCTACGTACTCACCTGTCCGCTACGATCGGGTAGAAGGTACAGGAGCCTGAAATCTGTTACAACCAGGTTCCGAAACGGCTTCTTCCCCACAGTCATCAGGCTATTAATCTCACCAACAGACTCCGAACTATAACAGCCTATTACACTTTATCTGCTTATCTATGTGTATATTGAACTGAATTGTTCTGTATTTTTGCTTACAATATTCTGTTGTGCTGCAGCAAGCAAGAATTTCATTGTCCTTTTTGGGACCTATGACAATGAACTCTTTAGACTTGACCTTGGCCAAGCTGACCAAAATGGCAATCTAATGAATCACATCTGTCTGCACATAGTCCTTATCACATATTCCCTGCCTGTTTGTGTCCATCAAAATTCCACTTAAAAGTTGATATTGTAACTGCTTTTACCATATACCCCAGCCGCATGTTCCAGGTACTTCAATTTTCTGGATTAAATCGTGACCTTGCAAATCTTTTAAACTTTCCGCTCACCTTAAACCTGTCCCATTATGTTTGATATTTCCAACCTGGGATAAAGACATGTTGGGCCAAGGCTGGAGTTCTGTGTATAGTTCTGGTCATCCCGTTGTTGATGAGCATGCAGAGAAAAGGCATCCAAACGTGCATTCTTGTGCGTGCATGGATTTAGAAGGGATTTGAGGAAGATTTTTTTCTCACCCAGAGGCTTTTTGGAATCTTGAACATATGGCCTTGGTGGGTGGTGGCGGAAGAGACTCATTAGAGGTAAAGTGTGGAGATACAGCACAGAAATGTGCATTTTGGCCCACTGACCACCCATTTACACAATTCTACATTAATTAATTTATTTGCTCATTCTCGCCCACATCCACAAGGTTCTACATCTTGCCTACAGACTGGAGCAATTTACAGCAGCCAATTAACCGGCCAACCTGCATGTTAGGGTGGGTGGAATCCCAGGTCAGCGTTAAACCCCATCTCTGAAGCTGTGAGGTAGAGTACGAGCTGCGGCACTGTTGCTGACTGCAGTTAGGTGGCTACGATCAAGTGCTTGAAAATGGGATCAGTATAAATGGATACGATGGTGGCATGGTTGTGATGGGCTGAAGAACCTGTTTCCACATGACCATGCCACACTGGAACCTCTGCATCCTCCTCCCAGCTTAGTCAGAGAGTTCATGCTGGAGAAGTGGAGGTTTTGCATTGCTCTTTCACTCCACCTGGTGGTTGAGAATAAGGGTTCCCTCATTCCATGTACTAGATGAAATCCCACCATCCAGAGGATGCTTGACAAAAGAAATATGTGCAAAGCTTGACAGAAGATATTGAAATCATTCAATTTCAGTCAAATCACTTCTTAAGAATGACAACCATCTTATGGTAGGAAACTGGATTTCCTAAGAATGAAATTCAGCCAATATCTTAATTCAATACATATGACTGCTTTGAGATTTAATATTCACTGTCATAGTTTAATCCACAGTGCATCTGTCATTTTATCTGTCTGGTTCCCCAGATAAATGAAGCATGCTTTACTGTGTCTGCTGAAAATATTAACTTGATTAAAACATCTTTATTATTTTAAGACATTAAAAAACATTATATTGCCATATATGGCTGCAAAATCATATGGTAAAGGGATTGTTCTATTTAGTACTCTTCCCCCATGATTAAGAACATAGTAGGTGGAACAGTACAGCACAAGAACAGGCCCTTCGGCCCACAGTGTCTGTGCCAAACATGATGCCAAGACCATCTCTTAACTACATGCACATAATCCATATACCTCTATTCCCTGCATATGCACAAGCCTATCCAAAAATCTCTTAAATGCTGCCATCCTATTTGCCTCGACTACTAAGCCCAGCAGCACGTTGGACGTACTCACCACTCTCTGTGTAAAACAAAAAAAACCAACCGGTTGACCTACTCGGTAATCTCTGGAGGACATGGATAGGTGATGTTTCAGGCCAGGACCCTTCCTCAAGCAGGTTTGAAGAAGAGTAGTCCCAACCCAAAATATCACCTACCCATGTCCTCAAGTTACTGCCTGTCCCACTGAGTTACTCCAGCATTTGGTGTTCTGCACCAGATTTCAGCATCTGCAGTTCCTTGTGACTCCAGTAGATTCAGAAGATAGGATGAGAGAATTATGCAGAAGTGGGTCTAAATATTACACTGGAACGAAGAAAGAAATTGAAAAGAGATTAGGACAGCAGGTTTTCTGCGTGGTAACCTTAAGGTAATCAGCAATTTGGCTGCGTTATTAAGAATGCTAAATAGCAGGATGAAAGAAATTCTACTCTTATGATCTTATACACTTATGAAAACGCCATATTGTTATCTGTTAACTGTGATAAATCTTTGATTTTTATTGTTTGCTGATGAGATGCTTAGAACTGACAGCAGTTAGAAACATTATTAGTTTCCAACTGCAGTTAACTATTAATGTAATAGAAAATAGAAACAGAAAATAGGTGCAGGAGGAGGCCTTTTGGCCCTTCGAGCCAGCACCGCCATTCATTGTGATCATGGCTGAAAATGTCTGTTTGCTATTTAGAAAGTCTGCCTACAAAGTCTAACCAGAATAATAGTGGCCAGATGACGAAGACAAGGGAATATAGTAATTATTCACAAATTTGGAGAACAGTATAAATTAATACAATTGTGAATTTGATGCTTATATAAGGTGGGAAATGTTTTGCAGAATGAAGAAACATAAGGTCATTTTGCTCATTATGCTTCATCTCGCATCACTGTTCCTCTTGGACTCCCCCTGCCACTGTACTACCTTCTCTAGAACTTTTTATTTCAAACTGCTGGCGTGACACCAACTGTCTCGCCCTCCACTCCTCCTGCCCACATCAATCTCACCCCTTCCGAATGCACAGCAGCACTACGCTCACTCAGCAACAATCCCAACATTGTCTACCTGCAAGGGAGGTGCCATTGTCGTCTGGCAGGCTGACCTAAACTGTGCTGACGCCAGGCGCCACCTGTCAGACATTTCCTCATGTCTACTCCTTGACTGTAGCTGATCCCATCGCCAATAACAATGTGCCTTCCACAGCTTCCAACCTTATCACTCCCTGATCCCGCAATGCCCACTTTTATCTCCTCCCCAATATCCACAAACAGGCGTGGTTGAGAGGGAAAGATCATCCATAATGGCAGAGTACACTTGAGGGGCTAAATGTAGGTATGTTACAATACCTACCTTTAGCAGCGCTGCAGTTCTGCCGCTCCCCGTGTGCGTGACTTTGGCGCGTTTCAGAGGGAGCGGGTTTAAAATGCCGTTTTTCCCTAGGCAGTCCAAATCGATCCATGTTGGGCGATTTCGTCGCTAAAGAGAAATCGCTCCGACATTTCATTCGTGAAGGTATTTTTAAACTACACTAGATTATTTATTAACAAGAGTAGTTTCAAAATCATCTTCTAAAGCTCTGAACGCCGACAGCAGAACGGACCTAACGTAGGGGAGAAAATAAAGTGCACAGTTTATTTTTACATTAAAGCCTTCCTAAAAACCAAGTTTTAATCACATTTTCATGTTGCGAAAAGGGGACAAAAAAATTGTATGAACCGGCTGTATTTTTTCATACCGACTTCACCGCAAACCGCAACATTCCACTAAAACCCACTCGCTAGTTGATTTAAATGGCCATTAATTTACAGGAATTAAACACAGTATTCCTTCCATTTGGCCCATAAATTCATGAAAATGAGATTTGAAAATCATGTTATATTGTGGATTATTGTGTGAATGTTATTTGGACACTTAGGCAATTTAAAGTTTAAGAAATGGATAGATCTTTAGATCTAGTAATTGAATTTTGTAATTAGCTACAATTAGATAACTAACTAATTATATGCTTTAATTTCAGGTCATCCAAGTAAGATTGTTTCATATTTGTTTCAAAATGCTTCAATCTATAATAACTGAAAATTTCATTGAGTTCGCTTAATTTTTAAGAAAGTTATGGGCTTTTGACTGTTCTAGATCAAAGCTTTTGAGTTAAGTCAATTGAAAGGCAATGGGGAACAAGATGCTAATTTCCGAATATGAAAATGGCCATAACTTTTTTAATACTGGAGATATGAAAGTGAATTAGGTGTCAAATTAAACTTTTTATGCTTTATCTGAAGGGATAAATTGCAGATTTGATTTTGAAAATCTCAAAATTTTGTAACGTTGCTACTAAATGGTCTTATTCTGCTCCGAGAATTTATGAACATGTTGTATTTCCGTTACTGGCGTAACGAAACTCCACCGTACCTCAGTTCTCATAACAATAAACTTAACTGATGCCTCATAAAGTACAGCATAACAAAATGATATCCATTCAATGTGTTAACAAAATATACTGGAAAAAAAACACTTCCCTCTCCACTGATGCGGAGTGTTTCCAATTTTCTGGGTTATTTTAGATTTCTAACATCCAACATTGAATCCAGGTGTACATCCTACTTGCCCAACGTTGACTGCGTAACGTAGTCAGCGCCGCGGAATATTGTGACACGACGCCGGGGGCGGCGACGACGACGACGCAGGACTACTGCGGCCGGCCAATAGGAACAGACGTAGCGTGGAGAGGGCGGGCCTTTGACATGATTGACGTGGCATGGGCCAATGGAGGGGCAAGAGACTGCTTGACGTCCAATACGGGAGACCCTATCGCTTACACCTGTCTGGCAGAATGCGGGAGATCGTGCATATTCAGGCCGGCCAGTGCGGGAACCAGATCGGGGGCAAGGTGTGTAGTGTAGTGTCGATGCGAGGCGTGGAGAAAAGGCCTTTGTCATCACAGAGGCCTGCAAATCGAGTCTTGCGGCAGATGGCGAACTCAAAGGAAAGCGCGAACTGGCGGGGAAGCGCTGGATGGGCGCGGGCTGCCGACCGTTAGTCGGAGGGTCACAAAATGTCCGCCTCGCCTCCCGGTTTTGCGCGGGCTTGGCTGGCGCATGCGCGGCGTGGTCGTGCGGGCTTTACGCCGAGAGACAGACAGATGTCGACAGGTAGCGGCTGTCGCTGCATCTGAGAGTCGGCTCCTTAACCCCAGTCGATCTGCAGTTCCTATGTGTTGGAAAGAACCGCAGATGCTGGTTTGAATCGGAGGCAGACACAAAATGCTGAAGTAACTCAGCGGGTCAGGCAGCATCTCTCGAGAGAGAAGAACCAGGTGACAAATGTCAGCCATTCCTTCAATCTGGAGATTCAATCTCGGTTTAAACCAGCATCTTCAGTTCCTTCTTACACAACTCAGTTTCTTACGTCCTGTCCAAGAATTGTAAACCCTTCCGGGGGAAAAAAGTTTCATCAAATCAATTTAATCAATTCTTCTAAATTCAATTACTAGATCTAAACATCTATCAATATCTCAAGAAAAGGTTAACATTTTTAATAGCCTAATGTCCAAATAACATTCACGCAAGAATTCACAATATAACATGATTTTTAAATCTCACTGTCATGAACTTATAGGCCAAATGGAAGGAAATGTAAATTTATGTTTAATTCCCATAAATTAATCAGCAGTACAATACTATTTTAATCCCCCACATCCCCAAAGGCGCCAGTCGCACTCACAGCCAGTGGCAGAACTACAGCGCCGCTGAAGGGAGGTTTTGTAACATCGCTACCTTTAGCACGCAACAAAAGCTTTTCACTACCTCAATACATGTGACAATAAACTAAACTGAGCCACAGCCGGCAACCGTTCCCCACCATCTTCCGACCCGCTTACTGATCCCATTCTTTAAAAAAATATTTTTTTATTTGTTAAAAGCAGTGTACAAAAATATAAGCAGCGACTTATGACATAATACAGTTATTGTACAGGTTCAATTTAAATTTTTAGCTAAAGTTGAGAGAAAAGAAGTATACTTAAGTATTACTTAATCACTCTTTGGTGTAGCCAAAGAGTGATTAAGTAAAAGAAATAAGAAAGACGTAGAGAAATAAAAAGACAAAAACAGAAAAAGAAACAAAGGGTGATGATATACTTCCCCACCCATCGCCCAACCCGTAATTAGATTTAACTCCAAAATTGTGTTGCACCATTCTATCCTTGTAATGAATCAATGTTCATGTCTTCGAAAAATGCTCTGGTTTTCCTGCTAAGACAAGTCTCATATTTTCAAGATGTAGCGTATCAGACATGTTTGTAATCCACATTTTGAGAAATGGGGCAGCTGTATATTTCCAAAATGTGAGTATTAGTTTTTTCGCCGTTATCACACCATAATTGAGGAAAGGTCTTTGAAATATTGATAGCTCAGAGCAGGTTATTCTATAGCAGAGATCCTCATTCTTAATCTCATATATTCCTACTCTCTCTCCATTTCCTTGATGCCTTTGGTTCTAAAATACATCCAAAAATGTATCTGAGTGAAACAGCACAAATTAACCCTCACATCCATGCCACCAATCGCATTGATTGATACCCTCATTTGGTATGTATCCCTCTATACGCTCTTCGCAGACAGCTTGATGAGCCCTCTAGAATTGTGTACACGTCAATGAGATTCTTCCCTCTTTTTTTTCTAAACTCCAATGAATACATGTCTAATCAACCCTGTCTCTTCCAAATACATCGTTCTGCAGATAAGGTCATAAGTAATAGGTGCAGAATTAGGCCATTGGACCCATTGTCTACTCTGCCATTCAATCATTGCTGATCTATCTCCACCAACACCCATTCTCTTGCTTTCTCCCCATAGCCCGCATCCGTACTAATCAAGAATCTATCTGCTTTAAAAATATCCATTGACTTGGCTTCCGCAGCCCTCTGGCAAAGAATTCACCACCCTCAGACTAAAGAAATTCCTTCTCATCTTCCTGAAGGAAAATCCTTTAATTCTGAGGCTATAACCTCTAGTAAGACTAGACTCTCCCACTACTGGGAGCATCTTCTCCACATCCACTTTATCCAAGCCTTTCACTGGTGAGAAAGGTAAGAAGAACAAAAGCCTATAAATTAATGACAATTAGATTTTAAAATCATGTTATATTGTGAGTTATTGTGTGAATGTTAACTGAACACTTAGGCTTTACATTTTTTTAAATTTTTTCTTCAGAAATGGGTAGATGTTTAGATCTAGTAATTGAATTTTGTACTTAACTGCAATTAGGTAACTAACTAATTATATGCTTTAATTTCAGGTCATCCAAGTAAGATTGTTTCATATTTGTCTCAGATAATAACTGAATGTCTATAATAACTGAACATTGCTTTCAGTTCTCTTAATTTTTAAGAAAGTTATGGGCTTTTGACTGTCATTTGTGTTAAGTCAATAGAAAAGCAATAGGAAACAAGTTGCTAATTTCTGAGTATGAAAATGGCCATAACGTATTTAATACTGAAGATATGAAAGTGAATTAGGTGTCAAATTAAACTTTTTATGTTTTATCTGATGGGATAAATTGCAGACGTGATTTTTAAAATCTCAAAATTTTGTAACATTGCTACATGAATCCCAGAAACAACCAAAGGGCTACAGATTTTGCAAGAGGAAACATAATTCACCCAGATTATTTTCAACAATGTAAAGTTGTTGACTAAATCTATCTATACATAACTAAAACTCTGATCTTGTTATCTTCTGGTTTGGCGGTCATTCTATTTGCGCAAAAACGGTAGGTGATAGCGGTACGCTTTTTCACCAGCTTACTCACCGTTCTCCTGTACTGCGATTACACCAAGTTTCCGATCGGTGGAAGCTGTTAAGAGTTATCGAGGTTTAAAAATCTTAACAACTACGCGTGTAAAAACTACTGTCATTCAGCGCTGTGCGAACTGGTCCTTTCTATTGTCACTCCGCGGGATGGTCCGCGCCTTCCTGCGCCATCGCGTCTTTACTGCAACTGCGGGTGGCTCTGAATGGCCAGCGGGGGTCTCCAATCAGATACAATTTTCGGAGGGAGGGACCGGAAACGGCCCGACCCAGCCCGGAGAGGAGTCGGTGATGTCGCTAAACGGAAGTGGAGACTCTGATTCCGGCAGAAGAGAATGACCAGCGGCAAGCGCCCGAGTCCCCATTTGCACCGTCAACCCCTTCCCCTCTGGTCCCCCTCTCTGGCTCCTGCCCTCCGAGCTCCCTGCCCCCACAACCCTCACGCCCACAGCCCCCTCTCCCCCACACACCCCTTCTCCACCCAAAAAACCCTCAACAACACCCCCGCCCACACATACCCCCTGCCCCCACACACACCCCTCCACAAACTCTTCCTGCTCACATGCACCCTCCCTCTTCTCTCCACTCACCCCCTCTCCTTTCCCATACCCTCAGTCACTCCCTCCCTCCATAACTCCTCTCCCCTTACTACCCCCCTCCTCTTCCTCCCTCCCTACCTCCATAACCCCATCCCCCCCCCCCCCCCCCCTCCCGTGTTGACTGGGACCCATCAGGTCCCACAGTCTAGTATATTACTAAAATTCTCATCTTGTTTGTTTCTATGTCTGTCTGTGTTTATGTGCCTGTGATGTCCTGAATTATGCCTAACTGGTACACAGTAGTGCAATTTTTGGACCACCTTATTCACCATTATCAATTCAGATTTATATTATATTTAACAAGTTATTCATATTTTTTACTTTACAAAAAACAGTTTGAGAAATAATCACTTGTACTTACAGTGGCAGTTAGCAGCTATGATGTCACAATGGGATCTCATTTACATAAATTGCCCATCAACAGTGTTCCACCCAGTGCAATGGGAGATTTGTTACATTGTTGTAAGGAGAGTAGGGGAGGGGAGATGGCGAAATGGGATTTAAACATTGTGTTGATTGGGGGAGTACGATAGGAGATAGGTGAGGAGTGGGGGAGCAGGCAGAAAGAGGGAGAGGAGGGGGGTAGGGAGGGGAGAGGGGTTATGGAGGGAGGGAGTGACTGGGGGTATGGGAAAGGAGAGGGGGGAGTGGAGGAGGGGAGAGAAGAGGAGGGTGAAGAGGAGGGGTGGGGAGTGTATGAGCCTTGCCCGCGCAGTTGGGGGCTCTGGGTGAGTGGTGGAATATTCCGTTGGGAGAACAGATTGCGTTGGGGGAATGGGTGAGTGGTGCAAATGGGTTGCGTTCGGGAACGGGTGAGTGGTGGAAGATTACATTGGGGGAATGGGGCCCAATGGGTCAGGGGGGTGGGGAGAGGGGTTATGGAGGGAGGGAGGGAGTGACTGAGGGTAGGGGAAAGGAGAGAAGAGGGAGAGTAGGGAAGAAGAGGGGGAGGAAGTGTTGAAGGCTGAGGGGAAATGAACCGCAGCTGCGCAGTTGGGGGCTATGGGTGAGTGGTGGAATATTGCGTTGGGGGAACGGGTGAGTGGTGGAATATTGCATTGGAATGGGACCCAACGGGTCCCACTTGGTCTAGTATTCAACTAAAAGTGTTCTGAATTTTGTTGATTAAAATACCAAATATTTGTTTTCATAGTTTTTATATTGATTTTTGTAATTTTTTTGTCTTTGTAATGTTTTGAAATAACTTCCTCATTCTTGTATAATTATGCCTGTGAATTTCATGGTAAAAATGGAAAATCTGTGATAATATTGACTGTCTTTAAAAGAGTAAGATTATGATTCTGGATGAGGGAATTGAAGGCAATATCTCCAAGTTTGCGGATGACACTAAGCTGGGGGGCAGTGTTAGTTGTGAGGAGAATGCAAGGTGACTTGGATAGGCTGGGTAAGTGGGCAAATGTTTGGCAGATGCAGTATAATGTGGATAAATGTGAGGTTATCCACTTTGGTGGCAAAAATAGGAAAACCGACTACTATCTAAATGGTGGCCGATTAGGAAAAGGGGAGATGCAGCGCGACCTGGGTGTCATGGTACACCAGTCATTGAAAGTAGGCATGCAGGTACAGCAGGCAGTGAAGAAAGCCAATGGTATGTTAGCTTTCATAGCAAAAGGATTTGAGTATAGGAGCAGGGAGGTTCTACTTCAGTTGTATAGGGTCTTGGTGAGGCCACACCTGGAGTATTGCGTACAGTTCTGGTCTCCAAATCTGAGGAAGGACATTATTGCCATAGAGGGAGTGCAGCGAAGGTTCACCAGACTGATTCCTGGGATGTCAGGACTGTCTTATGAACAAAGACTGCATAGACTAGGTTTATACTCTCTAGAATTTAGGAGATTGAGAGGGGATCTTATAGAAACTTACAAGATTCTTAAGGGGTTGGACAGGCTAGATGCAGGAAGATTGTTCCCGATGTTGGGGAGGTCCAGGACAAGGGGACACAGCTTAAGGATAAGGGGGAAATCCTTTAGGACCGAGATGAGAAGGAATTTTTTCACACAGAGAGTGGTGGGTCTCTGGAACTCTCTGCCACAGAGGGTAGTTGAGGCCAGTTCATTGGCTATATTTAAGAGGGAGTTAGATGTGGCCCTTGTGGCTAAGGGGATCAGAGGGTATGGAGAGAAGGCAGGTACGGGATACTGAGTTGGATGATCAGCCATGATAATATTGAATGGCGGTGCAGGCTCGAAGGGCCGAATGGCCTACTCCTGCACCTAATTTCTATGTTCTATGTTTCTATGATTCAATCAATCACAAATTGCAAAATTGCAGACAGCCACAAAGGTCACAGCAAGAAAGGCAGATGGCAGAACTGAACTGTGAATACTGGCAAATCATTTATCGAGCCAAGTGCCATGTGGTTGATTCAGCTTGGAATAAGGACACCCAGGAGGGAGTGAATGGGCAAAATAGGAGAAGAGCTGGAGCTGAAATTGTCTGCCCTGCACAGAGGAAGATGGCAGCTATGAAGGTTCTCCATCCGACACTCAGCCTCTGTGCGGATCTTGGATTGCAATCTGAAGTAGTTTTTGCACATCAGCATAATGTGTAACTTGGTGGAGAATCCTCAAGTGATAATGCAGCACTTTTTTTCCATGGTACAATGTCCTGGTGGTGGAGTGAATTAATATTTAGTGGTGATGGAGTGCGAACTAACTGGGCTGCTTTGTTTTGGATTATGTAGAAACTTTTTGCTGTTGGCACTGTGCTCATCCAGGCAAGTAAAGAGTATTTCATCACACTCCTGATTTTGCCATATTTTGGGTGTCATTCACTGTATGCTGTGGAAATGTAAATAACTGATTGCTATTGTGCCTAGCTTTCATGCATTATTTTGCAGTCCTTTGATATTTTTGGTAATTTTTTATTAGCATTAGAGTTCCGAAGAGGGTCAGTGTGGTTTAAATTGGAGTGCAAAATATGTAAATTTTGAAAAGCAGTAATCGATCAATGACAAATTAAAAAGAAAAAACAATCATTAAGCTAAATGGCACTTTTGAAGAATTAGCACTGGACCTTTGCACGTGCCTCAACAATATTTTCTCCTTTAATAGCAAAGAATAATTCTAAATTGAAAAGGATCATCTCCCTTCCAGGGTTCTGAAACTTATTTGCATAAATAAATTTAAGTAACTATAAATATATCAATTTTATATGTATGTGAACATTCTGTAAGGAGATTTTAATCTAATATGTTTAATCTCTCAAGTCAACTATATTTAATGAATTTTCCAGAGATTTTTAATCTGTTCAGAATTCTGTAAATGTGAACCATTTTTCTATGTTTTAATAAATTACACTTCCAAAATATGTAATTCAACTCTTCAATCACATATCAGTAAGCTGAATGTCTCAATTTTAGATCCAGATTTGTGTTTCTCATATCACTTCCAAACTTCAAATTCCCTCATAATTGGTTTTGGACGTCAGATAACCAGTCTGGTCACAGCAATAGCTTTCTGTACTACCTCAAACAAAAATCTCTGTAGTAACCTCATATCCCTTCATTCCTTTAATATATGATTTGATCGATATTATTATCTGATTAAGTGCACAACAAAGCTTTTCACTGGTCATGTGACATTATGGATCTAAATCTAATATCCATTGACATTATTTTTTAATGCAATTCAGTCATTATCTGAGCCTCCACAGCCCTCTAGTGGAGAGAATTCCTTAGATTTATGCTCTCTTGAGTGAAGAGATGTGGCTATACCCCATTGGTGCCACATCTTTGAACTGTTAACACCCTAGTTTAAGACTCAGCCAAGATAAACATCCTTCCTTGTGAATTCTAAGAATTATCTAAATTTCAATCTCTTACTTCTAAAATGTTATCAGAGATTTAGCCTATTCTTTCTCTCTTTAATCGACAGATCTGTTGTCCCAGCAACCCGTCAGGTGAATGCTCTAGTGTGTTACAATGGCCTGTTTCCTTTATCATCGATACTTTTTTGCATATCTTTCATTCATTGTTCTTTATCTCTCCACATCACCATCTATATCTCTGTTTTCCCTGATCCCTGACCAGTCTGAAGAAGGGTCTCGACCCGAAACGTCGCCTATCTCCTTCGCTCCTTAGATGCTGCTGCACTGGCTGAGTTTCTCCAGCTTTTTGTGTAACCCCAGGTGAATGCTCTATGTATTTTTTATTTCACATAGATCAAAACTGTACACACTGCTCTAATTGTGCCTCACCTGGACTCTATGGTTGTAGGAAAATATTGTTACTCTTATATTCAAATCCTCTTGCAATAAAGGCAAACGTATTTCTCTGAGGCGAGGTGCACCTGCGCATTAGTTTTCAGTTTCGAGGATGTCACGGATCTGCAGATTCTTTTTAAGCAACATTTCCCAGTCTCACTATTTCAAACGTTCTCAGCATTTATGTTTGCTTGCACATCTCAAAGTAGGTTAATTGGGACGGAACCCTGTTAAATTTATTTACCCTTTCCTTTATTGCCATTATATTTTCTCGCTTTATTTTTACATAATTTATCCTTTAAAATGTATAGTTTATGCTGGTTTACTCGTGATTTATCAAAAAAAAATTAGACTTGCCATTTTGAGCAGTGTTGTAAGCCTTTTACCCAATATGATCTTTAACTTTTCTAGTTAACCATATTTTTTTTGCTATCTTTTAGAAATTGTATGTATAAATTATATATAATTTGCTTTTGTCTGCTTATCTAAGTTTGTGTGCCTGTGATGCTGCTGCAAGCAATACTTTTCATTATACCTGCACCTCATTGTAATTGACCTTATGACAGTAAACTTAATTTGACATGACTTAAGTCTGTTAGAATCCATTGGAGTCTGCACTTAATAGTTTGTATTTAGATGGTGCTCCCTGTCTTACGGCACTTTCTCTTGCAACTACGGGAAATGCCCTTTCACCTCTTTGTTTTGCACCATCCAGGGGCTTTATAAAATTACCTTTTCAGGTTAAGTAAAAATTCACTTGCACTTTTTCCAATCTAGTGCACTGCATTCAGTGTGCAAAGTGGTCTCCTTTACACTGATATTGAACAAATTCCTTGCACCACATAAAAATAGGATTGGGATATCTTGGATCAAATGCAGTGTCAAGCAGAGCACAATTAAGCAATCTCAGAAACCACTGAATCACGAAAAGATGGATAATGGCTCCTCCAAGGTGAAAATGGGAAAAGACTAGAGTGGATGTGTAAGAAAGAACTGCAGATGCTAGAAAAAGCAAAGGTAGACAAAGATGCAATAGATGAGGTTGGAGGAGGTGCAGGTGAACCCGTAGCTCCGCTCTCATTCCCCATCCCCCCACTCGTAACAAGGACAGATTCCCCATTGTCCTCACCTTCCACCCTACAGCAGGTAATCCTCCGACATTTTCGCCACCTCCAACGGGATCCCACCACTGGCCACATCTTCCCATCTCCCCTTTCGGCTTTCCACAGAGACTGCTCCCTCCGTAACTCCTTGATCAATTTGTCCCTTCCCACCCAAACCACCCCCTCCCCTGGTACTTCCCCTTGCAACCACAAGAAATGATACACTTGTCGCTTTACCTCGCCCCTCGACTCCATCCAAGGACCCAAGCAGTCTTTCCATATGAGGCAGAGGTTCGACCAAACTTCACCTCACACTTAGACCCTGCCTCGACTATTTGCTGCCTCCCGCTCCTGTGGGGAGGGGGGCGGAGCTCGGTCTCAATGTCAACGCTGCGTGAGTGCGCCCCTCCCCAGCAATGCGCCTGCACCGCTCGGTCCCGCTCCTCTGGAGACATTGCACTCACATGAGGTGCCGCCAACGGCCAGGGCGGGGGGATGGTGTTCTATTAATAGCGGGAGCAGGAAAGAGACGGTGATTAGTCAAGGTGCGGATTAGGTGTAATTTAGTCGTGAGGTGTAAATTGTGGTGGGGTTAATGAGTGAGGAACTTTAGTGAGGTTTATTTGAGGGGCAAACCTTAGTGAGGTACGGTTTAGTCGAGGAATGGTTTAGGTATGAGGAGAAGTTTGGTAGTGAGGTATCGTCGAGGCGAGGGGTTTAGTCGAGGTGTAGGTGAGGAGAAGTGAGCGTAGGTGAGGTGAGGATAAATGGGTGTCTGAGCTCAGGAAGGGAGACCGAGGTGTTGCTGAAGGAGAAGAGGCCACTGCCTTCTGTGGCACAGAGTTCCACAAATTCACTAATCTGGATGAAAATGTTTTTTCTCATCAGTGATAGGCAAAGAGCCATTTCAGGTAACATTTTTTGTAAAGATTTTTTTAGCTGTATTTTTTTTTTAGGTTATTTATTGAAACATAAGATTATTAAGGGTTTGGACACGCTAGAGGCAGGAAACATGTTTCCAATGCTGGGAGAGTCCAGAACCAGGGGCCACAGTTTAAGAAAAAGGGGTGGGCCATTTAGAACAGAGATGAGGAAAGACTTTTTCACACAGAGTTGTGAATCTGTGGAATTCTCTGCCTCAGAAGGCAGTGGAGGCCAACTCACTGGAGGCTTTCAAGAGAGACATAGATATATAGAGCTCTTAAAGATAGCAATCAGGGGATATGGGGAGAAGACAGGAATGGGATACTTACTGATTATGGATGATCAGCCTGAATGGCGGTGCTGGCTCGAAGGGCCGAATGGCATATTCCTGCACCTATTGTCTATTTCATGAAATATATCTCTTTTGGGGGTTATTTTACTGCTTATGTGTTAGAAAAATTCCAAGCTTCTGTTATGTAAACCACCAGCAAAAAGCTTGAGAATCACTTTCAATTTATTGAAATGCATAAAAAAACCCCGGTTCATTATACAGCAAGACAATGATCCCAAACAAACTGCTCATGCAACAAAGGAGTTTTTCAAAGCTATAAAATGCAAGCATGATATTCACCTCCAGTAAAAAAGTAGGAAATATTGGCCGGGGATGCAGGAGGCTCGCTATGCCAGTGGTCATTGACAAATCCACACCTGACTCCTGAAGAGTTTCTGATCTGTCGGACAGGTGTTTGGGGATTTTTCTTTATTAAGGAGAGAATTCTTCTGTCATCAGCTGTGGTTTTCCTTGGCATGTCAGTCCCTTTGCGATTAGTAAACTCACCAGTGCTCTTGTTCTTGATGATGTTCCAAACAGTTGATTTTGGTAAGCCTAATGTTTGGCTGATGTCTCCAACAGTTGTATTCTTTTTTCTCAGTCTCATAATGGTTTATTTGACTGTCATTGGCACAACTTTGGTCCTCATGTTGATAAACAGCAATAAAAGTTTCCAATGTTTAAAAGCTCTCTTATAGCTGCTTTAAGGAGGCAATTAAACACACCTAAGCAATTACAAATGCCTGTAAAGCCATTTCTCCCAAACATTATGGTTACCTGAAATGGGGAGACTGTGTGTAAACACAACTGTAATTTCAACATGATGAAACCAAAATTTATTTTAAAAAATGGCCTTTAATAAAATCTGATAATGTGCACTTTAACCACATGTGATTTTTTTAATATTACATATCTTAAATTATGGTATACAGAGGCAAATAAATAAATGATGGGCCTTCGTCCCAAACATTATGGAGGGCACTGTATAAGGAATGCTGGTCATCATTGGCTGGGGCATGCATATAATATACAGAGGGGTCATGGAAGAACTTTATAAAACATGGGTTAGTATTGTGTGTATTTTGGCCATATCAGGAGGGATGTGGTTGCACTGGAGAAAATACTGTGGAGACATGCTAGGATGTTGCTTGGGATGGAGGGGGTTCTGAGGAAGATACGTTTCACCCAGATTGTGGAATGCGCTGCCTGTGAAGGTGATGGAAACAAGCACTCTCACTCTATTCAAAGAGTATCTGGATGAACACACAAATTGCCACGACAGAAAGCCATGGGTAATTGGGATGACTGTAAATAGGTACTTGATATTCGGCATGGACATCCTGTGCTCCATGATTCTGTGACCACCCGTCTGACGCATTGATTGGAAGGATGACATATAATATGTCATTTCACTTTAGAAATAGATTATTAATTTAAGACGTTGCAGTATGAATGGCATTATTAGACACAAAAAGCTGGATTAACTCTGCGGGACTGGCAGCATCTATGGAGAGAATGAATGGGTGACGTTTCAGGTCGAGACCCTTCTTCAGACCCTTCAGCATTCAGACTTCTTCAACATTATTAATAACATCGGGGTGAATACTGCTGACCAGAACCATCAGTGTTGACTCATTTAATTTGCAGTACTTCCTGGGCTCACACTTTAAGCTACCAACTGCAAAACTCCTGGACCTACTGCCAGTTTTGCAATACCAAAAATAAGTCCAGCGGCTAACCAGAAGCTTGTTCGGTTTCAATAGCATTACAGAGAGAACCAACCACGTAGACCCTGTTCTATGTTAGTCCTCTGCAGAATCCGAGGCCCTCCTGATTTCAAAAGGGATTCTATAGTATTAGGAAGCAGGTGAGATAAGTTACACAAAACGTATTGTAACTTGTCTTTTTTAAATTATTTCCTTTTTTTTTCAAATCATTTCATTACTTACCTCAAATTTAATAAAATCATTACAAATTATAAAATAATCCTCTCAGATTTCATCTAACCAAGCTGGAGCTGCTAGTTGTCTACCTGCAAAGGCTTTTGGAAGTTTGTCCATACTGCAGAGCCAGAGGCCCTACTATTCCTAAATCCTGTGTGTTGAGTGCCGGCAAAAATGTTCTCCGTATCTAGTTTACGTAAATGTTGATATGCAGAGATGTTTGGCAGGATTCGAGCCACAGAGGGACGTGGCCTGCAAGTTCACGTTTCTGTATTTCTGTATTTACAAAGTGTTTTTTGCCTTTAATAATTTTCATTGTTTTATTTCCTCTGTTTTTAATGATTTTTTTATATTTCAAAATAGACTTTATTCAAGTAATAAATATTTACGATACATCAACCGTGCGAAAAATCCATCCGACATTTTCGGCGGCTATACAAATTGTTCCATGCAGTCTATACACATTTTTCAAATTTTGCGAATCGATCCCCCACCCGTGCCACTCATGTGGCCCACTGGCGTGGGATACCTTCCCTTATTTTGAGGGGCGTCTCCACCATACTGTGCCCCCCATGTCCAGCAGCGGAAGGACCTTAGACTGTGGCCCTCCCCCACCGAGCTTTGGCGTTGGCTGCACCGAGCTTCAGTGCGTCCCTCAGCACGTACTCCTGCAGTCTGCAGTGGGCCAGTCGGCAACATTCCCCGACGGACATCTCGCTCTGCTGGGTGGTGAACAACGCTCGGGCAGACCAGAGAGCGTCTTTCGCCGAGTTGATAACCCTCCAGCAGCACTTGATGTCAGTCTCTGAATGTGTCCCTGGGAACAGTCCGTAAATCACAGAGTCCTCTGTGACGGAGCTGTTTGGAATAAAGCGTACCAGGGACCCTTGCATTTTCCTCCAGACTCTTTGGGCAAATCCACACTCTGCAAAGAGGTGGGCAACCGTCTCCACTCCATAGCAGCCGTCCCGAGGGCAGCGTGCGCTGGTAGTGAGGTTCCGACGGTGCAGGAAGGATCTGACTGGGAGGGCTCCCCTCACCGCCAGCCAAGCCAGGTCTTGGTGCTTGTTGGTGAGTTCTGGCGATGAAGCATTTTGCCAGACAAGCTGGGCAGTCTGCTCAGGGAACCACGCCACCGGGTCCATCGAGTCCTTTCCCTGCAGCGCCTGCAGGACATTCTGTGCTGACCACTGCCCAATGGACATGTGGTCAAAGGTGTTGGTCCGGAAGAACCTTTCCACAGACGACAGATGGGGCGGCAGTGTCCAGCTGACTGGCACCTTGCCTGTTTTTAATGATGTTTCTTTTCTCTCAAGAGAAAGAAGATAAATTTTCTAAAAAGGAAAATAATGTTGACTTTTTTTAAGTTTCCGCATCCATCCAGTCGTCTGTGGTTGATGTTTTGTTCATGAGTTTAGATTGGTATAAGCTCTTCCCAATGCCATTTAAACATAGTAAGGCATAATGTAAGAGTCTTTGAAGAAAGAAAGTGGAGAAGGTACAACAAATGGGCTACAACAATGCAATTGAATTAATTGATCAATCAGAAATGATTGAACAGACTAGGGCTCTTATTTGGTGTATTTGGTTTAAATACACCAAATGGTTTAAATAACTGTGTTATTTGGTTTAAATAGTATCCAATGGTGGTAGCAATTGGAACAACAGAAACAAATTCTAGACGCATTAACAACCATGCTGAGTTTAAAACATGTTTGACTGGAGATTAAGTCTTTGTCTAGGCTGGAACTAGAACTCAGAGCCTTCCGACTCACTGAGCCAAAGCTGACCACATCAAGTGTCATTAAAAAAAATTGTTTAAGCTAATAATTACTGAAAGGTTATGCATTTTCTTTCTTGTTCATTTCTGTGTTCTTATTTCCTGTTTAGTTCTGGGAAGTCATCAGTGATGAGCATGGTATTGATCCCACAGGAACATACCATGGAGAGAGTGATCTGCAGCTCGAGAGAATTAATGTCTATTACAATGAGGCCACAGGTATCAAAATCAGTTTTGCATCACAATATATCACAGGTGTATTACTGCTTTCTACTAAAAAAAATGGACACAAAGTGCTGGAATAAATCTGTGGGTCAGGTAGCATTGCTGTAGAACGTGGATAGGTAACATTTCGGGTCGGGACCTTTCTTCAGACTGATTGTGGTGGGGAGAGGGGAGAGACAAAGCTGGGAGAGAGGAGGGGATGGGTCTGGTTGGACAAGTGATATATCGATACAGGTGAGGAGGGGGGTTGATTGGAAGATGGTTGGACAAAGGTCAGAGATTAGAAGACAAAAAGGTGTGAGACAAGTAGACAAGTAGAGATGCAAATAGTGAAGCCAGAGGAAGGAATGTAGGTGGAAGGGGAGAAATGTGTGTGAATCCAGGTGAGGCACCGGGAAACAGGGAGGGGTTTCTACTGTTTGTTTATATACCTTTATTTAACACTACATTTAAATAGGTGGTAAATATGTGCCTCGCGCTATACTGGTGGACCTGGAACCTAGTACTATGGACTCTGTCCGTTCTGGACCTTTTGGGCAGATTTACAGACCTGATAACTTTGTGTTTGGTAAGTAAAGCGTTTCAGAAAATACTGATACTGTGTGGTAGAATCATGGACTTCAACTTAAAGTTATTTACGGGTTGTGTTCAGAATTTTTTGTCCGTGTTTGTTTGTTTAGTGTTTTGAGGATTAGTAAATTGGTTGTACATTATTGAACTTCTACAACTGCAGGATTTAAAAAAAATCAGTCTAAATAAATTAAATGCAGTAATATTGCATTAGTGTTGTAGATATGCAAAACAAGGTTGATGACAATACAGCTGCAATGGAACAATCGGCGACTGTGTTCATTCTGACTCCTTGCAAAAACTATCCAGGTAATCCCCAACCCTCCCCCTTTCTGCGTGGTCCACATATTTTCCCTTTGAAAGTTATTGACACTTCATGCAGAATCCTTTTAGGCAATGTATTCCAGGTCATTATAATCACCTTCTGAAAAGAAAGAAACAATATTCTGCAGTTTACACCCCAGCGGTATGAATATTGACTTCTATAACTTCAAGTAACCCTTGCTTTCCCTCATTCTCCATCCCTTCCCCTTCCCAGTTCTCTGACTAGTCTGACTGTCCCTCTGGTTACATTGTATCTCTGTTTGCTTTGTTGCCACTCTCTCCTAGCTAACAATGGTCTATTCTCTTACACTTCCTTATCTCCAGGACTCCCTCTCCCCTGTCTGAAGATGGGTCTCAACCCAAAACGTCACCCATTCCTTCTATCCAGAGATGCTGCCTATCCAACATTTTGTGTTTATCTTTGGTGCCAACCAGCATCTGCAGTTCCTTCCTAAGCAATATTCCTACTACCTGCTGACTCTTCTTTTTGTCAATTATTTTAAATCTACTTCCTCTGATTATTGCCCATGACCTGTTCGTGGAATGCTCTTGCATTACCCTTAACCTCTGCTTTAAGGAGAGAATCCTGGTTTGGATGACATTTCAGGATGAACCAAGGAACAAAAAGGAAAGGGAGCTGAAGCAGTTTCAAGTATGTTTTAAAAAGTAATTAGATATAGATTTGAAAAGGAAAAAAAATCCAGGCATTGGAAAAGAGCAGGGAAGTGAGCCTGATCAGACTTTTCTTCAAAGAGCAATGACTGACAGGATAGGTTAGGTGTCCTCCATATGTGCTGTATGATTCAATAATTATTTTATCGTCTCTCATCCCAGGTCTGGTTTCGTAAATCTCTCTTGCGCTTTCATCAAATCCATGATATTGTTGCACGAGAAATAAATGATCTAATACTGCTGAGGCCAAAGCAATTAATTTAGAAGTCTCAGACATCATCCATGTTTTTATATTCTGGTCCTTTCTCAGGTCAAATATGATTTATTATTATGTTTATTCTGCATACATCAAAAATTCAAAGTTCAAAATTCCAGATCTACATTCCTGTACAATTTAATTTTTATTGGTCTCATAAGAACAAATGAAATGTATGTGGGAAGAGGGCCGTCAACCTTTGAATGTTGTAGCCATTCAGATGGATCATTGTTTCTTCGTTTCAAGGCTGATTCCGGCTTGATCCCCACATCTCTTGATTTTCTTGCAGTCCAAAAATCTATCAAGTTTAGCCACAAATATACTCAGTAATCAACTATTCACAATATTCTTGGAGAGAGAATTTTCAGAGCCGAGCAAGATTGAAGAATTTCTTCCTCATTTTCATTCGAAATTGCCAATCCCTTATCCTGAGACAATGGTGCCCTGTTCTGGATGGCCCAACTTGTCAGCATCTTTTGCCAAAAAAATTACTTTAAAATCCCCTTTCACACTTCCTCCTTCTCCATTGAAACCCATGTCCCCACGATTTAGATACCTCCGCAAGGGGAAACAAATATTGCGGAGTTGTAGGGATTTACTGTACAGAAATGGGTCTTGTGGCCCAACTGGACAGTTACCTATGTGAGCTTGTCCCATTTACCTGCATTTGGTCCATAATTCCAGAAACATTTTCTATCCATTTACTGGTCCAAATGTCTTTCAAACGTTGTAATTCTACCGAACATTACCACTCCCTCAGGCTGTTGATTCCACAAACCCCACCCTCTTCTGTGTGGAAAAAGTTGCTCCACAGGTCCACTTTCAAAGTCAAAGTCAAACAAGCTTTATTGTCATTTAGAAATACATTGACATATGCAGTTCCAAACGAAATTACAATGTTCAGAGTGACTACTTTAGCCAGAGAAGGAATATTTGAATAAACCTGGCATTAAGTTTTCCTCATAAAATAAATTTATTATATAGTAATAAATATTACTGAGTATAACATGCTATTTATTATTTTGAACCTGATCCACTATTCCTTGTGGAGGGCAACCCAACAAGGAAAATAAAAACAAACAAAATTAGTTTTTTCAGGTATATAAATGGAAGAGGTCCAAAAGGTCGAAAATCTCCCTGGAGAAGAAGATTCGGGAACAAGGAAATGGCAGCAAATATTTGCAATAGTTTCTGCAGTGGAGCACAGTGAATATCCCATTAATATTCAATAGGGCTGGGAGGAATTAATACAATGTAGCGGCACCTGCTGGTGCTTGTGGGTAGTTGAACACTACGGTTGGCTACCTCGGTCATGTGACTGTGGGGAGGGGTTTTGTTTTCGCTCATTTTCTGGGCAAGCAGCATTCATTCTTTTTCGACCACCGTTGTGCAAAGAGCGTTTGTGTTTAGCTGTTGTATGATCTCCATTGTTTTCACCGCTTTAACAATAAAGCTTGTTTGGAAACCAACTATCATCTCGACTCACTAAATTGGTGACCCCGACGAGCCCAATTGATCTGCAGGACGATTCAGTTCCCGACGCCCATCAGAGCGCCGTCAACCTCCGATGCCGGTATTTTGGCCTGAGCAGCTGCAGGTGTGGTTTGCACGTGTGGAAGCGCAGTTCTACCTGTGCTGCATTGTCATGTACGAGACAAAATATCTTCATGTGGTAGGACCCCTGACGCAGGAGTCAGCCTCCCGTCTGCTGCCGTTTCTGCAGAACCCACCCGCGACCGCCGAGTACAACGACCTCAAGGCCCTCTGACTGCACACTTTCGGGTTCAGCCGCTGGGGCCACGCTGCCTGCCTTCTACACATGGATGGTTTGGGAGATCCCAAGCCATTGGTCCTCATGGCTGAGATGCTTGCGTTAATGGATGGCCACCACCCATGCCTGCTATTCGAGCAGGCATTCCTAGAACAAATGCCAGACGATGTCCGCCTCATGCTCGCAGGTGCGGATTTCGCCGATCCTCTGCAACTCGCCGAACGGGCCGACGAACTCTGGCTGCAGAAACATCAAGATGGTTACGCCATTAGCCGCGTGTCTGCACCGCGTGAGCGCGCCCTTCACGTCAGCGGAACCGCAATGAGGCCCCGCCCACAAATTTCAGAGCGGAGCCACAGCAGCGATCCGGGACTCGTGATAGGCACCGTTGGTGTTTCTATCACCTCCGCAATGGGGTGGAGGTTCGACACTGCCGCCAAACCCTGTAGGTTTCAGGGAAATGCCTCGGCCGATTGTCTGTAGAGGCAATCTCGATTGGCCCAAACAACCGCCTCTACGTACACGACCACCACTCCGGCCGCCGTTTCCTAGTGGACTCCGGCGCAATCACCAGCTGGGCACGATCGGGCTTGACACTCATGCTGGTAACTGGGGCCCCGCGCTCACTGCCGTAACGGAAGCACCATCCGAACGTATGGCACGTGGACCCTTGCACTTACCTTCGACTCCCGCCCGTACGAGCTGGCAGCTGCTGACATCATACGTCCCCTATTCCAGTGCCTGTCGGGTAAACCGCAGGACCTCGTGTGGTCCGAGGAGGCGTACGCGGCTTTCGTGGGTGCCAAGGCAGCCATAGTATACGCTACCATGTTGGTGCACCTGCGTGCTTCTGACCCTACCGCGCTCACCATAGACGCCGCAGATGCTGCTGTAGGTGGTGTTCTGGAGCAAGTACAGCACTTTCGACCATGAGCTTCTGGCGCCGTACCTGGCCGTCAGGCATTTCGGGTATTTCATCGAGGGCCGGCTGTTCACCACGTTGACAGACCACAAGCCCCTTACATTCGCCCTGGGTAAGATCGCTGATCCGTGGTCCGCCCATCAGCAGCGGAACCTTGCCTACATCTCGGAATTTACGACCGATATCCACCATGTTCCTGTCGTTCCGGTCATTACATACAGGTCCCCACTCGGTTCCGTACCTCGGGTTCTGGGGAGGGTCCTGTAGCGGCTCCTGCTGGTGCCTATGGGTAGTCGTACCCTGTTGTTATGTGACTGTGGGGAGGGGTTTTGTTTTTGCACGTCTTCTGGGAAAGCCCCAGTCATTCTTTTTAGACCACCCTTGTGGTAAGAGCGTTGGTGTTTAGCTGTTGTATTATCTCTATTGTTTTCACAGCTTTAACAATAAAGCTTGTTTAGAGACCAACTATCGACTTGCTAAAACAATCACTTTTACTGGAGCCATGAGACAATCCTAACTACTGCACCACTATCTTTTTCAACACGTGATTGTTTCACTATATATATTGAATGATTCTACCTTATCAACCTCCTACTGTAAACTGTTTATGAAGACACTAGTGTATCTATATTGCAGAAGAGCTCTCAGCCAGCAACCACCACTTCCTTTCCAACACACAAACCGTGCTTTATAAATTCAAAGGTGCAACAAAATGTCTTGTTCTCAGGAAGCTCATAAGGTGCACAGCATGTGTACAATAATGATAAATGTAACAATAAGTACAATGAGTTCAAAGAAAATGGTGCAAGATTGCCAAAAAATTGCATAACAACAGTGGGTGGGAGTTGCAACCTTCACATGGTCCGCCCTACTTCGACAAATGCAATCAACCTGGTGTGCACAATCAAATAAGATCTAATAGAACAAGTTGTCCTACAACTTTAGGCTCCGCACGCATACGCAAGAAGAGGACGCATAACAACAGTATAATGGAAGAGAGAAAAGGGAATGGCCAGGGTGGCAGGAATCTGTGCTGATACTTTTAATCTTCCTGCTGCAAAGCACCACGAAGATGCACTGGATGGATGGAAGTGATGGACTGCGCTGTGTTCACCACTCTCTCTGCAGGTTCAGGCAATTAAGAGAAGAGCAATTGCCATACCAGGCTAATATGTATTCCATCAGATTACTTTTCACAGTGCATTTGTAGAAGTTAAGAGAATCCTCATAGAATCTTCTCAAATGCCGAAGAAAGTAAATAAGCCGATGCACGTTCTTGATCACCCCAACAATGTGAAGGTGTGAAGTTAGTTTACGGATGTCTCAGAACTTGAAACTGTCGATCATCTCTACATGTGTGCCATTGAGGAGGATGGCTGTGTTCAACCCCTCGCTTCTTTAGGTCAACAACCAATTCTTTCTTCCTGCTGAAGTTAAAGGCTAGGTTGTTGTCCCGACGTCAATGACACAAGGTACTGTTTCATGTACCATTTCATCGCTGTTGTAGATCTCGATGATAACAGTGGTATCATCGGAAAACTTAAAAGCTCGGGTTAGTTTACTTTAATTCATTGTCACTGGGGTACAGTGAATATCGTTTTTGTTGTGTGTTAGCCAGTCAGTGAAATGACTATACATGATTACAATCAAGCCTTCACAGTGTTACGGTACAGGATACAGGGAATTATGTTTAATGCAAGATAAAGTAAAGTCCAATTAAATATAGTCCAATGATCTCTAATGAGGTAGATGGTAACTCGGGACTGCTCTCTAGTTAGTGATGGGTCAGCAGTATACTTACCCATAAAAGTCATGGGTGTACAGGTAGCAGAAGAAAGGACTCAGCACACATCCCTGAGGGGCACCAGTCTTGAGGGTCAAAATGACGGAAATGTTATGACCATTTCTAACCGATTGATGTCTGTCAGTGAGGAAGTCCAGGAGCCAGTTGCGGATGAACGCGGCAAGGCCCAGAAGTTTAAGGATGAGCTTATTCAGCCTTGGTGTTGAAGACTGAGCTGTAGTCAGTGTCATAGTCATTGTCACTGTATGTCATGTTGTCACTTGCGGGTGGAGCACCAAGGCAAATTCCTTGTATGTGAATACTTGGCCAATAGTCATAGCATAGCATCCTGTCATAGGAGTTCCTATTAACAAGGTGATACAAAGTCGTTATAGTGTCTCCTCAGATCCTGGTGAACTTCTACCGCTGCACCATCGAGAGCATCCTTACCAACTGCATCACAGTTTGGTATGGCAACTGCTCTGTCTCCGACCGGAAGGCATTGCAGAGGGTGGTGAAAATTGCCCAACGCATCACCGGTTCCTCGCTCCCCTCCATTGAGTCTGTCCAAAGCAAGCGTTGTCTGCGGAGGGCGCTCAGCATCGCCAAGGACCTCTCTCACCCCAACCATGGACTGTTTACCCTCCTACCATCCGGGAGGCGCTACAGGTCTCTCCGTTGCCGAACCAGCAGGTCCAGGAACAGCTTCTTTCCGGCGGCTGTCACGCTACTCAACAACGTACCTCAGTGACTGCCAATCACCCCCCCCCCCCCCCCCCCCCCCGGACACTTATTGTTATTTATCCAAATCATTTGCTGTGTCGCTCTTCCAGGGAGATGCCAAATGCATTTCGTTGTCTCTGTACTGTACACTGACAATGACAGTTAAAATTGAATCTGAATCTGAATCTGAATCTAGTGCAAGAGAGATTCACCTATTATCCCTGTGCTCAAATTACAAGGGATTTAGGCTGTCATTAGATGTGATTAGCTGGAAGGGCCAATTTCTCTTGACAGTGATGTCGGTAACTAGGAGGATTAGAGGTCAGTTGTAAAAAAACCTTCAGAGTGAGGAGAGTCTGGAATTCACTGACTGAAAAGATGATGGAAACAGAGAACACGATCAAATTAATAAGGTACTTAGGTGAGAAGTTGAAGAGCAGTAGTTCACATGACTGCAGATTGAGGTGGAGGTTATCAACATCGCATCAGGTTGGGCCAGCTCAGAAGTCTTCTTCAGTGTCATAAGTGCCCATGATTTTGGAGCACCTTTCATGATCTCAGAATGTTACAAAGTGCTTTGTTGTCTTGGAATGCAGGAAATATGATTTTAAGGTAAGTGGGGATGATTTACTAGAAATCTTTCATATAGAGGGTGGTGATATATGGACTGAGCTGCCAGAGAAGGTATTTGAGGCAGCTACTATAACAGCATTTAAAGGACATTTGGACAGGTACATGAACAGGAAAGGTTTTGAGGGATAAGTGCCAAATATGGACAGGTGCAACTAGTGTAGATGGGGTACCTTAGTTGTCATGGGCAAGTTGGGCCGAAGTGTTTGTTTCCGTGTATGACTCTGTGGCTAATTTTGGCTCATTTGTATCTGAACAACCTTTTGAATTAATCAGTTTATTGGCCAAGTATTCACATACATGGAATTTGCCTTGGTGCTCCTCCCGCAAGTGACAACATGACATACAGTGACAGTTAGGAATGACACATAAAACATTAATAAATCATTATCAATTAAACATATCAATGTGAACTGACAACAACCTGGATTGCAATGACCAGGTAGTGATAGTTTCAGACGTCAGTTGAGTAATATTGTTCATCGAGGAGAATTTCCCAGGTCTTCCTGGAATCGTGTAAGTGGACCTTTTATGCTTACCCATACTTGCACCCAGAGCTTCAGTCCATCTCCATGCAGAAGAAAGCATCTCCAACAGTGCACCACTTCCTTATTTCAGCACTGGAATTTCAACCTTGATTTGCGCTCAAGTCTCTGAACTCACAGCCTTCTAACTCAGAGATCATAGTACTACCAAGCTGAGCCTATCTCGTTGACCCGGGAACCATGATTCTGATGGCCACATTTTTCCATCTCCTCCCCTTTCGGCTTTCCGCAGAGACCGCTCCCTCCATAACTCCCTGGTCAATTTGTCCCTTCCCACTCAAACCACCCTTTCTCCTGGCACTTTCCCTTGCAACCGCAGGAAATACTACACTTGTCGCTTTACCTCCCCCCTTGACTCCATCTAAGCACCCTAGCAGTCTTTGCAGGTGCGTCAGAGGTACACCTGCACCTCCTCCAACCTCATCTATTGCATCCGCTGCTCTAGATGTCAGCTGCTCTACATCAGTGAGACCAAGCGTACGCTTGCCGATCGCTTCGCCCAACACCTCCACTCGGTTCGCAGTAACCAACCTGATCTCCCAGTGGCTCAGCACTTCAACTCCCCTTCCCATTCCGAATCCCACCTTTCTGTCCTGGGCCTCCTCCATGGCCAGAGTGAGGCCCACTGTAAATTGGAGGAGCAGCACCTCATATTTCGCTTGGGTAGTTTACATCCCAGTGGTATGAACATTGACTTCTCCAATTTTAGGTAGTCGCTGCATTCTCCTTCTTCCAGACTTGGAGTAAAATGTAGATAATTTACCGTCATTGTTGAACCAATATGGAAAAGGAATTAAAGTAAAATAGAACACGTTGTAAGAACAACTTTTCCACACAGAAGTGCCAAAGCCAGTTTCCCTGCTGCAATATTCACAATTGAAGAAGGGGGTTGGCCAAAAATTCTTTATATATATTGGAAGGGTAGTATCGAAAAGGACAAGAACCTTGTTCCAAATGCAAAGGGCAAAAGAATAAATAACTGTGCTCTCGAGTCTGAAAGAGAAGGTAGTAATTATATTGTAAAGGAATCTAACACATTAAATGATTTAATAAAGTCTGGATATTAATTTCACCATGGGACAATAAAAAAAGAGAAACATTTATTTAAGCAGGTATTAGAAAGTTGTTTCTATAAGGGGTGATGAATATCTGGAGCATTCGGCCACATTGGGTGTTAGATAAACTCCCCTGGAGGGGTGTTCAGAACTGCAGGAGTTACCAGAAGGTGAACTTGATGATCAAATGGTCTAACCTTAACCTTAACTGCTCTTGTGCCTTTAAGTAAAACATGTTATTTGGCCTTTGTTCTAGGGCGCAGTGGTGCCTCTAACAACTGGGCCAAAGGTCACTACACTGAAGGTGCTGAGCTAGCTGACTCTATTATGGATGTGGTGAGGAAGGAGGCCGAGGGGTGTGACTGTCTCCAGGGATTTCAACTCACTCATTCATTGGGTGGTGGTAGTGGTGCTGGCATGGGCACTCTCATCCTTAACAAGATTCGTGAAGAATACCCTGACAGAATGATGCTCTCTTTCAGTATTATTCCATCACCCAAAGTATCAGATGTTGTAGTTGAACCGTACAATGCGACCCTGTCAATTCACCAGCTCATTGAGAATACAGACGAGACATTTTGCATTGATAATGAAGCTCTCCATGATATTTGTGTCCGAACTCTCAAACTTACCAGCCCCACATATGGTGACATGAACCATTTGATATCTGCCACGATGAGTGGTGTAACCACCTGCCTTCGCTTCCCTGGCCAGCTCAACGCTGACCTCCGTAAACTAGCAGTGAACATGGTCCCCTTCCCTCGCCTGCACTTTTTTGTGCCTGGCTTTGCTCCTCTGACCAGCCGTGGTAGCCAGCAGTACCGCGCCATCACCGTGCCCGAGCTCACCAAGCAGATGTTCGATGCTAAAAACATGATGGCCGCCTGCGACCCTCGGCACGGCCGCTACCTGACTGTTGCCGCTATTTTCCGGGGCCGCATGTCCATGAAAGAAGTGGACGAACAGATGCTGAACGTGCAGAATAAAAACAGCCCGTACTTTGTGGAGTGGATCCCGAACAACGTCAAGACGGCTGTGTGCGATATCCCACCCCGAGGACTCAGGATGGCCTCCACTTTCATCGGCAACACGACAGCCATCCAGGAGCTGTTCAAACGCATCGGTGAGCAGTTCTCCGCCATGTTTCGCAGGAAAGCCTTCTTGCACTGGTACACCGGCGAGGGCATGGACGAGGCAGAGTTCACCGATGCCGAGGCCGACATGCTTGACCTGATAGCCGAGTATCAGTATTACCAGGAAGTTAAAGTTCATGAACAACCTGAGTATTATGTCGATGAAGACGAAGAGGAGGAGCCCTGACTACGGCTGACGTAAGATTCCAACCTGTAAGAGGGAGGCGCCGTCTTTCTTCTGCACTATTCAAGTCTCATTTCAATACTGATTGAACTACAATTAAAGTTGCCTGACAGCTCTCATAGAGTATTGACTTGTTAAGATTAGAAGTAATATGTGCTTTTTGACATTAACTGTATAGGCAGGAGAAACACTACAGCCCATTTTGGGTTCTTATCCACACATGTCTAACAGTACATTTCTACAAGCCCTGAAATGTGATGCCTGCATTGGCAAAGAAAGTGAGTACTTCCCATTGTTATATGATATTTTTCTCACAACTTTTATATTTTGTTGTAAAATGTTTACATGAGCTAAGGAACAGGGAACTTGTATTTCTGCAGCATCTGCCATGATATCAGGGTGCTGAAAGTACTTTGCCGTTAATGAACTGCTTTTGGAAGTGTAGTCATTCTTATAATGTAAGAAACTGAATCATTAATTGCACATCATAATGTCCCATAAAAAGGTACGTGTAACATCCAGATCAATTGCTTAAGTGTAGGAAGGAACTGCAGATGCTGGTCTAAATCTAAAATAATCTTTAGAAGTCTCGACCATGTGGAGAGAAAAACAGCATTAACATTTCAGGTCAATGCCTTTTTATCAGAATTGGAAAATTAAGAAAAGAACCACGTTTAAATTGCAGAGAGTGGGAGGGTGGAGACTACTAAGAATATCAGTGAGGGAGATGTAAACCTGGGTAGTGTAGATGACATGTTTGCTTTCAATGTCATCTGAGAGAGGAGAATGAATGATGTTTAATTGTAGTTTATCTGTACGAAGATGTGTAACCTGAACAAAATGAATTGGGGTCATTGGAGACAAAAATAAAACAATGATTCTAATATGCAGAACACTGAAATGAGAGGTAAATGTCGAGAGTGTTTTATTGTCAAAGATAGACACAAAAAACGGGAGTAACTCAGCGGGACAGGCGGCATCTCAGGAGAGAAGGAATGGGTGACGTTTTGGGTCAAGAACCTTCTTGTCATATGTCCCAAAAGGAACAATTATATTATGTTGTGCTGCTGCTGCAAGTAACAATAAGTAAACAATATAATAAACGAGAAAAAAATAATATATATACACACATATATAAGTACGCATAAAAACAAATAATAATAGTGGAAAAATACTAAACCAATGCCCCCAAGTCGATGTAGTTCAGAGCTTATTTGGAGGTTGTAGTATTTAACATCCTGATGGCTGTAGGGAAGAAGCTGTTCCTGAGCCTGAACATTACAGTTGTCTGGCTCCTATATCTTATTCCCGATGGCAGGAGAATGCGGCCATGGTGGTGTGGGTCTTTGATGATGCTGGCTGCCTTTTTTGGCAGCGACCTCTGTAAATCCCTTCGATGGTGGGGAGAACCCGTGCTGGGCTGGACTGTGTTCACCAAAGATCATAGATCTCATTATCTTTGGTGTTCAATACTTTTTGCAGTCTTCGTTGCTGCACATTCAAGTTGCCAAACCAGGCCATGATGCAACCAGTCAGTATGCTCTCTACTGTACACCAGTAGACGTTCAAAAGAGTCCTCTCTGACATACCAATGTAAGAAGGGTACTGCAATAATCTTGGGTTTAGGTTTAATAGTGTCATGTGCAGGCTATTCTAAATCCAGTTTTGTGAAGTGAAAAATGGTTAATTGAAGATCAGGTAGTCTTTTGGGAACAGAAACCATAACGTTTCTCACCAGTTTGGCTCCAGTTTTACAGTTCATTTTTCAACAATTGCTTGACTCGGGCGATGTACCGCTGGATTGGAGGAAGGCCAACATCACTCCTCTCTTTAAGAAGGGTTCAACCACCAACCCAGCAAATTATCATCCTGTTTCACTAACAAGTGCTTGCTGGAAATTGCTGGAGCATATCATTGATAGCAATCTGATGCGTCACGTGAGCAAACATAATATTCTTCCCGACAACCAACATGCATTTAGGAGGCATAGATCATGCGAGTCTCAGCTTATCCTGACAATAAATGACCTGGCCAAGCACCTTGACAGTAACATCATCATGGATTTAGTTGTACTGGACTTTTCTAAAGCATTTAATGTCATCCCGCACCAGAGACTGCTTCGGAAGCTTGACTTCTACGGTATTCGTTCCAACACGAAATGATGGATTTCCAGTTTCCTGACAAAACGTCTTCAGCACGTGTGTGTGAACGGAAAGAGTTCCAATTGGCACCCAGTGTTGAGTGGTACTCCCCAGGGCACAGTACTTGGCCCACACCTGTTTTTGCTTTACATCAATGACATCCATGAAAAAGTCGCAAGTACGACCAGACTATTCACTGATGATTGTTTGCTGTACCGTCCAATTAAGTCAGCTGATGATGAAGATACTCTCCAAAAGGATCTCGATAATATGGTCGAGTGGTCACAACAATGGGGCATGCAGTTCAACCCTTCCAAATGTGAAACCATGCGTGTCACCAGAAAGAGGAATCCAGGCGTCACATCTTACAACATACTTGGTGTCACCCTTGAAGAATCCAAACAAACCAAGTATCTTGGCATCAAATTGCAGAATGATCTACGTTGGAATGGTCAGACTTATCATGCAACAGTGAAATCAACAGGTGTCCTAAACTTCCTGAGGCGCAACTTCCATCATTGTTCAGCTTCTGTCAAGGAGAAGCTGTATTTCACCCTCGTTAGACCTCATCTGAACTACGCAGTTGCAGCTTGGGACCCATCCACAGATAAAAACATTTCATCCATCGAACGTGTCCAAAGACAGGCCGCTCGATTTGTTACTAACACCTACGAGAGAGAAGCGAGTGTCACCAAACTTCTAAATTCTCTGGGGTGGAACCCTCTCTAAGACAGACGTGAAGCTCACTGTTTGACCTGTTTTTACAAAATGTTAAATGGTCAGCTAGACATAGATCACAAGACCTACACCAACCCCAAACCAATTAGGAGCAGACGAGGGCATTCGATCCAATTTGTGGTCCCAGCCTCAAAAACAGATGTGTACAGCAATTCGTTCTTCCCACGCACTATTAAAGCATGGAATAAACTCCACCAAACCACGGTTGCCCAGCCAGATGCAACTAAATTTAAAGTGTCACTTTCTTCTCAATAACCCTCTCTGGCTAAACCCCTCCCTTCACCACCTCCAGTTTAAATTCCAGTTGAAATATTTTGGAGGACCAAGTAACCAAGAACCAAGAAGAACGTGATGGAATTTTATGTTAAGATTCAAAGTGATTCTGAACCAGGGTTGTAAATCCGAATAAGGCAAATGGAAGTATAAAATGGTTTGATACATTAAAGGAATTACATGGAGATGGGTCTCGACCCAAAACGTCACCCATTCGTTCTGTCCAGAGATGCTGCCTGTCCCGCTGAGTTACTCCAGCTTTTTGTGTCTATCTAAAGTAATTACGTTGACAGGTATGAGAGCACATAAACAATGGCAAACTTTCAAAGAATTAATACATGATATATATATCCCTTTAAGGCGAAATAAAACTTAATAGGACGTGGTTTATAGCTGCGCCTATCAGGAAAAGTTAAATAATGTATCAGATCAAAGCATATTATATTGCCAAAAACAGTAAATCAAATGCTTGGGAGAATTTCAGAATTCAGCAAAGGAGGCACCAGACATTGACAGGGAAAGGAAAGTACAATAAATTTGAGAGCAGTTCACAAGATAAATCAAAACAAATTGTAAAAATCTTTTATATTTGTGTAAAAAGGAAAGATTAGTCAAAGTTAGTATGGATCCCTGACAGACCGAGACAGAAGAAATTATATTTGGGCAGAAGGAAGTGGTAGAGAGTTACAAAAATATTTAGTGTTTGACTTCATAGAAGAACAGAGAAAATCCTCTCTCAAATAATACTCTCCAGGTTCAGGATAAATTAGGGCATCAAAGGAATTAGCATGATTTTTCAACGTATTGGAGAAATGAACAGTAGTGAGAGGCAATAAGTTCCCAGGACCTGATGACCTGTATTGTGTGGCTATAAAATAGCTGGCCGTGGGTGCTCAGATAGTCATCTTTCAACATTCCATGGTTCCCACAGATTAGAAAGTAGCAAGTATAACCCCACTTTACAAGAATGGAGAGAGAGCGAGAAGACAAGGAACAGTTAGCCTGACATGATTTGTGGGAAAAATGCTGGAATATTAAGGTCACAGGGCAGTTAGAAAATAATAGCGGGCTCTGGCAGAGTCAACATGGTTTTATGAATGGAAAATCATGTTTGACAAACATGCTCAAATTGTTTGAGGTTGAAACTAATGGAATATACAAGAGGCAACAAATTGACACAGTGCTTTTGGATTCTCAGAAGCTCTTCATTAAGTTGACACAGTTGTCATTAAATGAACCTAGACTACACAGTCAAAGAGTAATAGGAGGAACTGCAGATGCTGCTTTATACCAAAGATAGACACAAAGTGCTGGAGTATCTCAGCTGGTCAGGCAGCACCGGAGAAAAAGGATAGGTGACGTTTTGGGTTGGGACCTTTCTTCAGACTGAAAGAAGGGGGGCCCCCAGTTTGCTCCCCCCTCACCCACCCAATTTCAGTCTGAAGAAGGGTCCTTACCCAAAACAACATCCCACTTCTGACATACACTCTCAGTGAATGGTCGGGTTCTCGGGAGTGTTGTGGAGCAGAGGGATCTAGGAGTGCAGCAGCATGGTTCCTTGAAGGTGGAGTCGCTGGTAGATAGGGTGGTCAAAAAGGTTTTTGGCACATTGGCCTTCATCAGAGTATTGAGTATAAAAGTTGGGAGGTCATGTTGCAGGTGTATAAGACTTTGGTGAGACCGCATTTAGAGTATTATGTTCAGTTATGGGCATCATGTTATAGGAAATATGTTGTCAAGCTGGAAAGGGTACAGAGAAGATTTACGAGGATGTTGCCTGGATTGGAGGGTCTGAGCTATAGGAAGAGGTTGAGAAGGCTGGGATTCTATTCCATGGAGTGCAGGAGGATGAGGGGTAATATTATAGAGGTGTATAAATTTATGAGAGGAATAGATTGGGTAGATGCACTGAGTCTCTTGCCCAGAGTAGGTGAATCGAGGACATAAAGTTTAAGGTGAAGAGGAAAAGATTTAAGGGGAATCTGAGGGGTGACGTTTTCACACAATGGATGGTGGGTGTATGAAACAAGCTGCCAGAAGAGGTAGTTGAGGCAGGGACTATCCCAACAGTTAAGAAACAGACAGGTACATGGATAGGACAAGTTTGGAGGGATATGGACCAAACACAGGCAGGTGGGACTAGTGTAGCTGGGACATGTTGGCCGTTGTGGGCAAGTTGGGCCAAAGGGCCTGTTTCCACGCTGTATCGCTCTATGACTCTACTCTACTGTGTTTATTCTGCAGAGATGCTGCCTGACCCACAGAATTACTCCAGCACTTTGTGTCTACACAGTCCAAGTTGTATAGCACATAAACAGGTTCTTCACCCCACCGCATCCAACATAGCCATCATGTTTATCTGTACTACATTAATTAAATCTCCTAAAGAAGGGTCTCAACCCAAAACATCACCTATTCAAGATCTCCAGAGATGAGGGGAATAGATAGGGAGAATGCAAAAAAGAGTCTTTTTTTGCAGAGTAGGGGAATCAAGAACTAGAGGCCATGGGTTTAAGATGAGAGGTGGAAGATTTAATAGGAATCAGAGGAGCAACCTTTCACACAGAGCGTGGTGGGTACATGGAATGAGTTACTAGAGGTATTGAGGCAGTTGGACAAGTACATGGATGGGAATGGTTTAGAGGGATATGGGCCAAACACAGGCAAATGGAACTAGCTTAGATGGCATGGACGGGGCAGGCCAGACGTCCTGTTTCCATGTTGCATTAATCTATGACTTTAGGACTGTGTGTGGTGGTCATTACTACCAACACTGTCATGTACAGATGCATCTGTCACAGATAGATCGGTGAGGATAAGATCAAGTAGGTTTTTCCCTCACTACCCACTGCTCACCACTCTCCGACTTGAAATGTTGATTCTGTTTCTCAATAATCTGAAAGTCAAAATCTGGAGTGAAGTATTCTAATTTATTTGGTTTAAATTTATAGTCTATCAATGAGAAAGGACAACTCTAAATGTATAATTATTTTCAGCAAATGAATAAACAACAATCATTAAATAATTGTCACGTCAAAAAACAGTAATTGATGGAATTCAATGCTCATCCTCAATGTAGTATGTTGTTTTGAGCAAGTTAATCTAAAAGAGTGTCAAGAGTCAAGTGGTTTTTTAGTCATATGTCCCAAACAGAGCAATGCATAAAACCATATCCCAATGTAAGATTTATTTTCATTTAAGTTTAATAAGTAATGAAATCATTGTGAGTAATTGGTTCCAAAAAATATCAAAGGAAGACAAACATTTTATTCAATGTAAAATGTATAACTTAAACAATGTAAAGGTTAACCAAAATTGAGGAAAAAACGAGAGCATGAAGATTTTCACTTAATAATAGCAGAAATATTTCAGAACTTCCCAATTTCCCCAAGAGATCTTGACAGAGTCTAGGACAAGGGGACCTTCCCTTTGTCCAAAAACCTGTACAAGACCATAAGAACATAAATATTAGTAGGAGTTGGCTATCCAGCCCTTTAAGCCTGCTCCATCATTCATCAAGATCACGCTGGCTTTCTACCTCAGTGCCATTCTCCTACACTATCCCTGTATCCTTTGCTTCCCTTAATGTCCAGAAATCTGTAACTGTTTTGAATGAACACTCTATAATTTGCAAACGTTTACCACACTCTAAGCAAAATAAAATCTCCTCATCTCAATCCTAAATGGCCTGACCTTTATTCACAATCTGGTCCCCTTGTCCTAGACTCTGCCAACAGTGAAAATATTCACCATAGTTCAAGATGATCAAGCTTTTTAATGATTTTTTTAAGACATTTCGGTGAAATATCCCCGTTCTTTTAAACTCTAGAGAATCAGTCCCTACTCAGTGTTTTCATATACAGATAGAATATGTGGTGGATTAGTGTTGCAACAACAAATCCTTGCTGAACGTCAGAGAGGTGAAGTTGGGAGATCTCGTGCCAATTTCCATTGGTGGGTCGACGGTGGAGAAAGTTCACAGCTTCATATTCCTGGGTGTTAACATGTCCTGGGTCCAGCACAAAGATATAATCACAAAGAAGGCCTCTACTTTCTTAGAAGTATAAAAAGATTCAGTGTATCACCTAATGCTCTGACATACTTCAACAGATGCACTATAGAAAGTATCCTGACTGCATCATTGTCTGATATGACAATTCCAACACACAGGAATGCAAGCGGCTGCAGAGAGTGAACCCTGCCTCGTCCATCACAGCCACTGCCCTCCCCACCATTGAAAGCATCTGTGAGGCACTGCCTCAAGGGCCCACATCAGTCATCAAGGATATCCATTTCCAAGCCACAATGTCCTCTCACTGCTACCATCAGACATAAGGTACAGAAGCCTGAAGGCCCACACCACCAGGTGCAGGTACATCTACTTCGCTCCAATCATCATGTTCTTGAACTAATCAGTACAACCCTTAATCCCAATGGAATACTACAAACCACATTTTCTTCTACTGTGTACTTGTTTTCTAATTCTGTTTTTACACCACTTGATTTTTTGCAGTTATTTTCTTTTTGCTGTCATTGATACTTTATGTATGATTGATAGCCTTGCATCTACGTGCCTGCAAGGTTGCTCAAGCAAGATTTTCCATTTTACCTGTACCTCACCGTATGTGCAAATGGCAAGAAATACTTCAACTGCTTTCTTGGTAAGGAGGCTCAGTCCATACACAGTACAGCTAGTTAATTCTCAATAAAAACCTACACAACTGCAATGTGATTTCCTTAACTCCTGTATTCAAAGCCTTTCATAATAAAGGTAAATATACTAATTGCACTCTCAATTGCTTGCTGAAGCTGCATGTTGGTTCAAGAACTTAAGTCCCTTTGGATATCAACACTGCCTAATCTCTCCCTTTTTCACAAATGCCCTGTTTTGTTTCTGTTTTGCTCAACGCAGTAAATAACTTATGTTTCCACATTACTTTCTATCTGCCATCTATTGTCTACTCGCTCGGCTTGACAATATCCTCAAAATCTCCTTCCATCCTCCATTCTGCCTTTGGCATTAAACCTCTTCCTCTTCTAAAGTTTAATTGTTTCCTTTCCCTGGAGTAGTCCATCGCTCCCAGTGACTTCCAAACCTTCAAAATCCAATAGGGCATTTTCCCTAGATCAGGAACAATACTACTTTTCTCAAGAGGCAATCTGGAATAAGGGGACGCCCATTTAAGACTGAAATGAAGATGTATTTCAAGTGTCCATGAAAAGATGAGATAGATGCATGTTTGAATTATAGGAGAGTCAAGTGTTTTAGAATCAGGCAGAGAAGATGCCAATGTCAGATCAGTTGTAATTTTATTGAACCAAGGAACAAGCTTAAGGAGCTGATTTCTACTCTGATATCCTCTGATCTCTTGAGACCTGGAAGCCCGAGGAGCTCTCCCATCCTGCAGAACCTGGATTTATCCAACCCCTATTACAAGCACAACCCCTCCCCTCCCAAAGATAAAGCAGGCCCCAATATTCCTGGGACAGTTCAGCAACCTAATTGCTAAACTAACTAAAACTAACTGGAGCTCGTGTCTCCCCCTCAGGCAGATCTGACCAGACTTCTATTATTATAATTCAAACAATGACCTACCAGACACTGATCCCCCGAATATGAACATTCCCATCCTTCATAGACCAAACAAAGCCACAGCTCAACCTAGCACTTCTCTCCTCCACAGAGAACAATCAGACTCTGCTCTCCCAGAGACCAAATAGATCAATAATCCCTCTCCCGTCCCCACCATTCTGGAGACCAGAACCATCCGGTCCTCCAGAGACTGATTAAATCCCAACTTCACCCATAGACATGAATTTCCCGTGCCCCCCACCCCCAACTCTAGAGACTGTGCCTCATACAGACTAGGGTCATTGCCTTCCCCCAAGATTAAATTTACATCCCTAGAAACAGACTGGAACCTGCAGCCTCTCCCCAGTGTGACTGGTCAGACCTCCCTCTCCCACCTCACCCTTGTAGGCAGTATCTTGTCTAGTATTTAGTGCACTCCACCTCAAAAGCTACCTTCTTAGCAGCCCTTGTTGGTGTGCAGCTGGTATCTTCAGAACAAGACGATTCCTTGGTGTCTGTGATTTCTGGCTTTTGCGGTTCCACAAAACACAGAGGGAAAATGCCGATTTTCCCATTGGAATGTCCCTCCAGCCACTCCTCGTTCACTGCAAGGCAACACATTAATGTAAGAAAAGGCTTCTTGAAAGGAAAATGGTATTGATGGGTTGACAGCGATTCAGGAGGAGAGGGTAGAAATGTAATGTCAGTTTTGCAGGACTTCACTGATGTACTATTAATGCAAAATTATATACTATTAAAGTATATCGACAGCAAAGACTATTTATGAGGTGGGCGGAACTGAAAGGGAGTATGTATCGAGAAAGTGGGCGGAGGTTCTACTCACAGCGGAAGGGCAGCTTTGGAAGGACACTGGAATAAGGGGGAGAAACAAGGATGGTGGGATTCTCTATAAAAAGGTAGGGTCTGTAAAGATGGAGCAGAACTTGCATTGATGGGGGAGGTGGGGGGCTGTATTTGTGCGACTAAAGCCATAACCATGAATTTGTTCCAAGTAGTACATCATCCTACCTTGGATACATGGATAGGGAATGTTTGGAGGGATTTGTCTGCAAAACGCAGACCAATGGGATTAGTTCAGATGGGCATCTCGGTCAGCATGGATGAGTTGGGCTTCAGAGCAGGCTTCTGTGCTGTAGTACGTTAATATCATATCACTGGTCCTTCATTGTCATTGAGTTGTGGTTAAAATACGTTCATAGCACTGTCGCCACCCCCTAGCACAGGGAGAGCAACCTCATCAGGGCTACAGTGCTTCAAGGAGGCATGAAACAGTCTTAAGAGTTCTGAGAGCTTAGAACCATTTCACAGCTCCCCCAAGACAGGTCTCCGAGAGGGTTCTTGCATAAATGTGAAGAAATAAATTCTTCATAATATCTTGAGCAGTTTGAATATCTCCCTTGCTGTCTACACATTCTAGTTATGCAGAAGGTGATTTAGTGAATGGCTGAACTCATGTGGCTATCAGTTTTAACAAATATCACAAATCACAGGAGTGGTGGGGGTGGGGGGACAATGGTCATTATTGACCTCTTACACACTGCAGCAATCTGGAAAGGATGCTTAATGAAGGACCCTTCCCATCAAGAGAACCGCATGCCTTCATATTCCCATATGAATGGATGCATGGCGGGGGGAGGGGGGGAAATAGGATGTGGTTGACTTGATGGGAAATGGTCCTTCATAGATCTTGTTTGTTTAGAATGTGGTGGGCTGCATGTGAATGGTAGATTAAGACAGATTACAATTTACCTTCAGACAACACATCAATGACATCGCCCACATTGAATTCCATATCCTCAGGACCTTCTCCACTGTAGTTGTAGATGGCTAGGGTTCTGAAGAGCACATGGCGGCCAGCCAAAGGGTCTGTAGGCTAATACAGGTTTGCGTTACAATAGTGTCTAGTTGTGATTGAATATAATATGAGGATGGGAGCTTCTCAGTCAGTATCTGTGTCCTGTGCTGTGTATCTCAATATCTACTGAGTGAAGTTTATGTACAGTGAGGGGCATGCAGATGGGATTATATTCCATGGAGTGCAGGAGGATGTACTGCAGAGAAGGTGCAGGCGCAGAGAGGATGCATGCACTGCACTGTGCATTACAGAGAGAGTGTCTACTGTCATTATTGTATGTGCATATTGCCATTCCTAGGTAGTCCCGTATACATGTCACACTTTGTATACACATATGTGTACATATTACACTTTGTGTGTACACACTGAAATCTCAGGTGTGTATTGTAAATATGCATGTCCCTGATCATAGACCCCTCAGCCCAGGGAAACATTCTCTCTGCATCCAGCCAAATATCTTTATTTGTACCGAGACATACGATCAGGCAAAACCCTGCTTGTGTGCCGAGTACCACCAAACCAGAAATAGTTTCAAATACTCACCTTATACCAGAGAGTAATGCGTCTTTCAACAATCTGATTCCACATCTTTTCAAGATCTGCCTCTCCTTCGATGGGTATCAGCTCTTGCGTCTCAGTGTCTTTGTAACTGGGAGAGAAATGGATGTGATGATCAGAATGAGAGAAAGTAATACACGCAGCATTGGTTAGAGAACAACTATCAATTGGGTTAAGTGTTAGACAATTAACAAAGAAGCGTATCCCTAATGGCCATTGGAAAGCAGTGAAACACCTTATTTTTAGGCACTGCATTCCTTGTAATGAAGTACTCCAGTTATACAAGCTAGGTTGGACACTGTAATGACACTAATTCGCCACCGGGTGGCGCCCGTAATGGCCACCTCGCCAGCAGTCTATCTTGTCCCTTCTCTGTTTTTATTATTTTAAGTATGTCTTGAATGCTTGTTTTAATGTCTCTTGGTATGTTTTATGTAGGGGGTGCGGTGTTACGGAGGGTGGGGGGGGATCTTGGGAAACGTTTTCTAGTCACTTACCTTGAAGGAGTTGCGTTTTTCCTCCGTGTCGCATCTCCGTCTCCATCTCCGGCCTACAACATGGAGTGGTGCAGCCTTTCCTGGAGATCGGCCTGGAGCTTCAAGCCGCGGGTGCGGCGCGGACTTACTCGCGGAGCCTGGGATCTTTTGCCGAGGATAGCCAGTGTCAGGGCTCCAATCGGCATGGCTCGTGGACTTGAACACTGTGAAGCAGTGGTCTCCAGCAAGAAGCAGCCGACGGGAGCTCCTGCCACGGAGTGTTCCGATCCTTCCCAACGCCGGAGTTCCGATCCTCCCAGCGAGAGGGCTTGAACAGTGGACTGTCCGCAACTGCCCCGTTCAAAGGCCCCAACCACGGATGAACAAAGGAGGAAGATGACTGAACTTTATTGTCTTCCATCGCAGTGAGGAATGTTGATTCCACTGTGGTGGATGTTTATGTTAAACTTTATTTTATGTGCTGTGTGTATTTTTGCTTTTTACTTAGCATGGCCGTATGGTAACTCAAACTGCACTGTACCTTAATTGGTACATGTGACAATTAAATTGAATCTTGTAATGGGGGAAAAGGAGGTCATATTTGCAAATCAGGGAAAGCGCCTGGGAATTACAATGTGGTAGCCACACAGAAGGGCACCATTTTGGCCACTGTCAATGCGAGCACAGGCCCAACACCTCTGAAATCCTGCACTCTTATTTTCTTTCAATGCTGATCCAATTTCCTATCGAAATTATTATTCATCTCTGCTTTCACCACCTTCATCAGCAATGAGTTGCAGGTCATCACCATTCACTGTTTTTTAAAGGGGTTTTCTTTGCATCGCTCCATATCCCCTGTCCACATTCTTTGGGCCATCAGCTGGGAGAACACCCTATCTTTACCTACCTTGTCCAAACCCATCATAATCTTGTCTCTTTCTGCCAAATTTTCGCTTGACCTTTCCCCCCCCCCCCCATAAAGAGATTCCAAGCTTCTCCAACCTAACCTTGTAAGTGAGATCCCTCAACTCCAGAAGATGGGATCGATGAAGTAGCTGATAGTAGATGGGTTGAGGGCACTGCTTTGAGCAATCCTGCTTCAATTCACAACCCAGAGAGTTGTGAATTTGTGGAATTCCCTGCCACAGAGGGCAGTGGAGGCCAAATCACTGGATGGATATAAGAGAGTTGGATAGAGTTCTAGGGGCTAGTGGAGTCAAGGGATGTGGGGAGAAGGCAGGCACGGGTTATTGATAGCGGACGGTCAGCCATGATCACAATGAATGGCGGTGCTGGCTTGAAGGGCCAAATGACCTCCTCCTGCACCTATTTTCTATGTTTCTATGTAATGCCTTGGGCCTAGGTCATCAGGTTCAATATTCATAATTGTTTAATTGTTTCATAATTGTATATATATTCATTATGTATAATTTGTATAATTGTTTAAGTCATGTTCATAATTGTTTTTTCTGAGCTGAGAATAGCTTCAGTCAGTCAAATTCCTACTAACTTCAAATCTACTAACAGTTCTGCGACGCCACACTTGGTATAAAGCTGTCAACGACGGTCGCTTTCACTCGATCCCTAAACTTTGGCTATTTTGTCATTGTTTGGACCAGGTTAGGATTAAAGAAAGATTAACTCTAGTCCTACTTAGAGGGAAGTAATAGAAAATGAGTGAGATACTGCCCAAGAACTGGGAGTGTTAAACCTATTCAGTGTACTCTCCCCATCCTTCACCTTAATTGCATCTGTCCTGACTGTTGGCCAAGCTTGGATTTGATGATGTTTAGAAGGTCGGTGTAGGATGTGCCAGGTGCCACTTTTGTTGCCACTGTATACCCGTAGTGAACCTTCATTACCACCGAGTCAGGATGAGTGACCTGATCAAAAGCAATTTCATAATGTTAGAAGGCACAGAAATTGGAACCAAATGCATTTTTTCCCTAGATTTTTAATTCCTCCCCTAGAAGTCCAACCTTGCTTACAACCACCGGGTGGAATGTTGGTCTGGTGGGTCACTGAAGGCTGAGAGAGTTCAGTGCCCATGAATTCCTGGCCTCAGATGAACCTGTGAGGGGCCCAACCACTCCCCATTGCAACAATATCAGCAGCTACTTTCTTAGAGTGAAATGGATGCTTCCTCATTTTCAGCCAAATCAGCATTGTATTCAATTTATTGTCATCTCATTTTAGAGACAACAAAATGGATTTTCCTTACAGTCAGTAACATAAAAGTAATTAATAAACATTTTTTTTTTTAAAAGCACAAACACAGAAGTTCACACACAACATAACCCCCACAGCAGCACCAGAGTTAAGGAAGGTACCATAGTCCAGCCAGCCTCCCTGCCAATCTTCTCAGATGTTCACCCGTGGTCGAGGCCCCCCGAGCATCCGCAGGCCCTCCCGCCGGGAACGATGCTCCAGCCCTCTTGCTGGGAACGATGGAACCCCAACGGAGAACATCCTCAGCGGCCCGGAACTCCAGATCACCCACCTCCCACCAGAGTCCGCGGCTCCTGAAGTCCACAGGCCGAGCCGGGCGGAGTCGCAGGACTCCGCGACGTTGGTCAGCGCCGCCCGCATTGGGAGCTCCGCGGACCACAGCTCCGCCAGCAGGCCCAGCACTCCGGAGCTCCAAATGGCGTTCCCCGGTCAGGCATCACCCGCCCCTCGATATTTCCAACGCAGCGTCGCTGCTGCTGAAGCTCTGGTCGGTCCCGGCAGGAAAGGCCGCGCCAATCCAGTAGGTAGGCCGCGGGGGGGGGGGGGGGGGGAGAAGAACGCGACTCGAATAATAGTCGCATCCTCTCCAGGAAGCGACTGAAGGACGGTATCATCCTTACCGTACCCTCTTCCCCCACATAAAGACATTAAAAAAACACAAAAAAACGTCTTCAAACATAACAAAAAAACAAACAGATACCGGACTGAAGGCGGAGGCAGCTAGCAATAGCGCCACCGGATGGTCCAGTTATAGTTAGTCAAGAGATTAGGAATGAAAGAGACCTAGTGCTGAATGGAGTTTAAGAGTGTGGGAAGTATGCTCACGCTCTTATTGTGCTCCAGTCAGTCACAGACCTCAGTTCCTCTGGGAAACTTCCACAGAGCCCCACAGTCTCCCGTCACTTCAACGTTCTCCCTGGGCGGCACGGTGGTGCAGCGGTAGAATTGCTGCCTTACAGCGCCAGAGACCCGGGTTCAATCCTGACTACGGGTGCTTGTCTGTACGGAGTTTGTACGTTCTCCCCGTGACCTGTGTGGGTTTTCTCTGGGTGCTCCAGTTTCCTCCCACACTCCAAAGACATACAGGTTTGTCAGTTAATTGGCTTGGTAAAAATTGTAAATTGTCACTAGTGCATGTAGGATAGTGTTAATGTGCAGGGATCGCTGGTCAGTACGGACTCGGTGAGCCGAAAGGCCTGTTTCTACATTGTATCTCTAAACTAAACTAGAAGTCACAAACAGGACGATCCAAGTTGACCCAACACCTCTGCCTGATCCTGACTCACAGAATTAATTTCTTCCTGCCTAATTATTTTCCCTTCCCTCATCCTGGGGCTTCCCTCTTGGATCTGTGTCGCCTAGGACGCCCTTCATCACTGACAGTTTAGTTTCCTTGTCTCAATCAGCTCATCTTCCCAATAGATGTCCAATTCCTCAATGCCTTCATTCCACACCAGCTTAGCCTGCAAGCTTTGTTCTTCTTTCTGACTTAAACATCCATAGCTGTTTTGATAACATCTCCTACTATCCTATCCATTCAATCCTTCAGTTTCGCTATTGTCTTTCGGTTCTATTAATGTAGCTTCCTCTCCAGTGCTTCTGAGATATCTTCATTTCCTCAACTATGATATACCTCCACCTTAGTTGACAGGGCTCCCAACTGTTCTGGATGTATTTCCAGTCCTTCTGTTCTCGCCTCCTCTACTCCAACCATGCACCCCACTGCCTTGAACGTTCAATGGATTGTCCTCCACAATGTCTCCTACTTCCAACATTAATACACCACACCACAAGACTGCATTCTGAGGGAACAGTCAATCCAGAACACTGATTCACCCTTCCATCTCCCTCAACAGTCCTCCTCCTCCCAGGCACTCACACTGAATCCAGCTATGCCTGTCTTTTCATTGGCTATGTGAAACAGTCCCTGCTCCGATACCACTTCCTCACTCTTTCTCAGTTACATCAATGACTGCATTGGTGCTGCTTCCTGCACCCATGCGGAACTCAGTGTTTTTACCAATTTCGCTACCAAGCATCAATTGGAGCATTTCTCTCCCTTTTGTAGATCTCCGTCTCCATCTCAGGAGCCAAATTATCCACAGGTATCTAATATAAACCTACTGTCTCCCACAGTTGTGTTCAATGAATAGAGGATTCTAAAACTAGAGGCCATGTGCTTAAGATGAGAGAGAATATATTTTAAAATGACCTCAGTGGGTAGTCCATATCTGGAATGAGCTGCCAGAGAATGCTATCAAAGCGATACAATCATGACTTTTTAAAAACATTGTATAGTTATATGGATAGGAGAGGTTTAGAGGGCTATGGGCCAAATGCAGGCCAATGAGACTAGCCCAATGTGATAAACTACAGTAAGATACACACGTATGTGTACAGACTAGCCGGCACCACATGGGGAGCCACGACAAAGACACTGCGCATGTCCACAGTGGCCCTGGTGTTCTCAGCCGCCGAGTACTGTGCCCCGGTCTGGTGCCGTAGCCCTCATGCCAAGAAGCTGCATGCTGCCCTCAGCAGCGCCCTGCAGACCGTCTCCGGATGCCTACGAGCCACTCCAGTAAACCAACTGCCCTCCTCACTGGCATCGCCCCAGCCAACATCAGACGAGAAGCAGCCACGCTGGCCCTGTCTCGAAAGGCGCAGACCAGTGAATCCCACCTGCTCCATCAGATCGTCACGGAGACACCACGACGAGTGCGCCTCAAGTCACGGCACCCCTTTGCCAAGCAAGCTCAAGAGCTGCTGACGCTTCTAAGGCCGCCTGGGACAAGACGAGATGGAGAGACCAGTGGAAGTCAGCGGATCCATCCATCTAGGCTACACCAGTACATCGATGACCCCATGGACGTCCATGGCCAGGACCTGCCCTGAAAGCAGTGGACAACCCTCAACCCAACACACACAGTGGAGCACGTAGTCACCAGTTGCCCCAAACACCGGCCACCGAATGGTGAACGAGGTCGGATTGACCTGAACGATGACACGTTGGCCTGGCTCGCCTCAACGGAGCTGCAGGTCTAAAAGACACACGACAGAAGAAGAATGCTATAAACGGGATCGGTGTTAAGCAGGGTACCAATGATATGAGATGGAGACAGTCTTCAGTCACAGGCCTGTCAATGTCCAATAAATGTCTACCTATGCCCAGAGGGCACTGTGAGATGGTACCACAGGCAAACTCATCTCGTAACCTGTTTTAGATGTCACAGAAGTCCAAATGGTCAGGCTTGGCGACACATGGGTCAGAAACAGTCAGGGAGGGGGAGCGAAGGGTCATGAATGAGGGTAAGTGAAGGGTCATGAGAGACAGGGAGTGGAGCTACGGGGAACAGAGAGCCCTGGAAGGAAGTGGGAGGAGTGGGGGGGGTCCAACGGAGAGATCGAGGAACAGAAGACCCTGGGAGTTAAATAACAAGACGTTGCCACACTGATACCTGAATGTTGTCCTTCATTACCTCCCTGGGTACAGCTGCCGGTGCAGAATTTAATTGTGCTGTGGTTCCTGCTGGTATGTCGGGCAAGGTCTGAGGTGCAATACTTGGCTCAGCAGATTCATGATCCTGGAAAAGACAAAATACAATGTTATGAAGCCTTTAGATTCCTAGTACAGCTGCATTACCCTCCTCTATTGCCCCACACATGGAGCTACAGATGCAGACTACACCCCCCACCCCCCCCCCCCCAAACACCATTCCCTCACTCCCAACTCCCACCACTTTCCATGAGGATCAGCATCAGAAGCAAAGCCTGCATGACTTCCCAGCTTGTTAGCTCAGGTTGGGAGGGGGGGTGCCTTGGAAGGAGGGGAAATAAACACAATCCCTTTATTTCTCAGTGGTCACAAACCAGCCGTCAGGGCTAGGCTTTCATATCAGTTTTTACTTCTCACTGGATATCTCATGTTTCTGCTGCCCCACTTAAACGGGTTATTTTTCCATCAATCTTGAAGGTTTAATATTTCGTAGAAAGTTGCCATGACTTTAGGTTGTGAAGTTGGAGTTCCTGCCTTGGTTCATCAGGGCACATGGCTTTTATGCTGGGTCTAGTAGACAAGGAATGTGCATGCCCATTTTAAACAAGAGCTCATTGCATCAACACACACATTTCCCCAATGACCTTGTTCACATCATCTGACTCCGTACACAGATTGTATCTCGCCCCCCCCCCCCCCCCCCAATAGAATATGTTACTCACTATTTCACTTTTAAAAGTCTTCCTGCATGTAGATTTATCTGCTCCCTCAGTCTGAGGTTTGCCTATTCCTGTCTTATTAAAATTTGTCTTTACCCAATCCACAACCTTAAGCTGGGGGTTTCCAGTACTTTTAGTTTTTACTTAAGATTTATAGGATCTGCAGATCTGTGCTTTCCAATTAAGAGAACCTTAAATTCGAAATTATCCATATCCCTTACCATAATTACTATGAAACTTACTGAGTTTCACAAGTAAGGGCACAGGGGTATCGTCCGTCCCTATTTCCTGCTCCTCTTACTTGCATCCTGCTATTTTCAGCTCCTTTCATCACACCTTCCCTCCTCAAGTCCAATTTTATCATTACAAACACAAACATACCATTGGGCGAAGAGGTCCGAATCCAGCAAATCTATCATTTGGGACAATGGAGGAGATTACCTGGAGATAAAATTGAGAGAGTCGCTGTGTTAATTGGCTGGAAGATGAAGCTTGGATTTTACAGTATAGTGAAGGCACTGGTTGATTCGGTTTCCACAAAGGTCCACGTTATAACTTCTGTCCGATTAGAAACGCATTTAGTCACATTATCCTTGTGTCAGTTGGCCTAAATCTGCGCTCCATTCTTTCAACAGAGTTAACGTTTAAGGTCAATGACCTTTCGTTAGAATTGTCATCAACCTGAAATGTTAACTTTCTCTCTCTCCCACAGATGCAGTCTAATCCACTGGGTATTTCCAGTATTTTCTGTTTTTATTTAAGATTTATAGTATTGGCAGATCTTTGCTTTCCAACTAAGAGAACTAGTTTACGTTTTCTATCTAAACTTATTCTGTGGTAGGAAAGTTAGTGAATTCTGAGGGATAAGATGATCATGCATTTGGATTTAAGGGGTTGATTAGGGATAGTCAAAATGGTTTTGAGCGTGTAAGGTCTTGTCTCACAAATTTGATTGAGTTTTTTGAAGAAGTAACCAAGAAAGTTGATGAGTGCAGGGCCATAGACGTTGCCTACATGGAGTTCAGCAAGGCCTTTGATCAGGTTTTGCATGCTAGGCTATTTTGCTAGGTGAGATCGCATTGGATCCAGGGAAAGCTAGCTGACTGGATAGTGAATTGGCTTCATGTTAGGAAGCAGAGGGGGGTGCTGGAAGCTTGTTTTTCGGTCCGGAGGCCTACGACTAGCACATTAACACTACCCTACATACACTTGGGACGATTTACATTTATACCAAGCCAATTAACCTACAAACCTATACATCTGGAGTGTGGTAGCAAACCGAAGATCTCGATGAAAACCCACGCGATCATGAGGAGAACGTACAAACTCCATACAGACAGCACCCGTAGTCAGGATCAAACCCGTGTCTCTGGTGCTGAAAGCGCTTCTTTTGAGAAGTTATAAATTTAATTGACAAGCATTCTTATCGGTGAACTGTCATCGATAACAATACTCCATTTATTAGGTTAAGACTGAGTGAAATATGGATTAACTTTCACTTACTTTGGATGTTCCCAGGAAGTCCTTGAGTTTCAGTTCGTCCACTTCGTGTTTGCTGGGTCTGAACACAATCCCCTCGGGTATATCAACTGGCTCAATGGTTTTATTCCTCTAAAAGAAACAAACTAAAGGTCAATTAATATCAGCACCAACTGCACTCTTGCCAGGCAGTGGGGCAGCAGCAATGGGTCAAGGAAGGTAACGGTGCCGGGTGGGGGCAGAAAGCAGAAGGAGAGTTAGCGAGGAAGCTGGGACTGTCAGTGGAAGAGGAGGAAGCTGGAGAATAGAGGGAGATGTTAGATCATTGTGTGGTGTAGCCTGTTTGATTGGAAATGTTAGTTTTTGATTTTTAAGATTGATGAAGTGATGTTATGATCATGTTACTGGGTTGCTATATGAGAGATTCAAAGGTGTGTTCAAATCTTATAGATGTGGCTCTTAGGGTTAACGGAATCAAGGGATATGGGGAGAAAGCAGGAACGGGGTCAGTGTCCAGGAAACCACTAGACTGCTGTACACTCCCAATTTGTTTGCTAAGGTCCTCCAGGAAGACATCACCACCGTTACCCAGTTCAGGCATCTTTGGACATCGACATGGCCTACTCATAACTTCATTCAGGAAAGATCAGCGAGATACCACTCTAATAAACAGAGAGCAGATGGTTTTTATCTACTTTCCCCGCCCATGGTTTTTATCTACTTTCCCCGCCCAGAATCATTGCTGCATCCACACCCCATGTGATTCCCCGTCATAAAACAATACAATGTGCAGTATAAAAACGAGGCTTTTGTCCCAACATCCGTACCAAACAACCAGTAGAACAGTCTGATGAAGAGTCCCGACCCAAAACGTCACCCATCCCTTTTCTCCAGAGATGCTGCCTGATCCGCTGAGTTGCTCCAGCATCTTTGTGATCGGTCTCTTTTCGAGATCACATTAACTAGCCTTCGGCCATAAATGCTGCACTCAGTAGGCTAAGCAGCATCTGCGGAAAGAGAAAAAGCTTCACATCGATGATTGCTGCCTAACATTTTGAGATTTTTCTGCTTTTATTTCAGATTTCCAGAAATGGGTCAATGCAATCCATTCCACACAATGAACTGTTTCCATGCTGTACAATTCTAGGAAGTCTAGGAGCAGCTGAGGATTCAAAGGTAACCAACTTTAACTGTGGAACTAAATACCTGGATAGAACTAGCTTTTCCTCTGTTCAAGTTGTCCAGTGTCCAGTATATCTACACAAGGACAGTGTGCTTCTGTGGTACATGCTCAGAGAGGGAGCTCGGACAAGAGCATCAAACAGCCATCCGTTTCAATCAGGGCAACAAGTGAATCAGCCTCAATGGAGAATCAAGATTTCCTATAGAGAAAAGCCAAGATCTATTGCTTGCAATTCCTGCAACATGTTATAATTTCAGGAGAATTTCTGTGAGTATATGAGATCACGTTTATTGGCAATGCTCCATCTGCCGGAACTGAAGCTCAGGGCTTCGAGACTGTACGCAAGCAGGAGTCAACACAGAGCAGAAGGGGAACAGGATGTGGGGATCACGGCCTGGCCATCGTGCAGCCCCAGATTTCAAGATGGCAGGCGTGTGCTCATCCGAAAGATCGGGATGTCCAGGAAGCTTTAGAGAGTGGACCTCCCAAACTGGTGGGCTCGTCACACGTTGAAGGAATTCAATCCTTAACGTTACACCTTGGAGGTAATTGCTCCACAGGAGGAATATAAAAGATAAGAAATGTGAGGTCATTCTGTGGTTGGAGAACAGACAAGCGTTTCTCTAACCATCATTGTAGTTCATGCATAGGGTGTTACATCCCAGCCGTCAGGGTTAATGGATGCACAACATTCTGTGGGAGAAAGGAGCCAGAAATCAGAACTAAAGATATAAATAGCCATGGTCCTACCGAGTGTCAGGTTGGAGGGAGGAAGGTCACATCAACTACTGCAAAAGTCCTGGACTGGACATTCAACATGAGAAGGTACACAAGAAGATGGGACAGCTTTCGATAAGGTGCCACACGTTAGGCTGCTGAGGAAGAGCCCACGGTATCAAAGGGCAAATACTAGCATGGATAGCAGAAGACACAGAGTGGCAATAACAGGGGCTGCTTCTGGTTGGCTGCCAGTGACTAGCGGAGTTCCGCAGGGGTCGGTGCTGGGGCCGCTAATCTTTACGTTGTTTATTAATGATTTGGACAAGGGGATTGAAGGCATTGTGGCAAGGTTTGCAAATGATACGAAAATAGGTGGAGTGGCAGGTAGCGCAGAGAAAGCAGGGACTCAGCAAAAGGACTTGGACAAGTTGGGAAAGTGGGCAGATGAAATATAGTGTAGCAAAGTGTGGAGTCATGCATTTTGGTAGTAGGAATATAGGGGTAGACCATTTTCTACATGGGGTGAGATTCCAGAAATCGGAGTTGCACAGGGACTTGGTAGTGCTGGTGCAGGATTCTCCAAGAGCTAATCTGTAAGTCAAATCGGTAGTAAAGAAAGCAAACTCATTGCTAACATTTATTTCAAGAGGGCTTGTATACAATAACACGGATGTAATGCTGAGGCTCGGTCAGGCGCTAGTAAGGCTGTATTTGGAATATTGCGAGCAATTTTGGGCACCATATCTGAGAAAGGATGTGCTGGCTCTGGAGAGGGTTCCAGAGGAGGTTTACAAGAATGATCCCAGGGATGAGTTAACCTATGATGATCGTTTGTTGGCACAGGGTCTGTACTTGCTGGAGTTTAGAAGAACGAGGGGGGAGTTCATTGAAACATACAGAATAGTGAAAGGCTTGGATACAGTTGATGTGGACAGGATGTTTCCATGTGGGAAAGTCTAGGACTAGAGGTCATAGCCTCTGAATTAAAGGAACTTTCTTTTAGGAAGGAGATGAGGAGAAATGTATTTCGTCAGATGGTGGTGAATCTGTGGAATTCTTTGCCACAGAAGGCTGTGGAGGCCGTCAGCGGATATTTTTGAGGCAGAGATAGATAGATTCTTGATTAGTACAGGTGTCAGATGTTATGGGAGAATGTAGGAGAATGGGCTTCGGGGGGAGAGATAGATCAGCCATGATTGAATGGGCCAAATGGCCTAATTCTACTATTCCTTATGACCTTATCATTAAAGGCAGCATAAAGCTGGAGGTTAGTACTGATTCAAATTCAGAGTAGCTTATTGTCATACATACCAGGATGCAATGTTCTTAGTTTATATGAAGCTCAGGGTACATACACATACATATATATGCGCGCACACACACACACACACACATATATATATCTCGATCATAGAATATAAATACTGTGTGTATATATGTATACACCCGCAGAATTTACATCAATAATGCAATGTAGAATCCTCTTGATGGGAGTTAACAACTTAATTAGCAGAAATAAGCCATAGTCCCTCAGGCCTGTTTAGTTTTTAATAAGACCATGGGTGATCTGATTGTAACTTCAACCCCACATTCCTTTTATCCCTTTGCTATTAAACATTCATTACATCTGCTTTAAAAATATACAAAGACGCTGCTTCTACTGCTCTTTAAGGAAGAGATGCAAAGAATCATGACCCTTTGGGGAAAAAGTTTCACTCAATGTCTTAAGTGGGTGACTCCTTATATTTTTTTTAAGTGATTCGTGAATCTTGATTTTCCCTCTGAGGGAAACATTCTCCCCACTCCCACTCTGTCAAGGTCTTGCAGGATCTCATATGTTTCAATTATCACTCCCTTATTCTTTGGCCCAGCCCATTCAATGTTTTTCTAAGACAACCTAACATCCAATAGTCTGGGAAATCTGCCAGACTAATGCCACAAAGTCCCGAGTGTGCTGGCTTAACAGAGTTTTACTGTTTTTGCACTTGTTCGGAAGCCTGTAAACATCCTAAAATGCCAGAATGATCTGAATATTTAAGTGGCACCAGTTAATTAGTTTTAAGCACTATTACACAGGGACTGGAGGTTGTTTGGACATTGTGTGCAGTGTTTGAATGTTACCTGCACCGCACTGATCAAAGTCTCAGTTCCTCCGACCATTGGGGGACTCGAGTGTTGTGGCATCTTAATCTCTATCAAATTTGACTACAGGACTGCTGATTCCCTGTCACAGGGGAAGGGCAAAAGTAGCGTGATGTACAAATGCGATGGCACCACTGAAGTCTAACACTTCTCCCATTGTTGGCCGGCTACCAACTTGTAGAAACTGCTGCAGCTCAAGGCAAGAGGGTGCCGTCAGGAGCTGGGCCACTTCAGGAGAGCAGCCCACGAGCATTTGCACAATCATCCACCACCTGTTCTGCAAACTGTCCGTGCACATCTGACAGAGTCTTCCATTGTCCTTTTCGTGGACTGCCTGGGCTATCCAACACTGCCACTTTCTCCATCCCAGGGAGAAACTCTCAGTTAAAGGCCTGTCTCACTGTGCGAGTTGTCCCACGGGGTACCCCGAGTTTTCACTCGCGGTAATCCCGTACAATCAACGTAGCTGGAACGTTGGAACTCGCGCGAGCAACTTAGCGACTCATGGCGCTAACGGCAGGTACCCGTGAAACTTGTTAACTCGTGAAAAAAAATCAAACGTTTGATATTTTCCACGAGTCAAATTTACTGTTCAAGTTAAAAATTGAAACATTTAAACTCGTTGTAATAACGTAGTGGCCCGTGTGTTTACCTTAGTGATTCGTGAGTCTACCGTGGGAACTCTTTAACTCAGCGGGCAGGCAGCATCTTTGGAGAGAAGGAATGGGTGACAGGATGACTTTCCAAATTTCTCCAGCCCCATGTGTTCACTTTTTGTCAACCAGCATCTGCCCTTTCTTGTGTCTGACATTACTTGTATCCGTGGCAGTTGATTGTCGCTCCCTTCTGTTTCCCAGGGGGTCGGGACGGGACTGGACTTGGGAGGGAAAGGTGGGGGGCGGTGGCGGGGGGGGGGGGGGGGTAATGTTTCACTAAATGCTTAAAAAAACCTTTAAGTTCTAGATTATGGACAATTTTGAGTATGGACAAATCCAACGAACCACACTACATTATTCTTGAATAGATAACTTTGAATTCGTGATTTTTTAAAAAGGAACCAACATCTACAGTGCCTTGTGTCTTGGCAATTCATGATTCTCCACGCTGGGCAGAGAATGGGATTTGTAAGCGGCTAACTTCATTCTAAAACTTGGAATGTCACATTGGCGGCGCAGCAGTGGAGTTGCTGCCTCACAGCGCCAGAGACCCGAGTTCAACCCTGACGACTGGTGCTGTCTGTACGGAGTTTGCACGTTCTCCCAGTGACCACGTAGATTTTTTCCGGGTGCTCCAGTTTCCTCCCACATTCTAAAGACGTGCAGGTTTGTATGTCATTTGTCGTCTGTAAATTGCCCCGCAGTGTGTAGGATGGAACTAGTGTCCGGGTGATTGTGGTCAGCATGGGCTCGGTGGGCCGATGGGCCTGTTTCCACACTGTATCTAAACTAAACAAAGGGCCCTGAAGAAGAGTCCCGACCCGAAACGCCAACTATCCATTTTCTCCAGAGATGCTGCCTGACCCGTTATTCCAACACTTTGTGACCTTTTGTGACAAGTTAATGCTCTAACCCTTTCTCGAGGAATGGGAATTAGGGGAAGCAGTAGGAAATATGTTGCTTGGCATTTAAAATAAATAGATTAGTCAGTACAGGATGAGGGTTTGTTTGATGCCCAACACAAAATGCTGGAGTAACTTGGCGGGTTAGGCAGCAACTCTGGAGAGAAGGAATAGGTGACTTTTCGGGTCGAGATCCTTCTTCAGAAGATGAGCCCTTATCCAAAACGTCACCTATCCACATTCTCCAGAGATGTTACCCCAGCTGTTAAAGAAGGAACTGCAGATGCTGGAAAATCGAGGGCACACAAAAGGCTGGAGAAACTCAGCGGGTGCAGCAGCATCTATGGAGCGAAGGAGATAGGCAACGTTTCGGGCCGAAACCCTTCTTCAGTCTGAATCAAGGGTATTGTGCTGTTTGATTGCCCTCTGCTATCCCAGGGACAGGGAGACACGGCGGCTTTTGAGACTGGTGGGCAATCACTACCAAACTGTCTGCCCACACAGTCAGTATGCCTCTTCTACACATGTCTCCCGCACTAAGATCATCCCGCAGAGAATGATCCCAGCCTAACCCAAGAGCCTTGTCACCCCAGATCGATGAAGCCCAGGAGGTGAACCCTGAGCTCCGTCTCCCAACAATCTGATGTGCAACTGATATGAAAGAACAACGGCTGCGGCCGGCCGGCTGCCACCCGGCATGGACTTCTCACACCCTCACATACTTACCTTCATTCATGGTTGGCTCAAGGGTAACGGGAGAGGAACTTGGTAACTCGGAAGAGCACCTTGGAACATCGCAGAAATGACATACCCATGGGAACTCGGTTAAATACTTGAACATAAACTTTGAACCTCGTGCATAACCACGAGTCTGTTTGTTTTCTTTCACTTGGGGTCACTCGTGGGTGGACTCGCACCGTGAGACAGGGCCTTTACCTTATGAATACTGCATCTCCACCCTAAAGCTCATCCCACGGTGCAAGTTTACCCAAGAGCTCTCCGGCGTTTTAAAAATAATCAAACTCGTGGTACTTCATCACGAGTATTTTTTCCACTCTTGGGCATTTTTCACACTGTTGAAAAAACTTCACGGGTTTCCGCATTTCCCGAGTACCTGCCGTTAGCATTACGAGCCGCTACGAGACATCCACGAGCTCCGACGTACCCGCTACGTACATTCTATATACTTACCACGGGTTTGATTTTTTTCAAAACGCGGGAGAGCTCTTGGGTAAACTCACATCATGGGACAGGGCCTTTATGAGAACTGCATCGATCCAGCCGACAGACAAAGGCACAGGTTTTGCTTTCAGTTGAATGTACACAGTCCATCCAGCGGTTGCCTTGTTTATGACGAGCTCTAGGAGATGATCAACCAAAGACGGAAGATATCACAGGACCTCTGTCAAAGGATGATCTTTCCTGGCAATGACTCTGAGGGGACCAGGGGTCTGTGTGTGATGACGAGGGCCTGCCTTCCTGATGCACCGCGGCACTTGCTCAGTCAATGAGTGCGACAGCGATTTGCACTGAGGACCAGTCCTCAATATCGCCTAAATCCACCTGAATGCATTACATACTGCTCTTGGCTCAAGGAGATGAAGATGCATTGCCCCCATGCAATATAGATGACCTCCATCAGGTGATGATATACAGCAGTGGTTTGTAAACTAAGTCACGATGTGAACATCAACACACGAGCTGAGTCCCATCCTTTTTAAGTTCACACCTATGCTGAGTTCTTACATTTGCAATACCAAACATTCATGTGCAGCCCCACCTCTCAAACCAGCTCTCACACCTCAATCAATCCCTCACTCCAAAACCTGTGCTCTTCCTCCATCACTCCGGACCACACAACTCCTTTATTCCCATTCCCACATCACTCAAATCCCCAGCCCAAACTTCTGTCAATATCTTCCTCCTTGTCCAGTGGACACATTGTACTTGCATATTCTACGTTTCCCAGCAAATCCCTCATCCATCTTCATTCCTACAATCTCTGACAACCTTAGTCCCACAATCTTTGATCCAGCCCACCTCCTCAACTCATAGCCAAAGCCCCCCTTACCCTGCTCCTAAAGAACCTGCCCCCTTCCCATCACTCTGACACAATCTTGCACCACATCCCCACACACTTCATGCCACTATAGCCGCGATATCCCCATCAATCCAGCACAACAGTTCACATCCTGCCTGACATCGGAGACACTAGCTACCACTCCGGGGATATGAGGGCAGTACGATGGTGCAGCAGTAGAGTTGCTGTGGAGTTTGTACACTCTCCCTATGACCGTGTGGGTTTTCCCGGGTGCTACGGTTTCCTCCCACATTCCAAAGACGTACAGGTTTGTAGGTTAATTGGCCATGGTAAAGATTGTAAATTGTCACAAGTGATAGGAGCACATCGAGTCTACTCCACCATCCAATCATGGCTGCTCTCTGCTTTCTAATCCCATTTTTTTGCCTTCGCCCTATAACCATTGACACCCATTCTAATCAAGACTTTGTCTATCTCTGCCTTCAAATATCCATTGACCTGGCCTTCAAAGCCCTCTGTGGCAAAGAATTGCACAGATTTCCAACAACCCTCTTAGTAAAGAAGTTCCTCCTCACCTCCTTTCCAAAAGAGTGCCTTTTAATTCTTAGGCTATGACCTCTGGTCCTAGACTCTCCCACCAGTGGAAACATCCTTTCTACATCCACTCTATCTATGCCTTTCAAGTTTCAATGAGCCCCCCCCCCCCTCAATCTTCCAAACTCCAACGAGTAGATGCCCAGTGCTGTCAAACGCTCATCATATGCCAACCCATTAAATCCTGGAATCATTCTTGTAAACCTCCTCTGGACCCTCTCCAGAGCCAGCACATCCTTCCTCAAATATGAGGCCCAGATTTGCTCACAGTATTCCAAATGTAGCCTGACCAGTACCTTAGAGCCTCAGCTGTTACATCTCTGTTTTTGTATTACAGCTCTCTTGATATAAATGCTAGCATTGAATTTGCCTTCATTACTACCGATTCGGCTAGCAAATGAACGTTTTGGGAGTTCTGCACCAGAATTCCCAAGTCCCTTTGCACCTTCGATTTCTGGATTCTCCCTCCATTTCGAAAAAAAAGCTATGCCTTTACTCTTTATTACCAAAATGCATTACTCTGCACTTTGAGATACTGAATTTCATCTGCCATTTCTCTGCCCACTCGCCCAACCTGTCCAAGTCCTTCTGCAGAGTCCCTGCTTTCCCTGCTCCTCCGCCTATCTCAGCATCATCTGCAAATCATTAATATACACGTGAAGAGAAATTGCCCCTGCACCAAACCTTGCAGAACTCCACTAGTCCCCCGACAGCCAACCTGAAAAAGCTCCTTTTATTGCAACTCTTTGCCTTCTGCCATCCAGCCAACCCGCTATCCATGCTAGTATCTTCCCTTTAATACCATGGGCTCCCATTTTCCCTAGTATCCCCAGTAGGTAGGATAGCGTTAATGCATAGTGATCGCTGGTCAGCGCGGACTAGGTGGGCCGAATGGCCTGTTTCTGCACCGTATCTCAAAACTAAGCTAAACTCTCACCCCGATTCATAGAGCACACACCTTATCCATCCTGACACACCCATGATCAAGTCTCACTCAACAGTGAAACCCTCAGGCAGTCTTACCTTTGCGATGGATAGAGCACTGTTCAGCTTGACATTACTGCCCATGGGTTTCCTCCGCACTGCTTCCTCCAGGCTTTGCTGGGCCTCTTGCCATTGGCAGAGTCTGCAGTAAACAGCAGCCATGTTGTACAGAACCTGGGGCGTGAAGGCAAGGCCAGAGTTTAAGATCACCTTGCAAACAACTTTCACACACAATTCTCAGCCAATCACTTTTAGCTGAGACAGTGGAATATGGCTTGTTTAACTTGTTTTCCCCTCTCTTGTGCACAAAGGAGAACAAAAATGCTGAAAATAAAGCAGTGTGAAGGGACTTGACCCAAAATGTCTCCTATTCATGTTCTTCAGAGATGCTGCCTGATCCGCTGAGTTACTCCACCACTTTGTGTCATTGTTTCTAAACCAGCATCTACAGTTCTTTGTTTCTACAAGAAAATGCCAATATCCTGCATGTAACCAAGTTGTCTTAAGCCCATCCCACAATGCGAGTTTACCCAAGAGCTCTCCCGAGTTTAAAACAAAATCAAACTCATGGTACTCTATCACGAGTTTTTTTTTTAATCTTGGACATTTTTCACACTGTTGGAAAAAAAAGTCACGAGTTTCTGCGTTTCCCAAGTACCTGCCGTTAGCATTACGAGACATCCACGAGTTCCGACGTACCCGCTACGTGCATTCTACGTACTTACCACGAGTTTGATTTTTATTTACACTCGGGAGAGCTCTTGGGTAAACTCGCATCATGGGACAGGGCCTCTATTCTTGACCAGTGGTCTGGAAATGTTAAGACTTGTAGCATTTGGAATTATTTGATTTTCCTGCATTCTTGGTTGGTTAAAGCACAGTTGGTGAATAGAAAGAGGGGAACTGCGAAGATCTAAAACATTATCATTAAGAAGTAGGAGCTCTGGCAGCTAGAATGTAAAACTGCTTATTTCAGGGTGATGTACTTACATAAGCAATTCTGATCACTGTTCTTTAAGCACATTCTGACTGACATAAGGTACCATTTTCCTCACAACATTCTCAAGACCGGATCTACCATAGCTGTTCCCTTTCGTGTTCAGCTGGAGATACTTTGACCAAGATAGTTCTCTTGAACATAATTCATGAAGACCTCTGTCCTTTTGCCACTGCTGCAACACTATCCTTTACTAAGATAGTCCAAGGCCATGCCATTACCCAATGGGTCCTTCAGTCTTCTAGCCTGCAAGTGTGCTCCTCTATTTTCTTCATGCTATTTGCTGGATTATAAGCATTCACCTAACCATGTAATAGCTCCTCGATTGTTCCTTATATCTAGCAAATCCGTTTTTTGCTTCTGAAATATATCATTCCTCTCCAGTGATGTTGGACCCAAGTAAAAGGAGCAGCATTTGCAAATTGAAATGAGCAGCTTTGAACAGGGCAGCCACCTGTCTCCCATGTTGCTCGAGTCTCGGAGGAAAATCTCACAGCAGGGCTGCTGCATTTAGAGTAGACCTGATTGTTATGATTTGTTGCAAAATATCCTCGCCCATCGAAAGGAAATCAAACAGAAAGTTGCATTGAGATCCCAGTGATTCTTTACCTGCCAGGAGTACAGTCTGTGCCTGAGACCGAGCTGTGTGTAGTCAATCACAGGGTTACCTCGTAAACTGGTCAGCGCATGTCTGAAATCTCCCAGTGCCTCATCAAGCCTGAAATTCAAAAAGGGCAGATGTTATTGTACTGGTAGAGAAGATGATTTGGTACAGTAGAGGGGGTGACTAATCTAAAATGAAGAACAGGGTGGGTGTAGACTGGTGAGGATATGGAACGAGCTGCTGGAGGAGGTATTTAAGGCAGGTACTATCGCAACGTTTAAGACACATTTACATGGATAGGACAGGTTTAGAGGGATATGGGCCAAACACAGCAGGTGGGACTATTGTAGATGGGACATGTTGGTTGCTGTGGGCAAGTTGGGCTGAAGGGCCTGTTACTACGCTATAAGCTTTATAACTCCATGACTCTATAACAGGGAGTGAATCCAGATGAAAGGAAGGGAATCAGGAATTTCCTATTAAAATATGGGCAGAAGCAGTGATTCCAAGTTAAAATATAGGGAATTAGAGGGGCTCAAGACACTCATTGTGCAGGTACAGGACATGATCAGTACAGTGCATGGCTCCCTATACACTCTCATCAAAAGCACTCAGAGTAGTAACAGCTCATGTTAGATGTGTTCTTAAACCCACTTTATTCTGTGCACAGGTTAGAGCAAGGGCTCCCAACCTGGGCTAAATTTACCCCCAGGGGGTTAATTTCACCTACCCAGGGGGTTAATTTGTTGATTCTGGATTTGTACGTATTTTTTCTCATTGACTGAATGCGTTTGGTTCTGGTATACCGGTATCTGTTCGTCATTAGTTGTTCATAAATAACTGAAATAACATTGTTATGTGCTATTAAAGTTGCCTGGGATAAAGGGGAAGAAAAAGGTTGGGAATCCCATGGGTTAGAAGTAAGTTTATTGGCCAAGTATTCACATACAAGGAATTTGCCTTGGTGCTCCGCCCACAAGTAACAACATGACATAGTGACAGTTACGAACGACTCAGAAAACACTTAACATTAATAATAATAAAACATTAATGATAAAACACTATTTGTTGAGGGAGAAAACATTTTGCTTTCTATCCCTCGATCACCCCAGTGTTGGTGCAGCATATCTGAGAGAGAGAGAGACCACTGCTTTATCACACATGTCCAGGGAAGATGGATACCAAAAGCTGGAGTAACTCAGCAGGTTAGGGCAGCATCTCTGGAGAAAAGGAATAGGTGATGTTTTGGGTCGAGACCCTTTTTCAGAAGATTTTGCAGGTGTCAGAAGATAGTGTTGAACAATCTGTCCAACCATAAGGGATGGGGTGTATATACTGTGAAATCTGCCGGCCAGATGGTGCTTGGGGTGAGCTGCAGTAGGCAGTCACTGCCAGGCTGCAATGTGTTCAGACATCTAGCTGCACACTGCAGTGTTGGAGCACAGATGGTGGTGCCTCTCTCGCTCCATCCCTCAACTCATCAATGAGTCCAGGGGCATCCTGCAAGATGTTGCGACAGAGACTGATGCTGTTCACATCTGGCCCAACAGCTGTACAGCATCAAAGCTGACACCTTTATTGTGGTCTCATTCATTAGAATGGTGGGATGTTATTCAGGCAAAAGGCCAGTTTGCCTGGGAATTTTGATTGCTTTAGTATACTTTCATATTTTAAACCATTGTTGAGTTAATTTTAATAAAAATTAATTCTTGGTTCTTTTAATTTTAAAATATTATTAAGGTAAATGTCAACTACTTTTAAATGTCTCGGATTAACAATCATAACAACAATGACATTGACTGTACTGACTGCACAAAACGTTTGTGTGGCCCCAACATCTTTTATCACAGTTTTGAGCCGCTAACACTATCCCTCCCCTGGGGAACACGGTCAAAGAAGATCCGTGGAGTCAGATCTGACCTTGAAGTGAATTTCTGAATGCCACACCAATATCTGAAATCTTCATCCATGTCTTTGCTGCTTCCAGAGTTTCACTACCCCCCCAAGTTATATCTCTCAAATTTGCCTGCGGCCCACTATTCAAAGGTTTAACCTTCTCCTTGTCTCCCAATCCAACAATGTCAGTACAGCTCAGGTTGGAGACAGTGGAATGCATCCTACCCACTGCCAGGGTTAGGATAAAGGGCCACGACAATCATCTGCTTCTATCTTCCATGATAATCTCAGCAGCCACTTATGTGCCGGTTGTATTTTCTTACATGTCCAATTGTAGATGAACTATGCCTCTCTGGAAGAGGCAGATTGCCAGCCGATCATCTTTAACTATCGCTTTGTCAAACTCCTGCAGAGGAACAGCAACATTGTTAGCCAGTGGGGTAGGGATACAAAATCACCACAAGGGTTATAATCCAAAGATTGATTGTAGTTGTACCTCACATGACCAAGTGAAGGTCCACACATGACCCAGTACTCCTTAAACCCACTCGTTTCCTCCTGCCAGTGGCCCAATCCCTTCACTTACAAAATCCACACAACCACTCACCATCTCCCCAACACATCTCACCTCTACTCACACCTTTAATCTCGTCCACTAGATCCATACCTTCTGGACCATGACCTTGGATGAGAATGTGGGTGGTGGGTTTGTAAGTTTGCAGATGATACTAAAATTGTGGATGTAGTAGAGAGTGAAGACGCAATCACAGATTACAATTGGATCTTGGTCAATTGTGCCAATAAACCGAGGAAATACATGGAGATTAATCAAGATACTCGTAAGGTGGTGTTTGTCATGTTTGCCTTCGACATTCAGGGGACTGACAACAGGATATCATATTACATAGAAAATAGGTGCAGGAGTAGGCCATTCAGCCCTTCGAGCCTGCACCGCCATTCAATATGATCATGGCTGATCATCCAACTCAGTATCCCGTACCTGCCTTCTCTCCATACCCCCTTATCCCCTTAGCCACAAGGGCCACATCCAACTCCCTCATAAATATAGCCAATGAACTGGCCTCAACTACCTTCTGTGGCAGAGAATTCCAGAGATTCACCACTCTGCAAGTTGTTGGTAAGGCCATATTTGGAGTACAATAGAGGTGCTTAAGAGGCTTTTATATAGATATGTGAATAAATGGAATGGATGGATATGGATCTTGTGCAGTCAGAGATTAGTTTAGTTTGGCATCATGTTCAGCGTAGACATTGTGGACTGAAGAGCCTGTTCCTCTGCTGTTCTACGTTGAATCATGTCCTTGGATGCTCTCTGTGTGGAGATTGTACATGCGTTTCCCCCAGGTATTCTCCTTCCACGTCTCAAATCCCATCAGATAGGCTATTTGGTGTTGCTGAGGTAGCATTGTGGTGAGAGTTGTGCAATGTGGTTCAAGAATCTGATTGAGAAGAAACTGTTCTCGATCTGGATGTCAGCGTTCTCAGGCTCCTGTACCTTCTTCCCGATGGTAATAGCGAGATGTGAGCCTGGCCAGTGAGATGTGGTCTTTGATGATATGAGCTTTCTTTTTGAGCTTGCTTTAGATCCCTTCAACTGCAGGGAAGTCAATACCTGTGATGGATTGGGCAATGTCCACCATTCTGTGCAACCATTCTTGGGCATTTGGGAGACCAAAGCCAGCCATGCTGCAAAGTCAGTATACTCTCAATAGAGTATTTGGCGACATGCTGGATTTCCTCAAACGTCTGTAGAAGCACTGATGAGTTTTCCTTGTGATTTTGGGATAGATGACAATAAAACACTCTTTGACAAACGACCAGATTCAAGAACAGCTTCTCCCTCACCATTAATAGACTCTTGAACAGACCTCTCATAGGTTAAGAACCAAAGTGATGGAGTAACGCAACTGGTCAAGCAGCATCTCTGGAGAACTTTTTATTTAGATATTTCAGATTGAGACCCTCTGAAACCCTCGTTTCAGATTCAGACCTAAAACATTGCCTATTCATGTTCTCCAGAGATGCTGCCTGACCCGCTGACTCCAGCACTTTGTGTCTTTTTTTGCAAACCAACCTTTGCAGTTCCTTATGTCTACATCTCTCTTACGTTAAGGATGTATCCCTTAACTCCCAATTTCCTTCACTGCTGCCCTTACCCGTAGCTGCAAGATGATATATTGCACTGATTAGTTTTCCTTTCTGCACTACTATTGTGCCCATGCTTAATATAATCTGCCAGATAGGACGCAAACAATTTGTTTTCACGATATCCCGGTACACAAGACGATAATAAACCATTATCAATAGTTTGTTTCCTGCCCATTAATCAATCATCGTTCCAGGCCAGGATTCTACCTGTTATAACACCTCAAGACCAGAGTGATAACCTGAAGAAATTTCAAACAGGTCTGTCACACATAATTTCCCTTTCATAAATCCATGGTTCCTGCCCAATCCTACCATTATTTTCCAAATGTGCTGATACTACTTCCTTAATAGGTGCCAGCCCATCACCGACCCCACTATTGACGTCAGGTCGGTTACATCCTCAAAGAAATTCCATTGTCATTATATCATATTATTTTCCTTCCTTGTTTCTTACAGACCTATCACTGATTTGTAAATGACCTCTTGTTAATGGATCCTGGCACTTCACCAACCTAGCAGCAGGAGGGAGGAGGGAGGGGGGAGAGGGGGGGAGAGAGCGAGAGAGAGAGCGAGAGAGAGGGGGGGAGAGAGAGAGAGAGAGAGAGAGAAGGGGAGGAGAAGGGGTAGAGAGAGAGGGAGAGAGAAAAAAATGAGAACAGGAGAGAAAGAGCACATGAAATAATGAGAGAGTGAGGGGAGAAGGAGAAAATGAGAAAAGGAAGCCTGCAGAGGGTGAAGAGCGGAAGGGGTGAAAGGAGAAATTATGGAGATCGGATGGATAATTGGGAGGCGTAGGAAAGGTGGGATAAAGAGTGAGGGAAAGTAGATAGATGATGAAAGAGAAAGATATAAGGGGAGGGTGGGAAGATGAGGAAAGAGACGGCACGGAGAGAAATGCAGATTAGAGAGCTCCTCTGACCCCATGTCCCATTAATTCTCCCTGCCCTCCCCCTGCATCCACTCCCCGACCTGCAGGGCTCCGGACAGGTCACCCAGGTGCATCCGAACGCAGCCGAGGTTGAACCAAATCCGGACGTTGGGTTCGGCGATGTTGGTCAGGTAGTTGAGAGCAGAGAGCCAGTCCTGCCGGTCAATGGCCTGCACGGCCCGGTCCCAGTCCCCGATCAAGTCCCGGTAAGAAGACATCGTCCTGCTGCTCCGTCCTGTGCCGTGCCGTGCCCGCACCTTCACCAGGAAGTGTTGATACCTGAGAGCGTGTCTGCCCCTCCCCGGAGAGGCATCCGAGAGGATAGGGAGGGAAATGGGGGAAGAGCAGAAGGAAGGGTGGGGGAGGATGGAGGGAGGGGGGGGGGGGCACTCTTGTTGCCACATTCAGGGCTTGAATATTACCCGAGATTGCTCGGGTGAAAAATTAACACATGAAAGTCTGTCCAGCAGATTTTTCTGATCTGGAATGTGTATCTTCCGTCTAGTGAAGGGACGATGCCTGATCTTAAGGAATGTAGCCAGACCAGAGATTGAAAAGTGCACAGGAGAGCATTTTGATGACTTTAACCTTACAAGTTTCAAGGAAGTTAATGATGGTCGAAAATTAAGATCCTGAATTGAGGAAAGGCTAATCACAACATACAGGACCTGGCGAAGATGGGTGTACGTTTGCAGACAGGTCGGCTTCGACAAGTAGAAGTTAATCAAAGGGGAGATAATAAGAAATCAATGGCTAGTTTTTTTTTTTGTTTTTTTTTTAAAGGTATATATGACTGGTATAAAGAACTGAAAACAGGAGAGCCTTTCATGAATATAGAACGTGTAAAGGGCTCTTAAAAAAGAAAGTAGGCGGACAATAAAGGGGCACAAAATATCAATGGGAGACTAAATCAAGGAAAAGCCCAAAGCATGTTGTTTATAAATGCCAAGATGTAACTAGGGAGAGTGGAACCTGTTACAGACCAAACATTGTCTGTGGAGCTGGGAGGCATGGGTGAGGTCTTAAATGAATACCTGTATTCACCAGGGAAAAGGCCATTGTTGTTGGAGAATTCAGAAAGGGAACACTGATATTCTAGAAATTCTTTCTACTAAGGAGAGTTTTGATGGTGGTCTTGAATCCCAAGGGTCTTATTAGATTTACCTCGAATAATGACAGGTCTAGGTAGAGCAGATGCAGTGAGAATGTTTCCAGTAGTGGGAGACTCTTGGACCAAAGGGCACAGCCTCAGGATAAAAGGGCGTACCTTCAGAATGGAGATGAGGAGGAATTTCTTTAGCCAGAGGGTGGCAAATCTGCGGAATTCATTTTTAAACTGGAGATTGACGGGTACTTGATTAGTAAGGGCATCAAAAAGATAAGGGGAAAAGGCAGGATGGGGTTGAGAGGGAAAAATAGATCAGCCATGATCGAATGGCGGAATAGACCCAATGGGCCGAATGGTCTAATTCTGTTTGTGTCTCTGATGGTCTTATGCTATGGAAGGAGATTGCACGTCCCTGGCAGAGTTACTGAAATTTGATAACTGGAGGATGGTAAATATGAAGGGCATCAGGCTTGAGAGTCTAACACCAGAGGGAGGGAAGTCATTGAGAATAATTCTAAGGGTCGGGATTAATCAGCACCAGGTATTAGTCAGACAGTCAGCATCATTTCATTAGGAGTTGTAGCAAATGATCAATATGATTTACTTTTTTCCCCAGATGTAATAAAATGTTCTGGTCTGCATGTACTTCAATAGGGCCTCTGACAAGGACTCACACAGAAAGCATGGTATGAAGAAAAGTCAAATCCAAAACTGGTTTTATAATAGGAGGTAGAGGATGTTGGAGAATTGTTTCTGTAATAAGGTTATGATTGATGTGGGAACCTTATCGTTTACATGTAGGAGCCACAAGTTTGCAAATGTCATGAAAATTGATAGAAGTATGAATAGTTGTAGACTACAGGATGAAATTGATCAGTTGGACACGGCAATGGCAAATAGAATTGAATCCAGTAAGAGCAAGGTGATTCATGTTGTAGAACTAACCAGGGTAGAGCAGATATTGGTTGGATTCCTCGAATAATGAAAGGCATCTCTGGGAGAGCTTTGAGGAACAGAGGAATCTTGGTGTCCATGCACAAGGATCCCTGAAGGTGGCAGTAACAGATAGATAGGATTGCAAAGACATGGGATACTTGGTTCATGAGCCAGGACAGAGAATGTAAGAGAAGGCATATAAAATATTGGTTAGGTTACCAAAGATAGACACAAAAAGCTGGAGTATCTGAGCGGGACAGGCAGCATCTCTGAAGAGAGGGAATGGGTGACGTTTCGGATTGAGACCCTTCTTCAGACAGTGGGTCTAACCTGAAACGTCACCCATTCCTTCTCTTATTCCTCCAGCTTTTTGTGTCTATCTTCGGTTTAAACCAGCATCCACAGTTCCTTCCTACACATTGGTTAGGTCACATCTGGAGTCGTAGAACATAGAACAATACAGCACTGCAACAGCCCCTTAAGCCCAGTGTTTGTGCTGAACATGATGGCAAGTTAAACCAATCTCATGTCTATACTGGATCCATATCCCTCTATTCCATGTACTTCATTCAAAGTGCCCATCAGCCCAACGCACCCACGCCGACCAACATGCCCCATCTACACTAGCCCTGCCTGCCTGCTTTTGACCCATATCCCTCTACCTATCCTATCCATGTACCTGTCTAAATGTTTCTTCAATGTTGCGATAGTACCCGTCTCAAATACCTCCTCCAGCAGCTTGTTCCATACATCCACCACCCTTTGTGTAAAAAAGTTACCCCTAGGGTTCTCATTAAATATTTCCCCCCTCACTTTAAACCTATATCCTCTGGTTCTTGATTCACCTACTCTGGGCAAAAGACACTGTGTGTTTAGCCAATCTATTCCTCTCATGATTTTGTACAACCCAGGTGGCATTTTTGTTGAGGCCCTTCTTCAGACTTCAGAGCAAGAAAGCAGCAGGAATCAGAGAGGGGGAGCAGAGTCTTACAGATCTCCCATCGGAGAGAGAACTTCATAGTAGAAAGGAACTGCAGATGCTGGTTAAACTGAAGATAGACACAAAATGCTGGAGTAACTCAGCGGGATGGGCAACATCTCCGGAGAGAAGGAATGGATGACTTTCGGGTCGAGACCCTTCTTCACACCGATGGAACAGGAACAGGAGTTATACCTTGAGGAGATTCCACACAACGGAGCTATAAAATGTAGAACCAAAGAACTGCAGATGCCAGTGTACAATAGACAAAATGCTGGAGTAACTCAGCGGGTCAGACAGCGTCTCTGGAGAACATGGACGGTTGACTTTTCAGGTCGGGCCCTTGCTTCGGCTATGGATTCACCACAGATGTAACTGAAATGAAAAATTGGATGTTTTCCCAGTATGTTGGGAGTGGATGAAAAAGTGGAATAACAGAGCTGGTGTATGGGTGATAGTTGGCATGGACTTGGTGGGCCAAAAGGCCTGGTTCCAAGTCAAGTCAAGTCAAGTTTATTCGTCACATACACATACGGGATGTGCAGTGAAATGAAAAGTGGCAGCGCCTGCGGACTTTGTGCAAAAAACAAACAACAACAAACAAACAACCAACCAACATACCTCAAACAGAATCGCATGTTCTTTTCCATAATAAAATATTGTGGGTGGTATTGTGGTACAGTAACTGTTGTAGAGTTAGTCCCTGGTGAGATAGTTTACAGTCCGAATGGCCTCTCGGAAGAAACTCAGATCCATGCTGTATCTCTAAACTAAACACAACCAACACAATGACTGCTATCACACCTTCTGAAACACTCATTACATCATGACTATGTATTCATTGCCATGGCACCTACAGCTGGTCCTTTGGTGCCAATCCCAAACTGATGCCCCCACTGCTACCGCACTCATTGTCAATAAATAATTGCCCTCAACATTCACAACTGAACAATCACAGCCGAACCTCTTGCTGATAACCTCATCATACTCACGCCTGATCTACAGTGCCACAACGGACATGGTTGGTGCAGTCAGTAAGAGCACCCTCACCACCCACCACCAGGTAAAGTTAGCCTATGCAATGTCAACTCAGTCAGCTGCAACGGTCACTATCGTCAGAGTCACCCTGCACACAAACTCATAGCTTCCTTCATTACCCAAGTCCTATATGCAAAGTCAGCAATCAGCATGGTTGATTAATGCTGCATTATCTGTCAGTTAATCCCTATGGTGCTATTGTTGCTGATAGACATGCGGCTAATGGCTGTAAATACTGTTAGTTTCACTGTTGGTGCATCCAAGTAGTCTTTGCCCACTCCAGGCACTGCACATACATTTGCAGTGGAAACAGTGCTGACATAGATCTTACATATTCACTGTTTAGTTTGGAGATACAGCGAGGAAACAGGCCCTTTGCGTCACCGAGTCTGCCACGACCAGCGACCTCCACACATTAACATTGTCCTATACACCATGGACAATTTTATATTAATATAGCAAGCCAATTTACCTACAGTCCTGAACATGTTTGGAGTGTCGCAGGAAACCGGAGATCCCTGAGAAAACCCATGCAGATCACGGGGAGAACGTAGACAACACCCGTAGTCAGGATTGAAACCAGGTCCCTGGTGCTGTAAGGCAGCAACTACTGCTGCGTCACCATGCCACCCTGTGTAACGCTGCTGTTACAACCTTTGGCCTTGTCTACGTTGTTTTCCATGGCTCGTGGTGTCTGCCCTGGCGTTGCCCGGTCTCACCTTTTGTCACGCGTTGTCCAATTTCGTTGGGCAGGTCTCATGGAATCCAGACTGGCATTGCCAGGTCTTGTTCAATCACAGGCAGAATTGAGTCATAGTCATCCAGCCCTTCAGCCTACCACGACCATCAAGTAGTCATCTGGATTAACCCCACTGACCAGCATTTGGTCTTCAATGCCTGGGCAATTCAAATGATCTTCCAGATTCTTGTGAAATGCATGAGCCTATGTTTGGAAGCCACCATTCCTTCAAGCAGTGTGTCCCACATTCCAACCACACTCTGGCTGAATCAAATGCCTCCTCAAGATTCCCATCTAACATCCCATCTTAAATCTTTGCACTCTGCTTTGTGAAAATATTTTTGGGGCAGTTAGAGATTAATCCAAGCAAAAAGTAATGCACTTTGGGAAGTCAAATGCAAGGGGAAAATACATAGTTCATGGCAAGACCCATAACAGCATGGATGTACAGAGGAATCCTAGGATCCAAGTCCATATATTCCTAAAAGTGGCAACAGAAGCAGATAGAGTGGTAACGGCGAAGTATGGTATGCTTGCTTTCATGGGTCAGGGAATTTAGTGAAACAGTCAGGAAGTCATGTTGCAGCTTCATAGGATTTTAGGCCACATTTAGAGTTTTGCAAACAATTCTGGTTGCTCCATTACAGGAAGCATGAGGAGGCTTTAGAGAGGGTGCACAAGATATTTATGAGACTGCTGCCTGGTATTAGCTATAAGAAGAGATTGGACAAATTTGGATTATTTTCTCCAGAATGTCAGAGGTTGAGGGACCTAACAAAATTATTTGAGGCATAGACACAACATACATACAGTCAGAATCTGTTTCCCAGGGTGGAGATGTCAAGGACGAGAGTAAAGCTTTAAGATGAGAGAGGTAAAGTGTAATGGAGATATGCAAGGCAAGTTTTTTTCTAAAACACAGTGATGGGTGCTTTGAACATGCTGCCAGGGCTTGTGCTGGAGGCAGTTACACGAGTAGTGTTTTAAAATGTTTTTAGATAGGCACACGGATATGCAGAGGAATAGAGGGAATGCGGATATTGTGGGCCAAAAGGCCTGTTCCTGTGCTGTATTGTTCCGTTAAACTATTTCCTCTGGCAAATTTCCTCATCCCAAATACCCACCAACCTGAAAAAAGTACCCATCAGGTTCTTATTACATTTTCTCCCATCACCTTAACACATACCCTCTAGTTACTGATTTGCCTAACCTGCGGAAAAGACTGTGCATTCACCCTATCTATTCCCCTCATTATTTTATACACCGCTACAAGATCACCCCTCGGTCTCTTGCACCAAGGAATAAAGTGCTAGCCTGCCCAGTCTCTCCCTGTAGCTCAGGCCCTCGAGTCCTGGCAATAGCCATGTAAAGCTTCTCTGCACCCTTTCCAGCTTAATGGCACCTTTCTTACAGCAGGGTGATCAAAACTGAACACAATATTGCAAGTACTAATTGTGACAAACATAGGATAAACTTCTTTTTTTTTACACTTACCAAAGCCTGCACTTTCAGAATGCTGCACTCAGATCTAATGTAAAAATCCTTTCATTGTTCGTGTGTTCCACAAATTCAGTGCTGTTTCATTTTGCCAGCTTGAGTGATGTACAAATCCTTTGTCACACAGAGCTGCTGATGAATGTGGTGCTCAGAAATCTGTCAGGTCTCCCATTCACATCTCAGACAATTGGAAAATTGTCTCGAGAAAATTCAGCCACCTCAGTTCCCTCATTTACTCATAAATTTTCAGCATTTCTCAAACACTTTTTAAAAATCTCAATGATTCACGCCTGACCTGCCAGCTTTGCCCAGTTACAGGCTTATTTTCATTGAGACTCTAAGCCCTGGAAAGTTTTCATCCTGGGTGATGCTGCATGTGAAACATCAGCAGGAAACGCTGATGAGACGCCAAGCTTCCCATCTTAACTATTTACTATTAACTATTTTTGAGATCTGTTACTTTGCAGTAGTCATGCCTATTGAGTGTGTGTAAAAAAAAAAACTTTGTCCACATCATGATTCCACCTTCTGCATAATTAATTTTTAAGTTTAATAAAATGGAACTTAATGGTCTTTGATTATCACAGCAACACTTTGGATAACAAGTTTATCACAGTAAACTTTGGTCAGACATCAAAGTGCAGAGCCTCAAACCCCAGTTCTGTTTGTAATTACACCACTGGTTAATTTGTTAACCTGTTGCCCTGGCTCTGTTTATCACATGCAGTTTAAGTTTGCAAGCCACAGCTCACATTGCTTCTGTTATTTCTCAATTTGAATGTGAAAATAAGAGCAGTGCTTTGTCAGCTTCTGCTTGCTGGGCTTTTTACTCAGTGCAGTCTGATGGCATTGCCTGGTCGGCCTCATTAGCATAGCAGCTGTCAGGGCCGAGCCCAGAGAGCAAACTGGCGGGGGAGGGGTGGGGTGGCAGAAAGGAGGAGAGTCGTGTGAGACCGACCGACAGGCAGCAACACAATCAGGGCGACCATCGAATCAGCATCAACCCACAATGCCAGCTTGTCAAGGATAATCAGTCAACTGGGGAAAAGCCAGATGGCTTGGGAGAGGCAGCCGGTGATGGCATCCACCTCACTTCCGCTTAACAGCAGCAGTTACACCTGCAAGAAAAATCAGAAACTTACATCCCAGTCTACTAAACACTGCAGCCAGTGCTCTCACCTACCACTGCCATGTGTTAGCAATCACTCACCATTTTTGGCACTCATAACAAGGCATTAACTTTATTAAGGAACGAGGAAAGTAGGTAGTTAGAAAGTGTGTTATTCATTAAGCAACTCGCCAGCAAATCCATTCCTGCAGGTGCTGCCCATCCAGGGAACTTGTATCACTGCCAAAAGGGTTCAAATTTTCAAATCAATTGATAAAAATGAACGGACCAGAAAACACAAATAAATTTTAGCTCTTAGCATATAACAGAAGAGCCAGGAACCTCAGCAAGGGATCTCCAATTAGGTCATGACAGATTTGAACGCCTGATGAAGTCTCCCACAGCAAGGCTGGTCTTGAGGTAGAGCATTGTTATCAGTGCATATTAATCAACATATTGTACTTCTCCCAAGCTGATGTCCAGATTGTTACGAGATGGGTGCTGGGATTGTAATTGGGAAGGAGACTTGCCTCGTTTGGGACTTGCAATGAGAAAGTTATAATGCTATTTTAATATACAGCTGGCAATAAATGGCAAATGTGCACAAATCCAACAACAATCACAACAGATCAGTCTGTGGACAACCAAAAAAACATCAATAGCTCTAGTTTAGTAGTGGGAAGTTCAAGGTTAGACTGTCAAAATTCAGAGAGTCTGTGCAGCTGTCAGATGGACACAACCTTTCAGAACTTGTGTTACTAACATTAGAGTCTGCATGCAGTAAACACAAGCCGAGGAGTTGCAGGCAGAATGATTGGAGGTGGTGGGGCTGTAAGCACCGAGCAAGAGCCAGGTGCAGGCAACATGGGTAGTTTTGCACCAGCAGTATCTGGCAGTAGAGTGGGTATTACACACACTCTTGTGCAGCAAATGTGGACATAAACACTCAGCAGGTCAGGCAGCATCCCCCGAGAGAGAAAAAATGATGTTTCGGGACAATGACACTTCACCAGTACAGCTTTTTGTTTTAGTGGGGTCTCAGCAGCACAGACAGTGAGATAATGGCAAAGACAGCAGAGGGGGCAATACAGGCTTTAAATGGTGGCATAGCAACCACTTATAGAAGCACACAAAGGGTGATGGCATGCATTGTATGTTAGCAGAAAGGGTATTACAGGCAGGGGAGGCCAGGTTTAATATCATATCCCAACAAATTCTAATACAGCTGCCTTGCTTGCACAAGTCTGGTGCAAGTCTCAGTTCTAAACTGGAAACCACAACCACTTGCCTGTTACCAACCGAACTAGCAAGCAATATAGAAAGCATGCATGGCCACAGCATCACAGTAGCTAGCCCAGAGCGATACAGGTCATTGCATGCAACATACACAGGCAAGCGTATCTAGTCACAGTAAGATACTGGGCCAAACCACTCAGTCATCATACCACTTCAGGAGGCATCTACCCGTGTAGATTATTAGATAAACACATGAGCAATGAGGCTTTCGTAGCTAAACAATAAATGGGGCTATTAAGAGCACAAGCAAGCAGAGCGATACACGGAGTGGGGACGCTGCAGGGAGAACAAATGGGCAAAAGAAAAACAGATGCGGCAAACTGAGGGAAGATTAACATATAGCGATGGGGCACATAAATAGCAGCACCAGGCGTGAGAGGAACACGGTCACCGTCTTCACGGCAATGGGACTTCTCTTCGAACGTGGGGGGCATTATTGACAGCTCTCTAATTGTGCTCAGCTTACACGGTATCTAAATGGAGAATGCAAATAAAGGCTGGCGAAAACGTGGAGTTTCCCACGGTTGGGCAGCCTGTAACCGGAAGCGTTAACGTGAGACAATCGCCACAAGTGTGAGAGTAGAGGTATCGAGGGTTCTCACAAACCCCGTGGGACTTGTGGTGATCTTAGCAGCAGAAAGGAAAAAAAAGTAGGTTACAGCAAAACAGAGAACCAAACGATTGTTTTATTTTTCTTGTTAAAAAAAAAACGATCAATTGTTGTGCTCTGGGGGTAGGGTGGGAATTTAGCGGAGAGACGATCTCAGGTGGACGGGCGCTAGTGACCACCACACACTCCCGGCGGGATCGCTTTCCCCCAACCCCCCCCACACACACACACACACACTCCCCGGACGAGGCGCGCCGCCCCCTACCTCTCCCACTTCCCCGACACCAGACGCCGACACCGTCAACCTGGTTTACATGGTTTATTGATACATCGTCGCCCCTGTTGCGGCCGCTGAAGCGGGCCCCGCCCTCCGGCCCGTTGCCCTCCGCGGCGAGGCGAGGCGAGGCGGAGCGCTGCGCTTCTCCGGCCGCTGCCAGCCCGGCCCCCCCCCCCCCCCCGGTGAGTGAGGTAGATAACCGGAGCCGACAGGCGGCCCAGCCCAGCCCGGCCCGGCCCGCAAGCGGGCAGTCCTGCAGTCTCAGCGGGCCGGGCCCGCCCGTGTGCGTGAGTCGGCCCCGGGGCCCCGCGCTCCGAGTCCCGGCCTCAGCGGCCGCCGCCCGCCCCGTACTTGGCCTTGGTGATGAGGTAGAGCACGATGTCCTGGTGGCCGCCGAAAGCCGCGATGTGCAGCGCGCTCCAGCCGTCGCGGTTGGCCAGGCGGATGTCGGCGCCGAACTTGACGAGCAGCTTGACGAGCTCCAGGTTGCCGGCGATCACCGACTGGTGCAGCGCCGTCTGGCCCTCGGGCCCGAACGAGTTGACGTTGAAGTGGCAGTCGGTCATGTTCTGCAGCAGCGACTGCAGCTCCCGCGTGTTGCCGCGCCGCACCGCCTCCTGGAACATGCGCTGCGGCGCCGCCGCCGCCGGCGACACCTCGGCCTGGCTCATGGCTCCGGCCTCCCGCTCTCCACCCGGCGATGGCACCGGGCGCGGGGGCCGGGCGGCTCGCTCGATGCTAGAGACCCGCGGCTGGGTTGCCCTCACTCGGCCGCTCGTCCTCCGCCCCACTGCCGCCGCCGCCGCCGCCGCTGCTGCTATTACTACTACAATCACCGCCGCTGCCGCTCCTCCTCCGTCTTTGTCCGCTCGATGGCTGTCGCTGTCAACCGCGGTGGCGGGCGGCCGTCCACGGCCCTGCTGTCCGCCTCATGTCGCAGCCCCAGCCCAGCGTAGTCCCGTCTCGCCGCCGCTCCGCTCCCTACTGAGAGGCCGCCGCGCGCGCCGCCGCTTTTCACCGCCCCGCGCGCATCACCATGACAATGGAACGCCGGGCCGTTTGCCCAGCGCCGGCCAATGGGCGCCCGACTCCCCTCCCCCCACGCACCCCCCCCCCACCCGCCGCCCATTGGCCGGCGCCCACGTGGCCCCTCGCCCCCCCCCCCCACCCCCTCCCATCGCAGCTCGGTGACAGGGGGGCGGGGCCTGCGGCGATTCATTAACATCCCAGAGCGTGGGAACAAGGAGAGAAGATCTTCCCAGAGAGAAAGGCAGAGATATTCACAGAGATACTCAAATACACGCAGACACACACACAGACACGCACACACACACACAGACACGCACACACACACTCACACACACAGACATACACGCAGACACACACACACACAGACATACACACACCGACACACACACCGACACACACGCAGACACACATACACATACACATACAGACACATACACATACATACACACACCGACACACACGCAGACACACATACACACACGCAGACACACACACGCATACACACACGCAGATACACACACACGCAGACACACACACACACGCAGATACACACACACGCAGACACACACACACACGCAGATACACACACACGCAGACACACACAGTTATATGCAGATGCTCGCTCAGATACCCAAACAATCGTAGCAATACTCAGAAAGGGGGAGTGATATTAAAATATTCAGAGGTAACCCAGGAGCTGTGAAAAACAGTGAAAACAAGCCGAAATTCTGGCACAGCCACAACTGCATTCAAAAAAACGATGCCCTCAGACATATTCAGACACGCAGGGAGCCTTGGGCTGCTGGGCTAACAAACACTGCTCACAGGTAAACATATATTGAGATTCCCAACAGATTAAGATGTACTCAGATGTCCACAAGAGATAATAAAACGATCACGGAAATATTAAGATGCAGAGTTATCAGAATGCTGGTGGTGGTATTCGCAGACGCACACAGAGACGTGTATTCGGACTTATCGATCGACGGTAGTTCAGATTTTGGGTGGCAAATGTGCAGAGATATTGATGTAGGAGTGGTCCTACGCGGCCTATCAGGATTTCAGAATGACTTTCTAACATGGTTCTGCATGGCAGGTTTACAAATGATAAAGACCAAGGGTTACATTTCCTGGTGTTTTTTGGTGTCTGAGTGTAGCGGGCAATAACAAATTATTATAGATGATGTAAAATTTGGCCAGAGTGACAGGAGGAAAGACTTTGGTTGTAGAAGATACACATGGTCTGGTCAGCTGGGGTAAAGTCGCCAAGGGAATTCAGTCTGAAGGAAAGAGAGGTAATGCAGATAATGGGAAGTGGAACAAGGCAAGGGAATGTACAACTGATGGGACGATGCCGAGTAGTGACCTAGGAGATCTATGTTTCCTTAAAGGTAGCAGGATAGTTAACGGAAGCAAAGCGGTTGTGTTTAAAGTGTACACACGCCAGCGAGGTCGCAGCTTGAGAATTGCATCACGCCACAGAAACAATGCGATCGCACAGGGGAGATGGTACATAGATTTACAAGGATGTTGCCACGACCGGAAAGTAAGCTGTGAGGAAAGACTGGGCCCAGCAGGGGTTCTTTTCACTGGAACAAAGGAGGCCGAAATGGGGAATTTAACTGAAATGCCTAAAATTCTGAGGGCTGCAGATAAACGTATTTCTCAACAGAGGAGCTGAAAACAGAGGTTGCAGAAGTTTGGTTGGTGCGTTGCAGTGGAAATTAGAAAATAAAATTCACCCAGAGGATGTGGGGATGCAGGTGATAGATGTTGGAGGCAGAAACACTCCTCACGTTGACACATATGTACTCGAAGGGCCACGAACAGCAGGGCTAACACACGCAGTCCTGTCTGAAGAAGGGTCTCGACCCGAAACGTCGCCTATCTCCTTCGCTCCTTAGATGCTGCTGCACCCGCTGAGTTTCTCCAGCTTTTTGTGTAACCCTCACAGGGGTGGTTTGACCGGGAAAGCTGTCCCCAATGACGAGAGTACGATGTGTGAAATCTGTGATTCAGATCTTGCGGGGTTTCAGATACATTTCGTTTCAGAGATGCTTAGGTACCCTGGGATAGATTGAGGTAAACACAGATACATTAATATTCAGATTTAGATAAATTCAGGGATATTATATATCACTTTAAGACACATTATTCTCAAATAAGCGGAGTTTATCAGACACGTGTTAAAGAAGGAACTGCAGATGCTGGAAAATCGAGGGTACACAAAAGGCTGGAGAAACTCAGCGGGTGCAGCAGCATCTAAGGAGAGAAGGAGATCCGTCTGGTATTTAAGCACTCGGAGATAGAGAGATACTCTTGATATTTAGATTCCCGCTGACACCTTCCTGAGCTTCTAATGAAGTGGTGATTGGAACAGTACACAATACACTCGCTGTGACCTGAGGTGTATTTGGTGCTGTTTGGAGCATGACTTTTATATTCCACGTGTTGGCCAATAAAACAACGTGTCCCTGTATTTACTAGTTATTTTATGTCTGTCACCACCATCAGCGATCTTGGACATTTAGCCATAGTCAGCGGCACAGAAAAAGACCCTTCAGCCCAAATAGACCGCACCGACCGTCAAGCACCCATTTACCCCCCTCCCCCCTCCCCCCCCCTGCTCTAGTCCAATGTTATTTTCCCCCACATTCCCACCAGATGCCCCCTCCCCGCAGATTCCACCTCTCACCTACACACCAGAGTTAGCTTACAGCAGCCATTAACACAACAACCGGCATGTTTTGTGGTGGTGGCAGGAAACTGCAGCACCCAGAGGGAGATTGTGCAAACTCCACACAGACAGCACCAGGGGGTCAGGATTGAACCTGAGCTGTCACCAGAGCTGTGAGGCTGCGCCACATTAGAGAGTCACAGATTCTTGCAGCACAGAAACATGCCCTTTTCCCAACCATTGGATACTGACTATCAATTACCCACATGGACTGCTCTATCTATCTACCAGTATTTAGTCCACAACGTTCTACGCCTTGGTGATTTGAATGCTTGTCCCGAAACTTGTGAGAGTCTCTATCTCCACCAATCCCTCAGGCAGTGTGTTCCAGATTCCAAACACCCTCTGGGTGAAAACGGTCTCCTTTAGTTCATCCCTAAACCATTTACCCTAAATCTGTGCACTCTAATTTTAGATACCTGACCTCCGCAATGGGGAAAAAGTCTCCTACTCGGTTTATACTCTCTAGAATTTACTCGGTTTATACTCTCTAGAATTTAGGAGATTGAGAGGGGATCTTATAGAAACTTACAAGATTCTTAAGGGGTTGGACAGGCTAGATGCAGGAAGATTGTTCCCGATGTTGGGGAGGTCCAGGACAAGGGGTCACAGCTTAAGGATAAGGGGGAAATCCTTTAGGACCGAGATGAGAAGGATTTTTTTCACACAGAGAGTGGTGGGTCTCTGGAACTCTCTGCCACAGAGGGTAGTTGAGGCCAGTTCATTGGATATATTTAAGAGGGAGTTAGATGTGGCCCTTGTGGCTAAGGGGATTAGAGGGTATGGAGAGAAGGCAGGTACGGGATACTGAGTTGGATGATCAGCCATGATCATATTGAATGGCGGTGCAGGCTCGAAGGGCCGAATGGCCTATTCCTGCACCTAATTTCTATGTTTCTATGTTACTATTTATCATATCGATGGCCTGGTATTTTGAACAATTCTAACAGGTGTCCTCCTCAGCCTTCTTTGCCCCAAGTAAATGAACCCAATCTACCCTGCTCCTCATAACTCCACCTCAGGCAACAAACACCTCAGCGAATCCCCTGTTCACCCTTTCCATTACAATCAAATCCTGATTATTAATTTATTGTATGATTGATTATTGTACATTTATTTATTTTGTCAACAGGTCTGGAAATCCACAGCAAGTTTTAAAAAAAATCATTGTTCCATTGCCAGTGCATTTAACAATTAAACACTCTTGACATCCTTCCTCCAGGATGGTTCCCAGTACTGTGTACAGTTCTCCAGCTGCGGTTGAACCACTGTTTTATAATCGTGTACCATAACCTCCCCGTTCTTACACTCTCTGCCCTAGCTAATAAAAGCAAGTAACCTGAATGTCTTCTTCACCACCCTATCAACCTGTGACCGCATAGGTTTTCGACGGGTGCTCCAGTTTCCTTCCACTCTCCAAAGACATCCAGGTTTGTAGGTTAATTTGCTTTGGTAAAAAATTGTAAGTTGTCCCTAGTGTGTAGGTACAGTGCTAGTGTATGGGGATTGTTGGTTAGTATGGATTAAATGGGCCAAAGGACCTGTTTTGTACTGTATCTCTAAACTAAGCTCAACCTGTGCTGCACCTTAAAAGATCCTTGGTCTTGTATCTCTGTTCCTCAAGAGCTCAGGACCCAACCACTCATCGTGTATGTCTGGCCCTGATTAGTCCTCCCAAAGTGAATTACCTCACACTTAACAGTTTTAAATGTTATCCGCCCTTCTTATCAACTGATCATTATCTTTCCGTGGTGTATGACTATCCTCCTCACAATCAACTATTCTACTACTGTTTGTGTTCTGTGCAAACTTACTAACCCTACCACCGACATTCATATCCAAATTGTTAATGTAAATAACAAACAGCAGGGATCTCAGCAGTGATCCCTGTGTACACCAGTCCCAGGCTTCCAATCACAAAAATAACTCTCCATCATCCCCCTCTGCCAATTTTAGATCCAATTTGTCAAACTGCCTTGGATCTCATGAGCTCGAACCTTTTGGACGAGTCTTTAGTGTGGGACTTTTACCCATACCTCTCTTTTCCCCGAAAATCCTTAATATCTCACCATTTATCAAGTGTTTCATTTTCATTCAGTAGATGCCTTCGTACTTCTCTGGGTCGAATCCTATTTGCTATTACTAGCCCATTGATACCTTCCTGCCATTTAGAATTTTCTTCATCAACTATACCGACTATTTTCCTCTGAATGCCAAACCTTTGAATTAAGTATTATGTCCGACCTATTAACACAGATCATGAAAAGCAAGGCGTTAGTAACAAATCACGAAAGGTCACAAAACGTGGACTGCAGGAGGCTGAGCTTATAAAATCATGAGGGGAATAAATAGGTTGAATGCACAGACTTTTTCCCAGGGTAGGAGAATCAAGAACTGTTGGGCATAGGGTTAATGTGAGAGGGGCAGGATTTAAAAAGGAACATGAGGGAAAACTTTGTCACTCAAAGGATGGTAAGTATATGGACCAAGGTGCCAGAGGAAGTAGTTGGACTAGATACAATTAAAACATTTAAAAGACACTTGGACAGGTACATGCATAGGAAAATGTTAGAGTGATTTGGGCAAAACGCAGTCCTGTGGCACTAGCTTAAATGGAGCATCTCGGCCGGCATGGACGAGTTGGGCTGAAGGGCCTTTTCCAGTGCTTCAAGACTCTATGAAAACACAGAGACTTCCAACTTCCCAATGACCAATCTACATATTTTTCACCCACCGAGACAATTTTTAATTTAAGTTGTTTTTTTTCCCTGCATTTCATGAACTTTTGCTTTCCTAATCAATCTGCTATGTGGGTCTTAGTCAGTCCATGTAGACTACATCAAACACACAAACCTCAGCGGCCCTTCCTGTTACCACTTCAAAAACAATCAATTGTTAGTTAGAGATGACTGTCCCTTAACAAATCCCCGCTGACTATCTTTGATTAACTCTCTGAATCCTGTTGTGTGCTGGTCAGCAGTTACTCACTTTGTGTCCTTCTCCTTTTCTTTAAACATTAGCCATCTTTGGCACCATGCCAGAAGCAAAATAGGTTTGAAGATATTAGTCAGAAACTGCACTATAATCCTTCCTGCTTTTAAGGGCCTGGGATATTTTACCTGGACCGAGCAATGACTTTGTCAATGCATGTCACTCCCTGTACTTCACATTCTTATTTCAGTACAATCCCCGTCTTCCGCAAAGACAGGCATAAAGAATTTACATGGAACAAAGTGCGGCTCACCTTCACACACGAGCTGCTGTTTGGTTTCAAACAGGAAATAACAGTTAATAATAGATTCAACGTTAAATAAATCTCATTCTTTTAACATTGTTTTTCTGAAGACTTTACCTACCAACTTCACTCCGCACCTTTTAAACTCTTCCAGCCTTTCAGCAGAATTGAGCTCTTGGTCAGAATTCGTCAGAAACATCCCTGTTTTTTGCCTCGCTCAGGAATGTTGGCCTGCCATTCCCAGCCTTCTTCAAGCCACGTTTTAGTAATGGTCACAATATCACACTCCCGCGCGTACACTGGCTCCCTCAGTTCCGTGGCCTTTCTTTCCTAAACTCCTTGCATTAACATAAAAACAACTTAGCACTGCCAGACCTTTCTACTTCCTTTATCCTGGCCTTTGTTGCCTCTGCCTTCCAAACTCACTTACTAAACCCCCACCTTCCACACCCAGCCTTGCTTCTCTCTCTCTGGATCTGCCGTCAGATTCCCATCCCACTGCTGAACTGGTTTAAATCCACCCCATTGGTCCCAACAAAAAATAAAATAGTCTAACCCTGTAACCTCTTCAACTTGTAGAGGCCCAACATTCCCAGAACTAGTCCTGATGCCCCAGGCCTCTCTGCCCCCCTCCCTTGGGCAGCATTATCTGAGCATTCACCACCTTTCCCCGTACTCACGGAAAAGATTCCTACCTTTGTGGTCCTGCTTTTCATCACAAACCTAGCCTACTACAATCTGCCTCATCTATATTTCAATTGTAATCCTACGGACCATGATATATGTTCACTTTCCTCCTCAGATCGTTCTTCAAGCTGGCATCCCCGATCCTGGTATCTGGGACCAGGTCACAGCCCCAGTCATAAGGTCATAAGAGATAGGAGTAGAATTAGGCCATTCAGTCCATCAATTCTACTCTGCCATTCAATCGTGGCTGATCTATCTCTCCCTCCTAACCCCACTCTCCTGCCTTCTCCCCGTAACCACCAACACCTGAACTAATCAAGAATCTACCTATCTCTGCCTTAAAATTATCCACTGACTTGGCCTCCACAGCCTTCTGTGGTAAAGAATTCCACAGATTCATCACCCTCTGACTAAAGTCCCAGTCTGTGTCCACAGAAACACTCACAGCACAATGAAGGCCACTCTCTGTACCCCTCTGATGGAAGAATTCAGAGATGACTATTGGTAGATAGCATAATATACTAAGGGGGCAACAATTCTGTTGGGGTGGTACGGGTAGGATGTGGTGAATCTTTCACCTTACACTCTGCCTCATGGATACGCTGTAGAGACGGCAGCTGCTGCACACCGTCTGAAGTCAGATCCGGGGCTACTGCAGTTGCCAATACTTCCTGCATTTGTGGTTGTCCAGGATGTGAGAAGCATCCTGGATTTCCCATCTGACACAGGATGTGCATTCCATGCGACGGAGGATTCCTGCCATGTCGCTGTTTGGCGGAATAACTACAAACTCCAGCAACTCCCTCAGGCTGACACTTAACATTTGAATTAAATGAAGCAGGAAAGCAGCCGGCTGCCATGTGATTCTCGCCTTATCCCTATTTATTTCGACACTTTATTTCAGACAACACCCCTTCACCACCCTGACCACAGTCCCAGCCTTGAACTCTGTTCAAACTGCAGTGCATTGAAACTGCACTCTGTGTATCTGTAAAATCTATTTAAACCACGCCCAAACTCCCTGACATAGGACCACACCTCTGTGGATAATATTCACCAAGTATTCGGAGAAGCAGGTGACCACCTAATTCTCTATTAACCGCCACTGATAGATAACCCATTCACCTTTGACGAACATAGAGAGTTTAAACAATAGTTAAGTTTTACATGCAGATCTAAACTAAAATTTAGGATGAAATCACCCACCATCATATTCACATTCAAACAGTAAGGGACTCAGAGCATCATAGAATGATCATCTCACAGACAGAGTACATTTGGCCCATCAAGTCTATTGTGGTTGCCTGTGGAATAATCCCGTGAGTCCCATTGCTCTGCTCTTTCCCCACAGCCCGGCATATTATTTTCTCTCATGTTTCTATTTAATTCCCTTTTGAAGACACTGATTGATTATATTTTCACATAGGCTGCGAATACTAGAATAAATAGTCTGAGTAAAAATGTCTTGTCGTATCCCCTTGAATCATTTGCCCAACATTATAAATCTTTGCCTCCCGCTCCTGGATTCATCTTTAATGGGAACAAAGTTTTCTCTCGTCTATTTAAAGCAGCTACAATGTTAAAATCTCTTATCAACTTCCTTCATTCCAAGAACAACAATCTCAGCTTTTCCAGGCAAGCACTCCCTGGAATGATTCTAGTAAACCTTTTCTATTCTCACTCTAGGACCTTCCTAATCATGAGTATCAAATTCACCCCAGTATTGGCCGAAACAGTATTTTGAGCAGCTTTCACAGTATTTCCTTGCTTTGATGCACTTTGCCTCTATTTATTAATCTGTGAACCCATATCCTTTACTGACCATTCTGTCAACATGCCACGGTGCTCGAGTTGAGAAGCAAGGATTCGCAATCTTGCTGCTGGGGCTCCAGTAGGGAGAGCGAGAGACTGAGAGAGAGAGAGAGAGAGAGAGAGTGAGCGTGAGAGGGAGAATAAGGAAGAGACAGTGGTACAGCGAGAGTGACAGAGTGACTGTTACACAGAGTGAGTGTGAGGGAGAGTGAGTGAAGGAGAGAGAATAAAAGTGATAGAGTGAGAGTTAGCTAGTAACAGAACAAGACAAAAAATGAGAGTGGCAGAGGGACTGCAAGTGAAGGAGAAGGGGGGGAGAGAGAGAGAGGGGGAGAGGGAGAGGGTGAGGGAGAGAGAGAGACAGACAGAGAGCAAGAGAGAAACAGACAGAGAGAGAGAGAGAGAGAGAGAGAGAGAGGGGCAGATAGAGATGCAAACTGCAATTACGAGGGAGTGGAAAGGCATTATAGTTGGGATATTGCGTATTTCAATTCCTCCAATAATTAAAATAAAAACAAAATACTGGAACTGCCTGTACCTCACCAACAGATCTTCCAGATTGAGGATGACTTGCTTTCACTCCAGGGTTCTGAGGTAATTGATTAGGCCAATGTGCGGCGACAGCCCTTTGTACAGATGGGTAAGAGATACCTGGGATGTAGGGTCAGTGAATAGTTTGGGAGGTGCTACGCTCCTTTCACCATTTACATCAGTTTCTCTCTGATCCTGATACATAGACCTAAGGCTCTCCCATTCCAAATGTTCCTCTCCCTTTCGGGCCAAAGATTCCCAGGAATCAGTGGGGACATTGTTTTCCCTCAAGGAGGCGTTGAGAACATCCTTGAATCTTTCTTTCTGTTCACCTGGTAACCTCCTCCACCAGCGGTAGAGTTGCTGCCTTCCAGCACCAGAGACCCGGGTTCAAACCTGACAATGGATGCTTTCTATGTGGAGTTTGTGCGTTAGCCCGGTGACTGCGTGGGTTTTTGCCGGATGCTCTGGTTTCCCCCCACATTCCAATGACGTAGAGGTTTGCAGGTTAATTGACAAGTTGCAAGTTGTCCCTAGTGTGTAGGATAGTGCTACACTGGGTGATCGCTGTTCAACATGGACTCAGTGGGCCGAATGGTCAGTTTCTGCAATGTATCTTGAAAGACAGAGCTTGGGCTACCTGTTTGGGGAATCTGCTACAGGGCATATAAACAACATGGCCAGTCTACTTGAATCGATGTGTGTAACTTGAGTCTCAATACTGGGCATCATTGCCTGTAATGGTGTGACTACACCAGCGCACAATATTCCAAATGCAGCCTAAACAAAGTTTTATAAAGCTGCAATATGATTTCCTAACACTTATACTCAATGCCTCACCAATGAAGACAAGTATACCATGTCCCTTCCTTACTACTTTATCTATTTGTCCCCTTTATTCCAGGGAGCTGTAGACTTGGACCACAAGATCTCTTTTCCCATACTTTTGTACTTTCATGTACTTTTCCCACACATTTGACCTCACAAAGTGCAACACATCATACTTTCCCAGATAAAACTCCATTTGCCATTTCTTCACCGATATTTTTGTAACTGATCTATATCCCACTGTATCCTTTGGCAGCTTTATTTGCTGTCCACAACGCCAATAATTTTGCAAAATTATGAACCAACTCATCTACCTCCATGTCCACGTTATTTATACATGTCACAAACAATAGAGGTCCTCAGTGCTGATCCCCGCAGTACACCACTGGTCACAGATCTCCAGCCAGAATAGCCCCCCACCGCTGCCCTCTGTCCTCTTCGAGTAAGCCAGTTCTGAGTCCAAACGACCAAATCACTATAGATCCCATGCATCTTAATCTTCTGTGAAATGCTTTATTTAAGACCAAGTAGACAACCTGCACTGCTCTGTCGATCCTCTCTAATTACACCATTCTCTTCCAAATGTGAGTAAACGTTATCCCTAGGAATCCCCTACCTCTGATTATCCCTATTTCGTGCATTTCATCTCCTTTCCCTTCTTTCTTCCATACTCTCCAATCCACCAGGACTGTGCCTGCGGCTAGAGCGGATACAAAGATCTTCACCAAAGCCCCAGCAAGTTTCTCTCTTACTTCTCGCAATAACCCATCTTAATGCTTTGCAAGACATTTCCACCTTAATGCTTTACAAGAGAGCCATTACAACCATCATCTCCCATTGATCTAAAAAAACCCTAGCACACACTGATTTCATTATTCTCCATGTCGTGTCTTTGGTGAATACTGATACAATGTGCTAATTAGTATGTCACCTATTCCTCTGACTCCAAGCATAAATGTTGTCCTTTATCATTGAGGAGCTCTACCTTCTCCGTAATTAACCTCTTGTTTTTAATGTTTATATATTTTTTAACTTGGAATTCGCTTTAATCTCACTTGCCAATAGTATTTCTTGGCCCCTTCTGGGCCTCTTAATTCTCTGCTTGAATTCTCAACTATTTTCTTCATATTTCTCAACGGCCCCGTCTTCCTAAATTGATGTGGCTCCATTGAGGTCTAGCCCATTTATGTCGATTTTTTACTTTGCGATTCGTGCAGAATAGCTTGGAATGCAACTGAGGTTCGCACACTAGGTTTTAATGAGGCGGAATAATCTGAAACTCACTCTGTTTAGTGTAATGTTTATTACATTTCCAGAGAAAACCTCTGGAAATGTAATATTTTAGAAGAAATGTTTGTCTGAAGGTAAATATGGTCATCTCTGTCTAAAGAGGGCCTGCCTGTATGGGGCAGTTAGGGGAGGACACTATTTTCTACACAAAGTAAACTGTAGATATTACTGCATTATGTTATAAATACATAATTAGAAGCATAAAAACACCAGGCACAGGTTTCCTCATGATGCTGCATTTTCTCCCCCACACCCAAAGTTGTTTGGTAAATGGGTTTGGTAAATGTAAATTGCCCCTCATCACTTGAAGAGTGGCAGAAGTTTGTTTTGGGGGGGGAGGTGAAATTTATGGGCATTGGGATCGGGGTGGGAGAATTAAATGGATGAAGGTATGATTAGTGTAAGTATGAGTGCCTGATGGGTAGCATGGACTTGGCAGGCCGAAGGGCCTCTTTCCTTGCTTTATATTTCTACGACTCTATTATTCTACATTATTTGCACATTACAAATAATTTAGCTTTAAAAAAATATCCAGTTACCATATCCTCATGGGATTTCAGCGGCTGCAGTATTGACGTAAGCAGTCTGTAATTGGACCAGTGCACTCACAGTATCCTTCCAATCCTCGGCTTTGATTCGTGGTTTTTGTTGCAATCTTTGCAAAGAAATCTGCCTTTGTAAAGACAAATGGAATGAAATAGCTGAAAGGCTTTGACTGCAAGATCACTGTTCTGGATATTCTGCATTGAGTTTAATTGAGGCCCTCATCACTTGACAACCCAGTAACATTGTAACACTGACAACCGTGCGATCTGGCTGTTTACAGATTAGGATGGGGGTTACCAATCCATGGCATTCCTTTCTGTGGATCAGAGTCAGAGGGGAAGGTTTGGAGAGCTGATTTTGGACAGGACAATGTCATTTTGATTTGGAGAATAAGATTAACATCTTCACTGACATCAGTAACCATTGATCCACGAGTTTAAGCATCAGTCAAACTGTTGCATCCAAAGCTTTCTTTCCCGACTTTAAGCTTTTTAAAAGCTGAGATCTTGTCCACCATTTCAAACACACTGGATGCACCTCCCTGAAAGGACAGATTTAGATGACTGAAGTAATCAGACTAGTCTGCCAAAGGAAAGACACAAAGTGATGGAGTAACTCAATGGGTCAGGCAGCATCTCTGGTGAACATGGTTAAAGGCATGTTTCTTTCAAATCTTCAATTCAACTCGAAATGTCACCTATCCATGTTCTCCAGAGATATTGCCCAACCTGCTGAGTTACCCCAGCACTTTGTGTCTTTTTGTAAATCAGCATCCGCAATTCCTTCTGTCTAGATAGGGGCGGCACAGCGGCGCACCGGTAGAGTTGATAAATGTGAGGTTATCCACTTTGGGGGCAAAAACAGGAGGGTAGACTATTATCTGAATGGTGGCCGATTAGGAAAAGGGGAAATGCAACGAGACCTGGGTGTCATGGTACACCAGTCATTGAAAGTAGGCATGCAGGTGCAGCAGGCTGTGAAGAAGGTGAATGGTATGTTGGCATTCATAGCAAAAGGATTTGAGTACAAGAGCAGGGAGGTTCTACTGTAGTTGTACAGGGTCTTGGTGAGGCCACACCTTGAGTATTGCGTACAGTTTTGGTCTCCTAATCTGAGGAAAGACATTCTTGCCATAGAGGGAGTACAGAGAAGGTTCGCCAGACTGATTCCTGGGATGGCAGGACTTCCATATGAAGAAAGACTGGATAGACTCGGCGTGCTCACTGGAATTTAGGAGATTGAGGGATCTTATAGAGACTTACAAAATTCTTAAGGGTTGGACAGGGTAGATGCAGGAAGATTGTTCCCGATGTTGGGGAACTCCAGAACAAGGGGTCACAGTTTAAGGATAAGGGGGAAGTATTTTAGGACTGAGATGAGAAAATCATTGAGATGAGAGTGGTGAATCTGTGGAATTCTCTGCCACAGAAGGTAGTTGAGGCCAGTTCATCGGCTATGTTTAAGAGGGAGTTAGATTTGGCCCTTGTGGCTAAAGGGATCAGGGGGTATGGAGAGAAGGCAGGTACAGGATACTGAGTTGGATGATCAGCCATGATCATATTGAATGGCGGTGCAGGCTCGAAGGGCCGAATGGCCTACTCCTGCACCTATTTTCTATGATTCTATGATTCTACCGCTCACAGTGCCAGAGACCCGGGTTTGACCCTGACTGCGGGTGCTCTCTAGCCTGTCTGTATGGAGTTTGCACCTTCTCCCTGTGAAAACTAAGATACAATGGGTAGATGGGCAAGCCTGTCCAGCCTTTGAAAGTCCTGGAAATATTCCACCAAATTAGACTTATTTTGGGTAGATGGGCTTCAAGTTCACCTTGCAGTTCAGTTAGCATGAGAAAGCCACGTGCACAACCAGGTAAACATGAACGGGGGTAGTCAGCCCCCATTTCTTCACACATTACAGCAACCGGGAGCAATGCCTTGCACATTACTATAATGCGGACATTGTTAATTTAGGGCGACAACTTCCTGGGATTCAGTAACTCTGTAACATCAGCAATAATTAACACAAGGCTATAATTTGAATACCAAAATGAATATCATTAATTTTCTCTGCAGCTCTAGCCTCGGAATTACCAATGTAATGGACCAAAGGTATGACAATTCTGGCACACCTTTATCTGTCTACAGTAGCTTTTATTGAGATACTTCTCCATTGGAAAAACTGGAAAAATCCCACTGACCTTTCTTTTCAGTTTGGGTATTCAGTCTCAAGATGACAAATTATCTTGGAAGGTTTCACGGCTTTGCTGTGCGGAACCACTGAGTGAGCTTTGTGGCATTTGTCTTATCTGCTCAAAATAAACCCGTACTTCACCTGTGGATGGCCAAATTGCTTTCTTCTCATTTTGAACTTTTCTTTCATTATGTTGCTCTAGGTTATTTTCCAAACTTTACAAATTTCAACAAAATGATACAGTTGTTCCTGCTTGGGGATGCACGTTTGAGGATGATAGGAATCTGGGAGAATGATGTGGATCAGGAGAGAAGGTCCATGGGGAGGAGCGAATGCCACCTGAAGTCGTGGTCTGATCAACCACGGCTGGGTCGCCTGGGTGAGGGTGTCTGATGTTGAAAGACCCGAAACACCCAATGTCCCAGGTTACATCACTGATGATCTGTTCAGGAGCATCAATAGATGTATTTTTATCAATGAACCGCAAAGAGAATACTGATTGATTACAGCACGTAATATACAGGCAGGGAGAGTGAGCATGTTGAAATATAAGTTGATGAATTTAACATGAAGAATGAGAGGCAAGAGAACAAAGGTTACAGTTTGAAAATGGGTGCAGGAGCAGAGGGACCAAGGCGTATGTGTGCATAGTCATTGAAAGTGGCTGGGCAGGTTCAGAAAGTGCTTACTGAGACATAGGTGATTTGGAAATTAAGAAAAAAACCTGCTGCCGTTGGAAAAGAAAATATTCAGCAGGTTAGGCAGCATCTGTTGAAAGAGAAACAGTTAATTTATCAGGTCCAGGACCCTGACCAAGCATGGGATGATGGGCCTTGGACCCTTATGGATGCTTTTTCTGGGTATTATCAATGATCATGTTGACATTTATAAAGCACTGGTCTGGCCTCAGCTGGAGTGTGTTCAGTTCTGGTCACCTTCCTAGAGGAACTGCGTGAAGGCATTGAAGATAGATTTACAACAATGGTTCCTGGAATGAGGGACGTTGGTTACAAGGACGGGTTGGAGAAGCTGGGGCTGGTTTCTTGAGGGGGCATTTGATAGAAGCACATAAAATGATAAGATGCTGATCAACGTAGATAGTAAGAGACAGTTCCCTTTGGTAAAGGAGTCAAAGGTTAGAGGCCACATGGGGAAGGGAATCAAGAGTGACATGAGGGGAAATTATTTAATGCATCAAGTGGCTGCAATCTGGAATGCACTGTCTGAAGATGTGGCAGGGACAGCTTCCATTGGTGCCTTTGGAAGAAAATTGATAAACACAGAAGGTGAGGAAAAATCTGCAAAACTGCAGGGAAGAGACTGGATATAGAACTAGCGAGTACCTTTGGTGGAGGTCAGCATTGGGAACAATGGGTTGTGGCCTCCTTCAGAGGATTATGGGCTCCGACAAACATTTTAAAGAGAATATATTTACATTGCAGGCAGACAGTGCAGATAATATGCATTGGTTAATTTGTGGAATGAAGGAGTTAATGTATGAAGGGAGGGTTGTAGGTTGCGTCTACGATTGGAATTTAGAAAATTGGGAGTTGCTCTTATCGAAACATTCTGAAAGGATTGACAGTATGGGTAGTGAAAGGGTATTTTTTCTAGAGGGGACAGTGTATGTCGAGCTCTGGGGCAGAGGTCCAGAATAAGGGGTCGCCCTTTTAAGATGGTGATCAGGAAGAATATTTTGTCTCTTTTATTTTCTCATGAATCTCTGGAATTCTCTTACCCTGTGGAAGCGAGGAGGCAGAGTCACTGAATATGTTTAAAGCTGAGGTATTTGATCTACAGGGGAGTCAAGGGGTATGAGGAGAACGTGGGAAAGTTTTGTGGAGGTCAAGAATGCATCCGTCATGACCTTTGGGAAAGGCAAAGCAGGTTCAGGTTCCGAGTGGCCTCTGCCTGCTAATTCATATATGTTTGTGTTCATTGGTTAAAACACTTTAGTTCAATGTAAAACAAGGCTCCACTAGCAACAAAACCCATTCTCAAAATACAAAGTAATTTCAATCAAATGATCAAGTTTACTCCCCTTCAAGAATAGATTAATACTGCATTGTTTAGAGTGGCTTAATCACAATGGATGTGCTTAGTTCATTGCTAAGCTAATATGAAGGACTGCATGTGATTAGCTGAGGGAGTGCACCATACTCGCAAAGCTCAGTCTCAATGTATGAAATAATTTCCCTCAACTTAATCCAGTTGTGATAATCTGTTCACCTTCGTTAGAATAATTCTACGCTTGCCAGAATAATTTAGCACAATGCAAAGCATGGTTGTCTTTAATTTATGAAGCATTCTGTCTTATTTATGGGTAATAAAGTATGTTGTAAAACCATCAACAAGGTTTATTGTCGATGTACAAAGCAGCTTTCAACAAGTGAATCGATTCACAATAACGTTTCTATTCTAATTCTCATCAACAAAGGTGCACAAATGTATTGATTAGAACACTTCATCTCAACACGAGATGTGACCCCTTTAGTTCACTGCAAATGTTGTGGATGGCAATCTATCTGATTTGACGGGTTCTGAAGTGGAGGACATCACCATCAGTTAAGGCCACCATCAAATGAAGTAATTTTCTGCAGGTCTATTATGCGAGGAAAATAAAATTGGAGTGATTTCAGAATTCAAGAGATTCAGAGGGATCTGGGTGTCATCTGGGTCACCTCCTGCAGCCAGCCTTGAGGGCTTGGAAGGTAAGAACCCCCGGTTCTCCGTACCGGCCCTTCATCCAGCGTCTGCTCTCTCCACCCTCCGATTCCCAGTCTTTGGGGGCAAGCAGGAGACGAGCCTTGGACAACATGCCAGGCGGACTCCCCAGTTCCATGCCTGCTGCCTGCCGGGGTACGGAGTTACACACAGATATGCAGAGAGTTCAAGATCATCAAGGTGTGTACAGATAATCAGATGTACAGTTAGCACCCAGGTATTCAGATACTCACTAGATCATCAGGTCCGCTCTGATATTCAGAACCACGTACACATTCAGGGAGGCGTGATTGCAGCTAGGGTGTTTGATATGTGCATGCTCAGAGTTCATGGGACACAGATGTATACTCATAATCTCCAAAACCTCAGATACATTGAAGTAATATGAGACTCACATATATTAAAATACCCCAAAACAGTCAATCAACTGCTAATTAAATATAGGAAGATGAGATACATAGACAATAGGTGCAGGAGTAGGGCATTGGCACCACCATTCAATGTGATCATGGTTAATCATCCACAATCAGTAACCTGTTCCTGCCTTCTCCCCATACCCCTTGATTCCGCTAGCCCTAAGAGCTCTATCTAACTCTCTTTTGAATGCATCCAGTTAATCAGCCTCCACTGCCTTCTGAGGCAGAGAATTCCACAAATTCACAACTCTCTGTATGAAAGAGTTTTTACTCATCTCAGTTCTAAATGGCCTACCCCTTATTCTTAAACTGTGGCCCCTGGTTCTGGACTCCCCCAACATCGGGAATATGTTTCCTGCATCTAGCGTGTCCAATCCCTTAATAATTTTGTATGTTTCTATAAGATTATAGATACTCTCAGGCATTCAAATACACTGACGTACCCACACTCGGAGATAATTAGATACACAAGACTGTTTAGCTACCTACTAGGTATGCTCTCATATACATGTAGTTCCTCATCCTCCTAGGTCTAGTGAAGATGCTCCCCAGAGCTGCTGTTCCAGGTTTCAGACCCAGCGACAGTGAAGACCAGCAACATATTTCCAAATCAGCATGGTGGACAACTCAGAGGGGAACCTGCAAGTGGTAGTGCTCACATCAACCTGTTGGCCTGATGGTGGTGGAGGTCGTGGGTTTGTGAGGAGCTGTTGGCACAGCCTGGGTGATTAACCGCAGTGCACTTGCAGATGGCACACATTGCAGCCACTGCGTGAAGGTGGAAACTGAACCTCTTTAAGAATTGTGGAAGCTTTACTCAACAGCAATTAGATATCAGATAGGGGTGGGAGATTGTAACCTTCACATGGTCCGCCCTGTATCAACAAAGGCAATCAACCTGCCGTGCACAATCAAATAAGATCAAATACAACTTTAGGCTGTGCATGCCATAGAAGAAGAAGAAGATATCAGACTTTGAGACCCAGGCATGCGGACAGTCAAACTCTTGATGTGTACCTCTTGAGATGGAAAGACTTTCAGATGTGAGGGGGTGGGTCAACCACTGGACGATACCAAGCCACTGACCTGCTGTTATAACTAAGGTGTATAGGTGGCTGATTCAGTTTAGTTTCTGGTCAATGGTGATCATAGGGTACAGATGGATGCAGAACCTGGTAATATCATTGCAATTTTAGAGGCAGTGGCTAGACTCTCTTTTGTTGGAGATGCTCGTTGCCTGGGACTAAAATGGGACTAAGCGAGGACGGTCGCCTTGAGCATCAAACAGCATGGATGGTCCTCTACGAGTCTATGACTCTGTATGAACAAAACATACCTGTACAGTTGTGTAGGAAGGAACTGCAGATGCTGGTTTAAACCGAAGATAGACACAAAATGCAGAGTAACTCAGCGGGACAGGCAGCCTATCTGGAGAGAAGGAATGGGTGACGTTTTGGGTCGAGACCTTCTTCAGACTGTGCAGTTTACCACTTTGTCAGAAGAGACCCGTGTTGTCACCGTATTGGAACACATGGTTTGTTCTGGAGTGCAGCTCTTCACACCTCAGCTGAGATGGTCGCATAAACTTTACTGTACCCAGTGTCCCAGCCATATCTTGATATCATGTGGCGTGAATCCATTGATCTGGAATCTGGCTTCAGTGATGGTGGGGAGCTCAGGACGAAGTTTGGGATGGATCCTCCACTCGGCAAATCTGGCTGAGTGTGGTTGCAAACGCTTCAGCCTTTCCTTTAACACTCGCATAGTGGGTCCCGCCATCAATGAGGATGGGGATCTTCCTGGGGCCTTGAGATGGTTCACCGCCACCCATTCACCACCGGGTAGTAGCACTGCCGATCTGCGGCTGACCCATTGCTTGTGGGGCCACTTAGTTTTGTCCACTGCATGCTGTTTTTTGCCGTTTTGCACCCATGTAATCCTGCGCTGGAGTTGCCAAATCTGGCCCCTCATCATCGCTATACCTGGTAATTAGCAATTGACTTGTTGACCCAGGACAAATGTCTGGCTTGAAGGTAGTGTTAGAGTGAGAGGTGTGCCAGACCATGAGGCTAGAAACTAATAATCCATGACACCCAATGGATGCCCAGTTTTCTTCTGAGTTTATCCCATGTAGCATGATTGGAGTGCAGTGAAGGCATGTGAGCCTTGGTCATGAAACATGACCTCTCAATCACTTTGTATATCCCCAACAGTTACCTTGTCCTTCACGTACTTCATATTTGATTTAAAAATCTCTGAAGAGAAATCTTCAGAAACACTTCTCGTGTTACTCTTTTATGACTGGAACAATCTCTTTATTCACAATTAACAAGTGGTACAGAAACATTTTTGGTAATTACTTTATTAGTAAAAATGCAGTACAATAACTTCAGTAAAAAGGAAAATCTATTTAAAACTTGCAATGCCACCAACAGGAGCTGGCAGCAGAGCAGCTGGATTTAAAATGTGTGATCCAAGGTTCAATGTGAGATCTATTAAATAACAGATAATTTAACAGAGGCTGGGTTAGGAGAGTGGGGGAGTGATAGCAGGATGGAGAGAGGCAAAACAGGGGAGAAAGACATAGGGAGATGGGGAGAATGTGACAGGGAGAGCAGTGAGGTGGAGCAGGAGATGGGGAGTGGAATAAGAATAAAATGTATCTGCTCAATGGTGGATTGGGTCCACAATACAATGCTGAATGGGCTTGTTTTGCTAGGTGGGGCAAGTTAGCTCAGGAGGAAGAGGAGGAGCGACCAGCAGGACAAAATAAGTTGGGTCTGGGGTTTGGGGCATGGGGAGCTGTTGGACAATCGGACATGGCAAGTTGGGTCATTTGGAAAGTGAAGTAGAGGTCAGTGGGACAGAGCAGGTTGTGTCAGTGGGGTGATTGAGTGACTCAGCTGTTTAGTTGGGTTTGATGGAAGTGGGTGGACGGTTTGATTTAGATAATGATGAGTGGTTTGGATGGACTTGGTGGGTTGGGATTAGTGAGATCGGAAGAAATGTACCAGCGGCTCAGGGAAGAGTAGATCAATTGGACAGGGCAGAAAACAGGAAGATGTGGGTACCTGCGATGGGAAGGCATGGAGCTCGGATTGAATACACCAAAAGATGGGGAAGAATATGGAAGATTTTTGGTGCTGTGGTCTGACCAGCTTGATGAAATTCTTGAGGATGACTGATGACCAGGCATCACGCCCAAAAATGAGCTTTGACAAGGTGCGTTTTCTCTATGGAAGATGAAGGCTGGTACTTGGGTTACAAATAAACATCTGGCACAATATGAAGGAGGATTACTTTTGGAGATATGTTGAATCATTGGTAATGCGTAGCACTTCTTGGAACTGTGACAGCACCCGCCGAAAATGGGAACCTTCCCAGAACACTTTGCCACAGGTGGTGCAGCAGTAGAACCTGGTCACCTTGTCCAAAATACCAGGTGGAATGGTGCTCACCTGCAAAGATGCACCACTGGTAAACTTCAGTGTCTTCATGTTCAACCCTGATTTCTCTGCCCAGTGACAATTGGGAGAATATGAGCAGATGCCAGGCCAGCCAGGATCAATCTGCGGAAGGACCTTGTGTTTGCCTTGGCTGGGGAACTTAACACTCTCTGTGGATGGAGTATCTAGAAAATGAAAAAAAGAAACAAGAAGTATTTGAGAGCTGATACCATTTGCCAAAGAGTGTCAGGCTCTGTGCTGTTGAACAAAGGAACAACCATTCAAATTGAGTGCACACATTGCTTACTGTCCATTCTTGGAAACCCTGCAGTGCACAATCCTTCCTTGCCCTTCAGGGACATCTGCACATCTTACCTCCTTTATTGGAAGCCAGTTTCCCTCTGGGATACCCAATCCTCAATGCCTTTGACCTCTGTAGGGCACGGTACACCTAATATCTCCCTTCTCTTTCTCCCAGGACAACGTATGCGCAGTGTCTTCATATCCTCTGCTCTAGCACACACGATATGCAATTCTCTAACCGCTCCGTTGGAACATATGCATGTTCTTCCTTCCTCTTCCTCTCCACCATCCCTGCAATGCTTCCACTCCTCTCCCCTCTGAACTGCTCTGTGCACAAGTCAACCCTTTTTGGGACATTCTGATTGCAACTTACCTCCTCCCTCCCAGACACCCCATGCATTACACCTTCCTCCCTCCAACCCAGATACAATGCAAAGCCACCCCTTCTCATCCTGTCCCGGGGATGCCCTGCACATCTCTATGCAGGGTCATCCCTCTCTCCTCTAAGGTGCCTCCCCATCCTTCCTAGGAAGCCTGAGTACATCTCCATGCAGGAAGGACCGCATGTATCAGGTAGCCTTACCTCAGTAGTAAAGTCCATATTTCCTCTCTTCCCTTCCCTTCCCCAAGATATCCTGTGTGCCAAACCATACTTCAGGGTATGTGGTAGAACTGGCCTCCCTGCGAACATTCTCCTCGTCTCCATGCAAAATACCTTGCTTTGGCCCTTCACACTGTGGCTTCCCGTGAAAAGCAACATTTCCCAGGGGATGGCACCTGACAACTACCCCCTTCCTCCAAGAAATTCCATGCAACTGTCCCGACAATGGTGAGGCCTTCACTCGGCCCTTTCCCCTCCACCGCACATTTCCCCCATCCTCACAAAAATCTAATCATAGCACCATTCCACGAGGCTTCCTCTCCTCTTAGGTTTCCCTTTCAGATCTACCCTTCCTGAAATTTCACATACCCCCTCACTTTTTGGAACCCAATGATTTGGACACCGTCTCTCCCCCCAAAAAATCTTCAAAATATGCAAGGACATCCCTGCTCCCACCACTGGTCACACTTCACAATCCACATCAAACTGATTCCATCCTCTCAGGATACCTGAAGGCTCCGTCTTTCCCGCAGCAGTGTTTAACTTTACAGCTTGTGCCATTTCCTCAACCGACAGCTTCAAGTACTCAGACCCATTGCAGAGCTGCAGAAAGAGAAAGGGTTATTAGGTCCAGCATTCTGTGAGGATCCACAAGGTGGTTGCTGATGATCCTGAGTGCATAATTCATGGACAACTATGAGAGATACATTCAGGAACGAGGACAGCAATGATTAAGAGGCATTCAGATAGGTGCACACCATTTGCAGGCAGGTGGGGTTAGTTGTTGGTGGCATGGTCATGGTGGGCTGAAGTGCCTGTTTCCGCGTTGTACTGTTCTATGTAACCAGTCACTAAAATTAACTATGACACCAGGAACGACATTTCATTACATTATCTGCAGCTCCTACCAATAAAATCAGAGAAGCAGCAATAAGATTAACAGAGCGCAGGAAATGTAGGGTGGTGGAACTGATTACGTTTTAGTCTGGCCAGAATCTGTGGCAGGGTAAAACTCACGAATGGTGCAGGAGGCATTGTGCCAGGGTGGTTTCCGTAATTACATAACCGACGGTGAATAAGATTGGTGATCTGTAGTCATCGACAGTCATGTGGAAGTATGATGGTGGAAAGAAAAATGAAAAATGGCTTAAAGAAAGCTCAGGACTGATTAATATTCAAGCATTCCAGAAAAGATAGGGGAAGGGTAGAGCAGTTGTGAGGCAGAAATACTGATTTGGGACATTTTATAGAGCTGGGGAGAGATAATCAACAGCAGACTGCTTGTTTAGGATTAAGAAGAAGGGAGACCTATATCACTGCGGGTATTCTACAGGCCTCCGAGTAGTGAGAAGGAGATGGAGGAGCAAAGTTGTGGGAAAACGATAGAAATGTGCAACTATCAGGGGATTTCAATTAACCCCCCCAATATTAGAGTGAAGGACAAAGAAGGGATGACTTTGTGAAGGTGTTCAGCAGAACCCCCTAGATCAGCATTTTCCAGCCCAAGTAAAAGGGAAGCATTGCTGGCTCTGGTTCTGGGAACATGGACAAAGTACCAGTGGGAGAACACATGTGAAACGGGGATCAGTAGACATTCATGCTTAGGTTAATAAATGAAAAGCTCAAGGAGAAATTTATTTTGGAGTTGAGCTTAATTCAATGGGATGAGAAAGAGTGATCCAGAAAAGTGAAAACAAATGTGTAAAATCAGAGAGAAACTAAGGATAATCATAAAGAGACGTTGTCAGGTCGAGAATGTTTACATTCTCATGAGGGAAAAGTTAAGGGAGACAAAACCAGAGTATCCTGAATGACAAAAAGAGAAGATAGTGAAAGAGGAGGATTTCTGGCACAAGTCAGGTGAGTTGTCCATTTTATGGTTCTCATTTGCCGATTTCTGAAATGTTCACAATTGTTAAGCTCACTGCTTCTTTTTGGCAACATTATTGGTTTTTTTCCTCTGATCTAATGCAGTCTGTATCTCTTGGCCACATTTGGACTATTTTTCCTATCAGGTTTTTGTTCCTTAATTGGATATTTATTATAATCCATGCATTCATTCCTTAAATATCAGCCAGACTTCCTTTCTAGCGTATCTTATCAATGTAGTTTCCCAGTCAACTCATGCCTATACTTTTGTTGTCTGTTTGTTTAGATTTCACACACAATCTAATTTTGGATGAGCTATATCACTTTCAATTTTAGTCCTAATGTCCTTTAACTAGATTATTAGTTAACAGTGAACCACTAGTTGGTGCATTTGCCACACATTTCCTGTTGTCTGTGTTCATTCCTGACTTCAGCTGCTGTTTGTGAGGTGCTTGCATGTTCTTCCTGTGAATATGTGGGTTTCCCCCAGAATTGCCCATGTTCCAGACCACAGACAAGTTCGATCATGGATTAATCAGTGACTGTAAATTACTCCTGGTGTAGGTTGGTAGCAGGAGAATCAGGGTTGATGGGTGTGTGAAAGGAGATAGCTGCAAGCAATATCTCTCCACAGGTCCACGCTGTCCTTTATTGACCAATGCCTCCTTACACGTGGATTTATGGTATGTCTCCAAAGTTTTTTTCCAATAATATGGCCACCACCAATTGCTTGTAGTTAGATGGTTTATTGATTAATCCTCTGTAAATCCTGGTACACTATTAGGTGTCATATATAGTCCCTACAATTACAGAAGATTGGGCAAAGATAAACATGGCTTGTGTTATTTCATAGTTATAGATTTAGAGATAGGGACTCAGCACGGAAACAGGCCCTTCCACCCACTGACTATCCTCATACATTTCCTCCCAAGGGTTTCTTAAGAGTCTGTGACATACATTATACAGACCTAGCGACAAATTCATATTAAAAGATGAATTATTAGTTAATTGTGCCCAACTTTTGTCACGCCTGTACATTATTTCTCTACGGGACATGTTGTATGAAGGGCTTTCTCCGTCCTGCACTGATAAAATACTCCATTTTAAATGGAAGGAATAACAGCGCCCACAACAAACTGCTTCCCTCCTGTGGCAGAGAAGGTTGTAACTTCATATACTGTTGCAGGAATTCTGTAAAGGTAAAAAGTGTACAGAATATTCCACAACTGTCAGGGTTCCTAAACATGAGGATGGGGAGTTGTAATCTGATTTTGATTGCTGTGGATGGCTATGAAGCAAGAATTATGTCAAAAAAGGTCATAAAGTTCCAGAGTAACTCAGCGGGTCAGGCAGCATCTCTGGAGAACATGGATAGGTGACATATCAGGACAGAATCCTATTCAGACTGATGATTTATGTCACTTGGCTCTTGACAACACGACTTGCTCCAACTCACTGCCTGAGGTTCACATTAGATGGCGGTGGATGGTGAGGGAGGGTGGAGGCGATGGCAGCCAACACTAACTGCACGCTGTCATTTGCAATGGACGTTTCCCAGCATTGGGATTTCACAGTCACATTGCTGCAGGATTGTTGGCTGGTGGCAACACACACACGTGCACGAGTACATTTTGTTCATTATCAGGCTGGTGCTTCAAATTCAGGCCAACAAAATCCTGAATTACACACCTTAATTTCCTCCTCTGCCATTACAACTGATTGATTCCAGGGACAGCATGTTGATGGAAAAAAAGTAAGGGCCAAGGATAGATTCAAGCATAGGTTTTCATGCTGCAGATGGATGAGTAAGAGTAAAACCATGTGAGTGTGCTGTCGGCCACCTTGACAATGGTACAAAGGATTAAGAGTATATAATGGAATGATTGCTTGTGCTGAGTCTAAACACGTTGAAATGTTGATAAGAATGAGGAACATTCACCACTAAGTCTTCAACAACATAATTGCTCCACAGATAATAAATCATGGATCAGACATGGGAACCTGACTGATTTTTCTTTACTGCATCTTGCACAGAAAGAGGCCCTTGGCGCATCATGTCCACGCCAACCATCAAATACCCAACAATATCAATCCCATTTAACAGAGCTTCGTCTGTAGTTTTCTATGCCTCGGTGATTCAAGTGCACAGCCCTGATAACCTCGGGACTTTTATAATGCCAGACTGACAGATTTTGTTACTTTAAATATCCCAACACACTATTAATTCACAGGATCCTGGTGACTTTAAAGAGGATGTGGGAAACAGCACTCTGTGATCCAGGTACTCTATCATCATAATTTCCAAACAACTGGATGGGGAATTATTGTCCACTTATTTTTTTTTAATATTCTTAACATTTTTTAACATTCTCCACCATCCATGGAGGTAATGCGTTCTACATTCCAATCACCTCTAGAATGAGAAAGATCAAGTTCAAACCAAGTTTATTGTCACATGCACAAACACAGTGAGATACCGGTACAATGGAAAATCTTGTAGCAGCATCACAGGCACATAGACTGAAACACAAAAGCAAATGATACATAAATTACAGATGATAGACACAAAGTGCTGAAGATTCTAGCAAATGAAGACGATCACAGGATAGCTGCTGAGGTGAGGCAGGGAAAACAGAACATGGGTTGAAGGGTGTAGGAAAGAACTGCAGATGCTGGTTTAAATCAAAGGTAGACACAAAATGTTGGAGTAACTCAGCGGGACAGGCAGCATCTCTGGAGAGAAGGAATGGGTGACATTTCGGGTCGAGACCCTTCTTCAGACGCAACACTATACTACAACACGATTCCGACACTAAATACAATTCTAAAAGAAAGACGGTGCGAAAAACAGGACATTAACACAAAAAATTTTTTAGAAAAAAACCCAAGTCCATAGCAATGCAAGAGATGGGCCGTAGTGTTTCATTATTGTGGCAGGATTAGGGACACGCAGATTGGGGTTCAAGAACGTGATTGTTGTAGGACAGCGTCTGTTCCTGAACTAGATGATGTGGAACTTCAGGTTTCTGTACGTCCTGCCGGGGGTATCAGTGACATGGATCCCAACCATGAGGGCATGGCCCAGATGGTTGGGATCCTTTCAATTGCCTACACCACTCATGACTTTGCACAACTCTGACAGATCCCCTCAGCTTCCTCTGCTCCAAGCAAAACAAAACCAGCCGATCAAGTATCTCAGAAGAAATGAAAGGTTCCATCTCAGGTAACATCCCGGTAAAACACTTCTGCACCTCCCCAGCTCCCTGCCACGTGGTGGCCACACAGCAGTGACACAATCAAAGTTGCAAACCATTTCATCATAATCTCCATGATCTTACATTCCATGCCTCAGATAATGAAGGCCAGTATTCTGTGCGCTTGATTAAAAAAATTACACCAAAGTGCATCAAATATCAAATTCCATCTGCCATTGCTCTGCCCAACCTACTTTAATGTTTTAGTTTTATAGATACAGCATGGAAACAGGCCCTTCGTCCCACCGAGCCCACACTGACCAGCAATCTCCCATATACTCGTTCTACCCTACAAGTTACTGAAGCCAATTAACCTACAAACCTGCACGTCTTTGGAATGTGGATGGAAAATGGGAGCACCCATACGGTCAGAGGGAGAATGTACAAACCCCGTAAAAAACAGCCCCGTAGTCAGGATCGAACCCAGGTCTCTTTGTGCAGAAAGGCTGTAACTCTACCGCTGCGTCACGGTGCTGCTTACATCATTATATAGGCGACCAGCTTCCTCCTCAATATCAACACCACCAATTTTCATGCCATCGACAAATAAGTCACAGGCTTCCAATCACTAACAACATCACATTTTCACCCAGCTGCTTCCTTTCACCAATAACATTTCCGATCTAATTTTCTAAATTTACCAGGATCCGATGTGCTTCAACCTTTTAAAACAGTCTCCCATTTGGGCTGTTGTCAAATGCTTTTCAGAATGCCAAGTAGACTAGATTAATAACACTGCCCTCAACAAGATGTTATGTTATCTCTTTAATAAACTCAATCAAACTGGTCAGCCAGGATCTCCCCCCTTGCAAGCCTTGCTGACTATCTTTGATTATGCCTGCCTTTCAAAGTTTAGATTCAATCATTCTCTCAGAATGTTGCCAGCATGGTGTGGGTCATTGATGATTAACTGGCTTATCCCTGCTGTCCTTCTTGAATAATGATATGTCTCACGATTCCACTCACTTTACTAATTGCTCTCTCAGTAAGTCGGATCATTTACAATTCATGCATTTGTATGCCTAGGTTAGTTTTCATTCATTTTTGCAGGATCTGCGTACTATTGATAAGGCTTGCATTTATTGCTAGCTGCCTCACAGCAGATGATTGAGAGCTGTGTTTTTCAACCATTGAATTGCTTCAGCTGAAGATATTCCCACAGTCCTGTTGGTGAGGGAGTTCAAGGATTAAGATCGAGCAACAATGAAGAACCAGTGTTATATTTCTCAGTCAAGGTGAAGTGCAAGCTGCACCACGGTGATTCTCCCGTGGCCCTGATGACTTTGGCATTGCAGGACTGTGGGTTTGGGTGCTGTTAGGGTAGCCTTGGCAAGTAATTGCAGTGCATTTTGTGGATCGTATACTGAGGCCATTGTGTGGTAGTGTGGAGCAAATGGATGTTTACGGTGATGGATGGAGTACAATCAAGTGGGATGCTTTGTCCTGGACGGTGTCAAGCTTCTTGAATGCTGTTGTTGCTGCACTCACAAGAACAAAGACACTAGCAGCAGGAGTGAACCATTTGGCCCTTTGAGCTTGCTCCACTATTGATCAAAATCACGACTGACCTACCACAGTGCAAATTTTACGGCCACATCCCCACATCCCTTAAATGCCTTAATGTCCAGAAATCCCTTGATTTCTGTTTTGAATGAACTCAATGACTGAGCCTGTGAGGTAGAAATTCCAAAGATGCATCAATCTGGGTGAAGAATAAATGCATCCCTCCGTAATGTTTGGGACAAAGACCCATCGTTTATTTATTTGCCTCTGTACTCCACAATTTGAGATTTGTAATTTAAAAAAAAATCACATGTGGTTAACGTGCACATTGTCAGATTTTATTAAAGGGTGTACATTTTGGTTGCACCATGTAGAAATTACAGCTGTGTTTATACATAGTCCCCCCCATTTCAGGGCACCATCATGTTTTGGACACATGGCTTCACAGGCGTTTGTAATTGCTCAGGTGTGTTTAGTTGCCTCCTAATGCAGGTATAAGAGAGCTCTCAGCACATCGTCTTTCCATTACGTTTGGAACCTTTTATTGCTGTTTATCAACACGAGGACCAAAGTTGTGCCAATGAAAGTCAAAGAAGCCATTATGAGACTGAGAAACAAGAATAAAATTGTTAGAGATGTCAGCCAAACCTTAGGCTTACCAAAAACAACTGTTTTGAACATCGTTAAGAAGAAAGAGAGCACTGGTGAGCTTACTAATCGCAAAGGGACTGGCAGGCCAAGGAAGACCAACACAGCTGATGACAGAGGAATTCTCTCTATAATAAAGAAAAAGCCCCAAACACCTGTCCGACAGATCAGAAACACTCTTCAGGTGTGGATTTGTCAATGACCACTGTCTGCAGAAGACTTCATGAACAGAAATACAGAGGCTACACTGCAAGATGCAAACCACTGGTTAGCTGCAAACATAGCATGGCCGGGTTACAGTTTGCCAAGAAGTACTTAAAAGAGCAACCACAGTTCTGGAAAAAAGGTCTTGTGGACAGATGAGATGAAGATTAACTTATATCAGAGTGATTGGAAAGAGCAAAATATGGAGGAGAGAAGGAACTGCCCAAGATCCAAAGCATACCACCTCATCTGTGAAACACGGTGGTGGGGGTGTTGTGGCCTGGGCATGTATCAGCTGCTGAAGCTACTGGCTCACTTATCTTCATTGATAATACAACTGCTGATGGTAGTAGCATAATGAATTCTGAATGTATAGACACCCAGTAACTGGTGATGTATATGAACCGCAGACTTCAAGCAGTCATTGCATGCAAAGGATATGCAACAGAATACTAAACATGACTTTCATTTACATGACATTGCTGTGTTTCAAACATTATGGTGTCCTGAAATGGGGGGACTATGTATAAACACTGCTGTAATTTCTATGTGGTGAAACCAAAATGTATAAAAATGGTCTTAATTAAAATCTGACAATGTGCACTTTAACCACATGTGATTTTTTTAATTAGAAATCTAAAATTGTGGCATACAGAGGCAAATAAATAAATGATTGGTCTTTGTCCAAAAGATTAGGGGACACACCGTATCAGTCCTAAGTGGCCTGAGACTGTGGCCCTAGTTATGTTGCTTTTTATTGATATGACTGTAAGGCAAATGAAATTCCTAATTTTTGCAAAACATACTTGGCTAATAAAGTATTATTCTGATTTTGATATGATTATGATCTTCTTCTTCTTGCGTATGGCGTGCACAGCCTAAAGTTGTAGGACAACCTGTTCTATTTGATCTTATTTGATTGTGCCGCATTCGTCGAAACAGGGCGGACCACGTGAAGGTTGCAATCTTCCACCCTGGGATTATGAAACTCCTCACTCAGGGGAAATGTCCTTCCATCATCAGCCTGTGAACCCATACTTTTGGATATTTTGATGATATCCCCTCTCATTCATCCAAACACAGGTGCAAGTCTACCTAATCTCTACTCTTATTGCAAACCTGCTACCTTTGGAACTAGTCTATTTATCAAATGACTCCTTAAAATCCAAACCCGTGATATCTTGTTCATTCCTTTTATCAACTTGCTCTGCTATTTCATAATTCACAATTTTCTTCAACCAATCTGCACTGGCTTCACCGATATTGTTTCTGAAGGCCTCTTCACCTGCAAAGTTAAACCGTTGCTGCACAGCACATCCTTGTACTTATTTAAAAACAAGAATGCTACATTTGCCACATTCCAAGCCTTTGGTACCTCCTCACCTAGGGTGGTGGTGAGGAAGATTGTGGCAAACCCCAGCTTCCCAGGCAACCAAGAATACATTTCATACAGTCCTGGGAACTGGCTTAATTTAAGAATTATGCCCTATTAATTTCCACCCCATCTATTATCCCTACTTCTGCTTAAATTTTGGCTCTCCCGTGGTAAAGACCAATTCAAAGTAATCATTCGTGGGAGTGTAACCTACATCTCTGTAAAGGTCACCCATTGTTCTGTCACAATCTTGTGCCAACGTTTGGTTTCACTTTACTTGGCCAGATCCCCTCGCACTGCCTTGAAGCTAGACTATCTTCAATTGCTCTCAGATTGCACCTTGCTCTTCCTTGTTACCTTGTGGCCAGGTGTTCACTGTTCCCCTCAACCAGGTCCACGCGAGATGAATTCCTCATTGGGCAGGAAGCATACTAGTCAAAAGTCAAGAGCCTTTTATTGTCATATGTCCCAAAACAGAACAATGACATTTTTACTTGCTGCAGCACAGAGGATGTGTAAACATCGAAGATAGATATAAAATGCTGGAGAAACTCAGTGGGACAGGCAGCATTGCTGGATAGAAGGAAAGGGTGACATTTCGGGTCGAGACCCTTCTTCTGGTTGAAGAAGGGTCTCAACGCGAAACATTTTGCCTTGTAGGAAGTGGTGGTGTGCAAGCCCTGCCACAGCTGCTGAGCATTCTCTTTCAGTCTTTTTGAAGGTCTTATCAAGGTCGTATCTGGACTTCTTGTACAAATCTGTATCACCAGACTTGACTGCCCAAGATCTGGTTCTCTGAAAAATGCAGACCTTCCGGTTCGTCCAGGGCTTCAGGTTGGGGAACACGCGAATGGTTTTCATGGGAACGCACGCCTCCACACATTTCCGTGTAAAGTCGGTAGTAACTGATGCTTCTTGTGATTGTGGTTCAGAAGTTCCTCCCTTGCCTTTGCCTTTCATTCCAACATTATCCCAATCAATATTGGACACCTCTAGTGATACCATTCTACAACCCTGTAATATACCTGCACATGTACTCCTCTATGGTGAGAATCTGCCATTTAATGGCACTGCCAACAACAATAACATCCATCGATGTGCTAAAGATCTAGAGTAGACTGATTAGCTCGCTTGTATTTGTTCTCATTTTCGTGAACATCACCATGCAAAAAATAGTTGCTATTCTAAGGTACATAAGTGTATCAGCATATTTACTTATTTTGGGCACCTGAAAAGACTCACATGCCAACGAGGATTCTCTCAAATGTCGACAGATCCTCTATAGAAAGTATTCTTTGTCTGGATGCATCTCAGCCTGGTATGGCAACCGCTCTGCTCGTGATGCCTGTACCTGCTGAGCATGGTGAACAAAGCCCGGCCCATCACAGGTTTGTCATTTCCTTCCATCCAGCCCATCTTCATGGTGTCTGGCATTAGGAAGGCTGGAGTATAGTCAAGTCACCTGTCACCCTGGCCATTCCCTTTTCTCTCTTCTACCTTCTGAGAAAAAGATACAGGAGCTTGAAAGCTCAGACATCTAAACTTATTACGTTTCTTCCCCACTGCTATCTGACTCCTGAACCAATCACCTCTTTCACCCACGATTCCCAAACATGTTGCCTTGAAACCCTACCCAGTTACTCCATTATTATACTTTAGTATTTTTGCATTGCTTCAGATTGCACCAATCTTTGCACCAATCTGCTATTTTGCACTCACTGTAGTATTTATTGTTGTATTTATTACTACCATATACATTGTTTGTTCTGTGTGTTTCGTGCAAATAAGGAATTTCATTTCACTCTGGCGTATCTGACAATAATCTGAATCTGCACAGGAAATGCTGTTCTCTTGATATAGATGCTAATCTTTACAATGTAAATAGCCTGGTTAGCTCAACTCTACATACTGCGACTCTAATCTCTGTATCATATATAAACTGCTTTTGATTGCAATAGATATAAACTCTGTTTTCTCTATAGTATACCCAGGGTCTGGTAGTTAATATAATATTTTGAAGGTCTAATCTCTAATTTAAAATGCTATTTTTCCCATGGCGTATCAATTCTCAAGGAACGCTAATTATAATACACACATGCTCTGCTATTCTCTGTATCAATTGCTAGTATTACTACTCTCTATAATATGTCCAGGGATTCCCCATCTATATATATCTCAATGGTAACTGTATAATAAAGCATTCTAATTTGCAAAATAGTTGTTATCCTCCAAAAATATACAAGGAAGCTGCTATAATCATCCATAAACAGATATCTTTGACAATATACAACAGTTATTTGCCATAATCTCAGATGCGATTACCTATTTTACCATTCTTCACATTGTACAGGGCTGTTGTGTTTTAGAAAATAAAGGAGCTGCTACTTTCTATAAAGGTACAGGATAAACACAGCACCTGTTCTTTTCTTTAGTATAAGATAGGGTTGCAACACTCCATAAAATATGTATGGCCTGCTATCCTCAGTAATATTTAAAGTAATATCCCCAGTAACATGCTCTGACAAATATGTAGGATCTGCACTTTATAGCATACACTGGGCACACTGCTGTCAAAGTACACAGAGGCTGCTGCTTTCTAAATTCTGCACTGAACTGCTAATGTTAGCTGTGTTCACAGCGGTTGGTATTCTATCCTCAGAAGACCATGGAAATTTGGCAGGTTTTCAACAAATCCTACCGTCTTCAACAGCTTGGTTTGGCAACAGCGCCAGCCAACACTGCAAGCAATTGCAGTTGTCGATGTAGCCCAGTCCATCGCACAAACCAGACTCCACCTACACTTCACACTGCCTTACGGAAGCAGCCAACATAATCAAGGACCATTTTCACCTTGGTCATTCCCTCTTCACCCCTCTCCCATCAGGCAAAAGATACAAAAGCTTGAAAACGCATACCACGAGATTCAGAAACAGTGTCTTCCTCGCTGTGATCAGACTGATGAGTTGGCTACATTATCATAAGATAAGGGTGTAGTTCCAAACTCCCAATTTACATCATTGCACTTTTTTTTAATATGCAGTTTCTCTTTAACTGTAATGGTGTGATGGGATAATGCTTCAACACTATTCAGCTCTGGTATTTGTCTCTTTGCGCCACTACCTGCTCTATTTGGGCTGGCCTGATTGTTCTCATGTGCGGCATGATTGGACTAGAAAGCATGCAAAACAAAGTTGTTCACTGTATCTCAGTACACATGACAACAATAAATCAGCACCACCAATATACGTACTGGGTCCTAAACTCTATTACATTGATTAACTACATTTCTCTTTAAAATATAAACAGTGCTAATAACAAAATGCAGAGGGAATAATTATGTCAAGTAAATGTATTAGTCCCAATTTAAATTATAATCTCCCCAGATATGTAACTTGGTACATACCAAGATATGTATAACCAGTGTTATTTTCCAGAAAATCCACAGGGGTGATTCTTCATCAAATATACACAGGACTTAATAATCTCCATAATATATAGAGGGTCTGATATTTGTTGTTAGACAGAAAGGTCTCCATACTGTGTACAGGGGATGCTATTTTCGGTAATACTCATTGTCTGTCAATCTCTGGGGCATTCAAAGTGAACTGTGCACAACACTTCAAGTGCAGATTAACCCGTGTTTTGTAAACGTTCCACCCTTTATACTCTATGCCCCAACCGCTGAAGGCAAGAAAGCATTTACCTTATTCACCCTCTAGCTCCGTGTGTTGTCAGTTTCAGGCAACTGAGGACTTGACTTCATCAACATTCCGTAGCATCCTACCATTTCTACTTGACTTCCTAAAATGCATCATCTAACATTTATTGGGATTAAATTCCATCTGCCAATGCTCTGCCCAATGCTTTCCTTCTGATCTACATTCTGCAGCAGAGGGAACTTATTTAGTCAACAAACTTCTTCAAGAATAGAGGAAACAAACAACTTCTCCCCGTGAGGTGAATTTCTCTCGAGAATAAAACTGAGTGAGGGATGGTTGATTGAAGATGGACAAGTTGTATTTTATTCAGACACGAGCTAATGTACTGCAAAATGGGGCAGATTGAGACAGATTGCTAGGAATACAACAACAGGTTTGAAAATGGCATGTATTTAAACAAAACATGTGATGAATGAAGCTGGTAATTTGTAAGCACAAATAGCAGTGTGGGATTATAATACATGATGCTCCCTGAATCATGACTCAAAGAAAAGTCACTTAATATTCCTGGATCCAAAGTGATCAGAATACACCATGTCTCCTAAATTTACCGATGATGCAAAAACTGGTGCTTTGCTTGATGGTGAGGAGGGTGATCTTTGGCTGCAGAATAATATTGATGAGTTGGCAGAGAGCTAGCACTTGGAATTTAATCCAGAGGATTAAAAGGTGAGGATTGCTAATAAGGGTATGCAAAATGAATGATAGGGCCCTACGGCCCTACGGAGTTTTGCACAGCAGGATCTTGGTGTACATGTCCAAAGACCCGTAAAGGCAGCAGGATATAGAGATATGGTGGTGGAGAAAGGCAAATAGAATATCTGTTTTCATCAGCCATGGTATAACTATATACAACACAATTTGATTACATTGGATACGCCATGGAGGAGATTCACCAGGATGTTGTCTGGGACGCTGTATTTCAGTTCTGAGGAGTGACGAGATGGACTGTGTTTGTTTTCCTTGGAGCGAAAGGAGTGGGGAGGATGGAATATACCTGAAGTTTACAAATTATGAGGGATATTGACAGGGAAGATAATAGGACGTTTTTCCCCATAGCAGAGGTATCAAAAACTTGGGGACATGTTCATGGTATGGGGAAAGAGACTTAGTAGGGATTGAAGGAAGATTATTTTCACCTTTTGACTGTCATAGAATCTTTGAATAGTACAGCTCAGAAATAAGCTCTCCATGTGCTCCGCTTGGCTCACTTACACTAACTCCATTTGCCCGTGTTAGGACCGTATTCTTCTATATCTTGCATATCTTAGTATCTAGATCAATGTTTTAATTGTATCTGAGTCCACTACCTCCTCTGACAGCATGTTCCAGATGTCAACCAGGCTCGACCCAAGATTTTCTTTGAAACTCCTTCCGCTCATTTTGAAACATCCCCAAAGCTGGGAATATTGACGAGGAAGAGAACACTGATACTCGTTCATTTATCCTTCCAATTAATTTGGAGAACTTGAAGATATGAGACTTGTCTTAGCAGGAAAATCAGAGCAACTTTCAAAGATATGGATTCCTTTCATTGATTCATTACAAGGATAGTATGGTGCAACACAACTTTGGAAATAAACCGATTTACGGACTGGGTGATGGGTGGGGAGAGAAATGAAGCAGGTATATCAACTCTTTTTCCTTTTTCTTTTTCTTTTTTCCGTTTTTGTCTTTTTATTTCCTTACGTTTTTACTTACTCACGCTTTGACTACACTCATTTGGTAGTTTAGGGGTTCTATTCTTACACATTCACTTTCTCTTTCACTTTCTTCCTTTCTTGCTCTTCCTCTCTTTTTTCTATTTCATCTTTGCTAAAATTAAAATGGAAGCTGTACAATAAATGTCATATGTCATATGTCGCGGTTTATACTTTTGTACACTGCTTCTAATAAATATATATTTTTTCATATATATGTGTCTTCAGTCCTGCTGAAGATAGTTCAGGTTTCAGCATAGGATCACTGCTGTATTGTAGCCCATGAATTTTGTGTCAGAGGTCTTGATCTTCAAACACCCATATCCTCAATTGACTGGCAGCTGTGCGGCACATTGAAGATTCTGGGAATCTATATCATTAATGTCTGCCTTTGGTGAGATGTGAATTCTCAGATCTGGGAAATAGTCCAGTTTTTCCAGGATCTAACCAAGTGTTATGATTGTAGGAGGGCAGTGTGGTTGTTTTTGTGAATGTGTAGGAAAGGAACTGCAGATGCTGGTTTACACCTAAGATAGACAAAAAATGCTGGAGTAACTCAACGGGACAAGCAGCATCTCTGGAGCGAAGGAATGGGTGACGTTTCGGGTCACCCTCTCTCCAGAGACCTGCCCGTCCCACTGAGTTACTCCAGCATTTTGTGTCTATTTTTTTGTGTAAATGTTGAATATACAGCCCATTCTATGAAACACTTCAGATATGAGTTGATGATAAATTGGTCTCTGAGTGTGCACAATCACAAGGGTCGCGTACAGGCAGCAGCAGCTTGATCACTGAGGCTGGCGTGACTGTAATTCCCAGGTGCTGTCCGCATAGATTGAACAGTTTCCCATTAGCTTTGAGGATTAGCTCCACTTCTGAGGGAAGTCGTTTAGAGATGAAGTGTAGCTCTGCGGTGGGAAAGATTGAGATAGGTGTCAGGCCAATAAAGCATCCTTGTTTCACAGCTAATTTCATAGCCCCTGGCTGCTCAGCACCATGACTCACATGTCGGCAGGAAGCAAAAGTGCACAGGTGACAGATCTCTATGGGCAGCCACACATTTGAGACCGGTATTCCACTGTCCCCTCCCGATTGATAGGAATCAAAGATTGTAAAAAGTAAGCAGGTGGGAGCAAATAGGGATCGATGCATGGAAGTAGAAGGCTGCACTAAAATGCTAAATGTGTACTGTGTATGGGATTTTACCAAGGAACAGGATGCTGTCAAAATCGAAGTAGAAGAGGCCACAGAGATAATAGATGGGGTGAAAATTGATGAGGAGGTGCTAGACAGACGAATCATATATAAACTATGCAAATCAGTATGCACCCTAATTTGCTGAAGGTGTCAATTTAACTTCCAAAGTGCAGAAGCCTTTAGAAACATTGAACAGGGAAATTAATGGCATCTCAGAGGAACATTTATAGAAGAGCGCTGATATGGATTTGCTAAAGGCACATCATACTTGACTGATTGTATTTTTGCTAAGGTAACAAAAAACACTGTTGAAGGGACTATAGTAGATCCCGTTAAAAGCTATTTTTTGGACGGGGCTTCTGAAGTTCCACCAAAGATGACTGCCTGCAAAACTAAGCACACGGGAGACAGACGGGTAGAAAATTGGCTATAGGGCAGAAAGTAGACAGCAGAAAGTACAGGAGAAAGTACAAAGTAGAACGTACAGGAGCCTGAAAACTCTAATGTCCAGGTTCAGGAACAGCTTCTTCCCTGCAGCCATCAGGCTATTGAACACAACAACGAATAAGCTCTGAACTGCAAAAGACTATTATTATTGCACTATATTTGTTATTTATTGAACTTTTTTTGTCTCTTCCCCCGTTATGTACTATGTTTACATATTCTGTTGTGCTGCAGCAAGTAATAATTTCATTGTCCTATCCGGGACATATGGCAATAAAACACTCTTGAACAGGAAATGAAATGAAGACAAAAAACGTTGGAAACATATTTCCCCATTTTCCAGTTCTGATAAAGGGTCATTGATTTAACAGGTTCAACACTCTTGTTATCCCTATATATGCTGACTGATGTGCTGTGTGTCCCAGCACTTTCTGTTTGCATTTCAGACACGTAAAGGAATCCTGTGTGATGTGGTATTAATGAATGCACCAAGAATAAATGAATGCTTGGTTTACACTGCCGGAATCTTAGAAAAAGGTACAAAAAAAACTACCTTTCAATCATTATTTTGAAGAGCTAGGTGTACTCAATGCCCCAGCAATCACCTTCAGAAGAATGTGACTTCAGCAGACCGATGAACTTGGATCAGAACCAGGAAGATCTGACACACAACGGTTACCTAACACAAACTGGTAAACTGAAGTAGTTCAATTTAGTTTTGTGTCCCAAGAGTTGCAGTATGGCTGGACAGAAGATGAAGTGCACTACTTGGGGTGGGGAAATATAGTGGCAGCTAACTGGAAGTTTATGGTTGCTCTTGCAGACTCAAAGATGGTGCTTCGTGAGGTTTGGTGAAGTTTGAATGCAGTACAGCAGGTTGGAACAGGTGCAAGTAAAGTGCTGCTTCAGCTGGGACTATTTGGGTCCCTGGGTGATGGGGCGAGAAGAGATTAAAGGGCAGATTCTTGCATCGTCTCCTCCACACTGGAGAAACCAAACCAAACTGAAGAACGGTCTCCCATTCCTTCTCTCCAGATATGCTGCCTGGGCCGCTGAATTACTCCAGCTTTTTGTGTCTATCTTGGGTTAAAACGAGCATCTGCAGTTCCTTCCTACACAATTTAAAACATGCTTGTTTTCTCACGATTCCAATTCCAATGATTGACCATTGACCTTAAATATTAGCCGTTTCTTTCGACACATGCTGCCAGAGATATTGTGGAATTCTTTGCCACTGAAGGCTGTGGAGGTCAAGTCAATCGATATTTTTAAAGCAGAGATAGATAGATTCGTGATTAGTACAGGTGTCAGGCTTTATGGGGAGAAGTCTGGAGAATGGGGTTAGGAGGGAGAGATAGATTAGCCATGATTGAATGGTGGAGTAGACTTGATGGGCCGAACGGTCTAATTCTGCTTCTATCACATAACCTTATGAGCATTTCCAGTGTTTTCTGTCTTTGTTTCAGATATCCAGCATCTGTAAATTTTCCAGTGTGATATGGTATTAATTAATGGCATATCACACATATCAGTGATCAAAAGTCATCACTGCTTTGATTGCGGAAACACAGAGCAAACGTTCCTATTGGCAGGATTAAAGTGAACAGGTTTAAAAATATTGGAGAAAAGATTACGGAGGTCAGTGAGGAAAACCATTTATCCACAAGGATTCATTATGATCTGGAACTCATTGCCTATCAGAGTGGTGGAATGATAATCAGGGTTTTCAAAAGTAAATTGGATTGGATTTGATAGGCACCTGAGAGAAAATAATATCCAAGGCTCTGTTAAAGAACTGGGGTACAGGACTGATAGAATGCCCTGTTTGGACTCCATATTAACTGAATATCTCCCTTTTGTGTTTTATAGGTAGAGGGTTATTGACTATATGTGCAGGTGCTGCCTATCTTTTATATACAAAGGGATACCACGTTTATTTTAGATACCAGATCTGGTCATCTCTATTATTTATATAATTCTACCTATTTCTATTTTATGCCCAGGCGCTACCTATTGCCATTACATATAAATGCATTGCCTATCTGTCACATGGTCTGGGCCTGCCTATTTCTGTTATTTATGCAGGTATGCCAAGACACCACTGCTGCATATAACAAATATGTACGCAGGTGCTTCCTGTCTCTGTAATATTCCCTGTGGCTGCTTATCTGTATATAAATGCTGTCTATGTCTGTCTCTGATGTATACACAGGTGCAACTCTCTCTTCCTATGTACGTGGGCTGCTTATCGCTGTTCCGTACTGCCTTGCTCCACATGTGAGTAACAGTGTCTTCACACAGTGACCTTTGCTCATCAACAATATGCCTTAGTGAGTTCCCCTGTGGAAATAGTCAACACCTTCTGGCCCTTTGGCTCAATATAACACATAACCAGCACACTGCTACTCCCAATCAAAATTGCTACTCCCACCATAAAAACACTCAGGCTCACACCTCAAACTGATCCTCCCGACAGCTTCAACCCCAGAGTGTAACCGTTCAAAAGGCATGATCAGCAAAGATGGAGTCCAATGGTTTCTGGAAAAAAAACTGCTATTTCAGATTTAAATTAGATTAATTTACTGTCAGACACACCAGAATGCAATAAAATGTATTATTTGCTTATATTCACACCAATGATAGATGTAACTACAAATGATAAAATGCAGAATCGTGCAAAGATTGTAATGCAATCTATAGTAGAGCAAAAAAATACGTAAGTGCAATAATTATAATAATTTGAGGTAGAGGTAAGAGTTTCTGGTAGCTCCTCTGTGAAAGGCATGTGATCGGGCTGATTGGTTCAGGATATGGAAATAAAAAACCGCAGATACTGGTTTATACCAAAGATAGGCACAAAGTACTGGGGTAACTCAGTGTGTCAGGCAGCATCTCTGGAGAGAAGGATTTTGTGTCTATCTTTGGATGGAAGAAAGTAATCAGCCTGCGATTGATTGAGCAGTGTCCACCACTGTAACATGCTGAATCTCCTCACTTGCTGAAGAAATTGATAAGTCATGGCCAACTCTGTTTTGCCCACCAAGGCCAAGCACTGGCACTAAACCACTGTACTTGCACTATCTATCTTCATTATGGACGCAGGGCCTGTAAAAATGTGCACATGTGTTGCCCATCGCACATGTATACATTGGATCTATATGAAACACAGAAGAAGGTTTGCCACTTATCGTAACTCCTATTTTCACTGTGGCTGCAATTTGCTATTGTTTGTGTGGGTGGATAGGATAAGGTCTGACAGGAATGGAATGCCCTTTATTCAGAATACATAGTACATAGACAATAGGTGCAAGAGTGGGCCATTCAGCCCTTCGAGCCAGCATCGCCATTCAACGTGATGATGGCTGATCAGCCACAATCAGTACCCCGTTCCTGCCTTCGCCCTGTATCCCTTGATTCCGCTAGCCCTGAGACCTCTATCCAAGTCTCTTTTGAATGCATAGTGTGAATCAGCCTACACTGCCTTCTGAGGCAGAGAATTCCACAAATTCACAGCTCTCAGGGAATCAGGTAGCATCAGGCTGTAGTTGTGTCTCTGTGTAACACAGTAAACCCACAGCAATGCTACTGCTTTGGCTCCACCCCATCACTGGATTCCTGCTATGGTTGAGAATAGGAGGCCACAGTCTCTGCGGTCTATGTACCAAAGCTCTTTGATTCAAAGTTGCACTTTTAAAAGCACTCCCGTCTGTGACTTTTTTTTTTTTCGCGTAGTGCATCTGAATTTCCTCCGGTTTGAAAGGACAGGAAGAGTGCAAAAGATCTGTTGGAGAGTGAAACCAAAACATGAAAGGCCAACGACGGGCAGTTCACAGGCAGAGAGAGAAATAGAGAGAGCACCGTATCCTCTCCCTGGCCTCAGGGGAGGTGTGTGAGAAAGCCTGCTGACTTCTAACCACTGTGGGAAAGTGGGGGGATGGGGCCAAGCAGAGTCAGGTTTCACTCAGATTTACACAGCAATGAAGTCTGCATTCCAAAGAGAGGCCACTGCTGAGAGAAACAGGAAGATCACCTGAAACAAAAGGTAATTTCAGACTCACACCCACAACACTGATAAAAACAACACCACTTTATGATTTTGAAAACTGCCAAATGTAACACTTCCAAGGAGGACACAAAAAAAAACTCTCCCTCCGAGGTGTCCTGAATATCCCAACAAATGTGTGGAAGGAAGTCGGACGTGTGAAGTGCTGTGGGGAAGGAGTGTGAGAGAGGGTGTGGGAGAGGATGGCGTGAGAGGTTAATGTGGGGGAGGCGTCGTGAGGTGGCAGTGTGGGAAGATGATGCAAGGGGGTGGGAGTGCTTCATAGAGTAGGTATGTTGTGAGTGTGGTGTGCAGTGTGGGTGGGGGCGGTGCATGGGATATGTTTAGTTTAGTTTAGAGATACAGCTTCGGCCCACCGAGTCGGCGCCGACCAGCAATCCCCGCACATTAACACTATCCTACACACACTAGGGACAATTTTAAATTGACACCAAGCCAATGAACCTACAAACCTGTACTTCTTTGGAGTGTGCGAGGAAACCAAAGATCTCGGAGGAAACTCACGCAGGTTGCAGGGAGAATGTACATACTCCGTACAGACAGCACCCGTAGTCAGGATCGAACCCGGGTCTCTTGCAATGTAAGCTGCGCCACCATGCCACCCTGTGTCTGGGGTGTGGTCTGTGGGGGTCATGTGTGTGTGGGGTGATGTGTGACCAAACCAAAGTTATATTCAATGCCCAACTAATGAAGGCAAGCATACGATATACCTGCTTTACCTCACTATGTACTTGGGTTGCAACTTTCAGGGAGATATGGATGCGTGGTGTAGAGAGAGAGAGAGGGGGGTGGGGGTGTGTGTGTGTGTGTGTGTGTGTGTGTGTGTGTGTGTGTGTGTGTGTGTGTGTGTGTGTGTGTGTGTGTGTGTGTGTGTGTGTGTGTGTGTGTGTGTGTGTGTGTGTGTGTTTTACATGGTGGGTGTGCGTGGGGGTACAAGGGGAGTTATGGGGGTGCATAGTGTGTGTGGAGGTATGCACATGGTGTGTGTGTGTGGGAGCATTTCTCTGTGGAGGTGGTGTGTGGTCATTGAGGATGTTGTTTGAGGTGGGAATGGTGTGTGGGGAGTGGAGTGTGGGGGGGGGGGAGTGGTGGTGTTGTTTGGAGGTAGGGATAATACATGTGGAGTGTGGGGCTAATTTGTGGGGAGTGGGGCTGGTGTGTGGGAGTGATGCGTGAGGTGTGGAGGGTGGTGGTGGGCTCTTGAGGTGGAGGTGGAGGGGCAGCGAATGGGAATGGTGTTTGGGAGGTGGGGGGGGAGGGTATGTGTGAGGTGTGGAGTGTGGTTAGGGGTGGTGGGGTGTTGAATAGAGGTGGTGTTTGGGAGGCGACAGTGGGCTGTAGAGGGGTGGCGAGCGTGGATGTTGCACAGGGTGGCTATGGGGATTGGTGTGGAGATCTTCTTGTGTATGGCGTGCACAGCCTAAAGCTGTAAGACAACTTGTTCTCTTTGATCTTCTGTTTGTGCATGGCAAGTTGATTGCATTGGTTGAAACAGGGTAGAACACGTGAAGGTTGCAATCTCCCACCCCGGTGTGGAGATGTGTTCTTCCCTCTGCCGACACACACTTCCTATCCCCACACACCCTCCCAACATGCTGATGAGATGATATAGTGGGCAAAGGTGGGTAGGGACAGCTATTGGGATGTTTCATGGAGGCATTGTGGCACACCACAGAAACTGGCCCATTGGCCCATCATTTCAATGCAATCATAAAATGCTATCGCCATTAATCTCTTTTACTGCCACGTGATCTGTAGGCCTTTCTCTTGGTGATTCTCGTGCTTGTTTAGGTACTCATTAAAAGTTGTATCTGCCTGCACCAATCACTCAGATAGTGTGTTTCAGTTTTCAACCACTCTGAGCGAACAGACTCTGTCTCACATCTCTTCCTTACCTCTTACACTCTGCCCCAAACCTATGCCTTCTGGCTACAGATACCACCAATCTACCCTATCTTTGCCTCTCATAGTTTTGTCTACCTCTCAGGTCCTTCCATGTTCCGAGTGAAAAAACCCAGCCTATCCAGTTTCTCCTCATAACTGCCTCACAGCACCAGAGACCCGGGTTGAATCTTGACCTCGGGTGTCATCTGTATGGAGTTTGCATGTTCTCCCTGTGATCATGTGGGTTTCCTACTGGTGCTCTGGTTTCCTCGTACATCCCAAAGACATGCTGGTTTGTAGGTTAATTAGCCTCTGTAACTTTCCCCGAGTGTAGGGAGTAGATGAGAAAGTGGGATAACATAAAAATAGCGTGAACTGGTGATCGATGGCCGGCGTAGACTCAGTGGGCTGAAGGGCCTGTTTCCATGTTATATCTTTTAATCAAACTGAAATAGTCCATCCCAGGCTACATCCTCCATAACCTCTAAAGTGCAATTGTATCGTCCCTAAAGGGTGATGACCAGAACTGCACAAACAATGTTTTATAAAGTTGTAACATAATCTCTCTGATCTCCCTGGTATTCCATGCCAGGCTAATGAAGGCAAGCATTGATAGGACACAAAAAGCTGGAGTAACTCAGCGGGACAAGCAGCATCTCAGGAGTCTAAGAATAGGGCTTTTCTCCAGAGATGCTGCCTGTCACGCTGAGTTACTCCAGCTTTTTGTGTCTATCTTTGGTTTAAACCAGCATCTGCAGTTCCTTCCTACACATTTGATATTCCTTCTTCACCACCTTACCTACCTGTGCTGTCACCTTCAGGGATCCTTGGGTTTGTAAACTGCTTTGTAAATTTGTAAATTGTGTATCCCTTAAGACCTTTCCAATGCACATGTCCTACTTTTATTAATCATCCAAAGAGCAACACCTCAGACATCAGCATTACATTTAATCAGCAATTACCAACTGATGATTATCATCCTGTAGCTTCCCCACTCTCAACAACAGCCACCAATATTCATGTCATCTTTACTAAAAGTCCCTCCTATATTTATATCCAATTGTAATGTACAAAACAACCTGCGAGGGTCCCAATTCCAGTGGTACACTCCTGGTCACATGATAACAATCACAATGCCAACCTTCTCCCATCAATCTTTACTTACCATGACCAATCATTATTTGGATCTAATTTGCCAACTTGAGTTTGGCTCTAATCTTCCGAATCGGTTTCCCACGTGGGGCCTTGTCAACGACCTAACTTACATCCATGTAGTAACATCAACCTTACTGGCCTCATCTATACATTTTGTTACCTCTGAAAAACTCACCCAAATTGATCAAACAGAATTTGGAAATATGGTGGGGAGTGTGGTGATGGAATTTGTTAATTGAAAGTTCTTTAATGGTAGCACAATAGGTAAACAAGTTAGCCTTAAAAGGCAAAGATAGACACAAAAAGCTGGAGTAACTCAGCAGGACAGGCAGCATCTCTGGAAAGAAGAAATGGGTGATGTTTTTCGGGGGAATGCCTTAAAAGGCATACTGCTTTCCTTGCTTTGTTAAAACAGAACATTATAGTTTGAACATTGTATATGCAACACTCGTTGCATCTCAACCAGACTAATATTGTGGCTATTTCTGGTCACCAAATTACAGGCAAAATGTGGTTACACTGGCATGGGTGCAGAGGAGGATTATGAAGATGTTGCCACCTTGGAAACCAATCATCTACTGAGGCTGGAGTTATTTTGCTTGGAACAGAGGAAACTGAGAGAAGACATTGAACATAGAACAATACAGCTTAAGAACAGGACCTTTCGCCCACAATGTTTGTCACAAACATGATGCCAAGCTAAACTAATCTCCACTGCCTAGGTGCGATCCATATCTCTAATTTCCCCGCAAATCCATGTGCCTATCTAAAGGCCTCTTAAACGGCGCTATTGAATCTGCTTCCAACGCGTTCTCGGCACACACCATCCTCTGTGCAAAAAACTCGCCCCGTACTTTCCTTTAAACATTTCCCCTCTAATATTAAAACTATGCCCACTTTGGTATTTCTACCCAGGGATAAAGGTTCCAACTATCTGCCCTATCAATGCCTCTTATATCAGGTCTCCTCACAGCCTCCAAAACTCCAAAGAAATCAATCCAAGTTTGTCCAACATCTACATACAGCATATACCCCCTGATTTAAACAGCATTCTAGTAAGCCTCCTCCGTGTCCTTCCTGTAAAAGGGGTGTTCAGAACTACCCACATTACTCCAAATGTGGCCTAACTAAAGTTTTATAAAGCTGAAACTCAACCAATAGCATGTCATAAGCCTTCTTTACACTCGTTCTACTTTTGTTGTGACTTTCAGAGAGCTGTGGACTTGGATCTCAAGATCCCTCTGATAAATGATGTTAAGTGTCTTGCCATTAACTGGTATACTTTCCCCTTGCATTCTACCTCCCAATTTCTTAGATTAAACTCCATCTGCCATCTCTCCGTTGATATCTGTAACTGATCTATATCCCGCTGTATCTTTTAACAGCCTTCCTCACTGTCTGCAACTCCACAAATATTAGTGTTAACTAATAACTTACAAACCAACCCATCTGGTTGTTTATACATATCACAAACCACAGAAGTCCTTCCACATATACCTGTGAAACACCTCTGGTCACAGACCTCTAGCCACAATAACACCCCTCCACTGCTAACCTCTGTCTACTATAGGCAGGCCAGTACTGAATCCAAACTATCAAGTCACAGTGGATCCCCTGCATCTCAATCCTTTGGATTAGACTACTGTGAGGGACTTTTATCAAAAAAATTAATAAAATCCATGTTGACAACATTCACTGCCCTACTGTCATCAATCACCTTTGTCATCTCCTCAAATTTGTACGGCATGACATGCTTCAAACAAAGCCACTGAATGTCTCAAATTATCCCATTCCCATCCAAAAACGAGTACATCTTATCCTGAAGAATCCTCTGCAATAGCTTCCTGACCACTGATGTGGGGTTTGCTGGTCTATAATTTCCTGCATTATCTGTATTTCCCTTCACAAACAAAGGAACAACAATGGCTACTCCCCAGTCCTCTGAGACCTCACATGTGGTTAGAAGGGATGCAAAGATATTCATCAAGGCTCCTGCAATCTTCCATATTGCCTCCGTCAATAGGCTGGTATAGATCCCATCAGGCTCTGGGGATTTATCCAACTCAATGCTCTTCAATGGACCCAATGCCTCCTCCTTCCTGATCTCAAACTGCCCTAGCATATTAGTGTACCCCAGACTCATCTCACATCTCCTTGATGAATAGTTGCAAAGTACTTATTTAGTACCTTGCCGACATCCTCTGACTCCAAGCATGAATTCCCTCTTTTGTCTTTAAATAGTCCTATCTCTCTGGTTACCCTCTTGTCTTCAATGCATATGTATAAGGACTTGGGATATTCATTAATCTGACATGCCAAATGGCATTTCATTGCCTCTTTTGGCCCTTCCAAATCCCTGCATGAGTTATTTTCTGTTTGCTATATACTGCTCTAAGGCATGGTCTGATTTAATCCTCCTAAACCTTACATTTGCTTCCTTTTACTTTTTAACCATATTTACAACCTCTCTGCGCATCTAAGGTTTCCTTACCTTGCCATCTTTATATCTCTTCCTCACTGGAACATGCCGGTTATGAAGTTTGATTAGCTAGTCTTTATAAAACTCCCATTTCTGATGTGAATTTACCCATTAACAGCTGATCCCAATTTACTCTCCCAAGCTCCAGCCTAATAAAGTGGTTAAAAAAGATCCTGTAAAGTCTCTCCTCAAGTTGGACTATCCACATAATGTTTCAAGAACCCCCATGGTTACACCCAATACATTTTGTCCATATAGGTTTTGCACTTAGAAAGTCCCAGTCAAGATTGAGGAAGCTAAAGTCATACATCCACCAGAACAATCCTGTCACCTTTACATCTTTCCATAATCTATCTACATATCTGTTCCTCTATCTGACGCTGGCTATTGGGATAAGATGGCTATAACATAATTCTATGCAATTGATTGCACCTTTCTTATTTTTGAGCTGTGCCCACATTGCCTCAATGTACTATTTTATGCACTGAGGTATATAAAATTATGGCCTGGATAGAGTAAATTGGAATGACCTATTTTCCTTCACAGAGGGTGCATTGACATTTCTTTCAAGTGCATTTTATGAGCGTGTGAATAGGTATTTGTTATTGGCCAACGTTTCATGTTCCAACAATAATAATTTATCAATGATGAAATGAATGTAACCACGCATCATTGACGGTGGGAAAAAGAAACGCAATAAAAACCACCACCACGTAAAGATGCAAATCCCAACCAAGGAACAGCTACCACCTGGTCATAGGTGTGGCTGGAAGACCTGGACATCCCTCAATAGGCTTCGTACCGGGATGGGCCGATGCAAGACCAATATGAACAAATGGGGAGATGCAGATGTGGCAGACACAGAATGTGAATGTGGAACATCTGTACAATCCACGCCACACCTACTAAGATGCCCACTTCTTGGTGAACAATGCTGCCTGGAAGATCTAGCGGTGGCAAATGAAAAGCCTGTCCACTGTGCAAGAGCCTGGCCGAACATTTGAAACATAGATGATGGACACGAAAGAAGAATTGACTGTAGTGTCTTTCACTGTGGGAAATAATTAATTAATGACCAGAACAAACCTCACAGATCATACAAACATATCAATGACTGAAAAATACAGCCGCAACATAAGATGGTGACAGGGTAACAGGTGAAATAAGCCATTACCAGGCTGAGCCCACCTCTCTCTGTTTACAAGTGTATAACTGGATGACAGGGCATGTCAAACAAAGGCTGGTTCCAGCGCACAATCAAACACAGATGATTAAAAAACTGAACGGTGGACTGCAGCATATGTTTAAGTAGCAGTAACATCTGGTTCCAATGTGCTTATCAGAACTTGGACATTGCTATATAAAACTCAAGAGGGAAGCTGGACAGTTTGAGCAATTGTGGCTGTGCTCCAAATGGCATTGATCTCCCTGATACAGCAGCCCCTATCCCGCCTTTCCAGCAACACATCAGACTGCATCCATCAGTCAGAGCTTGGTTATTTCCCAGGGTTGGTCAAACTTCATGGTAATCAGTAAATTAACTCCTGCATTCTGTAAATTAACAACATCTGCACTTTCCCGTAACTGTCCACTTCCCATTTCCGGATAGATAGAGCCAGGCAAAATGTGGTCCAAGAGTTTTAAAAGGTAGTCACTATGATTTATATCAATCACCTTTGCCAGGCGACAATTTGATCGGATTGAATTGTTTTCTTTGGGAAGCTGAGCAGAGATATTTAATGAGATTGTCTCATCCTCTCTAAGACTGACACTGTTGCCTGTGTAAGAGACCCAGTTTGCATTTGGCTTGGGATCTGGAACTGAGATTGAGACATGGCCGGTGTAACCCAGAGCCTCAGCGGGTGTTGTTGCTGCAAATGTGCACATTGGCTTTCAAAAGAATACAGTAAATCTTGTTCTGTAAAATTTGATTATTACAAGGTAGCCTGCTATTGACATATGCGCATTATAGGATACACAATCCTAAACATACGTTCATTATCTTTTGCACCGGTAAACATCAGAATATGCAGCACTTTAAACTGCAGAATATATTTCCTGTATATCAGTACATTTTTCCATAGGATATACTGTTATAACATCCTTTACAATGCAGAATTGCACTAGACTAAGAATGACGACTGTTGCGTGGATGAAGCTGTGATCTGTAATACTGAGAAATTGTGTTCACAGAGTTGCGGGCTGTAGTGCTGAGATAGGTTGTGTTAACAGGGCTGCGGGCAGTAGTAGTGAGATAGATTGTGTTAGCAAAACTGCTGACTAAAATCTTGAGATGGATCGTGTTGATTGAACTGTGGGCAGTAATGCTGAGACGGCAGCACAGAAACTGACGAGACTTTCTGAGATACGCTCAACATGATACGTGACCAAACCGTGATCTGTCCCCTGATCAGAATGAAGGAAATCTGAACAAATGATTTTAATGAAATGCTGCACATTTGCTACATATTCACTGAGGAGATAGTTTGCCACGGTCATTTACCTTCACAAATAGTATGGCTAACTTTGCAGTCCCAGTTCAGATTAACCTTCCACACAGTGTGAAGTAATAGTTTGTTATCACAATCATGCGCTGGATGAGGGGTTAAGGAGAGAGAGTGAGGGGAAAATGATGAAAGAAATTAGGGCAAGACTGAAGTGAAGAGCATGTGGTGTGGTGAGGAGGTTATTCTGAGGCTGTGAAACCAGGGAATTTCACAGAATGAATCAGTGGTGAGATGATGATGGGCTTGTTTCTTGTGGTTACCATGTTCTGGTAAAATGTTATGGAACTGCAAAGGACTGTCAACACTCTATTGTAGGCATCAGTTCTAACTATGAGCAGTGGTTGCTACACAATTGAAAATCAAAAAAAAAACTGCAGCTACTGGAAACCTGAAATAAAAACAGAGAACACTGGAAACAGTCTGCGGGTCAGGCAGCATCTGTGGAAAGAGAAACAAAGCTGATGTTTCAAGTTGGGGATCCTTTGTCGGACCTGATACATGAACTTTTATTTCTTTTTCCACAGATGCTGCCTGAGCCACTGAGTGCTTCCAGCATTTTCCACTTCAACTGTAGACACAACCGCCATAGTTCTCCGACCCCTATCCCAGAATTTGCAATTACTGTAAATACAAGATTGTTGTTGCTATAGTTTTTGTTTGGTTCTATTTGTTAGTATTTTCCTCCAACAAGAGTTATATTAACAGCTGGATTACCAGACTCAAATAAGGTATATCAGTACATTTTTCTATAGGATATACTGTTATAACATCCTTTACAATGCAGAACATACGCAATGCAGATACATGTTTTCTGAACACCATAGAATATAGTTCATGGTGGTAGACACAAAAAACTGGAGTAACTCAGCAGGTAAAGCAGCATCTCTGGAGAGAAGGAATGGGTGACATTTCGAGTCGAGACCCATCTTCAGGTTAATCTGAAGACGGGTCTCGACCCGATATGTCACCCATTCCATTTTTCCAGAAATGCTGCTTGTCCCGCTGAGTTACTCCAGCTTTTTGTGTCTGCCTTTGATTTAAACTAGCATCTGTATATCTTTCTTACACATGTACAACCATGTTATGCACATGCATATTAAATGATCCATAGCCCAAAACATTGCAGGTACTATATTCAATACGATACAGCACCATTGCATAAGATCTAGAACTCTATTATAGGACACACCAACTTGTACAACTAAGCATTACTGTTTTATTGCCGTGTACATGACTGGAAGATCTGCTTGACACCGAGTTGAGCAATGGATGTGTGCTACCATTTGTCTAGAAGAAATAAGGAGTTGTGATACCAAAATAAACTCTGCCTGGGGCATTTGACACTTAAACGATAAAAGCCCCTAATAAAACTGTTGATCAACATGCTCCCTTATTATCAGGTAAAAAGTCTCAGCTGCCTTCTCTCTGCAGTGACTAACAATGCACTGGAGCACTCTCACGCTTAACCAACCAATGTTTCTCTTTAGCAATACAGAGGCTGCCTAATGCAGCACTTTGAGAAATATCAGAGTGAGGCCAAATTACTGAGTGTTGTGTCTAGATGAAACTCTCCCTCGGGCTGGAATGTGCCCTGTAGATGGAGACGACTGGCATCCATGTCCTGCCTGCCCTGTGGGACCGCAGCCCATTGGCCTATTTAAACTTTCCTACCCTGCTTTAAGTTTCAAGGTTGGCCAGTTAGCTTGTGATGCCAGGTAGGAATTTCTTGCTGTTTCTCTAGCTAAATATATTTAGTTGGAAATAGATTTCAGAGAGTTCCCACACTGAAAATAACTAGCACCACCACCCTTTGCTTCCTACCACATAGCTGATTCTGTATTCAGTTAATCTGGCTTTCCCTGGATCCTATGCAATCTAGCCTTCAAAAGCGAACTTATCAAAGACTTTGCAGAAGTCCACATAGACAAGTTATATGCCCCTGCCCTCAACGATCTTCTTGGTTACTTCTTCATAAAACCAAATCAAATTTGTCAGACACTATCTCCCATGCACAATACCATGCAGGCTATTCCTTAACCAACCCTTGTCTTGCTCTTTGTTGCATGTCATTGCTGAGTTGAAAATGTCCCAAACTGCAGTGGAGTGGAGTGATTTTGCCCAGATTGTTTGCTGTCCAACATCCACTGCAAATTGAAGCCTGATATTTCAGCAAAATCTTTAACTGATCTTTCATTGAACCAGCATCTTCTTCATATGAAAATATGAATGAAGAACAACGTAAGACTACCAAGCCTGGTCCAGCATTTAAGATGATCACTGGAACATCAACTCTGCAATTCCTTCAATATACATGAACCTTTCATCCCTTTGCTGATCAGGTTTAGTAAGGAGGTCAATGGGGACAATATGAGGTTTTTGTGAAATGAATAATGAAAAAACATATTCATATTAATAGAACAAGATTATACAATGTTGTGCTACAAAAGGATCTGAAATTCCAGTGCACGAGAAACCAAAGGGTTGCAATGCAAGTAAAGGGTGTAATTAGGAAGATTGATGGGATTCTTACATGACTGAAAAAGTAGAAAGGTGTTGGTGCATCTTTACAGGGCATTGCTCAGGCAGCATGTGGAACACTGAAAAATCTTGGTCTCCATATTTTTTAAACATTCATTTTCAGGATCAGGGCACATTTATTGCTCATCCCTAAATAAAAAGATTTATTTTGCCTCCTTCTGGAACCACTGCAGATGCTCTCACAATGGGCAGAGTTGCAGAATATAAACCCGGCAACAGTGAAGACTGGTGAGGACTGGCTGCCTCTGTCCTTCTCCGTGCAGAGATTGCAGATTTGGGTGGCACTGTCAGAGTAGCCTAGGGTGAGTAACTGCAGTACATTTTGTAGATAGTGTATGCCGTGGCCAGCACATGCCAGTGGCAGAGGTAACAAATGTTTAGGATAGTCAACAGGATGCCAGTCAAGCGGACTGCGTAGTCCCGGATGGTACAGAGACTCTTAAGAGTCACTGGAGTTGCAATCGCCGAGGCAAGATGAGTGTATTCCAACACCGTCCTTTTGTGCTTGTGCTTTTTAAATAATAGACACTTTGGTGACAGAAGGCATGTAATTTGCTGCAAAATTACAAAATTCTGACCAATTCAAGGTATTTATATGGATGGTGATGTGGAAACAAGGAACTGCAGATGTTGTTTTACAAAAAAAGACACAACGTGTTGAAATAATTCAGCCGGTCAGGCAGCATCTCTTACGAACATGGATTGGTGATGTTTCAGGTCAGGACCAAGTCTCAACAAGGGTCCGGACCCAAAATGTCACCTATAAGTAGCAATGTTACAAAATTTTGAGATTTTAAAAATCAAGTCTGCAATTTATCCCATCAGATAAAGCATAAAAAGAAGTTTAATTTGACACCTAATTCACTTTCATATCTTCAGTATTAAGAAAGTTATGGCCATTTTCATACTCGGAAATTAGCATCTTGTTCCCCATTGCCTTTCAATTGACTTAACTCAAAAGCTGTGATCTGGAACAGTTAAAAGCCCATAACTTTCTTAAAAGTTAAGAGATCTCAATGAAATTTTCAGTTATTATAGATTGAAGCATTCTGAAACAAATATGAAACAATCTTACTTGGATGACCTGAAATTAAAGGATATAATTAGTTAGTTATCTATTTGTAGCTAATTACAAAATTCAATGAGTAGATCTAAACATCTATCAATTTCTTAAGAAAATATAAACTTTTTTAAAATTGCCTAAGTGTCCAAATAACATTCACACAATAATCCACAATATAACATAATTTTTAAATCTAATTTTCATGAATTTCTGGGCCAAATGGAAGGAATTTAGTGTTTTATGCCTGTAAATTAATGGCCATTTAAATCAACGTGCGAGTGGGTTTTAGTGGAATGCGGTAGATTAGAACGTTGTGGTTAGCGGTGAAGTCGGGAGGAAAAATACTGTTTGTTCATACATTTTTTTGGGCCCCATTTCGCAACATGAAAATGTTATTAAAGCCTCCCGAAAAACCAATTTTTAATATAAAAATAAACTACCTTTTTTTCTCCCCTACGCAAAATCCTTCCGGTTGTCGGTGTCCACGGCTTTTGAAGGTGATTTTTAAATTACTCTAGTTAATAAATAATTTAGAGTAATTTAAAAATACCTTCATTCATGAAATGTCGGAGCGATTTTTCTTCCGCAACGAAATCGCCCGACATTCATCGATTTTCCATGTATGTTGAAAAACGGCACTTTAAGCCCGCCCCCCTCTGAAAGGCGCCAAAGTCGCGCACACGGGGAGCGGCAGAACTGCAGCGCTGCTCAAGGTAAGTTTTGTAACATACCTACTATAAATCCCTCTGGCCCATTACGTCCATGCCGGCAAGGTGTCTACCTGAGCTGGTCCCATTTGGCTCATATATTCCTCTAAACTTTTCCTATCCATGTACCTGTAACTCTCAGGGTTCCACGGGGTTCAGTGTTAAAAGCAGGATGGTCTGACAACTGTGACAGTCAATAGAGGGCAATCACTGAGCTGAGTGGATGCATTTTGTTTTAACTGAAGGACCGACTGACACATCAGATAAAAGATTAGAGTAGGAAGTGAGTCGCAGGCCCTAAGTAAATGTGTGAAAGGGTGAATAAATGGAGGTGAGAACGGAATAAATTAAAGGATGCTTTGTTGGGCTCTACAGCTAAAATAATTAATGGGAGCAATCTGAGAAGGAGCTGATGGATGGATAGCTGAAGCCCTGAACTGAAGAATATGATGTGCAAGGTGAAAGAGTTAATCAAATAGTACGTGTCTTGAGTCAATATTGTCAATGCCAAAAGACCTCAGTTGAAAGAGTTCCTGGGAGAATCGGTCTAGTTCTGAGCAAAAAGAAAGCAGATTGTGAAGTGAAAGAGTTAACTGAAAGAGATCCCATGTTCAGAAGAAGTAACTAAGAGAAGAAATAACTAGGAGAGTTAACTGGATAATCTAACATGATAGGAGTTGACAGGATTATCCAAATCCTGAACTTAAGTGGATAAAAGCCAATGGTCTGTTCCTACCAGACACCGTCAGCTGCGATACACAGGAAACTATGTACGCATGCCTTATGCACGCCCACCCAAACAATTGCCAAAGTCAGAGCTGCACATGAGGCCAGACGAGGAACTTTAAGGACATGCTCTAAACAAACATTAAGAAGGGTGATAGGAATCATGAACTGGAAGATATTAGCCCAAGACATCCTCTCTGGCATGACTAGTGAGAGAGCACAACTGTTCTGGCTTGGAGACAGAAAAATGACAGACACAGATCTAAAAGAAACAATAGTTAGACACTCGTGATCTCAACCTTCTAGCATTCACTATCTATGGTGTCTACTGCGGAATGCAGTTTGGAGACGGGTCTTTCCAACTACCAAACACTTTCCTTCAGCCTCAACCCTGAGACTAACCGGTGTCAAGTACATAATTCCCTGAAAGTGGCATAGCAGATAGTGAGGATAGTGAAGTAGACGTTTGGAATGGGAGGGGTAGTGAAGAGGGTTTTGCCAATCTGGCTTTCATCATTCAGGGAATTAAGTACAGAAGTTGGGCCATTATGTTACGCTTGGACAAGACGTCGGTGAGGAATATTGTGTTTGCTTTTAGTCATCCAGCTATAGGAGAGATGCCATCAATCTGGAAAGGGTCTAAAGAAGATTTACAGGATGTAGCCAGGACATGAGGGCCTAAGCTATAGGGGGAGCCTGAGCAAACTAGTTCTCAATCAAAATGATAGCAGGCAGCCTTGGAAGCCTTGCCCCATTACTCAAACCTCACATCAAAAACATTGGCATGATATTTGACTCAGCATTGAAATTTGACAAACAAGTCAATGCCGTGGTAAAAGCTAGCTTCTTCCAGCTTTGGACGATAGCTAAAATAAATCAATTCCTCCAGTTTGATGACCTCGAAAAGATCATCCACACATTTATTTCCTCCCGCCTAGATTACTGCAACTCCCTCTACACTGGCATCAGCCAATCTTCCCTAACCCGCCTGCAACTGACCCAGAACGCCGCAGTGAGACTCCTGATGGGCACCCGAAAAAGGGACCACATCACCCCGATCCTTGTCTCTCTCCGCTGGCTCCCTGTGCAGTTCCGAATAAATGTAAAGATCCTCCTTTATGTCTACAAAGCCCTCAACGGGCTTGCCCCCACCTACATAAAAAGTCTGCTTACCCACCACACCACCTCCACGTCCCTCAGATCGGCCGACTTGGGGCTGCTGATCATCCAGGCATAAGCTCATGGGCGACCGCGCCTTTGTGGTTGCAGCTCCTAGACTGTGGAACAGCATCCCTATTCCCATCAGAACTGCCCCCTCCATCGACTCTTTTAAGTCGAGACTTAAAACTCATCTTTACTCCCAAGCCTTTCTTGACGTCCTCTGAGTGAGGGCTATATGTATGTATTTATGTATGTACTTAATCTATGAACGTTATAACGTTATAACGAGGTACTAACGTTGTATAATGTTAGTACCTCCCCAATGTAAAGCACTTTGGCCAACGAGAGTTGTTTTTTAAACGGCTATATAAATAAAAATGACTTGACTTAATTCCTTATAATGCAGGAGGTTGAAGGATGATCTTATAGAGGTGTGTAAAATCATGAGGGGAATAGATAGGGTGAATTCACCAAATCTTTTTGCCAGGATGAGGGAATCAAGAACTAAAGGCATATGTTTACGGTGAGAGAGGAAAGATTTAATAGGAACCAGAGAGGCAACATTTTCACGGGCGGTGGTAGGCAAATGGATTGAGCTACCAGAGGAAGTAGTTGACCCAGGTACGATAATGAGATATAAAAGAAATTTGGGCAGGTCCATGGGTATGAAAGGTTTGGAGGGATATGGACCAAACAAAAAGGGAATTGACGAGTTGAGCTAAAGTATCCGATTCCACGCTGTATGACTCTATGACTCCATAATCCCAAGTGCCGTGCTGAAAACTTGAACTAGAGAGTGGTTCAGATCCTGAGTGACAGCATGTGGATGTGCAAAACCTGCATATGGACTGTGGCTTTCTCGAGGAATAAAATGAACCTGCAGAATTGATTGTTAAGCATGCAGTGGTCCAAGAATGACGACTGTTGCGTGGATGAAGCTGTGGTCTGTAATACTGAGAAATTGTGTTCACAGAGTTGCGGGCTGTAATGCTGAGATAGGTTGTGTGAACAGGGCTGCGGGCAGTAGTAGTGAGATGGATTGTGTTAGCAAAACTGCTGACTAAAATCTTGAGATGGATCGTGTTGATTGAATTGTGGGCAGTAATGCTGAGACGGCAGCACAGAAACTGACGAGACTTTCTGAGATACGCTCAACATGATACGTGACCAAACCGTGATCTGTCCCCTGATCAAGATGAAGGAAATCTGAACAAATGATCTTAATGAAATGCTGCACATTTGCTACATATTCACTGAGGAGATAGTTTGCCACAGTCATTTACCTTCACAATTACAAATAGTATGGCTAACTTTGCAGTCCCAGTTCGCATTAACCTTCCACACAGTGTGAAGTAATAGTTTGTTATCACAATCATGGGCTGGATGAGGGGTTAAGGAGAGAGAGGTTAAGGAGTGAGGGGAAGTGATGAAAGAAATTAGGGCAAGACTGAAGTGAAGAGCATGTGGTGTGGTGAGGAGGTTATTCTGAGGCCTGAGAATCAGGGAATTTCACAGAATGAATCAGTGGTGAGGTGATGATGGGCTTGTTTCTTGTGGTTACCATGTTCTGGTAAAATGTCATGGAACTGCAAAGGACTGTCAACACTCTATTGTAGGCGCCAGTTCTAACTATGAGCAGAGGCTGCTACACAATTGAAAATAAAAAAAAAACTGCAGCTACTGGAAACCTAAAATAATAACAGAGAACACTGGAGACAGTCTGCGGGTCAGGCAGCATCTGTGGAAAGAGAAAGCTGATGTTTCAAGTTGGGGATCCTTTGTCGGACCTGATACATGAACTTTTATTTCTTTTTCCACAGATGCTACCTGACCCACTGAGTGCTTCCACTTCAACTGTAGACACAATCGCCATAGTTCTCTGACGCTTATCCCAGAATTTGCAATTACTGTAAATACAAGATTTTTGTTGCTCTAGTTTTTGTTTGGTTCTATTTGTTGGTATCTTTCTCCAACGAGAGTTATATTAAGAGCTGGATTACCAGACTAAAATAAGGTTCCCCAGATCCCAAGGGAGGTTATTTATGGTTGAAATAATCATTACCTTGAGAACGGGGAAAAGACCGTGGTCATAGATCATGCCAGAGAATAAAGTTTGATACAGCAATCTGAGTTTAAACTAATCACTTTCATAAAGAAAAAAATTTAAATAAATGCCTTCTCTGCCCTGTTTGCCTATGAAATAAGCCTACCATAACCAATGCTCACTGTTGTCCCGAAGTTCTGGAAAGTATTCAGGCCAAGGCTTAATTTGAGCAAATTGAATCTTGAGTAAGGATAAAAGATCATGGAAGACATGAATGCTGCTGATTATGGCTTAACCCTCAGGGTAACATTCTCTGATCTTTCACATTGCTCCTGCCAACTCTGCCCCGATTCCACTGATATCTATGTTGTAATCAAACACTGCCCCTTTGTCTCTGTGCTTGGGCTGGTCAGCAGGTCACTCAGAAAATTGTATAAACTTCCTGGCATTTTGGAAAGGTTGTGCTATCCAGAAGGAATTCTACTCGAGGAAGATCACGGGCAGAGGGAAGATGTAATGAAACGGTTCTAACAACCAGCTGAAATGCTTAACAGAGATACAATCGCGGCCCCTGACCCTGTATCCACACATCATACACAATCTGGCACATTGGCGCATCTCCATCCAAGCCCTCGCAGTATGACATCAGAGTTCCTTAACAAAATCGCCTCAGCCTGATATTTTCACACTTGGTGACCTTCATGCACCAGTGACTTTCTTAAGACACTGAATTCTTGGCAGGAAACTTGAAAAACTGTGGGAACTACGCCGTGGTGCTTGGGCTCTTGTGGAGACAACCATGATGAGACTAGGTGGGGTGCAGCCAAAGTGTGGAGCTCTGCTTTGTCGCGTTATCAGATAGCCATTGCTTTGAGTTTGCCACTGCACAACTCCCACAGACACTGTTATCTAGCATTCTCCGTTATCGCTAATTGGATTCCATCTCTGTGACAATAACATCCAAACATTTGCTTTCTTTTTGTATTTCCAAGGAACATCAAACTGAACTTTTGAACGTTGCACAAGTTAAAAATAACAAATATAATCAAAGATTTTGCTCATTTGCTCCGTGCTCTATGACTTCGATATTCAGCAAGAGTTTATCCAAGAGTTTACTTCTCTCTGTATCCAGTTCACTCCTGACTTAACCAGGATAATAGATTCCACCCCCCCACCCCCCTTAATGTGTGAATGTGTGGAGTTATAAGATTATTACCAACATTATCAATCACTAGATCACCTCAAAACCAGAATCATTACTTTCATCCATGTTCCTGTCAAGCAATGTAATCCCCACCTTATGCATTCAGTGTGAAAACAAAAATCTCCTCTCACCTTTGGCTCTATTGTCAATTAAAGCGGCTGGAATATGTGCCAACGTGTTGCATGTTCCACCATTTAATATAAGGACTTATCAAACACTTCTGCTACGGGAGACAAATTCTCCTTAGTTATACCATCTAAAACCATTCATAATTGTTAACACTTCTGTTAAACCTCTTTTTTCCTCTCTGCCATAAGAGTATAATTCTAGTATCAAGCTATAATAAGCAGTCTGCACTCTGCTGACACCAGCATTAATCATGATTCTGTTTCATTACCTGCAGCTTAACCTACAGTAAGCAATTGTAATCCATGCAGCTGTAACTATTTAAAGTCGTGGGAATACATGCAGGGATAGATACAGCAGCTGATAACAGACTGGAAAATCCCCATATCATGTGCAGGGCTTCTTTAACTCGATACCAGACATGACAAAATTCATTTGGTCAATCTAAGAAACATTAAATACGGAAGGCTAATGCATTATCAGGTTAAGTGGCTATCATATTCTCCCCTTATGTTAAATGGTAGAACATGCATCATGTTGGCACACACTGCAATCAAGGAGACATTTTTCCAAATACTCAAAATGCTGGAGTAACTCAGCAGGTCCAGCAGCATCTCTGGAGGACATGGATAGGTGAAATTTTGAGTTGAGATTTTTCTTCAGACTGATTGTAGTGGGGGGGGGGGGGGGGGGAGAAAGTAGGCAAAGAGGTGGGGGCAGCACAAAGTCTGGCAAGTGATAGGTGGATATAGGTGAGAGGTGTTATGATTGGCAATGGGTGGACAAAGATATGGGAGATTAAAACATAGTAGGTGAAAAAGACAAAAGGATAAGGAGAGGAGTGAAATATAAAACTAGAGGAAGGGACATAAGTGGAAGGGGATGGAGGAAAGGTAAAAGGAGCACAATAGTGGGAGAAATAGGAGTGCACTCACGTAGGGTACAGGGAAGAGAGGGGGTGACATTTGTACCAGTCTAACTCAGCCGCCCAATACAACCTTCATTACCCATTGCTAAGGCTTTGTAAGATCCCACTCCAACATTGAAAAAAAAACTGAAAATTGTCAATCACTGTGTTTGGATAGACACATCTCTCCTTGAAGATAGACTGCCCCCAGCCCAACCAGGAGAGCATCAGAGACCCACGGCATTCTGGCCATGCTCTCATCTCGTTGCTACGATCAGGAAGTAGATACGGGAGCCTGAACACAACTATGGATATTGCACTACGGTTGCACCATGAACTATGGCTTGCACGATCAGGGTCTGGTTTACCTAGAATAACTAATCATTTATACGTATATTTTTTTGTTATGTGGTTACATTTAATATACCTGTAACTTACAACAAGTACGAATTTCATTGTACCAGCCCTAGTGCATATGACAGATAAACACACGTGACTGCTTTGAGGTAATGTCCAATGGAACAGCACCACCAGGTGAAATCTTGAGATCTTCTTATTGTCTAATATTAAAACGAGTCCCTGCGACCGCATAATTAATGCAATGCAGAAGATCTCCCTTATTCCTAACCCATGCAGGCTTTGTTAAAATTTACGAGCAGTCAGGGGTATTTTAGTTAAAAAGATCCATGGGAAGAGTATACACTCACAGAAACATTCAAGTCCATCACAGGACCAACCCCCAGATTTCATCCAGGATGCTCTCTCCTACCTGGCAACGGCTGAAGATGTCTCTTGGAGTGACTTGCACATTGAAGTGTTTCAACACGTGAATGGCCTGATTCTTGGCTTTATCTGAGCAATTCACAGAGAGGCATCGGCCTTCCTGCACCTGGGAACGCAGCTGAAGAGAAAGAGAGAGTGATAACAGTCATTCCTGTCCAAGGAAGCTGCAGTGCCATCACCTCACTTATCGTTCGGACTCTTGACAAGTCTCTCCATCACGATGTTGTCAAGTTTCCTCGCTAGGTTTGAGGAAAGAATCATGTCCATTCAAAGTTCTTCATGAACAGGTATAGACAATAGAAACGTTAACTCATGGACATAACTGACTCAGAGAGCCAAGCTTCAATATTTGCCAGGTCAGCTCCTCTCAAAAATTGCTCTGTATTTATCCCTGGGAAAGACCTGCCTTAATGTTGGAGAACAAAACCCAATCCTAATCTCAGTAGATATTCCCCTTCCCTCACCCACCTGAATTAACATTAGCACTCTGGATGCATATGTTACCTGCTGATGACATGAAGAACTCTGAGCACAATACATAGACCTCACAACACCCGGAGACTGTAGCAAGGTGATAGAACGTCTACTCACCGTCTGGAAGGGTAAACCACAGGTCAGTATAACTCGGTTTTCTTCACGGGCAATCTGAAATAAAGAATCAGTCATTAGTATTTCAGAATATGGCAGGATATCTATTGCAATGAAACAATATCTTGTTTCAACACATTAACTCCAGCCTCCCAGTCAGTTTTGATCCACTGCAGATTGCTTATCGTCACAACAAGTCCACACCGCCCCTAATCCCTGAGGAGACTCCTGCGGAAATTCTGCATGTCTCCAGTGACTCTTCTAAACGTCCAAACTTCTACAGATGCATCATGGAAAGCATACTGTTGAATTGCAACACAGCTTGGTTTGGGAATAGCTCTGCCCAAGATTGCAAGAAATAGTAGAGAGTTGTGGATGTAGCCCAGTCCACCACAAAGATCAGACCTCCCACCGCCATTGACTCCATCTACACCTCCCACTGCCTCGGAAAAGCAGCCAACATAATCAAAGACTTGGTCATTCCTTCTTCTTCCTGCTCCCCTCCAGCAGAAAGTACAGAAGCTTGAGAACTAGATTCTGCACCCTATATCTTCCCCGTTGCTCTATCTATTGTACTTGAGTTTGAACTGATTGCATTTGATCTGTTTGGATAGCATGCTAAACAAAACTTTTCACTGTACCTCTGCACATGTGACATTAATAAACCTAAACCCACTCACCATTCATGTTGTGCGACTATCACACAAAGTCTGTTGATTGGATTATAAAAATGTACTAACTCTTTTAAGCTGATATCAGAAGTGAATGAAAGTAAACATGGGCCCTGTGTCCAACGTAGACAAAAATGCTGGAGAAGCTCAGCGGGTGAGGCAGCATCTATGGAGCGAAGGAAATAGGCAACGTTTCGGCTGAGTTTCTCCGGCATTTTTGTCTACCTTCGATTTTCCAGCATCTGCAGTTCCTTCTTAAACACCTGTGTCCAACATGTATGTTTCTATGTTATGCATCCACACCTCTCCATCTAGTCTACCAAATTCTTCCTTCTTCCTCGCCCCCACCCCCACTGTGGGTTGTACACTTGAATGCTTATTGCTTCTCACATCAAATCCCCTCACCAATAGGTTCTCTCCATCCTCTGCCATATGCTCTCCCCATCTCCTATATTCTCTTAAATGCTGTCAAACTAATATTTTGTAATGCTGCAATATACAACTCTTACTCAATACCTCCGCCTATAAAGGCATGCAAACTAAACGCCGCCTTTACTATTCTATCCACCAGTCTCCTCCCCTCTATTTCTTCTAATCCTCAAAGGGTTTATTCAAAAACAATTTCTTATTTCTGACATTTCCCTGATCAAAACTTAAAAATCATCTGCTAATCAATGTTGAACTAATTTGTAACTTTTTAACTTAAAGATAGCGGAGTCAAGGGATATGGAGAGAAGGCAGGAACGGGGTACTGATTGTGGATGATCAGCCATGATCACATTGGATGGCGGTGCTGGCTCGAAGGGCCGAATGACCTACTCCTGCACCTATTGTCTATTGTATGTACTGATTGTGTCAAAGGTAGACACAAAATGCTGGAGTAACTCAGCGCGACAGGCTGCATGCTGAGTTACTCCAGCATTTTGTGTCGACCTTCGATTTAAACCAGCATCTTCACTTCTTTCCTACACCCTTCAATCCATGTGCTGTTTTCCCTGCCTCACCTCAGCAGCCATCCTGTGATCGTCTTCATTTGCTAGAATCTTCACATCAACTCCGACACAGCGAAGGTATCGGCCGAGCCCCTGCAGCATGTTGTCGCAGATGACTTTGAAATCCGTAGGCGACACCGGGGAGGACGGTGGTATTTGCTCCAGAGCTGGCTGTGTGTCCTGCAGAAACAACAGTTGGTCAGATTGTACTGAAGAAAAGCTCGCAATATCCGTCACACACTTTAATGACAGATAATACTTGATCAATCCATAACTCTTGTGGCATCTGTCTTTCCTTCCCGATATTAAACATACAACAGCTACTAATCCAGTTTGTGCAAAGCGTAACCTCACACATCAATATCGCACTGACCTTTATTAGTTGGGTTTGGATTGGAGCAGTGAATGCCAAGTGGGATCCAGAATGATGCATCCAAACTTATGAGATGCATTGTTAGAGTAGAAATGTTTTAATAAAAACTTTCTTTTGACCTCTCACCACCTGAAAATGTTAATGTTTGTCTCTTTACTGCCTTGCAGTAAAGTTTGCTTTAGTTTAGAGATACAGCGCTGAACCAGGCCCTTTGGCCCACTGAGTCTGCACCGACCGGCAATCCCTAACACAAGCCTACACACACTGGGGACAATTTATACTAGATACCAAGTATACAAACCCAAGCTCATTAACCTACAAACCTGTACGAAAACCGAAAATCTTGGAGAACATCCAAACGGTCACGGGGAGAATGTAAAACTCCGTACAGAAAGCACCCGTAATTGGGATCAAACCCAGATCTTCGGCACTGCAAGTGCTGTAAGGCAGCAACTCTACCACTGCACCTCAACGTCGCCCTATATATTGCTGAATATTTTCGGTAGGTTGTCTTTTATTCCTTACTGGTCATTCACTCTCTGGCGGTGAATCCCACACCTACCTGGCTGGGGGTGTTGGCACAGCTCCTGCTTTGCTTGGGTTTATTTTCCTTCCTTTTCTTCTCCACTTTTGACTTCAAACGGTTTTCGGGGCTGTGGCTCAATCTGAAATGTTCCATCTCCTGATGCAAGGCCTCATAAAGATCCAACAGGCAGTATGCATCGGCCGCTGCAAGCAGAAAAATCACCTCTTTATTTACACTCTCCGTCACTTTTTGTTCCCCTCTGCCGCACCCTAAGGTGAACCTCCCAAGGCTGGAGTTCCAAAAACACTATGCTTCATTGTATACCTCTACAGTACTGACTCCCACAGAGGAGTGGCCTACTGGCACTTACTTCAAATGGAGTCAGTTAAACCAGCATTGAGTAACTAATCCAAATGGATATACTTTCCACACGTCAACCTTCACTCACGGACACCAACCCTAGTCCAAATCCCATCTCCACAGAGGAAACATATCTTTCACCTGGAAATTCTACAGCTCTCAAGAATGAATACTGAATACCACAATTTCCAGCTTGTATCAGAATAAACTATTTATGTTGTAAAGTCGTCAGTCTGTAATGTTAACCCCAATTTTCTCTCCCCATAGATGGTCACCCAGCTATAGGAAGGATGTCATTAAACTGGAAAGAGTGGAGAGACGATTTACAATGATGTTGCCATGACTTGAAGGTCGAAGCTGTAAGGAGAGATTGGCAGGCTAAAACTTTGTTCCTTGGAGCGCAGGAGGATGGAGGGTGATCGTATAAAGATGTATAAGATCATGAGGGGAATAGATAAGATGAATGCACAGAGTCTTTTACCCAGAGTAGCTGAATCAAGAATCAGAGGACATCGGTTAAAGGTGAGAGGGGAAATATTTAATAAGGATCGGAGTGGCAACTTTTCCCACACGGAAGGTGATGGGTATATGGAACGATGTATGTGGATAGGAAAGCTGTAGATGGATTTGGGCCAAACGTGGACAGGTGGGACTAGTGTACATCGGCCATCTTGGTCAGCATTGGTAAGTTGGGCCGAAGAACTTGTCTCCGTGCTCTATGACTTTAACAGCTTAGCGTAATACTGTTGCCTTTAGCAATTCAATCCCTGCTCCCTGCCGACCTGTGTCTCCAAGGAATTTTTAATCCAGCTTTGACTGAACCATATTTGGGTTGGAGTCTAGTGAGTGGGGCTTGACCTCATCACATTCCACCTTTGGCACAACATTGTGTCAGTTGTGACAACTTGGCGCTTCAGACATGGCATGCCACGGTGAAAGCACAGAAAATGAAACTCATTGGATGGCAGCACGGTGGTGCAGCCAGCAGAGCTGCAGCCACTGAGTGTCAGCAACTTGGGTTCAAACTTGACCTCTGCCGCTAGCTGAGACCCTGTGGGTTTATTACAGATGCTCTGGTTACCTTCCCCATGCCACACATTTGGTAGGTAATGACCCCTATTGTGTAGGTGAGTGGTAGTATGTGGGAGTAGTTGATGGCAATGGGGGTGGGGGGGGAGACCATTAGTCTAACCGGGCGCTTGATTGTTGACACAGGCAGTGTGCCAAAGACTCCATTTCCATTCAGTATGGTTCTCTCTAAAACTACCTTGAACCATGAAACATTGTGGACCATTTATAATTCTCATACCAGGTTAATGGAGTTCAGTAAATGGAGTAGAGAAGGGACTTCCTGGCCCTTAAACTCTCACTATGTGACTTCAGGTGTACCCAACACTGGGCCACTGCCGTTGCCGGGAGCTACTCACCTGCGTAAATGATCTGCTTAAGCCGGAGAGGCCGTCTCTCCCAGTTGGATAACTGCTCTGTTTTATCCAGTGGCTTCCCCAAAACATACTGCACAAGGAGACTGAGCCCCTTTTCCCGCTGTCTGCAGCCAGAGTCCAAACCGTTCTCGACTGATGCAAGCACATCCACTGCTTCCCTGTAATCCGGTCTGTGAACTGGTGCTCTCAGCAGCTGAACACACAAGACAAAACATTTCAATGAAGCTGAAAGATTGTGCACCATTCTCCATGAATACTTCATCTTCATGGAAAGGATGATGTCAATGAGAGAGAGAGAGAGAAAACGGCACTTTAAGGGTGCAGTATCTTTAAAGTGAATAAAACATCAGCCCTTCAAGGATCAAGGATTTCTAATGCAGTATTGTTTGAACGGGTGATACAAGAGACACAGGAGAAACTAGAATCTTGAGCAGAAAACAAATTGCTGGAGAAACTCAGCCAGTCAGGCAACACCTGTGGAGAGAAATGACCCGACCCAAAATGTCATCTGCCCATTTCCTTCCACAAATAGTGCCTGACCCACTAAGTTTACTCGTTTTCACCCAGGCCACAGCTAACAATGGCCTGTTTCCTTTATCATTGTTACATTTGTGTAAATCTGTCATTCATTTGTTCTATCACCATCCATATCTCTCGTTTCTCTCTGTCTGAAGAAGGGTCTTGACCCAAAATGTCTCCTATTCCTTTTCTCCAGAGATGCTGTCTGACCTGCCGAGTCACTCCAGCTTTTTGTGTCCATCTTCGGTTTAAACCAGCATCTGCAGTTCCTTCCTACGCCACTAAGTTTTAATTTTTGTTTAAAAGGATTAGACTGCATAACCACAAGTCAGTCAGCCTAATATCAACGGTGGGGTAAATTGTTGGAAAACAATTAAGTGGTTGGACATAAATAATCGTGTAAACACAGGAACATTTTTGAATACCAATTGAATAGATGTTCGAAAGACCGTCAATAAGGGCAGACAGAGCATTTGATGTAGTATACATGGATTCTGGCAGCTGCTTGAGAAATTCCCAGAGAGCACATTGATCAAACTAAAAGTAAAATTAAGTTGTGGAAACAAGGAAATGCCAATGTTGGTTTAATGCAGTTGGTTTAACAAAGTGCTGAAGTAACTTAGCGGGTTAGGCAGCATCTCCGGAGAAAATGGATAGGTGACTTCTTGGGTCGGGACCCTTATTCAGACTTCAGTAAAATTAAGTTGCCTGTGGTATCAGAAGGATATTGGGGCTAATTTGTATAAAACAAAGTCCCACTAATTCCCATGGAGCAATGAATAAATGACGCCTTCATCTATTTGGTGCTATTGATTACTGTTCCAACATTTTTGCAGGAATTTTGCTTCCACCCACAGGGAGTTAATAAATGTTCAATGTCTCGTTTGCTGGCACCACTGATGGTGCAGTACTCCACTGTGTATGGAAATTCCAAGGGAAAAATGGCAAAGGTGGTTCAACAATTCCTTAGAGACCCAAGGAACTACAGATTCTGGCGATCACCAATTGGAAAGACTGCTTAGTATACGACGTGCTCATGATGACAAGACTGCAACAATAATCACTCTCCCATTTTCAGAAACGTGCAAAAGATACTAAGCTGTGTGAGGTTTCAAGTTTCAGGCTCTGCAGCTATAGTAGGCAGATGACTTTACATATCTGTTGTGCTGCTGCAAATAAGAATTCCATTGTTCCTTTTTGGGACATATGACAATAAAACACTTTTGATTCTTGACTTGAATGGCGGAGCATTTCGCAGCAGTGGGCAGACACAATGATTCCTGGTCAAGGGCCACATGCGCTGAAGGAAAGGAGATGGCCAATGCCAAAAAACAAGAGGTATGTCTTGAAGGATATTAACAAACCTCCTTCTGCATATTTAGGAGGTCGAGCATTCCAGCTGTGATCTGGGCCACATCCTTCAAAACAGGGTACGATGTACACAAAGAACGCAGATCCCCCGCTAAAGCATAACCTGTAAAACAAGACAACAGAGCCTCTTAAACTGCCTGTTTATTCAGCAGAGGGCTTCTGCGTAAGCAATGTGGGCCTGGTTCTGCAGTATGAACGAACACAAATGGGCTGTGGACTATAGACTGTGTGTGTATGGAGTTTGCTATAAAATCACAATGGATTGTGCATTCAGTTCATTGTCAGATGCAACTGATACTGGAATCCAATGCAGGGCCAGTGAAAGACTAAATTAATTTAAATGTGATGGCTTAAGTAGACACATGGATGCAGGCTACCGTGTCCAACTACCCAAAAATGCACTGGCAACAGGGAGTCCTGCTGAGAATGCAATTAGAACTGGCACTCCTCCAGATGTGGAAACATACTGGGACCTGGAACTCCAGTTCAGAGCGCATTGGGAACTGAGACTCTAGCCAGGAGTAGAGTGGAACAAGGACCCCAGTCAGAAGTAAACTAGGATAGGCCATCCCAAATTGGGAATGCACGGCAAGATGGGAGCCTAGGTGTGTATGCACTGGGAGCCAGAACTCCAGCTGTGAGTGTGCTGGGAGCAAAGCTGTCACTGGGTGAGCAATGCCAGCAGGAGGATGCAGGGAACTGAAACTATAGCCCTGAGTCCACTGCAAACTAAGTGGGGTTCATTGTGGGCCGGGACTCGCTGGGAATTGAGAACCTAGCTCGGAGTAGTGAGGACCATAGTTGGGACTACTCTGGGAACCAAGATCCCATCGGGAATTGCACTGGAAACCATGGCTAACAGAGGCACCAGCTAAATGCACATATAGTCAATTCCTGTCATTTTTTGCATGCAACGAGAAGCCCAGTTTGACCTGAAGCACCAAGAATGTAACATCAGGTCTCAGAGACTGCTGGTATACCAGGTGAATGGCACACCAGTGGTGCAGTACTTTGCGGTAATAAGCAGCCAGAATAATTCAAGGTCAAAGGCCATGTAAGGAACTCAATGGGATCTGGAAATGCAGGCGGGAGTGCATTGGGTATCAGAGCTCCAGTTGAGGTAATTGAGAATACATTGAGAATAAGATAGACACAAAAAGCTGGAGTAACTCAGGACAGACAGCATCTCTGGAGAGAAGGAATGGATGACGTTTCGGGTCAAGACATTTCTTCAGACATCAACGTCAGCCATTCCTTCCTCCAGAGATGCTGCCTGTCCCGCTGAGTTACTCCAGTTCTTTGGTTTAAACCAGCATCTGCAGTTCCTTCCTATACATTGAGAATACATTGAGTACTGAGTCTCCTGCTAAGTTAAGTAACCCAAAAAAAGGCTCCAGCCACAAACAGACGCTCTAACTAATACTGAGAACTATGAATGCATTGGGATCTGGGAATTTAGTTGCAACCACATTGGGAAGTGGAACGACAACTGAAGGTTCACTGGGAATGGGGAATGTTAGTGGAAACGCACTAGAAACAGGGACTCCTTGCTACAAGCACACCGGCAAATGTGACCCTAGCTGAGAATGCACGGGAAGCAGGAACTTAGCTGGGAGTAGAGTGGAAATGCATTGGATACTGGTACCCCAGCAACAGACATACAGGAAACTGGGTCTCCAGCTGGGAGATCATTGGGAACTAGGGAACCCGTGGACAGCACCACAACTTGGGAATCCAGCAGGTAACTGGGGTCCTGGTTTCTGAGGCCCCTGCTGGAAAAGGATGAGAAAAAGGGGAATATAACTGCAAGGAGAAATTATAACAGCTGAGAACACAATGAGAATTGGGAACAGCTGGATGTACATGTGGAACATAGTTGGGCGTTGTACATGGGAACATAACCGACAGCACAGGGGAACTAGAAACAGCTGGAAGTACGGTTCAGAAAAAAATGAAAAAAGTAAACAAAAACTGCACTGGTTCATCATAACCCATTCTGTTTAAGATACCTAGTTTAGTTATAGTTCTGTTACTAAACAACGACTGTATGAATTGTGCAAACTCAAGTTCACGGCCAGGAGATTCTGACTCCTTCACCAGCTGAGGCAGGTCCAGAAGGTAGACACGATCCTTCAATGCGATCTGCAGGATGGACACCCGGGCTTTAGTCCAGGCCGTGAACGTTGGCCTCCATTCCATGTCAATGCCCACGACACTACCGGCCTACAACAAAAATACAGACATTGCAAGAGCGGCAACAGCACAAATACCACAGGAAGCAGCATTAACCCGAGAATATGGAAAACAGCAGATACTGATAGATATGGGAGACCGTTAGCAAAGGAAGACAGATGTAAGCCTCAAGAGAAATAGCAGGGAAACTGGCGACGAAAGGAGTGGGTGATGGGGGTGGAAGTCAGGGGCACAGGTGGATGGGGCAGGGAGGGAGTAGGGATGAGAGGTTTATGGGAGGGAGGGTGAGAGGCTCAATGAGTGAGAAGAGCGACACTGTGGGAAGGGAGAGACACAGCACCAGCGATGGAAAGATGGAAGGAGGAACATAGTAGAGGGGGAGAGAGACACAGCAGGTGAGGGGAGAGACATTGTAGGCAGGAAGAGACACAGCAGGAGTAGCGGAACGACTGAAGAGGGAACATAACTGAGTGGGCGAGAGACACAGCGGGTGAAGAGGGGCAGAGAAGGGGACCCAGAAAGAGAGGGATTTGGTGCAAAGTGGGGTTATTGCAGACAGAGAGGGGCACTAGGGGGCAGAGATAGAATCTGAAATGCACATTGAGGTAAGCTTGTGGGAGGAAGCATAGAGAGACAGGAAGTAGGGACAGTAGTGCCAAAGGGAAGAGAAAGTACTACTGGGGAGTAGAGGGGTTAAAGAGAGTGGTACTGGGGAGTAGAAAGATAGAGAGGAATAGGTTCAGCCAGAGAGAGGGGGAACTTGGTTAGGGAAGGGGGGAAGCTGCCAGTTAGAGGGTCAGGAATAAACACTGGGAATGAAGCACATGGGTAACGTCTTAGATAAGGGAAAGAAAGAATAGGTCAGTATGAATAAGAGTGTGAAAGAATAGATGAACTGGGTCTGACCCTGGTCACACCTATTATACAAGGGATTGTGGCTCTAACCTGCAGTACCCGAGATGCACAGCTCGTTAATTGTTCCAGATGCTCAACAATGTGGATACTCTCTGTGGGAATTGGTAACTGGTAGAAGTTCCTCTTTTTCTCTTTCTCCTCGAGGCTCTGCACTTTGAAACTCTTCTCTAAACCAGTTCTGTAACTGTGAATGTAAGAATTAGATTCAAGCGTCAGCGCAGAAGACAAAAATTAGATCAAGGTGCTCCCGGGATGTCATGTAAACTGAAGGACTGCATCATAATTGGGACCATGGTTATGTCAGAACATAATGAAAAAGAGCGGGAGTTGGCCACAGGGCCCCTCAAGGCAACTCCGTCATTCATTCAGACGATGGCCGAGCAGTTTCTTCACCGCAACTATATTTTCCTCACAATCCCCAATTTTCCAGAGACACGAACAGAAAATGCAGGAAACACTCAGCAGGTCAGGCGGCATTCTTGGGAAAGTGAGAAAAGAATTGTGTTTTAAATTGCAAAAGGGGTGTGGAAAGATGGTGGGAAGAGGAAAAAAAAAAGATTTTGGGTGAAGCCATGGTTGTCCGGGTAATCCTGATGCTTACATAACCACCTGGTTAACAAGTTAATGACAGCAATTAAAACAAGAAAGCAAACAGAATCAGAGTTCTAGGGCACAGAAACAGGGGCTTCAGCCCACCATGCCTATGCCAGCTGTACAAATCCCATATACAGGGGTACTAGTTCTCATCCCAGAGCCTTCTGTGCAATGACTTTTGCATTATCTATTGTACTTGAGTTTGACTTGATTGTATTTATCTAAAGTATTATCTGACCTGATTGGAGAGCATACAAAACAAAGCTTTTCACTGTACCTTGATGCACATGACAATAAACCAAAACTAAGCTACACCTAAACTATTGTATTTGAGTTCAACTCAATTTCTATTTATGTATGGTATTATCTGATTGGTTAGCATGCAAAACAAAGATTTTTATTGTACCTTGATACACAGGACAATAATAAAACTAAACCCAAGCCCACTTTGCATCATTCTACATTTTCATAAAATTTCAGTAATTCTGATTTATTCTTTAGACTTTAGATACAGCGCGGAAACAGGCCCTTCGGCTCACCGAGTCCGCACCAACCAATGATCACCCCGTACACTAAAGGGCCTGTCCCACTACACGAGTTTACCCAAGAGCTGTCCCGAGTTTTAAAAAAAATCAAACTCGTGGTAAGTACGTAGAATGTACGTAGCGGGTAAGTCGGAGCTCAGGACGTTTCTTAACGGCTCGTAACGCTAACGGCAGGTACTGGGGAAACGCGGTAAGCTCGTGAAGTTTATTCAACATGTTGAAAAATGTCCACGAGAGGCGAGTAACTACGAGCGGCTATTACCGTAATTCTCAGAGTTCAAATCAGGGGAAACTCAGGAGAACTCTTGAATTACTTCGTACAGTGGGACAGGCCCTTAACACTATCCTACACACTAGGGACAATATTACAATTTTACCTAAGCCAATTAACTTACAAACTTGTACGTCTTTGGAGTGTGGGAGAGAAAACCCACGTGGTCACAGGGAGAACGTACAAACGCAGTACGGACAGCACCTGAGGTCAGGATTGAACTCGGGTCTCCGACTCTGTAAGGCAGCCACGTACTCTACCACTGCGCCACTGTGGCACCCTTATTCATTCATGGAATAATTAATAGTAGGAGTGACGGTGAGGCACAGCGCACAGTTGGAATGCATGAGAATGTGTCAATGGATGGGTTTAATGAAGATAATTCACACCGCAAGAACGTTTCTAGGTGTTACTTAACATGATGAAGTATTGTAGTAAGTGTGAAAAATATTGAAAAACATACCCTTTGTCTTTTTCCAGCTGCTTAAGCCATTTGGCGACAGGATGTGTTAATTTCTCTTGTGGCACATTTAGCCTCAAGGCCCAGTGAGCCACTGTGTCCAGATCAGTGTACTTTCCCAGTAAACCTATAAACTGGATCTGCAGCCAGGTGTTCTGTCCAACCAAACCCTGAAAGACAAACATTTGCATCGGATGAAATCCAGAACAGATTATGGTGTCTGATCAGAGTACAGCCCCAAGGGTTGAGATAATGACGAATCAGCCTACAGGGAGGAGGTCCAGCACCTGGCCACCTGGTGTGCCAACAATAACCTCGTCCTCAACTCCCAGAAGACGAAGGAAATAATTGTTGACTTTCGGAAGAACAGAGGGGGCAGACACACCCCCATCCATATAAACGGGACTGAGGTGGAGAGGGTCTCCAACTACAAATTCCTCGGGGTACACATCTCGGAGGATCTGTCCTGGTCACTCAACACCTCAAAGCTGATCAAAAAGGCACAGCAGCGCCTTTACTTTCTGAGGAGGCTCAAAAAAGCCCACCTGTCCCCCCGGATCCTGACGAACCTCTACCGCTGCACCATTGAAAGCATCCTGACCACCTGCTTTACGGTATGGTACAGCAGTTGCACCGTGGCAGACAGGAAGGCACTACAACGGGTGGTGAAAACCGCCCAGTACATCATCGGTGCCCCGCTCCCTGCCATGGATGCCCTCCACCGAAAACGGTGCCTGAAGCGGGCCGGGAAGATCATCAAGGACCCCTCACACCCTAACCATGGACTGTTTGCCCTCCTCCCATCAGGGAGGCGGTACAGGAGCCTCAGGTCCCGCACCAGTAGGACGAAGAACAGCTTCTTCAACTACACCATCAGACTGCTGAACTCGGAGCCCAGCTGATAGACTTGTCTGTACCCTGTATTTATTTATTTCCGTACTGCTACCACTGCACTCTGTATTTATTTTTTTATATCGCTATCACTAAGAATGACGCTAAACTGCATTTCGTTGTACCTATACTTGTATTTGTGCAATGACATTAAACTTGAATTGAATTGAATTGAATTGAATTGAATTGAGATGGAGATGGCGTACAGTCTTGCAGTAAATGGAATGGGTGCCTTATGAGGCCCAGATCCAAGAGACATGGGTCAGACAAGAATATGGTGATCCTAATTATGTTAAAACAATGAAAAAACAGCGCCGCCAGAGAAGGAAGAGAGCAGTTAGCGAACCAGGATATGGCAACGTGCTGACCAGATAGAGACATGAGGAATGTAACTGAGATCATGAAAAGGAACAAGAATGAATGAGGCAAGAGGAGTGTAGCTCCTCGGACAGGCTACAAACAGAGGGCCCAGATTGAAAGAAGATTACAAAAAATGGTGGATACTGCCTGGTCCGTCACGGGTACTGACCGTACCATTAAAGGGATCTATAGGAGGCGCTCCATCATCCAAGACCCACGCCACCCTGGCCATGCTCTCATTTCCCCGACCATCGGGAAAAAGGTATAAGAGTCTGAAAGCCGTGACCATCTGATTGAAGAATACCTTCTTCCCAACAATTATCCGGCTCTTGAACAGTACAAAACATGAACTCGACTCTGAACTATGGACTGTCTTTGGTATATAGACCTGTTATGCTACTGCAAGTAAGAATTACATTGTTCTGTTGTTGGTACATACAACAATTAAACACTCTTGACTCTTGAAGTGTGAAGGAGAATGAAAGAGGCTGGCAACTTGGAGCTTTGGGACAGATTGAACAGCAATTTACCGCTATGTGGTCATCCCTTCTACATTTAGTTGCTCCAATGTAGAAATGTCATTGTCAACACCGAATGCCCTAGATTAGAAGAAGTGCAAGTGAATCATTGCTTTACATGGAAGGACAATTTGGATGTCTGGATAGTGGGAAGGGACAAGGTAAAAGGACACATTTGTGAATCTCTCGCTCTTATATGGGAAAGTGCTTCGGGAAGGGGAGTAGGTGTGGAGATGGGAGAGTGGACCAGGAAAATACTGAGAGCTCATTGAAAGGGGAGGGAATGGGAAGAAGTGTATGATGGTGGAATCCAGTGAGAGGTGATGGAAACTAAATATCCATTGAATGTGGAAGGTGAGGACAATGGACAATAGGTGCAGGAGTAGGTCATTGGGTCCTTCAAGCCAGCACCGTCATTCATTGTTATCATGGCTGATCATCCACAATCAGTACCCTGTTCCTGTCTTCTCCGAATATCCCCTGACTCCACTATCTTTAAGAGCCCTATCTAACTCTCTCTTGAAAGCTTCCAGAGAATTGGCCTCCACTGTCTTCTGAAGCAGAGAATTCCACAGATTCACAACTCTCTGGGTGAAAAAGTTTTTCCTCATCTCCGTTCTAAATGGCCTACCCCTTATACTGTGGCTCGTGGTTCTGGACTCCCCCAACATCGGGACATGTTTCCTCCCTCAAGCGTGTCTAATCCCGTAATAATCTTATATGTTTCAATAAGATCCCGTCTCATCCTACTAAATTCCAGTGTGTACAAGCCCAGTCACTCCATTCTTTTAACATACGACAGTCCCGCCGTCCCGGGAATTAACTTTGTGAACCTATGCTGCACTCCCTCAATATCAAGAATGTCCTTCCTCATATTTGGAGACCAAAACTGCACACAATATTTCAAGTGTGGTCTCACTAGGGCCCTGTACAACTGTAGAAGGACCTCTTTGGTCCTATACTCAACTTCTCTTGTTATGAAGGCCAACATGCCATTCGCTTTCTTCACTGCCTGCTGCATCTGCATGCTTACCTTCAGTGACTGATGAACTAGGACACCCAGATCTCGTTGTACTTCCCCTTTTCCTAACATGACACCATTCAGATAATAATCTGCCTTCCTATTTTTGCCACCAAAGTGGATAACCTCACATTTATCTACATTAAACTGCATCTGCCATGCATCTGCCCACTCACCCAATCTGTCCAAGTCACCCTGCATCCTCATTGTATCCTCCTCACAGTTCACACTGCCACCAGCTTTGTGTCATCTGCAAATTTTCCAATGTTACCACCAATCCCCTCATCTAAATCATCATTGTGTATTATAAATAGCTGCGGTCCCAGCACCGAGCCTTGCGGTACCCCACTAGTCACTGCCTGCCATTCTGAAAGGGACTCGTTAGTCCCCACTCTTTGTTTCCTGTCTGCCAACCAATTTTCTATCCATGTCAGAACCCTACCCCCAATACCATGTGCTCTAATTTTGCCCACTAACCTCCTATGTGGGATCTTATCAAAGGCTTTCTGAAAGTCCAGGTACACTACATCCACTGGCTCTCCCTTGTCCATTTTCCCAGTTACATCCTCAAAAAGTTCCAGAAGATTAGTCAAGCATGATTTCCCCTCCGTAAATCCATGCTGACTCGGACCAATCCTGTCACTGCTATCCAAATGTGCCGCTATTTCATATTTTATAATTGATTCCAGCATCTTCCCCACGGCGGATGTCAGGCTAACTGGTCTATAATTCCCTGTTTTCTCTCTCCCTCCTTTCTTAAAAAATGGAATAACATTAGCAACCCTCCAATCCACAGGAACTGATCCTGAATCTATAGAACATTGGAAAACAATTTACCAATGCATCCATGATTTCTAGAACCACTTCCTTAGGTACCCTGGGATGCAGACCATCAGGCCCTGGGGATTTATCAACCTTCAGGCCCATCAGTCTACCCAACACCATTTCCTGCCTAATGTGAATTTCCTTCAGTTCCTCCGTCACCCTAGGTCCTCTGGCCACTAGTACACCTGGGAGATTGTTTGTGTCTTCCTTAGTGAAAACAGATCCAAAGTACCTGTTCAACTCATCTGCCATTTCCTTGATCCCCATAATAAATTCACCTGTTTCTGTTTCGAGGGTCCAACTTTGGTCTTAACTATTTTTTTCCTCTTCACATACCTAAAGAGGCTTTTACTATCTTCCTTTATATTCTTGGCTAGCTTACCTTTGTACCTCATCTTTTTTTCTAATATAGCCATTTTAGTTATCTTCTGTTCCTCTTTGAAAGTTTCCCAATCCTCTGGCTTCCAACTCATCTTTGCTATGTTATACTTCTCTTTTATTTTTATACTGCCCTTGACTTCCCTTGTCAGGTACGGTCGCCTCTTACTCCTCTTAGAATCTTTCTTCCTCTTTGGAATGAACTGATCCTGTACCTTCTGTGTTATTCCCAGAAATACCTGCCATTGTTGTTCCACTGTCATCCCAGCTAAGGTATCTTTCCAGTATTCTTTGGCCAGCTCCTCCCTCATGGCTCCATAGTCCCCTTTGCTCAACTGTAATACTGACACTTCCGATTTTCCCTTCTCCCTCTTAAATTGCAGATTAAAATTCATCATATTATGGTCTACCTCCTAATGGCTCCTTTACCTAGAGTTCCCTTATCAAATCCGGTTCATTACACAAATCCAGAATTGCTTTCTCCCTGGAAGGCTCCAGTACAAGCTGCTCTAAGAATCCATCTCGGAGGCACTCCACAAACTCCCTTTCTTGGAGTCCAGTACTAACCTGATTTTCCCAGTCTACCTGCATGTTGAAATCTTCCATAACCACCGTAGCATTACCCGTTGCGACATGCCAATTGTAGCTCTTGATTCAACTTGCACCCTATATCCAGGCTAGTGTTTGGGGCCTGTAGATAACTCCCATTAGTGTATTTGTACCCTTACAATTCCTCAGTTCTATCCATACTGACTCTACATCTCCTGACTCTATGTCACCCATCGCAAGGGATTGAATTTCATTCCTTACCAACAGAGGAAACTTTAGGAACAGTTGGTCCTTACTAACAGAGGAAACAAAGGAAACTTTCCCCTCATTCTGTCCGGGAGGAGAGCGGGCAAGAGCAGAAGCACATGAAAAATGAAGGTACAATTGAAAATGTATTATGACCACTCTTGTTTCCCTCTGTATTGCTAATGCTTGACCTGCTGAGTGTTTCTACCATTTCCTATTGCTGCTTAGATCTGAAATTAGGTTCGTCAATTTAAATAAAGGCCACTACAAATAAATAATAGCAGCATTGAAGATGAACCATGGCAGATGTTTAAATACACATTTCATAATTCTCAATGATAATGTATTCTGTTGAAAAATGATGGATTAACTGGACGGATGATTCATTTGTGGTGAACGACAGAACTATATCTAATTGAAAGGAAGAATATAATAATTCATGGCAGTGAGAGGATTGGGAATTTTAGAAATCAAAGGATGACTAACATATAATCAAGTGGGAGAAAAAATAGATTTTGAGAGTCAACTAACAAAACACACAAGCCGTCATTGACAGATTCTATCATTATGCAAAAAGGAAACAGCGAACGTAAATGTTGGTCCTTAGAGAATTAAATTAGGCAATTAATTATGGGAAATAAGGGAATGGCAGAGGCCTTGAATAAATATTTTACATAAGTCGTCATGGCAGAAGCCACTAAAAGCAGTTCAATAATAATAGAGAATCCATAGCAGGAGGCATGAGAGAAATAGTAGCAGGGGACCCTTCAGGCCTGCTTCGTCACTCAATCATGTCATCACATCCGTGCACTAATGCCACATACTGGGTCCCTTAATACCTAAAAAAAGATTGATCTCTGCCTTGAAAGCGTGCTCAGTGACTGAGCCTCCACAGTCCCCTCAGGCAGAATATTCCAAACAGTTCCAAATTTCTCTCTTGGTAAAGCTATTTCTTTTCATCAGAGGAGAAGGGTACCTTTCTCGTCCAGAGAATGGTAAGTACCCGCAAGAGAACTGTGCAAGCAAAGGCAATGACAACATTTAAGTGTTCAGACAAGCCTTTACACTCCCTAAGCACAGACGGCAATGGGCCAAGTGCTGGAAGATTGGATTAATGTGCATCGGCACCCGCTGGTCGTTATGGATGTAATGAGCCAAATGGCCTGTTTCCATGCTTTATGGCTCTTTGACGCTACTGGCTCTGGACACCCCAGTGAGGCAGAGAATCAACTTCATATCTATCCTATCAAAGCCCAAAAGAATGTTGTACGTTTTAATGACATCAGTTCCCATTGTTCTAAACCAGAGAGAATACAAGCCTGGTCAACATAATCTCCCATAAGTCAAACTAGCCATCCCAGTATTAATCAGTAACTGACCCACATTAACTTTAGCTAATCTTTTCACCCAAATACACTATTACAATCTGCTTTTAATTTCTCAGCAGCTCGTTCTTGCATTCTGGTTTTGCTTTACTTATCAATACCTTGGCTGTCCTCCACTGTATTTTAATTAAACTTAGGCTTATATTGTCTTTTAAGAATCCATTGTTAAGGAAACATGATTTTATGAAAGAGAAATTGTGTTTGACAAATTTATTAGAATCCTTTGAGGAAGTAATGAGTCGGAAAAACCACAGATGTTGTGTATTTGGATTTCCCGAGGGATTTTGACCAGGTACCAAAGAAAAGGTAAGCGCTCGTGATTGTGGGGACAATATATTAGTTTGGATAAATGATTGACTAACTAACATGAACAGTCAGGAAAAATGGTATTGTTTTCAGGCTCCACAGGGAACAATGCTGGTGCCTCAACTATTTACAATCTTTGTAAGTAACTAAGATGAAGGCACCAAGTGTATTCTTGCTGAGTTTACTGATGGTACTCAGAAGTGGGAAAATGAGTTGTGAGAAATATGCACGGACACTGCAAAGATATATAGATAGTTCAAAAGAGTGGCAAGTGGCAAATAAGGCAATGGGTTTTAACCCGAATAAAAAATAAACAGAGTACAGTAAGACTCATTTAATCTGCAAACTAATGATTCAGCGTCCCTATAATTCAGCACAGGGTTCATCAGGTAATATTTACGTTTATTCCTTCCCCATCACTGAGTCCACATTTCCTATACATTCTTTCCACTCCCCAGGCCCCCAGTTACATGCTCTCTTCCCATTCACTGGAGCTCCAGTTCCTGTGCTGCCTTTCCACTCATCAGGGCTTCAGTTCCCACACTGCATTTCAACTTACCTGGTTCACGGGAAAGTTTATTACAATGCGGTCAACATCTTTTTTTTAATGTGGATAAAAAGTGGATTGGTGAATGAATATAATAACATCCCAGAGTCCAGAAGATGTACAACTCTGTCATCACCAAAGTGGGGGGGCATGTCAGAATATCAGAGTTTTACTGAAATGTTTAAAATAGAGAAAGACGCCAAAATGCTGCTGTACAAAACTCGTGTGCACAATTACAAAATTTAACTGCAGGTAAAACAAGTACCAACAAGGGCAGCACAGTTGAGCAGCTGCTGCCACATAGCACCAGAGACCCATGTTTGATCCTGACCTCGGGTGCTTCTGTGTGGACTTTGCAAGTTCTCCCTGTGACCATGTGGGTTTTCTCTGGGCGATCCGGTTTATCTGCCACGTTGTGTGGGCTTGTAGGTTAATTGGCCATTGTAAATTGCTGCTGATGTGTAGGATGTAGAACTAGTATGAACAGATGAGTGATGTTTGGCGTGGACTCGGTAGGCCAAAGAGCCTGTTTCCATGCAGTATTCCTAAACCAAACTAGCAAAGCAATAGAATGTTTCCCTTTAATGCAAGAGGGATGTTGTGTGAATGCAGTGTAGTGTGACACATTGTTATCTTGCAACATAAAGTACATTCCTTAAATACGTCGTTGTTGTTGTGTCAATAAACTCCATCTAACCGTGAATCAACACGTCTAAAATATTGAAAGATTCTACAAGACCTGTTGAAGAGTATGATACCTATCGAAGACAAGAAAACTCACCTCTATGTGTTCAGCCCAATTCTCTTCAGTTATAGTTTTCTGTGAGGAGAAAAAGACAATAAGCAACTTGCTATCTCCAACACCATCCTCCCTAACAAAATACTATTCATCCAACAATACTGGCATTTCAAATGTCATCATAGTCAGCAAGCAGGGGCTTTACAATACTCTCCAATAGTCTGGATATAAATGAATCGGCATTTATAAATTATCATTAGCAAGGTAATGTGATTGAGTCAAAACTGAAAGAAGGCTCAAGATGTCATACTCTGACTAATTAAATTAAACTAGTCAGATTGGGCTATGCAATCAGATCAGTTACTTGCTCCTCTCATTACGTATATACAACCGATAATGATGGCATAGGATACACAAGCAGCAAACATCCTGCTGGACAAGACAGCAGGAGCACTGCAGGGAGCGAGGGAAGACTTGCTGGAGTAAATTGCATTTATTTCAATGCAAGAGGCCTGTCAGGTAAAGCAGATGAACTCAGGGCATGGGACTGGGATATTATAGACATTATAAACACATGGCTAAGGAAGGAACAGGGGAGGCAAGTTAATGTTGAAACAAGGAACAGCAGATGCTGGAGCTTAATGTTCTATGGTACAAGTATACAGGCGGAATAGAGGTAGAGGAAAGAGAAGAGGGGGAGTTGCAGTTTTCATTAAGAAGAAGGTCTGAGATTACATTATTGAGGGATGATTCAGTGATGGTTTATGAGTGGAGTCAAGAAACAAGAAGGATAATCACCTTGCTGCCACAGAACAAGAGGCCCCCTAATTGTCATCAGGAATTAAAGAATAAGTATGCAGGGGGATTGCAGAAAGTTGCAAAAAAAAAAGGAGGGTTGGCAGAGTAAGGGATTTTAACTTTATAATTTAAGGGATTGGCATAATGCAAAAAACGTATATAAGGTGTAATCTATGAAGTGTGTTCATGAAGTTTTCTCAGGCAATATTTAGGGGGGAAAAGGGCAGGGCAAGTGACTGAGGTATCAACGGGGAGCACTTTGGGACAAGTGACCATAGTTTGGTTAGTTTTAAAATAATTATGAAAAAGGAGAGAACTGGACCACATATTAAAGTTCTAAATGCTCCCCTTGTAATATTGGAGTGATCCTTCTTTCACCAATGAAGTTGAATAATACAAATTATAACAAAAATCCAAATATACATAGTACAATTAGAATTTGGAAACAAATAAAATACAACTTAAAATTAAGAAATTTATCTCTCCTATAGTTAAAAACCCTTCGTTTAAGCCCTCAATTATTGATAAAGCATTTATACAATGGGAAAGAGCAGGAATTAAAACGTTGGGAGATTTGTATGAAACGGGAAAATTATTATCATTTAAACAATTACAACTAAAGTAAAATTTGGGAAACAATCAGTATTTCAAATATTTCCAAATATGTGTATCTGAAAAAATATGCACAAGAATATTACAACATGCCATCAGATTTACTGGATGAAGCAATGAATACAAAGGCTGAATCAGCAAAGTTAATATCATATATATATATATATATATAAAATATTATTCTAAATGCAGAAATACCAACAACTGACAGTATTAGAAGAGACTGGGAACAAGTATTAATTATCAAAATTTCCAAAGAAAGGTGGGGAGAACACATGAAATGTGCATAAATGTACAATTAACATAAGACACACTTTAATACAATTTAAAATCTTACATAGATTATACTATTCAAAAACTAAAATAAGAAAACTTTTTCCCAACGTCTCATCTATTTGTGATCAATGCCAGTCTCAAGAAGCTACTATAGCGCACTCATTTGTTTTTTGTACAAAAATTCAAAAATTTTGGACTGAAATGTTTGAAATCTTCACAAAATTATTTAAAATAAAACTGACACCAAAGGCAGAATAGGTTATTTTTGGAACAACGGAAGGTAGCCTTGAATTAAATGTGTTTCAAAATAATCTATTTGAATACGGCTTAATAACTGGAAAAAAGCTAATCTTAAAATTCTGGAAAAATGCTCCCATAGCAACAATAAATATGTGGATTCCAACTATGTTTGAAACACTACATATGGAAGATATGAGACTCCGCCTGGCAGGAAAATCAGATCGCTTCTATAAGACATGGTCTGAATTTATAGATATACTACAAGGATAGGGTGCAAGAGTACCTCAAAAGGGTAAAGGGGGATGAAAAACTGGCGAGTTGGTAAATTCCTTTTGCGTGATGTTTATAATAAAGTAACTGGCTTTTCCTTTTTTCTTCTTTCTCTCTTTTTTTTCTAGGGTCTATCTCTTAATCTCCTTTCTCTAACTCTTCGACCAAGGGCTCCTTTTTCTTTCCCTTTGTCACGCTTCTTCACTTTCACAACTCTCTCTCACTTTCTCTACTTTCTTTGTTTCTATTCATTTTCTTTAATAGCCTTAAAAGTTAAGGGGTACAATGATTGTAATACTATATACGGGATGTACACTGATGTAATTTACTGTACCTCTAATAAATAAAAATATATATTTTTTTTAAAGTTCTAAATTAAGGCCAGGCAAACTTTGATGATGTTCAATAGGAACTTGCAAAAAATAATTTGATGTTGGTTTTTTTGCAGGCAATGGGATATCTGGGAGGCTTTTAAAAGTTCAAGGGTTACATATTCTTGTGAGAGGGATGTGCAATTCCAACAAGGGTACGAAACCTATAATGACAAGAGATATTGAGCCTCTAGTCAGAAAAAAAAGATTGTGTGGGCCAGGTACAAGCAGTTGGGATCAAGTGAATATCTGGAGGAGTATAGGGATGTGATGCTTATCCTGATGGTGCCTTAGTGCTTGGCTTCATCAAGTTGTTTGTTCTAAACATGAAGAGTCATTCATTACTGAGATTTCCTGGGATGCATCTGGTTCTTTGCTGAAAGCACTGCATTAATACCATGCCATAATACCTGTCCTTCGTAGAAAATGTATTCAGAGAAACACCTTTGGACGCAAGTCAATCAGGAAGTAGCCTGCATATAATGTCACCGAATCCCTGAGAAACAGGAAACATTGGATCCTGACAGACAGTTCATGAGCAAACAGAAAAAATATATATTTGGTAGAGTGATACATCACCAGAACCTTGAAATAAGCATTAAGATGATGCTTGGCTGGTGGTGATAAGTAGATATAGTGAATGATACACATTGAGTCTGGAAAATGGGACAGAGAAAGAGAGATAATAATGACACAAGGAGAAGACACAAGAGATTGCAGATGCTAGAATCTGGAACAAAAAAAAACATTGCGAGAACTCAGTGTGTCATGCACCATCTATGGAAGTAAAAGGTGTGTTAATGTTTCTACTCCTGATGTAGGGTCTCGCTCGACCCAATAGGTCGACCTACACCTTTTGGCCCCACAGATGCAGCTTGGCCCGCTGAATTTGTCTAGAGTTTAGTTTTTAAAAGAGATACTGAGGCCTCTGTGCCATTACAAAGAGCAACAGAGTAAAGCATTCAGGACAATTCAAATGTTTGCTCAGACCACCCACAACTTGTAAAATGGGACTTACCTCCACAAAGTGTTTATGTAAGAGGTATTTGATGGAGGCCAAACAATGTTGATTCACCACGTTTGGGCAGAGCTCTGTGGGTAGCAAGAACAGAATATCTTTGTAGTGTTTCACCTCACATTTTTTCCCACTCATTTTATAATCTCCAACACCATTTATTGTCCATTCCACAGTCAAACTGGATATATTTGAAATCAATGCTTTTAGCAATCAGTCTGTTGATTCTTTCCAGTGCTATGCTGTTGTTTTTATCTTCAACTCCTGGGTGCAAGGAGTCTTTGTGGAGGAATCATTGCATATTTATGCCCTATCCTGCTCTCAACCAAGAGACTGTCGATACATTTGCTAAACTACTCTGGGGCTTACCAGTTGTCAGTTCTCTATAGCTGCCATAAAACAACTTTTTATTTTTCCAACTCATGATAAGGACGTCACGGTGGTGCAGCTAATGGAGCCCCTGCCTCCCAGCTCCCAGTTTCTATTTTGATCTCCAGTGCTACCTGTGTGAATTTTTTCCCCATTCTCCCAGTGGCTAACTGGGTTTCCTCCGGGTTCGTAGGTTTCTCCAACATCACAACCATACAGGTTAGTAAATTCATTGGATATTTTAAATTGTCCCAAATGTGTCAAGGGATGTTAGGATTTGATTAAATTGATTAAAAGATACGGCATGGAAACAGGCCCTTTGGGCCACTGAATCCACACCGACCATCAATCACCCATCCACACTAGTTCTACGCTATTTTGCTTTCCCATCCACTCTCTGCACGCTGGGGGCAATTTACAGAGACCAATTAACTTACAGACCCACACGTCTTAGGGATGTGGGAGGAAACTGGAGAAGCCAGAGAAAACCCACGTGGTCACAGGGAGAATGTACAAACACTGCACAGACAGCACCCGAGGTCAGGATCGAACCTGGGTCTCCAGCACTGCGAGGCAACGGCTCAGCCAGTTGTGGCACCACGTTGATGGGATTTGGAAGAGAATAAAGTAGGATTAGTATCAGATTAATGTTGACAAGTGCTTGATGGTTGGTACAGATTTGATGGGCTATCATGTGTTTCTGTGCTTTATGACTGTGATATCCTGCTACAGCTGGGATTCTTTCAATCTATTGGCCTTTCCCTTCATCCTCAAGGGACCAAGTTGGCTCTGAACTCTATCACATTTAGTATCACTTCCCACCAGTCTAACATAATGACAGTGAGGAAAACGTGCTAGTGTTGGTCTCAGTATCTAAATACCATTCAACATGTTTGCAAGAGCCCTTTTGTTATAAATGCAGTTAAAATAATTTAATTTGCCAACATAAATATATAAATTGAACAGGAACATCTAACACAAAACAATGCCTTTGGTCACTGATTCAGCGCTCAATACACTAACTGATTAAAAGTGCATGGCAATCACTCGATGCTCGCGTGAAACACTGGGGCACATCGACTCTTAAATAAACATTCAGCAGACATCTCTGGGCAATGTCAATGTCGGTTTTTTCTAGGTTTTAATGATCAATAGACACGGCCTGAGAAGCTGAAGATGTGGTGACAATCTGATTGAATGTTGCCAGAACAAGAGCAAGATTCCACAACATTAGCAAGACTGAAGAGCTGATTGTTGACTTCAGGAAGGGAAAGCCAGGAATTAATAAACCTGTGTAGGAAGGAACTGCAGATGCTGGTTTAAACCGAAGGTAGACACAAAAAGCTGGAGTAACTCAGCGGGACAGGCAGCATCTCTGGAGAGAAGGAATGCGTGGTGTTTCGGGTCTGAAGAAGGGTCCCGAAACATCACTCATTCCTTCTCTCCAGAGATGCTGCCTGCCCAGATTAATAAACCCGTCTTCATTGACGGGACAGAGATGGAGAGAGTCAACAGTTTCAAATTCCTGGGCGTACACATCTATGAAGATCTGTCCTGGACCCAGCAAATTGATGCAATCACAAAGAAAGGTCGTAACGTCTCTACTGCTTGGAAAATTAAGGAGATTTGGTATGTCGCCGAATACTCTTTCGAACTTCTACCAGTGTACAGTAGAGATAATACTGACAGGATGCAACACGCCTGGTTTGGTAACGAATACCCAGGAACAGTATGTGGTGCAGACAGTGGAGACATTGCCCAGTCCATGACGGTTACTGACCTTCTCAACAATGAAGGAATCTATAAGAGGTGCCACCAATATTATCAAAGATCAACACCACCCTGGTCATGCTCTCACCTTGTTGTTACCATTGGGAAGAATGTATAGGAGCCTGACAAAGGTGACCATCAGTTTTAAGGACAGCTTCTTCTCAGCAACCATGAGTCTCTTGAACACTGCACACCAACCACCACCTCACCAGCTATGATCTTTAGACTTCAATCAACTCTTCTGGACTTAGCAGAACCCAGGGTATAAGACAAAATAAGTGGCTACTACCCAAGTTGAAGGCAAAGCCTGTGTTTATATGGAAAACTCACCTTGGGGCACAAGCTAAAGAGGCTGCCCAGGGCATAGTAGGAAGGCAGGCTCAGGCTACATTTGAAAGCAGAACCCAGGGCCCATGTAGCTGGATGGCAGAAGAATCAGTGGAGAGCTGATAGCCAAGTGACAGATAGGTTACAGGCAAATAGGGAGGTGGGGAACTGAGCTTGATGCGATTGCTCTTACAGCAACCATTGGCTTGATGGGCCAAATGGATTTTTTCTGTTATTAGAAAATATGATGGTGTCAGATTAGGAAAAGGGGAGGTGTAACGAGACCTGGGTGTTCTTGTACATCAGTCACTGAAAGTAAGCATGCAGGTACATCAGGCAGGGAAGAAAGCAAATGGCATGTTGGTCCTCCTGCTGTTGTACAAGGCCCTGGTGAGACCGCACCTGGAGAATTGTAAGGATGGCAGGGGATCTTGTAGAAACATATAATTCCTAAGGGATTGGACAAGCTAGATGCGGGAAAAATGTTCCCGATGTTGGGGGAGTCCAGAACCAGGGGTCACAGTTTACGAATAAGAGGTAGGCCATTTAGGACTGAGATGAGGAAAAACTTTTTCATTCAGAGAGTTGTGAATCTGTGGAATTCTCTGTCACAGAAGGCAGTGGAGGCCGTTTTCAAGAGAGAGTTACATTAACGGAATCAAGGGATTATGGGGAAAAAGCAGGAAAGAGGTACTGTTTTTGGATGATCGGCCATGATAATATTGAATGGCAGAACTAGTGCGAAGGGCCAAATGGCCTACTCCTGCAACTATTTTCCATGTTTCTATGTTTCTTATTCAGGGACATTAGATCAATCTAATCCTTGGGTGCTGGGTGCATTGAGTTTGCACATACTCCTCATTCCTGCGTGGGTTTTCCTGGGTTATCTGACTTACATCCCCACCCTAAATGCCCTGTATGTTGATACGTAGCAGGAGAATTAGGATGGAATTTATGGGTAAATGAGAGAGAACAGTTTACCAGTAAATTGGTGGGTGGATGGGATTGCCACGAGGACCAACAAAGGACTTCTATGTCATGTGATATATGCTAAAATGCCAAATATAGTGGACAGAGCTCAGGGGACATGCGTGAACAGATATAGTGCCCAATAGCAACTCTGGAATGGAGAGTCCAGTGTTTCTGTATACAATGGAGAATCCACTGTTCATGTGCAACGTGGAAAGTCTACATTCTGTACAATGAACGGGGACCCCACGGTCTCTGCTTAGAATGGCCCACTGTCCATGCATGGAATGGGCAGCCTGCTGTCTGTCTGTGAAATGGGCAGCCCTCTGTCCATGTGTGAAACGGGGAGCCCAATTTTAGAACAAAGAACAGAAGCGTACAGCACGGGAACAGGTCCTTCAGTCCACCTTGTCTGCAACAACCATGATGCCAATCTATCTAATCCCATCTGTCTGCACATGGTCAATACCTCTCTATTCCCTGCCTCTTCATGTATCTAAATGCCTTTTTTTTTAAATTAAAAAAAAAAAAACTATTAGAAGCAATTCATATTGTCTAAAGTATAACAATTTTTCAAATACAAATTAAACTTGTTACAAAAATTGCACAGATGTTACGGAATAATTTATGTATGCTTCTGTTTTTTTTTGGAAAGTAAAGGAATGGTAAAAGAAGTAAAAGTATAGATCAATAATCAAGAGATGGAGATTAAATAATAATGATTATACAAGAAAAAAAAGGAAAAAAAAGAATTTTTTTAATAAAAATAAATAAATAAGAAAAAAACAATTATTATATAATAAAAAAATAAAGAATAAATATTAACAATGAATGGAGCAATTTCACATAACAATATCTATAGAGACATGTATACAAATCCCAGAATACATCTTTTCATCTAATCCTACACCAGGGTACTTATTGAGTTACAATGCTGAGCTCAGATACCCCTTAAAATAATCAATGAATGGAGACCATATTTGTTCAAAAAGTTTGTATTTGTCCATTAGGACAAACATAATTCTCTCCAAATGCAACATCTCCGACATTTCCACTATCCACATTTTGATTGTGGGGGATAATGTTCCCTTCCAGAATTTTAAAATTAATTTTTTTCCATTTATCAAATAGTACTCAAGAAAATGTCTTTGACTTACTGTTAATATTAAGCTTGAATCAGGAACTCCTAATATTATTAACTTTAGATCGGATCCAATATAGTTTTAAGAACTTAAAAAATTATTCTAAAAATATCAGCCCAATAACTATTAAGTTTTATGCATGTTACAAAACTATGCGTTAAGTTGCTTCTAAATTCTGACATTTATCGCAAGTAGAAGAAATGTTAGGAAAAATTCTAATTAATTTCGTTTTTGAGTAGTGTAATCTATGTAATGCTTTAAATTGTATCAAGGTATGTCTGGCATTTAATGAGCATCGGTGTATATGTTGTAAACTTTCTTCCCAAGTGTCTTTCATTATAGATAGACCTATTTCATTTTCCCATATCTGTCGGTATGATTCTGTTGTTGGGACTTCCCTGTCCAAAAGAGTATTATATATGTATGCTATTAGTTTTTCTGTATTTGGATGCTTGTTAAGCCATTCATCCAGTAATCCTGGTTCTCTATTCTTATAGTTTTGCATGTTTGATTTGATATAATCTCTAATTTGTAAATACCTAAACAAGTTATTTGGGTGCAATCCATAGATATCTTTTATCTCTTGAAATGAAAGAAATTTTCCTTTCCTGTAAAGGTGTTCTATCCTTATAATTCCTAAGTGTTTCCAATGTCTAAACCCCTTACCCAGTATAGAAGGTTTAAATAAGGGATTATTCATCATTGGTAAACAAAGTGAAATATTATCCAAATGTAAAGTCTTAACTATTTGTTTCCAAATACGTCCATTGCTATAAATGATAGGATTTTCCTCGTAAGTTTTTTTTTGTACTTCACTTGGAGCAAGAAGAATCGAACTTATATCAAACGCCTTTTAAACATTGCAATGATATCTGCTTCCACCACCTCCTCTGGCAGCATGTTCAAATTATCTGCCACTTACTTGCCTCGTAAATCTCCTTTGATCTTCGCATGTCTCGCTTTAAACCTATGCTCCCTAGTATTTGAAAATTTGTTGAAAAAAGTCAGGTTACCCCCTCAGCCTATGACGCTCCAGAGAAAACAATCCAAGTTTGCCCAACCTCCCTCCCCTCATTGTGACAATCCAAAAGAATGGAGAGGCCGATATACATAGCTTTCTGCAGTGGAACCAGGTGGAAACCTTAATGCCACATCCAGCTGTGGTATTGGAGCACACACTTCACCAGCAGCATTCTATTATCATCAAATGCTCTCAATATGCCCTTAATATTCATACAGTTAGTTTGAAAGGTGCAGAAACTAGGATCAGCTCATTCAACAGTCATATCTGGAGAAAAGGTATCCCCCTAGGTTCCGGTTGGCGGCGCGACTCTGGTTGCAGCGGCCTCTGCAGTCCGTCTGTCTTTTTTTTTATTTTTTGTCTCGGTTGAGTTAGTTAGTTTGAGTTAGTTAGTGTTCTTTTTAGTTGGATATGTGTGGGGGGTGGGGGGCGGGGTGGGGAAACGTTTTAAATCTTTTCCCTGAACGGAGGACCCGACCTTTTCTCTGCCGGGTCTCCGTTGCCGTTGGGGCCTAGTACTGTGGAGCGGCCTCCAACCGGACCTGGGGCTCCAGTCGCGGAGCCTGCAGACTACTCACCATCGTGGGGCTGGCCGAGTTGGGAACGGGAGGAGCTGTGGTGGCGCGCTGCTGCTGCCCAATCCCCGGAGATTCGGAGGCTCCAGCTGCAGGCCGGTGGACGGTAACACCGGGAGCTCGCGGATCCCCGGTGGGAGACCGCTGTGCGGAGCTCCCGCGGCGGTAACTTCTCCCGCCCGAGTTGCGGGGTGGAAGACGACCTGGAGCGGGGCCTTACATCGCCCGGCGCGGCTTTAATGGCCACGGGACTTGCTAGGGCCCGCCGTGGGCTCCAACATTAAGACCCGGAGCGGGACCTTGCATCGCCCGGCGCGGCATGAATGGCCGCGGGACATACTATCACCCGCCAGGGGCTTTGACTTTGAATCTGACCGGGAGAAGAATGGGGAGTGCAGGGGAAAGATAAGACATTGCCTCCATCACAGTGAAGAGGATATTCACTGTGATGGATGTTTGTGTAAAATGTGTTTGTGTCTTGGTTCCTTTTTTGTATGTAAGACTGCAGAAACGAAGTTTCGTTTGAACCTCAATGAGGTTTCAAATGACAAATAAATGGTATTGTATTGTATTGTATTGTACATGTAAGGAAATGCAAAGATCATGATCAATTTGAAAGTTTACCCCCTTTTCTCCAGATATGACTGTTGAATGAGCTGATCCTAGTTTCTGCACCTTTCAAACTAACTGTGGTTCTGATCTTTGTTCATTGTCCAGCTTGAGACGTGATCCAATTAAAAGACCCAACGATGCCCAGTTTGAGCTGGGTGAGAGGACCTGGGAGCTCAGAATGCCGTGGGATTGTCACCCAGCAGCCGTGGAGAAGACACACTGCCATCTAGCTGAATTGCAAAGCACAAGCAGCAAAGATTGGGATTCAAACACACACCAGAGAGGATTTATCTTCAAACTACAAACTACCAATGTTATACAGCACCAGCTCAAGTTCAAACGCATTGCATCCTAATATTACCTACATTCCAATATGTTTAAAGTAGTTTCTGCCCTTCTCCAGGGAGGTGCCGTTAACACGTTCTATTTCTCTGCAGAGAGTGGGCACTGTGGCCACAAAGACAGCAGACAACAAAGAGTAACCAAGGACACACAAAAGTGTACAACTTTGATAAACATATTACTTTCCTATGTTCTTTCCAAGAATGGAGATCGGGGATAATGACGGAATGGTTATATATTTCCAAGTTTGAATGGTATTGATGCAGCGAACATGCAGATTATGTTATTTCCACACAAATGCTGCTCTCATCTTTCTTGATGGTCAAGGTCACAGTTTTGGGGGGCACTATCAGAGTACTTGAGGTGAGGAACCAAACTGCATGTTGTAAATCCTACACATTACTGCTATGCTGGGCCATGATAATGTGAATGAATGTATAGGGTGTAATTCCATAATTCCATATATATAGGGTGTAATTCCATAATTCCATATGTAATTTGTACTTGTGGAGGGTATCTGGAGTAATAGGTAATGTGCTAACGTACAAGACCAGGAGTAATGTTAGATGACACACAGGACTTCACTGGTGTAACATGTAATGACTGAAAAGCTTAGTGGTGAAAATCCATACCTCGTCTTCACCTCATACACACCTGTGCCAAGGCCATAACGTTCCATAAGTCTGAACACCAATTTACTTAAGACTTTATAATTTAGTTTATCGCATCTCAATCGTGATAGCTTTCCATCATGCCTGGCAGAAAGAAACAGGATTACAACATTGTGATGATACATGAACACTGAAGATCCAATCTCAGCCTATCTCTGTGAAATATGTCTATGTGAAATGAATAGAAATGTGCATCTATAGAATATCTTTAAGCCCATGGGATGTTCCAGGATACATCATAGGAACTCCATAAAACAAAATGAAGTAGGAAGTTATGTATAGAGATACAAGACCCAAGCTCTTCTGATTTTGGCCTCAGCTCTGCTTTCCTACCTTATCATAAAACGGTCTTTGTAGGAAAGAACTGCAGATGCTGGTTTAAATGGAAGGTAGATACAAAATGCTGGAGTAACTCAGTGGGACACGCAGCATCTGTGGAGAGAAGGAATGGGTGACGTTTCGGGTCTTGACCCTTCAGACAGCAATCTGAAGAAGGGTCTTGACCTAAAACATCACCCATTCCTTCTCTCCAGAGATGCTGCCTGTCCCGCTGAGTTGCTCCAGCATTTTGTGCCTACCTTTGATAAAAAGGTATTTGATGTCTTAGCAGGCATACACGTGTGTATCCCAGGCTGCCAAGGGAGGTAGTGGAAGTAAAGGAAGAGATTGCTGGGGCCTTGAGCGAGCAAATCTTTATTGGCCATAAGCCATGTGCCTTATAACCGCCAGACATCAAATGTGGTCACTTTATTCACGAGGATAGCCGAGATAATCCAGGTAATTACGGTCCAGCTAGCCTAACATCAGTGGTAGGAAAATTATTGAAGGCATTTTGAGAGACAGGATTAAACTATACTTGGTAAGGCAGTGAATGAGCAGGGATGGTCAGCATGGATTTGTTGGTGAGAGACCATGGAACAGTTCCCCCAACATAAATTGCAAAATCTCGGAATGCATATGATGCTTAGACAACCATAACCATGGACTGTTAACTTTTTATGAAATAGAAACATTGCTTGATAAACTTAATGGTGTTCATAACTCATAGGGTGAGAAGGGAAAACATGGATGGGGTGTATTTGGACTTTTAAAAGCATCTAATGAGGCACTGCGTTGCATAAAATACGTGCTCACAAGTTTAGGGTTCATAATAGCGAGGATAGAAGATGTATCTATGGCCAGGAGAAAAAGAATATCAATAAATATGTCATTTTCAAGTTGGCAGGCTGCTACAACTGGCGACCAACAGGGAACAGCATCGGGCCCTGAATTATTTGCAAGAGCTTTTTATGGCATGGCTAAAAATACAGCATAAAGTACCCAAATTTGTTGATGATACAAAGCCAATGGGAAAGTCAACAATGAAAAAAAAACCAAACTGCCTGCAAATGGGTTAATGAAGTGAACAATTTGATGATAGACAGAGATATTTTGGAGATATTTTTGAATTTAACAGAACTAGAAAAATAGAATGCTTTTAAATTAGAAGATAATAGATGCTGTTACAGAGTGCAAGCTAGTCAAGCATGGATACATAATGAACAGATGCAGGAAGTAGGAAGGCAAATGGTATGGTTGTCTTTATTGCTAGGAGGTTGGGAAAACAACCTTGAATAATGTTTACAGTTCCGCGATTTGTGCTGAATATGAACATCATACAGGCATAGAGTACTGAAACAGATCCTTCGGCCCGCCATGCCCTTGCCAACTATAAAATACCAATCCATACTAATCTCATTACCAGTACTGGCAATTCAAGTGCTTGTCGAGATACTTGAGTTTTGTGAGAGTTCCTCCCTCCACCAATACTGGCAATCTATTCCAAACTACCATCACTTTGAGGATTACAAAAAAATACTTCCTCAGATCTCGAAAAAACATACTCCTTATTTAAATGTACACCCTTGGTCTCAGACACTTTATACGCCTCTATCAGGTCCTCTCTCAGACCCTTCAGTTGCACAGAAAATCCAGTCCACTTCATAACTGCAACGGTCCACCCCAGACAACATTGTAATCTTGGAGGCGGTGGCAAGGAGATTGATTCATGACATGAGGAGACTGTCTAATGGAGACTGACAGAATAGGATTGTTCTATTCTCACCAAAGTTTAGAGGAAGGTGCACTCATTGACATAGAGTAGGATGGATGCTGGGAGGCTGTTTCCTTGGCTGGGAGAATTTAGCATAGGAGACGCAGTCTCAGAATAAAAGGTTGGCTATTCAGGACCAAGATGAGGTAAAACGTGTGGCTTTTGCACTCAAATACTCTTTCAATGAAAGCCAACATACTATTCAAGTCCTTAATTGCCAAGTTAACTTTCAGTGATTAGTGTACTAACTTCCAGGTATAACTCCTCTGAGCAGTTATATCTTTCAGTTTCTCACCATTTGCAAAATACCCTATTTTTCCCCAAGATGGCGTAACTCGTATCCTTTCTTCCTCTGCCACATTCTTCCTCATTCATGGACCCCACCTATTTCCATCTAAAGCTTTACCGCATCCTCCTCACAACCTGTATTTTTTAACCCTTTGCTACTTTCCAAGCTGTGCAAACTGTTCTATGATCCATGGAAGATTGGTAGATGACAGCCAGTGGATTCACTGACTTTGTAGCCAGTTCTCTCAAATCCATCCCCTTCCTTCCCCATCTCCAATTCCTCCTCCACATTATTCAATCTCTCCACTATCCCACCCTCCCCAACGCTGCACCAACCATCTCCATCTCCAGCCTCTACCCTTCCCCATTCCACTCTCTACCGTTTGCTCCCCTATCTCTAGGCTCTGCCCTACCCTTCCCAAACTCTAGTCGTAGCCCCCAACCTCCCCCATCTACAGTCCCTGCCCCACTCCCCAGTCAACATGTCATGCACTGGTACCTTGCTCTGCTGGCTATTTTCATGCCGGATTCAACAAGCACAGTGGACATGGAGACAGCACAGCTTATGAGCTGCGGTCCATGTTCGTGCAGGCTGTAAGTGCTCTCACTTCTATGAAAAAGCCCTGGTAAAGGGAAATAATGCAGTTTCAAGCTACCGTTCCCACTTCATGAGCACTCTCAGCCATTGCTTCCTTGTGCTATCCGCACTGAGAAAGGCTGGCATAACACAGCCAATTGGCAGCGCCACTGCATTTACCAACTCAGCCAGGCCAGGTAGTTGTTGAGCCTCTTTCAGTGACGACCCTGGAGGAGTACCTTTGGATGCTTCTTGTGTTATCAATTGGGTTGCACAACGAATCCAGTGCTTGTAGCAAACGACACTGTAGCTCTGGATAATCATCCACGTACGCCTCCACCAGGCTCATATCATCCTGAAGGAGCAGGGGAATACACATCTGCGCCAAAGACAAGAACTCACATTGAGACTGGATTCTCAGTTGAATGAAAAGAGGTATTCATCTGGACACTGAAATGCTGGAAAAGGATACATTTATCTGGGTGTTTAGAGTTAATTGATAAAGAGTGAAGGGTTTAGGACACCATCTGTAGCAGGGCCACAGGGTCACATAACACAATGTCAACTGAAATCCATAATGATGAGAGTGGGGACGTTAGCTATGGAAAGAGTGATGAACAGGCAGGACCATTCCATAAGCAAAGTTCTTATTATCAACTAAAAGAGTCATAGAGCTCTACAGCACAGAAACAAGCCCTTTAGCCCAACTCAACCATACCACCAAGTTGCCCATCTGTCTGTCCCCGACTCATATCCCCTCTAACTTTTCCTATCCATGTACCTGTCCAATGCTTGTTTTAAATGTAGAAACTGGACCCGTCTCTAACACTCTTGTGGCAGCTCGTTCCATATGTGCACCATACTCTAAAAAACGTTGTCCCTCAGGTCCTCCTCGCCCATCCCCATCGCACACATAGATTATCTTATTGAACTTTAACGGACCCTGTTACCCTAGTTACACTTTTTCACTTCTATAATCTTTTAGAATCTCATTTCTTAGCTGTAAAATTATCTATAGAAAGTATCCCGACTGGTTGCACCATGGCCTAGTATGGCAATACCAATGCACAGGACTGTAAGAGGTTGCAGAAAATGGAGGACTCAGCCCAGTCCATAAAGGGCACAGCTCCCCCTCCATTGAAAGCATCTGCACGAGGCTGAAGCAAGAAGGCAGCGTCTATCATCCAGGATTCCTTTCTTACTGCTACCATCTGGCTGGAGGTGTAGAAGCCTGAAGTCCCACACCATCACGTTCAGGAACGGCTAATTTTCTGCAACTATCCAGTTCTAGAACCAACCTGCACACCCCAATCCTATCTCAACAATGGGACACTATGTACCATCTCTGGCTCCCCATGGGCTTGTTTTCATTATATTTATGCTTTTGCAGTCATATTTATTTTAGAAATGTTATGCAAAAATTGTGTTTTCGTGTCTCTGTGTCTACCGCAGAGAAACCGGCCCTTTGTCCTATGAGTCCAAGCCCTCCATCAACCGGCCACTTTTTAAAATACTAATCCCATCCTATTCCCTTTTGAATATTGATTTCTCTAACTTCAGGTAGCCCCAGCATTCCCTCTCTCTATCCCTCCCCCACCCAAGCACAGTTTTGGTATCCTAATTTGAGGAAGGACATCCTTGTGATTGAGGCAGTGCAGCGTAGGTTCATGAGATTGGTCCCTGGGATGGTGGGACTGTCATATGAGGAAAGATTGAAAAGGCTTGTCTTCACTGGAGTTTAGAAGGATGAGGGGGTCCCTTATAGAAACATATCAAATTATAAAAGGACTGGACAAGCTAGATGCAGGAAAAATGTTCACAATGTTGGGCGAGTTCAGAACCAAGGGCCATAGTCTTAGAATAAAGCGGAGGACATTTAAGACTGAGGTGAGAAAAAACTTTTTCACCCCGAGAGTTGTGAATTTGTGAAATTCCCTGCCACAGAGGGCAGTGGAGACCAAATCACTGGATGGATTTAAGAGAGAGTTAGATAGAGCTTTAGGGGCTAGTGGAGTCAAGGGATATGGGGAGAAGGCAGGCACGGGTTATTGATTTGGGACGATCAGCCATGATCACAATGAATGGCGGCGCTGGCTCGAAGGGCCGAATGGCCTCCTCCTGCACCTATTTTCTATGTTTTTATGTCGCCTTTACCACCCATGCAGCCTGTGCTGCATATGCCTAGCATTGTTGTTATTATTTTAGGTTTTAGCATCAGGAAATTTTTATTTCTCAGGAAGACAAACAGGGGCAAAGAAAGAGAGATTCGGAATGACAGAGGGTGTAAATAAGAGAAATTAAGAACACAGGAGAAAGCAAGCGGAGTGTGAGAGTGATAAAGGCACAGCAAAGATGGTTCCAGAAAACAGGGCCACAGCACATCATACTTCAAACGTCCAGTTGCATGTAATTCTAACTCTTTCCCACTTCCACACCAACTGGTCTGTCCTCGGCTTTCCCCACTGCAACAGAGCGGCAAAATAAAAATTGGAAGAACGACATCTCATATTCTATTTGTGTAGCCATTGACATAAAGATTGAATTTTCCAACTTTAGCTAACCCACACCCCTATGTTCTCTTCCCACACACATACTCGCCCGTTCACTTATTTTTTTTATTCTCCCTTTATTCGTTCCTCTCATCTACTCCCCACCCAGTTCCAACTGCTCACCATTCCTTCCCCATCTGGCACCATCCATCCCCTACCAGTCTCTATCTTACCTCTCCATATACTGCTACATTCTGGCAACCTTTCCTGTTCCGTCTTAGGCCTGATCCAGTGCCATGACCTGAAACTTGCCTCCAGAGATTAAAATACGTTAAGCTTGGAAACGTACCAGATTGGTGCTAATGTCTTATAATTTAACAGGATGAACAAGAAGCATTTTCTTATCCCCTTTCCGAAATCAGCTCTAAACTGGATTTACTGTTTGATTCACCTCTACCCCATTGAGGACATTGGACTTTGTCCAAGGAACTGTTTCTGCATTCTGTATCTTCCCCTTTGCTCTATTTATTGTGTTTGACTTTGAACTGATTGTATCTATGCATGATATATCTGATCTGTGAATAGCATGCAAAACAAAGCTATGCACTGTACCTCGGTACATATGATAATAATAAACACAAACGATACGCCCAGTGCACAAGGATTTCAGCCGAAATACTCTCTTAGTTAAGTTAACTTTAGTTTAGTTTGGAGATACAACATGGAAGCAGACCCTTCGGCCAACCGAGTCCATGCCGACCACTGATCGCCCATTTAACTAGTTGTATGTTATCTCACTTTCACGTCCACTCCCTACACACTAGTGGCAATTTACAGTAGCCAATTAACCTACAAACCCACATGTCTTTGATCAAACATCAGGATCGAACCCGGGCCTCTGGCTCTCTGGCGTAAACCCTCCAGCTATGTTGCTGTACCTTATTCCAGTAAATCTTCAGACCGAGCTTAATCAGCAGTTACATCGATCTGCAATGGGCTTTTGCCATCTTTCTACTAACTCCTGCACTTTGTAATGTGAATTGAGTACTCTACTTACCTCCTCTATGTTCAGATGTGATGGAAGATTCAACTTTATACTCAGTACCACAGCCTGTGCAACAAGAAGAGACATATTCAGGATCTTAAAATATTACTATCAATAACATTACAATACAAAGTCATTTTTTGAATGACCTTTATTTAAGGCAGAGAAACCTTGCACTTTCACATAGGGTGACATTGAATGAAATAATAACAATAGTGCACGTGCCATATACGCTGGTCAATCCCATTCACTGAAGTACCCACCTCTTCAGCTCAATGAAGTGATCCGCTCACAAGACTTAGGAAAGGGAGAAATCGATAATTAATTTGAACTATTTTAAAACCAACAGTGGAATAACTTTTAGTTGAGAGGGGCTTCAAGGAAAAACCTGGAAACGATAGACCAGTGGACCCTCATCAGCGGTAGGCAAGTTAATGGTGAGGATTCTGAGGGATAAGATATGTATGCATTTGAATTGATAGGAGCTGATTAGGGATAGTCAGCATGGTTTTGTATGTGCAAGATCGTGTAATGTAAATGCTTGAGTTTTTTGAAGACGTAACCAAAAAGGCTGACGAGGCCAAAGCTGTTGACATTGTCTGTATGGACTTCAGCAAGAACTTTGATAACGTTTGCATGATACGCTGCTCTGGAAGCTTAGATAGCTATGGATCCAGGGAGAGATCATCGATTGGATGGAGATTTGGCTTTGTGGAAGGAACCAGAGGGTGCTGGTGGAAGGTTGTTTCTTGGACTGGAGGCCTGTGACTACTGGTGTGCCTCGGGGATCAGTGCTGGGCCCATTGCTGTTTGCGGTTTATATCAACGATTTGGAGGAGAAAGTACAAGGCATGATTAGTAAATTTGCAGATGACTCTAAAGCGGTGGTATCGTTGATAGTGAAGATTGACATAAAAAATTACAGCAGGATCTTGATCAGCTGAGCAAATGGGTGGAGGAATGGTTACAGGGGCTTAATGTCGATAAGTGTAAGGTGTTGCATTTTGGAAAGTCAAAGCTTCACAGTAAATGGTTGGGTCATGGGGAGTGTTGTAGAGCAGAGGGATCTAATACAGGTACATAGTTCTCTGAAAGTGGCATCATAGGGCAAGAGTGGTTAAGAAAGCTTTTGGTACATTGGCCTTTATCTTTCAGGGCCGAGTATTAAAGTTGGGATGTTATGTTATTGTTGTGCAATACATTGGTGAGGCCGCATTTGGAATATTGTGTTCAGTTTTGATCACCCTGCCTGAGGAAGGATGTCCTTAAGCTGGGAAGAATGCAGGGAAGATATACGAGGATGTTGCCAGGATGTGGCCTTGAGCTATAGGGAGAGGTGGACAGCTAAGACTTTATTCCTTGGAGCACAGGAGGCTGAGGAATGATCTTATAGAAGTATATAAAACCATGAGTGCAATAGACTGGATGATGCACAGAGGATTTTACCCAGAGTAGGGGAATCAAGAACCAGAGAACATAGGTTTACGGTGAGAGGGGAAAGATTGAATAGGAACCTGATGGGCAACTTTTTCGCACGGAGGGTGGTGGGTATATGGAACGAGCTTCCAGAGGAGGTAGTTGAGGCAGGTACTATGACATCAGTTAAATGACATTAGGGCAAGTACATGGATAGGAAAGGTTTAGAGGGGTATGGGCCAAATGCGAGCAGGTGGGACAAGCATACATGATGCATCTTGGTCAGCATGGACATTGGGCATAAGAGCCTGCTTCTGTGCTGTATGACTAACTTTTATTATTCATAAAAGAGAGAAGGTCATCAGGCCACATGCATATCTGGGTACAGCCATGTTTATTTCTATTTCTCCTTCAGCCTCCCCCTGCTGGTACGTTACATTATGACAACCCAAGGCAGACAAATGCACAACTCTACCACATATGTCAGCAAATTATACAACTCAATGTTCTGCACTCTTCCCCTTAAATGTTGTCTGGACCCACAAAATACAATGGTTGAGACAAAATGGCATGTTAACTCCTTGGGATCTTTACAGGCAAGATCCAAATTCAGTGGGCTTTCACACAGACTTAAGAGTCAAATTTTTTTGTGACAAGGGTGTTTGCGAAAATCTCCCCTTTGTAGACCACGGACAAAATGATCCTGGAGGGCATCATCTGGTAATGCTTCAAAGCCACTGAAGCTCTCCAGATGCTTTCAGTGCAATGATGTCGTCAGCAATGAGTTCCTCCTTGGTGCAGGCAGTGAAACTTGAAATGTTCTGCAGTGAGAGTGGTTTGGGCTTGAGTTTGAAATATTGTGCAAGAGAAACCCATTCATTTTATTGGTGCAACCAAATTTTGAGGGAGATCTAGAGACAAGGATCGACACAAAATGCTGGTGTAACACTGCGGGACATGCAGCATCTCTGGAGAGAAGGAATGGGTGACATTTCGGGTCAAAACCCTTCTTCAGACTGATGTCAGGGGAGTGGGTGGTACAGAGATAAAATGTAGTCGGAGACAGTAAGACTGGTAGAACTGGGAAGGGGAGGGGATAGAGAGAGAGAGAGAGGGAAAGCAAGGGCTACTTGAAGTTAGAGGTCAATGTTCATACTGCTGGGGTGTAAACTACCCAAGCGAAATATGAGATGCTGTTTCTCCAATCTGTGCTGGTCCTCACTCTGACAATGGAGGAGGCCCAGGATGGTCAGAATGGGAATGGGACAGAGAGTTAAAGTGCTGAGCAACCGAGCGATCAGGTAGGTTTAGGCGGTCTGATGTGTTCAGCGAAAGGATCACCGAACCTGCGCTTGGTCTCGGCGATATATAGGAATCCATCTTGAACAGCGGATATAGTAGATGAGGTTGGAGGAGGTGCAAGTGGACCTCTCTTCCTCACCTGAAATTACTGTTGGGGTCCTTGGACAGAGTCGAGGGGGGAGGTATAGGGACAGGTGTTGCAGCTCCTGCGGTTGCAAGGGAAAGTACCTGGAGAAGGGTAATTTTGCCATTGGAGGTGGCAAAATTGTCGGAAGATTATGTGCTGTATGTGATGGCTGATGGGGTGGAAGGTAAGGACAAGGGGGACTCTGTTCTTATTACGAATGGGGGCAGGGGGAGCAAGATCAGAGCTGCGGGAGTCTCATCTATAATGCAACAGATATTTGTGTACAAAAAAAGACAAAGTAATGCAGTAACTCTGCAGGTCAGGGAATATCTCTGGTGAACAGGGGTAGGTGACGTTTAGGGTCAGTGTCACTTCTTCAGACTGATGGGAGGGGGGGGGGGGAAATCTAGAGAGAGAGGCAGGATTACCTGCCAGGTTTTGTCCTATCCCTCCTCTCTTCCAGCTTTCTTTCCCCCTCTGAAGAAGGGCCCCAACCCGTTACTCCAGCACGTTGTGTCTTTTTCTGACCCATCTATATGGTCCAAAATAGTAAAGAATATATTTTCCATTTTTGGATCTGCAGTATTGTTTGCCAATCACTATTCAAAACATTTCAAGTAAGAATCACATACTTCTTTTCATCCTTCACGGTGTCATACCTATCCAGTTGATAGCATGTTTTTCAACTTGCAAGTTTAGTTGCAAAGACAATGGTAGAGTCATGGAGGGATATAGCATCGGAAAAGGCTGAAGAGTCAGGAGTGTTTTATTGTCATATGTCCCAAAATGGAAAATGTCACAACAGTGGTTATTATTTGAAATGACTGGCTCAAGACCATATGACTATAATATACCTAATAAATGGCAAGACATAGTATTCAACCATTCATTGCGGAACACAGTAACAGAGTCAGACGTCGAGGATAGAGGTAAAGTTAGATTCATCCTCCGTCAGGAACAGCAGACACATGGGACTTCCACCTAACATGTATTGCTGCCCCTCGATCGTCACTGGCTAAGTAGAAGACACTGGTGACTATTGTATGCAATAACTGTCCAATCCTCGAGCATTCTTCCTTTTGAAATTCCTCAAGCATGCTGCAAGTATCAAATCCATGCCACCTATCCAAGGAGTCTTTTTGATTTCCTCCATTCAGATATTTCTTTGCACCACATTGACAAAATTGCTTCAACGAAGCTCACAACACCTACATGACTGACTACAATAAATTATCTCACCATCCTTCCTACTTATGCAGTAGGATTTGTAGTAATGTTTACCCACTTTTTATTTATAATTTACTTGCTCAACAATTTAAATGCCTCACTGTTCTGGTTGAATCTGAACTTGTGTCTCTGGATCGTCAGTGCTACACCGCCAGACTGGCTTTTCCATTAGGTTTTCCAGGTAATGTAAGCTGTGTTATTGCATTGTTTCCAGTCCCTCCTTTATATCAAGGGGAGCTAAGAATGGAAAAGTAGACAAAGAGAGGACTTTGTCTTGGAACAGGAACAAATCTCGGATTGGTCTAGTTCTTTTATGGCAGTCCTTTGGGTTTGAAGGTGAATTGCTTGCACTCCAGTTTTATGAGTTCTGAGGTGTCTAATGTGGGAAGTGCAGAGGCTTCCAAAGGTGGGGCACAGAGTGGCTCACAGGGCCGGTGGAGGTCAGTTTGTGAGGCAGTGCGCTCCTTCCATCCTTCGCACGGAATTTCTGCGTGCTCCAGTGAAAGGACTTAAGGTTCTCGACACCATTTCAAATGCTCCTTCGCTGCTTTGAGCAGCCATGGGTGGGCCTGAGATTTTCAGGATGCAATGGGACTTCCATAGTAATCCACCACAGAATGTATTGCTCACGTTCCTAAGTGTTTCTCTGCCAATTACAACAGAAGTGCATCTTCCGACCCTCCTGGGTACAGTTCCTCTTCATCAAAGCAGCTCATCGTTTTGTCACTTATCTGAACAAACTGAAAACTCAAGGGGTAATGAATGCCGCCTGAAGCAGAGCAAAGATTTTCACAGCACCAGACCCAACAGGAATGTACACAGTGCGTGAAGGGTTAATAGCCGGCTCCGAGAAAGTGCACAAAAACAGCTTCCAGATAAAACCATGCAAATGACCGACAGTGAGCCTTCAACGCGGCCTCATTATCCTGTCCTTTTGATACAATTTGCAGACAGAATTCCCGGGATACATTAAATTCTCTGCAAAAAAAAAAACACTTTGCTCAAATTATCATTCTTTTCTGCTCAGCAACTCAACAGCAAGAAAACACAAAACCTCTCTCATGTCCGTGCTCTTGCCGAGCACGGACATGAGCGAGGTTTTGTGTTTTCTTTCCCCTTGGACTCAATGGGTCAGAACGATACAGCATTGATAAATGATCCCAGCTGTAACACACAATGCTGCGCGGCAATCCCACAGGGAGCTTTCTACTTCTGTCTGTAAAATATCACTGCTAATTGCATTGTGATACCTTCAAATCAAAAGTGACACATTTTGATGATGGATTTTCTGCAGATCCATTATTATCACAGGGCCGTGAACAATGCCAACTTGCCTTGATCATGAAGCAACAGAACGGCTACAAGAATTTATTTTCTACTCCAAGGAATGTGCAGAAATTGCTGAAAAGTCTTCACTAATTCACACCCTCACAGACGCTGAAGTGGAGCAGATGACCACATCAGACAAGCTGCTCTGTCAATCATTCCCTCTGCTCATCCTGGCATACCTTGGCTTGCTCAGATATTTGACTATTTCTTTAATAGAACACTTTCGGCAGCCATTCATCCCATCCGGTCTATGCTGCCCCCCCACCCCCCCCCAGTCGAGCAATGCAACAGTCCTGTTCCCCCTCTTATTTCCCTGAAGCCCTTCAACCAATTCTCTCTCACGTCCATCAAATCCCCTTTGATTCTATTACCATTTACCAACGCTCAGGACAATTCACAGTGTTAGTGCCAAATAACCCAGCAGCATGTCGAGGGAAATGGAGCACCATCACTTCAGAGGGCTGCAATGTGCCATTTGTTGCTTCCATCTCATAAAGAGTCTTTTAAATAATCTACAAATACTTGGGATATCTTGATCATTTGAATTGTACAGGCTTACAAAACGTAGGCAACAAAGTGCAAGTGTCATGACACCAAATTAGATTTTGGGGACTGATATACTTTGGAGCAGAATCAACAGCAACATTTCCAATTAAATTCAAAAATGCAGGTAAGAACCACGCCATTTACCAACCTGGGGTGCAGGTGATGGGATTGCAACATGTCCAAGCGGTGAATGATGGGACTGATGCTTAAACACCATCATGCAGTTTTCATCGTAATACCTCGTTAATAACCTGAACTTCAAAATGCAAGCTGCTCTGAAATGCAATACGGAAAAATCCTTTGGGAATCGCAGAGGGTGGAATTGGAGAACCAAGAAATCAGATGGTGTTAGCAAGGGATAGGAAACTGTCTCGTTATATTGCCAAAAATAATAGTAATATATGAGACACATCTGTGAATTGTGAGACAAGAACCAAATATGTAAATTATCACATTCTGCAATAGAGTACATTTGAATGTTATTCAAATGTTCATCAAGAAACTAGATATTTCTGGTCTCTTTCAAGCTTTCTTTTCAAAATTCAAAAGATATTGATGGCTAACAGGGAAGGCAGTGATCATTTCTAAATGAAAACAAACAAAAGCAGCCTTAGGCGGAAAATTATTAAATAACCGAGAAAGTGATTTCCAGAAAACAGTATGACAAGCCTCACCTCCTTATACTTGCTCTTGATGCACAGATCCTGAATCAGGCTGACCAGGGAGGAGGTATCAGCTTTATCCACTTCGAACAGGGAAACCAGGGGGTCCAGCACATTGGTTGGAACCACGGTGAGCAAAGCGAAGACTTTTGTCTGCTGCAGGTTTTGCTTCTGGCATGGCTTTAGCAGAAAGATGTGGAGTGGATAGAGAAAATAGAGCAAGAAGCATTAAAATGCTATTCCCAAACCATTCACGAAAGCAACTCGCTCTTTAATCGGAATAAACAAAATTATCAGTAATAATCACTGTTCATACACAAATACACACATTTAATACTCAACGCTAATCATCAATCAGCAACTACACAGAATCACAGCAATCAATGACCACAACTGCTGACAATCAGTATTGATCAGAACTCTATCACATGCAACTACCAATGATCAGAGCAATTCATGCACACAATCACTGATCAGCTACAACAACCACTGCTACATGATCAATTAGTGATTAGCACTACGTTCAAATTCTGTCACACTCAGGTCCTTGGTAATGCCAGGCTGTTAGATTTTCCACACTATCGAATGTTATTCCTATTGACAACCAAGATGTATTTAATTCACAATAATATTTTAAATAATTTTTCCAGTGATCCGGGTAAGTTTAAAAGGAGCTTGGGAACAGGGGCTCCGATGATTTGAAAGGAAGTGTGGCAACTGGAGCCCAGTGGGTTGAAAATAAGCATGAGGTCGGGGTCATAGTGTATTGAAAGGGAGCGTGGGAACTGGAGCCCCAGTGCATTGAGAGGGAGTGTGGGAATGGGAGCTTCAGTGCATTGAGAGGGAGAGTGGGTACTGGAGCCCCAGTGCATTGAAAGGGAGTGTGGGAACTACAGCCCCAATGCATTAAAATGGTGTGTGGGAGCAGGAGCCCCAGGGCATTGAAAGGGAGTGTGGGAACTACAGCCCCAATGCATTAAATTGGTGTTTGGGAATGGGAGCCCCAGTGCATTGAGAGGGGGAGTGGGTGCTAGAGCCCCAGTGCATTGAAAGGGAGTGTGGGAACTGCAGCCCCAGTGCATTGAAAGGGAAGCGTGGGAACTGGAGCCCCAGTGCATTGAAAGGGAGAGTCACAAATATCAACTGGCGAGCCAAATGCTTAACCACTGGGGGTTTTTTTTTAAATCGTAGGACAACAAATTATCAGTTTTATTTCATACGTTAATCATTATGTACTCACATCATTAATTATTATTGAGCAGCACTCACCCAAATATTATTGTTCCTACCTTATTTACACATGATCATCACTGACCAGAATTACATAAACATGATTAATCCATCATACATGACCATTGGTCACAACAAATCATATACCAACAAATTATTGATCAGAACTATTCTCACAAAGCCATTTATCACTGAGCAGCAGTTCTCTCTGGTGGTTATTTATGAGCCTTTTTATCTTTATTTGTGTACCTCAATCACAATCAGACAAAGCTTTGCACCTATGGACTTCCCATAAACATTTCTGAATAGGGAGTCATGCATATTTGACACCTAGAAAGGCAGAGAGATACATTTATGTTTTGTTTTTTTAACTGTGATATATTTGCATGATACTAGGGAGAGAGAGGAAAGAAACCACCACTCCTCCCCCCCCTACAAGTTGCTGCTTGTCAGTGCGGACTGATGTGGATTTTTTGTAATACCAATGACCACTCGGCTCCAATACTGATCACACTATCTCTGACCATCCTGCCTCCAGTCCTAACGTCCCCCAAACATTCCCCGTGACGCGATGCTGAGCGTCGGGCCAATGTGCAAAATGCCAACCTGCTGGACGCTTGCATTCTCTTTCATCCAACTATTAAACTGGTCAATCAGATAATGTGCCAGGGACTGTTTCTTTCCCTTTTTCCAGTCGTTGCAGTTCTCCAGCATGACCAGGAGACCCTCCAAAGGATCAGCGAGGGAGGCAAATCCTCGCCTTGCTTCTTCCGGGAGCTGGGGAGACAAAGAGAGGGTGAACAAAACAAAAGGAAAGCCCTTGATCTAAACATGACAAAAAGAGCCTACTAATTTATTCAGCGAGGTAACTGTTACTCTCCGTCCCCCATCCCGCTTGCTGTGACAGTGCACGGCAATTCAGATTCCTTAACACTTCATTTCACTTCAACATCAGCCTGTGCAAAGGCAATTGTCTGCACTAATGAACCCGTAAACATGCACAGTGCCACAATGTCCTGCACCATCACAGACAAAAGATGCTTTCAACGCCAGGCAGTCACAGGGCAGACAGACGCTTTATAGGGAGCTGCTTCATAGACCAAATTCCTTCAAACCCTTGGTTGGAGGAAATGAAGAATGACGACATGAAACAAGCCGGAGCGAACAAATGTGCTCACTATCTTTCTGCCGTCTGAGCGCTCTGTGTATCTCATTCTGTATTTGGGCCCGCCCTCCAACACTAAACGTTCACATGGAAAACATGGATCACTTCTCATAGTCAGTTCTCACCGAACACAGACATTAATGGTGAAATTCAACACCGCCTTCAAAGCAGCAGCACAGACTTTGGTTTAATGAAGAAAAGTGTTCAAGGATCAAGACCTCAGATCTGACACTAAACTCACGGTCTGCTGGTGGATCGATCCCCGTCTTTCTATATGCTTCTGAAACCTGGACTACCTGCAGTGGGCACGGCAAGACATCGAAAACTACCAACAAATTAGTCTCTGCAATAACTTTCAAATTCATTGGAAGGATTAGTAAAAAAAGCAAAGTCAGTGTTTTCTCCATTCCCCAGCATTGAGGCACTAGTTACAGACATCTGGCTACTTTGTGCAGGCCATGCCTTTTCACATATCTGACACCAGACACCTGCAACAAGAGCTCAATCAAGAGCACAGGAAAAAATTACCAGGTGGACAGAAGAAAAGATTCATGGATGCCTTCAAAGCTTCCTTCGGAAAAACTGACTCCTGGGAATGTCCCCTCTCTGTCTCTGACTGTCCCTGTCCCCCCCCCCCCCCTCTCTCTCTGCTTCCACTCTCTCCGCTCTCCCACCACCCCCAACCCCCATCATCCACATGTATATCTGTACATATGTGAACATCATATGAATCATTCATATTTGTAATATTGTTCCACAATGTCCATAGAAACTGCAGTTGTGTAAGGCAGAGAAAAAGCTTTAATACTTGAAAGAACACCAAAGAGTTTGCAGCACCACAGTAAATGTCAAAAAATGTAAACCTCACAATAACACAATCCACATAGAGCACAACGCCCAATAACAGAACCATAACGCAGTCTAAAAATGCAACCCCGACATAAAACCCCACTCACACAAACATCCACAGAGTGAAACCCAGATAGTACAAATGCCACAGAAAAAAACCTGATGACACATTCCCCAAAGAGCGAGACCTCTGAGAACACCAACCAAGAGACCCCCAATAATATAAATCCCCAGAGGCTCCCAATAATACAAACCCCACAGAGTAAATCCTCAATAACACAACTCAACAACACAAACCCCCATAAGGTGAAACATAAAAATATAAGCCTCCCACTGAGTGGGAGGAATTACTTTTTCTACTTAAATAAACGCCAGAATTGAGGACAACTTTCAATGCAGAACTAAAGTTCAAAATCCTTGGAAAAGGTCAGCTTTTACATCGAGCTATACTTAGGCGTTTATTGAGTAATGCTATTTCTTTATACAACTAAACACAGGAATTTGTGGGGTAGGACTGTTTCTTTATTTAACTGGGGTCTAGAATTTATTATGTATTTCTTTAGAGAACTAAAGTCAGATATTGGTGAGTGTAGGATTCTAGTGCACAGAAGAAAGGGATGCTGCTTTGTTTCTGTAAAATGGAAGGAGCGGCTCAAGAGACTGGGAGATATGGGAAGTTGAGAGTGGGAATAGCAGAGCGTGAAGATGAGGTGTGAAATCACTGGAATACATGGACTGGTTGTAGCCAGCAGTAAGGCAAGTAGAGTCTGAAGAAGGGTCTCGACCCGAAACGTCACCCATTCCTTCTATCCAGAGATGCTGCCTGTCCCGCTGAGTTACTCCTGCATTTTGTGTCTGTCTTTGGTGCAGACAAGCTTCTGCAGTTCCTTCCTACACAATAAGGTGTAGACACTTTGTGGTGTGCTGTGTGCTTTTGTTTTTGACTGTTTATTTCTGTATGAATTAATGAATTCCGTATGAATTAACCTAGTCAATGGAGGTATGGTCATGCATGTTAAATGCATGGGATACACATTTGCTGCATGTGGGAACTCCAGAACAGCTTCTATATCCTGAACAACCCCGGCTGCAGGAAATGGTGTCAGTTCTTGGTTCTTGGTTTCTTGGACCTCCAAAATATTCCAAATGGAATTTAAACTGGAGGTGGTGGAGGGAGTACTTAAGCCAGAAAGGGTTTTTGGGAAGAAAGAGCTACCTTAAATATAGTTGCATCTGGTTGGGTAACTGTAGTAGGGTGGAGATTATTCCATGCTTTAATTGTGCGGGGGAAGAACGAATTGCTGTACACATCTGTCTTGGTAGCTGGAATCACAAATTGGATCGAATGCCCTCGTCTGCTCCTAATTGGTTTGGGTTTGGTGTAAGTCTTGTAATCTATGTCGAGCTGGCCATTTAACATTTGTTGAAGAAGATAGATCTCAGGGTTTTGAGCTCACATCACTGTGGTCCATTTGCGAGGTTCTGCTCCGTGCATTGCGTGTTTCTGTAAGTTCTCATCCCACAACTCAAGAGAGTTGGGGCAGAGAGGAACAAAAAATGTACGGATGTATTTTGGGAAATCCTTCATAACACCTTAATCACTCATAGACATAAAATTCTGGAGTAACTCAGTGGGATAGGCAGCATCTCTGGAGAGGAGGAATGGGTGACATTTCGGGTCGAGATGCTTCTTCAGTCAAATGTATACAGCTTGGACACTGATGGCGAGATAGTTCCTCGGGAAAAGTAGCTACAACTAATGGGCGGCACAGTGCCGCAGTGGTAGAGCCACTGCCTTACAGCGCCAGAGACCCGGGTTCGATCCTGACTGTGGGTGCTGTCTGTACGCAGTTTGTATGTTCTCCCCGTGACCTACGTGGGTTTTCTCCGAGATCTTTTATCCAAAACTTTTATCCAAAAGGTAAGAAGGTGAGATAAGTAGAGAGAAGAGGTTGAATGAGAGGGAGTGAAGGGCAAAATATCATTTACATGTTTCATGTACATAAGAACCAGATGAATTCCATGTCACCAACACAGTTGCCTATTGATCGCTTATCTGAACATCTACAGCAACCCTAACAATGCCTGAACTGCCCCAAACTTTCATTTAAGTTGTGGATTACAAGTCTTCATATTGACTACAGAGTAGTAAATCTAGTGAATCCCACTTTCACCTGGAAAAAGTGCTTGGGATTATGGATATTGGGAAGGGAGATGGTGAACAGAAAAGGTAAGGAAACAAGTGTTGTATTTGTATTGCAGGTGTGACAAATCTAAAGCAGTCTGTCATCAACTCCCACAAGTTCACCAGAGAGCCTCGCCCTCCTCTGGAAACCATAACAACCTGCTTAAAACAATATAGATGACTACTTGAATCAGTTCTGATAACAATCGGGTCATAATGCATTGTAAGCTAAGGTAAAGAACTGAGCCATTAAACCAAAATGGTTAGTGATTTTCATTGCTCCTTTTCTGAAGTTTCACTCCCGTTCCTAACTCCTAACTCCACCCTCTGCCTAAATTACAATTTCCAGTGAAAACCTACTTCATACAATCAACACAAACTTACATGAATAATGCTCCCCCATGTACTGCTGCAGACACACACTGCATAAATCCAAGGCCTATTGTAAGCTTTTATCAATAGGGGGCTTACCTCATGAATCTCCCTCTTTGTCCAGCATGCTTGCAGGATGCGAAGCAAGTGAAGAGGCTCCAGGCCTGGGGAGAAATAGATTAATTGCTTGTGACAGGATGCACTTGAGACATTGTAGTATTGTTACTAAGCGCAGAATGGGCACTTTGTGTCACCTTGAAAACTGCTAACTTTCAATCTGTCACTCAAGATTAGTGGCCAAATCCCGTTCAGAATCCAAACAAACCTCCAACAAACATCACGATTGGATGATTTTAATCCTTGTTGGAGCTGCAGGACTGTAACTGCTCACTAATGCGAGAGGTGCACTGTCCAACACTATTAAACAAACTGCCACACTACACAACGGTTCTGTGTGTTAAGTACATCGACGTAAAGACAAAGAGCGGAATCATTTCTGGAGAGGGACCAGTCTGTGCAGTAGAAGGGAGGCTGGACTTATTTAGTCATTTATTTTACTTAATATTATTTCTCAGCCAAGCTGCCTCTCAACTTTCACCTCGTACTTACTTGTCATCAATTATTTCCTGCCACAGTGCGGTCTTTAGAATGGTTTTAGTCACAGAGTTGTATGGAACATAAACAGACCCATCGATCCGAGATGCCTATCCACACCAATCCCCTTTCCTTCAATTGATCCATATCCCTCTATATATTTTCCATCCATGTGCCTGTCTTTTTAAATGCTGTAATGTAGCTGCCTCTACCACCTACTCTGGCATGTTGTTCCATATACCCAGCCCCTCTGTGTGAAAAAAATTCAGACCCATTACCCTTCCCTGTGAAGGCAAGCTAGCTAAATACCTTCCTACCCTATCCATCTGTGTCACCATTTTCAGTGAACTATATACTTGAACCCCACGGTCCCTCTGCACATCAACGCTTCTAAGCACCCTGCCATTTACTGGAGATGAAGCCGGTCTGTGTGATGGACTGGGGACGTTCACAATGCTCTGCAATTTCTTGCGGTCTTGGGCAGAACAGTTGCTGTGATGTCTATGGATAGGATGCTTTTTAAGGTATATTTGTAAAAGTTAGTAAGAGTCATTGGGGACATGCTGAGTTTCATCAGCCTTTTGAGAAAGCAGAGGTGTGCTTTGTTGAACACAGCTCAACGTGACTGAACCAGGTGACATTGTTTGGTGATGCTTACACCCAGGATCTTGAAGACCTTGGCCCTCTCTGCCTCAGCGGCAATTGTTTCAGACAGAACTTCACTCGCTTCCTGAGGTCAATGACTAGTTTCTTCATTTTGCTGTATTGAGAGATGTTGTTATCCTGACATCATGCCTCTAAGCTCACTATCTCCTTCCTGTATTTTGTCCCGTCATTGTTTGAGATCAAGCCCACCACTGTGATGTCAGCTACAAACTTGTAAATGGAGTTAGAGTAGAATTTAGCTGCACAGTTATGAGTGCAAAGGGAATATAGTAAGAAGCTGAGTTAGCAGCCTTGTGGTGCACCAGTGTTGAAAATTATAATGGAGGAGGTATTATCGTCTATCCTTACTGACTGCAGTGTGCAGGTTGGAAAGGCAGGGATGCAGTGGCAGAGGTGGGTGCTGAGTCCTAGGTCCCAGCATTTGGAGAATACTTTGCTTGGAATATGGTGTTGAAGGTGGAGATGTTGCAGTTATGAGTGTGGAGCCAGAGAGATGACATCTGCCACGGACCTGTTTTAGTGGTAGGCAAATTGCAGTATATCTAGGCTGCTTGGGAGGCTGAAGTTGATGTGTGCCATGACCAGCCTCTCGAAGCACGTCAGTGCCACTGAGCAGTACTCATTATGGCACACTACAGTGCTTTTCTTTGGCATTGGGATCATAGTGGTCATCTTAAAGCAGTTGGGAACTTCAGATTTGAGAAGTTAAAGCTGTCCATGAATACTGCTATTTGGTCCACACAGTTTCCATGGACACAGCTGGGAACACCATACAAGCCATTTGCTCTGTAGATGCATATCTGGAAGGCCAATCTGATATCTGTACAGGTGCACATGAAGCTGTTGGGGCGGGTGATGTAATTTCACTGATCCCTTGTTCAAAACTTGTATTGGACCTCAGTAGGACATGGCTCTACCAGCTAATCCATATCCCCCAAAAAAGTGAAAAAAATTACTATAATGGCACTCAGAAAGAAGGGCCTAAATTATCTGCAATTGTGCAGAGGTTGCAGTATTTTCTACTTAACACAGAGAAAGTAATAAAACTGTAGGTGTTCAAAATTGTGAGGGGCTTTAATCGACTTTATAGGTCGATACTTATTAGTTGCAGAGGTTAGATTATCAACATACACAGATGTAAAATAATTAATAAAAGCATTGAGGTATTGAAGTATTGAGGAGATTTGTTCCTTTACACATTGAATGATAGATCTAGAATGCGTTACCAGAAAGGATAATGGGGAATAGCTTCAATATCAACTTACAAAGCAAAACTAAAAACATGTTTTAATTCAAGATAAGGAAGAAATTCTCAGGAGAAATTAGTTAATAAATGCTGGCCCCAATAGCAATGGTCACGGCCTGTAAAATGGACAAATGCGTAAAAAATAGAACAGATCAGGGGAGATGTCTAGATCTTTCAAAGAACAGGGCTGTAACTATGGATTTAATGGCCTATGGTGCCCCTCAAACCTGCTCCACCATTTCATAAGCTCAAGACTGATCTGAGTGCAACCTCAAATCTGCTTTCACATCTACCCACAAAAATCTTTCAGCCTTTGCTTATCCAGCATCTATCGGAACCCGTCTTAAAAATATTCACTCATCTTTGAAGAAGATAGTACCAAAACCTCACGACTCTCTGCAAGGAAAATAAGTCCTCACCTCAATCTTAAATGAGTGACCCACCCACAGAGGCACCGTCAGTATTGATGCTGGGGTCAGACACAATAGAAATTCAAAGACACTGAATAAATCAGCAGTGCTTTACAGTGAATCTTTAAACAAGGAAGTAGCAGTATTTGCCTATGCTGCAGAACTTGACTGCCCTCAGCTGGTGCAACAGGACATTCACTCGTTATTTCTGTCTAAATTCTCCGGACCCATGTACAATTGTGCAGGAGGTCAATTAACTTGTACCATTCTGTGAACAGCGACTGGAATTCTGCCACAAATTGTGCACCATTTGGGACCTTTGTAGTTTGTAATTTATAAAAATGATTTGGATGAGAATGTAGATGGTACAACAAGCAACTTTGCTGACGACTCAAAGAGTGTTAGAGTTGTCAGCAGCAAAGAAGGTTGTCCAGGGATACAGCAAGACATAGACCAGCTGGAAAGTTAGGCAGAATGGTGGCAGATGGAATTTAATCCTGATGAGTGCGAGGGGATGCGTTTTAGGATGTCAAATTCTGGTAGGACATGCAGAACGAGTGGCTGAGATTTTAGGAGTCTTAATACTGAAAGATACATCGCTGTAAGTCCATAGTTCCATTAAAAGGCAACACAGGCAGATAACTAGTGTAGAAAAGCGTATGGTATGCTTGCTTAAATAGACCGAGGTATTGAATTCAAGTGTCGGGATGTCACGTTGCAGTTGTACGAAACATTGTTCAGACTGCACTCTAGAGTATCGTGTGCAGTTCTGGATGTCACACGAGGGCAGCGTTTCTCAACCTGGGTTCCCCGGAACGCCAGGGGGTTCCGCGAGAGATCACTCGGGGTTCCGAGAGAAATAGTGATAGATAGGCTAATCATATGTAATTGCATTTTTGAGTCATTTTGTGTGTTTCATTTCATATTCGTAATTTTATTATGCACGTGTATCATCAAGTGACTCACTCGAGTACAGACGCATGCACGGTCTCCATCAGTCCTGTCCGTGCCTCCTGGCTTGCAGGTACAGTCCCTCATTCACCCACGTTATTTAGTAATTTCCCCTCTTTTTTAGGGATGTTATATGAATTTTTAAAAATTAAGTATGTTTATGTTTATTTTTGTTAGTTTATCAAAAGTTTATTTATGTATCTTTTTGTTAGTTTATCAAAAGTTTATGTGTTGTTTTCTCTCTTTCTCTCCTCCTAGGTTAGTTCTTCTGTTTGTCTTTATTTGCTCGTTTTGAACAAACAGTTTGATTTCTGTTTTTTTTTGCATGTCAATAAACTTGAGAAAAACGTACATTATTTTTTGCTTAAGCCAGTTATCAAAAATATATATTATGCTTGCCTTATGAACTTTAAGTTTATGAAAGAGAAGGAAAGTGATTAATAAAGATATATAATAATATTGATGTAGGGGTTCCCTGAGACATGAAAATTATTTCAAGGGTTCCGCAAGGGTAAAAAGGTTGAGAAACGCTGCACTAGAGGATGCATATAATCGCAACAGAGGGAATGCAGAAGACATTGACCAGGATGTTGCCTGGAATGGTGGATGTGGTTGTAATTGGATGAGATTGGATAGGCTGGGTTTATTCTCACTGGAATGTAGGAGGCTGTAGAGTGAGCCCACAAACGTTGAGACAATTATAGTGGGGAGTAAGAGGCGGTGTTTACAGTGGCACTTAATGTCCCAACCAGCATGAAGAAGAAGCCGGAGCACCAAAGGAAAACCCACACAGTCAAAGAGAGATCGTACAGACTGCAGTGGAGGCCGGGATCAGATCCTGGCCCGATTATGAGCTGTTAATTAACAGTACCGACAATCACTATAGGTCTAGGGCAGTGAATTTAACCATGCTCTATGAGAACCTTTCACAACTATATGTGATTGTGCCCTCAACTCAGTTGTCCACAGTGATCAAATTACAAGGACAGTGATCAGAATAAAAATTTGCCCATCTCTTGGTTAGATAGTTCTGTAAATGTAGGGTATCTTATATATTTTTGACTGTATGCAGTTCATGTGATGGTATTTAAAAAAAATAATTTGTGATAGTTATCACAACTAAGGCACATTTATCCTACTTTAAGAAGGGTCCTAACCCAATACATTGTTTGTCCATTGCCCTCTTCAAATGCTGCCTGGCCGCTCAGTTCCCCCAACTGTTTGTTCATTGTGCATTTAGCACAGTCGTTTGAAACGACAAAGATACATTGAGAGTAAGGTTTCTAAACTGACATAATGTGAATTAGCTATTGAAAATTATTCCAAGCAGAGGCAAATAGAAAGACAAATCGAAGGGGAAGTTGACAGGCGTATGAAGAGCAAAGGCTGTAGGATTGCACAGAAATAAGAAGGGATTGATGAGATTGCTCTGATCCTATCTTGTATGAACCCGCTGGGCCGAATGGCTTCTTTCTGTGTCCCCATAAGTACAGAACATAGGTCACCATGAACCCACAGTGTGAGAAGCTGCGATAGCAGAAAGAACAAAGAAGGTAGGGAAAAATTAAACAACGTGGAGAAAACATCTAACTGCATGTATCACTCGCAATAGATCATTCCCAGCACTGGCATTCCAGTCACATTGTTGCACAGAATACCTGTAAAAGTACTAGCGCACTTGTCATTCATCGTCAGGCTGATGCTTCAAATCCAGGCCAGCAAAATCCCTGCAATAAAACAGCACAAATCAGAATCAGTAGTCCAAGATAGAGCTGAAAAGTCAAGAGTTCTGTACCCGCTGTCTCATTCTCATTGGATCCAATTAAACTCTGAAGAATATTTCAAAAGCATCATGATCAAAAGAACATAGAAGCAAAGTAATATGACTCTTGGTGTCCATTCTTGCTCCGGATACCATATTAGTTTGCTTCCATGCTCTTTTGATCTCTTGGTCTCTGCATTAAGTCAAGTCAAGTCAATTTTATTTATATAGCACATTTAAAAAACAACTCTCGTTGGCCAAAGTGCTTTACATTGGTATAAGAATAGTATAACAAACAACAGTGGTTCATAAATTAAATACAAACATCACTACTCTACAAACAGCCCTCACACAGAGAACGTCAAGAAAGGCTTGGGAGTAGAGATGAGTTTTCAGTCTCAAATTAAAGGAGTCGATGGAGGGGGCAGTTCTGCTGGGAAGAGGGATGCTGTTCCACAGTCTAGGAGCTGCAACCGCAAAGGCGTGGTCGCCCGAGCTTATGCCTAGACCGCGGGATGTTCAGCAACCCGAAGCCAGCCGATCTGAGGGACCTGGAGGTGGTGTGGTGGGTGAGCAGACTTTTAATGTAGGTGGGGGCAAGCCCGTTGAGGGCTTTGTAGACATAAAGGAGGATCTTGAAATTTATTCGGAACCGCACAACCGCATAGTGGGGAGAGGCCAGGATCGGGGTGATGTGGTCGCTTTTTCGGGTGCCCGTCAGGAGTCATGCTGCGGCGTTTTGGACCAGTTGCAGGCGGGACAGGGAAGATTGGCTGATGCCAGTGTAAAGGGAGTTGCAGTAATCTAGGCGGGAGGAGATAAATGTGTAGGTGATCTTTTCGAGGTCATCAAACTGGAGGAATTGTTTTATTTTAGCTATCGTCCGAAGGGAGGCTTAGGCGGAGTCCATAAATATCATGGAATAAAAGCCAAACTGAGATGAGAGAAATGAGTCAGGTTCAGCACACAAAGACCAAAATTACTCAAGTAAGTTAATTACTGGATTTTTAGACATGGCCCAGGTGTAGCAGAATAGACAAGTATCACATATAGACAAAGAAATAAAGAGGAACAAAAACAGAAAATGCTGGGAATACTCTGCAGGTCGGGCAGCACTTGCAGAAAGATAAATGGTTAACTTTTCGAGTCTGGTATCCTTCATCCAAAATGAAAAAATAGGAAAAATAAGTTAGTTTTAGTTTAGTTTGTTATTGTCACCAAGTTATTACTTGGCGGCAATAACAAACTAAACTAAAACTGACTTATTTTTTATATTTTTTCATTTTGGATGCAAACTAACCTTTTTAGTTTTTCCACTGTGAAAGGTTAGTTTTCAGTCACAGATAAGGTGGAGGAGGGATAGGTTGAACAAGGGGAATATCTTTGAACAAATGAGTAAACACTGCAGTTAAAGAAAAGCACGGATGAGATTAAGTTTCTTGGCTTGTGTAATGTTTTGCTCGTGGGAAAGTCGTGGGACTGGCCCATACCCGACTATATAAATAATAAAAGAGAAACTGAGCCAAATGAACTAAAAGAAAAGGTCAGTCAGAAAGAAAGTGAGTTACCTGCAATTAGAGAATTTGGTAAGTGTAGAAGGCTGCAAACATGTTCATACAGAAGATGAGGTGCTTTAACTTAGCCTGTAATAGAGCAGGAGGCCAATGAAGAAAGGTAGGACTGAGAATGACGTGGAGAATTAAAGCATAAGACAACTGGAAGTTTAGGATCACTCCTGTGGATTGAACACAGCTGCTCCACAAAGTAATCACCCAACCTGCATTTGGTTGCTCCAAGATAAAGAAAACCAGATTGTGAAAACCTGAACACTAGGTTGGATGATGTGCAAGTGGATCATTGCTTCACCTGGAAAGACTGTTCCTGTTACTGAATGGTGACAGGTAGCCATAGGTGAAAGCACTGGCGATGTATCCCCTGCAGGTGCATTGGAAAGTGGTAGGTCGTCACAGAAGACCAAACCAAGGAATAGCAAAGGGAACGATCATTTCAAAACGCGGGAAGGGAAGGGAAGGGAAGGGAAGGGAAGGGAAGGGAAGGGAAGGGAAGGGAAGGGAAGGGAAGGGAAGGGAAGGGAAGGGAAGGGAAGGGAAGGGAAGGGAAGGGAAGGGAAGGGAAGGGAAGGGAAGGGAAGGGAAGGGAGTGTTTGGTGGTGGCATCACAATGAAGTTGACAGAAATGACAAAAGATGATCTGCTAAATGCAGAGGCTGGCGAGACTGGTGGTGAGGATCAGGGGAACTATGTTCTTGGTCCATCCAGGAGGAAAGGAGGTGATAGCCGTTGTGCAGGGAATAGAACGTAGAACAGTACAGCACAAGAATAGGCCCTTTGGCCCACGATGTCTGTGCTGAACATGGTGCCAAGATCATCACTTCTCTACCAGCACATAATCCATATCCTTCCATTCCCTGCACATCCATGTGCCTATCCAAAAGTCTTTTAAATGCCACTATTATATCTCTTTCAACGACCAACCTGGCAGTGCATTCCAGGCACTCACCACCCTTTGTGTAAAACACAATTGCCCTGCCCATCTCCTTTGCCACTTTGCCATTCTCACCTTAATGTTATGCCGTCTAGTATTTGGTTTCTCCATCCTGGGAAATGATTATGACTGTCTACCTTATCTATGCATCTCATCATTGTTTTTGCTTCCATCAGGTCTCTCTGCAACCTCTGGCATTCCAGAGAAAACAATCCAAGTCTGTCCAATGTCTTCCTGTATCTAATACCCCCCTAATCCAACCATCAGTCTGGTAAACATCCGCTGCACCCATTCCAAAGCCTCCACATCATTCCTGTAATGGGGCAACCAGAACTGCACATAATGCTCCAAATGCGATCTAGCCAAGGTCCTATGAAGCTGTATCACGATGATAACAAATAGACAAGATGTAATCAAGGGCTCTGACGCTATCACAAAGTGGAAAGTCAGTCAAGTAGAAGTAGATATTTCAGAGGCACTTGTGTGGAATATCCCATAATCACAGCAAACACGTTGGAAACAAAGGAACTGGGAGATTGAAATGTTGTAGATTGGAGCAAGAACAATTAGGGCAGCTATGGGGGTCTGTGTGCTTGCCTATCCCATGACATGGAGAGACCCATAACGAGAGGGGAAGAGTCATAGATGGATCGTGTGACGTTTGGAGCACAACTGACCACAAAGGGGATGAAATTATTGAGCTCTTTTCAAATTTAAAATGTGGGCCTGGTATTATATACAGAGGTTAATGTTCTCATATCCAAAAGTCTTTTAAATGCCACTACCGTATCTGATTCAACTACCAAGCCCAGCAGCACATTCCAGGCACTCATCACCCTCTGTAAAGATTTACTCTATTTGGATACAGTAAGGTGGCACAGTGGCGCAGCTAGAGAGCTGCTGCCTCACAGTGCCAAGACCAGAGTACAATCCTGACCTTGGGTGCTGTCCGTGTGTGGCTTGTACATTCTCTGTGATCAGCTGGGTTTCCTGTGGGTGTTCACATTTCCTAATCCCACATCTTCAGCACACATCTCAAAGATGTGCGGACTGATGGATTAATTGGCCACTATTAATTGTCCCGAGTATGTTGGCGAGTGGTAGATTCTTTGGGGAGTTGATGTGATGTGCTAAGAATAAAATAGGATTGGTGTAAATGGATGCTTAATGGTCAGCGCAGACTTGGTGGATTGGAGGTTGTTCAAGAAGGAACTGCAGATGCTGGGAAATCGAAGGTAGACAAAAGTGCTGGCGAAACTCAGCGGGTGAGGCAGCATCTATGGAGCGAAGGAAATAGGCAACGTTTCGGGCCAAAAGCGTTCTTCAGACTCAGTTTGAAGAAGGGTTTTGGCCCGAAACGTTGCCTATTTCCTTCGCTCCATAGATGCTGCCGCACCCCCTAGTGGATTGTAGGGCCTGTTTCTGTGCAGTATGACACTGTAATGCTATGCAGAATTGGAGATACAAGTTAGGCAGAATGCCAAGATACTGAGATTATAACTAGGAAATTGATAAAGTAACCAGAGATGGAGGTACCTGTACATTCGTCAGATCCAATGCCTGGTCAAAGGAAGACATAGGTCAGATGTAGTGTAAAGAAACAGATTGACAATGGGGGTGGGGTTAATAATTGTCCTATTATTAAATGGTTTGCAATGTGTGTAAAGACACAAAGGGCCCAGAACTCCTAAACAACATTTTTAGCCAGTCTACAAAGCCTAACAAAAGATTTTGTTTTAGGGAATGAAACTAGGCAGATGATATGAGTGTCATTTGGAGATAATTTTTTTGGTTGCGATCATAACTGAAGGAGGGTAAAATAGCAAGGTTTCTAAATTGGTTAAGGACAAATTCGCAAGACTAAAGCAGTATCACAAGCTGTCTGGAAATAATCACTTGAAGGTAAATCAGCCTCGGAGCAATCGGAGGCATTAAGGGAGGAGATTCAGGAATTTCAAAAGTCAATATATTCCCACAATTAGAGATCGGACCGTCTAATCTAGATTGGATAGCAAAATGAATAGAGGATGTAAAAGAGCGAAACTCATAAGACTGAGCAAGAGCATCATGCAGCAGAAAGCCTGGTTCAGTAGAGTGAAGGAGTGAAATTAAAAAAACTGATTAGAAAAACACAGAAGCCATAGGAAAAAAACTGGGAAGTAAGATTAGAGTAAGTTCAAAGATGCTTTATATACATAAAGAGCAGGTGTTAACTAGAAAAATACATGTTCATAAAGGTACCCGGTGTGTAAATGCAGAGGATGTGGGGAAGGTTTTTAATGAATATTTTACAGCAGTTTTCAAAGCAGAAACAGATGATGCTGAATTTACTGTTATGGAGGCTTGTATGAAATACCCAAAGTAATAAGTATAGTAAGAGAGGAAGAATTAAGTGGTTTATCGTCTTTTAAAGCAAATAAATACAGGGCTGCCCACATTGGGTGAGAGTTGGGAGTGAGAAATTGCGAGACCAAGCCCGAGGGAGCGTAGCCAGCGGGGGGAGGGGGGGGGGTGGGGCGGTGGGAGTAGGGTGTTCCCCCCCTCCCATTGGTACGGAACTTTTGCATTTTTTCGCTTGAAATTGTGTAATATGGTGCAAACTGTAGCGAGTCAATATATATGCTTTAAATTGGATTAGCTATGAATAAGGTTAGAGTAAATTACATTCCACAGTAGAGTCCAGGCTCTGATCCATACGTGCAACACATGAATGATCTTAGTGTATTCATGTATGGAAATCAGATTATAATCAAACACTTGGCCCATGTTGCCCAACCTGGGTCTCACTGCACACCTGGTTCTACTCCTGACCCTGACTCCAGTTGCATACCTTCTCTCATTCCTGTCCCTTAGTCCAGTCCTACACCTGCCCCCCTATTCTACCCTGATCATAGCTGCTTACCTGCTTGGGTTCCTAGTGCTGAACACACCCCTAGTCCCAGCTTTGACTGCACACTTTGTACTATTCCAGACCTTGACTCTGCATGCACACTTGGCCTTGCTCCTAGCCCCTCTACACTGACAATATATCTGGCCCACACATAAAGCCCCATATCTGACCCCCTGGACTTAACCTATTACTTTCAAGTCCACAGGTGCTTAACTAATGCAGTAGTCCTTTATGGGGCATTTTACAGACCAAATTATGGATAACAACATTTGCGACATTAATTGGCTTCCTTGATATCTAAAGGCCCTGTCTCACGGTGCGAGTTGACACACGACTGACCCAGAGTGACAGACTCGTGGTTGTGTACGATATTCCAAGTTGATGTGCAAGTGTTTGTGGCGAGTTCCCACGGGTATGGTAATCTGCGATGTTCCGAGATCGTCTCCAGAGTTACCAAGTTCCCCTCCCGTTTGCTCTTGAGTTACCAAGTTCCTCTCCCGCTCAGGGCGTGTGTTGTTGCTGCAGTCCGGGATTCGCATTTAAAGCACTCGGTTATCTTCAGCAGTTCAGGCGAGGACAGGTTTGGGGGGGGGGGGGGGCGAGGGATGGTGGAATTGGGAGAAGGCAAAGACTATGGGTGGGGAGGAGTGAGAGGGGGGGGCTAGGAACGGCATCTGCGAAACGGGTAGTCAACCTTTAGGGTCCCAGCCCGAAACATCCCTATACATTTTATGATTTCCCTCCAAAGATGCAGTCTCCCGTGGTTTGTTTGCACAACTCTCTTCCCTCTCTCTCCCAACATTGGGGGGGGGGGGGACGACAAGATAGTTTAAACGGACCTTACCCCCACTTCATGCTTCTGTTGCGCATAATTCAGCAGTAAAACCTCTCTTCCCCTTACCCAGCGACGCCCGATTCCTCGCACCCCCACAAGTTCACATCGACGAGGGAAGAATGAGCGGGGAGTCTGAAGAAGGGTCCCGACCCGAAACATCACCCATTCCTTCTCTCCAGAGGCGATGCCTGTCCCGCTGAGTTACTCCAGCATGTTTGTGTCTATCGTCGGTGTAAACCAGCATCTGCAGTTCCTTCCTACACACGGACAGTGAAGTGCCTCGGCCAAATTAGGAAAATTAGGATTCTCTGATGTGAAGGTAGTCTGGTTTGCATTTCTTACACTTGATCATATCCGAAACTAAAAGTATAGATAGACACAAAATGCTGGAGTAACTCGGCGGGACAGGCCGCATATCTGGAGAGAAGGAATGGGTGGCGTTTTGGGTAAGTCTGAAGAAGGGTCTCGACTCCATTCCTTCTCTCCAGAGATGCTGCCTGGTCCGCGAGTTACTCCAGCATTTTGTGTCTATTAAAGAGTTCCCACGGTAGACGCACGAATCACTAAACTTAACGCACGGGCCACTACGATATAACTCTGAGTTTAAATGTTTCAATTTTAAACTTGACCACGAAATTTGACTCGTGGAAAAAGTCAAACATGTGGACAAGTTGATCGCGCGAGTTCCGACGTTCCCGCTACGTTGGCTGTACGTGATCACCACGAGTGAAAACTCGGGGTCACTCGTGGGCCAACTCGCACCGTGAGACAGGGGTTTAACATGCTAGTCACTTTGTCAAAGAAGTCATCAATTGGTTAGACACAATTCCAATCCATAAAATTATACTCAGCTGTATAAGTATTCTGATACCATTTCTGTCATTTTCATAACAAACTGTCCTGAAGTCATCAGGTTAATTACAAACCACCAACCACCCCCATTTGAAGTCCACTATCTTCCACCGTTTCTACCCAGTGCCTGGTACTTACTTCCAGCAGCCACTGGTTGTCCTCAAGGATGCACCGAGCCGCAGCCTGATCCATGCCGGTCACCTGGGCGAATTTGGCACAGAGACTCTCACGGCAGCGGCGCAACGCTTCCGACGCATTGCACTGAGGCTGCTCCATGGCCGGAGCTGCAGTGAGCAACTCGCCAGCCCGGCAAACACTCGCTAGCCCCGCTCCCCGTCTGCATCTGTCCCCGTCGCTGCTTCTGCTTCCAACTCCCATGACCCATGCAGTTGATATGAGTTTTGAAATTTTCGTCGATCACAGAATTTCTCACGACAGAGCGTGAGAAATTTGTGATCAGCGTGAGAATTTGGCGAAATGTGTGATTCTCACACTCAGTGCATGGGAGTTGACAGCCCTGCCTCTCTATCCCCCTCTCTCCCCCCTCTCTTTCTCCCCCTCCCTCTCCTTCCCCCTCCCTCTCTCTCCCTCCCCCCCTCTTTCCCTCCCCCTCTCTCTCCCCCACTCTCTATGCCCCCCTCTCTCTCTCCCTCTCCCTCCCCTCTCTCCCTCTCCCTCTCCCCACCTTTCTTTCTCTCCCCTATCTCTCTCCCTCACACCTCACTCTCATCCCTCTCTCTTCCCTCTCCCCCCCTCTCTTACGCTCTCTCTTCTCTCACCCCCCCTCTCTCCCTCTATCTCTCCCCTCCCCCTCTCACTCCCCTCTCTCTCTCTTTCTCTCTCTCTCTCTCTCTCTATCTCTCCCTCCTCTCACCCCTTCTCTCTCCCCCTCTCACTCTCTCCCCTTCCCTCTCCTCTCACCCCCTCTCTCCCCTCTCTCTCCCTATCTCTTGTTCCCTCTCTCTCCCCTTCCCCTTCTCCCTCACACTCTCCCCTTTCTTTCCCCTAACTCTCCCTCCCCCTCACTCCCTCCCCCCTCTCTCTCACCTCTCTCTCTCACCTCTCTCTCTCACCTCTCTCTCTCACCTCTCTCTCTTCCCCATCCCTCTCTCTCCTCCTCTCTCTCCCCCCCTCTCTCTCCATTTCCCCCTCCTACCTCACTCTCCCCTTGCTCTGTCTCCCCTTTCTCTCTCTCCTCTCTCCTATTTCTCTTTGCCCCCCATCTCCCTCTCTTTCCCCCGTTTTTCCCTTTCCCCTCTCTCTCTTCCCTGTCACCCCTCTCTCTCTACCCCTCCACCCTCTCACTCTCCTCTCTCCCCATTCTCTCCCCCTCTGTCTCTCCCCTCTCTCTCCTCTCACCCCCTCTCTCTCTTCCCTGTCTCCTTCCCCTCTCTCTCCACCTCCCTTTCAGAGACTCTCGCGGCAGCGGCGCAACGCTTCCGACACCTCCGATCAGCCCGGGACTCTTGCACTGGGGCTGCTGCATGGCTGGAGATGCAGCGAGCGACTCGCAGGCCCCGCAAACACTCGGCAGACCCGCAAACACTCGCCGGTGCCGTTCGCGGCATCTGTCCCCAGCAAACACTCGGCAGGCCCGGCAAACACTCGCCAGCCCCGGATCCCCGTCCGCATCTGTTCCCGCCGCTACATCTGCTTCCATCCCTCCCTCAGCCCCGTCTCTCCAACACCCGCGGACCATGCAGTTTATCTGAGTTTTGAAATTTTCGTTGATCACAGAATTTCTCACCACACAGCGTGAGAAATTTCTGATCAGCGTGAGGGCGTGAGCGTTTCTTCAAAGCGTGAGAGTTGGCAGCCCTGTAAATAACCAGGCTCAGATAAAGTTGTTAACAGAAATAATGGAGAGAATTGCTGAGGTGCTGACAATTTTCAAGCCTCTCTGACTACAGGAATGGTCTCAGAACATTGAGGCCTATTAATGTTGTACCATTATCTATAAATAGAGGTAGAAATAAACCAAACAATTATAGGCTAGCTAGCTAGTTAAATGGAGGATGTATTATTGGAATCAATTCCAAGGGTTGTTATAAACCTTAATTTAGAAAGGCACAAATTAACCAAAAGCAGACATGTCAGGTTTGTTAAGAACAGGTCATGTCTGATTAATTATTGTATTTTTTGAGGAGATAAAAGGAGAGTCAACAAACCCACTCTATTCGATAATAGTCTATGGTTTTGACAAGACTTTGCACGGCAGACTGATCAATAATGCAAAAGGGATCCAAAAGAACATGGCAAATTGGATCCAAAATTGACTCAACGGCAGAAAACAAGGGGCGATGGTCGATGGGTTTTGTGACGGGAATGTTAATATTAGATTTCACAGGGTTCTGCATTCATTCCTTTGTCTTTTGAAATGTATATTAATAATTTAGGGCAGTTTGAGGAGTTTGGAAATTATATTAAAATTGATAATATGGTTGGAAGGAAGAAATAGATGTTTTGGTCACTTGGACAGAAAAGTAATTAAATGTAGGAATGTAGGATTTTTTTTTTTTAAATGTGCTGCAATGGCAATACACATTTCACTACATCAATTGGTGTATGTGACTAATAAAGAACCTTTGAAAGTGTGAAGTAATACAGTTGGAAATGCAACAATATAAGAGAACAAACAGAAATAGGGTACATTGCATGGAGGAACTTGGATTCTATGTCCCCAACACCATTACAAGGTAGCAGGTTAATGTTTATGGGATGCTTGCTTTTATTCGCCGAGGCACAGAATACAAGAACAAGCTAAATATGTATATAATGTGGAAGGTGGGGGGGGAAGTAAAGCGGGATTGTGGGAGAAATTAGTGCGCACCAAAGTGTGGCACAAGGAAGAGAGGGGGAGAACAGGGAAAGTGAGGGCCAATCGCTGACTATCTCTGACATCTCTCTCCCCCTTTTGGATCTCTCTGTCTCCATCAAAGAGGACAGACTATCGACTGACCTCCACTATAAACCCACTGACTCCAACAGTTATCTGGACTACACCTCTTCCATCACTGCCTCTTGCAGGGACACTATCCCTTACTATCAATTTCTCTGTCTCCACTGCATCTGCTCCCAAGATGAGGGTTTCCACTCTAGATTATCCAAGATGTCCTCTTCCTTTAGTAAACATGGTTTCCCCCTGCTGTTGTAGATGGATCCCTCAACCACGTCTGCTCTGTATCCCATGGTTCTGCTGTCGCTCCCCCTCCTCCTAGATGGAACAAGGATAGAGTTCCTCTGATCTCTATCTTTAACCCCATTCACTGACATTTGCACCACCTTAAACATGATCATTCACAACTTCCCTCTATGCTTTCCATGGAGACTATCCCTTTAACTCCTTGGTTTGCTCACCCCATCCCACTTAAACCACCCCTTCTGCAACCGCAGGAGATGTAGCACCTCTCCCTAAACTTCCTCCCACACATCCATCCAAGGATCTCAGCAGTCCTTCCAGGTGAGACAAATGTTCAGATGCCCCACCTCATCTACCACATTTGGTGCTCCCAATGTGACTTCCTTTACGTAGCATAGACTACTAGGCCACCATGTTGCAGAACACTCGGTCTGCCTAAGCCTGCTGGATTGCCTAGTTGCTAACCATTTTAACTCCACTTCTCATTCCCCTACCAACCTTTCTGGCCTGGGCCCCCTCCACTGCCAGACGCAAACTGGAGGAACAGCACTTTATATTCCACTTGGGTAGCTCACATCCCAATTGTTTGAACATTGAATTCTCCAACTTTAGGTAAGACCCCACCCCACACTTTTTTCCTCCCCTCTCTTCCTCATTTACCACCCAGATGTACACCCATTTCTCCTACTATCCTACCCCCATCCTCTTCCACTTATATCCCTTCCTCTGGCTTCACATTTCACTCCTCTCTTTATCTCACACCCTTTGTCTCCTTTTCATCTCTCGCCTTTGTCCACCTGTCTGTCAATGTAACCCTCCTTCACATGTATCCACCTATCACTTGTTCCATCCGCAGCTCTTTACTGGCCTGAAGAATCCAAAATGTCACTTGTCCATTCCCTCTGCAGATGCTACCTGACCCTTTAAGTTGCTCTATCTCTTGTGTTTAGTTCTAAACATAGTGCAGTAATAGAGATAGCTGCACATTGATTTAGGTAGACACAAAATGCTGGAGTAACTCAGCGGGACAGGCAGCATCTCTAGAGAGAAGGACTGGGTGACATTTCGGGTCATGACAATCCGATTTGCACTGATTTTGAAATGAAACGGGACATATTGAGAAAGTAGCAAAAATTATCAAAGCAAATAGTTTCACAAATAGAGACGTTGAGTATAAAAGCAAGGAAGTGATGCTGAACCTTATAAAGCTATGGTTAAACCATATCTAAAATACTGCATTCAGTTCTGGTCACCACATTTTGGAAGGATGCAGAGAAGATTTAGCAGACTGTTTTGAGGGATGAAGGATTTTAGCAACAAATATTCAACTAAATGCAGGAATCAGTGCAATGTAAATACTAGGATTAGAGAAATGGACAGAACACAATATCTGAAAACTGATTTCAGAGATTCAGATATAGTATTAAGATACATTAAAGATCTGGAAACTGAGAGCTTTCATGTGCAACAAGTACAGTGAAGTTGGATGAGTACAGAGAAACTTGGAGGCATAGATCAGAAACAGCATCTAGGGACAACATTTCTTACTGTATCAGGAGATGGATCGGGAAGGAGAGATTATGGACATGCATCAGGTATATTATCCACACTGAAGACATCACTTGGGAACAATTTGTAAAAAGTGAGGCTAAATAGATAATTCAAGATCAGTATTTAAAGACAAATCGGGGACACCAATCAGAGGCTGAAATGAGAGGTATGGCCAAGGACAGTAGCTAGAAGCTGTGATTAGTACATGGATCAGTTGCAGGAAATGGAAACATAATAGAAAACTGGGCTCGGCAGTCCCCATAGAGTGATGAAGACAGGCTTTGCATATAATCTTAGAAGACAGGTTAGAAACTTTACCTGAGTTAGACTCTTGATACCGTCCTTATGCTTTTCTTCCAGTGTATCTGCAGAATGAACATACAGATTTTGTTTGAAACTGTAAGAGATTTATTTTTTAGCAATTTTTCAATTTAAAGGCTGCCAATATCTCCTTGGAAATTAATAGTGCAAGCTGACATTGCAAGATCTTGCTTTAGCTAAAATCATGTGCCTGGAAGAAGTATCAAGTCCACCTCAAGACCTTGGAAAAACAATCCATTTGAAACCCTGTTTTTAGCCATTAAAAAATTTAACTATGGAATAAAGTAGCAGTAAAAAATTATATAATTATAATGTAGAGGGCCATTCATTTAACACTGAGGTAAGGCAAAATTATTTCTCGGTGGGTGGTGAATCTCTGGAATTCTCTGACCCAGATGAAGACAAGATTATTACATTTAAGGTGGAAATAGATAAATAGTTGAAAGATCAAGGAATTGAGGGTTATGGGGAACTGTCACAGAGGAGGAGTTGATACCAATATAGATCAGCCATGATCATATTAAATGGTGTGGCAGGCTTGAGGGGCCGAGCAATCAACTCCTGCCCTGTTTTCTTGTGTTCTGAATTATATCATTCATCCATTAACAAACTAAAACAAACAACAAGGGAAAACATCACATTAAAAGCTTACATGAGCAGTTCAATATTAACACAAGCCCTTTTGGATTGGAATCAAAGATAAGCAGATTAAACTGCAAATGAACAATGGAGGACTTTACAGAGATACTTGGGCACCCAGAGCTTTGGATAATGCTTCATCATGAGATCAAAATGAAACAGAGGAAGAAGTCTAATGATAAAATTCAATTCAATTCTTTGTTCCTGTAACCCCTTTCATAGCAGTTAACTTTTCATATTCTGACCTTTTCTTATGACAAAATAAACCATTCAGTCCATTAATGTCTATGCCCAGTCTCACAGTTACTGCCTGAAACATAAATATTGGACAACGGTGAATCAAATGTGTACGATATACAGAAGATTTGCCTATTTATTGAACAAATGAGGCAACATGGCCTCAAGTTATGCATGGACATAGGCGTGGAATTACAAATTCCTACACCGAACTTGCACATCGCTGCAGAAATAATCAACCCATTGATTTACAGAGGGGAGATGGGGTGACTTTAGGATGCAGCTTTTGTGCCATTGGTATCCTGAACAAACAACAATAAATTCCCTCATCTAACTTTCTGCTGGAGGAAAGGTTGCTCCTGCAGCAGCTGAAGAAAGGGGCTGAGGTTGCTCTGTGACCCAAAATGGGGCTTAGTCTTGAACAGCACCTTAAGCACCTTAACTCCTGCATCTTCTTGCGTATGGCGTGCACAGCCTAAGGTTGTAGGACAACTTGTTCTATTTGATCTTATTTGATTGTGCACACCAGGTTGAGTGCATTCGTCGAAACAGGGCGGACCACGTGAAGGTTGCAATCTCCCACCCCAGGAAGTCCTGCATCAATGTCCAGGACTCAGTTGACTGACCTCTCACAACCGAAACAATCTTCCTGGAGGCTGCATCAATTATGAGTTTTCTTCTCAATTCCCATTGACTTCACAGTTATCGGGGCACCTTGATGCTACACTCAGTCAACTACTTCCTTGAGGTGAAGGGACTCTCACCTCTGGAATTCTGGAGTCATTTGTACACATTTGGATCCAGGCTGTGACGTTCCTCAACTTCCAACAGAGAAGACTCATGTTCCTGTTCCTGAGCATCAACGAACAGGTCATTGCTAAATAACTGCCACCAGAAAGATTGCGAATTGCATCGTCCATTATTTACCAATTGAAAATGGGCAGATGGGATGACCATTAATGAGGACGTATGAATAATTTTCCACCCGAGGGATGCCAGATAGAGCTACATTGGAATTGTGCAGCTTAATTCTTAGTGGTTCTGGAGGATATGTTTTTAGCAAGGATGCATTTGGATTTATTCATCTTCTTTTCATCCAGAGATTGCAACTGCTTTTTGCTGCATGTTGTGAGATGTAAAGCACCTTCTCCAGCTCAACTCACTCCAGAATATTCTTCTCCTTCAACCTGTGAATACTTCCTATAGCTCTGGCCCACCTTTTACTTTGGGTCTCCAAGACCCTAGCCTCTATGATTTCTTCCCAAACCCTCATTCTTCTCTGTTGGAAGCTTGAAAGGGGTGGGAGATTGCAACCTTCACGTGATCCACCCTGTTTCGCCGAATGCAATCAACCTGGTTATGCACAAATGGAAGACCAAACAGAACACGTTGTCTTACAACTTCATGCTGTGCACGCCATACGCAAGAAGAAGAAGATTGAAAAAAAAAAAAACACTTTTGAGTATATGTCACCACCTCCAGAAGGGTGGCAGAATCAGGAAGGGTGTCATGAATGAATGGCTCGATTGTAATCATGCATTGTCTTTCTGCTCACTTGATAGCACACAACAAACGTTTTCACTGTACCTAGGTACACGTGACAATAAACTAAACTGAACTGAACTTATATATTGACAATATAGTTCCTGCACAAGGGAGCTGTGAAACTCCTCACTTATCTACAACCACACAAACTCTAAATTATACGTTCATGCTTTGGAGCAATTTTTATCCAATATTCCCAATCTTGATGAACAAAGCATTAAAAAAACATGTGATTAACAAGTTTCTAGATTGTATATGAACCGTTGTGTCTTGATCAAGAATCTGGAGAGTGTGGGTTGGGCCATTTCCTCCAAATCGAAGCTTTAGGTCTAACAGACAAGGCCCGATTATTTATTTTACACAAAACCATTGCTACTGGCCACAGTACCGGAGCCTGCATGAAAGCAGCATGGTACTATGGGAAGTTAAAACTGACTGCACTTTCTATACTTAGAGTGACAGGTTTTCCCATTACAATCAAATTATTCTGCAGTATCCATCCTACAATGAGAAAACCCAGCTGAATACAGAATAATATGGAACTGCAGATGCTAGAATCTTGAGCAAAACATGAAGTGCTGGAGTAACTGAAGAATTTGAAGAAGAGTCTTGATCGAAACATTGCCCATTCATTCCCTTCACAGATGCTGACTGGTCCACTGAATTACTTCAGCACTGTGCTTTGCAGAGAAGATAAGATGATACTCTAGAAAGGAAATCAGAGGTAAACAGAAGCTATGAAATGGGATTTCACAGCCAATATAAAATGAAACACACATAAATGGTGGATGGGATAGCTAAAGAAAGGTTGGGGATAACTGGGGACCAAATGGGATATCTTGTGCAAACTGTGAGCAAGGCTAAGTTACTAACTGAGTATTTTCAATGTATATTTTTTCAAGAAAAGGCAAGATAGTAATACTGGAGATAACAGGGAATGTAACAAGATAAGGAATAGATATGTACTCCTGGGAGCTCAGGAGTCGAAAGATCAGATAGGATGCACTTACGTATGTGTGCAGATAGAATAGTTTGGATTAATATTGTGAAACTCCTTAGAAATAATGATACTGCTTAAAGATTGCAAATGCTCCAGTCAATATGAGATGTGAACCCAGAAACTAAGGATGAACCTGTCTAACACTGTACAATCCAAGACAATATGAAAAAAATAATGGTCACTTGGAAGAAGTTAGACTAATAAATAAAACCTAACGTGGACGTATTAAAACAACATCTGGCAATCGTGATTTGGCCCTTTCATGAGATAATGGAGTTTGATGTGAGTAGCGTTGTTGACGTGCAAATAACTTTAAGAATCAACATTAGCAAAATCAAACCCCTCAAGGCTAAGGAATAGTGGCAATGGGGAAATGACACACTGGCCAATGTACAGACTGAATGCTATTGCTGATTCATTGCTTGGCAAATAGGAAGTTCGCCAGTATCAGGGATATGCTTTTTGTTTTAAAGTATTTATTAATGGTTTCGTCATGGGCGGATCAATCATAGTACAAACCCAATGAATGCAACCATGGCGGAGAATGGTAACAGACTAGATCAAGGTTGGGAATTTCTTATTGTATTTCTAATAAATACTAACAGCAATGATACACAAAACTGTTAATTCGAGCAAATAGGAAATCGGACAAATGGAAGATTTAAAATACATGTAAGATAAATTTTGGGATGCTTGGCTGGATTTGACAGGGGGACGGAAGCGCCGGTTGCCGGGGCTGCTCGGCTCCGGCGTGGGGAGCCTCCAACCCCGGGCGAAGCCGGTGATACCACCGCTGTCCTCCACGCACACGCACACACATCGCCGTGGCTTCTGATCACAACCGTCCTCTCCTCTCCTCTCCTCTCCCACCTTGCTTCATGCGGTGAGCGAGCGCCCTTCACCGGCGCGGATCATCCCTCTCGCCGAGCCGCTGCCCTTGTTGCCCACAGGTTGTCAACCAACAGAATCACTTCCGGGTGTAAACCTCGCACCTCACATCCGGCTCAGAGTCTCAGACCTTCCTTCACTGGTGTCAGCCGCCATGTTGAGAAGGGCAAGGCCACTGGAGATTCTGGAGCACAGAGCAAATGCTGCATTTTGTTAAACCATTCTAAAAGTGCTTCCTTTTATTCTGGGGCTGTTCCTACTAGTCATGTATTCGCCCACTGCTGAAAACATCCTCTCCACACCGATATAAACAGGACCAACAGTCCTGTTTATATCAACGGGTGGATGGTTGAAAGGGTCAAGAGCTTCAAATTCCTGGGCGTGCACATCTGTGAAGATCTTTCCTGGTCCGAGAACACAGATGCAATTTTTAAGAAAGCTCATCAGCGCCTCTACTTTTTGAGAAGATTACGGAGAGTTGGTCTGTCAAGGAGGACTCTCTCTAAAACTACAGTCACACTCCGCTAACTACACACAGACCATTCAGTAATCTATACACATCTTTCTTTACAATCTCTACATAAATATTATACAAACCTTTTAACTCATTGTACAAACCACACACATCCCACCCCATAAACTAAGCACATCCAACCCTCAAACTACACTTTCAAGGTCGCAAATCACACAGTAGCCAACCTTCCAAACGACTAAACCCAGTGGTGCAACGTGGAGTCAGCAATGGCTGCCTCGCCAACAGTCTGTCCCTTCCTTCTTTGTTGTTGTTTTTATTAGGTGTTAAATGTATATTTTAGTGTTATTTAACTTGTTTTGTGGGGGGGTGAGGGTAGGGTAAACTTTTTTTAAATCTTACCTCGATGGAGATGCGATTTTTTCCTGTGCCGTATGTCTCCGCATTGCGGCCTAACATCGAGGAGTTGGCGGCCTTTGCTGGAGACCAACTTCGAGAGCCCCAACTGCAGGAGCCTGTACGACTTACCATTGTGGAGCTCACGATCCCTGTTGGGGATCGACTTTGGATCTGCAACCGCAGTAGCCTGCGGACTTTAATATCGTGGAGCTGACGGTCTCTGGTTAGAAACCGACTTCGAGAGCTCAAAGCCGCAGGAGCTTTGACCGCTCCAATGCGGGTGCTTTGATCGCCCTGACGTGGCAGTTTCGATCACCCCGATGCGGGAGCTTTGATCACCCCGGCTGCAGATGGTTCGACTCACCCGATCGCGGCAGAATAAAGAGGAAGAATATTAGGCTTTATTGCCTTCCATCACAGTGATGAATGTGGGAATCCGCTGTGGTGGATGTTTATGTCAACCTTTGTGTGTTTTGTTGCTTTTTTTTTAGTATGGCTGTATGGTAATTCGATTTTCACTGTACCTTAATTGGTACATGTGACAATAAACTGACCTTTGAACCTTTACCCCAACAACTACAAAACCTATTTTTCAAATACAGGTACCACTCCCTGAAAATTACACACACATCTGAAAAATTCCATAAACCTTACAAACCATAAGAATTCCAGCCCACAAAAAAAACACATCAAATCCTACAGATTAGACTTTGTCCCTGCAAATATCATATCTCAGCACCACAAGCTACCCAACTGCCCCTTGCAAACTATACACAACACATCCCCAGCCAGTTACCCTCACCCCCCCAGAAAGTACACAAACTGTAAAATCTCTCGTTACAACGAGAAATGTCACGCTCCTTAAAATGCACGTGTTCTTTCCTTCAAAGTACACGCACCCATCCTACAATGTTCAAACACACCTCCAGAGATGCTGCCTGTCCTGCTGAGTTACTCCAGCAATTTATGTCTACCCTAAAGCTACCTTCAAACTAGGAACATGTTACCCTACAATTTACACAAATCTACCATACACACAGCAAATAAATGCCTTCCAATTTATGCAATTCACACACTCCTGCTTAGAATATTCAGAGAATTTATCAAACAATCCACATCAAACGTGGCATTACATGACTCCTAATGTATAAACTATACATGCCCAACCTTCAATTTACCTCCACCCATTCTACTAGCTATTCTATTGCTCTGTTATAAATTAAACATCCTCTTTACATACAAGCTACTTGCACTCAGCCAACAAACGTAACACTCTGACAGGACAGACCACACGTGCACATCCTTCAGTCCACACACATTCCACTCCATTAATTCCACATGCTATATTCCAAATGAATAACGTCTCTTCCTGCAAACCCACCTTTCAAATAGCTCACATCCTGCAATCTACACAGGAGACACAGACTGCAGATGCTGTAATCTGGAACAAAAAACTGCTGGAGGAACTCAGTGGAGTAACTCAGGACAGAGGCAGGCTGTCAACCTAAAACATTGACTAAACTTTTGCCTCCACAGATGCTGTCTCACCTGCTGAATTTCTCCAGCAGATTGTTTTTTATTACGATCTACACATGCAGTCTTGCAAATTACATATACAGTACATTTCCTTACAAAATAACACACCCTCCTCTACAAAGAATGCAAAATCTATCTTTTAATCCATTGACTCTTAATGCAACAAACCGCCTGCAGCATCCGATAAATGATACAGAAAGCATCCTTACACCCACCAACTCTACACACTGCCTTCAAACTACCACATCCTCCCAACTAACAGTTCACGGTACAAAAAAACTACATTCAAGGAAAGACCCTGGGAGTTCCTTGTGTGGAACTAAGTGTACACATTTAGCGATCACATTCAGGAGAAAGGCAACAAACTCATTTCATTGTTTTATTTTTATTGATGGGTTTGTGAAAGAACATGGTCACTCTGTTGCACGCGACACAAGCAACCTTGCTGTCTCTACCAGTTGACTTTAGCATCAGATGCAGGTTCTTGGTGTGAGCCACAGCTTCAAATCAGCGTTTCTAATCATTTCTTCTGGTGTTGTCATTGAACTTAGGATTTCTATTGAACAGTCAGAAGCTCGTCCTCCCCTGGAAAAGAGAAAGAAATGTTTACCTTTGGGCTCATCACAGTTTGGAGACAACAGTGTGGCTCCTTGGAGGATCCTCTTGGTGTCCGTGCATCCCTCTGAGTTCCTCTCAGTACCTCTAATGATACCGCCTGACCTCCACCACATACCCCATGAAGGATATCCACTTCCATTTCTTCCCTCAAACTTATAACCATACAACCATATAACAATTACAGCACGGAAACAGTTCATCTCAGCCCTTCTAGTCCGTGTCGAACACTTACTCTCACCTAGTCCCATCTACCTGCACTCAGACCATAACCCTCCATTCCTTTCCCGTCCATATACCTATCCAATTTATTTTTAAATGATAAAATCGAACCTGCTTCCACCACTTCCACTGGAAGCTCATTCCACACAGCTACCACTCTCTGAGTAAAGAGGTTCCCCCTCATGTTACCCCTAAACATTTGACCCTTAATTCTCAAATCATGTCCTCTTGTTTGAATCTTCCCTACTCTCAGTGGAAAAAGCTTATCCACGTCAACTCTGTCTATCCCTCTCATAATTTTAAAGACCTCTATCAAGTCCCCCCTTAACCTTCTGCACTCCAAAGAATAAAGACCTATCTTGTTCAACCTTTCTCTGTAACTTAGGTGCTGAAACCCAGGCAACATTCTGATAAATCTCCTCTGTACTCTCTCTACATCTTTCCTATAATTTGGCGACCAAAATTGTGCACCATATTCCAGACTTGGCCTCACCAATGCCTTGTACAATTTTAACATTACATCCCAACTTCTATACTCAATGCTCTGATTAATAAAGACCAGTATACCAAAAGCTTTCTTTACCACCCTATCTACATGAGATTCCACCTTCAGGGAACTATGCACAGTTATTCCTAGATCCCTCTGTTCTAATGCATTCCTCAATTCCGTACCATTTACCATGTACGTCCTATTATGATTTGTCCTACCAAGATGTAGCACCTCACACTTATCAGCATTAAACTCCATCTGCCATCTTTCAGCCCACTCTTCCAAATGGCTTAAATCTCTCTGTAGACTTTGAAAATCTACTTCATTATCCACAACACCACCTATCTTAGTATCATCTACATACTTACTAATCCAATTTACCACACCATCATCCAGACCATTGATGTATATGACAAACAACAGTGGACCCAACACAGATCCCTGAGGCACCCCACTAGTCACCGGCCCCAACCTGACTTGTGGGCCCACTCCAAACTTCAACCTCTTTCAACTTAAGGAGGGAAAAAAAAGGCCGTGAAACATCCCTGGCAGATGAAGAACAAAAGAGTATTTAGAACAAAAGAATGTTAAGAACAAAAGAGTAACTTGGGGAAAGTATGTCCCATTAGAATTAGTGCAGTAATCTGTGTGGAGCCACAAGAGATGGGCAAGCTCTTAAATAAATACTTCTTGGCTGTATCTCCCATGGTGAAGAACATGTACGCTAGGGAGTTCAAAGGATACCCTATAACATATTCAATTAGGGAAAATGAGGTGTTGGCGGTTTCATAATGGAAGCACATAAAGACAGCTAAATCCCCAGGGCCTGACCAAAGATATCTTAGGACGTTGTGGGAAACAAACAAGGGAGGAGATCTTTGCATCTTTGTCAGCCAGGGGTGAGGTACTGGAAGACTGGAGGTCAGCTAATGTTGTGCCATTAGTTAAGAAAGGCTGCAGGGAACTCAAGTCAGCGAGCCAAACATCTGTGGTGTGAATGTTATTGGAGGAGATTCTGAGAAGGCAGGATTTATTTGGATTTGGAAAGGCAAAGATTGATTAGTTAAGCACGACTTTCTGCATGGGAAATCATCTCATGAAAATGGCGTCATTTTTTTTAAGATGATCAAAAGGATTGATGAATGCAAAGTGATGCGCATTGATCGAGAGTTTGGGTTTAAGGTAGAGGGAAAAAGTTTAAAGGTATTTGAAGGGCACGTTTTCCACGCAGGGTAGTGGATGTACACTGTGTACAATTACAGTTTAAAAGACATTTGGACATGTGTGGCTAGAAAACCTTTCAAGGGATATTGGACAAATGCAAGCAAATGTATTTAGATTAGATAGGCATCTTGATTGGCCTGGACAAGTTGGGCTGAAGGGCCTGTATCCGTGCTGTATAACTGAGTAAACTGCTGAAAATAAAACAGAGGCAGGCATGTGGCGTGTGCTCCTGTTTGAGCACGTCCAAACCCATGCAACTGAAGCAATGAGATGAATCAGCTAAGAGTTATTATCAGCCAGAGTTTGTGGGAACAAGAGACTCAGGAACAATCTGTACCTTCTGGAATTGGATCACAATACTCTATGCACTCCTTCTCCGTGTAGAACCTGTTTCCGTTTCCTTCACACCCACCGTATTTGAAGGCGATGCATTTGCCATTAACAGAATCAAATGCCCAGAGGTTCATGCTCATTCTGCAAGAGCCAATTTCTATGGGCAATCTGCAGGCAGCTGTGACAGAAAGAGAGAAGAGGGACAAGAAGCAGCATTAGTGGCAGAGGTTAAACTGGTTCAAACTCTGGGAGTAGACCCTGTAACACCGATGCAATTCTGGTAGATTGTAACACCAGGTATTAATTGGTCCTAAACAGTTCCGTTATTCAAGACGATAACACAGCCTAATGCACTCTCCATTACTGAGACCACATGCCAGTTTTAGTTGGTGGTGGGGAAACTATTCCTTGGAGTACAGGAGGTCGAGGGATGATCTTTTAGAGGTGTATAAGATCATGAGTGTGTAGATACAGTAAATGCACAGTCTTTAACACAGAGTAGGATAATTAAGAAGCAGAGGACATAGGTTTTAAGTAAGGGAGGGGGGAAATTAATTAATTAGAAACACAAGGGCAACGTGTGGGTATATGGAATGAGCTGTTAGAAAAGGTAGTTGAAGGAGGTACCTTCACAACATTTAAAAGACATTTTGACAGAGAGGTACATGGTTTCGATATGTTTAAGATGAAGATGGGCCAAACACGGACAGATGAGACTTGTGTAAGTGGGGCATGTTGGTTGGCATGGGCAAGTTCGGCACACTGTATGATTCTATACTGGAGTAACTCAGCAGGTCGTGCACCATCTTTGGAGAACATGGATCGGTCTGAAGAAGGTTTGAGTCCCAACTCAAAACATTCCCTCTTCATGTTCTGCAGAGATGCTGCCTGACCCAATGAGTTACTCCAACACTTTGTATCTTCTTTGGGAGTCAATTATTGACTAACTCTGCTTTTATAGACACAGGAATGTGCATTCACAAATACCATGAGATGTTTACTAAAGGTAGCTGGTGCACAGTAAATTACCTACAGTCCGGCAGGTCTGCAAACATTGTTGTTCAGTGGCAAACCTATTCATGTTGCCGAGGCAGCCACCATAATTAAATGTTTCACAGGTCATCGAGGATTGGTTGAAGAAGAACATGGGTAAGCTCTGGAAGCACGCTCCAGAATCAGGAGCAAGATGGCAGGATTCTTGGTACAAAAGGGAAATCAATGTTAATATGGACAAATGTAGAAAACATACAAACCAAATCTCAGAGAATCAGGAAGCAGGTCATCTTAGCCCAAAAGTAAGGGTAGATCTACCCCTAGGATGGGTGCAGGATGGGTGCAGGAATAAAGATCTTCAGATACAAAATGAGACAGCAGAAGCTGGGCATGTTCTCCTTGAAGCCGAGTAGTTTAGGAGAGGTTTGATTGAGATCCCCTATAGTCAGAAATTGGTGGATTTTATCGTTGCTCCGATGTAACAAAGCTACATCAGAGCAATTACAAAAAACTTTGGGGATCTCTCTTCACAGTGGGAGACAAAAGGAACTTCCTAGAAATGTTCAGCTTCCAAAAGTCTAATGAAAAGGAGCAAGTATGCAAAATTACTAAAAACTGTTTGGAAATCTTTTAGGTCAGCGGGAAGAGGCGATCAGAGGTATTTTTACCCAGAGGGCGTTTGAAATCTGGCTCGCGCAGCCAGGATTCAGCAGTCTAAATACTGTACAGCTCCAGTGTTGTGAGTGTCCCAGCCTCCACTACCCCAGTGTGTATGGTACTATACATAGTGTGTACACGGCGATGCCACTAGTTCTGTTCCCAGTTCTGCAGCAAATACTGTTCAGATCTGGCACTCAGCCCATTTGCTGAGACATAGCAATACCCCGCACTGTGAACTGTGTGTGCCCAGTGCTGCAGCTGCCTGATGCTGCCTTGCATTTAATGTTCTACCTGTTGATTTACCCCATTCCTCTTCCGAGTCCTGCTGATTGCAGCAATTAGTGCGGTGGTTCACCCTTTGCTGAACCCAGTGCTGCACCCACCTTCATTTGCCTGAATGGCCCCAAACGCAGATCCTTCTGTGTCTTCGACTGTTCTCCTCGTACGAACCTTGCACAGAAAGAAGGAAAAAAACATTCTGATTGACTAGACACTGATCCTTGGAATAATCTAATGTAAACACTGCAAGTTCCTGAGGTAAAGGGAGATTTCACCTTTTTATGTTATAGAAACATAGAAACATAGGAAATAGGTGCAGGAGTAGACCATTCGGCCCTTCGAGCCTGCACCGCCATTCAATATGATCATGGCTGATCATATTGAGTATCCTGTACCTGCCTTCTCTCCATACCCCCTGGTCCATTTAGCCACAAGGGCCACATCTAACTCCCTCTTAAATATAGCCAATGAACTGGCCTCAACTACCTTCTGTGGCAGAGAATTCCAGAGTCTCACCACTCTCTGTGTGAAAAATGTTTTCCTCATCTCGGTCCTAAAGGAATTCCCCCTTATCCTTAGACTGTGACCCCTTGTTCTGGACCTCCCCAACATCGGGAACAATCTTCCTGCATCTAGCCTATCCAACCGCTTAAGAATTTTGTAAGTTTCTATAAGATCCCCCCTCAGTCTTCTAAATTCAAGCGAGTACAAGCCAAGTCTATCCAGTCTTTCCTCATATGAAAGTCCTGACATCCCAGGAATAAGTCTGGTGAACCTTCTCTGTACCCCCTCTATGGCAAAAATGTCTTTTCTCAGATTTGGAGACCAAAACTGTACGCAATACTCCAGGTGTGGTCTCACCAAAACCCTGTACAACTGCAGTAGAACCTCCATGCTCCTATACTCAAATCCTTTTGCTATGAATGCTAACATACCATTTGCTTTGTTCACTGCCTGCCACACCTGCATGCCTACTTTCAATGATTGGTGTACCATGACACCCAGGTCTCGTTGCATCTCCCCTTTTCCTAAGTTGCCACCATTAAGATAATAGTCTACCCTCCTGTTTTTGCCACCAAAGTGGATAACCGCACATGTATCCACATTATACTGCATCTGCCATGCTTTTGCCCACTCACCCAGCCTATCCAAGTCACCTTGCAGCCTCCTAGCATCCTCCTCACACCTAACACTACCCCCCAGCTTCATGTCATCCGCAAACTTGGAGATGCTGCATTCAATTCCCTCGTCCAAATCATTAATATATATTGTAAATAGCTGGGGTCCCAGCACTGAGCCTTGCGGTACCCCACTAGTCACTGCCTGCCATTCTGAAAAGGACCCATTTACTCCTATCCTTTGCTTCCTGTCTGCCAGCCAGTTCTCTATCCACATCAATACTGAACCCCCAATACCATGTGCTTTAAGTTTGTGTACTAATCTCTTATGTGGGACCTTGTCGAAAGCCTTCTGAAAGTCTAGATATAACACATCCACTGGTTCTCCCTTATCAACTGCTAGTTACATCCTCAAAACATTCTATAAGATTCGTCAGACATGATTTACCTTTCGTAAATCCATGCTGACTTTGTCTAATGATTTCACCACTTTTCAAATGTACTGCTATCCCATCTTTTATAACTGACTCTAGCAGTTTCCCCACTACCGATGTTAGACTAACTGGTCTATAATTCCCCGTTTTCTCTCTTCCTCTTTTTTTTTAAAGTGGGGTTTCATTAGCTACCCTCAAATCCTCAGGAACAACTCCAGAATCTAAGGAGTTTTGAAAAATTATCACTAATGCATCCACTATTTCTGTGGCTACTTCCTTGAGTACTCTGGGATGCAGACTATCTGGCCCAGGGGTTTTATCGGCCTTTAATCCATTCAATTTACCCAACACCACTTCTCGGCTAACCTGGATTTCACTCAGTTCCTCCACCTTATTTGACCGCCGGTCCCCTGCTATTGCCAGCAGATTATTTATGTCTTCCTTAGTGAAGACAGAACCAAAGTAGTTATTCAATTGGTCTGCCATGTCCTTGTTCCCCATGATCAATTCACCTGTTTCTGACTGCAAGGGACCTACATTTGTTTTAACTAATCTCTTTCTCTTCATATATCTATAAAAACTTTTGCAGTAAGTTTTTATGTTCCCTGCCAGTTTTTTTTCATAATTTATTTTCCCTTTCCTAATTAAGCCCTTTGTCCTCCTCTGCTGAACTCTGAATTTCTCCCAGTCCTATGGTAGGCTGCTTTTTCTGGCTAATTTGTATGCTTCATCTTTTGTTATTATACTATCCCTGATTTCCCTTGTTATCCATGGGTGCACTACCTTCCCTGATTTATTCTTTTGCCAAACCAAGGCAGGTAGTGCATCCATGGATAACAAGGGAAATCAGGGATAGTATAAAAACAAAAGATGAAGCATACAAATTAGCCAGAAAAAGCAGCCTACCAGAGGACTGGGAGAAATATTTATCATTTAATTTTATATGGCTTCTTACTTCAAACTGTGGATGATTTTTTTAAATGGCAACAACTAGAGCTCTTCCTCCAGTGGGTTGTAAGCTGATGTTGCAACCATTCACTTCTATCACCTTACTCATCTGACGACTTAATCACTGGGTGGAATTCAGCTAACCCCAAATCTAGAATCAAAGTTTGGAGAAGGGTCCCGACCTGAAACGTCACCTATCCTTTTTCTCACGAGATGCTGCGTGACCCGCTGAGTTACTCCAGCACTTTGAATCTATCTCGAGAATCAAAGTAATGGCTTGACATTTCCCTGCATTATTAAACTCAATAGCTATTAATTCACTGCATGTGTACCGTTGGGACAATTGACCAACATTGCATTTTTCTGGAAATCATAAATCTAGCCTCATGCTAGTTTTGAACACACTTCAGGAGATTTAGAAATAAATTAATTAAGTATTGATCGTTGTGATGCACAACGATGGGGCTGGGTCTCAGTCTTGTTTGGTAGCTCATCTTGTATTATAGTTGTGATCTTTGGCAGACAAGCGCACTCAGTTGGCTGAAATAAATAAATAAACTTTCTAAAGGATGAAACACACTATCCACCTTTTCAGTAAGTTACAATATAACCCAATCAATTCTGTGCTGCCATTGGGCAGAAAATCACAACTCCCACTGACAGCCAACTCCTTTTCTATTTCTTCGTTTTATTCAGACTCATTTCTCTCCCTCCTCTGGTACCACCATTCCTCGTGGTTAAGGTTACTCAACCCTCTGTAACATTTTCCTGTCTTTCACATGCAGAATATGCTTGGTTATAGAATGATGCAGATTTATACTCCACAAGGAGGCTACTGCGTTCTTGCCAGAGAAAATTCGAACTCTTTTGGGATCTCACACATCCCAGTCCTTGCTCCTTATTCGGCAGGTTAGAGCCATCAGATGCTGACCCAGATGGAACTTCATATTCTAACAAAACCTATGTCCACCAGTGAGCGACCACTGTCATGTGAGCCTAATTCTAGTTCACCTTGATGAGAGTTCTTCATGATTTTGTGTCATTATTAACTGGCAGCTAACCAAATTTGGATTGTTTTCTCTGGAGCACCTGAAGTTGAGGGAAGACCAGATAGTGGTATATACATTTATGACAGGCATAAATAGGGTAGACAATCAGCACATTTTTTCCCAGGGTGGAAATGATAAAGACTAGAGGCCACAGCTTTAAGTTGAGAGGGGGAAGGTTTAAAGGAGATGTGTGGGGCATGTTGTTTTACATAGAGAGTTGTGGGTGCCTGGAATATGCTGCCATGGGTGGTGGTGGAGGCTGTTCCGATAGTGACATTTAAGAGGCTTTTGAGTATGGATATCCGGGGGAATTGAGGGAGTTGGATCATGTGCAGACAGATGAGATTATGTTCAGCAGAGACATTGTGGGCCGAGGGCCTGTTCCTCTGCTGATCTTTACTATGTTCTTCAGCCAACATCTGTGGAGCGAGAAGCACCGTCACTTATTCAGATATTGATGGGCAGCTAAGTGTTTCCAGCATTTTCTGTTCAGGGACAGGTTTCCAGCAGCTGAAATTTCTTGACCTTAAATTACATTTCCCTTTCTTCTGTTGGACAGAAAACAACTCCAGTCCAGTTCATTAATACTTACACCAGAGAATCTGGAAGTGAAGCTGTAACTTGTAATGTGGACAATTTTTGAGGTAAATTCATCATGAATGTATATAATGGGCTTCATTTTCAGTTGTGTGACCCAACCTCTTCAGTTGCTGTAACATGTGAAGGAAGGAACTAGAGATACTGGTTTGAAGAAGTGTCTCGACCCGAAACGTCTGCTAATCCTTTGCTCCAGAGATGCTGCCTGACCCACTGAGATGCTCCAGCTTTTTGTGTCTATCTTAAGTTGCTGTCATATTTAACTAACACAATACATAATTCATTGATCCATGCAAGATCACATTGTGTGTAATATTCATCAGTCATCAGTTAAGCACAATCAATGCCACTGTTCAACCCAAATTACAAGTTAAACTATTAACACCAGTCTCACAACTAGAGTATCAGAGTTATTATGTGTAGGATGGAACTGCAGATGCTGGTTCACACTGAAGATAGACGCAAAATGCTGGAGTAACTCAGCGAGACAGGCAGCATCGCTGGCTTGAAGGAATGGGTGATGTTTCGGGTCGAGACCCTTCTTCAGGATGACCCTTATTCCAGCAATTGGTGTCTATCTATCAGATTTATTACATTAACTTCAGCCGCTAAGCTAGAATTAGAAATATTAACAACAGCTCATCAAGCCAGTGTACTGGAGTTACCGCATCGATTTCTATCCCACAAGCCAGGATACCAGAGATACTGCATTAAATACTGTTCATAATACCAGTGTACTAGTTACAGAATCATGTAAGTTCCTGGGCACAACAGCATGGCAGTTACCGAATTAACTACAGACCCCTTTCCAATGTATCAAATTACTGAATTAATTACAATCTCGTAGTCCAGTGCACCAGTGATCATATTACCCATTGCCCAATGTGCCAGATTAGTACAAACACCATGCTTGCAATAATTACTGTCCTATATATAACTTTAACTGTTACAGAATTAACTTCAGTGACTAAGATCAGTGTTAAAGAATTAATTAGAATCTCCAAGACCAGTGTAGCAGAGTGACAGCATCACCTGCCCCTGGGTCCAATGTACTAGAACTACTGCACTAACTACATATTCTGGGAGTTTGTACCATAGTTACTGCATAAACAATAGACCCCTGCCCACTGTATGAGTTATTATTTTAACTACTGTCCCTGTGCTCAGTGCACTGGTGTTACAGCCCCTGTGCCCTGTATACCAGAGCCCACGTCAAGGATAACAGCGACCACATTAACTACAGCTCCCAAGCCTAGTGTACTAGAGTTACCTCATTAATGGCATACTCTGAGCCCAATGTACTAGAACTACTGCATTAATTACAGACTCTGAGACCTTCTTACATTGTTACTGTGTTAACTATAGACCCTGACCCAATGTAGGAGAGTTATTAAATTAGCTACTGTCCCTGTTCCCAGTGCACTAGAGTTTCAGCATTACCTACAAGCCCTTGTGCCCAGTGTACCACAGTTATATCTGACATGGATTACCTGATTTACATTCAAGTTTTCCAAAAACTGAAAATTAGCATTTGTTTTCATTGGGACAGCTGTTCCAGTCCCCAGCAACTGCACGGCACAGAGTAGCAACAGAGCACACCACATTTTCTTTGATTTGTTCCAAAATTGGACAGTAACGTGGAGCAGCTGAGAGTTATCAGGCAGCTGATGTCCCAATACCAGTGTGTGTTAAGTAGTGATTGCTAAAAGGTCCACTGTTTACTTTTTTTGCTATTCATTAATCCCATCTTGATGGAATTATTGAGAAACCAGCAGAACCCTTGAGGGGGTAGCTCAGCTGGTCTGAGTCTGTTTGGAATATGAATGGGGGAACGGGGTTATTAGGTGGTACTAGCTTGTTATTACTGATCTTCATTGAACAAGAGGATCAACCCTCGGTCAACAAGGAGTGGAGGAAGCACCAGCTCGCCGAAAAATCTGGAGCCAAAAGAATGAACTAGCTGAAGGAACTCGGCAAGTTAGGCAGCATCTGCGGAGGCAAAGGGACAGTCGATGTTTCGGGTCACGACTGTGCATCATGACTGCTGTCCCTTGTGTCACTGAAAAATCTTGAGATACAGCATTGTGATCCTGTAACATGGACTAATTGCATAAGCAACAAAAACAGCATGCAAATGGCAGCACAATCAGTCACACAGGCAATTGATCAAATCAGAGCTCTGCAGTTTGGCATTGAATAGTGGTGATCAATTAAACTGGAGAAGGAGGCTCTGAGAATATCCCCACCCTCAATGACGGCAGACCCCAAATTGCTAAAGAAATGGTTGAAGCATTTGCAACTATGTTAAACCCAGAAGTATCATGGAACGTAGACAAGTACAGCACAGGAAGGGGCATCCCGTGAGATGCATGCCATCGCAGAAGCCATTCTCCAATCACTTTGATTCACTCCATTGTAATGTCAAGAAATGCCGATAAAAGCTAGATATTGCAAATAGCTCACCAGACAGCAATGCTGGTAGTCACCCATTCCTTCTCTCCAGAGATGCTGCCTGACCCGCTGAGTTACTCCAGTATTTTGTGTTAATGTTGGTAATCAAACAGTTCCGCTCCTGTTCCCAAAATTGGACAAATCTCTCGTGGCTAACTACAGCTAATCAGGCCGCTCTCAATGGAAGGCTTCATTGACAGTACTATAATTTGGGTTTCACCAGGATTATTCTGCTCCAGACTTCTTCACATCCAGATGTTGGCCAGAGCGCTGAATTCCAGAGGTGAGGTGAGAGTGGCTGCCCTTGACATTCGGGTGGCATTTGACTGTGTGGGAGCAAGGTGTCCTGAGAAAGCTTCAGTCAATGGGCATCAGAGCAAAAACAATCCAACGATTGGACTCCATCCTCACAATAAGGAAGATGATTGTGGTGTTTGAAAATGGTGGTCAATCTTCACAATTCCCGGTCATCACTGCAGGAGGTCCTTAGGACACTGTCCTTGGACCAACCATCTTCAGCGGCTTCATCCATGACCTTCCCACTATCATAAGGTTAGAAGTAAGGACGTTCATTGATGATTGCACATTGGGAACTCGTCAGCTAATGAAGCAGCCCATTCATTCAAGCAGTGAGAACACGACAATATGCAGGCATGGGTTGATGACTGGCAAATAACATTTGTGCAACAGAAGTGCCAATAACAACCAACTCCCCATGATATTTGATGGACCATGGCCAAGTCCCAGAACATCAATACTCTGGGTGTCGCCTCTTGACCAGAAAACATAAATTCACAGAAAGACAGCCACATAAAATCTGCAACTACAAGACCAGGTCAGAGGCTGAGTACCCAGCAGAGACTGACTCACCTCCTCAGTGTCCAAGCAATTCCAGTTCTGCAAGACACAAAGCCCTGGAATAACTCAGTGCATCAGGCAGCAGCTGTGGAGAGAATAGGTAGGCAACGTCGAATGTCGGGTTCCTTCTGTAGACAAATCCATTCCCCCCACAGATGCTGCCTGCCCCGTTGAGTTATTCCGGCACTTTGTGTTTTACTCAAGATTCCAGCACCTGCAGTTCCTTGTGTCTCCATGCAATACCCTCCAACTATTTGCATGTGTACAGCTCCAACAAATTTCAAGAAGCTCAACACCATCGAGGAAAGATCCGTTACATTGATTGTTACCACATTCCTCCCCTCCACCACAGGTGCTCCAAGCTTGCAGTGTGTACCGTCTACAAATGCACTGCGGTTACTCACCGAGATAGATTACTCCACAGCACTTCCCAAACTTGTGACCACATTCCCAAGAAAGATGGAAACAACAGGGCCACCAGATGAAGGATCCCCTTCCACACAGTATCATGAATTGGAAATACATTGTTGGTCCTTTATCACCACTGTGCTTACATCCGGGAACTCCCTCCCCAAGGAACATTTTCACCAGCAGCTCAAGAAGGTGATTCAACATATCCTCTCTAGGTCAATTAAGGATGGACAATAAATGCTGACCGTGCCAGTGATAGACAGGTCCGAAACACTTCTTTGCCTCAGAAAGGTTGTGAAATATTTCTCTTCACTTAACTTCTATTGTGAGCAGATGCAGGGTTTGACAACACAATCTCAAAAGTATTCTTCACTTTCTGATAACTGTCAGTAGACTACGGTATGGTTTCCCACTGTGTTAATACAATTATTTCCATTTAGCAGTGCTTTCTTGGAGTACCATATTGTGAAGTATTTCACGCAGTGTAATCAGAATAAAAGCTGCCCGTACCCATTGAATCTCGGCAAACAATATTCAAATATCAGCATCTGAATGTCTTATTAATGTACGATTGGGAAATTTTCTTGTAGATGAATTAGTCTTTTCACACGTTAGATGTGCAAGTGATTTCCTTGCAAATATCGCATTTTGTAACAAAGTGAATTTGCAGAGGCATCCAGAAGGCTGTGGAGGCCGTCAATGGATATTTGTATGGCAGAGGAGGATAGATTCTTGATTAGTACGAGTGTCAGAGGTTATGGGGAGAAGGCAGGAGATAGATCAGTCAAGATAGAATGGTGGCTTAGACTTGATGGGCCGATTGACCTAGTTCTGCTCCTATCACATATGACAATGACCTGAAGGAATGGATTGACAGTGGAATTGTGATTGAAAACTGGAGTAATCTGTTGAAAATCGATTATATACTTACAAATTGATGCTTCATCGTCTTAGTTGACCAAGAAGGTTCAGTCATTCATTAGGATCAGGTATGTAATGGGAATGGTTGCAAACACAGGGATTCCATGTGGTGTCTACAAACTCCTCAGAGAGGGCTAGTCGGTTTAGTGATAGTCCTACTTGTGAAGGTGTCAGGGCACTCCCTCCACCCCTCTCCTCTCTCCTGACCTCAGGTCAGCATAATCTGAGGTCGAAAAATGGATAATTCAGCCCACAAGGTATGGTACATTATGTTATCCACTTTGTGTTATTGGGAAGAAATAGGTTTAAGGATGTGAGAGTCGCATTCCTTTACACATAACCCGTTGCAAATGGCTATCATGTCATTAACCGGGTGTACATGATAGGGTCTCCTGGTGATCAACACAAACTATGCTGAGAACAGCAGGCAGCTGCTGTGGTTGAAAGTCATTGACTCCTGGTTTGTGCTCAATCGGTTAATGATTCGTTGAAAAAGAAGGATCACAAACAAGACTTTGAGCACAAACACGAAATTGGAACATCAAACTTCAGGGTTTGTTGAGAGGACTGATTCCCGTCCAGCAACCATTTTGAAATTCACTTAAACTGCAATCAGGGGCTGCCCTGAATGTGACCCAGGAACAAATCAGCAGCAAAATCAGCTCTGACAACACATGCAAGGAAAATAAAACATTCCATAAAAGCAAAGTTGAAATGAATAACTGCTCACAGCACAGCGGTAAAGTTGCTGCCTTACAGCGCAGTGACCTAGGTTCAGCCTGTTCGAGCAGGGTGCTGTCTAAACGGAGTTTGTACGTTCTCCTTGTGACCGCGTGGGTTTTCTCCAGGTACTCCGGTTTCCTCCCACATTACAAACATGTACAGGATAGTAAGTTAATTGGCTTCGATAAATTGTCCCTGGTGTGTAGGATGGTCAGTGCGGACTCGGTGGGCCGAAGGGCCTGTTTGCACGCTGTATCTCTGAAACTAAAACTTGCAGCAGCAGAGTAATGGAGAATGGGTTCAGGGTTTTCCCTCGCCGCGTACCAACCCACATCCTCGACTTGGTGCGGATCGATTCCAGTGACGAGTCTGGTTGATGTGGTGCTCACTATCTGGTGATGCCCTGTGATTGACTGCAGGGAGCTTCACACAAAGCCATGAGAACATCATTACATCTGCTGACCAAGTACATAACTGTGATAAAGTACACCACAGACATCCTGTTTTTTTCTGTGAGCAAGTAGGGAATTTCCACATTGTCGGGTGGATAATGCAACATTACTGGAGTAGCTCAACAAAAGGTACAGTGAGCTCAGGGGCAGGTCTTCAGTACTACAGCTGCGATCAAAATAGGAAATGAAGGCAGTCAGACGATAAGAGTAAGTGGGACCTCCCCTGCAAAAGCCCGAAAAGTCTGCTCTGTTGCGGTTTGCTCAAGAATCTATTATATTCTCCCATTAAACCCATCTTGCTGACCATATTAAACCAGGCGTGATCGTAAGTACATCGAAGACGTAAAGAGTCTTCAGGATAACATAATGACTGGACGTGAACATGGCAGGTGAAATACATAACGTGGAGTCATCCACTTTGGTGCATATAACAAGAGCAGAGTATTTGTTAAATGATGTGGGACTGGGTAGGGTAATTGCTCAAGGGATCTTGAGCATGCTTGCACACAAATCATTGTAGGCCAAAGGGCAAATGGTAATTTGGAATTAAATGATAAAAGGACACGTGCACTAATTTATCCCATTATCCCGCCCTCCCTTTCCCTTCATCCGTCCCCTTCCACCTACATCCCTTTTGCTGGCTTCACATTTCATGCCATCTCTCTCCTTATCTGATAGCCTTTTGCCTTCTTCCCATCCTCAGCCTTTATCCACCACATGCCAACCAGCCCACCCCCTGTCACCTGTATTCACCCATCAGTTGTGAGAGAAGGTGAGAGGTCAGTTACCCACAGAGGGCCAGCACACCAGCCGGCTCTCAATCTGTGGCAGAGGCCCTGGAGTAAACTCAAAGTCACTGCCACCAGTGAAGGACATTAATTTGTGCAAGAAGTTCAATGACCATCAAGTTTGGTGGAGGTCAGTGAGTAAATCATCAAGCTACTGCTCTCAATAACTGGCTCAAATACCGACCCATCACCCACCTAACAACAGCCTCTCCCAATCTCAACCCCCCACCCTAACATCCATGTGCCTGTTGTGGTTGACGACGAGTGTTTGCCTTGCCTCAGTCACTGCACACTTCCCACACGGCACTGTGGACAGAGTACTGACCAGTCTATACCTGAGGCAGCGCAGATGCAATTGATGGCCTTGATATGTTAATGTATAAGTCTCCTCCTTACATCCATCCTCTCACAGTCTCCTTTCACTTACAGGCCTCGCACTCTGCCGTCAAGCTCTCGGTCATTTACTTCAGATAGGAGGAGTAGGTCTGCAGGTCAGCATCGGTGCTGTTGTGCCCAGTGAATGGGCATCTAGCTCTGTGAGAGAATCGATGGAACTGTCTCCTGAAATTAGATGGCTGTGAACAGCTCCACATTGCGCCCGTCAGAGAGCGCAACAAGGTACAGCAAGAAGCAGTGGCCTGGAAACCGATGAGACATTGGAATATTCACTGCAACGGTGCTGTGTGGGGACCACACCAAGTAATCATGGATGCGCATGATGGTTAAGGTGACCCTGGGCTTTCAGCAGCATGTAACTGGTAGCAACTTGTGAACTTGACTTTGCAACAACTGACTGTGGCCTGGTCACTGAGACTGGCAGTTCCCATTTGGAATCACAGCTGAACGCACTGTGATGGTTGAGGGTGACTCTGTGTTAAGAGTGTTGCGATGCACACAGGAGCGAGCTGTCTGCTTCTCCAACTACAACAATAGACGTTGTAACCATTCATCAGAACTGGGAATGGGAGGAAACAAGGAGGTTTTAATTTGCAGAGTGGGCAGGCTGTAGACATACGTCTGAACAAGGGTCTCGACACGAAACGTCACTCATTCCTTCCCCAGAGACGATGCCACCTGTCCCGCTGAGTTACTCCAGCATTTTGTGTCTACCAGACTGTAGACATATATTGGTCAGAAAAATATCTCTGATCGAGTGAGGCCCGGACTGCCAAGGTGATAAGTTGTTGATGGGGATATCTGGTTGTTGGGTTAATGAGAAAGACAGAACACAAACAATGGATCATGCCAAAGAGGACATTCAGATGGATAAACAGCAGCAGGGCAGGCCAGTTCTAGTAGCTGAAGTTGATATTGAGTCTGGCTGGCTGCAAAATGTCCATATGGGAGGTAGATGAGCAGATGTTCTTCAAGCTTGCATCAAGCCTCATTCAAACAGTGCAGTAGGCCACAGACAGGGAGGTCAGAGGGGTAGTGGAATCATTTTGTCCATGGTCAACCAGGGGGAGCTTGGCACAAACACCCGCGTTACAAGAGAACCTGACGTTTAAGTCAATCTCTGAAATGCGTTAGATTTGGAACTTGCCTGTCTGTAAAGATCCCAAGGCGATAGCATGCCATTTTGTCTCAACTAAAAGTGCTGTTCCAGGTTCTCACAAGATCAAGAGGCAATACGAATATCAAAACATGAAGTGAGAGTCCTCCATTTCATCGACAAACACTGGGTGCTTAGAAACACACCCCTCAAATAAGCACGGAAAGCACCAATGAAAGTTTGTAGTTTCGTTTATTTTAGTTTTGTTTAGAGATACAGCGCGGACACAGGCCCTTCGGCCCACAGGGTCCATGCCGGCCAGCAATCCCCGCACACTAACACTACCCACACACACTAAGGACAATTTTTACATTTACCAAGCAAATTAACCTACAAACCTGTACGTCTTTAGAATGTGGGAGGAAACCGAAGAACTTGGAGAAAGCTCACGCAGGTCTCGGGGAGAACGTACAAACTCCGTACAGACAGCACCCGTAGTCGGGATCAAACCTGGGTCTCCGGTGCTGCATTCGCTGTAAGGCAGCAACTCCACCACTGCGCCACCGTGCCGCACTAAGCTTTAGAGTCTTCGGGTCATACAGCACAAGACACACCCTTTGGCTCAACGTGCCCATGCCAACCAAGATGTCCCATCTACGCGAATCCTACCTGCCCATGCTTGGTATATCCCTTTAAACCTTGCCAGTCCAGGTCGAGATTTGGAAGACCAAATGCAAGGCTTTTCATGCCAAAAGGATAGAAAAACAAGAAATAGAATAAATATTGTCTCCATTCCCTCTCCTTGCAGCACCATAAAAGGATCACTCACTCAGATTTTTTCTGCTCACTAAATCTGCTCAAAGCACTTTGGAGCCTCTCTGCATCCTCCTCGCAGTTCTCAATCACATCCACCTTCGTGTCGACTGCAGACTTGGAGACATTACATTTAATATCTTCATCCAAATCATTTATATTCTGAGTAGCTGTGGTTCTCAGCACCAATCTCCAGGGCACCCCACTTCCTGCCACTCAAAAAAGGACATGTTTATTCCTACTCTGTTTCCTGATGGCTGACCAGGTCCCCATCTATATCAACACTTTTCCGCCTGTCCCATGTGCTTCAACTTTGCACACTAAGCTGTTTTGTGGTATCTTATCGGAAGCTTTCTGAAAATCCAAATACACCATCCCCACTGGTTCTCCCCATCCATTAGACTAGATACATTCTCAAAATTCTTCCTGTAGATTTCTCAAGCATGATATCCCTTCGTAAATCCATGCTGCCTTTGCCGGATCCCACCACTGTGTCTATGGTGTCAAGTATCTTCCCACTATTAAGACCAACTGGTCTATTGTTCCCGTGTTTTTCTCTCTCCCTCCTATTTGAAATACTTGGGTTACTTAAGCTGCGTTCCAATCTGTGAAATCTCTGATGCCAAGTCTGAGGAATGTTGGAAAGTAACTGCCAATGCATCCATTATTACTAACGCTACTTCCTTAAGTGCTCTGAGATACAGATAGAGCCTTCAATTTTATGTTTTTATCAGATTAGTAAAAAGTCCATTGGTTGGTCAGTCCATTTCCGGGGAAGGAGAAGCGGAGCTTGATTTGGAAGAGGTGAGATGCTGGCTTTAGAGAGGTATTGCAATTGGAAGAGGACATTACGGGTGGTAAAACTGTTAGTGATGAAGCATGTACTTAGGGCTCCTCTCAGCTCCATTGCTCTGTTGAGCAACATAAGCTCCACCATCTTCCTTAGGGTTTACTTGAGGGTCATCATCATCAGATATGGGGAAGAGGCTACTCCAACATGCCAGAAGCAAACACTCCATCCAGCCCATGTCTAGAAAAAAGGACTAAAGTGTATTCTGATGCCAAACTTCCTTTCTCTCTCCGAGCGTTGAATTGTCAGACACGGAGATTGTCAGAGAAATTTGACCAAAGGACATCCTTACATGACAGGAAGGGACATGCGTTCTGTAAACATGGCGATGGACCACAAGAATAAAGAAGACAGACAGAATTTAATACCACGCTAAAGTTTATTTAATCAATTAGCAGGATGTTAGATCGCATCCATCAGTTTACGGGCAGAGTGAGCAAGGCTCAATGCTTCTGGCTTAAATGTTTCAAAAATCATCATCTGTTGAATAAAAAAAGGCACAACTCAAAATAATGAAGACAGTGATGCCACGAGGATTGGTGTTAATTAGGGGCACCTTTACTTGTTTACTGGAGTAAATGTATATGTATATGTGAGTATGTGTACATATACACACACTGGACTTTTTTTCTCTTTTATTATATTATTTACAGTGTACTCTGTTTACATATTCTGTTGTGCTGCTGAGTGATATTTCATTGTTCTATCTGGGACATTTGACAATAAAACACTCTTGGCTCTTGGTTGTTAGACATGCAGAAGAATAAATCAGAAATAATGGGGGCATATGGAGAGGTAATAGCCGTGGGATGAAGAGTGCTGCCAGGTGAGTCTTTGGCGACAGCTGGATAATATTTTGGGATGGAATTATGCAAAAACAGACGGCTTGGAAGTAAATTTGGAAGTAAACTATTTGTCAATGACCATTGACAAAAAGACTACGACAATTTACAAAAATGGAATTGATAATTTTGGAAGACAAACATTTCTGTCCTAAGGCTGCGTATAGAAACATAGAAACATAGAAATTAGGTGCAGGAGTAGGCCATTCGGCCCTTCGAGTCTGCACCGCCATTCAACATGATCATGGCTGATCATCCAACTCAGTATCCCATACCTGCCTTCTCTCCATACCCTCTGATCCCCTTAGCCACAAGGGCCACATCTAACTCCCTCTTAAATATAGCCAATGAACTGGCCTCAACTATCCTCTGTGGCAGAGAGTTCCAGAGACCCACCACTCTCTGTGTGAAAAAAGTCCTTCTCATCTCGGTCCTAAAGGATTTCCCCCTTATCCTTAAGCTGTGACCCCTTGTTCTGGACCTCCCCAACATCGGGAACAATCTTCCTGCATCTAGAAGCTGCCCGAGTGATTCAAACATGGACATGCAGGAATAATGATCATGACTTTGAGAAACAACATTAGGAGCAACAGCAAGGAATTTAAGGATTGTTTATGAGTGGGGGATTGCTTGTAAATTTGTAAAAATAATTAATTGCACTATGGTCAGCAATGTGGTGGAATAAGACAAATCGAGTGACAATGGGCACCCCTCAAAAAAAGCTCTGAAAGGGCAATATGTATATAGGAATAAAACTAAGGAAATGTAAATTCAAAGCAAAAGAAAGTCTTAGAGGAACCTTTCCCCAGTGGGATCTGGAAAGAGAATAGAGTGTCAAAGGGGCTGAACAAATGGCAGATATCAAAGTGGAAATCAAAACCAAAGTGTTTACTGGACTAACATTCTTCCTTCAACCAATATCAGCAAAACCAGCTTACTTGCTCAGTCGTGTAACTGGACATCTCTGTGTTCTGGTGGAATATCTGCTACATTTGTCGAAGTAACTACAAATTAATTAATTATTTGGCCGATGAGTGTTAGGCAGAGGTTTACAAGAATCTGAAGCAGCAGGTTCTGATATAGGCAACCTCCATGTTGTGGAGATGTAGCATTGCTGGAAAACAGACCACCTCACCATTTTCTGCAACATAAAGCCCAGCCCATGTGTCACGAAACAAGAGTTGAAAAAAACATATTTTGTGTTGAATTACTTACTTTTTTAATAGATATTCCCTAAGAGCAACTTTTATTGCGTATCACAAATTTTTGATTAGTTATTTGTGAATTTTGGAATGGTTGTAAAGTTCTGGGGGTCGTCTGTCCAAGAAAAGTAATAGTTTGGATACTTAAAGTACAAAGGACCAAATGGAACTGAGCTGCCCAATGAAGGTGGAATTTGGCAGCAACATAAGTGATTTATTTGGTAGTAAAAGGATTCACATGAGGAACCTTGTTCAATATTATGCAGCAACTCACCGAGTTGATGGAATTCATCGGCAGTCTCACAGAACCCTGAAAAAGAGTACATAAAGCCAACATTACACATCTCACACGGGTGGTGTCAGCTGCTTATCAGAATCCATTCACAAAGAATGTCACAACTCCAACTGCTGGCAGGTCGAATATAGAGAATGGGATGCAGGGGGGTGGGATGGAAGGAAGAGCTGTGGGGGGAATGGCAAGGAGAGCTGGGATAAAGGGGTGATGGAGAATAATGAGCAGGATTGAAGAGGAATATGAAGGACCAGTGAGACGGAGGGGTGAAATGTACAATGATGGGATGATGAAGTGGTGAGGAAGGTTCTCAAATGTGTCGAGGATAATTTTCCAAAGCAGTATGTTCCCAGTTTAACAAGGAAGGGGGCATTGCTGGATCTACATCTGAGGATTGAGGTGGGTAAAGTGCCACCCATTTTGGTGAGAGAACATATAGGGAAACGGTGATCAGAACATCATAAGATTTAGGTTAACCACAGAAAAGCAGAAGGAGAAAAACACAATAGGCATCAGAAATTGGAGGAAGGCTAGTTTTAACAGGACCAGAGTTGATCTGGCAGGTGAATAGCAACCAAGGTTGAAAGGCTTAGCAGAGCTGCCTTTGAGGAAGAGATGGTTCAGGTGCAGTTGATGCAGTGATAGATTTCCATGAAAAGCAAAGGAAAAGAAACATCTCCAGAATGGTGAATGGTGAAATAGATACACAGGAAGGTAAAGCAAACAAGGCTGTGTGTGACCTGTGTTGGGTTATTAACACCAATGAGGAGGAGGCTGATTACAAAGGAATCAGAGAGGTGAAAACTAAAATAGGAGAAACAAGGAGAGCAAATGAGGAAAGTCTGAAATGCTGTAAGAACGTACAGTAGCAGCATCTGTGGAAAGAGAAACCAGTCAACATTTCAAGTTGAACACCCTTCATGAGAACTACGATTCTGTGGTGGAGGGTGAGATCTCCTGGCACCCAAAGCTTTACTGCCTTCTAAAAGATGCCAGTCAATGCTCCTCACATAAATAACTAGCAAAGCAGATCAGAATCCAGCTGTGATGCAGCAGCTCAGCAGCTCTACTATCCGTGCCATTGTGCCACCCACCGTCCTTTCATCCCTAGGCACACCATCCAGCCCTTCCACACGTGTCCCCCTCCTCCCGTTTACCAACTTGCAGCTCCCTGATTTATTCTTCAATTTCCACTAATTGCTCTCCTTCTCGTTTCCATTTTGATTTATTGGTTTATTTATTGTTGTGTGTACCGAGATACAGTGAAAAGCTTTCTTGGTGAGCTATTCAGTCAAACCATTCTATACATGAGTCCAATCAAGCCCCAGACACAAGTACAACAGGTAGTGCAAAGACCAAAATACCAGAGTACAGAATACTGTGAAAGTGTTTTGTTGTTACCGTTTCAGAGAGAGTACAGACTTTAAAAAACACAATGTCTGCACTGAGGTAGGTTGGAAAATTTGGACAACACCCTAGCTTGTGGGAGGACCTATCCCAAGCAACTGTAGGTTCAACACTTGTCCTTTCAGCTCGCTCCCTTCTCACCATACTGGATCAAACACCCATTCCAGGCGAATCAATGCTCCAGTTTAACAGGCTGCATTCAGTGGTCTCTCTGCTGCAGAAATCGGTTATTCCTTAACTTCTGTTTATTCCAGTTCTGTTTATCTTACAACAGATGCTATCTGAACTGCTGGGTATCTCCGGGATTCCTCATTGTTGCTTCTACAAGTGAACATATATAGCTAGTTTATTTAAAAGACTGTCCTGACATTGGGATAATTCTGACCATAGTCAGGGAACTTGTAAATCAAAATTTCCGGGATGTTGTTGTCGAGAACAAGTTGGCGAAACTTCCTCTGTACAGTCTCGTTAATATTAGTGGTTCTCCCTGGAAAAAGAGAAAGAAACTGTTATGGAAGTTGAGCCTTTCAGTGATAATCACACAATCACACTGCCCAGTCCATTATCGGCTCTGACATTCCTTCCATCGAGGGGATTTATCGCAGTCGCTGCCTCAAAAAGACTGGCAGCATCATCAAGGACCCAACCATCCTTCAGGTAGAAGGTACAGGAGCCTGAACACTGCAACGACCAGGTTCAGGAATAGCTACTTCCCCAAAGCCATCAGGCTATCAAACCTGGCTTGGACAAAACTATGATCATTAATAACCCATTGTCTGTTATCTGTTATTTGCACTTTATCAGTTTATTTATTCATGTGTGTATGTATTTATATAATGATATATGGACTACTATATGGATATACTGTTTTGTAGTAAATGCCTACTATGTTCTGTGTGCCAATTTCATTGTCCTATCAGGGACACATGACAATAAACTCACTTGAACTTGAACTTGTCGCTGCACAGTACTTCTCCTGCACTTAACCAGTCCTGTAACTGCCTAAAGTGTGTTTTATGGGACAGCAGCATGTAAAGGACACTTAATCAGGTACATGGGTAGGAAAGGTTTAGAGGGATATGGGCCAAACTCTGGCAACAGAAACTAGCTTAGATGGAGCATCTTGATGGGTATGGACAAGTTGGACTAAAGGGCCTGTTTCCATGCTGTGTGATTCTATGACTGGGGCTACCATAAGGAGGCTTTACTCTGCATATTAAGCTGTGCCTCACTTTCAAGACAGTGGGAGTTTTGGCCTCGCGTCACGGCCAGCTTATACCTTTCACTGGGAGTTCACCATCTTGTATGTGTTGATGCCTCTCACCTCAATGAGAATACAGTTGTTTTAAATAATGAAGAGGAGTGATAGGCACACAATCGTGTGTATCCTAATTTCGGTTTAGTTTGGGCTTCAAATATTTCTGCTAATATAGGACCTGGGCATGCTTTACTTACCAAAGAGTTTGAGAGTGATTTTCCGTCTTTTCTGAAAAAAGACAATTGCATAATTGGTGTAGTCTGTTTCACTGATTACAAAGTTAGTAGTAAGCCCCCGATCTGCGGAGTGAAGCAAAAACACAATCTGAAGAAGGGTCTCGACCCAAAACGTCACCCATTCCTTCTCTCCAGTGATGCTGCCAGTCCCGCTGAGTTACTTCAGCATGTTGTGTCTACCGTCGACACAATTAGGATGTTGATTCCTGAAACAACTATGTGGGATAATAATCTTGAAACAGATTGCCAATTGTGTCTTTTTACTGAGCCACTCCTGGTCTCTCCTCCCTCGGAATGAATCAAGAATGCAGCATAGGCGACTATCCATACCCATTGATGCCTGCCCAGGTACTCCCACTCCCCATTACCTTCCACATTTCCTAGTAGGAAATTCCATGAAGGAATTATTCGCTGGGCTCCTCCCAACCTTGAGCCTATCAATACCTCTCCTAAAGCCAGGTACTGCAGTGGGTTCCAGATTGAAAATACACAAATGAATGGTCATGGGCTGTCACGGCAGTTCATGCACACGTCATTCTCCTATTTCAAGCCTATTTCAAATCTAATTAAGGTTTAGTGTAATTGGAGAAATGTAAGTTCTGGATAATAACATGGCCTTTACACCCCCACCTTGACATCATGCAAATAAGAAAACAAATGGAAGGAGTCAGCAATTTCAAGAGAGAGTAATGATCAATGGGAGTGTTAATTGTGAAGAGGGAACAAAGAATGTCAGAATCTTACAAGCAAGAGAGAGTTATATTAAAGGGGCTTGATGGGAGGAAGGATATTGTCAGGTTCTTGTACATTGGGGGAAGAAGTCAGCATTGGGCAATTGTGGAGGACAGTCATCACCGACAGGGGAAAATTAGATCAAATCCTTAAGGGGAGATGGAGAATAGGAGAGGATCAATGTCAGAGGAAGGAGGGTCAGCCCTACAATGAAACAGTATAAAATTAGTGTAGGAAGTGTGATGTAATTAAAGGGAAGGGGAAGATGTGATGTAATTAAAGTGAAGGGGGGGGGGATGTGATGTATATGTAATATAAATGCCATAAAGTAAAGGGGGAGATGTAATGTGATTAAAGGGAAGGGGGAGATGTGATGTAATTAAAGTGAAGGGGGAGATGTGATGTATAAGTAATATAAATGCCAGTGCCCCTTGAGGCCAAAAGCTGAAGCTGGCAAATGTGCCTGTGCCTCGTGACTGAGGTCAGGGTACCTTCAAGAAGTTTCCGTTGGTTGTTCAGATTACATCTTACTTACAAGAAGGCAGACATGTATTCATTGTGCTAGTCACAACAGGGCCTTACAGAGAACATTACAGGAAGGATCTGCAGATGCTGGTTTAAATCAAAGAGAGACACAAAATGCTGGAGCAACTCAGCGGGACAGGCAACAACTCTGGAGAGAAGGAATGGATGAAAGGAGGAACCAGTATCTTTAGGGTGTGGAGAGACAGCCATTGGAGCAAGGAGCAATGGGAGCAGTGGGATAGAGTCAGCCATAGATTAGTATTATCAGGGAGAAAGAGGGTGTGGATTAAGGCCCATATTGTGGTACGTCAGGCCCTGGATAGAGGTGGAGTCATTGATTTGAGTGACGGGGTGGGAAAGGGAGAGAGTGAATCTCAACAGGGAAGAGACTGTATCTCTTCTGGGGTGATCCGTGTCTCACAGGGCCTGTTTTTATGCAATACAACTCTATGAAACTCCAACCTGTGGAAAGAGAAAGAAAGCAGCTCATTAGAGGAAGTCAACCTTCATGTGATGGGCTTGAAGTGAGAATAAAGAAGGAAGGAGAAGAGAGTCAACACGTCAACAGTGAGGGGGAGAAACTCAGCCCTTCAGGCCCTGACGTATCTCGTGTTATGAAGGGAGGGAGTCAGTCAGGACGGAGCGGAGACAAAACACTCTCAGTGGATGTGTGCGAGAGCTGCAGTGGGACCAGTGCTTTCAGCGGAATTGGAGGGAATGGAAAGTTACAAAACAAGAACAAAGATTTCACAAACCTTTCCTTGAGAATCTCCCAGGTGTTGCAGCTATCTTGTAATCTTGTTTAATATCCCAACAGATCCCATCCCTGGGAGTGAGAAAAGAGAACACGCATTACATTTTGCCGCACGGCATGCTTAAAGCTGTGTTTTTTGTTAACCTCTGCAGTCAAAATCGTAGCCCAGCAAAGAAACTCCACTGAGTCCTCTTTATTTGACCCTGTGGTTCCCCCATTGGATAGACCTGGCTGCAGGAGGATCCTGTTCAGTTGGTCAACTGGGCACAGCCATGGCAGATTAAATTAAATCTTGTTAAGTGCAAGTTGATGCATTTTGTAAGGACTATTAAGAGTAGGATGTACATGATGAGTGGTAGGGCCCTAGAGAGTACTGAGGAACGGAGGGTCCTCAGTAAGGCCAAGGATCCCTGAAGGTGGCAACAAAGTTAGATAAGGTGGCGATGAGTGTATATGATTTTCATTAGCTGAGGCAGAGAATGTATGAGCAGAGAGGTTATTGTGTATCTAAATAAATCATTGGTTAGACCAAAGCTGGAGTACTGTATGCAATTCTGGTCATCTTACTGTAAGAAGGACATAATTGGAGATGGTACAGAGAAGATCCACCAAGGTTTTCCTTGGATGGAGCATTTCAGTAATGAGGAAAGACTGGATCGACAGGGCTAGTTTCACTTGGGATGCAGTAGGTTGAGATGCAAAATGATACGAGTTAAAAAAATGAGGGTATTATACGGTGCATAGTAAGAAACCTTTCTCCACAGCAGAGATGTCTATAATTGGAAGACATGGATTTAAGGTAAATGGCAGGAGGTTTAGAGGCAATTTGAGAAAGAATGTTTGCACTAACTGGTTAGCTGATGGAAGCAGAGATTCTCACATTTAGTAGGTAACTGAATGAGCACTTAAAATTCCATGAGAGAAGGCTATGGAACATGTGCTGGCACATAGGATTAGTATATTACTATTGTAAAGGATTAATGGTCAGCAGGATTGTTTCTGTGCTGTATGAATCTATGATTCTCTGAAGGTCGAATACTAAATCTGTCTGAGTGACTGGGAGACCATGGCCTGCTGATCAGGTTTGGTGGAGACAGGGGTCCAACTTTTGTCTAGTGGAAACAGGTAGTTTAGTTTAGATTTACAGCATGAAAACAGGCCCTTTGGGTTATTTTACAAAGGCCAATTACCTAAAAAACTGCAAGTGTTTGGAATGTTGGTTGAAATCAGTGCACCCAAAGAAAACCCTCGTGGTCACAGGGAGAATGTGCAAACTCCGTACAGACAGCACCTGTACGCAGGATCGAACCTGGATTTCTGGTGCTGTAGGCAGCAATTCTAGCGCTCCGACTGGTCCAGAGGGGGCAGGATGTCTGGGACTTGTATTATGGGAACAGGGGATCCAGTTCCTGTCCAGAGGGAGGAGGGGTCCAACTATTGTCCAGAGGGAGCAGGGGTCCAACTGGTCCATTGGGGAAAGGGGTCTACTTCCTGTCCAGAAAGAGCAGGGGGTCCTCTCAGTGAGAACATGAGTAATTGACCCTTGCTCTGTGATGCCAGCACAGCTCGTTTCCAGTTCAATGAAAGCAAAGTGACCGACTCCCAATGAAAGGGAGATTGGGAAATGGGCAGAAAGAATGTTTGTTTGCACTCACAGCTTGCTCAGTGTGTTGACACGCATGCCTTCAGTCTGACTGCTCACTTTGATAATGACGGCCTCCAGCCTGTGGTTATTTGTTGACAAATAGGAACATTTCGATGCAATGGCAAATAGGCGCCACACACCTGCAAGCTAAAGTAAAACATCACATCCTGCGGTGGCAATGGAGCAGCATTGAGGGTTAAACACAGAGCATGATACTCTTCACAAGTACTCCCACAGCAGTTAAAGCAATGGTCAGTGCGAATAAAATGCATTGCGTTATCTCAATTACCTTAAATTGTGTTCAGTCTTAGCTTCTGCAGTCTCCTCGTGCAACTGAAATTTCTCTGTCAATGTTGTTGCACTAACTGCCTCCATTTATGAAGCCAAGAATCCCAACTGGTGCTTGCTTTAATCATTGTCTCAACCTATCCTACCAACTTCAAAGGTTTCAATATAAATTATCTTAGGTCTGTTTCAGAATCCTTTGCAAAATTGTATAATTTAGTGTAAGCTGCCTCTTCCCATACAATCCACCAAAATACAACACTTCACATTTCTCTGCAATAATCTCTTGCCTGTCCACCCATTTCATCAGCCTCATAATCGGAGTTGCACAGTACGGAAACAGGCCCATCAGCACAACTTGATCATGATGCCCCATTGAAGCTTGTCTCGTTTGCCCACACTTGGTCCAAATCCCTTGAAACCTTTCCTATCCACGTATATGTCCATATGACTTTCAAATGTTATTAGACCCGCCTCAACTAGTTCCTGAAACACCTTGTTAAATATCTTCAACTTACTGGCAGCATTATTGTATCAGTCATCTGTAAAGGGTTAAAAGTACGTTGCTGCTGAGGGCACTGAGATGGAGGTTCACTTCACCAGCAAGACTGGATCTCCAATTGTACCACCATTAGGAAATAGTGTGGCTTAAAAATTGTGTTGTTACCTGCTGAACTTTAAGATTCTGCTGAGCCTGGATCGAGTCAATAGGATTCCGATTCTGTGTTCGCCGTCTCTCACCGCTGCAACCTGAAAGGAAAGTTAAACTTAAAGTGGTGAGGAAGATCAATCTGAGAGGCCCCATGGTCTGGAGGCAGGCAATGTATCTGTTGAGTGAGCTCTGTGGAATTTCCAGTACATAGAGCAGTATTTACAAGTGACAAGGTCATCTCTGGTTTATCATTAAAGAAACTGCAGCAGACAAGTTATGCTTGGACTAGTCAATTCTTCCTCTCCCAGGAATATCCTAATGTGGTCACTCCCCTCCAGCCCCACTACCCACCTTCTTCTCACCATAACCCCCAAGAATACCTACCTACCCTCTCACCTGTTATTCAACTCCAACTCCAATAGAAATGAATCCAGAACAACGGAAAGATGTCCTAAAAATGAAACTGGCACAACTGCATTAATGGTCGGCAGGGCCAGTTTCTGTAGTGTATGAATCTACGTTAGTATGAAAGAGCAAATGCATTTTTTCATGGAAAGAATAAGAGTTACAATTACTAATTACAGTTACTTGCAGAATTTACTAGGGGCAGTGCTCCTTCCATTTCTGTATTTTGGAAGTTGGTGGAATTGCAGATAGTGAAGACGATTGTCAAATGATACAGCTGGATATGGATTAGTGGGAAGTTTGGGCAGAGAAATGGCAGATGAAAGTGTAATCCAGACAAGTATGAGTCCTGAATGCCTGAAAGTGGAAATGCAAGTGGATAGGGTGGTAAAGAGGCATAAGGCATATTTGACTTCATCAGTTGGGCATTGAATATAAAAGTTGAGAATTCATGTTACTGCTGCATTAAACTATAGTTTGCCCATGTTTGGATATTGTGCGCAGTTCTGGTAGCCACACTACAGGAAGTGGAGACACTGGAAATATTGCAGAAGAGGTTCACAAGGGTGTCACTTGGATTTGAGAGTATTAGCTATAAGGTGAGGTTGGACAAACTTGGATTATTTTTATGGAGTGTTAGGGGCTGAGAGGTAACCTGATAGAAGTTTACAAAATTACAAGAGGGATAGGGTAACTAATCAGTGATTTTTTTCTCAGGATGGAAATACTAAAGGCCGTATATTTAAGGTGTGAGGGGAAAAGTTGAATGGAGATTTGAATTACAAAATTTAAATATTTTACTTTCCACCATGCCATGTGTTTTAAAAAGTCTATCAATTATTGTTCCTACTTTATTTTTCCAATTTCCATTGATATCTTCTCCTGTTGTTGAGACTTGCCTATTATTAACCTATTTTTTCTAGCCAAATGGAACTTCGAGTTCTTGAGCGTGGCTAGTTCTGTATACCTCTCCTGGACTCAGCACATCAATGCACTCATAAAGAAAGCCCATCAATGCCTCCACTTCCTTAGGAGTTAAGCGGATTTGGTATATCGACAAATGATCTTTTGAACTACAGGTCTACGGTAGAGAGCATATTGACTGGTTGCATGACGTCCTGTTTTGGCAGCTCGAACGGCCAGAAATAAAGCTGAAAACTGATGATGAATTGTATCCATCATGGATACAGAGGGGAGGGGGAGTGAATGGATGGACTTGATCAAGTTGCTTAAAATTGTGAATGGCATACATCTGGCAGACAGTGAAAACCTTTCGCCAACGAAAGATGTCCTTTATCAGAGAGCATAGGTTCAAGTTAAGGAGTGGAGGATTTAAGATCACGTCCAGTTTTGGTCTGGAGGCCAGTCTGATTAATGGGTTTTCATGTTTACTGAAGGGCAGTTCATTTTACCAACTGGAAGTCTGCTCACTCAGCATTGGACCATTGGATAATAAAAACACATATGACAAGCTGTTGTTCATAGACTACAGCGCACCATTTAACACCATCATCCCCTCCAAGCTGGTTACCAAGCTCACGGAACAGGGTCTCTGCACATCACTCTGCAAATGGAACCATGACTTTCTTCATCAACAGACCACGATCTGTACGGAATTGATAGTAACACTTCCTCCTCCATAACCATCAGCATGGGAGCACCTCAAAGCTGCATGTTCACCCCCCTGGTCTATTCACTCTATACTCATGACTGTGTAGACGGACACAGTTCAAACTCCATCGTCGCTGACGAAACCGATGTTGTTGGACGAAAAACAGATGACAATGAGACAAATTATAGGAGGGAGATAGAACGACTGACTAAATGGTACCAGAACTACAACCTTGCACTCGACATCAGTAAGACCAAGCAACTGATTGTGGGCTTTGGAAGAGTAAGGATGAGGATCCATAAAGCTGTCTTCATCAATGGGACGATGGTGGAGAGTCAAAAGCTTTAAATTCCTGGGTGTGCATTTCTTTGAAGATCTGTCCTGGACCCAGCACATGGATTCAATCATAAAGAAACCCCATCAATGCCTCTACTTTCTTAAAAGACAAGCTTAGCCACGCTCTCATTTCACTCCTGCCATCGGGAAGAAGATAAATAGGGGCCTGAAAAGGATGAAGTCCAGGTTCAGGAGCAACTTCTACAACCATCAGACTATTTAAACGCAGCAACCGCCAAATAGGCTCCGAATTATATAGATTTGGGAGCATATTTCTTTTGACTTTGCATTATTATTGTTCGTTTATTTGGTTATGTATCTGTTTATCTATATATATATATATATAATAATCCTTTTGTTTTATTATGCATTTTACAGACTACCATGTTTACTTATCTGTTGTGCTGCTGCAAGTATGAATTTAATTGTTAGTTTCATATGACAATAAAACACTCTTGACTCTTGTTTTATCAAATTTGTACAAACCGAGGGTTCGGTTTACTCATTGACGCTCGGGTTTACCGATTTATTCTCGGGGTTAGCTGCTGAGTCTCCGGTTCACCGACTGATTGTCCGATTTAATGACTGTTTCTCCGGTTTACCGGCCGATTAACCCGTGTACTGACTTATTGGCCGGTTTACCGACTGATTCCCGGGGCCGGGCCGGGCCTGTTCCACCAGGAACCGCCAGGCTGCCCGATCCTTTCCTCACAGTGGAGCCGGGAGCCGGCGACGGCGCCATCCACCGCCCGCGGCCACGTTCAGCTTCAGCCCCGGGAGAGCGGCGACCGACGCGCGATCCACGCCCGCGCCCCCGCCCCCGCCACGGCCCGGCGACAGGCGGCGGGTAAGGAGAGCCCGAGGCCCGGCGACGGCGGCGGCCGCTTGCGATAACAATCCCGGAGAGCCCCAGTTGCGGCTGGGCCGGGATGCGGGAGGGCTAAGCCTGGCCTGCGGACGGGGAGAGTAACAGGGCCTGGGAAGCGGGTGACAGGGCCCGGGGAGGGGGTGGTTGACGGGGCCCGGGGAGGGTGGTGGTTGACGGGGCCCGGGGAGGGTGGTGGTTGACGGGGCCCGGGGAGGGGGTGGTGGTGCCCGGGCGTGGTGGTGGTGGTGGTGGTGGCGGCACATGGAAAGTGAGTGAGAGAGTCCAGGACTCAGTTCGGATCTGGGCTTGAACGGATGATGGAACAGAGTGGGACAGTGTTGAGGTCCCAGGACCGGGGGTGGGGGGTTGACAGGTTCCCGGGATCGACGAGAATGGGGGGGGGGGGGGGGGTGGAGTGGTTATCAGGGCCCTGAAACCCTTGACAGGATTAGGATCAAGTCAAGATACTGGACCCAAGAGAGAGTAGTGACAGAGCCCAGGTGAAGGGCCTTACTTGGGTAGAGGGGGGTTGAGAGAGGGGGTTGGCTGAGCCCCAGAACCAAGCGGAGGGGAATGAAGGGATGGTGACAGTGATTTGGGAAGGGTGGGCGACAGGACAGGCCCTGATGAGGTGGTGACTGGTCAGTAGGTGTATGTGGTTCACTGCCAATTAATTATTTTTCCAAGTTGTGATGCTGCTTGTCTTGTATGGATATCTGGGGAGAGTTGGAACATATCGGGCAAATCTCGCAGCATAACCTGTTTCCCAAAGTTGCTTTGCTTGCTGATCTGCATTGCTGCCACCTCTGCAATGTTTTGCTTTAGAAATGTTTATCCTCCATTGGAATTCCTCCATGGACTTGCTTCTTATCTTCACTACTATCTCTTGAAGTTCTTCATCTTCAACATATGTGCTCTTTTCCACTTCTCTCTTCTTGATAATTAAAATCTAAAAGTAAAATACTGCATAGGCTAGAAATCTGAAACTAAACAGTTTGATCAAAGTCAGCAATCTGAAATGTTAGTAAAAAAGAAACTGCTGGAGGAACAGTGGGTCAGGCAGTACACAGAGAATGAAATGGACAGGGCGTTTTGGGCCGAGACTCTTCTTCAACTAAAATGTTACCTTTGGTTCTTTCTTCATGATTATTCCTTGATTGCTGGGTATTTATAACATTTTCTGTTTTTAATTGTAAATGTAATCATTTAATTTTTGGTCAATGTGTCATCAGTCATCAAAGTCCTGGGTTGTGGAATTCCCTCCATAAATCTTGGCCTCCTTTTCCTGGTCGCGCTCCCAAATAACTTTAAATAGCTCAGAGTTAAATTTGTTTCATAACATTGATGTAATAGACATTTGACTATTTCTTCTCATTAAAGGTCTAGTGTAATATTTATTATTATTGTTCTGTCGTTTGTGACACCATGCTCCTGAGAGGAAAGTGTGAACATGTGGGGCAGAAAGGATTTATGCTGTGATAAAATTTTTTAAAACATTTTCTCTTTGCTTTGTACCCATGTGTGCTCAGTAATGGCCTGTCCACATGTCCTCTTCATCAAATTTAACTGCATTTCAGCTTCCAGTCAACGTTTTGCAGCGTGACTTTGCTGAAATTCTTCATTGTGCTTTTTTGTGTACAGAAAGTAAAATATTAGAGAGGGTTTCTGTTTTTAGATGCTGGATAATTTCTGAGGAAGTCCTAAAGATGCTTTGTATTATCCTTCACTTGTATGTGATATCTCTGCCCACGATGCTGATTTTAATGTTTTCATCAGTGCACATGAGCTCAGAATGATACGATGGAAAGCGGGGGCACCCCCCTGCTGCCAGACACCATTCTCCTCGAAGTGTTCCAGAACCTGGAGCACCAGGATGTCCTCGCTGCTGGTGGCACCTGCACGCAGTGGTACGGAGTGTCTCGTGACGATTTTCTGTGGCGGGATCTCTTCTATCGCTATTACAATGTGAATCGATCGATTCCCCGACATCCAGGTTAGTCTCCAAATCGTTTTCTGGATCTGCTCAAGAGTGATCGCATTCTGAAGAATGTCATTATGTGCAAAGTGTTTTGGAATTCTATAACTTTTCAACTTTTTTCTGGTTTTTTTGGAGAAATTGCTCGTATGATACCGCACAGAAATGGTTTCTTCAGTCCAACCTGTCCATGCCGACCAAGATGCCTATATAAACTAATCATATTTGCCTGCTTTTGGCCCATTTCCCTCTAACCCTTTCCTATGCATGTACATGTCCAATATCTTTTAAACATTGAAATGTCATATTTCGCTTGGGTAATTTACACCCCAGTGGTATGAACATTAACTTCTCTAACTTCAGGTAGCCCTTGCTTTCTCTCTCCATCCCATTCCCAGTTCTCCCTCTAGTCTTACAGTCTCCACCTACTTGCTATCTTTGTCCCGCCCCCTCCCCTGACATCAGTGTGAAGAAGGGTCTCGACCCAAAACGTCGCCCATTCCTTCTCTCCAGAGATGCTGCCTCGCCCGCTGAGTTACTCCAGCATGTTGTATCTACCTTTGAAGTTAATTAGCTACTTTTCCGTTCACCAAATTAGTCGGGTCCTATTAAATACTGAGTTGATATCATGACCGCATGTCTCATTCAGGACTGATTAATCTCAGAGGGAGTGCCATGCATATTCTCCAGAATGATACCAAATGGATGATGATGGATTAAGTTACATTAACTTTTTCAGTTCCAGTATTTACATTTTTTAGAATAACTTGCTTACTGTATAAAGTGGACAAAGCAGTGACAGAGGGGTTAAAACACAGGTTACAATCATGTCAGTTGAAAAGTCTGTTTTAAAAATAGGAAGTGACATGTGAAGCCTTCTGCATACAATGTCAAAGTGATTGATATTGGTTTATTACCTCACGTGTTGAGATACAGTGAAAAACGTAGTTGGTGTAGACCGGAAGCTTGGAGATGAATTTGGTTGGCTTAAGGTAATAAAGGTGGAGCTATAGTTAATAAATAGGAGCTGACAAGGGTGTCCTTGTTGTCCACATATTCTGGAGATGAGTCTAGGGCTGGGGAGAAGGCATCTGCTCTAGATCTGATGCAGCGGTAGGTGCAATGCAGTGAATCAAGGCTGTCTGGGATGCTGAAGTTAAGTCATGGTGGGAAATGTAGATTGAAATGAGCCGTCGTCATTGGTAAAGAACATACAAAGGAGGCAAGTCCAGAATCAGGTGGAAATTCTAAGGGCAGATTATCATCAGTGGCAGGAAGGCAGCCCAGTTCTCTGGCACCCTGACATTGTTGCATAAGGCCACTTCTCGCCGTCACTGCTGAGTTATTTGAACGCTCCTTTTCCAACCCACTGGAGCGTTACTCTGGATGACATATCCAGTTTGTAGCAAATTAAAGTTAACTCAAAGGTTAGATTCAGGGAACCAAGTAATGGTAAATGTTTCATTGAACTATGTCTATCAAGAGTTAACAAAGCTATGCCCAGGACAATTTAACGCTAACATTTTGTCCCTTGTAGCTGCTACTTCGTGGCTGGGTGAGTTCCAGAGGCTGTATGATACAATTCCATGTGTGCAAGTGGCAACTTTGAAGGAACATCGAGACCAGGTCTTGCACGTCAGCTTTTCTCATAATGGGTACTTCTTTAGCTCCTGCTCCAAGGATTGTTTTGTCAAGGTAAGAATGCACTTGCTCTGAGAGTCCTGCCTCTCACTCTTTAAGTCCCTTCCCCATCGACTGGTCCTGGCTCCATCTGCTTCACCTCCCCACTGTCTATGACCAAGATGACCATTGTTAAGTTAAGATGGCGTCGCGTGCACAACGCGAGGCTCTGCGTCTCCGTAGTTTTAGCGAGATAGTTTTTTTTTTCCTATTTATACTTACCTTAGTTTTCGCCCGGAGCACTCGAGCGAAGACTCTGTACGGCCGTCAGGAGCTACTGGAGCTCGGACGTCTCTACGAACCGAGCACCAGAAGCCACAACTTTAAACTGCCGCCGGAGATCATCAGGTCACCGTGGTCTAGCGGACCCGCTCTCCCAACAGGTAGTGTCCGGAGGCGGCGCAGGGACCGCAAACAGCGACGTGGGAAACGCGGAGGCCACCGGGCTAGGCTGAGATCAGACCCGCACCAGCCAGCTCTGCCCAGCATCTTCCTCGCGAACGTCCGGTCCCTGGTGAGTAAAACCGACGAACTTCGGCTGCGCATCACCACACACAGACGGATCGCCGACTGCAACGCCATGGTCTTCACCGAGACATGGCTCACCGGCAACATTCCCGACAACGCTGTCGAGCTGGAGGGGCGCACTGTCTTCAGGGCCGACAGATCTGCGGAGGAATCCGGTAAGACCAAGGGCGGCGGACTGTGCATCTATGTGAACAACTCATGGTGCACAGACGCTGTCAGGATTGGTAGCCACTGCTCTGCTGACCTAGAATACCTGATGTTAAAGTGCAGGCCCTTCTATCTGCCCAGGGAATTCACATCGACTGTCATCACTGCAGTCTATGTACGCCCGGACGCTAATGCCAGGCTTGCAATGGAAGAGCTGCAAGCTGCTATCAGCAAACAACTAACTGCCCACCCAGAGGGGGCTTTTATTGTTGCTGGCGATTTTAACCACTCCAACCTAAAAACTGTGCTCCCCAGATTCCACCAACATGTCTCCTGCCCAACCAGAGGTAACAATATTTTGGACCTAGTATATACTAATATTACTGAAGCATACAAAGCCCTTCCCCTCCCCCACCTGGGACAGTCTGATCACCTCTCTTTGTTCCTGCTCCCCAAATACACACCTCTGATCAGACGTGAGAAACCTACCGCGAGGACAGTGAAGGTCTGGCCTGAGGGGGCTGTCTCTGTCTTACAGGAACAGTTTCAGCAAACAGACTGGAGTCTGTTTGCCACCCAGGCCACCTTTAACTCCCAAGTGGACATAAATTCATACACCTCAACTGTTCTGGACTACATAAGATTCTGCACTGATAACGTCACCACCCATAAAGTGATAAAGACCTTCCCTAATCAGAAGCCGTGGATGAGCAGGGAGGTCAGACTCCTGCTGAAGGCTCGAGACGCCGCTTTTAAATCTGGCGACGCTGAGGGATACAGCTCATCCAGGGCCAATCTGAAAAAGGGAATTAGGAATGCTAAACTCAACCACAAACAGCGGATTGAGGAGCATTTCCGAAACAACTCCGACCCCAGGCGCATGTGGCAAGGAATTAAGTCCATTGCCGACTACCATAAAATCAACACCCCCCCCCCCGGACAACGCCTCCCTTCCTAACGAGCTAAACCACTTCTATGCTCGCTTTGACCGGACCAAAAAACTCCCGCTATCAAAGTTGCTCCACCCCCAAATGAACAACCCCTCAGTCTCTCCACCTCTGCTGTACAAGATGCACTGAGCAAGGTGAATGAGCACAAAGCTGCCGGCCCCGATGGCATCCCCGGGCGGGTGCTCAGGGCATGTGCCGGACAACTATCCCTGGTCCTCACTGACATTTTCAATCTGTCACTGGCCCAGGGTGTCGTCCCCACTTGCCTCAAGACATCTACCATTGTGCCAGTGCCCAAACAATCAGCGACAGGGAGTCTCAACGACTACCGGCCAGTGGCACTCACCCCTGTCATCGCTAAGTGCTTTGAGCGGCTGATCCTGGCTCACCTCAAAGCCAGCCTCCCCCCCACACTGGACTCCCACCAATTTGCCTACCGGTCAAACAGGTCTACAGAGGACGCCATATCGACGGCCCTACACTCTGCCCTGACCCACCTGGACAGCAACAACACCTACATCAGGCTGCTGTTTATTGACTTCAGCTCTGCCTTTAACACTGTCATACCCGCTAGCTTGATCACCAAACTCAGCCGTCTTGGCATCTCCACCTCCCTCTGCAATTGGACACTGGATTTCCTCACTAACAGACCACAGTCTGTTAGGGTCAACAACCTCACCTCCTCCACTATAACACTGAACACCGGCGTGCCACAGGGCTGTGTGCTCAGCCCTCTCCTCTACTCCCTCTTCACACATGACTGCATCCCCAAGTATGGCTCCGACGCCATCATAAAATTTGCCGATGACACCACGGTGGTAGGACTGATCAGTGATAATGACGAATCACCCTACAGGGAGGAGGTCCAGCACCTGACTACCTGGTGTGCCAACAATAACCTCGTCAACTCCCAGAAGACGAAGGAAATAATTGTTGACTTTCGGAAGAACAGAGGGGGCAGACACACCCCCATCCGTATAAACGGGACTGAGGTGGAGCGGGTCTCCAACTACAAATTCCTCGGGGTACACATCTCGGAGGATCTGTCCTGGTCCCTCAACACCTCAAAGCTAATCAAAAAGGCACAGCAGCGCCTTTACTTCCTGAGGAGGCTCAAAAAAGCCCACCTGTCCCCCCAGATCCTGACGAACTTCTACCGCTGCACCATCGAAAGCATCCTGACCACCTGCTTTACGGTATGGTACAGCAGTTGCACCGTGGCAGACAGGAAGGCACTACAACGGGTGGTGAAAACCGCCCAGTACATCATCGGTGCCCCGCTCCCTGCCTTGGATGCCCTCCACCGAAAACGTTGCCTGAAGCGGGCCGGGAAGATCATCAAGGACCCCTCACACCCTAATCATGGACTGTTTGCGCTCCTCCCATCAGGGAGGCGGTACAGGAGCCTCAGGTCCCGCACCAGTAGGACGAAGAACAGCTTCTTCAACTACACCATCCGACTGCTGAACTCGGAGCCCAGCTGATAGATTTGTCTGTACCCTGTATTTATTTATTTTCCATATTGCTACCACTGCACTCTGTATTTATTTTTCTATATCGCTATCACTAAGAACGACGCTAAACTGCATTTCGTTGTACCTATACTTGTATTTGTGCAATGACATTAAACTTGAATTGAATTGAATTGAATTGAATGCTCTCTCGCTCTCTCGCTCTCTCGCTCTGTCTCCAACCCTCCCAACTCTCTCACTCCCACCCCCCCCCCCCCACCCCCCCCAGAAGCCCCCGGCTCTTCCTTGATCTTTGTCAGAACCTATTTTCTTGATCACTTTATTGTATTATCCTACCTATTCATCCTTTAATGGTCCATCGTCAAGAATTTCCATATACTTTAGTCCAGTAATAATCTGTGTGGTATACCAATGGCTACAAGTTGACACCTATGGTGGAAGGCTTTTATTGAAATATATTTAGAAGCCTCTAAAGATCCAAGTTAACTCTGCTTTTTCTCCTTTATTGGTTCCTGGGATGTGAATGTCACTGCTTAGTTTCACATTTCTGGCCCTTCCCCTCTTGCTGCTGTCATTGAGCTATTTCAAAGAGTAGTTGAGAGTCAATAATACTGCGGTGTGCCTTGGCCACACAGAAATCATATACTATATTCCCTTCCCTGAGATATGTTAGCATGCTGGATGGGTGTGTAAAAATCTGATTGTTTCATCATCCCTATTAATAATGCTAGCTTTTAATTTCTAATGTACTTAATTAAAATCCCTAGTGCACATGTAAGCTTAAAACTCAATGCCAACTTGGTCACAATGCCACCGGACCCCAAAGCTTATAAGGTGGTTCATAATGCTGCTTTGCAGGAACTCTTTCTGTTACTGTGTGTCTTCAAAAATGTTGTTCACTTTTTTTTCAGATATGGAACAATGATTTGGAAATTTCGGTGTTACACAGTGCTAATATGCGCCCCTACAATTGGAGCTACACCCAGTTTTCCCAATTCAATACTGAAGATACCCTCCTCCTTGTTTCTGGGGTCTATATTGGACCTCACAGCTCATCCTCTGGTGAAATCGCAGTCTTCAATCTAGGTAGCTAATATATATATTTTAATTACCTCTTGATCTCAAAACTAAAAGGAATGCAATCCAGGTTTCTGGCACCAATCCTCATGATTTAACTGTCTTGGCACTGATTTAGAATCAGAGCATTGGATAGAACCAATTAGGGCAGTGGATGAGAACAGAAACAGAACAGGAACTGGCTCTGAGAATTAGATACACAGCTGCGCATTGTTACTGCGCATGTTACTGCATTACACAGGTCCTGTACTCGTGGGTAGAAGTTTTTTGATGTACAATTGGGATTCAGTGTAGGTATGTTACAAAACGTACCTTCAGCAGCGCTGCAGTTCTGTCACTGGCCGTGTGCGCGACTTTGGCGCCTTTGGGGGGGGGGGGGGTGGGGGGTGTGGTTAACATGTGGTTTTCCCTTGCCATTCGGAATTATATTTTCTCGGAATGCGAGCTTTTGCTAAAGATTTGTTTTTAAATCGCCCAACTATTTCAACGCTGCAGTAAAATAAAAATTTGCTCCTAATGCCGTGTACGCCGACAACGGGGACGGATTTTACATAGGGGACAGGTAAATGAAAGCTGTTTATTTTTTCATATAAACATGCTTGTTTAGATGACCTTAATCAACATTTCGTGTTGCGAAACGGTGATTTATTCCCCATATGAACCGGCAGTATTTTTCCTGTCGATATGGGGTTTAAATTCACCGCAACGTTCCAATCCATCGAGTTCCAGAAAATCCCACTCGCAAGCTGATTTAAATGGCCATTAATTTACGGGCATTAAACACTAAATTCCTTCAATTTGGCCTATAAATTAATGACAATTAGATTTAAAAATCATGTTATATTGTGAATTCTTGTGTGAATGTTATTTGGACACTTAGGCTTTAAAGAAAATGTTAATATTTTCTTAAGAAATGGATAGATGTTTAGATCTAGTAATTGAATTTTGTAAATAGCTACAATTGGGTAACTAACTAATTATATGCTTTAATTTCAGGTCATCCAAGTAAGATTGTTTCATATTTGTTTCAAAATACTTCAATCTATAATAGCTGAACATTTCTTTCAGTTCTCTTAATTTTTAAGAAAGTTATGGGCTTTTTGACTGTCCTTGATCACAACTTTTGTGTTAAGTCAATGGAAAAGCAATAGGGAACAAGATGCTAATTTCCGAGCATGGAAACGGCCATACCTTTTTTAATACTGAAGATATGAAAGTGAATGAGGTGTCAAATTAAACTTCTTTTTATGCTTTATCTGATGGGATAAATCGCAGACTTGATTTTTTAAATCTCAAAATGTTGTAACATTGCTATTCAGTGCCAATGGGTACAAAGTTGTTGCTGTATCACGCTATACATGTTATGGAGAGTATGGGTATAAGACTACTGTATTGCAATACAGGACACTCGCTATTTTCCCCATAATTTAGAAATGGGTGCATTGCAGATAAAACCAGTATTTAATGTTGATTATTCAAATGCCGTGGCGTCACCTTCAATTGTTTCTGACCATTGGATGACAGTATTCTCACAGCACTGTTCAGTCTTGAGTTCCAAGATTTAAAGCAAGAAACAATGAGGCAATGGGCAATATATTTCCAGGTCAGCGTGGTTTATGGCTTGGAGGGAAACCTGCAGGTTTCGGGTGTTCCGATGTGCTTTCTGCCCATATCCAACTTTGTTGGAGATGTCGGATGTTTGGGAGGTGCAGTCAGAGCGGCACAGATACCATGCACTCTGTGGTGGTGACTGACTGTTCAGGAGCTGGATGAGAAGCCAGTCAAACAGCTGCTTTGTACTGGTTGATATTAAACCTCTTGAGAATCTTTGAAGCTACACTCATTCAGGTCAGTGGAGAATGTCCCAACACATTCCTGATTTATGCCTTGTGCATGTGGAAAGGCCCAGGAGTGTTAGGAGGTGAGTCACTTACCTCAGGGTATCCAGTGCACGTTGTTTATCTGGCTGGTCCAGTTAGCCTTTTGTCCAGTGGCAACCCCCAATATGTTATTGGTCAGGGAGTCAATATTGGTAATGCCTTCAAACGTGAAGGATGGTAGTGAATAGTGAACGTCTTGAAAACTGACAATAGTTATTCACATCAACATTATATCATCCTGTGTCATTAGGAAATAAATTTAAAGGCAAAGTAAAATGGCATTTGAAGAAATATGGATTCATAAATTATTTGCTGTAAGTTGTTACGATTTGGACTGCACTGCATGAGAGGTGTTGGAAGCAGGTTCAAAAGTAACATTCAAATAAGAATTGGATACTTAAAAAAAAAAAAATGTTAAGCTAAAGGGGAACGATCTGGGAGTGCAGTTGGACAACTGTTATGAACAGCCCCCTTTTGTGGGGTATAATTGTATAATTTCATGAACGCTGCATTTTCAACACACGCCCATTATTCCTACCTTTGCTCTCTACTTCCAGATGACTTCACATTGCTATCCCGAGTGAGGAATAAACCCTACGACGTCTTTGGCTGTTGGTTAAATGAAACGCATTTAATCTCTGGGAATCTGCACTGGATTGGTAACATGACATCTTGCTCAGTGCTCTGGTTAAACAAAGCCTATCAGGTGAATATACACCAGTTCTTGCCCACCATTAACATCTGAAACCAATCCTTGAGCCAAAATATAGATATGCTGGGGGATAGTGTACTCTGTTTTTTTGCTGCCGGACATGGGAGTCTGGTGAGAGAGAGAGAGAAAATGGGACGATCGCGAGGGTGTACCATACAGCAGTGATTCTCACTGCTGAGAGTCTGAAGGCTGTTATAGTTCCCTCTGTCTTATTCACCTCTGCCCCTCAGTTATGTAACATTCTCCCACGGCTCCATTCATTGTTGTTCTTTCCCTACCATCTGTCAATCTCTGCACCTCCTCCCCATACCATCACAACAACTTCATCTCTGGGTATCTGTGCAGTAGCTGCAGATTCACAGCTCCAGTGATCCAGTTTCAATCCTGACATTTTGAGTTGGGAGTTTTCTTCAAGAAATGTAGTCTGCCTATTTCCTTCCACAGATGCTACCTGGTCTGCTGAGTTCCTCCAGCAGTTTGTTTTTTTACGCCGATTACAACGACCTAGACTGTGTGTGGAATATTGTGTATGGGTCTCTGTTCATACTGCTATATTTGCGACATAGGGAGCACGTTTCAAATTCATCAGATTAATTCCTGGAAATTGGTGGGGGGGTGGGGGGGGGGGTTGTGTTGAGGTGAGATTAAGCAGCCTGGTCTGTAATCTTGAGTTAAAAGAACGAGAGATGAGCTCATTGAAATTTACCAAGTTGTTACTGGCCTTCTTCTTTTTGTGTCCATCTTGTTACAAATGTTGACCTCGCTGTCATCGTCAATCCTGGAAAGGACGCAAGCTTCGGGCGACAATCATTGGAAACCATCACTTGTCACAATAGATGATGGTGGTAGCTGAATTAGCTCAGAATACTTCCAGTTTCCAGCCCCGCGACGTGGACACTTCTGCTATGGGGCCGTTACTGACCTTGAACAGGGTAGATAATGTTTCTCCTGGCTAGGGTCTAAAAACAGCGGTTGTCTCAAAATAAGGCGTTGGCCATGTCAGGAAGGAGCTGAGATTAAATTACTCATACTTTCTTGCTAGGTACGTTCAAATCAGAGAGTGATGTTTTTTTTAATTTTATAATAATGGGGATTATGCAGGGGAATGGCACTGAGAAAAAAGGTCAAACATGATTTGTTGAACAATGGGGCAGCCATCTTCTTGTGTTTTTTCAATTGTATCCTTTCCCCTGACTACTCTTTTAGCCCTCCACATCATAGTTTACTGTGATAACCTGCAGGCCAGTCCAGATGAAGGGTCCCCGCCCAAAACTCCTTCCGTCCTTTTTCCCGAGAGAAACGCTGCCTGACCCGCTGAGCTTGTCCAGCAATTTTTTTTTGCTCCCGATTTCCGCATCTGCAGTCTCGTGTCTCCAGGACTCTGCTCCTGTCTCGTAGAAAAGTCAACTTCTCAAGTAGAATCACTACCACCCTCCTCTGTCTCTTTAAACTTTATCCTCCCCTTTGCATGTTCATAAACTGTTAAATCTCCATTAGTTTCCTGTTCGGCTGAGAGATTACTGCCATTAGATTAAGCTCTTTTTCTGTCCCGAATGTGTTAGTTGAGATGTTGGCAGCATTTCATTTCAAATGTTCGGGTGTCACAGCGGTGTTCCCTAGCTGGATGTGTATTTAAGTAGCAGTCGTTGTGTTTTATCATGTTTAACATTTCAGTCCCACTCTCTCCCTGCTAGGATATTGAATCAGAAAATATAAATGTGGTGAAGAGACTGTTCCAGCTGCAGAATCGCAATGCCAGCACCATTCGCACAGTGATGGTGGCGGACTGCAGCAGACACGACACTCCGGACCTTCTGCTGGGCCTCGAGCACCCAGCACTCAATTCATCCCCCTGGGTGTTTAACCTGGGCAGCGACAGCGAGGACGAATGTTGCAACAAACCGAAGCACAGCAGCGAGAGTGCGAATGAGGCAATGGCCGGAGTTCAGGATCGTGCAGAGCTGGAGCCAAACATGCCCTCTGAAGGTCTCCAGCCCCTGATGAATGAGAAGCAGTTGGAGGCACGAGTGGCAGAACTTTTTCTGCAGGCCAAGACGAAACCTGTGGACATTAACATCCTGTCAGAACATCAGGCAGATCAAAAAAAGTATTTGATCTTCACCACAGGAAGCCTTACCTACACTCCACACCAGATAGGTAGGTTCCAGGTGCCCCACCAATACCAAGACAAGGCCTATCCTATCACAATGTATTCAGCAGTGGTGTTGTCAGTCTTATAGGATATTGTAAACTATTGAAATCTCTATAACAACTAAAGAAGTGATATGTTTGTTGGCAACTAATGAGGTTTGGAGAGGATTCAATTAAAATTGATATTCGAGTATTAAATGCTTGAGGAAAGAAAAGGGAGTTGTTAAGGAGTGCATTAAGGAAATTAGGGAGGTTGAGGTCATAATGCCAGAGTTTAGGACCTTGGCAGTTGAAGGCACAGCTACCACTGGTGAAACAACTGGAGGGCAGAAATGGATCAAGATTAAAGTTTTCCTCTTGAGCTAAATTCAATATTCTGTTATATTGTGATCTCTTTTGCTTCAGAGATTTCTCATCATGAGATTATTAATGACTGTTCTATTACACAAGGCAAGATATAAAACAGAATATCAACTACAGCTACTGGAAATCTGAAAGAAGAAAAAATACTGGAGATGCTCAGCAGGTCAGGCAGCGTCTGCAGATAGTGAAACAGAATTAACCTTTAAAGTTGAAGAACCTTCATCAGTAGGTTTTAAAATAGCCTGCTCTCTGGTTCGTTTCGTGACCAGCTACTCCACGAAACAGGTTTGGACATGTGCTCTATCAAATTTAGAAAGAATTAGAGATGATGTGAGGAAAAGATAGGGATTCTGAAGAGGCTTGTAGGGGAGGGGAGGAAGACCTTAGCCATTTTAAGATTAGAGAATAGTTTATTCCCTGATACGATGGAGTCTTTCAAATTCGTAAGGGCTGTAGATGGTCTATCCTTCAGCATAGTTTTAAATTAGTCATGGAAAAGGGCAAAACTGGTCTAACCAACAATATTTCCCTTGTTAAAATGATGTTAGTTTCTAGTTGTTGAAGTTTTAGTACATTTCAGTGTTCAGGAAAGGACAGGCACGTTTTTTTTCTATCTCCTGTAGTCAAATCTGCGAAGAGATGTATCATTGTACAGGGATGGAAGGAATAAGGCCAGAGAAAAATACACCCAAGAAGATGGAAATTAGCAGTCACATTAAGATGGAACTTTATGGGACATACATGAAAGAAAATGCGCTTTGTATTTCTTGACATTTGTAACCCTCTGAATATAATTGCAGGTATTAAGCAAATATTGCCTCATCACATGGAAACAACAGGACCAGTTTTGGGGGAAGAACGGAGCTCCAACGAGTTCTTCGATCCTCTGGATCACACGATTGATGTCCACGGTCACATCATTGGGATGGGTCTGTCTCCAGACCACAGGTCAGTCCCTCGATCAGTCTGCACCATGGTTAGCCAGGTCCCGGTCTCCGATTGCCGGGAGTCGTGCCCAGCACCTGGGGAGCTGGACACGATTCCGCTCTTGGGTGTTAGTACAACTGTCATAGATCTGATCGTGGACTATGCTGCCTTTCAGGTATTTGTATGTAAACAGTCGTGCCTGGCCGAAGGGCTGCATCATCAGTGACCCCATGAACCCTCCACCCATTGCTGAGGAGATTGATATCCATGTATTTGATCTGAAGACGATGCAGGAAGTAACACAGACGCTGCGTGCACACACAGCGTACACTCCCAACGACGAGTGCTTCTTCATCTTTTTGGACGTCAGCAGGGATTACGTGGCCAGGTAAAGTATTGGATTCCTTTCAATTCTCGTCATCTTCAGTGTGTAGTTCCTGCTCGGTCTCCAATCAAGCTGCAGGAAGGATCTGACTCACAACTTAGCTGGATCATGGCCACGTATCCAGATATGGTAGTCTCTGCAAGGTCAATCATGTGGCAGGGTGGAGCATGCTGATTTAGGGCCAGCATGTATCCAAAAAGGAACTGCTATTAAGCTTACTGGGGGAAGATTGAGATTGATAACACTTCAAGGAGATGTGAAAACAAATTAAAGTGCCTTCAGGAGTAGTGTCAGTATTCTTTAATCTCACAATGTTTTACATTTCCTGTGGACTTTATCTTGGAGAGGTCCATCAGACATTAGATTTGTGGGGGGTATTGAAGGAGCAGGAGATGGGGTAAAACAACTCCTAACAGATTGGGTTTGTATGTAGGATTCTCTGACAATCCGTCATATGTGGAAACGAACTATATTTGGAACAATCTCCTGATGGATTGAATTCCTTATTGAGCGTATCGGGAACATTCCATGATAGAGAGTAGACTATTTGTCTGAGAACATGGTCTGTGATGGATTGGATTTTGCTGGGAATGATCCATGCCACACTTGATTCTAGGTATGGGGAAGGGTGTATGATGCTGGGTGATTAGATGGAGACACAATTGCAGATGCTGGAAACGTGAGCAAAGCCATATGTGCTGGAGGAACTCAATGGATTAGGCAGCATCTGTGAAAGCCATGGGCAACACTTTTAGTATCTGCACGGTTCGGGGAGGGGATGGGGCAAAAACTGGCAATTGATAAATAGATGCAGGTGAGGGAAGCAATAGGTAGATGAGTGGTAATAAGAAAGGATAGAATTGAAATGGCGACAAAAGGGTGCCAGATAAGTTGCATGTCAAAGGCTTGTGTTAGATGGGGCTTCCGTGAAGTATTAAAGTGAAAATTTGTGAGCTCAATGTGGCTTTTGACAGTTTACTGTCTCCATGTGCTTCTCCCACTAGTGGTGCTGAGGACCGGCATGGCTACATTTGGGACAGGCACTACAACATCTGCCTGGCAAAGTTACAGCATGAGGATGTGGTGAACTCGGTGGCCTTCAGCCCTATGGACCAGGAGATGCTGATCACAGCCAGCGACGACTGCACATTGAAGGTCTGGCGCTCGCCCCGCGTCCTGCGAATCATCAACACCAAGCCCAGTCGGAAGAAATTCTCCTTTTTTTGGCTCAATAGAAAGTGACCAGTGAATGGACAGGCAAAGCGAGGGGCTGTGAGGATGGTGGATAGAGAAGAGCTGCCTGTGAATACCCAACATCTGATTCTGCTTAGCCCATCCAAATGACTTCAAACCTTCAGGAAATTGGTGCGAGACGAGGGGAGAATAAGAAAATTCATTGAGTTTTATTCATTATCCTCCCAAGTTGCTCAAGTACGCAAGTATGGTACTAGTCAATCGGTGTTGAATGAAGACAAGTGCTTCTCACAAGCAACATCTGGACATTGACTTAATTTGCATGTCATCACAAATCAGCAGGTGGTACTTGCCAGCTGTTCTTCCTGAACTGGTGCCAGAACAAGGGTTCCTGTTCCCATAACAGCCTTACAGGTGGATCCTACGGCCAAACTAATTTGGTAGTTTGAAGAATAACTGAACAAACCCAATTCTCCAGGGCTGAAACTCTGCATTTAAAACTGGGTTTGCCTTCTTGATATTGTAATCTTAATCTAAAATGTACACTTGTTTGTTCATTCTAATTCCAGAATGTTCTCTACACAATAAACAGATTCACAAGGTGTTTCTGCTTAATGCAATAATTCACAGCTGTGAAGGTGGTGTTATATTCCGTCAAATATTCTGCCACAGCATACACTATCCCAACCTTTCACTGCCTGTTTCTACCTCCTAATCAATATTCACGAATAGCACTGCGCTGGTAGGCCTATCCTTTCTGCCTGCTCACTCCACTGAATTTATCCTTTCATTCTTCGACTCTTGTACCCCACTGTGTAATCCCATCGCACCTAATTTGGAATACCTTATATCCTTTCCATCATTTCAACAAGTTCCAATTCCCTGGCCTCCACCGCCTCATCTTTACCACGAATATCCAGACCTTGTGCACCTACATCCCCCACTAGGAAGGCTTTAAGATTATCTGCTTCTTTCTAGAATGTAAATCCAACCAGTTATCTTCTACACACTGGGGACACAAAATGCTGGAGAAACTCAGCGGTTGCAGCAGCATCTATGGAGCGAAGGAGATAAGCAACGTTTCGGGCCGAAACCCTTCTTCAGATTTTCTACACACTCCCCATTCCTGGTTGTGGCCAAAAACTAACACCAAGTACCTATTTACACTAATCCCATTTCATTCTGCACATCTGCTTATCACTGGCCCCAGATTTTACACAAGGGGTTAATCACAATGGCTAATTAACCTCCAAACCTGCGTGTCTTTTGTACGGTGGAGGAAATCCAGAGAGCATACAAACTACAGAGAAAACAGAGGTGGGGATTGAACCCAGGTTGCTGGAGCTATGAACCAGCAGCTCTACCTGCTGTGCTACTGTACTGCCTCCCTGTTCCCAGAACAAACTTTCGTACATCTGCATTAAATCATCATTATTTAAAATGCAAGACACAAACTTCACTGGCAAGACAGGCATTTATTGTCCATATCGAATTGGACTTGAGATAGTGTTGTTGAATCACTTTAAAGTCCTGTTATCCCTCTGGCAGAGTTTTTGTTCATGGAAAGTGAATTAAAGACTCATTCATCATGTGCCAAATGTGTAAGGCGTTCCAGTAAAAGAGGAATGTTAAAAAAAAAGCAAGCATACCTGTACCTGCATCTTTGATTAAAGTGAGTGGGGATATTTAAGAGCATGAAATATGAGCAGTGAAGAATATTCTCCAAATCCTATTACACACGAAAGCTGTGGGCAGCTGGCTATCTCCTACTTGTGATGTTAAATGTGAAAAACAAAAAATGCAGGTCAGCTCTCCAGAAACATTACCTTACAACAAACAACTAATGCATTCAGAATCCTCACACACCAATCACGTGCAAGTAAAAATTGGAAATTAGGGTCCATTTCTAAATCCAACCCATACCAATGTTCTATATTAGGTGAAGAATAAATCTTTACAAGGGTTTGGGCTAGTTTTCTGCTAACGTATTCTTAGTACATCAAAGCCTTCTGTCAACTGACATTATTAATTGCTTTCACCCTCCAACGAGACAGAACAGCAAAGATATTGAAGCATTTGAGAGTACATGTGGAATGTGTAGTTTCTTCCAAATAACTGAATCATAAGGTTTCACCCATGTTGAAGGAGACCACATACTCTGCAATTCCTGATTCACATCACTGTGCCCCCAGGTAGATAGAATCGACAGTGCTTTACAGAGCAGCTCCCTGGCCACTTCATGTGGGTTGAGTGAATTCTGCTCAACCTTTTCCTGTGGCAGACAGTGGGGAGATCACTCTGTAGTTACCATAATTGGGAATGATTTTATTTCTTGAAGGCAGTCATGATTATGGAATCTCCCAGCGTTCCACATTGTGGGTTTTGACCAACGTTCCACACCAAGTTGAGAACTCCAGCATGAAATCCATCTATTCTGTTGGCATTTTAGTTGATATATAACCTTTCGAACTTCTTCTCGGTCACTATCAGGAATAGCTGAATTGGCCAAACTGCTTTCGAATAGGTTGATGGGGTGACCTGATGGAAGATTTTATTTAGTGGAATAAATAGGTCAGACAGAAAAAAAAACACAATTGTGGGGAAGTCCAAACTACACCATAGATATACCTGCAGTAGAAATATGTTTTCTCATAGTGTGGAAATCGCTATCACATGGGTGTGAATTGAGTATAGCATACATGTTTTTTTCTTAAAGCGATGAATCAACAGATTAACAATAAGATAAGTGGTTAATGTTAGAGATGCAGTGAACTTGGGGACTGTAAGTAGATGGTAGATCACTGATTTGAGTATGTTTCCCCCCCATCTCGACACACCTCAAACTATAACAAAACCTAGAAAATTATTTTCTTCCAGACTTGGTTACTTGTTAGCATGATTATAGAGTAGCAAAATGAGAAACAAATGGCAAGTGTATTTAGGTATAGTGCCCTCCATAATGTTTGGGACAAACACCCATCATTTATTTATTTGCCTCTGTACTTCACCATTTGAGATTTGTTATAGAAAAAAAATCACATGTGGTTAAAGTGCACACTGTCAGATTTAACTAAAGGCCATTTTTATACATTTTGGTTTCACCATGTAGAAATTACAGCAATGTTTATACATAGTCCCCCCCCCCCCCCCATTTCAGGGCACCATAACGTTTGGGGCACAGTATTGTCATGTAAATAAAAGTAGTCATGTTTAGTATTTTGTTGCATATCTTTTGTGTACAATGACTGCTTGAAGTCTGCGATTCATGGACATCACCAGTTGCTCGGTGTTTTCTCTGGTGATGCTCTGCCAGGTCTGTATTACAGCCATTTTTAGCTTATGCTTGTTTTGGGGGCTAGTCCCCTTCAATTTTCTCTTCAGCATATAAAAAGGCATGCTCAATTGGGTTCAGATCAGATGATTGACTTGGCCTCTCAAGAAATTTACCATTTTTTTAGCTTTGAAAAACTCCTTTGTTTCTTCGGCTGTATGTTTGGGATCATTGTCTTAATGTAGAATGCACCGCCAGCCAATGAGTTTCCCGACATTTGTTTGAACTTGAGCTGATGGGAAGTGTTTATACACTTCTGAATTCATTATGCTACTACCATCCGCAGTTGTATCATCAATGAACATAAGTGAGCCTGTACCTTCAGTAGTCACACATGCCCAGGCCATAACACCCCCACCACCGTGTTTCACAGATGAGGTGGTATGCTTTGGATCTTGGGCAGTTTCTTCTCTCCTCCATACTTTGTTCTTGCCATCACTCTGATATAAGTTAATCTTCATCTCATCTGTCCACAAGAACTTTTTCCAGAACTGTGGTTGCTCTTTTAAGGTCTTTTTGGCAAACTGGAGGCAATAAACACACCTGAGCAATTACAAACATTATGGTGCCGGGTGTCCCAAACAAAATGCGGGGGGGGGGGGGGGGGGGGGGAAGATCACGTATAAACACAGCTGTAATTTCTGCATGGTGAAACCAAAATGTATAAAAATACCTTTTTAATAAAATCTGACAATGTGCATTTTAACCATATATGATTTTTTTTAATTACAAATCTCAAATTGTGGAGTACTGAGGCAAATAAATACATGGTGAGGTTTTGTCCCAAACATTATGAAGGGCAGTGTATGTAGCTACGAAAGCATACAATGTTCAAATGCCCACAATCATTTCACCATCTGAAGTATAGACAAAAAGTGAATTTGAAAACTCGGTGTGCATTGGGAGCTTTATGCTGCTGTGCATTTGACTGGCTAGAGGTAGGTGCAGCAGTGTTGATGCTGCTGTGTGTCTAAATAGCATGAGTAGAGTAGATTCTGGTTTTCACTGGATTATGGAATACGATTCATGTGGCATTAATAAGTCACATCAATCACTGAGATAATTCTTTTGTTTTCCTTCCTCAACTTGAAATTAGTTGTAGCTGAGAAAAGTCCACGCCAAACTTCCTTAAAAGGATTTATCTGTGACATGAATGTTACATAAGGGTGCATTGTGTATGGAATTCATCAAGCCAGCTCTGTGGACTTAGTCAATTTCTACCAATGCTTTCCATGTCAGTTGACTGGATTTTCAGACCATCAGGGATCTGACCCCATCAACGAGCTGATGCAGGAAAGCACTATCCTCAAACTGAGAGTTACACAAAAAGCTGGAGAAACTCAGCGGGTGCAGCAGCATCTAAAGAGCGAAGGAGATAGGCGACGTTTCGGGCTTCTTCAGACTGATGTTTTAAAATGGCATTGACAGAGTCCACATTACACACTGCTGCCAGTGTGGCCCATTCTTTGCAGGGCAGCATCTTCACTTCAACGGTGGAATACATTTGTAAACATGATGCTTTATTACTAATTATATTCATTGAGCAACAGCAATTATTAGCCCAGTCTTTCTCCTCAGTCAGCTGCCTCTTCTGGGTAGTACAATTACAAAAAAAATCAAATATTTCACCATATCACTCCTTCACGGAGTTGCATTAAATTATATCCTTGCTGCTGAATTCACAGTTAACAGATCTATATGTACATATCCTTCCTCCAATTATTTGTATACAAGACCCATTGTGTGAAAGCCACACAATGAACGGATATCAGAGCACAACAGACACCTGGACATATTGAAAAGCAAAAAACCTGCAGATTCTGAAAATCTGAAATAAAAACAAAAAACGCTGTCAACACTCAGTAGGTCGGGGGGGGGGGGGGGGGGGTTGGGTGTGTGTGGGGGGGGGGGGAAGAGAGAGAGAGAGAGAGAGAGAGAGAGAGAGAGAGAGGGGGGGGGGTTAGTGGTCGGGTTGACAACGTGGCTTCAGAACAAGGTAAATTAATCTGATCCAATAAAACGATGCAAATTCAAGATGTAACATCTTCTCATCTGACTGAGACGATCGCGGGCAACCCAACACCGAGCTCCAAACAACCTTGTGTAGATCTGGCGTAAGAGCAGAGAACGCTTGGGTCCTTGATGGATCTTACAACATCCGTTAGGTGTTTCCAGCATTTCCTGTTTAAACCTAATGAAATATCTGCTCTGCCCTCCGATAATTCCACCAACTATCAGCAAAAGGTGCAATGTTTTCCACAAACATCCACCATGCTCAGTCTTAACTTCCCTCAATTCCATAAAAACATGGACGGCACGGTGGCACAGCAGCAAAGTTGCTGCCTTACAGCGCTAGAGACCCGGGTTCAATCTTGACTAAGCGTGCTGTCTGTATGGAGACTGTATGTTAGCCTCGTGATCTCTTCTTCGGGAGCTCCTGTTTCCTCCCACACTCCAAAGATGTACAGGTTTGTAGGCTAATTGGCTTGGTAAAAATGTAAATAGTGCATGTAAGATAGTGTTAATGTGTGGGGGTCGCTGGTTGGCGTGGACTTGGTGGGTTGAAGGGTCTGTTTCCGCACAGTATCTCTAAACTAAACTAAATAACATTAAAAAAGAGCACAATAAATATTCTAAATGTCAGGCAGGGTGCAGATCGTAAGAATGGAGTGCACTAAACATAATATTGCCCACAATGAAAAAGGCTGGTCCCCAAACAGATGTAATGTGATGACAAATCAAACACTCGAGTCAACGGCATAACTACCTGCCCTTGGCTAGAAGCCAGCTCAATTATATAAGCAGTTTCACAATAGGATAAGCACAAAGACAGGGCCCTCCTCTTCACACAACTAAACATTGCTGTGACCACTGGGAAATACTCAGGAAGATTAGCCTCATTTAACTGGAGCTTCTTCCCAATCCATCAATTCTCCTTCTAGATCCTATCCTGTGATAGGTGCAGCTCCGTGACACGTGGCCAAATTAGTCATTCTCTTGTGAGGCAGTGAGAGTTAATGTGTTATTTGCAGGATATAAGGAACGGGTACACCATGGATACCTCAACCAAGAGTATCCCTGAATTGTGATTAAATAATTATCTGTCCATATCAATCTTTCACGTCTCACTGAAAATGCCCTCTATGTATCCACAGGGCAACAGCCAATGGCGTCACTGATGGGGGGGTTAACAACATGAATGATATGTATTTTCCACAAGTACATTCCAGATAAAAGCGAAGCCAAAACAGGGCATCCCAAACCTTCCTTCCAGCCCTGGGCATTGTCAATCTCTCCCACTGCAGTCTTACCCAGTTGGAATTCTTCCCTACTATAACCATGGCCCACCCAGGTGTGGTAGATAGAGATGGAGACTGAATCTTCAAAAGAATCCCCCAGCTCCATTAACTTCCAGCTACTTCAAGGCCTACACGTGCTTCCACTCACGAAAACAACCTGGAAAAATACGTTACTAAAATTATATATTTTCCATAAAATTATGGACTATAGTTAATATTATATTAAGAGTAAATAAACTCAATCAAAGCACTCCATAATCTGAAGCAAACATTTTAGTAAAACTCAGGTGAGGCAGAATCAGTGGAAAGTCAACTTTTCAGGCCAACTTCTTCATCAGTTAGTTATGAAATATTGACCATTTCTCTTTCTGTCGATCTGCCTGATCTGTTGAGTTTTTTCCAACATTTTCTGCTTTTTTATTCCAGATTTCCAGCATCTGTAGTTTTTTTAATTTCTAGTTTCAGAAACCCTGAAAACTGCCGATTCAAACTTTTAATTCCCAGGATGAGGTCCAAGCCAAGGACAGTTGGTAAGGACTAGCATCTTTTGAGTTTCTGCATTTTCTTCCTCAACCTCCCTCTCACTTCCTTGAAATAATATGCCTTCATCAAAAAACAGCCAGGCAGTAGGAAGAGGTACTCCAGCCCTCTTGCATCCAACAGTAATTGGCTTGGTGGAGATGACACCGAGTAGCAGATGGCCGACATTGAGAGTTCTCCAAGACTGGGTTAAGTGTGCAGCACGCTCCCAGTCTCCCTTCCTGAATAGAAGCAATATAATGTTCATATGGCATGTTAATGGTAGACTTTCATCATCTCAGTGACTTTTCCCCCCAGGAAATAGGCACACGACAGCTGTATCGTGCCCCCCACCACACCTACAATAACACATCTGACACCTGCAACCCAGATCCCCCTGTTCATAATTCAATGAATATTGACTTCTCTAACTTCAAGTAACCTTTGCCTTCCCTCTCTCTCAATCCTTCCCATTTCTCCAACTGGTCTGTCCTCATTTACATTATATCGTTGTCTGCTTTGTTGTTAACTTCTAGCTAACAATGATCTAAACTAGTCTGGTTTTCACACCATTTCCTTATCTCTGTATCTCGCCCCGATTCAGTCTGAAGGATCTCGACCCAAAACGTCACCCATTCGTTTTTTCCAGAGATGCTGTCTGACCCGCTGAGTTACTCCAATATTTTGTGTCTATAACTTTAGAATACACTGGTTTCGACTCATCCAGAGAGAAAAGGGGAAAGATAGAGACAAGATACATCCACTGTACCTCATCTGTAGCTGCCCATTCCACTTACACAAACGGTCTATTGGGAAGGACCAGCCAGATGTTCCTCCTGCTACCACTCTGCGTTTAGCAACAAGCAGCACATCATCCACTGATTGCAGGTAGACTGGAAAGAGAAAGCGGACTGCAGTGGGCTTCTTACTGACCAGCCATCGGTCCAACACATGTCTGGCTGGCAGTGGGACCAGTGTGCCTGTACTTCTGGTGCAATCATGCTGACTGAGTAATCCCCCCCCTCAATACAACGATATAGCAAGGATTTGGAGGCTGGCAGCTTGAGATCTTTGACCCTGCGCTAGGTGATAAAGGTTTGTTACAGGTCTGTTAGATCCACAATAGCCTTGATGAAAATGCTGTCATCAACCAAATAATTATTATTGCCGTCCAGTTTGCTGAGTGGACAGAAGAGAGGGCACCCACTGGCGATGTTCATCTCATTGACTGGTCTCTGGAAAGAGGATGAGGTGACGTCCGGTCGGAATGCATCAATGATGTGCTCACGATTGGTCTGGTCCAGCAACATGAGTGTCACCTGTGGAGAAGCAGGAACAAGCTGGCATTTACAAACCATCTGCAGACCATTCTACAACATGCCATGCATGTGAAGCCTGCTCCTCTGAGGAGCGGCTGCTGTTCCAATGTAAGAATCAGGGTAGGCTGTACACAGCAAGATCATATGTGACCGGAGCAGAATTAGGCCATTCGGCCCATCAAGTCTACTCCGCCATTCAATCATGGCTCATCTATCTCCCCCATCACCTCTGACACCCATACAAATCAAGAATCTATCTAACTCTACCTTAAATATATCCACTGACTTGGCCTCTGGCAAAGAATTACGCAGATTCATAACCCTCTGACTAAAGAAATTCCTCCTCATCACCTTCCTAAAATAAAGTTATTTAATACTGAGGCTATGACCTCTAGTCCTAGATTCTCCCACTTGTGGAAATATCCTCTCCACATCCACGCTATCCAAGCCTTTCACTATTTTATACGTTTCAATGAGTAGACAATGAGTAGTTCCCAGACAATCTCAAATTAAGGGATGATGCCCAGATCACCTCACAGAACTCTACCTATAGAACAGCTGGCACATCTCTGCTATCAGGGACCACTCAAACCCTTTCCCTCCCCCCATGGGGCTGTGTATGCCTGAGCTTCATTGACTGCCAACATGGCTCCTTAATGTGTTGGCCACGAGAAAGCAAACCTACCTTTTGTTTGAATGGCCATCTGAGCAATCCGTCGAAGTTTCCCTTCATAATGACAAAGAAGAGGGATAGGTGGGTGCAACGACCCACGCCGTCTCCGTGCAGGTAGATACGCATGCACATCTTGTATCCGTACTTACTGGTGTAGAAAGCTGAACAATTAAAAAGGAAGTGTTAGAGCTGGACAGTGGCAGTGCGCAGGGACAATGCTGAGCAGTCAGGACAAAATTGTACTGTGTTAAGTGGCTGTGAGATGAGGACGACTGATGAGCAACAGTTAGCAGCAGAGGACTGACAGACAATGAGGGTGGCAGATGGCACAGTCGGCAGTGAGAAGGAACACCTCCCTCCCCCAGTGACGAGGCAGGACGATCGGCTTCCTCACAGCTCCACAGGCCCAAGTTCAATCCTCACCTCCTGTCTGCATGTTATTATGCCCATGCAAGTTCCACTGAATGCTTCACCTTCCTCCTACATCTCAAAGAGCGCCAGGTTGTAGTTTAATTAGGTGCATTAAATTGACCGTACTCGGTTGACGAGTGGTAGAATGTGGGAATTTGGATAATTGATGAGAATGAGGGGGAGAGTAAAATGGGTTAGGTTAAGATAAGTATGAAATGGATGCATGATGGTCAGTGTGAACCTGGTGCACCCAAGGAGTGTTTCTGCGCTTTCTGCCTCTAATGTTAGGCCAACTCTCCAAGGATTTAACCTGTCCTTTCCACCGCTGTGATTTACCTGTTCTGATACATATTCCTTTCCTCTCCATCCCGCTGTAACACTGTGCACTTGCTGGTCCCATCTGAACCTGCACCTCATTTTATTCCACACACACACACACACACACACACAAACTTACTTAACAGTCACCATTCAGATCAGTCTCAAGGTTCAGACCAAATATATTGCCAATGAAAGAAAATGGGAATTTGCAAACATTGTGCCAATGAAAGAAAATGCAACATGTATAAAAGTGTTCCTTAACCAATTCTATGTTCTCAAAGGAAAGTTGGTGACTAACACTGCAAGTATGACACTGGGGAAAGCCCCAGGAGAATGGAAAGTGAATGTAAAAAAATGAAATGCAAGTCAAACAGTGGGCATGAAAATATCCTTCTAGTTAAAATAAAGGAAAATATCAAAACCTTTTTCAATAAACTTGTGATGGGAAATATTAGAGGTCAAAACTGTACACTATGCAGTAGGTATGTTACAATACCTACCTTTAGCAGCGCTGCAGTTCTGCCGCTCCCCGTGTGCGCGACTTTGGCGCCTTTCAGAGGGGGGGCGGATTTAAAATGCCGATTTTTTCTAGGCAGTCCAAATCGATCAATGTCGGGCGATTTCGTCGCTAAAGAGAAATCGCTCCGACATTTCATTCATAAAGGTATTTTTAAACTACGCTAGATTATTTATTAACAAGAGTAGTTTAAAAATCATCTTCTAAAGCTCTGAACACCGACAGCAGAACGGACCTAAGGTAGGCAATAAAAGAAGCTACAGTTTATTTTTACATAAAAACTTGGTTTTTAGGAAGGCTTTAATCACATTTTCATGTTGCGAAAAGGGGACAAAAAAAAATGTATGAACCGGCTGTATTTTTCATACTGACTTCACCGCAAACCGCAACGTTCTAATCCACCGCATTCCACTAAAACCCACTCGCTAGTTGATTTAAATGGCTATTAATTTCCAGGCATTAAACACTAAATTCCTTCCATTTGGCCCAGAAATTCATGAAAATTAGATTTAAATATTATGTTATATTGTGGATTATTGTGTGAATGTTATTTGGACACTTAGGCAATTTTAAAAAAGTTTATCTTTTCTTAAGAAATGAATAGATGTTTAGATCTACTCATTGAATTTTGTAATTAGCTACAATTAGATAACGAGCTAATTATATGCTTTAATTTCAGGTCATCCAAGTAAGATTGTTTCATATTTGTTTCAGAATGCTTCAATCTATAATAACTGAAAATTTCATTGAGTTCTCTTAATTTTTAAGAAAGGTATGGGCTTTTGACTATTCTAGATCACAGCTTTTGAGTTAATTCAATTGAAAGTCATTGGGGAACAAGCTAATTTCCGAGAAAGAAAATGGTCATAACTTTCTTAATACTGAAGATATGAAAGTGAATTAGGTGTCAAATTAAACTTCTTTTTATGCTTTATCTGATGGGATAAATTGTGGACTTGATTTTTAAAATCTCAAAATTTTGTAACATTGCTATATGCAGAGGCTGTAAAAGAAGGAGAGATCAAAAAGAATAATGAGCTTTATCTTTGAAGGAGAGCACCTGATACAGGAATCAACATTGAGAAAAATGTTTCCAAAATGATAAATATTGGTAGTATATTAAAGAAAATACAGGGTCTTTAAGAGTGGATAAACAAAACAGGTCCCACAACCACTGACAGAAATAAATTGGTAGATGGGCCTCTTTGTGAGGGCAGAGTCCCAGTTTCAGGCTCCCTGGCAGTCAGTGATAGGACTTTATCTTCTGTCAACCAGTAACTGCAGCCGTTCAGAGATTGCCACATATGGAGAAAGGGACTTGAACATTTGAGCACCCGATACCCAGAGAGTAGTTGGGAGTCAAAAAATGTCAGCACCCAGTGAGAAGTGAGTGAGCAGAGGATCCGGGCACATTAGGATACCAGTAAGCAGTGGTACAGGGCTCAGTGGGAGGTCAGAGAGCAGGGAGATGGGCTCAGTGGGAAGCAAGAAAGCAGAGGGACAGGGCACAGTGGGGATAAATTCATTGCCACTCCCAGGCAGTTGACAGCAATGCCTGCCTACTGGTAATAGTTTCATTTTCTGGCTGCAGATGCCCTCAGATCATTCAGACAATGAGGCCCGGCTGCGTTCATTCAGTGCTTGCACTTTCCGACATTTCACCATGGGCAATATTGGGCTAAATTTAAATATTCCCTAAAATCATAATCAATAATTCAGGGCAAACCTGGTGAGAATATGGCCGGTGACCTCTGAGATTTGGCATCCTGTCGCCTTCTGCTGAAATCTCCTATCTTCCAAATGAAGACGCCGTTGTGGGTGCTGAACTCGATGGCTTGCAGCTTCACCTCCAGCTCTGCTATCGCCAGGTCCTTCAGTGCTGACACACGCTCCATCTGACGCACCTGAGGGCAGGTTTGAAGAGTGAAAACAAGAAGGCAATTCACGAGACTGGAAAAAACAGACTGGTTGGTGAATGGGAACGTTTTAATTAGCAGGTGGAGCTCCAGATTGTGACCTTGCAAATTTGCATCAATCATATCAGAAGCCCGACTGGTATGCTCTCATAATTATTTAATCACCACTCCGCTCCTAAATTCCCAGCAAGTTCATTCCACTTGAGGAATGATTATATGCTCATTTACACATTAATCTGCTGGAGAGTGGGAAGGATTGTGGAGCCATATCCTGAATTCCAGTGCAATGTCCCCTATCAATGCAGAGGTCAGCCAGAAATTCCACAGAGTGGCTTCATCTTATTCATCACCTTCTCAATGCCAAAGCGTGACTATTGAATAGCTGCTGGCACAGGGTGCCAGGGTGCATGCAGAAAGAATGCATCTTGTTTGAACCACTGGGCAGTGTTAGACTGACATGACCCAGCAGAGGGGGTGATCACCTGGGTGGGCCTCAAGATGTTCACTGTCCTCTTTCCACGTACCTTTGCCAGCAGGTCTTCAATCTTTTCCTGGTCTAGTTTGTGTTGCTGCTCATACGCTGCCATGCTCACAGACGCTCTCTCCACTTCACGGTTGAGAACACAAACAATATTTTCAAACGTTTCAGCTTGGTGTTTGAGAGCTTCGCACCGCTTTTCGACGTTGTCTAGCTTTTCGGATTTCCCCAACATCTCAGAGGAGGCGGCCTGCTGACCGAGGGAGTAGAAAGGCCTGATTGATTCTTCTATTTGTCGAACTGAAGTCAGCAGCTGGTTTACTTTAACACTGCCCTGCTGCAGACTCGCGGGTTGCAAGCCTTCTGTTGCATTCTTTATTTCCATGATGTGCGGCAACATCATACGGAGGTGCTCCACTGTGCACTGATTCTCGTGCTCAAGTAATTTCTCCTTCTCAACCTGTGAAATCAATTGAAGACTATATAAGAAAACAATTGACGATCCACAGAAGTAGCAAGGATAAAAGCAGCTATAACACTTTTTTCAAGTGCTGGATGCATTGACATGATTTGAAGGCAGGGAACCAGATCCTGTCTTACCAAACTCATGTATTGTCGGGGGGGGGGGGGGGTGTTTGTTCCTCTCAACTATTAGACAAGTGTGAAAATAGTCGAATTTGTGGGTTTATGTTTTATGGTTCATGCACTTTCTGGAAAAGGCATAAGAATGGAATCAGATAACATCTTTTTAATCTAGACCCAGGGCTATTACAAGCAAATGGTCATTTGGCCCAATCTAGTTATTTGCCATTTACTTGGGTGGGGAGTAAAGGGTTAAAATAAAATAACCTTGTCGTTGGTTACCGGTAGAAACCACTTGGGGAATATTGGTCACCAAATACACTCACCTCTCCACCATTAGTTCCACGGTAGGCAATAAAACTGGGCTTCAAGAGTTGTACAAGGCCATGGAAGTATATTCCTGAATATATTCAATGGTGGCAACATAAGAATTTAAGAAGTTGGAGTAGGCCCTTTGACCCTTTGTGCCTGTTCCGATGTTCATCAAGACCATGGCTGACCTTCTCCCACCACACATTTTTCCTGCCCCATCTGCCCATCCTTGATTCATTCAATATCCAAAAACCCATCAAGTTTTATTTTGAATGCAATCATTGACTGAAACTTCCAAAGATTCACCAACCATTTGCGTGAAGAAATTGCTCATCTCAGTTCTAAATGGCCTACACCTTATTCTGAGACTGTGGTTCCTGGTTCCAGACTCATCAGCCTCTATACCCCTCAATTTTGTATACTTACATCAGATCCCTTCTCAGTTTCCTCCGCTCCTAGAAAAGCAAACCCAGCCTGTCCACATGAATTAAAAACTCCTTCTCTGGCAACATCCTGGTGAAATTCCGCTGCATACATTCCAGTGCAATCACATCCTTCCTATTCAATGATGACTGGAACTGCACATAATATTCCAACTGTTATGTAAAGCTCCACTGTAACTTCCCTACTATTATATTCTGTGCCCTGGCCAATGAAGGCAAGTATCTGGCATGCCCTCTTTACCAATTTAGCTATCTGTACGACCGCTTTCAGAGATCCTTGAATTTACACACAAAGGTCTATTTGTTCCTTGATATTACTAAATGCCCTTCCATTCATTGTGTATGACCTAATCTTAATAGTCCTCCCAAAGTATATTATTTCACACTTAGCAGAATTAGATTCCATCTGCCATTACTCTGCCTAGCTCCTCACTTAGGGAGTTAGATATAGATATAGCTCTTAGGGCTAATGGAATCAAAGGTTACGGGGAAAAAGCAGGTACAGGGCACTGACTCGGGATGATCAGCCATGATCATATTGAATGGCGGTTCCAGCTCGAAGGGCCGAATGGCCTACTCCTGCACCTACTTTCTATATTATTAATTACACCATTTTTTGTATCATTTGCAAACATAATCATACTGCCTACATTAAAAACTAAATGAACGGAGTCACTACTTTCTCTCCTGAACTCTTGCCTACTCAGCCTCTCCTCCAATAACAGACCTGCTATTCCAGGAACCACTCTGCTACACTCACTCCACAGCAGCCATATACTTTATTTTAGAAAAGGTGAAGAGTCCAAAATTGTACAATCTATTCACACAAGCAAAGACAAACATTTTTTTGCTCAGCTTCCCAGATGGAATTGCTTGACTGAAAGATTCAGCAAGGTAACAGACCTTTCGGCCGAGCAAGCCAACGATCACATGATATGGTTGAATTTATTGTGGAAATGCAACTATCAGCATTTCTGAGGGGAGGGATGACATTACAACTTTGTGTGCAATGAGAAAAAGCATTTTCAGTGTTTACAAGCTCTGTCAGTTTTTATTCACATGATTTGTAAAAGGACAATTAATGCCACTGGCCGTGTTAAATCAAATGTCTAATGTAAGAAAATCTGTGGGATTACAAGGCAAGCATTAACAGGCAGCGCTAATTAACATTCCAGGAAAGGGTCCAAGTTTGGTAAAACTTTGCTTGATCAAGTTACTGACTCCACACAGATGCAAAACGGGAAACCACATCTAGCAAAAAGGTTTACTGCCAGACTCAGCAACACTCCAGATTCCAATCCCCACCCATCCCCCACCAAGCCACTAAAGAAGCCAAATAATTAATGGGATCTAGGGTCAGCTAAATGCCTGTTTACAGCCATGATCACACACACACACACACACACACATAGGAATAAAATCAAAATACACTGGGATTACTCAGTGGGTTAGACACCATCCATGGAAGGAAAAGCAGCGTTAACATTGAGGCAAAGACCCTTCAACTGTGAGCGGGAATCTTGGCAGAACATCTTTTCTGCCTCCCTCTCTCCGTTTGCCCAGGGTGACTGTTGACTCTGTTAATCAGCAAACTCATTCCTGTATCACAATTCAACCCAGCCAGTTTATATATCCAAGGCATCATTTGGAACATTCAAACACAACAGTTTCGCTTACATCAAAAATTTATAACTAATTAGCCACAGGAAGGAGCACTCCTACAATGCCTCGGTCCTGGTGTTACTGTATGTATTCTTGCTTGTTGTTTTTGCATTCTGTACAATAAATTCAACTATGATAAGAGCAGTGACAGACACCCACATTGGTCATTGATCTTGGTGATAAACCTGGCTCAGGGAACTCCATAACTGTTAAACAACTCGCATGGGGACCCGAGATCCCATTTGCTACTGGATTGATTAGTGAAGGAGTCTATGAACTCTGACAGCTCTACCCAATATGTTGGATTCAATTGGGATATCAACCTGATCACTGCCGTACATGGAAGTTGAGGGTACAACAGTGAATGAACACAAACCTCTCTACCTTATTTTATGTGCGTGGAGCATGAGAGCGTGGGTGGTAGGATGAACTCTCTCATAGTGATACAGTAAAACAGCATGGAAACAGGCTCTTCTGTCCAACTCATCGCCCCTTTGCCTGTGTTTGGTTCATATCTTGCTTAACCATACCTGTCCATGTATCTGTCCAAATGTCTACTAAATATTGTGATTGTGCCAGGTTCTACCATCTCCTCTGGCAACTTTTTCCACCACCCTCCGTGTGAAAATTTACCACTCAGGTCCCCTTTAAATCCTCCTCCTCTCTCCTTAAACCTGTGCCCTTTAGACTCCCATATCCTGGTTATAAACGTCTACAACATCACCCCTCAGCCTCCTCTGCTCCAGGGAAAATAATCCCTAGCCTTGGGACACCAACATTAATGATTAAACCATTGTCAATTCACTGCTTATCAACTAAGTCAATGTAGACCTGGCTTCCTAAACAATTCTTCTGCTTTTAAACTCATACTGACATAAAACAAGAAATAACCCTCATGCTGGTTTCAAGGAACTTACATTAAGTGTCCTTCAGTTAATCAGTCTTGCTGGTTGCCCTCGGTGGCTGTTCTGACCTAGCTACTGCATAGCTGAAAACCCAGCTAAATTACTGCAGATATGCGTAAAGAAATTATACAGCAGATTAGTAAGGTTGTGTTTTGGTACATATTTGTACAGAACAGAAAGTGGTGAAAGTCAGTCAGTTTGAACAAGACAGATTTTCAGTATCCACAGATACTGCCCGATCTGTAAAGCATCGGCAGATATTCTGATACTTACTCAACTTACTTATCTCTAACTCAACTCGTTGGCCCACTTTTGATGTGCTCAGCGACAAAACTGATTTTAGCCTTTAAGATTGTAATTGTTCCCTGACATTGTCACTGAATGAGATTTCCACAACATGCTTCCTAAATTCACTGTTGAACAGCCCATCCTGCAATATTACCTTTTTATGTGTTTCCCCTCCAGAAAACATGGTTTCTCATTGAATATCCAAATGAATCTTTATCATTTTAAATATTTGGATTAAATCATCCTATAATCGTAGAAACTTAGAAGAACGAATTTAGGAAACCTGCCCTCAAAATGTATCCTCATACGAATTACTCAGCCCATTTATACTGCAGTCCCTCCAAGAGCAATAGATTTTTGGGTCCTAAGACCAGAAATTGATGCAGTGTTCCAGATGGGATGTGATCAAGCTCATTCAGAACAGAAGCATCAACATTGCCTCAGTTCAGAATGTGGGACAACAGCGCTGCGGCAGATAATGTTGCAGCTCCAGCGATCCAGGTTTTTATTCTAACCTCCAGTGCTGCCTCGTCTGGACTTTGCATGGTCTCCACATGAGCACACATGGGGTTTTCCCAGAGTGCTGTTGTCAACTTCCACATGCCAAAGGCAAACTGCTAGGTAAGCTAATTGTCTGCTACAAATTGCCCCTAGTGCAAGTGTCATTGAAAGATAATTTGCATGGAAATAAGTGGTAATTACTGATGGGATTGCTCTGACAGCAGTCCTATACTCCGTGTTCCCAATAGCCTCCCTCTATGTCAAGAGTAAGATGAATTCAAGACACCTTGATGCAGGCTGGTGAGTTACATCACTGTATAACTTTGTTCCTACCCCTCATCTAGATTGTTGACTGGTTGGAGGTCCCTCCAGGCACCCAGCTTCCTGGGAGGACCCCTTTATTTTCTTCCAGTCTCTGCAGCTCTCTTGTACATTACATTTTACACACCAGGCGTCTTCCTTTCACCTCGTCCATGGCTTCATTTCTCTCCCTCACTACCTCATCCCCAAAACTGGCTGAACCATATTTGTTCTATCCTCACCATCTCCTCCTACCCAGTGCATGGATAAGTCCTCAATGCCCACACCTTCACCTGACTAACCTCCTGATTCATGCTTGATAAGCAGATGTGGCTGGTTAATGAGAGTTAAGAAGCTGCAGATGCTGGAAATCTGAAAATGAAACAGAAAATGCTGGAAACACTCAGCAGGTCAGGGACCATCTCATTAACCTATCCACCAGGCTTCTTTAGCAACAACTTGTCGTAACCATACCTCATCATATCAAATATATTCCCTTTGTCTTACTTGGAGCTAAATTTTCTTCTCATTGTTACCAGTTCTATTTCCACTGTGAGCTCTCCCATTGGCAGCTTAAATTGCTCCATGAACATTTATTTTCCCTGGCATTGGAAACTCAGTAATGAATTCAACAATATCAGATAATCCCAGTTCTATGACAAATTATAAAACTGTAATTCTAACTCTGTTTATGCTGCTTGACCTGCTGGGTTTTATCCTCATTTATATTTTATATTTCCACAGACGAACTGTTTTGTACGTCTCAGTTCCGACCATGTTTTTATTTCTCTCTCCCCTCTGTCCTCACTCATCTCCTGCACTTCTCCACTAGATAGCCTAGCTGCCATTAACGCCTTCAGCACTCAGCTGGAACCACCAACTTTCATCATATGCATTCTCCTCCACCCTATCATGGAAACACGGAAAATAGCTGCAGGAGTAGGCCATTCGGCCCTGTGAGCCAGCGTCAACATTCAATATGATCATGACTGATCATCCAGAATCAGCATCCTGTTGCTGCTTTCTCCCCATATCCCTTGATTCCGTCACAGAAGCCCGTTGTTTTTTCCTCTTTTCTCTGCAACTGAAAGCATGTTCCATTTCTACTTTTTCCTTATTCGGGTAAAAGCGAATAGAGGCCAACTCTGCCTCCCAGTCCAAGGACAGTGCAGGGTATTTCCAGCATTTTCTGTCTTTATCTCCACTACTCACTTCCTGCTCTTTATACTTTCGTCTCATTCATCATTTCCTCCCTTTGGTAACTTCTGTTCGCCCTTTCCCATTTCCGACAAATGATCTTGAACCCGAAACATTAACTGTTATCTTTTTCACAAATGCTGCCAGATTTCCAGCATGAGGAGTTTTCCGATTTACTAATATAGTCGTCCTTTGTGGAAGAAGAACTACTTGCAAAGAGATAGTTAATGAACAAGGACAATTACTTCCTCCTTGTTCATGTTTTAAGACGCAGAAGGCGGCCATTCAGCCCAATGGACCCATGCCAGCTCCCAGTAGTACAATCCCATTGGCCCCATTCACTTTCTCCCCATGGCGCAACAACCATTTCCCTCATGTCCATTGACTCCTTTTTAATTCTGCTGTCACTTACCTACACAAAGGGGTAATTTATGTTTCTCAATTAACCCATCAACATGCCTTTTGGATGTGTAAGGACCCTGGAGTACCCAGGGGAACCTCACAAGGGCCCAGGGAGATGTAAACACCACACAGAGATATCAGACTCGGGATTGAACCAGGACCACTGGAACTGCCGGGCAGTTGTACCACTACGATGCCCCTTACAGGTCTTAGATCAGCGAATTAATATCCAAACTGGCAAACTCATGATAGTCAGAACTATGTGCATTGTTAGTTTTTCTGTGCCCCGGTGCTAAACCGGTGTTGCTGGGCCGATTATTTCATCCTTGGAGGAAGACATATGGTTGCACGCAGTAAACTCCCTGTGCCCTTGAACAGGGTCACTTAAATGAGTCCCCTTCGGCTTCCCAGTGCCATAGGGTACAGCGCTTGATTTAAAGAGTCGTACGATTAGGCTACCCTTCAATATAAATGCAACACTATTTAACTCACACCCATGATCATTTGAATCAGCATTGGGAACGTGCTGTTACTGCTGCCACAACACAAAGCAAAAAACATAAAAGTCCACCTACTGCCATTTCACAGCCAATCTGGTGGAAGCGACAAAGGAGCTTCACCTTCCCACATGTTCGAATGTGATCTGCATACTGCAAAGACAAAAATGAGATGAACATGAGATGACCCAGCTTGGTGAGACATAGCCAGAACCCTGCCCGGGGCCACATCCAGGGGGCCTCACCCAGTATCCAGCACCTGCCTTGCTCAGTGCACTTAGAGGAATAAAGTCATAGAGTGATACAGTGTGGAAACAGGCCCTTCGACCCAACTTGCTCACACCGGCCAACAAGTTCCAGCTACACTAGTCCCACCAGCCTGTGCTTGGTCCATATCCCTCCAAACCTGTCCTAGCCATGTACCTGTCTAACCGTTTCTTAAATGTTGGGACAGTAAGTACTGTTCTAACTATTTCCATCAAATAATTGGCAATAGTCAATCAAAGATTGGAGTGGACCAGGGACATTGACTAACACTGAGCTCATGAAATTGGGATGAACATTTTGTTATTTACTTTTGGTAATGGCCAAATTTGAATCTAACTTAAATGAAATTCCAGCCACACATTAACGCTCTCGCTATAGATCACAAGGTGGAATCTGAAGAAGGGTCCCGACGCAAAACATCACCAATCCTTTTTGTCCAGAGATGCTGCCTGACCCACTGAGTTACTCCAGTATTTTGTATCTATCACAAGGTGCCTTCTGTTTTGCCATGTTTATCCAATAACAAACTTGCTCCCAGCATTGTGGACTGAAATGTATTGTTGAAGAATGCAGAGGGAACTTTTCAGTGAATCCAATTTGCAGTTCCTGTTCTGCAAAATCTTTGAAGAGGCAGTGTAAAGGAGATATACTCAGTTTCCAACCTGTAATTTTATCTGATAATTATAAGTCTTTCTTAAAAACCTTTGAGTCTGAAACAGTGTTCCATTCTGCAGAGGCAACATTTTGCATCAAAGTGAGTTCCAAATTCCTTGAACATTGTTGCAGTCTTTGGCTGACATATCACATTTCCAAATGTAAGAAAGAAGAGTTAGTTGTAAGGCAAGCTTCAGCAATCCAGAATGATCAACATTCAGAATGGCACTGGTTACTTGCGTAATTGTCCAAAAAGATAAATCTTATCAAATACATGCAGCCCATTTCTGCTTTTTTCTCTCAACTCACTGATACCGGGACAAACTGTAAACCTATTTTCCGGAATGCCTTCTCAATGGTAATCTTATTGAAACAAAAAAAAATTATTTCAAGGCTTGACAGAGCAGATGCGGAGATGAGATTTCTTCTGACTAGCTGTCTTGAGTCAGAATCATTGTCTTAAACATAAGGGATCAGCCAATCAAATCAGATAAGAGAAGTTTCACCACTGCAGCCCGATGAATCTTTAGAATTCACGACCCAAAATGGCTTATGGCCAAGTGTATCCACGCGATTAATTCATATTTTTTGATATCATGGAATATGGAGTATTAGCTGCAAGTGGTGCTGAGGTAAAGGTCGAGCCATCCTGCTTCTGTTTCCTTCATTCTCTAAATATTCTCATATTCCAATTCTCTTTGGAAGCTTTTCCTCCACCGGTGGTCTATCTCATCACATTTCTTCTTTATTCTAAGTTTATCAATGTACCTCAGTTTTGCTCATTATAATCTCAAGTCTAGATATATTTTCTGATTGATTGCCGGTAATCATTGCAAACATTTTCGGATAGAACAAATGGGTGACGTTTCGGGTCGAGACCCGCTGAGTTTCTCCAGCATTTTATGTCCATCTTCGATGTAAAACAGCATCTGGAGTTCCCTCCTACGCAAAGATTTTAGGTATGTGCTCTCAGGATTTTTTTCTGATACCGGCTTCAAAGGGAGAGAGATTACAGATGATTCCACAATTTGTTCTTTTCATTTATACATGACTTAATGACGGGTCAGTCAGAGTAAACATTTCACCCACATCTTTCTGTGAATTGTTTTGTTTGAACAAGGCCACCCGGCTTTTAGAAACATAGACATAGAAAATAGGTGTAGGAGGAAGCCATTCGGCCCTTCGAGCCAGCACCGCCATTCATTGTGATCATGGCTGATCGTCCGCTATCAATAACCCGTGCCTGCCTTCTCCCCATATCCCACGACTCCATTAGCCCCTAGAGCTCCATCCAACTCTCTCTTAAATCCATCCAGTGATCTTGCCTCCACTGCCCTCTGTGGCAGGGAATTCCATAAATTCACAACTCTCTGGGTAAAAAAGTTTTTTTCTCAGCTCAGTCTTAAATGACCTCCCTTTTATTCTAAGACTGTGGCCCCTGGTTCTGGACTCACCCAACATTGGGAACATTTTTCCTGTATCTAGCTTGTCCAGTCCTTTTATAATGTTATATGTTTCTATAAGATCCCTCCACATCCTTCTAAACTCCAGTGAATACAGGCGTAGTCTTTTCAATCTTTCCTCATGACAGTCCCGCCATCCCAGGGATCAATCTCGTGAACCTACGCTGCACTGCCTCAATCACAAGGATGTCCTTCCTCAAATTAGGAGACCAAAACTGTACACAATACTCCAGTTGTGATCTCACCAGAGCCCTATACAACTGCAGAAGAACCTCTTTACTCCTGTACTGAAATTCTCTTGTTATGAAGGCCAACATTCCATTAGCTTTCTTCACTGCCCGCTGTGCCTGTAAGCCAACTTTCAGTGACTGGTGTACAAGGACGCCCAGGTCTCGCTGTACCTCCCCCTTACCTAACCTAACCCCATTGAGATAATAATCTGCCCCCTTGTTTTTGCCGCCAAAGTGGATAACCTCACATTTATCTATATTATACTGCATCTGCCACGCATCTGCCCACTCACTCAACCTGTCCAGGTCCCCCTGCAACCTCCTAACATCCTCTTCCCGTGCGGGACCTTATCAAAGGCTTTCTGGAAATCTACATACACTACATCCACTGGCAGCCCTTCATCCATTTTACTTGTCACATCCTCAAAAAATTCCAGAAGATTAGTCAAGCATGATTTCCCTTTCATAAATCCATGTTGGCTTGGACTAATACTTTTACTGCTATCCAAATGCTCCATTATTACCTCTTTAATAATTGACTCCAGCATCTTTCCCACCACCAAAGTCAGGCTAACTGGTCTGCAATTCCCCGTTTACTCTCTCGCTCCTTTCTTGAAAAGTGAGATAACATTAGCTATCCTCCAATCCACAGGAACTGATCCTGAATCTATTGAACATTGGAAAATTATCACCAATGCGTCCACTATTTCTAGAGCCACCTCCCTGAGGACCCTGGGATGCAGACCATCAGGCCCAAGGGATTTATCATCCTTCAGTCCCATTAGCCTCCCCAATACTATTTCTCGCCTAATGAAAATTTCTTTCCGTTCCTCTACCCCCTCAGATCTTCTGTCCTCCAGTACATCTGGGAGATTGTTTGTGTCCTCCTTAGTGAAGACGGATCCGAAGTACCTATTCAACCCTTCTGCCATTTCCTTGTTGCCCATAATTATTTCACTCGTGTCTGCCTTCAAGGGACCCACATTTGACTTTGCTACTCTTTTTCCCTTAACATATCTAAAGAAGCTTTTACTGTCCTTCTTTATATTCCTGGCCAGCTTCCCCTCATACTTCATCTTTTCAGCCCATATTGCCCGTTTTGTTTCCTTCTGTTGTCCTATGAAAGTTTCCCAATCCTCCGGCTTCCGGCTACTCTTTGCTGTGTTATACATCTTTTCTTTTAGTTTTATTCTATCTCTAACCTCACTTGTCAGCCACGGTTGCCTCCTACTCCCCTTAGAATCTTTCTTCCTTTTTGGAATGAAATGATCCAGCGTCTTCCGGATTATGCCCAGAAATTCCTGCCATTGCTGTTCCACCGTCATTCTTGCTAGGATCCCTTTCCAGTCTACTTCGGCCAGCTCCCCTCTCATGCCTTCGTAGTCCCCTTTGATCAACTGCATCACTGCTACTTCCGATTTAACGTTCTCCTTCTCAAAAATTGCAGATTAAAACAAATCATATTATGATCACTACCTCCAAGCGGTTCCTTTACCTCGAGTTCTCTTATCATATCTGGTTCATTGGACAACACTAAATCCGGAATTGCCGTTTCTCTGGTTGGCTCCATTACAAGCTGCTCTAAGAATCCATCTCGGAGGCATTCTACAAACTCTCTATCTTGGGGTCCTGAACCAACCTGATTTTCCCAGTCTACCTGCATATTGAAATCCATCACCACAGTGGCATTACCTTTGTTACATGCCAGTTTTAACTCCTGCTGCAACTTACACCCTACATCCGGGCTACTATTTGGGGGTCTGTAGATTACACCAATTAGTGTCTTCTTGCCTTTACAATTCCTCCACTCAATCCACAGTGACTCTACCTCGTCAGTCCGTATGTCTTCCCTCGCAAGGGACTGAATTCCATCCCTCACCACCATCCCTCACCTGCCCCACCATTCATTCTACCTCACCTCCATTTTCCTGCACTATCCTCGTATTCCTTGACGAGTTTACTTTAGACATATAGCTTGGAAGCAGGCCCTTCAGCCCAGCAAGTCCGTACGCTAGTTTAATTCTACACGCTATGAACAATTTCTAGAAGCCAATTAGCCTATAATCCTGCATGTCTTTGGAATGTGGGAGGAAATCGGAGCACCTGGAGAAAACCCCCATGGTCACAGGGAGAACGTGCAAACTCCGTACAGACAGCACCCTTAGTCGGGAACGAACCCGGGTCTCTGGTACTGTAAAGCAGCAACTCTATCTCTGTGCCACTGTGCCGCCCTTAATGATTCCCTTACTGCACAGAAATCTGGCACTCTGCTTTGAAATAGTTCTTACACCGAACATGAGTGAAGAAATTTATCTTCTTCTCAGTTCCAAACGGTTATTCTAACAGTGACCCTGCCTCTTGCCTCCTTAGCCGAAGAAAATATCATCCTCCCCTGCAAACACCCTGTTGAGTCTTTCAAAAATTTACTAGGTTTCAATGAGATCACCTCTCAATTCTTCCTCTGCAAAACTGAAATGTAATCAGGAGTATTAAGAATGTTTAATTTTCATATAAATTGGGAACAGAACAATGAAATTCTTACTGGCTGCAGCTTTACAGGCACATTAACTTTACATAACAAATATACAATAAATAATATTACAAACTGCTCAGCTAACACCATTTACCCAATCTCTCCTCATGAACAAATCTGCTGACCCTGGAACAAGTCTAAAGTAGACAAAAGATGTTGGAGAAACAATTCTCCAGTTTCTCCAGCATTTTTTTGGTCTACTTTTGTTTTTTCCAGCATCTGCAGTTCCTTCTTAAACAACTGGAGCAAGTCTAGATGATTTTGTTCTGTATTTGTGCTTAGTGCTTGTGCCCTCGAGACTGAGAGATTTTAATCATAATTACCATTAGTTCTCCAAGACAGGGTAGGGTATAAAATCAGGCACACTGTTTCTGTTGAGTCTAAACACACCTGCTGCAATATCACATTGCTGCATCAGACTTATTACACATCACAACAAAACAACTGTAGACAAAGCCTTCAATGTTGTAAAGCGGTGGAGAAGGGAATTAAAAGATTGAACCAGTAGCTATGGAAGCTTTGAAATATTCATTCAGGAAACTAAATTTGCACACAGCTTTATAAAAGCCATGGAATTGTCAGCAGGCATTCAACCTTTCCAATGTTCATGGTGACACTCGATAAATATCCAGGGACAAACTCAGCTACCGCACTTTGTGGTTATAAACCATGCTCCTGTCAGGAATGAATGTCCTTAGACCGAGCAAGGAGGGAAATTATTACATGCTCCAATTATTGACTCTTACCTAAGAACATTAAAACAGTATTCAGTGACAGTGCTGCCTTTGAAACTGTAGCCTTAGAGGAAGTGTCAGTGAAATTGTGGCCACGTGATGTGTTCCAACGGCTTCCAATGCCCCCAGGAACCACGGCCCATTGAAAGGTAGCTCTGGCTTAATCACATCCTGAGGACAACTCCTGTAGAACACCCCAATGGGATTCAGTGTCTATGTAATGTGTGGTTGTAGTGCAGTTCTCTTTATGCTGAGTGGAACTGTTCACAGCGAGAGGCAGTGCTGTTGAACAATGTTCCAGGGGGAATGCATTCATTCTGGAGATTAACATGGAGAAACAGAAAGAACTACTTCTGTAAGAGGTGTATGAAATGAATATCCCATTTCTCGGTTTGCTGAGTATAGCTTTCCAGCTTTCCTCTCTCGTGGGATCTAATCAGACCCTCTTCATCTGATTTTATTTCAGCACAGGTCTTACCTTTTCTCTTGAAATCTTTTTCTTCCCACACCATTCACACATTAATGGGTATTTGGAACAGATTTCATCATGAGCCTGTGAATACCAAACACAAATGACTTCTTAAAAGTTATTATACAATGGAATTATTTATTTAAATCCAACATGTCGATTGAAACGAAGGCTGGGGTCTCTGACTGGGGCATGTTTTCAGCTAGACTGCTGTGTCAGACTTGCTGAAATCTGAGATTGGAGCAAAAATGCAGCTCACAAAATGCATTGTCTCCCTGGGCTCCCACATCGTGAGAACGCTCCAGGGTAAGCGAGAGCGGTGTTTATAACCTCATAAGACCATAAAACACAGAATTAGGCCATTCGGTCCATCGAATCTTCTCCGCCATTCGATCATGACCAATATATTTTTCCCTCTCAATCCTAATCGCCTGCTGTTTCCTTGTAACTTTAAATGCCCTTACTAATCAATAATTAAACTTCATACGGATCATTGGAAAGGTATCAAATTCTCAATATATTCTTTACAAAAGCTATACATCTTAACAAATTCTTTACATTTAAAGGTTTTTAAACAGATACATGGATAGGAAAAGTTTAGTGGGATATGGGACAAACGCAGGCAAGTGGGACTGCTGTAGATGGGGCATCTTGGTCGACATGAGCTGATTAGGCCAAAAGGCCTGTTTCCGTGCTGTATAACTCTAAGCCAAATAAGTCAAACTCTGGTTTGAGTCCAGCTCACAGCATATTCCTTTAAAAAACTCAGGAAGCACTGATCTCTGCAATTCAGATGTTAGCTGCCTTAACCAGCGAGTAATTGTGAATGGTAATCTGTACCTTGGTGGTGGGAATTCACAAGATGCTCACTCCCAGTGTGGTGTCCTCTCATCAAGTAACTCAGAATGGGGGAGGGATAGCCACACAGAGTAACGAGGAGGAAGGTGTAGCCACACAATTAATTTGACATCGACACCTAGAAAACTCTAATTAAATAGGGAAGCGGTATCCAGATGAATGACTCACATTGGCTGGGGAAAAAGGATGTCCACACCCTGACTAACTCAGGGGGATGGAGGATACAAGAGTATCCTTTTTATGGCATATCCATAAAAAGCGTGACTTACATGGAAGAACATGTGGCTGGGATTAGACACAAAATACTGGAGTAACTCAGCGGGACACGCAGCATCTCTGGAGAGAAGGAATGGGTGACATTTTGGGTCGAGACCTTTCTTTTGAAGAACGTCCAGCATATACTCCAGCACTTTTTGTGCCTATCTTTGGTTTAAACCAGCATCTGCAGTTCCTTCCTACACAAGTGGCTGGGATTAGTATCCACACTGCAAAGACACCAACAAACTGAGTGATCCATATCAGGTACATGATGATGGTCTATCCAGATGGAATAACTCACTACAAGGTGCTTAGGGTGGGCCAGGGATGGCAGGGGAGAGATGTGCGCATGCGGAGTGACTAATTTTGGGGGTGATGCAGGGTGGTGGCACACACTCTAAGTGACTCGCATCAGGAAGGGCACTCCCACATGAACTGAATCTGCAGGGTAAAATAATTTAAAAAGGAAATTCTAACTATGGAAGAGAGATGACAGAGGGTGGAATTGTGTGGGTCTTCAGAAATCTGCAAAAATATCAAATTCCAGCAGCAACTTACTGCTGAGAGCTGCAGGCTGAATCAATGCACAAAGTTGCAATCATTTGGTCTATTGGTCAAATTGGATTTGCACAATGCGCTGTTTGCAAAAAAATGCAAACACCATTTGCCTTGTTAAGTGGCAGGGATGAGCTGATGCAGCACTAAACTTTATATTAAACTAACAATGGCCATTCCTGGCAGTTTACCCATTACACTTCCTGCTCTCCACTACACCAAACAGTGCTATTGATGGCGAGCTGAATGTCCCAGTTTAAATTATTACTAAATTATCTCAGGACAACGCAAGGTAATTCCCTTCAAACAGCATGTTCCCCTAACTCATCCATGTTGATCATAATGCCCCTTCTAAGCTACACCCATTTGTCCATCTTTGGCTCATTTCCCACTAAACCTTCCCTATTCATGTATCCATCCAAGTAGCTTTTAAATGCTGTAATTGTACCTGCCTCAACTACTTCCTCTGGGAGCTTGTTCCATATACCTCCCATCATCTGTGTGAAATGTTTGTCCCCAAGGTTCCAAATCTTTACCCTCTCACCTTAACTCTTTGCCCTTTAGTTCTTGGTTCACCGACTCTGGGGAAAAGTGTACATTCACCATATCTATTCCTCTCATAATTTTCATACACCTCTATAAGATCACCCCTCAGTCTCCTGCGCTCCGAGGACTAAAGGTCTAGCTTGCCCAACCATCCCCGTACATCTTTGAACTCTTCCCAGCTTAATAGCAATTTTTCCTATACCAGAATGACAAAAAATGTACACAATATTCAAAGTGTGGCCTCACCTATTTTGTACAACTGCAACATAATGTCCCAACTTCTATACTCAATTCCCATCTGCACCACCCTTTGTCCATGGAACTAATGCGTTACAATGCGGTGGACTATATTCCACTCAGTATTTCCCCTTTGCTCTATCTATTGTACTTGAGTTTGACTTGATAGTATTTATGAATATATACATATAATCTGTTTGGATAGCTTGCAAAACAAGGCTTTTGACTGTACATCAGGAGATATGACAATAATAAACCCAAGCCTCACATATGCTGCTCGACCTTCGGAATTCCTCCAAAAAGTTTTTTTCTGTTCAAAAGTACAGAATCTGCAGTCTCTAGTATCTCAATCCAGATCAGTGCTGTTATCTAATCTGTGTAAGAAGGAACTGCAGATGCTGGTTTAAACTCTTGGCTGAAGAAGGGTCTCGACCTGAAACGTCACCCATTCCTTCTCTCCAGAGATGCTGCCTGTCCCGCTGACTAACTCCAGCTTTTTGTGTTGTTTATCTGATTTACAGGTACTTTGTAAAACGTGGCTTTCTCCAATCAAAGATGCTTCTATAAGTAATTACGGTTCAGTTTCCAAAAATTAAATATTTTGGATTAGCAGGGAAGTTTTAGAATACAGCAATTTCTCCCATCTCTGTTCCATTTCTATTACTACAGATCAGAAAAAACAGATCTTCCCCCACACATGTTGGTGGGTTTATGGAATACACTATCATAGAAAGCTGCAGAGGAGGAGGAGGCGTTGAATATTTACAAGGAAAAGATTGAGACATCTAACAGAAGTTAAGCAAAAGATAAAGAATTGTTGAGACCAGGATTGTATGAGCCATGACCTTGATTACACAGCAGTCTCCTGAGACTGACTGATCTACTCCTGCTTCTTACTTTTCATGTTGCACAGTCTCAACCACTGCCTTCTCAGTGACCCAGTTTTCAAAGACACAAGTATAGCAAAACTCCATTAATCTGGCGCTCATTTTGGGCACAGAATTTCAAGATTATTATAATCTTCCTATTAACACCCTCGTACACTTATAATTACGCAACAGTAACCTAGTGCATTCAAAAAGGAGTGTGGAAACAGGACCCCAGTGCGTTGAAAGCAAGCAAAATAATGGGAGCCCCAGCGAGTTCAAAGGGAGCACAAGAGATGGGGCTCCAATAACTACAAAGGGAGCACCGGAAAAGGAGTCCCAAAGAGTTCAAAGGGTGCAAAGGAAACAAGATTCAAAAGGGAGCATGGAAAAGAACATTTGAGCCAAATGCTAAATCATCAGAATTTGAGAGAAACTGGTTACACTAGATTATTTGGATTTTACTATACGAGCATCCTGCTTACCCTTGGCACCACCTTTATAAAGGCAGCTTGAGTTAGGCAACAAATACTGACCTTGTTAATGATGTCCCCATCCAACAGATGAATTAAAACAAAAATCACATGGATGCAACTGTGACCAGTTTAACTTCGCTAATGGAAATACCCGTTGCTGACTACTGTAATTATCATTATGGCAGTTAATCATAATAGTCCCAAACCTGTTCACATCCACCTGCGTTATGCTTCACTGGGCATAAATGGAAGCAAGGCAACTGTAGGGTTGCTGCGATTCACTGCAGAAACTGATCTGGTGGCAGTGTGGAGACGATTCAGCACAACCCAGAAAATGGTTGGGAATGTGAACTAATTCTTTATTAAAACTAATGACCTTTATATCCTTGTGGTGGAAGGACATTTTGCAGAATTTGCAGTTGAGGTTTCTTTCAGGACATTCTCGTTCCAAATGGCGGGATAGATCGACCTGACGCACCTTCTTGCTGCACGCTTCACAAGGCATCAGGACATACTCACACCTTCCCTCGTGTTCAGCCTGCAATAAACAATAGGTGATCGGGATAGAGGCCAAGTGCATATCTGCTGTGACTGCAGCAATAGCAACACAATCCCTTGCTGAGGGGAAATTCTTTCAACACATTACTACCATTCACTCAGCCAGCGCTGACACCCACACTTATCTGCACATCCACCACAAAAGCTTCTTGGTACTGGGGAAAAAGGAACCTCAAACTCTCATTTAACAAGTCAACATTTTTGGCTCAGCTGTAGTTCTGTTGCTTTTGAGCCAGCAGGTGCAGGCTTTAGTTTCACTCTGGACCATCCAGGCAAATATAGAGGCAAGCTCAAAATTTCAGGTCAATACCTAGAACGTACTCGCCACCAATAGGTCAACCAGCCTCATCCTCCATCCTCAGCAAACTCTCTCATGCTGAACATTTGGATTTTGAGAGGGCATAGTGTTCTTTCTTTAGGAATAGAACCAATTACCACACTGGAACAAAAGTGAAACGAAACAGAAAATGTTGGAAAACTCAGATCAGATAGCATCTTTCTCTCAAGAAACGGCTGATGTTTCAGTTCAATGACTTTTTATAGAATTCTCCATGGTTGTTCCCTGACCAGCCAACCATTTACATTTCCTGTTCCATTTCTGATTTACAGCATCAACAATATTTTGCTGCATCGTTGTAATTACAGTGGATACTGCCTGCCTTTTCTCCCTGCTGTTTTCCATTCAAATTATTGAAGCACAGAGGGATTTGACTGTGTCTAACCCAATATTGTAATCTGCCTCAGAATGCTTGATGGGAGGGAGCTTGGGTTTGGACATGCGCTTTGTTTTTATGTTCTGGTCGAAACCAGATGGTTCACTATGGCTGGAAGCCATCCATTACAGGATCAATTGGGGCTTTGCTTTATTTTAAAATTGTTCCATTTTTTACCGTCATTACAAATAAAAACATTCAACTGGAATGAAAATAAAAAACATAATGAGTAATTTTGTGGGGGGAAATGTAGAACTTATTTTAAAAAATGTGATTGCAACTTTCCATGGCGTACTGGACAATCATAATACGATCTAAAGCAGTAAATCTTAGGGACTTTCCACTTGTTCTGTTATTTTAAAACACAACAGGGTATTGAGACTCAGGGACTTTCCAGGCAGTAAATCTGCTGCTCTGATCAAACTAACAAGCCAAGGTTATGAACCAACCACAGCTGCGTTTGCAGAGGACAATTCATTAACTATTGCTGCCACAAGGGCAAGTCCCTGTACATTGGGGGATAGAAGTGGTTCACATACCCACCTTAGGTTCATTAGACATTCAGAGCAGCGTAAATACCAATCCTCATTCTACTTACACTAACAGAGTTCAACCCCAGCCATTACCAATAATCTCAGTTAGGCCAAATTACTGCTATTTCTGCATCAAGATATTTTAGAACACGGAAGAGTATAGCACAGGAATAGGTCATCCAGCCCTGATGATGCCAAATTAAATTAATCTCTTCTGCCTGCACATGATCCATCTGCATCCCTGCATGTTTACGCCTAAAAGCCTCTCAAATGCCACATTCCTATCTGCTTCCACCATCTCCCCTGATGGCACATTCAAGTACCTACCACTTTTCTTGGTTTTTTTGCCCTGCTCATCTCCTTTAAACTTTTCCCCTCAGTTTTAAAGCTATTCCCTCAGGCATTTCATGTTTTCACTGGGAAAAAGATTCCAACTGTCTAATTGACTGCAAAAACAGTGGATCAACTGATTGTGATCTTCCAAAGTTTCCTACATACTGGACAAGTCCCTGAGATTTGAAAAAGTACAAATATAATTCAAATACGGCGGGGGGGGGGGGGGGCATACAGGAAACAATAGTACAGTTTGACTTGCACCTATCATTGAAGAGAAGCTGTTAACAATTATTAAGGTATCAGTAACAGAATAGACATAGAGTTAACTTGGTTTTGTTAAAGTGAAATTGCATTTAAGAAATTTATCAGAATTATCAGGGAATGTAACAAGCAGGGTGCATAAAAGGAATTTGGCAATGTTATATATTCAGATATTCATAAGATAGTTTATCACATGCCACATTGAAAACTAATACCAAAAGTGAAAGCTCTTCAAAACAGCCTTTATAACTTTTCCTTCTGTTTTCAAAGTCTTGTGTGGAACGAACTATCAGGGGTGGTGATGAATGCAATGGTGATAATGGCCTTTAAGAGACATTTAGATAGATCCATGGACAGGGAATGGAAGGAAATGGATAACGTGGAGAGAGAGATTAACTTCACGTGGCACCATGCTCGGCACAGACATTGTGGGTCGAAGGGCCTGTTACTGTGCTATTTTGTTCTGTTCTATTTGTTGCCTGGTGTCTATATTGGCTCATTGACAAATCCCATTCACCCACTAATTATCCCTGTGTCCTACACATCAAATTTATGGTGAAGAAAACACACCAACGCCTTTACTTCCATAGAAGGCTTAGGAAGTTCAGCATGTCCCCAACAACCTTCACCAACTTCTACAGATGCCCCATAGAAAGCGTTTTATCAGACGCTTCACAACCTGGGTTGGGAACAGCTCCATCCAAAATCACAATTGCACAGTTGTGGACGCAGCCTAGATCATCAACCAGCCTCCCTTCTATTGACTCCATCTACACGTCACGCTGCCTAATAAGGCCACGCACATAATCAACGACCAGTCTCATTTTGGTCGTTCCCTCATCTCCCCTCTCACATCAGACAAGAAGAACAGAAGTTTGAAAACGCACACCTCCAGATTCAGGAACTGTTTCTTCCCAGTAGTTAGCAGGCAACTGAACGGTCCTCGCAGCTAGGGTGTGGTCCTACCTCCCATCCACCTTTGAATTATCTTTAATCAGACTTTATCCAACCTCAATGTCATATCTTGCACGAAATGCTGTACCCTTCATCCTTTAACTGTGCACTGTGGACAACTTGATTGTTTGTATGTATACTCTTTTCTTTGACTGAATACCATGCAAACAAAAGCTTTTCATTGTACCTCGGTACAGGTGACAACAATAAACAAAACTGCCCACATTCCCATCAATCCTGTTGCGCGCCTACACGAGAGGCATTTTACAATGACTCGCATATCTTAGGATTTAGAAGGAAACCAAAGTATCTGGAGAAAACCCAGACAGACACGGGGAGAGATTGCGTTAGCTAATGATTCCTGAAAGAGGTTGAACGAGTTTCATTTCCTCGCCAGATGCCCGAGGCCCCTTTCGTTCTACCATCAGATTTGGCGACAATTTACAGTATAGTTTTAGTTTTAGAGATAGTGCAGAAACAGACCCTTTGGCCCACAGACTCCACACCGACCAGTGATCCGTGCACATTAACACAAGCCTACGCACGAGGGACAATTTACACTTATACCAAGTATGCATACCCAAGCCAATTAACCTACAAACTGTACGTATTTGGAGTATGGGAGGCAGCCGAAGAAAACCCATGCAGTCCCGTGGAGAACGTACAAACTCCACACAAACAGCACCCAATTAAAACTTCAGCCTTTATATTAATTTCTCTTTCTCTCACCTCATAGTCCTTGATGGTGCCCTTCCAAGGGCAGCCCTCATTGCTACAAACCACAGGCAGGTTGTCCAATTCTCTGCGAGCCGCGTTGTCTGGGAAAGCCTGGAGGAAGAAAGAATACAACAACGAGTTCTCAATCCGGTTTCTTGCTTAAATTAACAGTGAGGAACATTGTAATCTTAACTGTAATGGTCACCGACACAATTTGGAGTATAGAGAACTGTAATGATCTACAAGTCAATGTTTACATTATCCTCTCAGGTAGTGTCGATCAGAGCTTTCATTGGGAATGGGATAGGTAGTTGGGGGAAAAAATGTTTGCGGCCACTAAGATGGAGAATAGAACTGGCCGGATTGCTCTACAAAATCTGATCTGAGGGGGTGAATGTCCTCCTGCTTCCCTGAAATGATTCAGCAATTCTAGTTTAGGGCACATATCTAAATGGCAACAATTTTTTTTAACATCCAGTCAGATGCATGCTGCATGGACAGGGTGAGAATGGGAGCACCGACTCTGGATGGGCTGAATAGTTTGCCACAATTTCCACATTAACTGGCTCCACCAAGCCCATTCTACAACCCTTGAGCGGTTCTACTCGGAAAAAGCAAACGCACGAGCCAAAATTCAATCCATCAAAACTCTAACATTTAAAACGTCCTCTCACCATTCTTCCTTTAGACGTAGATGCACTGCTGCTGTTCTTGTATCACAGGATAACTATATGGTCTCACACCCACTGGTATAGACCTTCAGAGATAGCAACAGTCCTGTACCCATCCATATACTATACTAACATTAACCAGTGACAGACAAGTCAGCACCAGAACTCATTCAATGTTATATAGTCGCATTTTATTACAATATCAACAAAGTCCAGTTCAGGAAAAAGTGAGTAATTAAAATTCCTTCCACTCTGCCATCCCCTTTCCTGAATATTTGAAAGCAAAGCTCATTTTTGTCCTCAATCCAATGTTGATTGGGATTTTCTACACCCAAGACAAAGAAGCTGTGGTCCATGAATGTCTGTGGATAGGAATAGCAGTCTGCAATTTCCCCAATCCAATGATGGGATGTGGTAACTGTGGTCTGTTATTTTTTCCAACCCATGGGAAAGGTGAGACACTTAGAGTAAAAAAACAGATGGAAGTTGGAGGATTTAAAAAAAAAAAAATCATACTGAATTTATCTTCCCCCAACTTGGATATCTTGGTCATTCGTTGCTCTATTTGACTTACTGAATTGGCATCCAGAAGGGACAGTGGTTCTTCATAAATGTTCTCTTCAATGCACGCTGCACACTTCTGTGGGCCATTGCTGAAAAAAAAATCACACAAGTCAGCAGTCCAAAAAAAAACACTTGGGAAAAGCCTCTCACTACGTGATCCCTCCCATCTGGAACAGCTGCCTATTGCTGTCCTATGAACCAAGGTTCCATTTAACACATATTCTATCCTTAACGCAGACTCTAGTCGCATTTCACATGATAACAGAGTAAACTTCTTTGGGAGGAGTTATTCTAGCACAGTGTATGCTCAAGTTGCTGGATTCCGTCTCTAAAGGATATTGCTCAAGCAGGTGGGGCACACACTACAATCCTCATACTTCTTGGTGGTCGAGGTTTGGGGTTTTCAAACTGTTGCAGTGCAATACATAAAATAGTACTCAATGTAACCGAGCTGCTTGTGATGGAGGTGGTGGAGTACAAGACCCAAAATAAGCAGTGGGATTGGTCTAGATAATGCTTCAATATTGTATACATTGGCATGATGTCATGAGTCGGTAACTTGCTCAAGGTGCTCATTGCCTTGCAGGGGTGGAAGATTGCAACCTTCACGTGGTCCGCCCTGTTTCGACGAACGCAATCAACCCGGCGTGCACAATCAAATAAGATCAAAATAGAACAAGTTGTCCTACAACTTTAGGCTGTGCACGCCATAAGCAAGAAGGTTACCTTGCACTTGTTTGGCATGCCCCATGCCATTCATTAGGCCAAGCTTTGAAAAGGTCTTTCTGCATTGGAATACAGAATTGTTAATAGAGTCATAGAACTATACAGCACAGAAACAGGCTCTTCAGCCAACTTGTACATGCAAGTTGCCTAACCAAGCAGGTCCCACTTGTCTGTGCCTTGCCATGCCCCTACCATTCCCATGTGTCTTTTAAATGTTGTAATTGTACCCCTTTCTACCACTTCACCACTCAGCCTCTTGCGCTATTGAGAAAAAGTCCTGGTGTATCCAGTATCCCCTTAGAACTCAAACCCTCAAGTCCCAGTAACATCCTTGTAAATCTTTCTTTGTACCTTTTCCAGTTTAATGACATCCTTCCTATAGTAGGGCTAACAGAACTGTAAACAGTATTCCAAATGTGTTTTACCGATGTCTTGTACAGCTCCTGTACTCAATAACATTGACCAATGATGGCAAATGTGCCGAAGGCTTTCATTTTCACCCTGTCTTTCTGTGACAGCACTTTTATGGACATTTGTACCTACAAGTCTCTCTGTTGCACAACATTCTGTTTAGAGCCGAGTCATTAAATAAATATTAATACTTTGGAGTGGTGCAACACTAATCTTGCTTTCAATATTAGCAATACCAAGGAGCTGATTGTTGTCTTTGGGAATGAAAGCTGGGTGGCTATGCACTTGTCTTCCTTGGTGGAGCAGCGATCATGAGTCAGCAGCTTCAGATTCCAGGTCATAAACACCTCTGATGATCTATTCTGAACCAGGGATGTTGATGCAATCACACAGCCTATCAATGCCTCTACTTCCTCACTGGTTGCATCACAGACTGGTTCAGAAAGCTCAAGATTGAAGGTGGCTGCAGAAGTGGTGGCCCATCGTGGATACTGCCCTCTGCACCAGATCTACTGGAAGCACTGCCTCAAAAAGGCAGACCAACATCACTCTAACCATACTCTTTTCACTGCTACCTTCATGTTGGAGGTTCAGGAGCCTAAGAACGGTTACCTCCAGAGACAAGAACAGCTTCTTCCCATTACCCGACAGCACTACCCTATATCAACACCAAACCACTATGGACTTGGCACTACTGTGGATGCTCTACTTACTTTGGATTTTGTGCTATCATGGTCTAGTTTATACAGAATAATTAACATATATTTATTATTGTTGCATCTAATGTTCCTGTAAAGCTGCAGCAAGTAAGTTCATATCCAGTGCATATCACAAATAAATACTCTAAACATCCTGCTAATGTGAAAAAATACATAGTATTTTTCAGTTCTCTCTCCCACCTCCCAAGCAATTCCTTAACCAAGCCAAACATTTAGTTAAGAAATTACTGGCGACTCGAATGTGGTGCTACAGTTGGTGCTGCTGCCACAACTCAGGGTCCTGGGCTCAATCCCAGCATTAAGTGCTGTTTGTGTGGGGGTTTGCACTTTCTTCTTGTGGCTTTCTCCCAGGTGTTCTGGTTTCCTCTCACATCTGGTAGGCTATTCGGCTATGGTGCGCAAAAGAATCAAAGGGAAGTTCAAGAGCATGAGAAGTACGTTGCAGGACACGGCAAAATAAGAGGAGGAACTGGTGACACTGCTTTGCTGGGGACGGGTCTGGAAGATCATAACACTTACAATTTAAATACATGAGAATGTGGGGCATGAATGATACACATAACAAACGTGTCATGCTTTTTAACTTGTGTTGAATCTGGATAATTCAAGTATTGATTTAATTTATTTGCCTCATATCCCATCTTATCCTCGCACTCTACTGTGAAGACTCATACAAAGCAGCTATTTCAAAAGTCTGCCACAGTCTCATTTCCAGTTTCAATCTATTTGGAACCTTTAATTTGGCAAAAGCATCCAAAGGAGGTCAACAAAACACATTTGGTGAAATCAGGGCAGTTGCTCAAAACGTTTGCCAATGAGGCGAGGTGAAAAGAATCATGGAGGAAGAGAGAGGGAGAGCAGTTTCGGGAAGAATTCAAATGTTGGGGCCTAAGCAGCTAAAAACAAGGTTGCCAAACTGTGCAGAGAATAAATTCAAATATTTTTAGCAGGCCATAGTTTGGAGGAGCACAAGTACTGCCATATAGAAACAGGCCAATTTGGCCCATCATACTGGCTCAGAGCAATTACATTACCCACTAATTTTCCCTCCACTTTTCCTCCCCACTCACAGACAAATTGGTAATTTATTGGTAAGCTATTGCTGAAGCTGGAAATCTGAAACAAAAACAAAAAATACTGATTGATCTGATGGTAGTGAAAAATGTTGGAGGAACTCAGCGGGTGAGGCAGCATCCATGGAGAGAAGAAATAAGCAACATTTCGGGTCGGGACCCTTCTTCAGACTGATCTGATGGGTACTTCTAGCATTTCCAGCAGTTTCATTTCAGGTTTCCAGTAGCTTCAGTATGGAGTTTCTAGATTACTCAAACATATTTTATTGCAACTCCACCTCCGCAAATGAAACATAATATTCAATGTTTCAGTAACATTAACTAGATTAGATTACAGACCATTTCAGTTTAATTATTCATGTGACTTTATGAAGGTATTTTGCTTACAAGTTCATGAATGTGTTATTACAGAAAATAGGCCCTAAGAGACAAAGGGGTATTGTGCTTCTGGGACTTAATGCAAAATAGATAGGTTTTGTTGAGCTTCAGATAACTGGGATTAATGGAGATAGAAGAATGGAAGGTCCACAGACAGTTATTAGGAAAATAAGTTCAGAAGTTATGGAACAAATGGAAAATATGATGGTATTTCAGTGATGGTGATGGCAACAAATTAGCTGGTTATGGAAGATAGACACAAAATGCTGGAGTAACTCAGTGGAACAGGCAGCAACGCTGGAGAGAAGGAATGGGTAACGTTTTGGGGCAAGATCCATCTTCAGACTGAGAGTCAGGGGAAAGGGGAACGAGATAATAGACGGCGATGTAGAGAGAGATGTAGAACAAATAAATGAACGACATAATGATAAAGGAAGCAGTCCATTGTTAGCTGTGGGCTAGGTGAAAATGAGTTACACAGACAACCACTATGGAGGGGGAGGGACAGAGTGAGAGGGGATGCAAGGGTTATATGGTTTGTAGTTCCATGAAGTCAAAGAGGACACCAAAGTTATCAAATAACTAACAGCATGCACATGCATGTGCATAGTTATGATGGGAGGTTTTGTTGGAGAAACTGAAAACTGCTCAGTAAGGATGCAGACAATCACATCTGTTCTAACCTGCACACTTCATTGTGCCAGCTCAAACATGAATGTTTCGACATTTTGTCACAAACTGAGTGTCGTGGACCTGTGGAAAATTTTACCGCATAGCTGCAGATTATATCCTTCCAAATTCAACATGTCTCAAGATAGTGGTTGAAGCAGGAGACCATATGGTGGCTTGTGTGAAAATGACAAAAAAATCTTTTAACACAACAGACCTTTGGGAGTCGAGCTTAAACCTGATGCATGTAGTTATTGAAACTGGATAGCTGAATAAGCGACATCCATTCCTTAGTAGTACCAGGCTTAATGTAATTGTCCAATAAAGGAATATGAACAGGAAAACAAGAAGCCCTCAGTGTTTAAGAGCCTATTATAGTTTATTCTCTGGATCAACGTGACATTTTGGCTCTCATTAGGTGTTGTCACCGGTGGAATTACACCCTACCATGGGAAAGAAGAATCAGAAAAGAGAGGATACAGATTGATTCTGCCCTGGGTGGCATTAGTTTGTGATCTCCCACCTGACAATCCCCTTCAGACAGGAGGCACAGTAGCGGTGACCACATTGTGCCTGGAAGGGTTTCCTCAGGATCCCGTGACACTCGAAGCACAGGTACTTCCCCTCGACCTTAGCTGCCAAAATGTCTTTAGGAAAACCAATACGATTCCCCAGCGCTTGAGATTCTAATGAATTTGGTGGGCTTCTCTCGCTCCTTGCTGCCATCTGTTGTAATCTCCACAGCTGACAGTTTGCCTGAAAAAAGGAAAGAAAATAAGCCCCTGCAACTTGGCGAGAATTGCACAAGTATTACTGCACAGAAATCTCCCTAGCCAGTTACATGTCACACATCAATGACATTAACTGGGTCAAACGAATAGCATTTACATAAAATCTTTTTTTTTTGCATGTCATTCTAACTGCACCTTTCATACTGCCTCCTCAGGCATGAATGTTTCGATTATCTATCACATACCAGAAGTCATTGACTCATGAAAAAAGCTATAACATAGATACAGAATATATCCTCCAAACCCAACATGTTTAAGATAGTAAAGTTGGTAAACAGTATGTGCCTATAGAAATTTTAACCTTGTTGAACCATATGGGACATGAAGCAAGGATAAAAATGGGTACTAAGAACAATTTCTCAGGCACTCAAGGTGGTTGCCAGGGCATTGACCACATGTAAGCTTCGAGAATAAATTAAAAATGAGGAAATTACAATACACTTTCATTTATCTGCTTTTAAGCATCATGAATTCCTCCATAACCGGCAAAAATGTCTATGAATATTAAGCCTTCAACATCAAGGCGAAAGCTCTGTTGAACCTAATGAAATGCAATTTGAGTTTCCAGAATGCAGTAAATAATTTGCAGTCATCTTAGTATTTAGAATTAAGCGATTTCTGCTTAAATGGTACCTTATCCCATGCAATGCATAAAACATCCTGCATAGTCTACACAAGATAGTTTATTTTTTATATATTTAAGAAGGAACTGCAGATGCTGGAAAATCGAAGATAGACATAAATGCTGGAGAAACTCAGCGGGTGAGGCAGCATCTATGGATCGAAGGAAATAGGTGATGTTTCGGGTAGAGACCCTTCTTATTTTTTATATTAATAAGTTCAAACAATGAATGTTATTTCAAGTATTATGCAAAATAATCATGAAAATACTGTTTTTAAATTTACATTTATACATCCGGGCAGTGCAGTGGTGGGCTGATTGGTAGCAACATGCTCTGAGGATTTGTCACTTCATTTGATGTGATAGTCAGTCATTCATTAATGCGTGATGTATTCTACATTTAAATATGTTTAGCATTAGTTTATTATTGTTATGTGTACTGAGGTGCAGTGAAAAGCGTTTGTTTGTGTGCTATCAGTGTACAACTGTTATTTAAAAGGATAAGGAAAAGGTAGTTTAAAGATTTGTAAATAGAACACGAGCAATTCTAGGCAAACAAAAGCTTAGATGCTAATTTTCCAATATCAGTTAATCACCTAACTCCACTATAAGACCACCTTAAGGGCCTGTCCCACCAGCATGCAACTCGATGCGATTAGCGCGACCTAACGTGGTCGCTCGAGCCGTCCGGCGTCGCGGGGCCGGTCCCACTTCGATCGCCGGAGCCATGCGGAATTGTGCGGAGTTCGTCCCGAGTTCGTCCCGACGCCGCGCGGGGCTCCGAAAAACCGACAATGTCCAAAAATCCCGCGCGGCAACGGCTGGTCGGCTCGCAGTCGCCGCGACATTTACACACCGCACGGACATCGTGCCTCCGTTAAACTATTGGTAAGTGCCTCCGTGACCCTCTATGTGTGTGGCTCCATGGCCCTGTATGTGTGTGTGTCTCGGTGCCCCTCTCTGTGTGCCCCTCTAAGTCCTGGTGAACTTACCTTGGACTTGCTTCAAGTTCGCCTCGCTTTGCGCCGCGTTGTGCCACTCACCCAACCTCCGCGCGGCCCCTGCTGCCGGTTTAGTTGCGATTGCTGCATGCAGGCGCATGCTGGTGGGACCGGCCCTGTACAGGGGATCACCCGACCTCCGCGCGGCCCCCGCTGCCGGTTTGATCGCGTTCATCGCATATAGTTGCGTGCTGGTGGGACAGGCCCTTTACTCTTTTCATTTCAACAAAATCAATCCTACCCTCAGCTCCTTCTACCCTGATTACCAGCTTCAACAATCAGCACCTACAGACGATTGCTTCATATCAAAGATCAAATGTCTGCTACAAATCTCCTGTTCCCAAACTATTTTAATTACCTCCGATTTTCTAGTGTCTTTTCTCCCTAACCCCAGCTCTCAAATTCATCTTGGTCGAAGGACCTACATTCTTTTTTCGTTCCCCTTCCTGCTCACCTCCCTTAGGCAACAAAAATTTGCCAAATTCATCCCACAATACTACTTCAGAATACAACCCAACCAATTTCTTCCATTAGGATTCCTATTTCTACGCAAGGACCACAAAACAATGCCTTCCCAAGACCTGTCTTATGTTTGACTACGATAGGGTCTTCTTCTTGCGCAAGGCGTGCACAGCCTAAAGTTGTAGGACAACTTCTATTTGATCTTATTAGATTGTGCAGGCCGGGTTGATCGCATTCGTCGAAACAGGTCGGACCACGTGAAGGTTGCAATCTTCCACCCCTACAATAGGGTATTCTCGTCTTGATCAGGACAACCTATAATATCTTTGGGTTGGAGACAAAAGACTGCAGATGCTAGAATCACAGTATAAAAACAAACTGCTGCAGGAAATTAGGGTGTCAGGCAGATTCTATGGAGAAAATATGGACACATTACTTTTTGGACTGGGACCCTTCTTCAGAATGATGGAGTGGAGTGGAGATAATTGGTAGAAAGAGGCAGGAGGATGGAACGATGTAAGAGTTGGAAAATAATAGGTAGATTTGTGTGAGGTGAGACTGATTGACAGATGAGTTAGGTGGGAGGAAGGGAGGGTGGAGATGGTAACCAAGGTTGAAGGTGGAGAAGACAAAACTGTTCAAATGGTGCAATCTGGTAAGGAGTGAAATGGAGAACTAAAGGGAGAGGTGGCGAGTAGAAGGGAACAGGTAAAGGGGGCAGGGAAGAAAAGTGCAGGACACAGGGAGGAGATGAGCAGTTGAAGGGGGAAGTTAAGTGGATGGGATGGGAGAAGGGTTTGGTATATTTTTGTCACATGTACGAAGATAGAGTGAACAGCATACTATCCAGTTAAATTATACCATACATGAGTGCAAGCAGGTACAGCAGGGTGACTCAGAGAAAAAGATCAGAGTACAGAATATAGTCAAACAGTGTTACAGTGAAAGTGCAGATCAAAAAATATCTCACCAATGTAAAGGAAGCCACATCGAGAGCACCAAATACAATAAACAGGCTTGGAGGAGGTACGTGCAAACCTGTCTCACCTGGAAGAGTTGTTGGAATCCCCAAATGGAGGTGAGAAAACAGGCAGGGGAGAGTGCCTGGAAAGGGGATGGGTGGGAAGGAAGAGATGAATGAACCAGGCAATCATGGAGTGGTCTGTGCAGAAAGCAGAAAAAAGTGGGGACAGGAACATGTGTCAGGTGGTGAAGCTGGTGAGTATCATACAATGGTGTGTTGGATGAGAAGGCCAATGTGATGAAAGGCAAGGACCAGAGGAACTCTATCACTGTTCTGTCTGGGAGGAGGAATTTTCTTTCACGCGCCCTCCCCCTCCCCTTTCACCCACCATCTCACCCTCTGGTTCTTCATTTTACACCCAACCTTCTCCCTTTATCAGATTCCACCATTTACACACTCTGGTCTTTGCCACTTCCAGCCTTGGTTACTCACTTTACCTTCCTTTCCCCCCCCCCCCCCCCCACCCCCGTCAGACTCATCTGTCACTCAACACCTCTACACCAGGGTCCACCTATTACTTGCTAGTTTTTGCCACCTTCCCCATCTCATTTCTACCAGCTATCTCCCCTCTACACTATGTCTGAAGAAATGTCATCAGCCACTTCCTTCTACAGATGTTGCCTGACCTGTTCAGTTCCTCCAGCAGTTTTTTTTGCTCAATATCTGGATTGTCTTTCATAATTTATGTGAATGAATTACAACACACTGGTCTAATAACAATGATGCAGCATTTTAGCTAATTCCAGCACTTGAATTGGATTTGGACTTTAATTCTGGTATCAGGGTGAGAATGCTTGTGTTCATGAAGACAACAAACCCTTCTCATAAGTTCTCCTCTCCACCTCTTTGCTCAATCCCCTCTAATCTCATCTCACAAACTCCCTACTTAGATTTCTCTACCCTTCCTGGATTCACCTTCCCATTTACATTGTTGCTTCCTCTCACATTCTGCCCACTGCTCTCCCACAGCCTTATCAAAAGTCCATCATCCACACTGCACTCCCTCACTGCCCTTCACACTAGCTCATTAGCTACACTCCCATAACCTAGTGCCCCTAGCTCACAGAGCTGTCCCTGGCTCACCCATTATGAGCTACCCGTCCAGTCACCCATTACCCTCACTCTTCCACCAGCCCCTCCACGACTACCACCCATCCGCAATTCTCCATTTGCTGACTCTCTCCCAGGGCATGGCCTTCTATAGCCACCGGCACCCCTGTCCCACTCCCAGTAGCCATGCCCTCTGAAACCTGCATCACTTTCCCAATACCACTTTCCACCAATCACCTCCATATGTTTCTACCACCCCAACTTTTCTGCCATAATATCTGTAAGAGATCGGCTGCCCATCCATGACCAAAGGCAGACCACTGCACTGGCTACCCAGTGTAGGGCATGGCAGCAGCCATGTCAGGAGTGTAAAGTCTTAAACATGTATTCACCCCATTCTCCAGTTATATCAACAATTCCTTACAGACAGAAACGTTTACAACCACTGCTCAAGGATTATAAATCCAGCTTCAACATTTCTTCTCCTTCAGACCTTTGGACATGGATCACCTCCCAGCAAAGTTTTGACTCCAGAAAAAGCTATGTATCTTTTAGACTAACTTATATAACTCAATCTAATGGCCCCATTAAGCAAAATTATTTTATACTGACCAAATGTTACCTATCCAAACACAGCCAAAGAATCTTCAGAAACTGACTGCCATTCTTCCCTGTAGCTGCGTATCCTCTTCAAACAGAAGGTGCCCTTTAGCAGAGCAGGCTTGACTTTCTAATTACATTCAAAGGCACTGCATTACCAAGGCCCACAATTTTACCATTTTGGAGGTCACCATGAACCAGCGATTCAATTTGACAAACCACACTAATATTTTGGCTACAAAAGCCGATCAAAGACGGCCACATCGCTGAGTGACTAAACTCGGCACTCACAAGTATTTCCATTTGCTCTGAGACACAAGTAGAAAATATTCTTCTTTGGGTGTTCAGCTCCAACAAGAATCAAGAAGCTTGACATCATCCAGCACTGTTGGCATGCATCAATCATCTTGAACGTTCATTTCCTTTACAACCGTGCGATGATTGTGTGCCATCTGCAACGTGCTCACAATGGTTTGAACCCCACAATCGTGCTCCAGGTACACGGGGACGTCACTGCCTGCAAGTTTTATTTCTTCCTACATACCATTCTGATCTAAATATCCATGGCAAGTGTGCTTTATTCTCAACCCAAAATTACAGTATGTACAGCATTTAAAGCAGCTTTTTACCCCCACCTTCTGAAGAGCAATCGGGATGGACAATAAATGCTGACCTTCCCAGGTCACATCTGCCATGCTGCTGTATGCATTTCACTGTACTAGTTTGGTTCTCACCTTATAATACATATAAATAACAAGGGAATAAATGCTATCCAACAGCAGTTGCTGCCTCACTGGCTCCCTGCATTCAACACGTTTGCCCCCTCCCCCTTGCAGTCGCATCTTTACACTCGCACAGGCACCAGGCGGGTCTCGATGTGCTTCAACCCACATAGAAAGGGTGAAGCAAACAATTGCCGTTCTCGCAGGCTGGATTCGCTTCCATGGCCACTCAGCGAGCAGCGTTGACAAACAATGTGCGTGAGACGCCACACTGGCCGAGCTCTGGCCCAGGATCCAGACCCCCGAATCTCGGCACCTCCGAAACCAGGCCGAACCCGGTCACGACTCCGCTGTCAGAAGGGCGAGACTGCTGCAGCGCAAAGTCCGCCCCGAGGTTCACAGTCCGCGGGCCGGTGGCAGCCCCAGCACGCAGGCCCCAGTATAAGCCTCGGCCGTCGGGCAATGGCTCCACTGAGACCACCCGAGACTCGGGATCCTGCACCAATTCACTGCCCACAACCCTCTCCCCTCCGCCGAGCCCCACTCACCGCCCGCTCCACGGACCGCTCCCGGACGCTGCGAGAGCTGGGCGGGGCCGGGGCTGAACCGATACAGTGAGGCGGTAGTAGACTGGCTGACACCAGACCCCGACCTACTGAACCCGGACCTGAACCCCGACATACTAAACCTCCACCCGAATCCTGACATACTAACCTCCCACACCCGGATCTTAAACCCCAACATACTAACCCCCCACCCCTGAACCCCGACATACTAAACCCCCACGCGAATCCTGACATACTAACCCCCCACACCCGGATCTTAAACCCCGACATACTAAACCCCCACCCCTGAACCCCGACATACTAAACCCTCAACCCTGACATACTAAATCCCCACACCTGAACCACTTCACCGGGATCCTGACCCACAACATACTAAACCCCCACCGTGAACCCCGACGTACTAAACCCCAACACATAGACCCTGAAGCACGACATACTAAATCCCCACGCCTGAACCCCCATACCTGGTTCCGGAACCCCGACATACTAAGCCCCCATGCCCGAATCCTAAACCCCACACCTAGACAACAAACCCCAACATACCAAACCACCACACCCGAACACTGACACCCAGACTCTGAACCACGACATACAAAGCCCCTACATCCGAACCCTCTCAGCCGGACTCTGAACCCCAACATACTAAACCCCTACGCTTGAACCCTGACACCCATATCCTGAACCCCCACACTCGAACCCTGAACCCAGACATACTAGGCCCCCACAACCGGATCCTGATCCTCGACGTACTAAACCCGTATAACCGGATCTTGACATTGTAAACCCCCGCACACGGACCCTGACCTAGTAATAGTAATAGTTTCTTTATTGTCATTGTAACATGAACCATGTACAACAAAATTAAAAAATGTCAACCAGTCAGTGCACCATTCAAACCATAAAAGCTAACGATACATACAAGGTAAAATATTTAAAAAGATAAACAATTAAAATAACTATGAAATATGAAAATAGCACGCATAAACACCCAGCCCTACATCCTTCTGTCGATTTCACAGTGTACCAACCACAGTCCCTTAGTCCCCGCGTTCCTTGGCGGCAACATTTAGTGCCTTTATAGCAGTGGAGTAAAGACTGTTTTTAAGTCTGTTTGTCCTTGTAGATCTGTACCGTCTGCCTGACGGCAACAGTTCAAACAGGGAGTGTCCGGGGTGGGAAATGTCCTTTATAATATTCTAGGATTTTTTGATGCAGCGGGAACTGTGTAAGTCCTCCAAGGTAAGGAGAGGGCAGCCGACAATCCTCTGGGCGTTGTCAATGGCCCTCTGGAGCGCTTTCCTCTGAGCCGCTGTGCAGCTGGTGTACCACACACATACACTGTATGTTAGGATGCTCTCAATGGAGCACCGATAAAAGGACAGCAGCAGTCTCTGTTGGACCTTTTTCAGCAGCGCAGGTGTTCACGCTCCACATCAGGACCTCCTCAATATGGATTCCCAGGAAGCGGAAATCCGCCACCCTCTCTACACAGTCCCCTCTGATGATTAGTGGTACCATTTCTGTTTTGTTCTTCCTGAAGTCTATTATTAGCTCCTTGGTCTTTAAGGTGTTCAGGAGCAGGTTATTTTCTCCACACCACACTGTCAGCTGCTCCACCTCATCCCGATAGGCGTACTCGTCCTCCCCGGAGATGAGCCCCACCACCGTACTGTCATCCGCAAATTTGACAATGGTGTTGCTGTGGTGGGCGGAGGTGCAGTCATGTGTGTAGATGGTGTAGAGCAGGGGGCTCAGCACGCAGCCCTGTGGAGAGCCGCTCTACTAAACCGGACACCCCACAGAGACCCTGAACCCAATCATCCACACCCAGTAACTGAACCCTGACATATGGATCCTGGACCCTGACACCCCACTCCTGGATCCCAATAACCCCATGACCATACCCTGAACCCTGACATACTGAACCCCAACACCACCCCACACCTGGTCCCTGAATATTGACATGCTTAGTCCAAATATCCCCCACACCCGCACCCTGAACCTGACACGCTAAACCCCAACAATGCCACAACAGAACCCTGAACCCCATCACCCCTTAAACTCCAACACCTGGACCCTAGCAACCTCACTTCAAGACACTGACCCCAACATCCTCACACCCGGATCTTGAATCCCAACAATCTCACCACTGAACCCCCAACAACCTCACCTAAATGCAACACAAACTCCAAAAACATCATACTGAACCCCACATTCTGAATCCCAACAACTTTGTTACAAATCCTTCCAAATCCTTCCTCAGAACCCACCTAAGCTGCCACCTCCACCAAATTTCGCTGAATAACCATCCCCCTCCAACCTAAACCCTGCTAAACTCATTCCATTGAACCACACAGAAATCCACCTACAAGCGTCGCCTATTCATTCTCTCCATAGATGCTGCCTCACCAGTTGAGTTTCGTCAGCATTTATGTCCACCTAAAAATGAACCTCACCAAAACCATATTTCAACCTAATTCTTCTCACCTCATCAAATTATCACACAAAACCTTCCCCAAACCCACTTTGCACACGACTAAATTATTTCACTATCATCAGCCAACCCACATCCCATTCTAAACTCTCCCCTCAAAGCAGATATACATCCAACCAAATCCCACTTTTTCTTTTCTGAATTTTCACCGTAATGCACATGTTTTAGCGGGGACTCACAGGAGTCCAGCCAAAAAACAAGTGATCACAAGTTTGTGTGCATGAGACGTGTTTTATTCTGTACGATACAGCTCCCTACTGATCACAGGCTTTACCCGGCCTTAAATACCCACTCAGGTAAAACCCCGTGACTAGTGCCTCCCACACCGAGACGCCGCCCTCTAGAGCCGAGGGTTCGTTGTGCCCGTGGCTAACCACCAGGTGCCGCCTTAATGTGACAATAAACTAAACCGAACAACTCCATATGCCCATTACCCACGCAGTCCTCCCACCAAGTCCCTAATCACTTCCCCCCACAGTTCCCAGCTGCCCACCCTCTCCCCCTGATTTGATTAATATCAATCTTTATCAGATTCCACAATCTGCATCCCATGAGCCAGAATATTTATCCCAGTCCATTTTAAGCATAACATATGTGATTGATCAAACTTACCCCAGAAAGAAACAAATTGAAAGCTCTCCCTTCTGCATCATCTCTAATGTATTTGAATTCAAAACAGAAAATGCTGAAAATCTCCAACAGGTCATGCAGCATTTATAGAAGGACAGTTAACATTTTAGGTCAGAGACCCTTGAATGTTTCCAACATTTAGTGCTTTTATTTCAGATTTCCGGATCTGCAGTTTACTTATTTATTTGCACATGACTTTTATTTCTATATTTATTAACATACACTAGGATCAATGCCGAGACAGAGAAGTCCCTCTTTTTTAATATTTCCCCAGGTCACTATAGGGGGTTCGCACGAAAGGTCACTGGGTCATAGGGCTTGACGCACGGAGCCGCTCAATCCATCTCGAGGACATACGTCACTTCCGGTACATGTTATTAATGCAAGAAACGCGCACTTTCCGACCTGTTAAAAACCGCCAAAATGCTGGATTTGTGCGCTGTAAAAAATTGCGTAAGTCGGGGTGAGCGTGAGAGACATGTACCTAACTTCATAATTCCAAAAGTGAAGCGAAATGAAGGTACTATATACCGTCATTTCTCCTCACTCTTGGAATCCTGAAGTAGGATAAATGTCTCTCACGCTTCTCCCGATTTCCATAATTATTTACAGCGCAAAAATTGACCATTTCAGCGGGTTTTAACGGGCCCGCTACGCTGGAAGTGCTTACCTGCAGTTCATCGCGTGTAATCCACTTGAGGTAGCGCAGCAACAGCACGGGTCGTGACCCGACTGCCGTGAAACCTCCTTATAATTAGTCAGTCATGTTTAAAGCAAGAGGGAAATATTTAATTGGAATTTCAGGGATAACTTTTTTACACAGTGATGGGTATATCTGAATCTGGATGTACTACGCTGAAAAGCTCTAAGTAGAGCATCTCTCGACACTGGACAATTTTACATTTTATCAAGTCTATTAACCTACAACTATGGAACGAGCTGTTGGAGGAGGAGGGTACACAAAAGGCTGGAGAAACTCAGCGGGTGCAGCAGCATCTAAGGAGATAGGCGACATTTCGGGGACGAGACCCTTCTTCAGATGTTGAAGGAGGTGGTCGAGGCAGGTACTATCACCACATTTAAGAGACATTTAGACAGGTACATGGCTAGGACAGGTTTGGAGGGTTGTGGGCCAAGCCCGGGCAGGTGGGATGGATGAGTATGGATGGGGCATGCTGGTCGGTGTGGGCTGAAGGGCCTGTTTCCAGCTGTATGACTGTGTTTCCTCAGAGCAAGCATCTGAGTTGTTGTTAGGTTATTTGGGTTGGACTTCACCTGTCTAATTGTTTGCATGTGGAGATACTGTCCTCGCAAATGAGAACTCAGCAGCTGAGACCTCGCCTACTTACAGGCTACGCCACTGGTTAGATCCGGCCCGGCGCCATTGCACACGTGATATGCGTTTCCCGCCCACCGCTCCAGGTGAGGAGGCCCCTCCCCCTCCCCGGCAGACTCCAGGTGAGGCCCCGCCCACCACCTCCTGACGGACATTTGATGAGCACCGCCCACCGCCCTCCCAAGGAGCAGCTGAGGGAGGCCTCGCCCACCGCCTCTGTGACGCCACAAGGCGGGGGTGTGTGACGGTTTCCCGCCCAATCTCTGGTGGAAGTCCCTTCCGCTGCCGGTGATTCCAGATGGGCGTTGGCGACGGTGCTGACATGGCGTGCTTCAGGGAATGGAGCAACCGCGATCAGATAACGCAGTTGCGCAACAAAGTCTTCCTGGAAGGTAACCGACCACCCAGCTGCGGCAAAGCAATGCTCTTGACACTGCATCACTCCCCAATCGCCCTCTTGGGCGTCAATGGGACCTGCACCTCAACACGCTCAGCTGCAGCTGGGTCGGTGCGGCCGCAGATGTCATTCTGAGAATATTAGTGTCCCGACAGCACGTCTTGTGTGGGAAAACAACCTGTGGCCGGGAGATGGCAACGGAATGGGACGAATGACACGTGGATGTCAGCAAGAGCACGATGGCCAGAGTGGCCTCGTGTTATTTGAGTTTATATCAAGGCCTCACCTGCGCTGTTTCAAACATCAAAATAACTCCCAGTCCACTTATGAGTGCATTGAACAAACTCCGCAATTGTCAATTCACGTCACCTTCCGCAATATCTTTCTTGTCGACAGCCATTATTGTCTCTTACATTGTCTGAAGAAGGGTCTCGACCCGAAACGTCGCCTATCTCCTTCACTCCTTAGATGCTGCTGCACCCGCTGAGTTTCTCCAGCTTTTTGTGTAACCCTTGTCTCTTACATTGTTCCTTCACTGGCCCTCGCGATCATATGACCTTTCTGCCCCCCACTACGCCTGCGAAGCTGTTGTGTGGAACAACTATCCCTATCCCACCTGTCTAAGCTAAACACAATCAGCTCCCACTGTTATAAACTCTACTGAGGCTTCAATCTCTATGTTACTAGGGAGGGGACATTGCAAGGCACTTGGGTCCATATTTGCCCTTGTATTTTCAGCATGGGTCACCGACAATAGACAGAACTCTTGAGCGTTTTATGACGTTCCATCTTCTGAACCCAGGTCCAAATACATGTTACATCTCTTCGTTTTGTTCGGCTGCAATAATTAACTTGGCAATGATCAGGGATAAACCATAGAATCTCAAAGCATCTCTTCGTTTTGTTCGGCTGCAATAATTAACTTGGCAATGATCAGGGATAAACCATAGAATCTCAAAGCAAAACATTTGTTGCCAGAAACCTGAAACCTTCAATAATCTGGAAATAAATGAGACACCTTAGGGGAGTGTGAAACTCAGTTTTATTTTTCATCAACATTTTCATTATGAAGAGTGTTATACATACCTGCTCATGCAGTTTACCAGAGTCGTATGCATTTCAAAAAAAGACAAATGCTGGAAATCAGAAATAAAATAAGAAAATATTGGTATTGATTTATTATTACCAGATGTACGGAGGAGATACAGTGAAAAGCTTTGGTCCACACAAAATGCTGGAGTAACTCAGCAGGACAGGCAGCATCACTGGAGAGAAGGAATGGGTGACGTTTCGGATCAAGACCCTTTTTCAGACTTTCTTGCACAGTGAAAAGCTTTGCTTTGCGTGCTACAAGGCAAGCCATATTTCAGTACAACAGGTAGTGCAAAGAAGAAATAGAGCACTGGTGAGCTTGATAAGGCTGAATTATGTTAAAAATATAAGAAAATATTAAATGAATTCCTGGGCCAGCTTACAACATATTTTAGTCTCAAAGCAGGCTTTTTCCAGGAGATCGATACGGAAAGGCAAGTCTAGGCTTGCCTCAGGTTGCTGTGTATTGAGATAATGAATGACTAAAATGCGTCTAGCATTTGAGGAGAGAGGAAGCCCAGATTAATCCCAGTAAGGGTTATTGGGAGTTACACAAAAAGCTGGAGAAACTCAGCGGGTGCAGCAGCATCTAAGGAGCGAAGGAGATAGGCGACGTTTCGGGTCGAGACCCTTCTTCAGTTATTGGGACAATGTCCGATGCCTTTGAGGTATGCAGTGACTGATAACTTTGATATGCAAGTATCTAGTACCAAATGTGTGTGTGTGTGTCTCTCTCTCCCCCTCCCTCTCTCCCTCTCTCTCCCTAGGGTAGGTTTTATTAGCCGGGCTAAGAATCCTCGCGGCTAGGGTAGGTAGAATTAGCCGGGCTGAGAAACCTTGTGGCCAGAGGGTTAGGGTAGGTTGTATTAGCCGGGCTGAGAAACCTCGCGGCTGGGTTAGATAGGGTTAGGGTAGGTTGTACAAGTTGAGACACTAGGAATTGAGAAGCCTGCTCTCTATCTCTCTCTCTCTCTCCCTCTCAATATTTCGAGAATTTGCCGGATTGAGAGACTTGTGGCTATGGGGAATACTATGGATAAAAGTAATGGGGGAACGCCCGTACAACATATGTGTTATTTGAACCCTAAAAGCAACAACGACTATAGAATATTAAGTTAGACAATAAAAGGAGCAGAGACGTTGATGTGAAGAAGGAACGCAGGAAAGAAATGGAAGAAAGGAATTAAGGAATGGAAAGCGGAAGCAGAAAAGAAGCATGAGGAGAGTAGAGATCGAAATTGGATGGATACTGCATGTAAGAAAGGGATAGAGTTAAGAAACAAGGATAGCACTGAAAGGATGGAAAGTATTGCAACTAGAATGCCAGTGGGCAGAGGAACAAGAGAAAATAATTAAGAGACAGCTGGGAGGTAGGAAACAGGTGATGGTTAGTAAAAATAAACCCAGTCCTGGTAAATCCTCCGGAGGAGATCTCATGTCTGGCACGATGACCCTGTTTGGTAGTGAAGATGAGGATTTAGATGAGATGTCCGCCTCCCTACACCCCACTAGGAGTGATGGCATCCTTACCTGTGGCAGCTCCGTCAGTAACATCCCTCTACCTCGAAGTTCCGACCTTACAAAGCATCCCAGAATTGGGGGCACAGGAATGCCCTTTCTGTGCGTAACTTGCTGAAGGCATTGATGCTCCCAGAACAGCTGGCCATTATTAAATGTGCCGCCCACACGTGCTGGGGACCCCATAACTAAAGACAATGTGCCGATAGTGTAGCCAAATAAGCAGCCTATGCATCCAAATGCGTAGTGACAGCAGGTAAACAGATGCTAGCAAATAGAATGGTCCTGCCAGACTTGAGGGAGGTATGTACATTACAGAGGGATGCCTCTGATATCCAAAAACAACTATGGAAACGAGAGGGCTGTGCCATTGATTTGGCTCACCCCTCTTGGACAAGTTTGTGTACCCAATGCCTTTTTACCTGTCTTACTAACATATATTCACTCCCTTACCCATGCTGGTAAGGAGGGAATGATAAGGCAGAAATAGAGTTAAAGAGGTTGGAAACTGTTGCAGTTGGTGGACAGACCGAAAAGAGAAGGAAAAAAAAGCAAAGGATTGGGTCGCAAAATGAAGTGACAAGTTTAAAATCAATGTTACATCAATGATTTGGATGAAGGCATTCAAAGTAACATTATCATATTTGCAGATGACACAAAGCTGGGTGGCAGTGTGAACTGTGAGGAGGATGCTATGAGAATGCAGGGGGGCGGACAGGTTGGGGGAGTGGGCAGATGCATGGCAGATGAAGTTTAATGCGGATAAATGTGAGGTTATCCACTTTGGTAGCAAAAACAGGAAGGCAGATTACTATCTAAATGGCGTCAAGTTGGGAAAAGGGGAAGTACAACGGGATCTGGGGGTCCTTGTACATCAGTCTATGAAAGTAAGCATGAAGGTACAGCAGGCAGTGAAGAAAGCAAATGGCATGTTGGCCTTTATAACAAGAGGAATCGAATGTAGGAGCAAAGAACTCCTTCTGCAGTTGTACAGAGACCTAGTGAGACCACACCTGGAGTATTGTGTGCAGTTTTGCTCCCATAATTTGAGGAAGGACATTCTTGCTATTGAGGGAGTGCAGCGTAGGTTTACAAGGTTAATTCCTGGGATGGCGGAACTGTCATATGCTGAGAAAATGGAGCAGCTGGGTTTGTACATTCTGGAGTTTAGAAGGATGAGAGGGTATCTCATTTAAACATATAAGATTGTTAAGGGCTTGGACACGCTATAGAGGCAAGAAACATGTTCCCGATGTTGGGGGAGTCCAGAACCAGGGGCCACAGTTTAAGAATAAGGAGTAAGCCATTTAGAACGGAGACGAGGAAACACTTTTTCTCACAGAGAGTGGTGAGTCTGTGGAATTCTCTGCCTCAGATGGCGGTGGAGGCAGGTTCTCTGGATGCTTTCAAGAGAGAGCTAGATAGGGCTCTTAAAAATAGCGGAGTCAGGGGATATGGGGAGAAGGCAGGAACGGGGTACTGATTGGGGATGATCAGCCATGATCACATTGAATGGCGGTGCTGGCTCGAAGGGCCAAATGCCCGATTCCTGCACCTATTGTCTATTGTCTAAAAAAAAGGAGAGGGAAGATATTGCTCAAAACAAAATTACCCCGGTGGAACCCTTTTTTTGACAAGCAACTATGTTATAAAAAAAAATTTGGGGATGAAGGAAAATTCGATGGAGAATTGAGGATAGGGTAGGGAGACTGAAAAGTCACGGGGAGTCTGACTAATCACGATCTGGATCAATGTCCAATCACAGCGTATGAGTTTTTCAAACTTGACTCTCTCGCTTCAACAAAAAGACTGTACCTCCGTCCTCCCACTGCAATGACTATATAAGTGACCCGATAGAGCATCAGTCTCCCTGGGGAATGTCTGAGCTAATAAAACATAGCAGCTTTTAAATGTTTTCTTGTAAATTCTTTGTAACCAGGATCCTGGTAAACAGAGGTCTTGTCAGAAAAATGGAAAGTAAATTACAAAGAGACATCTTTGAAGATGAAATATTATGTTCTGCTTGTAAAACAAGGTTTTTTGTGTGTGGAATGTGTGAAATTTGAAACAATGAGCAAATGTGTGTGTGTCCCTTTAAGAACAGAGTTTGTCATTTAAAATGCAAATGAACAGACAGGTTATTAAAGAAGGAACTGCAGATGCTGGAGAATCGAGGGTTACACAAAAAGCTGGAGAAACTCAGCGGGTGCAGCAGCATCTAAGGAGCGAAGGAGATAGGCGACGTTTCGGGTCGAGACCCTTCTTCAGACTGGTCAGGGATCAGGGAAACGAGAAATATAAACAGTGATGTGGAGAGATAAGGAACAATGAGTGAAAGATATGCAAAAAAGTATTGGTGACAAAGGAAGCAGGCCATTGTAAGCTGTTTGTGGTGTGAAAATGAGAAGCTAGATACGCAGTGGGAGGGGGAGTTGAAGTGCTGAGCCACCGGGAGGTCGGGTTGGTTATTGCGGACCGAGCGGAGGTGTTCGGCGAAACGATCGCCCAGCCTCCGCTTGGTCTCACCGATGTAGATCAGCTGGCATCTGGAGCAACGGATGCAGTAGATGAGGTTGGAGGAGGTGCAGGTGAACCTCTGTCGGACTTGGAATGACTGCTTGGGTCCCTGAAAGGAGTGGATGGGGGAGGTGAAGGGGTGGGGGTGTTACGGCCTGGGCTTGTATGGCTGCTGAAGATACTGGCTCACTCATCTTGATTAATTATACAACTGCTGATGGTAGTAGCATAATGAATTCTGAACTGTATAGACACATCATATCTGCTCAAGTTCAAACAAATGCCTCAAAACTAATTGGCCGGCAGTTCATTCCACAGCAAGACAATGATCCCAAACATACTGCTAAAGCAACAAAGGAGTTTTTCAACGCTAAAAAATGGTCAATTCCTGAGTGCCCAAGTCAATCACCCGATTTGAACCCAGTTGAGCATGCCTTTTATATACCGTAGAGCAAACTGATGGGGACAAGCCCCCAAAACAAGCATAAGCTAAAGATGGCTGCAATACAGACCTGGCAGGGCATTACCAGAGAAAACACCCGGTAGCTGGTAATGTCCATGAATCGCAGACTTCATGCAGTCATTGCATGCAAAGGATATGCAACAAAATACTAAACATAACTACTTTGTAGCCATCGTAGAGTCTGTCCTCACCTTCTCCATCATGGTCTGGTTTGGCTCAGGCACCAAGCACGACACCTGGAGGCTGCAACGAATCGTCCAATCAGCTGAGAAGGTTATTGGCCGCAACCTTCACTCCATTGGTGAACTGTACACTGCAAGAGCCAGGAAGCGAGCGGGCAAGATCATCTCTGACCCCTCTCACCCTGGCCACAAACTCTTCGAATCACTTCCCTCTGGAACGCGACTCTGGACTGTCAAAGTTGCCACAGCCAGACATAAAAACAGTTTTTATCCACGAGTAGTTGCTCTACTCAACAGGCAAAAATCTGTCACGTCCCTTTGATCTGATATTTTGTTGGTTCACATGCTTGATCAATGGTGTTTTATCATTATTTTATTATTAATGTTTAGTGTTTTCTGAGTCATTCGTAACTGTCACTGGTTGTCATGTTGTTGCTTGTGGGTGGAGCACCAAGACAAATTCCTTGTATGTGAATACTTGGCAAATAAACTTACTTACTTACTTTCATTTACATAACATTGTGATGCCCTGAAATGGGGGGGGGACTATGTATAAACACTGCTGTAATTTCTACATGGTGAAACCAAAATGTATAAAAATGGTCCTTATTAAAATCTGACAATGTGCACTTTAACCACATGTGTGTTTTTCTATTACAAATCTCAAATTGCGGAGTGCAGAGGCATATAAATAAATGATGGGTCTCTGTCCCAAACATTATGGAGGGCACTGTAGATCAATTATGTTTTGATTCGAGACCTCTGGTTTCCGATAATTCTGGAGCAACTGTTCAAGCACTACTCGGCCCCCTTTGTGTCAAATATGTAGACAGGATGGGGAAGAATATTGCTATCCAAGTGTGGTCTGATAAGATGTGATTGTCACTAATCCATAGCAAATGAACTAGTTTGGGGGAGATCAATTTACAACATTTCAAACTCACTGATTAATGAAGTAATGAGCTTCTATTCTTGAATTTACTTTCAGAGAAGTACAAGACTGCTTATTATCAAACAGCCGAGAAGGGGATTGCGGAGAACTCGGATAAAATCAGCAAACTACGCAGAGATGTGGTGCTGGAGAGCATTAAGTTCAATAATGCTGACCGGGTAAGTGGTGGAACAGGCTTGAGAGTCAGAGTGGTCTACGCCTAATTTGTACGTTGCAGACTGCACTGACAGCACACCATAACACATCTTATTCATTCTTAGACGCAAAGTGGTAGCTAGGGAAAGGGCAGGTCCTCTGAAGTACAAAGGAAGTATTTTAAGCAAGGAGTCAGAGGAAATAGATGAGGCCCTTAGTGAGTACTTGGCATCAGTATTCACCAAGGAGAAGGACATTAATGATTGTGAGTTTTTGGAAGTGTATGTTTATACTCTGGGGCATGTTGATATAAAGGAGGTCGCGTTGGATGACATGCAAAACATTAGGTTGGATAAGTCCCTAGTTATCTGTCCAGGAATACCGAGGAAAGCAATAAAGGAGATTGTTGGGGATTTAATTGAGATCTTTGTATCCTCTTCAACCACCGGAAAGGTGCCTTTGTTTAAGAAGAGCATTGGGACAAACCAGAGAATTGGAAGCTGCTGAATCTTACTGAAGTGGTAGGGAAATTACTTGAGAAGATTCTTGGGGCTTGCATTTATTTGCATTTTGAAAAATTTGAATTTTTTAGTGATGGTCAACTTGGCTTTATGTGGGGATGTTCTGACTCTCAATTTGATTATATTTTCTGAGATGATGAAGACGTAGGAGGTAAGGGCAATGGGTGTGTTTGACATTGACTTTAGTAAAGCATTTGACAAGATTCCTCATGATAGATTAACCCAGAAGATTAAGTTGCAAGGATCCATAGTGAGCTGTTAAATTGGAACCAAAATATGCTTGCTCATAAACGATCGCCAGTAGTAGAGTTTATTGAGGGCTGTTTTTATGACTGGAGGTCTGTGACCGGTTGTGCACTGCAAGGATCAATGCTGGAATCATTGTTATTTATAACATATTTTAATTACTTGGTTGAACATGTATGTGATCTAATTTACAGATGACATGAAAATTGGAAGAGTTGTGGATAGTGAGGAAGGTTGTCGAAGGGCACAGATCAGTTGGAAATTTGGGCAGAGAAAGTGCAGATGGTGTTTAATCTGGACAAACGTGAGGTGTTTCATTTTGGGAGGTTAAATACAAGAGGAGATTATATAGTAAGCTGCAGCACCGTGGTATCCAAATCCTCTACATCCTTACTATAGTGTGGCAACCAGAACAACATTCAAGACTCCAAATGTGGCTGAACCAAAGTTTTACATAACTGCAAAATGAATCCCTGACTTTTACACTCAGAGCTTCGACTGATGAAGGCAAGCATGCTGTACACCACCTTTACTGTCCAATCCATGAAAGTGGCAACACAAATAATGTGCTTGTCTTCATCTGCCGGGGCACTATTTATAAAGATTGGCAAGTCACGTAACAGCTGTATGAAACTTTGGTTCAGCCACATTTAGAGTACTGTGTGCAGTTCTAGTTGCCGCACTATAACAAGGGTGCGGAGGATTTGGAGAGGATGCAAAAGACATTCTCCAAGATATTGCCTCGATTGGAACTTACTAGGTTTTAAGCAGAAGTTGGAAAATCTAGATTGTTTTCTCTGGAGTGTTGAAGGATGAAGGTTGACATGAAAGGAATATATATATAATTGGGAGAAACAGATAGGGTAGATATTATTATTCACAGGGTGGAAATGTGAAATACTAGAGGGCATACTGTAGGTTTAAGGTGAGAGGAGCAAGGCAGCTATTTTTACATGAAGACTTGTAGATGACCAGGATACGCTGCCAGTGGAGGTGGTGGAATATGATATGATAATAATGTTTAAGAGAAATTTAAGCAGATATATTAGTAAGCGGGGGATGTAGGTATATGGACCATTTTTCAGGCAGATGGGATTAGTTTTAATTTAGCAATATGGTCAGTGCACTCATAGATGGCCGAAGGGCCCGTTCCTGCGCTGTACTTTTCTATGTTTCTATATAACACCGCACCTTCACTTAGAAGAATGTTGTTACTTAAAAGAATGTTGTACTTAGAAGAATGTTGCAGAATCTGCTAAGGGCACGCAACATTGCCTTTAAATCCAGGGACACTTCTGCCTACAGTGCTGCCAGGTCGAACTTGAACAAAGGCATAACAAAAGGCCAAAGACATCCACAGGCAAAGGGTGGAAGACCACTTCAACACCGCGGACACCAGAAGCATGTGGCAGGGTGTCAGGGACATCACTGACTACAAGAGCAGCCCCGCCTGCCCCCACAGTGATATCACACTGGCCAATGAATTAAACACCTTCTTTGCACGCTTCGAAACTGGCAGCACCAGCAGGAAAGGGATAACCCCGGCCATGGTGGAGGGCAGGCCTTGACATTGAGCACCCACGAGGTACAGTGCGCTCTGTGTAGGATCAATCCACGAAAGGCTGCAGGCCCGGATGGAGTCCAGGGTAGGGTACTAAAGGACTATGCTGTACAGCTGGCGGAGGTATTTACGAGGATCTTTAACCTGTCTCTATCTCTGGTCCCCAAGTGCCTGAAGACAGCTACCATGGTGCCGAAAAAGTCTAAAGTCACCAACCTGAATGACTTCCGCCCGGTTGCCTTAAATCCAATACCAATGAAGTGCTTTGAAAGGCTGGTCCTCTCCCACATCAAATCCAGCATCCCTGCCTCATTGGACTCTCATCAATTTGCAAACAGGGCAGATAGATCCACAGAGGATGCCATCCCTGTGGCGCTTCACGCTGTCCTGACCCACCTGGAAAGACAGGGCACCTACGTGAGGATGCTCTTCATTGACTGTAGCTCTGCCTTCAATACGATCATCCCCACCAAGCTCACCACCAAACTCCACCAGCAGGGCCTCAGCTCACTGGATCCTGAATTTTCTGACGGAGCGACCACAGGCAGTGAGACTGGGGCCGCACCTGTCCTCCACTATCACCCTGAGCACACCACAGGGCTGTGTATTGAACCCCATGCTCTACTCCCTCTTCGCTCACGAATGTGTTCCTGCATTCGACACCAACACCATCGTCAAATTTGCAGACGACAGAACGGTGATCGGGCTGATCACCAACGGTGATGAAACAAACTACAGAGCGGAGGTACAGAACCTGGCGGACTGGTGCTCACGGAACAACTTGTCGCTAAACACCTCCAAGACCAAGGAGCTGATTATTGACTTCAGGAGGTCGCAGAATGGGGAATACGCCCCAATCTCCATCTACGGGGACAGTGTGGAGAGAGTGTCCAGCTTTAAGTTTCTGGGCACTCATATCTCAGAGGACCTCACATGGTCCACCAACACTGCTGCGCTGGTCAAAAAGGCACAGCAACGACTGTTCTTCCTAAGAACATTGAAACGGACTGGTCTGCCCCAACAGCTGCTGACTAACTTCTACCACTGCACGGCAGAGAGCCTACTAACGTATGGCATCTCTGTGTGGTATCTCAGCTGCACGGAGGCGGAGAGGAGAGCTCTTCAGCGCGTCGTCCACCGAGCACAAAAGATTATTACCAGCCTTGGAGGGTATCTACCACACATGGTGCCTTAGGAAGGCCGTCAGCATCCATAAAGACTCCTCTCACTCCTGTTCGAACTAATCCCTTCCGGCAGATGCTACAAGGCCTTCTACGCCTGCACCTCCAGACTCGGGAACAGCTTCATTCCCAGAGCTATAGCGGCTCTGAACTGGCCCTGCTGAGTGCCCCCCACCTTCATGCACTGTCTCCCTTGGATGGTCACGTCGCACAGACACATCTGCACTTTAGTCTGTTTTGACTTGTACTGTTCTAATGTTTTTTTCACAAACCTTGTTCTCGGGGTATCTAAACCTAAATGTTATTACTCGTTTAAGTTACGACATTGGATTGAGTTGCAAACCAAATCTCGTTGTACTTATGTGCAACGTCAATAAAATATATTATTATTGTACACCTGTCTGACTTGGAAATATATCAACATACCTTCATCTTCGGTCTAAATCCTAGAAATAGTGTGAACGGTTGATCGATCGTCTGCATGGACTCGGTGGGGCGAAGGGCCTATTTCCATGCTGTATCTCTAAATCCTACCAGAGCAAAATTCACCGTACAAATTGGCAGCAGTTGAAGAGGATGGCTCACCATCATTAAATTGAGGGCAGGTGGAGATGGACAATGCCAAGTTCCCCAAAAATATTTTTTAAAAACCTTTGCTTCTATTTGCTTCTAACCTTATGATGTTGATCTTAATTGCACATTGACATGGATTTGGACGTTTAATATATTTTATTATAAAGACAAATGTTGGGCTACTTTATATAGTATTTTTTTCTTCCTGCTGTGATGTTTATTTTCCATGAGGTAGCAATGTTCCAGTTTGCTGCTGAAGATGGAAGCAATACGTATTGTTTCGAATGATGAAATTGTTCCGGTGCTGTGAGTTTGGAGACTGTAGGGATTTGGCATTTGATATGGGATCCATATTAACTTGGAGACTTAAAGTGAAGCTGTTTAGACAGGCAACATTGAGAACACTGTCTTCACTTTGTCTCACTTTTTTTTTACACAGGTGGTTGAGAACGTCATTGCTCAAGAATGTGAGGATCGTAAGGATTTAAAACTCTGCTTCGCAAAAGCTGGCATCGAGGTAAGAACATGACCGTTTAATCCAACACAAAAGAACAGTGGAGACAGTATGTAACATGGGGAACAGTTAATTTAAATCACTGGCGTTATTTTAATCACTGCTGCCATTGAACCATGCTTGTGAAAGTTGTTCTGATGGCAAATCAGAGACACTGATCTCATATGGAACCTTCCTTGCACAAGTCACCATGGGCCCATATCCCTGTGGCCCACCATAAATCTGATGACATTCCTAAATTCTAAGCCATTACAATGATTGCGTGCATGTATATTATGAATCAGGTGCAGGGGCCCTATCTGCTAGATTTTCCCGTCATCGCTGTTATCTAATAGTACTAAATAGGTGACCAATCGGGACATGTTTAGGTTTATTATTGTCATGTGTACTGGCATACAGTGAAAAGTTTAGTTTTCCATGCTTTCCAATCAAATTAGATAATGCTATACATAAAAAACAATGAATCCAAACTCGAGTATAATAGGTGGAGCAAAGAGAAAGATACATAGTGCAGAAAGGTGTGTGTGCGAGAAGATGGAGATGGACAAGTTCCCCCAAAAGTTCCCAGAAATATGTGGGTGCTAGAAGAAGGTCTTTTGAAGAGCTATCTAATTTGTCCCACTTCATTCTCATTCCCATAGCACTGCAAGTGTTTGCTTTCAAATACATTTCAGTTGTCCTGTATACATTGAGTAAAATGACTTTATTCTCACCTTAACAATTTTGGGATGATTATTATATAACCTTGGGTTCACTTGTTTTACCAATGCCAAAATCAATGGGGAATGTAGTTACTCCAATATTTATTGGTTAAGGAAACGGAGGCACAAGAGACTGTAGATGCTAGAATCTGCAGCATTTGGTGGAAAAGTGGGTGAGGCAGCATCTGTGAGGGAAATCGACTCAACCTTTCGACTGAGAACTTTCATCTAGACGGAATAGAGGAGAAGCAGTCAATACAGATGTGGTGGGGGGGAGCGGAGGGGAGCAGGTGCTTGCAAGCAATAGGTGGATAGATAGGATACGGGTGAGGATGCGCTGATTGGCAGATAACAGTCAGGTGGAGGAAGGAAGTGTGCATTTGGCAACAAGATGGGAGGTGATAAGTGGAGAACAAAAGGCTGCAGGTTCTGAAATCTGATAGGAAAGGAAGGTGAAGATTGGAACTGAATGTCAAAGGGTGGCAGATGGGAACAACAGAGGGAGTTCCCATCCCTCTGTGGCCACTCCATGTAATTCAGCAGGTCTGTACACCTGTGGAAGGATAAACAGTGAATGTTCCTGTTCTGAGCCCTTCATCTGGGAAAGAGAGGACAAGAAGGTAATTTTCAGTGGATGAGAGACGAAAAACTGGAGTACTCAGCAGGTCAGACAGCATCGCTGAAGAAAAGGAATAGGTGACGTTTTGGGACAAGGCCCGTCACCTGTTCCATTTCTCCAGAGATGATCAGAGAAAGTTGAGTTTCTCCAGCTTTTTGTCTCATCTTCGGTTTAAACCAGCACCTGCAGCTCCTTGCTACACTTTTCAATGGAAGAAAGGTGGGAGAAGGATGGATAGTATTAAGGGAATATCACGAATAAGGTGAGTCCAAAGGAAGGAATCTAGCAATTTACAAACATATTACACTGCTTTGTCCATGGAATGTATTGTTAATAGCAGAATTGTGAGATATGTCCAGCAAACCAGACTACAGTGGTAGCAGAGGAAAACTGAGCCAATATGTCTGTTGGCAGAAAAAAAAGACACAAAGTACTGGAGTAACAGCAGGTCAGGCAACATATCAGAAGAAGATGGATAGGATCTACTTCAGGTCGGGATCCTTCAGATTGATAGCGGTGGGGGATAGAAAGCTGATAAAGAGGCGAGGGCAGGTTAAACCCTGGCAAGTGATAGGTGGATGCAGATGAGGGGTGGTTATGATTGGCAGATGGATGAACACAAGTTTAGAGATAGGAAGGAAACAAAAAACACCAGATTAGAGAAGAGACTGGAAATGTGAAGTCAGAGGAAGAAATATAGGTGGAAGGGAACAGGGGAAGAAAAAAGGGTTACCGTTGGTCAGTTACTTAAAATTGGGAAATTGATTGGTCACAAGGTTGGGTTGGAAGCTACCCAAGTGGAATATGAAGTGCTGTTCCTCTAGGCATAGAGGACCTCTAGACCTCACTCTGGCACTGGAGGAAGCTCAGGACAGAAAGGTCTGTATAGGAATGGAGTCTGTATAGGGGAGTTAAAAAGGTTAGCAACCAGGAGTTCCAGCAGGCCATGATGGACCAAGCACAAGTGTTTGGCGAAACAGTCTTTTATCTATGCTTGGTCTCGCCGATGTAAAGAAGGCCGCATTGGAAGGTCCGAAAGCAGTAGATGAGGTCAGAAGAAGTGCACGTAAACCACAATTGATCGGTTCAGACACAGACAGGAATAAAGTTGGACAATTTGCTATGGAGTCCAGAGACTGTAATATGGTTTAATAGAAGATAAAGTGTTGTTCCTCAAACTTGATGTTGTTCCTTTCATGTCAACCTTCGCCCTTCAAACCTGATAAAATGTTATTCCTCAAACCTTGATGTAACAGTGCAATGGTCACAGAAAGAAAAGTCAAAGTAGGATGCAATTTGAATGCAGCTGGTCCACAAAGCAATCAGAGAATCTGTGTTTGCTTTGTGCAGTGTAGAGGAGATCACATTGTGTACACTAAATGCAGTACATTAGATTGGAAGAAGTGAAAATATATTGGTGCTTCACCTGGAAAGACTATTTGGGTCCCTGTTTGGTGAGAAGGAAAGAAGGCAGGTGTATCTCCTGCAACTGCACGCAAAATTGCCGTAAGGGGAGTGGGAGGTGAGGTTGGGAGAGTTGGGTTAGGAGTTACAAAGGGTACAATAATTTAAAAATGCTGATGGGGCGGGGACGAAATACATGTCTGATGGTGGACTCCTGTTGGAACTGCAGAAATTGCACAGGATGACATAGCAATGTTACAACATTTTGAGATTTAGAAAATCAAGTCTGCAATTTATCCCATCAGATAAAGCATAAAAAGAAGTTTAATTTGACACCTAATTCACTTTCATATCTTCAGTATTAAAAAAGTTATGGCCATTTCCATACTCGGAAATTAGCATCTTATTCCCTATTGCTTTTCCATTGACTTGACAAAAAAGCTGTGATCGAGGATAGTCAAAAGCCCATAACTTAAAAATTAAGAGAACTGAAAGAAATTTTCAGTTATTATAGATTGAAGTATTCTGAAACAAATATGAAACAATCTTACTTGGATGACCTGAAATTAAAGCATATAATTAGTTAGTTACCCAATTGTAGCTAATTATAAAATTCAATTACTAGATCTAAACATCTATCAATTTCTTAAGAAAAGATGAACATTTTTAAATAGCCTAAGTGTCCAAATAACATTCACACAAGAATTCACAATATAACATGATTTTTAAATCTCATTGTCATTAATTTATAGGCCAAATGGAAGGAATTTAATGTTTAATACCCGTAAGTTAATGGCCATTTAAATCATCTTGCGAGTGAGATTTTCTGGGACGCAATCGATTGGAACGTTGTGGTTGCGGTGAATTTAAATCCCATATCGTCAGGAAAAATACTGCCAGTTTGTATGGGGAATAAATCACCTTCTCGCAACGTGAAATTTTGATTAAAGGTATCCTAAGAAGCACTTTTTAATGAAAAAATAAACTGTGTACCTTGCCTTGTCCCCTACGCGAGATCCGTCCCGTTGTCAGCGTTCACGGCTTTAGAAGATGATTTTAAATTTACTACAGCAATTAAATTAGCAAGCGCAGTTTAAAAATCACTTCAGAGAACGGCAGTCAAAGCGATTTTTCTTCATCAACTAAATAGCCTGTTCAAGTTCGATTTGAATTAGCTTCCGAAATACCGCAATTTAAACCCGCCCCCCCCTCTCAAAGGCACCAAAGTCGTGCACACGGGCAGTGGCAGAACTGCAGCGCCGCTCAAGGTAAGTATTGTAATATACCTAGATACAGAAGACGTTATCACACTGAGCGGCGGACTGGCTTGCAAAGCAAAAAGGGCTGTTGAGCCAAAACCAAAGAGGCCAACATCAGGCAACGCCATTGTAGTTGGAGACTCCATTGTGAGAGGTACGGACAGGGGGTTCTGCGGCAACAAACGGGATTCGAGGATGGTGTGCAGCCTTCCTGGTGCCAGGATCCAGGATGTGATGGACAGAGTGCAGAAATTCCTCAAGGGCGAAGGTGAACAGCCGGATGTGGTAGTGCATGTCGGCACAAACGATGTCGGAAAGAAGGGGATGAATATTCTGCAGCGTGACTTTAGAGAGCTAGGAAAAATGCAGAAAAGCAGGACCTCCAGGATTGTTATCTCCAGTTTGCTTCCAGTTCCTCGTGCTGGCGAGAGCAGGAACAGAGAGATACGGGACCTGAATGTGTGGCTGAGTAACTGGTGCAGGGGGCAGGGATTTAGATTCTTAGATCACTGGGATCTGTTTTGGAGTAAGGGGGAACTGTACAAAAGGGACGGATTGCATCTTAATTGGTGGGGAACCAGCATTCTGGCAGGCAGGTTTGCCACTGCTACACGGGTGGTTTAAAACTGAATAAGGAGGGTGGGGTGTCAAATGAGATAGTCGATGATGGAGTTAAAGGGAAAGAGAGTAAGGGGATGGTTAATGACCCCAGAATTAACGGGAAAGGAAGCTCACAAAGGGATAGGAGAGTATTGCCAAGTGTAATAGGGATCGATGTGAAAGGTGAGATGCATAAGGAATTAAAAGTATTTTTATGAATGCTCGAAGTATAAGAAGTAAAGTAGATGAGCTTGAGGCTCAGTTAGAGGTTGGTAGATATGACAGTGTGGGGATTACTGAGACTTGGCTGCAGGAGGATCGGGCCTGGGAACTTAACATTCAGGGTTATACATCCTATAGAAAGGACAGGCAGGTGGGCAGAGGAGGGGGGGTTGCTCTGCTGATGAGGGATGGAATTCAGTCCTTTGCGAGGGAAGACATACAGACTGACGAGGTGGAGTCACTCTGGATTGAGTTGAGGAATTGTAAAGGCAAGAAGACACTAATTGGTGTTATTTACAGACCCCCAAATAGTAGCCCGGATGTAGGGTGTAAGTTGCAGCAGGAGTTAAAACTGGCATGTAACAAAGGTAATGCCACTGTGGTGATGGGGGATTTCAATATGCAGGTAGACTGGGAAAATCAGGTTGGTTCTGGACCCCAAGAAAGAGAGTTTGTAGAATGCCTCCGAGATGGATTCTTAGAGCAGCTTGTAATGGAGCCGACCAGAGAAAAGGCAATTCTGGATTTAGTGTTGTCCAATGAACCAGATATGATAAAGGGAACTTGAGGTAAAGGAACCACTTGGAGGTAGTGATCATAATATGATTTGTTTTAATCTGCAATTTGAGAAGGAGAATGTTAAATCGGAAGTGGCAGTGATGCAGTTGAACAAAGGAGACTATGAAGGCATGAGAGGGGAGCTGGCCAAAGTAGACTGGAAAGGGATCCTAGCAGGAATGACGGTGGAACAGCAATGGCAGGAATTTCTGGGCATAATCCGGAAGACACAGGATCATTTCATTCCAAAAAGGAAGAAAGATTCTAAGGGGAGTAGGAGGCAACCGTGGCTGACAAGTGAGGTTAGAGATAGAATAAAACTAAAAGAAAAGATGTATAACACAGCAAAGAGTTGCCGGAAGCCAGAGGATTGGGAAACTTTCATAGGACAACAGAAGGAAACAAAACGGGCAATATGGGCTGAAAAGATGAAGTATGAGGGGAAGCTGGCCAGGAATATAAAGAAGGACATTAAAAGCTTATTTAGATATGTTAAGGGAAAAAGAGTAGCAAAGTCAAATGTGGGTCCCTTTAAGGCAGACACGAGTGAAATAATTATGGGCAACAAGGAAATGGCAGAAGGGTTGAATAGGTACTTTGGATCTGTCTTCACTAAGGAGGACACAAACAATCTCCCAGATGTACTAGAGGAAAGAAGGAGGGGGTAGAGGAACTGAAAGAAATTTTCATTAGGCAAGAAATAGTATTGGGGAGGCTAATGGGATTGAAGGATGATAAATCCCCTGGGCCTGATAGTCTGCATCCCAGGGTCCTCAGGGAGGTGGCTCTAGAAATAGTGGACGCATTGGTGATCATTTTCCAATGTTCAATAGATTCAGGATCAGTTCCTGTGGATTGGAGGATAGCTAATGTTATCCCACTTTTCAAGAAAGGAGTGAGAGAGAAAACGGGGAATTACAGACCAGTTAGCCTGACTTCGGTGGTGGGAAAGATGCTGGAGTCAATTATTAAAGAGGTAAAAGGATTAGTCCAAGTCAACATGGATTTATGAAAGGGAAATCATGCTTGACTAATCTTCTGGAAGTTGTTGAGGATGGGACAAGTAAAATGGATGAAGGGGAGCCAGTGGATGTAGTGTATCTAAACTTTCAGAAAGCCTTTGATAAGGTCCCGCACGGGAGACTGGTGACTAAAATTAGAGCACATGGTATTGGGGGTAGGGTGTTGACATGGATAGAAAATTAGTTGGCAGACTGGAAGCAAAGAGTAGGAGTGAAAGGCTCCTTTTCAGAATAGCAGGCAGTGGCGAATGGAGTGCCGCAAGTCTCGGTGTTGGGGCCGCAACTGTTTACCATATATATTAATGATTTGGAAGAGAGAATTAGGAGCAAGACCAGCAAGTTTGTGGATGACACAAAGCTGGGTGGCAGTGTGAACTGTGAAGAGGATGTTAGGAGGTTGCAGGGGGACCTGGACAGGTTGAGTGAGTGGGCAGATGCGTGGCAGATGCAGTATAATATAGATAAATGTGAGGTTATCCACTAGCGGCAAAACCAGGGGGGCAAATTATTATCTCAATGGGGTTAGGTTGGGTAAGGGGGAGGTACAGCGAGACGTGGGTGTCGTTGTACACCAGTCACTGAAAGTTGGCGTGCAGGTACAGCAGGCAGTGAAGAAAGCTAATGGAATGTTGGCCTTCATAACAAGAGGATTTCAGTACAGGAGTAAAGAGGTTCTTCTGCAGTTGTATAGGGAACTGGTGAGCCCACATCTGGAGTATTGTGTACAGTTTTGGTCTCCTAATTTGAGGAAGGACATCCTTGTGATTGAGGCAGTGCAGCGTGGGTTCATGAGATTGATCCCTGGGATGGCGGTACTGTCATATGAGGAAAGATTGAAAAGACTAGGCTTGTATTCACTGGAGTTTAGAAGGATGAGGGAAAATCTTATTGAAACATATAAAATTATAAAAGGACTGGACAAGCTAGATGCAGGAAAAATGTTCCCAATGTTGGGTGAGTCCAGAACCAGGGGCCACAGTCTTAGAATAAAGGGGAGGTCATTTAAGACTGAGGTGAGAACAAACTTTTTTACCCAGAGAGTTGTGAATTTATGGAATTCCCTGCCACAAGGGCAGTGGAGGCCAAATCACTGGATTAATTTAAGAGAGAGTTGGATAGAGCTCATGGGGCTAGTGGAGTCAAGGGATATGGGGAGAAGGCAGGCACTGGTTATTGATAGCGGACAATCAGCCATGATCAAAATGAATGGCGGTGCTGGCTCGAAGGGCCGAATGGCTTCCTCCTGCACCTATTTTCTATGTTTCTATGTTTCTAGATGACATGTTGAACTAGGAGGCTCTTGCGATGGAAGTGAGGACCGGGGAACTGTTCTTGTTCTGACAAGGAGGAGAGGGAGAAGAGTAGAGGTGCAATAAATAAATGAGAGGGTACACAAAATGCTGGAGAAACTCAGCGGGTGCAGCAGCATCTACGGAGCGAAGGAAATAGGCAACGTTTTGGGCCGAAACCATAAATAAATGAGATGCAGTTAAAGGCTCGGTCCTTTCTGGTAGGAGGGGAAGTCATGGTTCCGGAAGAAGGAAGACATTTCAGAGGCATCTCACCAGCCTCCTATCTGTACTCCCATAATGCATTGTGTCATTTTGAGATTTTTGTCAAATGCAATCACTAGTTACAGGATTCACAGTAACTAAAGTGCAGCTTGTGCAATCCTTTTATCAACCCTCTTACTAAGCTGGATCATTTCCCATTTTCGTCCCAAAAAATTCATTCATGGGTGTATTTACGTATATAATTGTAGTCAATGCCTACTATGTTCTGTTGTGCTATGCAAAGAAAGAATTTCATTGTCCTGTCAGGGACACATGACAATAAACTCTTTTGATTTTCACTTTGACTTGACATTAAAATCAGCTGTCCTTGAATTTCTAGCAGGCGGGTTACCATGTGAAGCATTGCTAGAGATTACTAGCTTCAGTTTTTTTCCCGACTACTTAAGCTTGGGAACCGTCCAACTTTATCTGTATATAATTTTGTTGTGTTTATTTTCCCATGGACCATTCTCCCCTCTGGGGTATTTCATTAAAATATTTAACTCGTACATATCAAAACTAACATCTGGTCTGGTCAAATGTGGACACAAAATGCTGGAGTAACTCAGCGGGACGGGCAGCAGTCCGAAAAAGGGTCTTGACTCGAAATGTCACCCATTCCTTTTCTCCAGAGATGCTGCCTGCCCCACTGAGTTTCTCCAGCATTTTGTGTCTACCTTCAATTTAAACCAGCATCTGCAGTTCTTTCCTCCAAATCTGGTCTGGTCGGTTGTATGCAGTTCAACATGTTGATAGGAGTGAAAAGGTTATTACCTTTCCAAGAGTGGGGACATACCATTGTTCTACACCAGTTTCTAACTCCACAGATGCTATCTCTACACCAGTTCTTTTGAAACATTGCCATGTGCCACCCAATTGCACAACAAAGCAATCTGACCCCTGACTTACCTCTAGATTGGCTTATTTACACTACCACAAAAATCACACACCTGAGGACTTTTATTTCTACATTTTATGATCGGTTCTGATCAAGTTAGGATATCCTCTTCTGGTTGTAGTTTCGTAGGAAAGGACCATGTTCTTTTGCAGTGGGAGGCTGTATTTATTTTAGCACCATGTTTGCATAGAAACTGAGACCAGGGGGAGACCATTCAACCCTACTCTGCCATTCAAGATGATTATGGCTGTTCATTCAGGTTCAGTACCCTGTTACAACTTTTTCCTCATACCCCATGATCTTCTAGCCCTGTGAAGAAAATCTCAAGTCAAAAGTCAAAGTCAAAAGAGTTTATTGTCATGTGTCCCTGACAGGACAATGAAATTCTTTCTTTGCTTAGCACAACAGAACATAGTGGGCATTGACTACAAAACAGATCAGTGTGTCCATATACCATTATATACGTAAATACACACATGAATGAATGAATCGATAAAGTGCAAATAACAGAACAAGGGGTATTAATGTTCAGGCTCCTTCATAAATCTGACTCCTTCATGAAGATGTATCTCTTTCCAAGATCCTCATATTACTATACTTTTTTCTCCCTGCTATATATTCATCCCACGCTATCATCACTGAGCCTAGCTTTTAAAGTTTAAGTGTCCAATGGAAATTTACTTCGCTTTTTCTGCACATCTCAAGATCTTGCACTTGGTCCATTCAGTGCCACCTTATGGAACATTATCACTTATTCACAGTAATTCTTTTGTAAATAAAATATTTCTGTTAACTGCTTAACCGAGTGTTGTCATGCAACTCACAGTTTGATGATTGTAGCATAATCGCATCTGTAAAACTCTGAACATTGCACGCACAAATGAAATAACCAGAGCAGTGAGGACTCACTTTAATTTAGAACCTTCCCTATGTTTCATTGAAGGTTGAAACGAAGACTTTATTTAGTTGGAATATAAAAATATTTATTCCATGCTCTTCTGTAAGTCACTGCACTTTTATTTCCTACTTAGCCATGTATACATGTCCACAAAGATTCATGAGGGATCAGGAAGTGAGCTGGGATCCTCTTTTAATCCCTGTGGATATACATATTTGGTTCTTATTCATACAAATGACTTCTATGTATAGCATTTCATCTCAGTAATTATCTAGAAAAGCACCAGTTTACTGGCATTGTTTTCAGTGTACTCGTGATAGCGTACTTTGCGCTCAATTAATTGATGGAATTATTTGAGAATATAACAGCAGAGTTGGTTTGATTGTGTACTTGCTCACTATTCATATTCATAGATACATATTCATCTACTTTGTGTTCCATCTCCTGCTAAATTGAATTTAAATTTTCCCATGAAGTCTCCAGAAATTAAAGATTCTCCGAGGAACTGCTGTGAGCAATCTAGGAGAAACACGGAGCATTAAAGAAAAATGACCTTTTCTCTAAAAGGACCATGACGAGCAGTCCTGATTAATTGGTGACAAAGACTCATCCCTTCCAATTGGCCGTTGGGAACAAAGAGATTGCAAATGAGTGGGTGCAGGACAGTTGAGCAGCTGGATATCTGATGAAACCTACAGAAAAAGGCCAAATCAAAGTTGACAACTTGAATGTCCCTCCTTCAAATTAGGTTATCTTCATTGTGTATCTGTAAATTGACACCACTTTTACTTTTTGATCATCATTTTCACCCTCTCTCAATCTGCTTTATTTTTGTAACTGTAGGATTCTAAGGAGTTGCTTAATAAGCATCTGTATGACACAGTGAACCTGTATAATCGAAACTGTTATGAGGTTAAGAAACGACAAAGGGTTTTGATGGACCTTACGCAAACCTTGAAGACTATGAAGAAGGAGACCCAGTTTGATGAAGGGGAGCGCAGTGCTCTTCAGGTATATTTCCTTGTTATCTTTTTTAATTTTGTATTATTGTATCATAGATTATAAAAGCATAGAGTCTAACAACACAGAAACAGCCCTTGAGCCCACCGTAAATATGCCGCTCTCTTTGCCCATCTAAATTAGTCCCATATGCCCCAATTAGAACCATATCCTTCTGTGCCTTGTCTGTTTAAAAGTGTCTGTCTAAATGTCTCTTACATATAACAGTTGTATCTGAGGATTGTATCTGAAGAATAACAGGGAGGTTCTACATTGCTGGAGCTTGCTGGGTGCTAATTGGCTGTTGCATTTTCAACACCACAACCATGTCTACAATTCAAAGTTGCAGTGCTGTGAGATATCCTGTCATCATGATTACATTACAAGAATGTTATTTTTTCTTAATTAATTTTGTCTTTGTCAGGGAAAAGGTTAAATATTCATCCAGGCAAACAATTCATAGCATTAAAATATCAATAGATTAAATTTTAGAAACTCTTACCTCTAAGAGTTACCTCTAATGAGATATATATATATATTTTTGTTTGTTATGTTTGAAGAGTGTTTTTTGTGTTTTTTTTATGTCTTTATGTGGGGGAAGAGGGTACGGTAAGGGGGATACCGTCCTTCAGTCGCTTCCTGGAGAGGATGCGACTATTATTCGACTTGCGTCCTCCCCCCCCCCCCCTCCCCCCGCGGCCTACCTACTGGATTGGCGCAGCCTTTCCTGCCGGGACTGACCAGAGCTCCAGCAGCAGCGGCGCAGCGTTGGAAACATCGCGGGGTGGGCGATGCCTTACTGGGGAATGCCGTTTGGAGCTCCGGAGTACTGGGCCTGCTGCACCGACATTGTGGAGCTGTGGTTCACGGAGCTCGCAACGCGGGCGGCGCTGACCAACATTGCGGAGTCCTGCGACTCAGCCCGGCTCGGCCTGTGGACTTCAGGAGCCGCGGACTCTGGTGGGAGGTGGCTGATCTGGAGGTCCGGGCCGCTGAGGATGTTCTCCGTCGGGGTTCCATCGTTCCCGGCGAGAGGGCCTGAGCATCGGGCCCGCCTGTGGCGGCGACTGCGGGTGCTCGGGAGGCCCCCACCACGGGTGAACATCTGGGAAGATCGGCGGGGAGGCTGGCTGGACTATGGTACCTTCCTTAACTTTGGTGCCACTGTGGGGGTATGTTGTGTGTGGACTTCTGTGTTTGTGCTTTTTTTAAAAATATGTTTATTTATTTATTATTTATTTTTATGTTACTGACTGTAAGGAAAATCCATTTCGTTGTCTCTAAAATGAGATAATGACAATAAATTGAATACAATACCATAACATCTTTCCAACGTTTACACCATTCCACTTTTCACAACTCAAATACCTTTCCTATAGTAGGTAGGCCAACATGCTCTCCTCGTATCTCAGTGGGCCTCTTCAAATATCTCGATATACTTCCCATTCATACCAGCTTTTCATTTTAGTATTTAGCAAGTATTAGCCCTCCTTACTTTGAACTCCCTCTCACCAAGACCATTTAACCTGGTTTCACATTTCACCAAAAAACACACAAAATGCTGGAGCAACTCAGCTGGTCAGGCCGCATCTGTGGAGAACACGGATAGGCGATGTTTCGGGTCGGGAGCCTTCTACACGCTTTATTTATGTTTTCCAGATATGCTAACTGACCTGTTGAGTTACTCCAGCTCTTTGTGTCTTTTTTGAAAAACAGCATCTGCAGTCTGAAGCAGGGTCTCGACCCGAAACGTCGCCGATCTCCTTCGCTCCTTAGATGCTGCTGCATCCGCTGAGTTTCTCCAGCTTTTTGTGTAACCCTCGATTCTCCAGCATCTGCAGTTCCTTCTTTAACAATCTGCAGTTCCTTGTTTCTTCACAGTTCACCATATAACCATGTGCCCCTTCTCTACATCTGCTGCATCATATGTTTAGTCTCTTGATCTCCTCACCCTCTACCTTGCCAAAATGTCTCAACTTCATTCTTTGTCCCATGCTATTCATCATCCTAATCATTTCCATTTGCTGACTGCCCCACAACCTCAGTTTCCTTCTGCACCTTAACTTTCTATACTTCCTACGCATTGTACAGGCCTTGACCCCCTGTAATTCCAGATCCTGATAGGAACGTGCCTAAAGATATTTTTAACTTTTGAGCATCATCAATCATGTCCCTTAACATCTCTTTCTGCCCTGAAAGAAAATTCAATTGAAATCTGTCAATAGTGGGCTCATCTGTCCTTCAATTGACTAGCAATGTCTCTAATGTTGTGTCTGACAACTGCATTTCTCTTCATTTCATTAGCCAGATATCCTCCTAATCTGAGATTTAATGCCCTGTGTCTTAACCCATGGACTCTGTCAATGCAATGGGGTTAGGACCCACCTAAATGCCCACTGACAGCATCACCAGAGTAATGTCCTTGCCAAGTACCCCGTCCTTATCAGGCACAAAGTTAAGTTTAAAAGCAGAAAATGTTGAAGATAGGGGGGTCATGATTTGTTCCTTACACTACATGAGGCACTTCCTGAGAATCTAAAAAAAATGAACACGAAATGGGGTCATGTCCAGAGAGAGTTCAACAGCTTGTTCCCACCCTCCAACAGTCGGTCCATAGCTGTACAGTTCATTGCTCTTCAGCCATTTATCTCAGAACTATTTAAATGTAATGAATGTTTCTGCCTCTATCGCCTCTCAAGTGACATGTTTCAGATATTCATCACCCTCTGACTGAAACATTATTTCCTCATCTCATTTCTAATCCTTCTACCAATTAATAAATAATCTGTTTTTATGGTCTCATCTGCTAAGGGGAATGGGTCCTTCCTATCTATCCAACCTGGGTTCCCCATGTGGATGGTGCCAGGACTTGTAGGACTGAGTTATAGGAGAGATTGAGCTGGCCAGGACTTTATTCCTTGGAGCATGGAGACCTGAGGCATGATCTTATAGAGGTGTATAAAACCATGAAGGACATAGATAGGATGACATTCAGCTGTTTGTGCCTCAGCTAATAGTTTGTGGCTTTGGTTTTGTTATCCTCATTGCAAAATTAGCCAACTTTGGAATTGCCAGACCAGGTAGCAGAATATCCAGGACTTTCCTACTGATTCCCTGCTTAATCTCCGCAAATCTTTGAATCTTCTCGGAAAAGTTAACGTCATCAGAATGTCAACTGTTGTCTCAAGTTGCTCCTTATTTACTTCTTTATTTGCAGACAATCCGTCAGATTGAGAACAAAATAGAGAAGATGGATACGAAGGTCCGGGTTGCAAAACAGATTTATCAGATGTACCAGAACATCCTGGAGTGTTTGCAGAGGGTGAGTGAGGAATGTGGGCTTAATAGTGACTTCTGTTGCTATGCACTCAATTACACTCAACATTATACAAATCCAATCAGCCATTCAGATCATTTACAAAGGTTACCATTATTCTATCCCAACAAACATGGGTTGTCTTTTAATAGAATTTTGACTGTTTTGAGTGAAAAGATGGTCCTCGTATACCACTGTGGAAAACGGGGATATATTACTGGTGGGTACAGGTCTGCTTTTGTATAACAGTGAGGTATTGCACCGGTAGATATATTCTGTCACTATATAACACTAGGCACATTTTTGTTGGATAGGGACTCTTATTAAATATTATTGTTAAATAATGTTGAGCTTTCATACTAATGTTGAGCTTTTGTACTAGTTGGTACAGTCTATTATTGTACTGAGATGCAGTACCCATGTTGGGTCTGTCATTGGATAACAGTGTTACCATACTAGTGGATACATGCCAGTGACTATATAACACTGAAGTGCACTTGGTGGGTATGGATCTGTCTGCATTAACACTTTGGTCTGTCCCTGTACAACACTGGAGATACAGATCTGATTTTAGTATAACATTGGGATGTAATACTAGTAACTACTGGTCTGTCATTGTATGATGCAATGCTGGTGGGTACTGGTCTGTCGCTCTTTGATAATGGTGCAAGACTGGTGAGGACTGTTCTGTCACTTTGTCACAGGTGGGGAAGACCCACAGTGGATAATCAGGTGGATAAAGGTCTGTCATGAGACTTCATGTTGCATGGTAGGAATACATAAAACCAATTGTATCCATGAGTATGAGCTATAAGGAGCCAATTATTTCCAAATACTGCAGCTAACATACTCTTACTTCTGTAGAGAGACCAGCCAATGGTACATCAATATCTTCCTGGACATCACGGAGAAGCAAGCTGTTTATTGCATCCATGAAAATCAAACTCCACTGTGATTAATTAATGCTAAACCCCAAGATCCAGTGGGATGAATAAATGCCTGATCCTAAAATCCAAACGCCACTTTGTGCAATTGGTGTGAAATCTCAAGGTCCAAGGCCCATTGTGATCAATCTATATTTATCTTTGATAATATTCTTAAAGTTACTTGATCACTGATGAAACCTGTAGCACAGAGACCACACAAAACAGGCCTGGACTTGTGCACCGGAAAAGATGGTGAATAGTGTTCTGTTCGTGGCTAGGGTTGGGTACCACGAGAAGCCTCAGCGCACATTGAGTTGCCATGTGCATTTTCGCAAACCACTTCATGACCTGAAAGAGATTAGAGGAACTATCTGGGAGAGAAATCGGAAACATTTCTCTCCAGTTCCACTGTGATCAGAACTGTTTGAGGTGACCATTCTTACCAGTCAGCATTTGCCACCTTTTTTGTGGTCAAGAAATGTTCCAGTTTTATTTTAAACTCAATAGAAGTATATCTATCTCTCAAGGCAAAAAAGCAACAGGTGAGGAATAGTACAAACTCATGCTGTTTGGATGCAGCGAGGGTTGGGTCGGTTAGCTATTCATTACTTGATGTATGGTGTCTATGTGTTTACAGGATGCTGCCTTCATACCTCAGAAAGTGGACAGCTTCACCGCAATTGTTGATGCACACAAAGCTGAGCTAACAACATTAGCTCAGGTGTCTCGGGAAGCTGCGGAGGCCCGGAAAAACATGTGGGTAAGGATCAGAAACCTTCAATGCACAGGGCATATTAGATAAGAAACGCAACACTGTTGAGATAGTGGATGACTGGTGGGATGGCACGAGGGTATGTTGAGTGGCAGACTGAATGCAGGTGCGCTGCAAAGTGGTCAAGTGATCAGCATTAGGCTCCTCCATTGCAGATGAGACCACAATGTGAACACTGAGTTCATTAAATTGATAGAATTGCTATGGGAATCACAGATACATAGCTGGAATGACTGATTGGGTCTCTGGAGTGTTGGAAGTGAAGAAATGAAAGGGCAATTTTTCTTTTCCTGCACATGGTGTGAGAAAGAAGGAGTGCCATAAGGAGGGCAGAAAAGGAAAACAAGATTTCCCTTACAGGTAACATAAAGGGGAATGTTTTCTAGTCCTTAGCGTAAATGTTGGTTGCCAGGACAGATTGGAAAGACTACCACAATTCAGGATGAAAGAAGACATCCCTGTGGTGTCCGTGTGGAAAGTCTCAATATTGGAGCAAATACAATGGAAATAGAAGATCCTGGAAATGGAATGGAGTATTTGCAGGAGGGAGGACGAGATAAGTAGTCAAGGTGGAGAGAGATCCAGAAAGGGAGGAGAAGGTTCAGAGATGAACCACTGGCAAGAGGAGGAGCAGGGTGAAAGTCTGTAGCAATAATAAAGACATTTTTAAGTTCTGCTTTAGTACAAAAAGTAGATCCACCTATATACCATTGCCCCATATTTCACGATTCCTTTTAGTTAATAAAAAAGTATTTCAGTCTTGGATTTAATATTGATTGTTATTTCTTGTGGTTCTGTCCAAATCAGTTGAATGTGTGGATAGTTGAAGATGTCCCACCACAAATCCCCGGCTATGCCACTTTAATACATTCATTTACATTGCTTTTCACTGTTGATTCCTTCACCATTATCCATGTGAATGGATACTCTTTAACACAAGGTGTCTCTGGCACAATATACATGCGGTGTTTGAAATGATACCTTTCAGCATATTAAGTGATTATTAATTAGTTTTTATTATTGTGCAAAGATCGAGTTAGATACTTTGGAAAAGTCATACAGTGCAGAGAAGAAAGAGCGAGAAACCATACTGGCCAACCGGCGAAAATTGCTGAACCTGGAGAAATATGCACTGAAGCGTGTAAGTTTGGAGTCATGTTGCTTCTGTATTGTGTCTGATTTTTAGTTGTCACTGCCACTGTTTGTGTATCTTTAGGAATGGGAGAAACTCTCTTCGACACAACCTTGTGCCCCTTTATCTGCTGCTTCTCTTTATCCCCACCTGGTGACTACAGCTGCGGTAAATGTGGATGGTCTCACTGGGGAGTATCAGGGATGCAGAAAATGTGGTGGATGCTGCTTTTAGCAAGCTGGCCATACTGCAGTTTCAGAAAGTGAAGTGATGAGTGACCATCAGAGAAGGCGGTGCAGGTGTCACAGATGGGGTGGGAAGACAGCAAGAGGCCAGTTCAAGACACCACAGGTTACAAAAGGAAAGGAATAAGACTGGGAGATGCTGTCTTAAGGGGAGCTCATCTGATAGAAATGTGTCGTTGCCAGAGATCAATCAAAAGTTTGGTTTGTAGCCCTTGGTGGTGTTCATGCCCTACCACAGTTGCCTGGAATCCACTCGATTCAATTGAGCCTCTAGTTTGATTTGTAATTCTCCCTTGGCATCCATGATAACCGTGCGGATATCATACATGGCCTTGTGTTGTGGTGGATCATCTATCTATGAAGCTTCAGATCGGGACTTTAGCAGAGAGTGAATCTCTCTGCTCGTACAAAGTTGCTGGTTAGACTAGCCACTCCTTGAATGCCGTCCGATCATCTTTATCAGAACACATTTGTCAACACATTTGTACTTCGAGATACAACGTGGAAACAGGCCCTTCAGCCCATCGAGTTTACATCGACCATCGATCACCCATCACTAGTTTTGTGTTATCCCACCTTTGCATTCACTCGCTACATGCTCAGGGTAATTTACAGCAGCCAATTAACTTACAATAGCAAACATATTTTGGGATGTGGGCAGAAACATGACCACACAAAAGTAAACACATGTGGTCAAAGGCAAACTCTACACAGATACCACCCATGGTCAGGATAAGACCCGGGTCTCTAGCGCTGTGTGAGGCAGTAGCTCTACCACTGTGCCACCCACTGTTGATGGAACAGATGACGACTGAGGTAAACTCATTTATACTGAATATGTTCCAATCCACTCACCCAACTCAGTTGTCCCTCATCCTCCTTAGACAACTGCTGTATTACTCTTGTTGTTGCCTTCAGTCATTGTTGCATTCAATCTCACGACATTTCTTGTGTTGGAGCATTTCATTTATGAGCAGAGACTTGAGAAACTAGGTTGGTTTGAGACATGATTGTGATAGGGGCTAACAAATGTTATGAACAAGGTGCATATCTCCCATTCACCAGTCCCATCAAACCATGCATCGAGCAGTCTTGCATTCAGAGCGAGATCTAACTGCAATTTACACATTTTGTTGCCACTTTGTGGTACAATGCCAAAAAAAAAACAATAATCAAACTGACAGTCCAAATCAGCACATGCGGCCCAAATGTTCTCAGGGCTTTTGCAAGCCAAGTCCAGCAATCGTTCTAATTGAATAAAGTTTGAATAATATTTATAATTTCGGTCTTGCATCACAAAAGGTCTATCTCGCTGCTGGACTCATATAGGAAGGGTTAGATTACCTGCTTTAATTATAAACTGTGTACCTTTCCATCTTTCAAACAGTCAATCAATTTCTATTTTAGATTGATACTTCGTCTTTGAGATCAGGCAGTGGGCATTCATCAACCAGTGGAATGAGAATGAAAAAAAATATCCAAGGTAAAATCACATTGTATTATCTGCAAGTATTAAGTAATATGATGAATGGAGAAGTTAATCCAGACCACCGTTGCCATTTTCGAGTTCTGCAATCACTTTAGTCCAACTCCCTTGCTCTTTCCCTGTGGTTCTGCAAATTATTCTCTCATTAGTGTCTATCTAATTCCTGTTTACAGGCACCCGTTGATTCTGTTCCAACCAGCCTTAATTCTAGATATATGTCATCTATAAATATAAAGACTTCTTGCCCTGTGTGTTGCCCCTGCTCCTTGATTTATTTGCTGGCAGAAAACACCTTTCCTTTGTCTATTCCACCTAAATCAATTACGATCTTGTATACCTCTCAACCTTCTTTGATTTAAGGACAGTGAACTACTTCTCCAGTCCTACCTTGTGGCTGAAAATGTTCAATCCTAAAACCATTCAAACAACTCCCTTGTGTGGATTTGTGCCCTTTCTAGGACTTCACATTCTTCCTAAAGCATGGTGACTTGGAACTGAATTGTACAAATGCTTTCCACTTATTCATTTTCAATGCATAATAACTTCTGTCTGATCTCAGATATTTCGCTGCTACAATCAGAAATGGTTTAATGTTTAGTGTTTTCTGAGTCATTCGTAACTGTCACTGTATGTCATGTTGTTACTTGTGGGCGGAGCACCAAGGCAAATTCCTTGTATCTGAATACTTGGCCAATAAACTTACTTACTTAATTTAACTACACAGATTTTGGACCACGGTCACACAGTGGGGCTGAAAACACAGTGATTAATGAAATCAATAAATTGAAGGAACTGATGTCCTGCTCAAAACTACAGGTAAGTAAACAAAAATCAAAAAATATCTGCAGATCTGCAACTAAAATAGAAAATGCTGAAAACACTCAGCAATTCAGCCTGCACTTGTAGAGATACACAGTGTCGGGGAAACATGGCACTCGGTGTCAGTGGAAGCGGTCCAACTGACGGTGTCAGGGATAACAGTCCTATTCAATGTTGGAGAAAAGTCCCACCCACAGTGTCGGGGGTAACAGACACAGTGACTGGGGAGTAACAGACACAATCACTGTAGCGGGGTAACAGCCTCACTCACAATGGGGTGTTGCTTGGGGGGGGGGCTTTCAGCATGGGTGTGGACTGTAGGAGCTGTAAATGTTCAAGTGGGACAGGCGTAAGTGGACTGGGGTAAATATGTGGGAGGGAAAGTCGACAGCATTGGAATGCTTCTGCCTTGTTCTTGACTGTATGGTTCAATTAGTTGACATTGCAACCACATAGATATATGTACATTAAATGTCTTAACCAGGACATAGAACAGAGAATCAACATGCAGACTGCAACGAGTGACTACCTGCAGTGGAAGCTCAGCCAGCGGAAAGAAAAACGGAATCAGCTGAACAAAGAGTCTCAGAATTTGATGCTGGAACATGCTGAGTTGAAGTTTGACCCAAATAAGACCATAACCAGGTACTGGAGGTGCAATGCGCTATATTTTAGAGTAACTGCAACACCTGTACTCTTTTCAGCTGTTTGAATTGTTCTCGTTTAAGACGTATTGGTAATATTCTTATTTCCTGGTCAAAGTGTTCTGGATTCTGCTTCTGCTGTGCAGTGAATTACGATTTTGACTTACTGTCCACGTGAGGGGAAAAATATCAGCATAGTGCAACATTTGCTTATGTTAGGCCAACCATGATGACAATGTATGGTGTGTGTTTTTTTTTAATACTGGGGTGTGGTGTGTGTGCGTGTTTCCAAAGTCAAATAAGCTTTTGTAATTGTTTAAGAAAGAACTGCAGATGCTGGAAAATGGAAGTGTGAGGTCTCTCACCAGGAGCGGCAGCAGGGTGCCTAGTTTTTTGTACCTGCCTGCAATGATCCACGCAGATTACTAAAGTTCAAATAGGTCAGTCTAGATCTCCCCAGACCATCTGATTAATCTGTGTCTTTCAACTGCAGACAATCCTGTACCTCAAAATTCTTTTACGAGCCTCTGTCATTAACTCCTACTGACATTAGACTCCCAGGCCACAATGACCTGGCTTTCCCAGCTGCACTGCTTGAATAAAGATGCCACATTTGCTGCCCTGCATTCACCTGACACATATCCCCTATGGTCAGTCTCATGGTCCCAGCAATCTTTTTTTAGACTTTTAGAGATACAGTGTGGAAACAGTGCCCTTCCGCCCACCGAGCCCACACCGACCAGCGATTATCCCATACACGAGCACTACCCTGCACACACTAGGGACAATTTGTAGTTTTGCAGAAGTCTGAGCGTTTTTGGAGTGTGGGAGGAAACCAGTGCACCCAGAAAAAACCCAAAGAGAAAAAACACTCCGTATGGACATCACCCGTAGTCAGGATCGAACCTAGGTCTCTGGCGCTGTAAGGCACTGTGCTCACGAGGGCGGTCACAGTGGCGCAGCGATAGAGTTGCTGCCTTACAACGAATGCAGCACTGGAGACCCGGGCTGTCTGTTCGCAGTTTGTACGTTGTGAACTAAAGGCAACAACTCTACAGCTGCACCACTGTGCCGTCAATCATCTCCTCCCCCTTTCCCTCTCATAGCAGCCAGTGATACATCTCATCAGCACCTGGGGATTTAATCACCTTTATGCTGAAGAACACGGAAATAGGAGCAGGAGTAAATCCACTGCTGGGGATTTATCCACCTTTAATTTCACTAAGACGCCTAGTGTCATCTTCGTACTGATGATAATTGGCACTGGTGTATACAGATGAGAGGTATTCATTCAAGGCTTCCCCTGGTTTCATGCACAGGTTGCCATAGTTGCCATTTTGGATACCATTGGTCCCTTCTCTTTGCCTGGTTACTCTATTACCCCAAATACACAAAATACATTCACATTTTCCTTAATCATTGCCATTTATGCCCTCCATCACTGTACCACATTTAAAAAAAAATAACCTTTCTTTGCCACACACATCTTTAATTTTTATTTACCACAGAAGGCTGTGGAGGCAAAGTCAATGGATATTTTTAAAGCAGAGGTAGATTCTTGACTAGTACGGGTGTCAGGGGATATGAGGAGAAGGCAGGAGAATGGGGTTAGGAGGGAGAGATGGATCAGCCATGAATTTATGGAATTCCCTGCCACAGAGGGCAGTGGAGGTCAAATCACTGGGTGGATTTAAGAGAGAGTTGGGTAGACCTCTAGAGGCTAGTGGAGAAGGCAGGCACGGGTTATTGATAGCGGACGATCGACCATGATCACAATGAATGGCGGTGCTGGCTCGAAGGGCCGGAGGGCCTCCTCCTGCACCTATTTTCTATGTTTCTATGATTGAATGACGGAGTCGACTTGATGGGCCAAATGGCCTAATTCTTCCCCTATTACTTATGGCCTTATGTTTTTGTTGCTACTCTAAACTTGCCGTAAGCTGTGTTTGTATTCTTTTTATCAAGCCTCCAATGTCCTTAGAATTCTTGATCTTACTTTTCACCCCTATGAAAACATGCTGGGTTTGAATTTTCACTATTTCAAATGCCCTCCTACAGAGCCGACAGTCATTTATCTGGCAACTTTTCCAAAGATTAACCTCAGTAGTTCTGCCTTTCACAAGTAAAACTATCTGTTTACTGGCTCAAAAAACTCTCCTGATGCACTTTAAAAGTTCCATTCTTCTAAGTCTTTCACAAGAAATCGATGCTCGTTAATACTGTAGGGTTATCCCCTGTTGTTTTTATCCCCTGTTATTTTTATACTTCCCTGTGTTTTGCCTTTGGCCGGCCACTGACAACAAAGGGGGGACCGGGGTGGAGGGGGGGCCTCATGTGCAGCAGCAGGCAGAAGTCAGGTCTAGGATGGTTGATGAACTTTTGTGACTTTGTCTGTGCCAGAAAGTGGCGATACTTGTGTACTGCCTGGGTGAGGTCTGTTATTTAATTTTATCAGGTTGTATGCAAAACAAAGCATTTCAAGGTACGGGTACAATAAAGTATCATTGAATTATTTAACATCTGCTCCACAATGTCCCACTGACCGATTGGAGGTCAGCAGAGTGATCACCCCCTTTTCTTGTTCCTATATAGTCTCACTTGGGTTACAGTATGTGAGGAAGAGACCAGGTGGGGAACAGAGGAGTGGGACAGACTTATTCAAGGAATTTCCAGCCTGGAATGGTGGCAGTAGAATGGGGAATAGTAATGGATTAATGATTTGGATTGCAAAATAGGCAAGTGAGGACTAGAACAACAGAAGAACAGGAAAGGTTTATTCAGCTCCTCCAATTTGTTCTTTCATTCATTAGTCATGGAGAGATCCTGCATAGAAACAGGCCCTCAGCTCATTGGGACCACTCAATTTACCCCGATACTACGGTAAAAGATTTTGGTCATCCTGCTGGAGGAAAGATGTTGTTAGGCAGAGAAGATTTACGAGGATGTTGCCAGTACTTGAGGGTCTGAGCTATAGGGAGAGGTTGGGCAGGCTAGAACTTTATTCCTAGGAGCACAGGAGGATGAGGGGCGATCTTATGGAATGAAATGGAATACTGTATTGGAATAGATACTTCATTGTCACATGTGATTGGGCACAGTGAAATTCTTTGCTGCATACCCAATGTATACAAATAGCGGACACCTATGGCGATGGCAAATTTACAAAGCACGCCAGCTCCTCCTTTTGTTCTCACGATCTTATAGAAGTGTACAGGATCATAAGGGGAATAGATAGGGTAGATGCACAGACACTTTTACCCAGAGCACGGGAATCAAGAACCAAAGAACATAGGTTTAAGATGAGAGGGGAAAGATTTAATAGGAACTTGAGGGGCAACTTTTTCACACAGAGGGTGGTGGGTATATGGAATGAGCTGCCAGAGGATGTAACAACATTTAAAATACATTGGGACAGGTACATGGATAGAAAGTGTTTAGAGGTATATGGTCCAAATGCACGCAAGTGAGACTAGTATAAAGTTAGTAAGTAACTAAGTTTATTTGCCAAGTATTCACATACAAGGAATTTGCCTTGGCGCTCCTCCCACAAGTAACAACATGACATGCAGTGACAGTTACGAATGACTCAGAAAACACTAAACATTAATAATAATAAAACATTAATGATAAAACACCATTGATCAAGCATGCGAACCAACAAAATACCAGATCAAAGGGAGGCTACAGATTTTTGGCTGTTGTGTAGAGCAATTACTCGTGGATAAAAACTGTTTTTATGTCTGGTTGTGGCAGCTTTGGCAATCTGGAGTCGCCTTCCAGAGGGAAGTGATTCAAAGAGTTTGTGGCCAGTGTGGGAGGGGTCAGATATAATCTTGCCCGCTCACATCCATGGCCCTTGCAGTGTACAGTTCATCAATGGAGGGAAGGTTGCAGCCAATAACCTTCTCTGCTGATCGGACGATTTGCTGAAGCCTCCAGGTGTCGTGCTTGGTGGCTAAGCCAAACCAGACCATGATGGAGAAGGTGAGAACAGACTCTGCGATGGCCGTGTTGAATTGGACCATCATTGCCTGTGGCAGATTGTGCTTCCTCAGCTGCCGTGGGAAGTACATCCTCTGTTGTGCCTTTTTGACTGTGGAGTCGATGGTAGCCCCCCACTTAAGGTCCTTGGAGTGATGGTTCCCACTTAAGGTCCTTGGAGTGATGACTGTGATGTTGTTGATGGTGAGTGGGGTGAGGGGAGGGGGAGCTCGCCTAAAGTCTACAATCAATTCCACTGTCTTAAGAGCATTGAGCTCCAGGTTGTTGCGATGGCACCAGCTATGACACTTCCTGTCTGTAGGCAGATTCCTCCCCATCCTGAATCAGTCCAATCAGGGTTGTGCCGTCCGCAAACTTGAGAAGCTTGACAGAGGTGTCTGTGGAGGTGCAATCGTTGGTGTAGAGGAGAGGAGAGAGTACGTAGCCTTGCGGTGCTCCTATGCTGAGTGTTTGCGGGTCCGAGATGTGCTTTCCCAACCTCACATGCTGCTTCCTGTCTGTCAGGAGAGGGGTTCAGGCACAATCAATTCGGAAAGTTTGGAGTGTAGAAGCTCTGGCATAATGGCGTTGAATGCAGAGCTAAAATCAATAAACAAAATCCTCGCATAGGTTCCTTAGCGGTCTAGGTGCTGAAGGATGAAGTGCAAGCCCAGGTTGACTGCATCATCCACAGATCTATTGGCCCGATATGCAAACTGCAGAGGGTCCAGCAGGGTCCTTGGTGGGCATGAGCAAGTTGGGCTGAAGGGCCTGTTTCCTTGTTTTATGTGTCTACTTCATTTATCCCATTTTTTCTTTTCCCCCACATCCTTATCAATTGCCTACCAGTTTCAGTACAGGCAGCTACACACCTGGAGCAATCTACAGCAGTCCATCAACCTTTCCACCCGCACTTTACTGGGATATGGGAGCAAACCAGAGCATCTGTAAGAAACCCACATGTTCACAGGGAGAATGTGCAAACTCCACACAGTGAGATTAACATTCGGTGAAATATTGGGTATAAATGGCCTGTCCCACTTTCACGACCTAATTCATGACCTTTTTTACTCGTGGACATTTTTCATCATGCTGGAAAAAACACCCCGACCTACTTGATGCCACGAGTACCTACGACTAGCATCACGGCCTGCTATGACCTACCTACGACCTCGTGACGACCATGCTGCGAGTATGTCAAGGGCAAACTAGGCAGAGGTCGTGAAAGTGGGACAGGCCCTTAAGTCTTTACTTAAGTAATGAGTAGAAAGACTTTTTGCCTTTAACCCTGCGAAGTCAATTTTTTGGCCATGTTCCAAATCCTAGATTCTGTTTTATCTATCGTATCTGTTTAAAATTTCAATCATATTACCCATAACTTTCTAAGATCCAGGTAATGTCCACAGGTTGAGTGATTGCTCTTCATAATTTGTAGTCCTTTCAGGCGGCATCTTTGGTGTCTGAGCACCATTGGCAAGGCCGGTGTTTTTTTATTCGTCCCCACTTGTTCTTGAGGAGATGGATGGGGTTTCACTATTCAGATCCAGCAGTGATGAAGGACCGGCAACATATTTTCAAGATAGTCTGGTGTGTGACTTGGAAGGGAACCTGCAGCTAGTCCCTTCTTCTTGGCAATGGAAGTCATGGTTCTGGAAAGTGCTGTGGGAGTAGTGTTTTGAATAACTACATTCTATTTTATTGATGTTACCCTGAAATCTCTGTGGAGAGAAAATAGGTGCTAACAAATTAAATTGATGTTCCTTCCATTACTTTGGATACTTGTGGTGGCTGTCATCTTCCCAGTTATTTTTATTGTCCCCATGCATTGCTCATCGAGACTGATCAATGTTCTTTGCCCCCCTATATGAACATGTTCCCAATTTCTGTTCTATTATCCTGGGTAGTTTTGTGATGCAGTTCATGTTTTTGTCCTTTCAGTTTGGCCTCTTTGAAGGCAGGTACAGAAGACCAGCTGAATCATGAAAAAGATAATTTAAAAGTGGTGTTATGGCGACTTTACAATGCTGAAATGCTCCTCCTGGCTTTCGAGAATGGAATTGACAGCCTATACTACTCTCTATATGGCATTGAAAGTGCCACTGAGGTCTGTGCCAAATGTACCAATTTGTTTAGAAAATGTTGCCTTGCATTTCAGATTCATGATGAAAATAAGAACATAAGGAGCAGAAGCAGACCAATAAGCCTCTCAAACTTGCTCTGCTGTTTGACAAAATGGTGGCTGGTCTTCTGCCTCTACTTTCACTCATTGCTCACAAAGAACATCGAACAGTACAGCAAAGGAACAGGCCCTACAGCTACCATGTCTGTGCCAACCATGATGCCAGTTTGAACTAATCCCATCTGCCTGCACATGGTCCATATCCCTCCATCCCTTGTCTGTCCACTGTGCCTGTCTAAATGGCGCTATGCAAATGTCTTCTCGCAGCGCATTTCAGGCACCCAACACTCTATGTGTGCAAAGTTCTTGCCTTGCAAATCTCCTTTAAACTTCCCCCCTCTCATATTAAACTTCTCCCCTTCTAATATTTGACATTTCTACCTTGGGAAGAAAAAGTCTCTGACTATCTACCCTATCCATGCCTCTCATTATTTTATATTTAGCAGGTCGCCCCATAGCCTTCAATACTTCAGAGAAAATGCCCCAGGTTTGTCAAATCTGTGCTTCTAGCTAACACATTCAAATCCAGGCATCATCCTGGTAAACCTCTTCGACACCCTCTCCAAAACCGCAGCACATGGCATTCCGCTGACACTAAACCTCACTGCCCGATGTTTCCATCTGCTGTTCCTTGCCGTTCATTGACCTACTTTCATTTAACTGCACATATGTTTGTGGTGATCTTCCCCAGAGAAAGTTTAATACATTTCCAGTTGATTGAATATTTTGATGGTAGTTTTTCCACAGTGGGGGCATCTAACTCTGTGTTTTTGCCTCAGCCTATATCTAGTGAACCGCAAGATACCTATGAGAAGTTGCAAATTTGCGAAGAGAAATTATATTTCTTGGAGACGAAACTTGCAGATTTTGTTTATGAGGATTGGATGAGAGGCGAACAGGAAAAGGTAAAGTTGTACATTTTGAACTTGTGTCAGCAAAATCTTCTAAGAGTTGGCAGCAGATGAGATAAATGACACAAGTCTGATGCTCATAAGAAAGCCGAATGGTGAGTGAAAAGAATTGTTATCGTTTCACGAAGATCTCGGACTGCTGATGCCAATGTTGGTGCATTCTGATGCACCTCACACCCTGGAGAAGCCTGCCCTGTGGCATGGTCTGTTGCTCTCCCATTGACTACCCTTGCAGAACAGGCAAAGATCCACATAGTCACAATGACTTCATAGCAGTTAACAGTTGACAGCGAGGCATCTTACTGTGGTAATGCTAACAAGGACACAACACAGCAAGTGCTCCTTGTTTTAGGTTGTGAATGGAAAAAGGTACCTTTGCACTTTGCAAAAAGAAGTATGTTGGCATTTCTTTCTCACTTTGGGTAATTCCTTGCCATCTCTATGGCATTTAGTACAGCTTCATACATTGATTACAGACAAACAAACAAAACTAGGTAAACAGGTCCCCAGGTTTCCCAATCCCCTAACAATTAGAATATTTACATCAGCATATGTTTAAAATTAAGGATTTTGTCATGTTTATTCAATAGCTGTACGGTCTACAGGGAAGCAGATGTACTTTGTTTCTCTGAAGGCTCAGTGAGCACACTGATATAGGAGAATGAATTGTGGGTTGTGACTGACCTCTTCTGCTTCACTTTGTCATTAAATTAAACATCACTGTCAGCTGAGATGACACAGGCACAAGTCGTGCTGACCATGCCTGGCCAGAGTTTTAATACAGTGATGGGCCGTTTCATGAAGCAACAGCAATTCATATTCACTGTATCTCAATGAAATTCAGACATGAGTAGGGCGGCATGGTGGTGCAGGTGTAATGTTGCTGCCTTATAGCGCCAAAGAACCAGGTTCGATACTGGTTCTGTCCACACAGTGTTTGTACGTTCTCCCCGTGACCTGTGTGGGTTTTCTCCATGATCTTCGGTTTCCTCCCACACTCCAAAGACGTACAGGTTTGTAGGTTAATTGGCTTGGTAAAATTGTGAATTGTCCCAAGTGTGTGTCAATAGCTGTACGGTCTACAGGGAAGCAGATGTACTTGTTTCTCTGAAGGCTCAGTGAGCACACTGATATAGGAGAATGAATTGTGGGTTGTGACTGACCTCTTCTGCTCCACTTTGTCATTAAATTAAATATCACTGTCAGCTGAGATGACACAGGCACAAGTCGTGTTAATGTGCGGTGATCGCTGGTCAGCATGAACTTGGTGGGCTGAAGGACCCGTTTCTGCATTGCATCTGGAAACTAAACTAAATGCTCCTGAGGATGCTCTGACAGATTATATATAATACTATCACCTTGGTAGATAGTCTCCTTCATTCCGCCTACCTCATCTCCACTAATCAGTAGACGTTTTCTTTGTCTAATTTTCACCAAAGCCATTCTTTTGGAGATAAGTTCCCTGCTCCAGCCACCAGTAAAGGGAGGCAGCCGTATTTCCCCATCTGATTTTTTGTGTGACTACCTTGTATTTATGGCTATTAATTTTAGATTAACTCACAACACTCCTCCCCCTGCCCACCTTGATACATTTTTAAACCCACTATCAGGGCTTCTCCAGTTCTTCCGTTAAAAATAGGACATACTCGTTCATTCCCAGCAGCTATCCTCGCTCTATTCTGGTGCCATGCACCTAAATGCCCCTGAAGCTGGCCCGTGCTCCCAAGGTGAAGCATCACCATTAAAACTTACGGTTAATTGTGTCCATCAGCAGACCTTGATTTTTATTTTAGTCCCAAGGGTAATAGTAGTAGACACGAGAAAATCTTTTGCATATTGTTTTATTTTACTAAATGCAATTTCTATGTCACAACATACATTACAAATAGTTCTGCATAGTTTAATATGTTTTTAGTATTTTATTATCAATGTCATCCCAATTAGACTAAATGTGCAGTGGAATGAGAAACAATTAACATTTCAGGTGCAGAATATTTTGCTAACTTTAGCATGTAACAGTGCTTTAGCAATGTCCAGTGCTTTGGACATTAGTTTAATTTCAGATTTTCTAACACTTGCAGTTTTTTAATTTTCATTTATTGACCAAATATATTAAATGTTCTCGTCATCCTATATCCAATTGTATTAATATTTCTGCATCATTGCCCTTTAAAAATAATATTATCACAAGACATTTCAAAATGCTGCCCGGTTTCACTGCTTCATGCCATATTTCTGAGTTATGTGTTAACAAATGTGACTGCGAATGAATATTTGAGAAGAAAAGTGCATAAAACATAAATGCTAGTGGCAGGAATGAGACCATTTGATCCCGTGTGTCTGCTCTGACAATCAAGATCATCACTAATGGTCCACCTCAGACATTGCCTCATCCTATTCCCACATCACTTGATTCATCTAATCTATCTAATCCTTTTCTCCAGAGATGTTGTCTGACCCGCTGAGTTACCCTAGATTTTTGTGTCTATCTTCGGTTTAAACCAGCATCTGCAGTTCCTTCCTACAAATACAGGCTTCATTAGCATACAACTTCATTCCTTGTTGGTGGCAGTGGAGCAACAGCACGTTCGACTCTTATCTATCTAAATCATTCTATCCAAATGAACATTAGATCTAGCGTTTGACTGACCCACCACCCAAAATATGAATCTTTGAAATTTTCTGGCCAGGAAGTGGGCTATTTAAAGATTTTATACAAATCTGAAATTGATAGATTAGATGAATCCAGGGAAGTGGGAATAGGATGAGGCAATGTCTGAGGTGGAACATTAGTGATGATCTTGATTGTCAGAACAGACACAAGGGGTCTTCTGAAGAAGGGTCTCGACCTGAAACATCATCTATTCCTTTTCTCCAGAGATGCTGTCTGACCCACTGAGTTATTCCAGCTTTTTGTATCTACTAATGAAACCTTGTCTTCTTTGCTATCCAGCGTGTCCCTTAATTAGCATGTTTTTTGGGGTTTTTTATTGAATACGTTTCTCTCTCAATTCCCTTTCTAAAGATCTGCCACTGTTTTATAGTCTGGTTGTTATTCTCCCTGTTCAATATCTTTAGTATCAAAACCACTTTCTCATAATTTCTCATAATTTACGCTTTATCCATCCATTATCGTACTCTCATGTCGTACTGGCATGCTTAATCCGTATATTGGAGATTAATCTGTCGTGGTCATTCCTAAATGTTTCTCTTACTTTTTCTGCCCCATTAATTATTGCAAAATCTATTCGTGTTTTTTTTGTCTTTTGGACATTTTACATGCCATGAGTCTGTGACAATATATTTTTTTCTTTCTCTTTTGAATAGTGGATAGTGGAAATCCCCAATGATTATTCACTGCATGTACACGACACATGAACAGGTTTCTTCCTCAAATTCCCTTCCTCTACTTGCCAGGTGCAAAGAATATTTATATTAGAATGATGAATCTCTCATCTTTGAACTCAATTTGTTAGCATCCATTCCGTTTTTATAACAGTGCTGGTTTTGTCCTTTGACCAACTGCAATTATGTTGACATTGAGAATGAAAAATGACAAATGTTGGAAATCTGAAATAGAAACAAAAACTTTTGGAAACATTCAGCAGGTTAGGGAGCATGTTTGTCTTTCTGTAGATGCTGCCTGACATGAAAGTTTCCAGCATTTCTGTTTTTATAACATCCTTAACGTCCAGTTGCAGCCCCAACCAAGCTTTTCTTATCTGCGATAGATCCAGCAACATTTTTGTATGTCAGTTGTATTCATTACATAGTTATGCTTTCCAGCCAACCTGACCCTAATCACAGATTATTATATTGTTATTTGTTATAACCGATACACATGTTGTGGTTACAATAGTCAAATATTATTCCCCCATTTTTAATGGCAATTTTACTAATTTTACTGATTTACTCTATCCTTTGTGTTTTTCTTGTTCTTTCTTTAAGTTTGTCCTTTTCTGGGGTTTTTTTAACCTGTTTTTTTTCTTGGTACCCTTGCATGATCCCTCCCTGACAAAGTTTCACTAACTGCCTTGCTATTCCTTTTGGATAAAACAAACAGCTGTGGGATCTCAGCAGGCTAAGAAGTATCAATGGAAGCACAGGCTGCTCCTTTACATGCTGGAGCATCTCGAGCTCAGATTCCGAATACACATCTGAACGGAACTGTCTTGAAGCAGTGATAATTAATTCCCATAGAGTCGCACAACGTGCCCACACCAGCCAACATGTCCCATCTACACTAGTCCCACCTACCTGTTTTTGGACAATATCCCTCTAAACCTGTCCCATCCATGTACCTATCTACTTGTGGCAATATGAATGACTGTGAACACTGGCTCATTTTTATTTGATTTACTTCCACTTACTCAAGCTTTAGTAATAGCCCCTATACAGTAAACACTCCCGTAAACACTCCCAGAGAGGTCGACATATGCACTGATGTAGATAATTATCTTAATTTTATGCTATTCCATGTTTAATTGTGTTCTCCACCGACATTCACGATAATATTTTGGTCTCAAATAAAACTAAATTGTAATAGGTCGTCCCCACCTCCGGCTGGTGAGCTGCACAAATATCATGTTTGGGGATCTCTGATCACAGCTTATTCAACCTTCCCATTTGTTCCTCGTAACTAACCTGGATCTTTTGCATGTTTCTTCAGTTGACAGAATTAATAGAGAGGGCATTCAGTGAGAATCAGAAGAACAGAAATATCATGGATATAGTTGAGTATGAAATGCAAGGTAAGTCTGAGGAAGAACATCCATTAACTGCCACCCAGCCGTCGAGGTGTGTATTGGAGGGGTTTGAATGGAAAAAGACACAAGCTTAGTTCTTCACATTTTCCTTTCATCTGAATGGATGTAATGAAACGTGGGTGGCCAGCTCCGCTGCACTCTCTCCTATCCTTCCTTGTACTTTGATGCTGACCCACCAGGCAAAACGCCACTAAATGGTTCTTGGAGGCAGGATCAAAATGTTCATTTCCACCTGTAACTGCATGTTCCCCTGCACCTAGTTTACAGCATAATAATAGGCGGCACAGTGGCGCAGCGCTGGAGTTGCTGCCTTACAGTGCCAGAGACCTGGGTTTGATCCCGACTACTGGTTCTTGTCTATACAGAGTTTGTATGTTCTCGCCCTGACCTGCGTGGGTTTTCTTTGAGTTCTTTGGTTTCCTCCCACACTCCAAAGACGTACAGGTTTGTAGGCTAATGGACATGGTATTAAAAAATGTTAATTATCCCCAGTGTGAAGGGTAGGGTTAATGTGTGGGGATCGCTGGTCAGTGCGGATCCGGTGGGCCGAAGGGCCTGTTTCTGCGCTGTATCTCTAAATTAAACTATTAACGGGCCATGCTGAGGGCTTCATTGTGTTCTTACTATAAATGGGATACTTCTGTCCGTGGCCGAGAATGGGATTGAGCCTTTGAAGGATCGTCCAGAGCACATGCGGCTGGAGCTGGGCTGACAGGAGTTCACGGTTGGGAACTGTGCACTATTCTCTTCTTTTCCAGATGACATGGACTATATCTCAGCAGGCAGCGATGGTATTCCCACAAGAGCGGAAATTAAAAAACAGAGCGAGCTTCTAGTCCTAGATAAAACAAGAATAGTGAGGAGAGTAAAGAAGAAAGGCAGGAAACGATACATCAGCAAGAAGAAAGTTGTTTGTTAGTTTGGTGTTTGTGATCGACTCTGTATTAGTCATCGAAAATAAAATCATTTTGCAGTTCTGGGAAACGCTTATTAAGTTTGTATCTCAACATTTACATGAGAAATGAGAACATCAGACATAACTCTGCCTCCTGCCACCTGCAGAAGTTTTCAGATGACTCTGCAATTGTGGGCTGCATCAGTGAGGGGAGGGAAGCTGAATGCAGAGGTGTAGTCAACGACTTTGTTGAGTGGTGTGGGCTGAATCATCTGCTGCTCAACACCGACAAGACTAAGGAGTTGGTGGTGGACTTTAGGAGGAGCGGAACACCACTGTACCCTGACTCCATCAATAGTGTGGATGTGCAGTTCACCAGGGAGTACAAATACCTGGGAATGTACCTGGACAGGAAACTGGACCGGTCCAGGAACGCTGAGGCCCTGTACTTTTTGAAAAGGCTCAGCTCCTTCAACATCTGCAGTGAGATGCTGCAGATGTTCTACCAATAGATGGTAGCCAGTGCCATCTTCTTCGCTGCCGGGGCAGCAGGGTGAAGGCTGCAGACACCTCACAAATTCATCAGGAAGGCTGGCTCCGTCCTGGAGGCAGAGTTGGATTCCTGGGAGGTGGTCTTGGAGGGGAGGATTCTCCTCAAACTGCAGAGCATTCTGGACAATACAGCTTACCCCCTCCTTGACTGGTCAACCTGAGGAGTACCTTCAGCAACAGACTGGTTCCTCCAAGATGCAGGACAGAACGCCACAGGATATCCTTCCCTGTGGCTATCAAACTTTACAACTCCTCCCCCTTCTGTCAGGGGGTAGACTGAGACTGAAGCATCCCCCACCCAGCCCCCACTTCCTCAATCTTTGCACATCTGCAAAGCCTTACCACTATTTTGTGTTTTTTACGACTTTTGGCAAATTAATTTCCCTTCTGGGATAAATAAAGTTCTATCGTATCGTTTCTATCGTAGAAAACAATAAAAGGATGGAAATCATTTATTAATAGCATGTGTTAATAGAACAGAACAGCACAGGAACATGCCCTTCGGCCCACAATGTCTTTCGAACATGATGCTAAGTTCATTTTGCCAGCATTTGATCCCTATCCCTCCATATCCCCGCATATCCATGTGCCTATCTAAAACCTCTAACTGCCACTAGCGTATCTGCTTCCACCACCACTGGTATCACGTTCAGGTCTCCCACCTCGATTTGAATCACAACCTGCCTCTAGATTGCTCTCACCAAAGTGCTGACCTCACACCTTTCCACCTTAAACTCCATTTCCCACATTTTTACCCATTCACTCAACCTATCTACAGATGACTGGAGACCAAGCAGCAGCCCTGGCTCGACTGCCACTCCCAAGAGGCCGAGCACATGGATCAGTGTGACCTGCAGTGGCAGAGAGGACATCAACAACTTTGCTTGGCGAGGCCGACCATTATCCTGATGACCCTGCAATGTCATCAGGATAATGGGCCTTTATGGGCTTTGAAAATGGTGCCAAAACATGGCGACTCTCAGACTATTTCTTTTCACTTTGTACTTAATGTTATATTGTGCTTGTGTATAGGGATAGTTTCTGAACTGTAAAAAAAGTCTGTACCCATGTTAATAAACTATTGAAACTTTCTGGCTTATGTTCACCATCAATAATCTCTGTTTTGCCTGTTTTTTAGGTGTGGACAAAAAAAACAAATTTCAGCAGCCACATTTCTTTCTAGTTCTGATGAGACGTCAAATTATTGGCATATAATTGTGGTCCATTTACTGACTGACAATGGGACCCTAATCTGAAACATGGACTCAATTTATCTTTCCAGGAATGCTGCTTGACCTCCTGCGTTTTTCCAGCAGCTTCCCTTTTTTTATTTTAAATAACCAGCAGTTTTAAAAATATTTTTTATTTCCAAGTCATTATGTTCTATGCTGTTGTCTGCCTGCGCGGGTGGGAGCGGCCATCAGATTTGCAGGCAGTGGGAAATCATTGAACCGTATCAATCGATCATTTTATTAAATACACAGAATCTTATATTTGGAATGGAATACTTTATTGTCACGTGACTAGACACTGAAATTCCTTGCTTGAATACCCAATGTATGCAAATAGCAGCCACCTACAGCGCTGACAAAGTGACAAAGCAAAATTTGATCTTGCATGAACAATTGCAACATTCATAAATAGTGCAAGAATGCTGAAGATGTTAATCTATAATACTTTCAGTTTACAATCAGAGTGCAATAATGGACTACAGCTTCAAAGCAGAATCTGAAGCGCAATGATGGAGCAGCCACAAAATAATCCATGTGCAATTCCGAATCTGTTTAATCCCATAATTGCAATTTGACTGAATTTGAAGCATTGCATTGATTAACTTTTTCAGCAATGTTTTGACTATCCATGGACTACAATTTTTCACACAAGATCAAATGTAGGATTCTGTGTATTTAATAACCTGATCGATTGATCTGGTTCAGCAGGTCCCTCCCCAGTACTGGCAGAGCAGACATGGTGCAGGGTGCGGCTTCGATTCAATCCAGTTGCAAAAATAACCAGATCATTGCTCTCCTTTGGAATAGGAATATAACTCCTCTTCTGAAGACAAAATAAATGACACTAAACGGGACAAGCTGTAGCGGCTGTCGTTAGTTCATGATGCGCAGTCATGGGCTCTAATGCACCCAATGCAACATCAAAGGTTCAAAGGTATTTTAATGTTACGTGTACCAATTAAGGTCCAGTGAAATGCGATTTACCATACAGACTAAACAAAGCAACAAGACACACAACTACATAAGAGTTAACAAAAACATCCAACACAGGGGTTTCCACATTCCTCATTTTGATGGAAGGCAACAAAGTCTAATCTTCTTCCCTCTTTATTCTCCTGCGGTCGAACCATCTGCAGTAGGGGCAATCGAAGCTCCTGCAGCCGGTGATCGAAGCCCCCACGTCGGGGTTGTCGAAACTCCCGCAGCTTGGAGCTTCCAAAGTCGGTCCCTGGTGTTAAAGTCCACAGGCACCCGCAGTTGGAGCTTCCGAGGTCGATCCCAAGCAGGGATCACCAGCTCCACAATGTTAAGTTCTGCAGGCTCCCGCAGTTGGAGCTCCCAAAGTCGGTGCCCCGCAAGAAGCCACCAACTCCAAGACGGAGATACGATACAGAAAAAGTTGCATCTCCGTCGAGCTGAGAGATTCAAAAGGTTTCCCCCACACCCAATATAAAACAAGCTAAAGAACATTAAAACATACATTTAACACATACTATGGGGTCAAGGAAAGAGCGTTCACATCACGACCCTGTTTCCACCAATCTTTCCACCACCACGCACAAGAAGCGCAAGACAGACTCCATTGTGTGTGGATGCTGAGCTCTGGCTAAACAACTTCTAATCTTGTGTGTGGACTCGACATGAAGACACATGCTATAAAACAACAAAGAAGGAAAATGATGAGACAGACTGCAGGCGACGCAGCCTCTAGGGTTGCCAACTTTCTCACTCCCAAATAAGGGAGAAACGGTCAAAAAAGGGACAAATTCCTGAAGGCAATTCGTTGACCGACTCGGCCGTGGCTGGGTGAATGATGAGTTGGCCGGGGTGCTGGACTGCACACAAAGCCCAGCCGGCGGGCCAGCTGAGGGGTTTTGTCCCGTGTTATGTCGCGCGCAAACTCCGTCACCCGATCCAACCCATGAACCGATGATTGGCCATGAGAAAGAGGGGTGTTGGTGTCGGCGGTAAGCTAAGGTCTGAAGGTAGGACAGATGGCTGGGCTGGCGACCAACAGGGCAACGGGCGAAGCGTTGCTGCTGCACTCCATGGGCTGCACTACGTCAGGACGGGTGAGGCGGGGCCGGACGCGGCGTTCCGACCCCACAGTCCCGTCGACCCGAGTAGTAGCAGTCAAATACAGGACAAGGGTGGTCCCGTATGGGACAAATCAATTTAGCCCAATATACGTGTTAAAGAAGGAATTGCAGATGCTGGAGAATCGAGGGTTACACAAAAAGCTGGAGAAACTCAGCGGGTGCAGCAGCATCTAAGGAGTGAAGGAGAGTCTGAAGAAGGGTCTCGACCCGAAACGTCGCCTATCTCCTTCACTCCTTAGATGCTGCTGCACCCGCTGAGTTTCTCCAGCTTTTTGTGTAGCCCAATATATGGATTGACCGGCTAATACGGGACAGTTGGCAACCCAAGCAGCCACTGTGAAATCAGCTGCAGAACTGTACTGTAGCTGAGATGCTTATCTAAGATGTGTCGAAGTGCTCAAGTTAAGTGATACTTGTACTGAACTGCATACAAAAATAAATTTCACTGTACCTCGGTACATGTGATAAATAAAGTAACGAAGCCAACGGCGTCGAGCGGGCGCAGCACGACTCCAGAGACGACGACGCGCATGCCGGCTGGTTTGCCGGCTGGTGCTGAATGCGCAGGCGCAGTGTGTGGGCGACGGGTTTGCCGGCTGGTGCTGAATGCGCAGGCGCAGCGTGTGGGCGACTGGTTGCCGGGTGGTGGTGAGCGCGCAGGCGCAGTGTGTGCGCGCGAGACGGGTGTGCTGAGTGCGCATGCGCGCTGGGTTCCCCGCCCCCTGACCCCCTCCTCCCGCCCCCCGAGCCGCGACGCCGGGCCTGCCGTGTTGATGTGCCGCTCTTGGAGTGAAAGCTTGGGTTGCTCCTCCTCGGCTTCGGTCCCGGCCGCTGAGTCGAGGCTGCCTCCCCGCCACCATGTTTTCCGCCCTGAAAAAGCTGGTGGGCACGGAGCAGGCCCCGGGCAGGGACCGCATCATCCCGGCCGGGCTCCAGAGCATGAACCAGAGCCTACAGCGGAGATTTGCCAAGGGAGTGCAGTACAACAGTGAGCGGGGCCGGGCTGGGGCTGGCGCCGAGGCGGGGGGCTGGACCCCCCGGGTCAGGGGTGGTGGGGTTAACACTGGTGTAGGAAGGAACTGTGGATGCCGATTTAAACCGAAGATAGACACAACATGCTGGAATAACTCAGCGGGACAGGCAGCATCTCCGGAGGGAAGAAATGGGTAACGTTTTGAGTCCGAAACATCACCTATCCCTTCTCTCCAGAGATGCTACATGTCCCGTCGGTTCACACTGGGACAGCAATCAGCGGTTAAGCGCTGGAATAAGGCACATTGGATCTGGTGGTGATGATCTGGCACATTGTGAGCCAAATGCATGGTTGATGAAAACTGGAGGCAAAAGGGAAATGTAACAACGTCTGGGACAACGTTTAGCTCAAGGGTTTAGCTCAGGACAACAGACAAATATACAGACCCAGGGGGATTAATGCCAGGCCAATGGGCAACTGGTAAGGGGAGTTGGAGAAATGAATGAGTGTGACTAGTGCTTGTCCCAGGTCTTGAAACTTTGCCCTACGGGCAAGGATTAAGAGGATGATTGCAGTGACACATGAGATGACAATGTCTGCCGGTGGAGGAGTCTGGAGGTTTGGGTAATATGTGTAAGTGAGGTCTTCTGCAGTGTGTAGAACTTTTGATGGGAAACTAGTTTTCTAATTACTACATTGGCTTGGATCAGTCTCAGTCAGCATAGATTAGGGAACAAAAGTTTATTCCAGTCAAAGTCAAAGTCAATTTTATTCGTCACACAATCGGCTTCACATTGCTTTTTCCAAATCTGAAAACAGCAAAAATTAATTGCTGCACGTTGGCTGAAAAATTGGACGTTCTGACAACACCCAATTAGATGTAAATCAGACACTGGCAAATATTTTCTGGAGCAATTAGCTAATTTTGATATACTGATATACCATAATTGGATCTAGTTGGAGATAAAGGACAACAGGATGTTTGCATGCAGAATGCCACTAATTTTATTTAATGTGGCTATCCACATTGTGATTGCCTGTAATTTAATGAAATAATATTAAGGCTCAAATACTTTGTTATGACATGATTCAAAGTGCACAAGTCAGCCATTGTCAATGTAGTGTAGGAAGGAACTGCAGATGCTGGTTTAAACCAGCATTATAAATGTAACGGTATGTATTTGTAACTGAATTGAGAACAAATGTTTTAGCACAGAATTATAGGGACAGACAGTGTTCCCCAATACCTTATCTTTGTAGTATACAGAGACAGACCTGCACCTCCTGATACTGCACCCCAGACACAATATGCATTGCCTTTGTTATACAGAGACGTTCTTTCCCCGGTGTTATCTGAAGGCTGACCTATATCCGGGGGTCAGGTGGCAGTGGACCTGTTTCCACAAGTGCTTTACCTCAGTGTTATAGACATACAAAGAAACGTATCCCCATTTGTATTGTTCTCATGAACGGAACAAATAAATGTAAGAGCATTGTCAGTTTCTCTAGTCTAACAATGCAGCTGACATCCCTCATCCATCTGTCCTGAAATGCAGTTATCACAGTTATCTTTTTATGGTCAAACTAATGCTTAATCCAGTTTCAAAGTAATTTCCTTGCTTTTGTACTCTACCTCTGTTTTTGATTCCTAGAATCTATTGGACTTTACTATACATTTTTTACTATCCACTCTCCTAACATGTCCTGTCATTTTCATCGACAAGGTCACCACATCTTTTGGAACGGTGCTATTTTATCCATATTGCCCCAGCCTATTCTTTCTGCCAATGTCTGTCTTAAACTCCATCTGCCTATTCTGCAAGCTTCTCGTGTCTTTTATTTTATTTCTTACTTTATATGATATTTCCAACTCTTGTCATCCACAAATTTCAAAATATTATTGTCCTCCATGTCTAAGACAAACATATGTATGACAAAATTAACAGTAATCCTGGCATTGACCCTTTGAACACCACTGTTTGCCGTTCTCCAAGGTGATACCAAAGTTTGACAAAGAGTCTACCTGAAACGTCATCTGTCCATTCCCTCCACACATGCTGCCTGGTCCGCTGAGTTCCTTGGCACGACTCAAGATTCCAGCATCTGAAGTCTCTTGTGCCTTGAACCTTGTCCATGACTTTATCACAAAAAAATGTAATTAATTAAATATGATTTGCTTTCAACACATGTGAGCTGACTCCTTTTGGAACACAAACTTCTTGCTGTTGCCAGAAACGTCCTCACATGAGTTTACACTGACTGACCAGTAGTTGCCAGACATGTATTTTTATGTTTTTATAATCTAGGCTGTTAGATTTGCCATTTTCCATTCCTCTGGCATGATCCCTGTATCAAAAGAGAATTGGAAGATTCTGTAAAGCCCTTTTCCTGCCTTAATCCTCTTTAAGTGATGTTGCATCCTTCCTGCATCGGGTGGCTTATTTATCTAAATCATCACCAGCATTTCATGTGTTCCTATTGACATTTGAGCACATCCTTTTCAGTAATAAAATCCATTCAGATGCCAGACAGCCGCACCCCTTCTCCAAACTTTTTTTTGCATGTCTACAGAATGTTTTTGGAATCCCTATTATGTTAACTGCCAATTTCCCCTCATACTTTCCCTTTGCTTGCAATATTTTCATTATCACCTGCCCTCTCAGCTCATAGTCTGAAGAAGGGTCTCAACCCGAAACTTCACCCATTCCTTCTCTCCAGAGATGCTGCCTGTCCCGCTGAGTTACTCCAGCATTTTCTGTCTACCCTCTCAGCTCATAGTCAAACAGTACAGTCCTTTGGTCCAACTTGTCCATGCCCCATACAAGCTGGTCCCATTTGTTCGCAATTAGCCCAAATCCCTTTCAACCTTTCCTATCATGAACGTGTCCAAATGTCTTTTAGATGTTGTTACAGTACCTGCTTCAACTAAATCTGGCAGCTCTTTCCATATACCAACCACCCTCTGGGAAAGGTTGCCCCTCGGGTTCCTATTTAAATTCACCCTCTTTCTTTAAACCTATGCCCTCTTGTTCTTGATTGCTCTACCCAGGGGGAAATGACTGCATTAGTTCAACCCATGTCCCTCATGATTTTGTGCACCTCTATAAGGTCACCCCTTAGCATCCTGCGCTCGAAGGAATAAAGTCCTATGCTGTTCAAATGTCCCTGAGCCTCAGGTTCTCTAGTTCTGGCAAGATCCTCGTAAATCTCTCTGCACCCTTTTCAGCATAATTGATTAGATTCAGCCAGGTTCTCACTGGAAACACTAACCTGACCTGCATTATTTAGTTTATTTTCTTTTATCCCTTTTTGCCATTCAGAGAGCTCTTGCTTTGATTTTATTACCTTTCCCCCATTGTGGAAATGAAAGGCCTAAAATCTGATAGTCATTTCATCTCCGTCCCACTCTGACATTCCCAGCACCAGATCTAAAAGTGTCTGGTTAATTCTTGAAACAAGTTGTCCTCCACTTTGCTCTTGACCCCAATTTTGTTCCAATCATTATTGGTGTCATTAAAACTCAAAGCATTTTCCTATAATTTTTGCCTCTTTGTAATTTATTTGTATCGCTTTTACTATTCAACGCTCTACAGACCTGCACAGTGGCACATGCTATACTTGCCAGTGTTCTACTGCTGTTTCTACAGTGGCACATGCTGAATCCACCACTCTTTTTACTCCAGTATTACATTGTGACACAGCTATGCCCTACAGTACACTACTCCACTACTATAGGCTGTATGCATCATTATCAGACCCTGGATTATAGACAGTGATGGTTTTTGGGACAGTATGCCCTGGTACAGTATCTCTAAAAAGTTAAATGTTTTTATGTTTTCCGGCTGCTTGTCACGTATGTCGATATGTGGCCGGATAACAAAATAGCCGTTTTTTTGTCTGTCTAAATCTGGCCTTGGTACCTGTACAATTTGTAATGTTATTTCCCTGTTTCTGAACTCTAAACTTTATTCCAATGCTCTTGCCATAATGACTAAGTCGCCGTTTAACTTCCTAACTGCCTGTTGTACCTGTCCGTTGACTTTTTGCGATTCATGCATAAGAACACCCTGTTGTAGAGAAGCAAATCTGTACCCATCTCTGCTCCAGTATTATCAAGGTACACACCAGTATCCATCTACTTCAGTGTTGTTGAGGAATAAACTTGTACCCACTTCTAAAGTACTCCAGTGTTACATACATCAAGTCTGTACCCATCAATATTGGACTCGTGTTGCAAAGAGACAGCTCTTTGGTTGTTGGTGATGTCACAAAGGAACACATCTGTAGCCCCCAGTCATGTGGCTGAGTGGCTCTACATAAGTGGATAGGCTTGTCCAGATAAATACAGTACTGCATTGTTGTACGCACATTCTTTGCTGTTTCTATCCTATTCCCATCTTGCCCCCCTCCTCTCATACTGTTCGCACTTCTCATTACTCATTCCCTTTCGCCAACCCTTACATTGCTCCTGGGTCTTTAACTGTTTGCACTTCTGTTGCTAAAACACCTACCATCAGGCAGAAATATACATGATGATTTGTGGAGCAGAAAGCCTGTCATATATTTCCTTCAGTAACTTCAGTAACGCTTTTGACAAGATCCCACGTTGTAGGCAGGTTAAGAAGGTTAGATCACATGGGATCCAAGGTGTGCGAGGCAACTGAATACAAAATTGGATTGATGGGTTGGAGGAGAGGTTTTTTTTAGCTTGGAGCCCTGTGACGTGTGGCATGCATCACAAGCAGCTGCTGTGTCCCCTGATATTTGTCGTTTATTAATGATTTGGATGAATATGTAGGTGGCATGATTTAGTAGATTAATTGGGGACACCAAAATTGACAGTAAAGTTTTCTAACATTACATCAGCTTATCTCAGAAAGTGGAAAAAGAAATAGCTGATGGAATGTAACTCGGACGTGCTGCAGTGGTGAATTTTGGAAAGTTACACTGAGAATGTTAGGGCCCTGTGGAATGTTGGAGAACAGAGACCTAGGTTACAAGTACAGTGACTCTGGATAGGCTGGGACTGTTTTTCCTGGAGAGAAAAATCACGAGGAGAATAGATAAGGCAGGTGGCCCAAGGCACGTGGAGCCTAAAACTAGGTGCATGGGTTTAAGATGAGAGTGGAAAGATTCAAGAAGGTGTGGGTATATGGAACAAACTGTCAGAGGTGGGCTAGAAAAGGTTTGGAGCGATATGGGCCAAACACTGGCAAATGGGACTGTCACACATGGACGTGATGGGCTGAAGGGCCTGTTTCTGTGCATAAACAAATTAATGTTTCTGATTTTCTAGTGAAAATATTGATCCGAGGTGATCGTAATACAGGAAAGACAACGTTATGGCACAGACTGCAAGGCAAGAAGTTTGTGGAACAATACATCCCAACTCAGGAAATCCAAGTCACCAGCATTCACTGGAGCTACAAAAGTAAGTTTGGAAAGCAGAAGTTTTCAGAAAATGCAATAGAGAAGGTCAATTATTCAGTTATTATCTATGCAGAGTTTGAATAAGGAGATTCAGATGCACAACTATGGAAGTTTTAGTTCTTAAATCTTCAGTGTTATAAGGTCAAGTGAAATTGGAATTGGGAAAGCTGAGAACCTTTACCCAGTGAATGTGCAGCCTTCTCAATTGCTGTTTGAAATTGGAACAGCATCGAGGTATCAGTATCTCTGTTGTAATGTGCAGGAAAACCATTCCTCATTAATATATGGATCAAATGTTGCTGAGGGTACCTATCACTGAGTCACTTTGAAGATAACAAAAAACACCATCGCTGCCAGCTGCAAATAATTTCACTACTGGTACTTCATGGAGTGAAACTCCTCTCTACTTTTCCCTCAAAGGCTCACAGACTGGCCAGAGCACAGTTCAGATGGAAAATAACCTTCCTTTACGACGTCTCGTCAAACATTCCCAGCTGAATTCAAGTGCACCTTCATCAATGACTATAAACAGTCCCGTTAGACATTCTCATGTCTGGCACTCCATTAGACGGGGTGAAAAATTCCTCCATAATGTCCCATCTGTACTCAGAGTGCAGAAGTGGCATGGATTATTTTCTAAGTAAAGCTCTCAATAATTGTTGATCAGAGAGCAAAGACTGCCTGGTGTATTAGCTGCCACTGGCTTAAGGAGCATTCTAAATATCTCACTAATGCATAACATTTGTTGTGACGCATGTCAACACAGCAAATGATTAGTCATGAAGAATAATAAATGTAAATTTTGTGCCTAAACTTTGTTCTTCTCATTACTCTAATGCAAGCAATTACTTTACTTCAGAGTGTGTGTGCGCTGCAATGAGTAAGCTGTATCCTGGTGAAATATTGATCTTTTATCAATGATTGCTGTTCTAGCCAATTTTAGAAATAATAATCTGAGTAAGTGGATTTGAGTGCCAGATATCGTTGCTGCTGAACGATTGTTGCTGGTGGCTCAGCTTTACTGTATTTAATGGAAAAGACTCCATCCTATTCCCCCTGGCTGGATACTGGTGCCAATGTTGATGTGCTAACCATTATACACTGGCCAATGCTGCTCAGCTTTAAAATTCAACACATTCGTTTTGAATTTCTTTGGTATATTTCTTCCCCACATTTGCAAAACTTTAGATTAAATTGATTGAATTGTGCTTCATGATTGGCATATCAAGAATAAACGCCAGTGGTTAAAATTGCACTTCTGAGTTACTCATTACCTTTGAGTTACAAGCCCAGCAAATTAACTACTGCATCACCACAGTTTGGGTTGGTCTCCCTTACTATTGTCTGGGGTCCAAGGATTGGTTATCCTGACTAGTTATTGTCCACCACCTGAGTTAGCCTGTCTTATTCTCGCCTTGTGTCTGAGGCTTGGTTTGCTGGGTACAGGTTAGCTGTCATGTTATTTTTGGGTGTCTTGGGTTTAGTTAGCCAATCCCATTATTATCTGATGGCTGCAGCACGGCTAAGCCTGTCCCATTATTGTCCAGTGCTTGCTTACACTATAATCATCCCCAGACTCGGTTAGCTTATCCCACCATGTTGGTGTTTGGAGTATGGTATGCCCCTCTCACTATTGTTCTGTATATTGGGCTGTCATCCTGCCTAGTGTTTTGTTGATACTCGTGGTTTGGTTTGCCCACTCGGTTATCATGGAATATTGTGGGCTTGGCTAGCTCCTCACCATTTTTTGACATTTTCTCTGAGCTCGGGGGAAGGACCCTGCTTTTTATCCAGGGTCCTGGGATGTTAGTCCATGCATTATTGATCAGTAGCTCACTTAGCCCAGACCCTGGATAACAGTACACTGCTCAGTGAGACAGCCCTATTGTCTGAGATCTTGGCTCTGACACCCTGTCTTCTTATTCCCTGTTTATTTGGTTATGTTTGCTTTCCTTATTATTGGCTGTTACTGGACTTAGTTATTCCGTCCTGTAGATGTGTGGAGATCTGGGCTTGTCTATTCTGCCCTATTATTTGGTGATCTGCCCCAAGAGCCTGTGAGTGGGCTGTGAGCTCACCTCTGAACCTTCGGCAGCACTCAAGAAGTTTTGAGGTCGGGTATGGGACATGGAAGTGAAGCGGTGGCTACAAGGGATGAAAAGATGGATGCTTACAGTGGTGGTAGATGGAGGTGTCAGTGGAGTAGGCCATTGGCGGCCCTACAGATGCCAGAGGATCACAGATCAAGAGCCACTCGAGGTCCCACAGAAGTCGGATAAGTGTGCAGATTGACCTCAGTCTGCAGCAACATGGAGCTGTGGCAGAAAGTACTGACAGCATTGCCAGGGCAAGCCAGTACCTACATGGCTGGGGAAATGTAGTGACTCTGTGCCTCAGAAGAATTTATTTTTATTTTTACAGTACAATCGTTGTGATGTGCAACGTTTTGCTTATGTATGATACGATTTTACTGAATTGTGTGGAAAACAAAGCATTTCACTGTATCTAGGTACATGTGACAAAGTTACTATTAAACATGAATTATAACTGCTCGGCATTTGAAGCTTCCTTTGTCCCTTCTGCTACTGCCTGGGGCCCTGGGCCACGTTAGTCTGGACCTTGGTTAGTTTGTCCATCAAGCACTCATTTGCCCTAATTATTTTCCCACATGCCATCAACCCATCTAATTCTACCACTCCCCTACACAATATGCAAAATTTACAATGGTCAATTAACCTAACGACCTGTGTGTCTCTGGGATGTGGGAGGACATCCACGTTGTCACAGAGTATTCAGTGTTCCACACGGGTCTGAATCAAGCCCATGTGGCTGGCATTGGGAGACCACAGATCTGCTGGTTTACCATTCTGCCACCCTGCTCTGGGCTCTGTTGTGCTACGTTGTTATTGCTTATTTTCCAGGGTTTGGTTAGCCTCTTGTGATATTGTGTTGTGTCTTGGCTGACTGTCAGATTGTCCAGACCTCTAAGTGGAACGTGGTTAAGCTATCACTAGTTGGTTATTGCCCTGGGTTTGGTTAATCTGGAGCTAGGGTTGCCTGTTTATTTCAAAGCATTTGTTGGAAGAGAAACAGAGTCAACATTTCAGATTGGAGACCTTTCCTCAAAAGCATCTGCATTTCTGTTGATTTTGTCCTACCTGTTTATTTATTGTCTGCAGCTCTGCATTTGGTTGGCCTGCCCCATTGTGGTCTGATTTGCTGGGTTCGGTTAGTTGCTGCTATTGTGTCATCTCTAGCTTGGTTAATGCCCTGCGAGTGTATGGTGGATGGCTTTAGGTGCAGGTAACCTAGCCCATCATTGTCTGCTGCTTGCTGCTCTGTCCGGCCGACCCATTTGTGCCTAGTACTGGGATTTGCTTCTGTCCCACAGTACCTTGACTCTTTGGCTTGGTTCAATAACCCTATGTTTGTCGGGTGGTCTGGTTTTGATTAACTTGACCTGTCATCTGATGTTAGTTTGGCACTTCAGTTATTGTTCAGGAATTGGTTAGACTGTGTTATAGGCGTCCTGGTTCGAAGACTGTTCTATGATTTTGTAGCCCTGCGCTTGGTTAGCCAGTCACATTATTGCATGGTGTCTAGAGTTTGGTTGGCCTATTCTTGTTTGACTAGTCCCCTGGTATTATTTAGCATGTCTCTATTATCTAGATGTAGTCTGTCCCATAATGTCTTCCACCCAGTTATTCTGTCCCATTATGGTCCAGGATCCAGTGGTATGTTATCTGCTGCCATAATACTCTGCGATCAGTTTCTCACTCCTATTTCTGGTACTTTCTATTGCCCTGGGATGTTTTTTAGAAGGCCCAATATCGTTAGCCTGTCGAGGTTGGAGCTCTGTTATTGACATGCCATGGACATATATTGGCGGTCGATTTATTGGCTGATACTCAGTCAGCCTGGCCTATTCCTGCAGAGCTCAGCCAGCTCGTCGATCAATGTCAATTATGTAAATTCAGACAATAGTGGGTCTATTCAGCAGGTCACAGAACATCTGTGGCAGGAGAAACAAGCTTAATGTTTCAGAAGCAGAACACATTTTTTGATGAAGTGATTCTGACCTGAACTCATAGCACTAGTTCTCTTTCCCCAGATACTGGCTTACCTGCTGAATGCATCCTTCACTAGGGTTGGTCCCTATCCCAATCCCCCGCTCCCTGCTGCATGTAGGTTCTGCTGTTAGTAGTATTGTGTGCTCGTTCACCCCCTCTGTTCATATCCAAGTTCCTGGGGTCCCTAAGTTTCAGATTTCTTTATTCCTTATAAACTGACTAGTTATCTGAGACTTTGATTGATTATGCTGTTGAATAAATGCCTTGTGCGTAATGATGTTGTGTTTCAATATTTCGGTGCTGCAGGGAGGTGGGAGGGGTTCTGTTGCACTGACCCGTCCTGCTTGATTTGTTTGACTCCATTCTTATCTCGTGTCTCTATCAATGCTGCAAAATGACTGAATTTTCAGTGTTTATAGTCAAGTGAAAAAATAAAACATTTGTGTTATTACAGCCACTGACGACATTGTGAAGGTGGAAGTTTGGGACATAGTGGATAAAGGTCAGTGCTCCCTTTAACCTCTTCCTAGTTTGCTATTTTGGCCTCTCGTCGTCGTCTTACTCCAAAATTCCAATGTTCCCACACTGCCAATTCTCTGCTTTATCTCTCAACCCTACCCTTCCAGCCTTATACTTTAGAAACCTCCAGGTCTCCTCTCCATCTGTCCGCGTTGAATCTTTCTTGTTGATGCCCCGTGTTTTCCATTTTACGTAATTCCCTGTCAATTATTCCACGTCATGAAAAGTTCACTGGCTTATTCAGATACAGTTGAGGTGAACTTGAGAAGGTGCTATTTCTACATTTGGTTCGGTTTTTCATTTTATTTTAAGGTATTCAGTCCTTTGAAATCATTCTGTTCAGGTGGTGCAGTTCCCTCCACTGGTACGTTGGGTGAGTGTCGGTGCCTGGCAATGACTTTGGGCTTTTGGCTGCAGGGTTAATTTTGATTGCTAGTATGAGGCATCGCTGAACCTCATTGGTCTTGCGCTGTCCCAAATGCATGTTGTTGCAGTTACTAGCAAAATCTATGTAACCACATTTTCCATTTTACTTTCACCAGTTTGTCAACTGCTGCTACAGATGCTTATTCTTGGTGAATGATAGCTCTGAACTTTACTGGGCCACAATTCCGCCAACACTGTCTGATTGGGTAGCAGTTTCACTGACTCGGATTAGAGAGCAATTCCATGGACTGACTCAGATTAGCGAGCAGTTCCTCCAACACTGCCTCTGAACAGGGATCATTCAAGATCTCTTTCAAGATGCAGTCTCAACAATGTTCTTCACTGATGCAGGAAGATGTCTTTACTTAAATCCTCTTGTAATTATGACTTTCTAAATTGCTTGCTGTTCTTTCGGTGATTTGTATACAAGGACCCCTGGATCCCATGAAATGCCAGCATCTTTCAATCTTCCACCAGTTTTTTCTAAAAATTCACCTTGCTCTTCTTTTGTTCAAAAGTTGGTGACCTCCCAGACTTGCACGTTGTATTCTGTCCCTCTCTTCCACATTCATCTGTGAGTGCTGAAGCCTCTCTTTCTACCTCGTAACTGACACTGTCATCCACCTTGCTATCTTTGGCAAACCTGGATTGGATTGCAGGTAGACACAAAATACTGGAATAACTCTGCGGGACAGGCACAAGACCCTTCTTCAGATTGATCTTGGATTGCACTTCATCTCCTTGAAATCAAAATGGATAGTGAACCACCGAGTCCCAGTTCCTGCAGTACTCCACTGGACACTGCCTCCTGACCCAAAAATGGCCCGGCAATGTTTTCTGTTCATGGATTTATATTCCACACTGTGTGTTATCCATCATGCTTATCCATCAACAGCGTAGACCTGACCCTGGTCAGATATGCAACTTGGCGATGGCCTCTGACTTTTGTCTGTTTGTATTCAATTGCTATTTTACTTCGGAGTCACGTGAGTGACTTCGTGAAGACCCCGCCAGGCACGCATGCGCGACATATCGTCGACCGCATGCGAGCGACAGGCAGGGAGGAGCGTTGCTCCTCTACTGCTGGGACCTGCAGGTAAGTAAAACACTAACCTGCGGTCTTTTTCTTCTAGGTGGCCCTGTCGCAGGGTCTCGCAGCCGCCTCGGATCTGACTGCTGCGGCAGTCAGCGTCGGCTCCAATAGTTGGAGTCGGGAAGCCCGTTGACCCAGGAGGGTCCGGGCTCATACACTCGCCGGCGGAGGACGGTAGAGGCAGCCCGACTCCACACCGCAGCCCGCAGGGGACGCCGCGTGCTGGCGGCACGAAAAGGAATGGGGCTTGCCGGCTCGCTGTCAAAAGTTCGCGACGGCAGCGCGGCAGCCCCGACTCTACACCACAGCCCGCGGGGAACACCGCGGGTTGGCGGTGTACATGTAGGAGTGGGGCTTGCAGGCTCGCCGTTCAAAGTAGGAACGGTAGAGCGGCAGCCCCGACTCTACACTGCAGCCGCGGGGGATACTGCGGGCTGGCGGTGTGCATGCAGGAGTCGGGCTTGCAGGCTCGCCGTCAGAAGTTTCAACGGCGGAGCGGCAGCCCCGACTCTACACCACAGCCCGCGGGGGTGATACTGCGGGCTGGCGGTGTGCATGTGGTGTAGGGCTTGCTGTGCTTGCCATGGGCAGCAGCCCGACTCTACACCGCAGCCTGCAGGGGTTCTGCGGGTTGCTGGCATTCAGGGAGAAGCAGGCTTGCAAGCAAAGGCAGCCTGACTCCACACTGCAACTGCAGGGATTCTGTGGCCTGGCTACATTAAAGTGCCCTGCTACTCTAGGGTATGCATTGTCTTCAAGAAGTTCAGACTGCCAACATATAAAAGTTATTAAAGCATGAGAGGCTGGTCACCATACTTCTTAAAGACCCTCAGGTAAGATACTAACTTTTTGAATAGCTAAGCGTCTGTATTCGAGTTTGCTTACAGAGGGATGGAGACCAGAATGAAGGCAGCGAAGCAGGTCTCCAAGGGCCGTGCAACTTCAGATGGGAGTCAGCGGCCACCATTCCAGAAGAACGCGGAGGTCGGGGAGCCCTGCGCAGCCAGGACCCGTCTCTCCACCACGGCTGACCATGGGGCCGCAAAATGGTGGAGCACCGCGTGGGAGCAGGGTGGGCAAGACCTGGACTCCCTACCACTCTCACCTATGCATAGTGACTGTGGGGCAAAGGTGCGTAAACATGTGACCCGCTCGGCGGCTCGTTTTGTCTCTCCTACTATGCAGGTATCAGAGATGGGGAGAGCTGCGCACAGGTCATGCCCCGCTGCAGTGGGAGGCATCGACATACCGCCAGGGGTAACCTGCTAGACTGCAGGCCGGTGATGGACCTGCTGGAAATCGGGGAGCCCTGCAGGAGCAGGAGGTACCGGTGTCCACCGGAACAGGCTGCCGGAGCGCAGACCGGTGGCAGCAGTTTACGGCTAGGCAACCCCATTGCTACGGTAAAGCCGGCTATGCGCCCTCATGGACCCGTGTGGTTAAGGGTGACGGCAAGCCTGCACGGACAGCGGAGCCGGTATTGGGGACCGGTACCGATCCTTCCCTCTGCCTTCCCACCAGGCAGAGGTGCCGCTTAGGTCCAAACGACGGCGGACTAGCGGTATGTCCGTGCAGGAGTCGTACAGCCTGCGGGAGCAGGAGGTACCGGCACTGCACCGGAACAGGCTGCCGGAGCGCAGACCGGTGGCAGCAGAATACGGTTAGGCAATCCCGTTGCTGCGGGTAAAGCCAGCCAAGCGCCGTCACAGACCCCTGGGGGTGAGGGTGACGGTGTGCCTGCACGGACCACGGAGCCGGTATTGGGGACCGGTTCCGACTCCTTTCCTCTGCCTGCTCGTCAGGTAGAGAGGCCGCTAAGGTCCGAGGGATGCCGGGCTAGCGGGTTGTCCGTGCGGAAGTCGTTCAGCCCCGCAGGAGCGGGTGCTGACGAGTACCTGTCAGCCACTTCGTTGAGGTGTGACCTACTGGCAGAAGCCCCAGCGACTCATCAGGGCCTGGGGAAGTCGACCTGTTGTCCGTGTGTAGCGGCAGCGGTCGCATGGCTAGGATGGAGCTAATGGTGGAGCAACTATATCAGCAGGACCTGGGTCGGCAAGAGCAGGAGTCTCAGCGGTCTGGGAGTTCGGATCATGACCACCACCTTCAATCTCACCTTCGTCCATCGGGAGTGCTAGCATTCAACAGATGGCCGATTTGACAAAGAAGCGGCAGCAGAAGAGCCCACTGCTCTCGATCCAGAAGAAGAAGTTGGAGGTGTCGAAAATCTGAAACCTGTTTTCAGGGGTACCGCTGCACTCTACATTGGCAGTAAGTATTAATTCTTGACGACACACCAGTTCCTAGACCAGGTGCTTTCAGAAACCATGGAGAAGTACAAGGATCCTGGAAACTGTGTTACCCTGAACGTCCCGAGGGTCGACTCAGCCATCTGAGGGAACATCATTTCCAATGCGAGGGAACAAGAGATGAAGAGGCAGAAAATTCTGAAGCTATTGGCGTCGGGCATCACGGCGCTCATCAGGACCCTCGATGGGGCAGGTGCATCCGCAGAGCAGCAGGATGCTCTAGCCCTCCTGTGTAGCACACTTCGGGAAACTGTTTTAGTCAGAGCTCCATCCGGCCCGACATTAACCCTGAATTCGCTGGGTTGGGTCGTACCTCCACCACACCTCCAAGAGAGCTGTTTGGGGAGGACCTGCCCAAGCAGGTCAAAGACGAGGCCATCAAGAACACATCTGCACCAGCTCCCCAACAGCAGAAGCCTTGTTAGGGCAGAGCCAGCATAGACTACCTCACCACACACCAGCTGCAGGAACAAGGATTTACCAAGGCGATCGAGCAGTACCCAGCAAAGAAGGAATACTAGAAACCAGAACGTCAGGCTCGCCGGTAACCATGGAGGTAAGGGGGCCTGGTTCTCTTGGAAGTGCTGCATGCATAACCTCACAAGTAGGAGGGAGGTACATACATTCTGCGGCTCTGTTTGTCACTATCCAGGGAACAGAGCTATAGCCATAATAGATGCATGTAACAGCCTTGCTTGCGCCAGGGAACTGACTTTCGACATGCTGCTAAGCTATGGGTAAATTGGAGCTACATTCCAGCCACATAATTGGGTCGTTACGCTATCAAAGCTTGGGTGAATAAGCAAAATCTCGGCATGTATAGCGAATGCTGGACAATTACGAGCTTAAGCAGCTGCCAATCAAAGCATAATTGAGGTACAACGGTGGATTAGCAATGGTTGTGATTGTTAAATCCCATCATTACATCAAACCTAGTAGTGGCGTTACAAACCGACGCAAGCGCCGAGGGCTGGGGAACTACTGACACCATTCCAGGTGGGGCGGTAAATGGGATTGCATGAGTCTACTTTCTTCAATCACAAGGTATAAACTGTTTAGAAATGCTGGGAGCATGTCCAGGGCTGCGCGTTAATGCACTAATCTGCAGCATACGTATGTTCGTCTTCAAAATAATACCACTGAGGAGGCATATTAAACCTTATGGGTGGCGTCAAGTTAATATCTTGGGATGAATTGGAAACATTAATTTGGCTCTGGTGGATTGAAAGAAATTTGAGTTCAGCTATGTACCTTCTGGATAAGCTCAATATAGTGGCGGACACCAGGTCACAAGTATTAATAACGACATCAAGTAGATTGAACCTCCAAATATCTGCTAAAATTATAGCCTAATATGGAATACCAGATTTCGACCTCTTTGCGTCCAGGTTGAGCCATTGGATACCAACATATGTCTTGAGAACTAGATCCTGGGGCAGTGGCGATGGACGCGTTTTCGCTACGTTGGGGGGAAATGCGGGGTTTCTATGTTTTCCCCATTCTGCTTCATCAGACAGGTGCTGCAGGATACGCAACCAGGCTCTGCAACATAAAGGACCATGGATGTCAAACAGCATCGTGCAGAGAGAGTCCAGTAGGAAGCAGTACCTCGCCTACATAAGGATATGGGAGGTTTCTGTAGTTGGACCTAGACCATCTACATATCTGCTATACTCTCCAAGGTGCTGGAATACTCATGGGTCGTCATTATGACGAGTCCCTCAGTTACAGTGCTGTATACAGTGCCAGGAGTGCATTGTCGTCCTATCGCTAGATTGGACTGGGATGAGGTAGTGTTGACCCTCCTCAGGAGCTGGTCGCCTATGATGGACTTACTCACCTTCAAAGTGCTTATGATAATGGTACTGAACACAGCTCAACAGGTCATGACTTTACAGGAATTAAACCTGGATAGAATGATCGGACCATAATAAGGTAACTTCTTTATAGAAGAATTACTTACACTACACAGACCTGGGACTACACGTCTGCAAATGGGCATCAGATGTATGGAGACGGGTCTGTTTCAGCCATGGTAACCCACGTCACAGGGTGATTGTGCAGACTATCTCCAGATGACACGAGGTGGTATTCGGTGCAGCAGGTAAGACACTAATATTTTAAATGTCATTCTATCAGGGCTGCATCCACATCAGTGGCAAGGACTATGGCGGTGTTCATGGATTTTGGCCTCGCAATAGCGAGCTGGGCCAGTGAATCTACACTTCAGCGGTTTTATAACTGATTTATAACCGCTCCCGCAACGTTGGCGGATTCAGTTTTAAGTGCTGTTCCCTAGAGAGTATTTTGACCAGCTGTATCTCTGTCTGGTTTGGGGACTGTAGAGCCTCCGACTGGAAGTCTGTGCAGAGAGTGGTGAGGACAGCGGAAAAAATCATCGGGACCTATCTCCCCTCAATCGGGGATATTGCGACCAAACGCTGTGTGTCTAAGGCCAGCAGTATCATAAAGGACCCCTCACATCTCCATCACGGACTGTTCACTCTGCTGCCCTCGGGAAAAAGATACCGCAGCATAAGGAGCAGAACATCAAGGTTCCGCAACAGCTTCTTCCCTCGAGCCATCAGACTCCTGAATGCCATGTAAATGGGCTGCCACTATTGTCTATTTACCCTTTTCATACATACCTATCCTTCGGTTAATTTATATTTATTGTGTTGCACAGGGAGCCAAATGCAACGTAATTTCGTTTGGAACTGCATATATCAATGTATTTCTAAATGACAATAAAGTTTGTTTGACTTGACTTGACTAAACGTTTGTCCCCGAGTTCAGGGGGTTATTGTTGTATTAACAAATGTTATTATTTTTTCAGCTTGTTCAAGTCTGAAATACGTTAACATACTTCCTCCATCAGAATTACGGCAGTGTGTGAGCATGGGCGTGGTCCAGGGCATGTAATCACAGAGCTTTGAAATCTTCACGAAGTCACTCACGTGACTCCGAAGTAAAATAGTAAGATTAAACAAGAACTTACCAGTTTGAAGTTTGATCTTTATTTTATGAGGAGTTGCGATGAGGGATTTCGTGCCCTCCGCTCCCAACCCTCTATTATATATTCAACTGGTATGGTCAAGTTTTAATCTTACTATCTTTGGTTTGTGATCTGTGATTCCACACCGCTGCTTTGAAGAATGTCGCGCATGCGTGCCTGGCGGGGTCTTCACGAAATCCCTCATCGCAACTCCTCATAAAATAAAGATCAAACTTCAAACTGGTAAGTTCTTGTTTAATCTTACTATTAACTTTAATGGATTGTCCATACCACAGAAGAGCAAAAACGAGTTCAGTTCCACAGCAACACTTATCATTGATTGGACATTTAATTTATTCACTATTCACTAGTACTCAACATTGTGACTAACAATTTGATGATGTGATTGTTGACACTCCTGCAAACTGCTTTAATCCCAGATTTAGTGGCATAGTAACTATGCAATTGGAGTTCTTGTGATTTGTCGAAGCTTGAGATTTGCCTGTCGTGTCTGGAAACTGTTTGGATAATGTTTGGAGACTTCTTAGAGGATCGCTGGCAGCTGCTTACCTGTGCACACATCCTGGTTAATCCTCTTGACACACCGTTCCGTTTCTTGTTCCTGTTTGTTGAACCTACTTGTATTCCAGCCCAGTCCTTTTGTATTTCTTTTCATTTGCAAGTTCAATGCTGACAGATTATATTAGGTTTTCTCTGTTTGTGATTGGTTTCATATAATACTGAAGCCCATTGATTGTTATTCCTTATAAATAAGCATATCGAATAATATTTTTTAAATTGTCATCTTAAGCTTTCCTTGCAAACCTCTCTGAAAATGGCTTTGAGTCATGCACAAACTCTTGATTTCATTTGTTACTTTCCTGTGCAATAACCAAATTGAACAATTTCTTGTTCCTTTCACTGTGCCATATCATATGGACAAGAAACTTGCAGTGTTAAATGTAATTTGCTGCATGAAATATAGAATGTAATCTAGTTTTTTATGTACTTGTGCTTCACTGAACTGGGTAGTGCTGGCTTGACCTGTGTTTATTGACTGTCCAAGGTTACTTATCAAATGGGGTCAATTATGAATAAACATGAGAGAGGCAAATACATTTTTATATCAATCCAAACATTTAATCGGCAAGGTTAATACTAGGTTCTTCAATGAAGTAATTACTTACAATTAAACTCTCAAGATGCCCTGGTGGAATTTGCCATTATTTTAGATTGGTCGTATTGACTGTGGAACAGTCTTTTAATAAATTGACTATGAAAGAATGAGAATTCTCTCTGGTGTCCGGGCAATGTTTGTATTTTAAGCACCTACAACTGATCATTTAAACTAACTTATAGCTGTGGCCGATATGGCCCAATTCTGCTATTGAAATCCTACATTTTAATTCCTGAAATTTGCCTGCTTATATGAAAATGCAGAACATTTGCATTGTCTGCAGGATCCTAAAGGCCATAGAATTAAATTATTTCAAAAAGTACTAGGTGGAACCAATTTGTAAGCTAGAATACTGACTGTGGCAAAGTATCTCTTTCACTGCTCCGTGTTGCAGTTATACAAAACATTGGTTGGACTACACTTCACTTAGAATATTGTGTACAGTTCCCTTTGTCACATTGCAGGAAGGATGTAGTAATAATAGAGAGTGCAGAAGAGATTCAGCAGGATGTTGAGCAAACCACAGGGTTTTGGAGTAACTAAGCAGATCAGGCAGCATCTGTGGAAGGAATAGATAGTCCATGTCTTGGGTCGGGACCCTTTTCAGACCAAAGAAACGTTGCCTATCCATTCCCTCCACAGATGCTGCCTGACACTCTGAATTAACCCAGCACTTTGTATTATTGCAGTTCCTTGTGCCTTCAGCAGGATGTTGTCTGGAATGGTGGGCTGTAATTCTAAGGACAGGTTGCGTTTATTCTCACTGAATGTAGGAGGTTGAGAGGAGACCTTAGGAAGGTTTATAAAATGAAGAGGGACATAGATTGGGTCAGAATCTTTTTATCGGCTGAAGGGCACAAGTATAAGGTGACAGGGTAGAAATATAAAAGAGATCTGAGGAGTGTGTTTTTCACATTGGATGGTGAATACCTGGAGCTACCAGAAGAGGTGGTGGAGGCAAATACAGTTGCAATGTTTAAAAGGCTTTTGGACAGCTACTTGGATTGGAAAGGAGTAAGGGTTGCCGTCCTAAGGGCAGACAAGTATGTTTTACGTAAGCAATCTAGACAATGTGACTGAAAGGGGTCGTTTCTGTGCAGCAGTTTTCTATGATTATGTGAAAAGGGATATGGGACCATATTTAATCACATTTATCTGGGGATTGTTCATAGTCTTGAGCACAGGAGTTGTGGAATTGGATGAGTGAGTCAGTAAGCGTAGCTCAAATGATGATTAATTTGAGTCTCCACAGTCTCTAACTTTGAGAAAACGAGGGGGCATTTGTTTAAAGTGAGGAGAGAAAGATTTAATAGCAAATCTGAGGGGCAACTTTTTCACAGAGGCTTGTAGGCCTATAGAAAACAAGAAACCTGGGGATTAAATTCAACGTAAATTTAACGCAAGGATCTAATGGAAAGAAACTGGAATAGATAGAAAAGGAGTCCTGTGATTGTTGCTTTGTTTGCGGACGCTACCAGGTGGTTCCTCTTCTTCATCATTTATCTCTCCCCATTGGTACTGAAGTGGTGTGCAGTTTGCTTGGATACTTAGAAGAGAATCGGGAATTACAATTAATGAATCACTTGTTGTGCTTTGTTCAGGGAAAAGCCGGAGAAAAGGGGATGGCCTGAAACTGGAGAATGACCCACAAGAGGTAATACTTGATTTATTGGCCGTTGTACTGGAGTCTGACCCCGACATTGATTGTGGGTAGTATGTCGTAGAGTTGCTTTTTGTAATGTTTTGCAGCCGTTGTTTCTGCATCTACTTCTTGACTACAAAACCTGTCACCCTCGTTGGTAGCATTAAAGCCCTCCTCTTTACCTACCAGCCCTTAAGCTTCGATTTGTCCTGCCTCCCTGCTTCCCAAACTGCAAAAAATGTTGCTGTTTACACATTAGTAATTCCAAGTATTATATAGAAATGGAAATAGACTGTGACTTAAGAATGGGCTCGAATGACGTCTCAAAATCACAGGGGACACAACACATTACATAGGCTGGAATCTGGAACAGAAAATAAGCTGCTGGAGGAATTTGGTGGATCGAGCAACATCTGTGGAGGCAAAGGGATGGTTGATGTCTTGAATCGAGACTCCCCATCAGAACAGGGATCGCACTCATTCCCAAATCTTCCTGCACATAGTACGGAAGGTAGTTGGGCACATTACAATTTCTCCTCCATAGTTCTGTTCCTAGGAAGTGAAGCTCTGCACAACGACACTCTTTTACCGAACAGAGTGCAGTTGCTATGGGAGGTGTGACTGGTTCTTTAGTGCACAACAGGGAATAAGATCAGCTATCATTTGGAGGTCGCTGTAGGTAATGTAATCTACAATTCAAAATCTTCACATAGTAAGTTGTCCTGCTATATTGCAACTCTTTACTAATGTTCTTATAAGAACATGAGTGCATAGTTTACAGATGTTAGTTGCTGAGGTTCCAGGTGCACATTCATTTCTGAAATGTCATGTGCATCCTTTGCATGCCAGTACATTTCAGTTCTGTTCTGGTAACTGTTCAGTGAATTGCATCGGAACTGAAGTTCAAAAACAATATTTTAGTTAATGACTGTAGTGATCCAAGTTTGGAAATTGATACGATGACACCGATATCATCTGTCCATAAAGCTTCAATAATTAATAACTACTGCTGATAATGTCAGTCTCTGGCTGTGCAGTTGGTTTATCTTCACATAAGATGGCTGCCTTTTCATTTAATGAGTTTTTAATAGTGATTTGCCTTTATGTTACTAGTGTGGAGATTGGGTCTCCTAGCCTCCCAATGGAGCACCTTTCCCAATGATGGACACACTGAACAAATAACACTTGATCTGAGTGTTTGCTTGGAGTGTTGGGATGTAGACAGAACTCACCACACTTGAACCAGTATGATTCCTGCGTATCTAAAATACTGAATCTGCATCCAGCTTTCAAATGATCTCCAGCTGCCCTTCAGGAAGTTTTGACTCCCAGTCTCAACGCAAATACTATTCCATCAAGGACAGTGCTCGAGCTGAGACTGGGAGTAGAAGCTTCCACAGTGCATCTGTAGATCATTTGATAGCAGGGTGCAGGTCCAGTGCTTGTTGAGGGGAGCTTCAGTGTGGTCACCCTGCTTTACTGGTGCTCGGAGGACAGGGGGAACAGCTGTTTATATTAAAAACATCAGGAATACTTGCCTCCAGATCCTGTCACTGTCCAAACAGCTACACAAACATCAATAAAGCTATTGAGTAAATTTTGCAGACAGAGCAGCATCGGAAGCCTGTGCGAGGTTGATCGGTTTAGCTCCTCCTCCAGCAAACAATCATTCATGATTAATTGTACAAACAGGCTCGGCCGGAACTGATACCATAAATAAATTACAATAAACCTTTATGTGGAGGGAAAAAAATACAGAGGGAAAATAAATTAAACGGCAGGAGGTTCTTCATTTCAACTTTTTATTTCAAGCAATAGACACGACCTGACAAACTTTTCTCAACAGCATGGATTTTTTTGATCGGTCTGTATGGATGATCTAAGATAGTCAGATAACATTTTTAGCCATCTCCAAATATCAGTTCATGTGGGAAGTGAGTTCTCTGTTTTACATTTGCCTTTATTTACTCGAGCAAGGTAAATGAGCTCCAACCCATTCTCGAATATCATGATCTTTGACTTTGAATATGTATGCAGTGTAGATAGTCAAGTTTCTAATGGCAGCAAGTCACTGTGCTGATCTCTGCTTCTCCAAGATGCTGATGGCCCATTACAGATTTCTTTGTAGGAAGGAACTGCAGATAATGATTTATACCGAAGATAGACACAAAATGCTGGAATAACTCAGCGGATTAGGCAGTATCTCTGGAGAAAAGGAATAGGTGATGTTTTGGGTCGGACTGGAGAAATGGAATAGGTGACATTATTCCTTTTCTCCAGAGATGCTGCCTGACCTGCTGAGTTACTCTGGCAATTTGTGTCTATCGTCAGATTTCTTTGTTGGTGAGATGTCGTGAACAGAGACGGGGGAGGTATTGCACCTTCAGCTACTGTGTTAATTAATTAACTATTAACCCCTTCTACATGTTTAAGTACTTGAGATCAAGATGCAGAGTTTGTTTCTCCCGTTCTCAATCAGTACGCTCTACACCCCATCCCAGCAGTCCAGGATTAATGCCATTCATCACCCTTTTGTATAGTTCCCACATCATAAGTGTAGCCTAAATTCATTTGGCCTCCACCCATCACAGACATTCCTTCTCTCCACCCCTCTCCCTCAGCACCTTACAACACACTTTTTTCTCACATTACGAACTCGGATGAAAGGTTGTAGACCTAAAACACTAACTCTGCTCCTCAAATGCTGTCTGACCTGCTGAGCACCCTCAGTGTTTTCTGTTTTTCTTTCAGATCTTCAGCAAATGCACTTTTTTGCTTATCCTATCAGTCCTCGCTCTTTTTAGTGAAGTTATAATTGACCAGTAGTTCGGTTCCATTTACCTGCTTTGGTCTCACATTTACATTCAAGAAATATTGATTATAAAAAGACAAAGTACTGGAGTAACTCGGCGAGTCAGGCAGCATCTCTGGGGGACATTGATAGGTGATGTTTCGGGTCAGACTGATAAATCGATTCATCTCACCTTTAAACATAATTGATCTGCAGCAACCATGGTATTTCCTCCCATAACCTAAAGAAATGGCAGAGTAGACTCAATGGGCTGAATGGCCTAATTCTGCTCCTTGTATGCCGGTTGGAAGGTTAATTGGCTGCTGTAAATTACCCCGAATGTTGCATGTGGTTGAATCATGCGGGAGTGAGTGGGCCAGTTAATGTGAACGTGGGGAGAATAAAAATGGGATTAGTAAAGATTAGTCTAAATAGATGCTTGATGGTTTGCAGACACCTGATGGGCTGAAGGGTCTATTTCTGTGCTGTGTTACTGATTTTGTTTCTGAGGTGCAGTGCCAAACACTGTTCCCAGACCTCTGAAAGGCTACCAGTTTATTTTGTGCTCTGGGTCAAGTTTGGATCTCCGTGCAGCCATATATGTTTGCTTTTAATGAGAAAGAATTATCCTCCATGTTATTTTAGAAGTCTGATGCAGAGATGGCTCTGGATGCAGAATTCCTTGATGTCTACAAGAACTGTAACGGTGTTATAATGATGTTTGACATCACCAAGCAATGGTAAGACTATTTCAGCACAATACCGCCATTGTATGTGATTCTGCGAACTTTCTGCACTAACACCGACTCTACTAACTTTCGGAATTTAAACCAAAATTTGTTTAATACGTTTAATGTTAAGGTGAATTAGATAGAATTTTGCTTTTTGGAAATCCCCACCTCCTGAATTGCCCCAAGGATATAGAGCTCAGCGTGTGTCTGGTGGTAACCTGGAGCCTCTCATGTGGATGCCCCTTGCACTCAGCGTTTTTCCTTTTCCATTGTTGGCTCAGTGGGGCAACTGGTGCATACCTTTGCTTGTTGTTTAGTTTATTATTGTCATATGTACAGAAGTACAGTGAAAAGCATTTGTTTGCTTACGATGCAGTCAAAGAAAAGACTCTATATGATTGTAATCAAGCTGTCCACAGTGCACAATTAAAGGATACAACATTTACTCAAAGTCTGATAAAGTCTGAATGAAGATAGTTCAAATGTCCCTAATGGGGTAGATGGGGAGGTCAGGACTGCACTCTAGCTGATGTGAGGCCAGTTCAGTTGCCTGATGTCAGCTGGGGTAGAAATTATCCCTGAATCTGGAGGTATGCGTTTGCAGACGTTTATACCTCTTGCCTGTTGGGAGAGGGGAGAAGACAGTGACCAGGATGAGACTGGTCCTTGATTATGCTGATGGCCTTGCCGAGGCAGTGTGAAGTGTGGATGGTGTCAATGAAAAAGAGGTTGGTTTGAGTGATGATCTGGGCTACATCCGCGGCATTCTGCAATTTCTTGCGGTTTTGGATCGAGTTGTTCCCAAACCAGGAGGTGATTTTCTTCTTTTGTTTTTCTTTTGCTTTTTTCATTATCTTGGGTGTTTGTAAAGTATTCAGTACCATCTGCAATTGAATCAATGTCTAATGTCATTCATATTGAATATATTTTCTACTTTGGTCTACCACTACCCAAACACTGTATCCCCTACTCTAAACTCCATCTAAAGTTGAATAGAATTATGTACTCAAAAATGCAGGAGATATATTTATTGATTGCTTCCTTCTTCCTGCAGGACCTTCAGTTATATCATGAAAGAACTTCCCAAAGTGCCTGACCATATTCCAGTATGTATCCTTGGGAACCACCGTGACATGGGAGAGCACCGGGTCATCCTTCCTGATGATGTCAAGGAGTTAATTCAAAGCTTTAACAGGTACAGCAAATTACAGCAGCAGCATTTCCACTGGGAAAGCTCGGGCTTCCTTTGAAGTTGGTCGGTGATTAGGAAGCAGGATGGGTGAAGAAAGTCAAAGGAATCTTTTGCCATTAAACATGTCCTTTACCTGCTTTTCTCACCAGCACTAGCTCTCCTCCTTGTGCTTTTTTTGATGGAAGGCTACGAGGTGAGGGTGGCCAATACAAATAGTAGTGTATGGCTGCATGGCCACCAGAACAATTAGGATTAGTTAATGATTGTTCTGATCCTGTGAGTGGCAGTGGGGAAGAGGGCAAATTTAGTTTTGATGCAGGGCCAAGGGAGAAGAAAGTAGTGGGATTATTTTGGATTTGATCTGGTTCTATGGAGAGAGCGGGTCAATGGGATTAGTTTAGGAACACAGCAAGGCTCCAGTGCCACAGCTGGATTAGTTTGGGATTGATCCAAGTCTGCCAGAAGTGAATGTGCAAGCAGTAATTTAGGCCGAACTCAAGCTATTAATTTAGGTTGAACTTAAGCTATGGGCAGACGTGAGCGATAGGATTAGTTTCGAAATAATGCAAGGATAAAGGGAGAGAGCAAAATTATGGAACTAGTTGGAAGTGATTCCAGTTAATCACTTAGAGGTCCATACTGAAGCATGGTGCTAATGGAATTTAATTTAGATTGCTATAGTAGTAAGTTTCCTACTATCAACATTATCCATGGCTCCCTCAGCTTCCTCCACTCTGAGGAATACGGCTTTTGAAGCCACAGTTCTACGTGGAATTTTTAGCTTCTTGGTGGGAATTCGGGGCAAATACTTGGTCATTATCATATTGTTGTTTATGGGAGCTCGCTGTCTGGCAGTTTTCCCACAGATTAGCTGTGACTACACATCAAAAAGTTGTGCATCAGCTGCAATATCCTGGATCTGCAGACTGAATTAGAACTTACTCTTAACGTTACACACTGTCCTTCTTTTCTAGATCACTCTCCATTAAAGACGGTTTTAGAAATGCATGGTAGTTCAGTTGGCATTTGTCAGATGTGACGTGTGGTTTTAGTTCAGGTGTGAATTATTGTCTTTTTTTCCCCACCTCGATATTTATGAATTTGTACCAGGAGCTGATGCATCACAAGAGTTAATACCAGGAGGCCAGCTTTGGCCAGAATATTCACACACATTGCCCCAGTTCTAACTGTGCTGCCAACTCTTTTGAGCCTTGAGCCAGAGCTTTAACCTCTGGAGGCTGGGCAGTTGTCATTGTTCAGTTTGTCTGTGGGAATTCTGAGCTGCCTGCCTGCCTGCTGCTCAGCACATTGTTACACTGCCTCTCTCTGCTCCTGGCAACCACAAGGAGCCGTCTTGTGAGCCCTGCTTGTCTCCAGAAATCCCCCGTCTGTGGGCATTTAGTGAACAAAGGAAATATTTGCACTGCTCTCCCAGGCTGAGAAACTGCATTACAGAACAAGGATCCCGGTTTGCTATGGAGATGTGATGATCTGTTCTGCTGGCGAGAGTGTAGGGCAGTGTTCCTTCTGTATATTGTGCAGTGCTATTGTGAACTGCTTCAATTCCCAGAAGTACTCTTGCCACAGTCTATTTTTGTCTGATGTGACGTGTGATTTTAGTTTGTGATAACAGTTTAAAGGTTTAAAGGTTAGATAAATTCACAATAATGTATTTCCATTACACAGCATCTCTGCTGCTGTAGCAGTTTTAACCCTTGGATGTATGTCCTACTCAGGCACGTGCCGTCAGGGTAGGCAAGGTAGGCACTGCCTACCCTGACTAAAATTATAATATAGTAATAACTAAATATAAATAATAAAGGCATGGGAGAATTATGCCTATGTAAGCGATCGATCTCCTTAGGTAGGCATAATTCTCCGTGCCTTTCATCCGCAGCGCTTGTAACACGGGAAGCTCTGTGCAGCCCACGTGCCGTCAGCGCTGCCTGAAGCCGTCAGTTTCAAGCGGGGCTGAAGGCAGCAGAAATTCTGCCTTTGCTGTACAGCGCATCACTCTACTGATTCTTGGCGGGGTTTTCAAATATGGATTGTCAATATTTTAAGTGTATGTTAGGTAACAAAGAGAGAAGAATGGAGTTTGTGTACCAATAATGTGGTAAGTACATTTTGTGTTTATGTTTTTAAATACTGTATTTCCCGGGGTGTGGGAGAGCACCTTGCAAAGCGTTTGGGGAGTCTGGCCCGGGGTAAAGTTGCGGGGAGGGCACTAATGTTATGAATGAGGGGATTGGGATAATGCCACTTGTGACGCTCCTTGCACGGGGGCGTGCAATGACACCGCATTGAGGTCGGGGGGGGGGGGGGGGGGGGGTAGAGTGAGGGAAGTAGCCTGTCCGGCAGAAGGCGCTGAAGTGGCGGCCAGTTCTGCTGTCGGGTCCCGGTGGCCGCTCATAGCTCCCCGAGCTGCTTCTATCCCCAGCTACAGTGCGTGGCTTCGCGCCAGGAGAGCTGCGGTAGCGGTGAGTGAGTTACTGGCATTATCCCTGACGCCCTCCTTCTCAACACTCGTGCCCTCCCCACAACTTTAGCCCTGGCACAGACTCTCCACACACTGTGAAAGGAACTGTTCCCCCAATTGGTCTAGGACTAGCAAGCCTTGGGCAAATTGAAATGTCACTTCTTTTTTTTTAATTTAACGGGGAGAACAATCTGCGCATGCGCGGTTTATATTTTTTTTTAAAGCGGACTGAGTGCCTACCCTGAGTAATTACTCACGGCACGTGCCTGGTCCTACTGATACAGCAATCTCCCACAAGTGACAATATGATAATGGTCAAGTGTGGACAGCAAATATCATTGTTGAGAAAGGGCTTTACTTGCACCATGTTCATGGAGTTAGCTGATGCAGAAAAGGCCTGGTATCATTGTCTCTACTTTCTTGTCGGTACTTTCATGTTTGCAACTCCTGTTCTCTTCCCTTTACCCCTGAACATCAAGATCTATCAAGGTCCATCATTACTGATTGTAAAATACTCTCTTCCTCCCCATGTTAAATCTGTGGCAGTCATTGTGAAATCGTAGATACATAGACAATAGGTGCAGGAGCAGGCCATTCGGCCCTTCGAGCCATTCAATGTGATCATGGCTGATCATCCACAATCAGTACCCCGTTCCTGCCTTCTCCCCACACCCCTTGATTCCGCAAGCCCGGAGAGCTCCATCTAACTCTCTTTTGAATGCATCGAATGAATCAGCCTCCACTGCCTTCTGAGGCAGAGAATTCTGCAAATTCATAACTCTGTGTGAAAAAATATTTCCTCATCGCAGTTCAACCCCTTATTCTTAAGTTGTGGCCCCTGGTTCCGGATCCCAAAATCGGGAACATGTTTCCTGCATCTAGCATGTCCAATCCCTTAATTATTTTATGTGTTGCTATAAGATCCCCTATCACCTTTCTAAATTCCAGTGAATACAAGCTCAGTCGCTCCATTCTCTCATCATATGATAGTCCCGCCATCCTGGGAATTAACCTCGTGAACCTATGCAGCACTCCCTCAATAGCAAGAATGTCCTTCCCAAATTAGGAGACCAAAACTACACACAATACTCCAGGTGTGGTTTCACCAGGGCCCTGTGCAACTGCAGTAGGACCTCTTTGCTCCTATACCCATCCCCTCGTTATGAAGGCCAACATGCCATTAGCTTTCTTCACTGCCTGTTGTACCTGTATGCTTACTTTCAGTGACTGATGTACAAGGACACCCAGGTCTTGTTGTACTTCCCGTTTTCCTAACCTGACACCATTTGGATAATAATCTGCCTTCCAGTTCTTGCCTCCAAAGTGGATAATCTCACATTTATCTACATTATACTGCAACTGCCCACTCACCCAACCTGTCCAAGTCACTCTGCATCCTCATAGCATCCTCTTTATAGTTCACACTGCCACCCAGCTTTGTGTCATCTGCAAATTTGCTTTTAATTCCTTCAGCTAAATCATTAATGTATATTGCAAATAGCTGCGGTCGCAGCACCGAGCCTTGTGGCACCCCACTATTCACTGCCTGCCATTCTGAAAGGGACCCGTTAATCCCTACTCTTTATTTTCTGTCTGCCAAACAATTTTTTATCCATGTCAATACCCTACCCCCAATACCATGTGCTCTAATTTTGCCCACTAATCTCCTGTGTGGGACTTTATCAAAAGCTTTCTGAACGTCCAGGTACACGACATCCACTGGCTCTCCCTTGTCCATTTTATTACATCCTCAAAAAATTCCAGATTTGTCAAGCATGATTTCCCCTTCGGAAATACATGCTGACTCGGACCAATCATATTACTGCTATCCAAATGTTCGGCTATCTCATCTTTTATTATTGACTCCAGCATCTTCCCCACCACCGATGTTGGGCTAACTGGTCTATAATTCCCTGTTTTCTCTGTCCCGCCTTTCTTAAAAAGTGGGATAACATTAGCTACCCTCTAATCCACAGGAACTGATCCTGAGTCTATAGAACATTGGAAAATTATCACCAATGCATCCACGATTTCTAGAGCCACTTCCTTAAGTACCCTGCGATGCAGACCATCAGGCCCTGGGGATTTATCAGCCTTTAGTCCCATCAGTCTATTCAACACCATTTCCTGCCTAATGTGGATTTCCTTCGGTTCCTCCGTCACCCCAGATCCTCTAGCCACTACACTACTATATCAGGAAGATTGTTTGTGTCCTCCTTAATGAAGACGGATCCAAATTACCTGTTTAACCCATCTGCCATTTCCTTGCTCCCCATAATAAATTCACCTTTTTCGGTCTTCAAGGGTCCAACCACTATTACATCTTTGATAACTGACCCCACCACCGATGTCAGGCTAACTGGTCTATAACTCCCTGCTTTCTCTCTCTCTCCTTTCTTGAAAAGTAGGATAACATTTGCTACCCTCCAGTCCACAGGAACTGATCCAGAATCTACAGAACATTGGAAAATCGGTACCGGAATTCTGTGTTTGTCCAGTATTTGGAGGCAGTTGTTGACGATTGGTGCCTCTTAAGTCGGCAGTAACTTGAGCCTTCAGGACTTGAACCTGCTGTGTAGGCTATCGTGCATGAATAATTATTATTGGTGATGGGAGACGCTGTCATTAAAATGCAGCATTCAACTAAGGAGAAACAAACAACCTGCTGTGGGTGGAAACCACTTGCCACTGCAAATGTTGTTTGAACTGTTGAGTTCCTTCAGTAGATCATTTGTCTGTACTCTTGTGTCTCCTCCAACATAGGTTTTACACCCCAAGGCAAATCCTTAACAGAATACTATTAGATGAAGAGGAGGTGTTCTCCAGTCTTTCTGACCAAAGCATATTAGTCTTCAGATATCAGAAGAAACTGAGCAGGCTGGTTTAGAGTGAATTAGGAGGTAACCTGGTGCTTGAGATTGATGTATTGTTTGATATGGGAGATGTAAATCTAGTGGGAAGAGACTTGCCGTTTCAAGCACCTTTCAAAACCTCAGGATGCCCCAAAGCTCCTTGCAGCCAAAGGAGACAAAAATGCTGGAGAAACTCAGCGGGTGAGGCAGCATCTATGGAGTGAAGGAAATGGGCGACGTTTCGGGTCGGGACCCTTCTTCAGACTGACCTTTTTGATTTTCCAGCATCTGCTGTTCCTTCTTAAACATGCAGCCAAGGGAAGTACTTTTTGACCTGTTGTCACTGTTGTGATAAAGAAAATAGAAAACAAATGTTTCTTCCCAGAGTGTGGTAGCACTACAGAACTTGCAATAGCATATTGGTGGTTCAGGCAAATAGTAATAAGGGAAGGAGAAACTGGATTATAATATGAGGGGGAAAAGGAATGGAATATATTTGCTGATAATGTGGAAGCAAGCTCGTGTAGTGCATCATCTACAGGTGAGCTGGGCTGACTTGTGATTATCACTCCATGTAAACTAATGTAATTGGTAGTACAACCTGCCTTGTCACTGAGAATTCCACCAGCTAATCTAATCAGTCTTTATTTCTCCCAATTAATGTTACCTTTTCTTTGATCATTAGGTTACCCAGATCTTCATATATTCAATATGCAGAGTCTTCGATGAGGAATGGGTTTGGGTTGAAGTACTTGCACAAGTTTTTCAATATTCCCTTTCTTCAGTTGCAGGTAAGTTGCTCAAATCAGGCTTTGCATTTTCTATTACAGTTAAAATATATTTCTCTCTACATTAAGATGCTGTGTGTATTGTACACATTCTTCATAATTATTTTTTTAAAGCAACATTAAAGGCATTAAAATGCCAAATCTTTGAAACTTCCTGGTTGTTTAAGTTCCCTCTACCCATTGTTCTCGGTTGATGGAAAGTGGACAGTATGTGGCTAGACAGGGCTCTTGTCTTGGCATTTCATCATTTAGGCATTGTGACAGTGGGTGAGGCAATAGGAGATCCCAAGGAAAGAGCGACAAAAGTTGGGGATAGGGAGAAGATAATATTGTTTTAAATCCAAGTAATTTTAAATCTTGGTAAGTGATGTAAATTCAATGTTAAGATAAATGTGTTATGCAAAGATATTATTGGATTTGATATTCAATCCATTAAACATTCAGAAAAATCTAGGGCTTGGAAACGATCTTTGAGTTAATGGAATTAAGTGATTAAGGCGTTGCATTTACTGCCCTTATTCTTCTTGGTGGCAGAGTCCCCAAGTTTGGGGGTTGCTGTTGGTCTAGTCGTGGCCAATAACTTCAGTCTAGGAAGGTGAACGGTTTCTAGAAAAGCATTAAAGATGGATAAGACCCCCCCGGGCCTGAAGGAAACTTTCCACGATACTGAGAAAAGCAAGGGATAAAATTGCCAGGGCCTTGACAGATGTTTGTATCCTCTTCAGCCTTGGGCGAGGTGCCAAAAGACTGAAGAATAGGTGATGTTGAGCCTTTGATTCAGAAGTGAAACAGGGACAAACCAGGAAATTGTAGGCAAGAGAGCCTTGCGTCAGTGGTAGGGAAATAATCTTGGAGGCAGGGCGTACTTGCATTTGGAAAAGCATAGAACTATTAGAGATAGGCTATGTGAGGAAATGACGAAGATGAATGATGAGGGCAGGACAGTGGACGTTGTCCACATGGACATTGGTAAACAATTTGACAAAGTCTCTCATGGTATAGGCTGCGCCAGTGTATTAAGTCACATGGAATCCACCATGAGTTGGTAAATTGGATCCAAAAGATCAAAAGGTGTCTGGGGAATAAAAGACTGATGGTAGTGGAGCCATTATTGACGGTCGACTACTTCATGAAATAGCTCAACACTTCAGTAGCAAGAGGTGAAGGGTCATAAATGTGAGATTAGCCAGTGACATTCACACCCATGAATAAATAAAGGAGAAAATGCAGAATTAACTTTGATTGTTATAAGCTTCTAAATGTAAATTGCACTATAGGTACACCACACAAGTCATTCGTAAACTATCATAAAATGTAATTTCTTCAAGAGGGGTGTTTTACTGACAGGTCTAAGACCAATGGTGTTCTGCAAGGATCTGTGCAGAGAACATGAACATTGGAGTACTGAAATGACAGAGCAGGACATAAAGCAGTTGAAAGTGTGGGCAGAGAAATAGCAGATGGAGTTTAATCCAAACAAATGTGAGATGTTACACTTTGGGAAACCAACTGTAAGAGGAAAGTATAGTAAATGACAACACACATAGGAACATTGATGCACCGAGGGAATTTAGGCTGCAAATCCATAGCTTGCTGAAAGATGCAACACAAGGGGAAACGGTGGTAAAGAAGGTGTATAGCACACTCGCCTTCGTTGGTCAGGTATTGAGTATGAAAAATTACGTGCCCAATTATTTGTGAACTGGGCCCACCTAGATACATGGCCGCATGCTAGGGTAGATACTAGTATCGTGTAGGAAGGAACTGCTGGAGTTATAGCGGGTCAGACAGCATCTCTGGAGAAAAGGAATAGGTGACATTTCGGGTCAAGACCCTTCTTCAGAATGAGAGTCAGGGGAAAGGGAAACTAGAGATATAGGCAGTGATATAGAGTGATACAGAACAAATGAATGAAAGATATGCAAAAAAGTAACAATGATAAAGGTAATAGGCCGTTGTTAGCTGAGGGCAAGGTGAAAACGAGTTACGGACAATGAAACTCAACAAGACAACTTTGAAGCTAGTACAACTGGGAGGGGGAGGGCTGGAGAGAGAGGGGATGCAAGGGTTACTTGAATGTTAGAGAAATCCATATTCATACCGCTGGATTGTAAACTGCCCAAGCAAAATATGAGGTGCTGTTCCACCAAATTGCTTGGCCTCACTCTGACAATGGAGGAGGCCCAGGACAGAAAGGTTAGTGTGGGAATGGGAAGGGGAATGCCAAATACTTGAATTCCCCTTTCCTGAATTTGAAACCTGACCCAATCCTATCAAGTTCACTAAGACTGTTTGTATAATCTGTGCATGGTTGGTTTGAAAATATATAATCAAGCAATTCATGATTTCTAAATCTTCATGTGGTAGAAACTTAAAGTTTGAAGTTGTGATGTCGATGTCGGGGAATGTAGTACAGGCGCAGCCTGACAGTAGCTCATTCATGAGGCAGATCAATTGCACTGTATCAGCTGAGCCAGTGTTTTGTCCCAATGGCCGCTATGACACAGTTTCTAGCGGGGGTTCTACATTGGAAGCAGATCCAGAAATCTTGGCTGATTTTTATTTTTTCTTTCTCTTCCCATTCATTGGCCATTCCAATAACTTCTGGGTCAGTGGTGAAAAATATTGAACTTTTGTCAAAGGACAGTTTGACTTTTAGTTTAAGGCTATGTCAGTAAAAGCAGTAAGTCCATTTTAATTTTGGATGCGAGCGGTATCACATGTCGTTAGTATTGTGTTCCATAGTTCTGATAAACACTGCTGCGGATCATTGCGCTTTGGGCTACAGTGATGGCTAATAAAAGCCCATGCTTTTGTTCATTGTTCCCACGAGCCTAATACAGCAGTGCTGTTTGTGAAAGAAAAACAATATTTTCTAAGTTAAGGGCTGTGGGAACAAGCAGAGTAGATTCTTAAATCCTGGTTTTCTTCCCCTTATAATTAATATCAGATTTAGCTGCCATTTACACTGAATGATTGGCCAAAATAATTTGTATTTGTTTAGTTTAAAGATACAGCATGGAAACAAACCCTTTGGCACCATCCCATATGACCGGCTGACAACAGCTGCACGTCATCACCTGATAATGCACAATATAACTTTGCCCTTGTGTAATGAGCACAGCAACATATTCGCAGAACTGCCATTTGCATTGTAAGACCAATCATTATGTAAAAGCATGATGAACTCGAGATACAGAAGGAGATCGTGGCCACGTGCAGCAAGGCTGGAAATAATGTGCACGCTGCACTTTAGTGGGCTCTTGCTCATCAAAAGAAAATCCAGCTACTTCCCATTTCAGATTCTATCTGCCTATTCCATACAGTACTATTGTTGCTGAACCTCCCTCCATCCATCTCCCCACCACATATATTAATTTCCAGTTGTCATCATTGGTTATGAAAACGTTATGAGCATATGACGTAGTAGCCTGTGGAGAATAACTCGCCTCCTGATACCCAAAGGCTTTTCACCATGTTCGTGGCATGTCAGGAGTACGATGGAATTCTCTCTACTTGCCTGGATCGGTGCAGCTACAGTAATTTTCAAGAGGCTCATTGTAATCCAGGGTTAAGCAACCCCCTTGGCACCCATTTTAGTCTGTGACATAGAGAGAGAGAGAGAGAGAGGGGTGTAGAAACAGGTTTTTTGCCCACTGTTTCCACACCAACCATCCTAACTAACCATTTACACTAATCCTACATTAATCCTGTTTTTTCATTCTCATTAACTCCCATCAGATTCCGCTACTCTATACATAGTCAGGGAAATTTTACAGAGGCTGTTAACCAACCGACCAACATATCTTTAGGAAGTGGGGAAAAACGAGCACCCAGAGGAAACTGGTGTATGAACCCACGTGGTCACAGGGAAAATGTGCAAACTCCACACAGACTGCACTATAGGACTGATGCAAATCTGGGTCTCTGGAACTGTGAGGAAGCGGCTTCAAGAGCTGTGTCTTTTGTGTAACCTTTAAAATGTTATTTCTGCTAACTGAAGAGTCTTCAGCAGGGCAGGGAGAAGGGATAGGAGACTAAACATTTCAGACTGATATGAGAAGATTTGTTCACTCATAAGATTGTACACCTTTTCAGACCTCTAACCAGAGAACTGCAGATGTGCAGCTGATAAGTATATTCAAGAATGTTGGATTTGGCCATGGGGGAATCAGAAGATTTTGGGATGGATGGGGAAAAATGCACCAGGTTTGCTTTGATCTTATTAAATGACAAGGCAGACTCCAGAGAAAGTATGATATTTTTTTTTTGGTATGCGTCCATTAATATTTGGAATTTATGTCTGTTTTACTGTAACCTGACCTTGGGTTCAGGTTCTCTATGCCCCACGTAAATTATGTAAAACTTATTTCTTGTTGAGTGTGGATATTAAATGAATGCAAATAAGAGCTGGTCTTTCCCATTCTTTTATTGTTCTCTCTGTCTGACCCTCGCTGTTCCTTGAATATAGTTGTGCCAAAGCGGAATTTATCCATTTGAAATGATTTAACAGTTCAAAAGTTTAAGTATTTTTTTTAGTTTCTGGGTTGAATGGCAGTGAGATGGCAGAGTTTGGGACTGGACTTCCACGGATCCCCACTAGTCTATCCCTCGCAGGAGATAACCGAGAGAGCCGGGTAAAGTCTGAGTTGGGGCAAAGAATTGAGGCATCATCTGTGGAAAGAGAAAATGCTCATATTTCAGGACTGAAAAAGAGCCCATTAGCAATGTTTTAAGTTTTATATTGGTCTACAATGATGAAATCTGGAGCATTTGTGGTGGCTCCGATGTGCAGTCGAGTGGATGTCTTGTGTCCTGATTGTTGACTGGGAGCTGAAATAGGCCATTTGACCCATCATGTCTGCTCTGCAATTCGATCGTGACGGATCTATTTTTCCTCCTCAACTACATTCTCCTGCCTTCTTCCCATAACCTTCCTTTCTTACTAAAGAAAAGCCTAGCAATCTCCGCTATAAAAATACCCAATGTCTTGATCAACACGACCGTCTGTGGCAATGAATTCCACAGATTCAACACCCTCTTGGTCTTTTCTTCCTTCAGAGAGAGACGTTGCTGAGACAATTGGAGACCAATCAGCTGGACATTGATGCCACATTGGAAGAACTCTCCGTGCAGCATGAGACTGAGGACCAAAACTATGATCTGTAGGTATAAGTTCAGCCTTGTTTTTGTCAGCTGTTAGTGGATGGATTCCATTTGAATTAGGTCAAATTGGATATGTTCTGAATGTGATGTTCCGCTGTGGCATTCTTTTTTTCTCCATAAAAATATGCGTAAAAATTTGCATAAAAATGAAAATTTAGCTGAAGCTATGAAGGGAATATGATGCCTCCAAGAAAGAATTTGTATTTATAAAATGTCCTCGTGTGTTCACAGTGATGCAAAGCATTTTGCAATTATTTGAAGTATCCTGCTTGGTGCTTAAAAAAAATCTCCCTCAGTAAGGTTCCCTAAATATTAAAGAGATAAGTAACTGGTAAGATGGTGACAGACAAGTTATGAGGCTGTTTGTTCGTGTCAGTGCTCAGTGTCTGGGAATCTTCTATCTCCACCCCAGACTGTGACTGGGACCTTCCATTCAGCACACTTTAAAAAAAAAAAGGGTATCTTTGACAATGTATCTTTCCTCCAGTAGTGCATTGAAAAAGCAACTGGAATTGTGTGCTCAAGAGGTTGAATCGTGTTATGCCTGAAGCAAGCTTATTACCACCAGACAAAGCTGACATTTGGACAGGTGGAGTCAGACTGATCTAGTACTGGACCTTTGATCTAACTGAATTAGTAAATCCCTATCTGCCCATGGCTTGGTTGGACAACATGAATAGCAGATGAATGTTAACAAAGTCAATCAGCGGAAGACAGTTACTTCAAAATATTCTTATTTATCAAAGGAGAAATTGGACGACGACCCAGGTGTGCTCTAGGTATTTTAATTGGAATATGTTGCCAGTATTTACCAGATTGTCTCTGATGTTCCATGGCATTGGTCAGCAGTCAGTCCCAGAGTTGGGATATATCTCCAGCACCCCACCCGCACTAGAACATGACAGGGTATGTCACCAACAAACAATCCTCACCCGACTGTAACTGGTATATCTCTCCAATGCCCCACCCTTGGTAGACTATAACTGGGACGTATCTCCAACGCTCCACTTAGGTGCATCACCAACAGCATGGCCATGATTGGTATATAACATAACACCCATGAATAACCTAACCCACATCACCTATACCCCATCAAACTTGTATAAACTTTGAGAGGTACATAACCCCATGTTTTCCTTGGACATGCTATAGGAATGAAATAACTCCAGGATATCCAGTGTGGACAGGACTTAATGGGGAATGGTTCAGTAGCATCAGGGTAGGCTGGTTCTTGGGAAGGAGATGGAGTTGGTGGACTGGCACGCTGCGATGATCAGTGAGATATACTCAATGCAGGTTTCTCGGCCTTGATGCCCATTTTTATTGCTCATAATGAACCGTACCTGGCGGTTGGTCATGATGAGTGGGATAACACTATCCTTGGATGAGAGCCACAAATGGTGTCGGATCAGTTATGATCTGTAAGAGAAGACTCATGTCCCTGATATTGAATCTGTAGTGCCTGGGTTCTAATTTATTTATTTAAAGCTATTGTAATGTGGGATGAGTTGCTGCATAAGAGATCAGTTTTCCTTTCTCTGGCCACCTTGTAGCAAGAGAAACAGTTCCAGTGTGGGGACGCCTGGACTGACAACGTGCAGTGCACCCTTGCAAAGGTTTTTAACTACAGTGTCTACCACCCACTCCTCCAATCCTCCCCGGCCCCACGACTGCAACCTGTTGATGTAATTCTGTAATCACTCAGTAAGCAGACCAACCTGAATTTTGATTAGGAGTTGGGAGCGACTGGAAAGGCGATCCTCATCACATGCTAAATTGTAACTCTGCCTTGTTGCCGGTGGTGTGATTGACCAGGTGGGTGGAATCGTCAGAAGTCTGTTCATTGTTTTGCCAAACCGCTCGGATTATTGAACATTTTCTCCAAATGTAGCAGGCTCAAAACTGTGAATGTCTGACCCTTCTTTCAGTGTTGTGTTTGGAATCCTAGTTTGGCAGTAGAATTTTGATTATAATTATCCTCTATTTCGATCTGTGTCATTTAATTCCCTCCAACGCTTGCATGTGCATTGAAGGTTCAAGAAAAGAGTGTCTGCCTGTGACCCATTGTGTAATAGAAATTTGAGGATGAGACCATTTGCTTACAACTGATATTGATGAAGCAGTCTCCTCAGATTGCTGGAACCGGGTGTGGGATTTGAGTGCTCAAAGTCATCCTGATTAAGATTCCCAACATGATGAAAGAATAAATTCCTTCTCATCTCGGTCTTAAATGGGTGATGCCATATTTTGCCCCTCCTGTGCCATACCTCATAATAATGGGCACATCTGTTTATGTGACTGGTGATGCATCCTTGCGTAAGGTACCTCCATGACTGTATCAAGGAAGGATGGCCAGCATGTGGTTTATATAAATTTGTCAAAAACCTCGCAAAGATGCCTCGTGTTGAGCTGCCTTTAATAAAATCTGGCAATGTGCACTTTAACCACATGTGATTTTTTTTTTTCTATTACAAATCTCAAATTGTTTAGTCAGAGGCAAATAAATAAATGATAGGTCTTTGTCCCAAACATTATGGAGGACATGATATAAAACTAACTGGGTGCTATTGCCTTGATTTTGTAGGTTGTCAATATGATGGTGTGGTAGTACATTAGCTGTTCATTCAGTCAGAAATGCTTTGTAATTTTAGCATTATGTTTTTAGGAATCCATAAGATAGATGCTTGAATATAGACAAGCAAGTTCCAACATGGAATACCCAAAGATACTTGCCTTCCAGGTTGATGACCCTTCTCCACAGGTGTTTGGTTTTTGTTTTCCAGATTTCTTGAGCTGATGGATAATAAGAATCGGAACTTCAATTCTCCCTTGGCAGGCAATGAGCAAAGCCCATCATCGGGGTCACAGTCACCTGTGATACAACCAAGCTCGGCTTCCACCACCAACTCCAGCCCAGGGACTCCTCAGCCTTCTGTCCAAGCACCACCCACTCCATCAATGTCCCCTCTCCCTCCATCTGTGTCCCCCACCACTGAGCCATCTGTGCCGGTCAGTGCACCTTCTCCCGCCAGCACCCAGGCTGCGCCCATGGTTCAGAAACGCAGCTTCATGTCCCGACTCTTTGGATCCTCCTTCGCATCTGATACTCCAGCCACTCCGCCTGGTAAGGACTGAAACAATGCCAGGAATAAACAATGTTCAATGATAGTTGGAACATAAACCTCCTTCAGATGGTGTGCAGGAGGCATCAAGGACCAGGTATTCCAGGCAGGAGTTATTTCGCTATCAGTGGAGAACTTCCTATAGTCAGTGGTTACAGGGGATCATTTGGGATTCTGTTGCTATGGAGAATCAAGAGAAGTGCACTCGACAGCTAGAATGAGTTAAGATAGGGGGAATACTGGAAGAGTGAAGATAGTGGGGATTATAACAGGGAATAGGCTGGATGCTCCCATTTTCCATATTAATGCAGGTAGAAAAGTGGTAGAATGAGGACATCCATTGTCAATCTCCTCATTCTTTATTTAGGATGTTCATGTTACCAGTAAAAGCAGCCTGGTGGCCCACTGAATGAGTTTTCCAAGTTCTGTCAGTGAACATTTAATTGCCACCCAATTTATCCGTATAATTTTAAAGCAAAGTACTTTAGAATCTGGATGGCTGAAATAAAAATTGTAATATTGGTAGGTTGGATGGCAACTGTGGAGAGAGAATCAGTAATTATATTTTTTTAACCAATCTTCCTTTGGCTTTAATGCATTGTTGTTTTCCTAACTGTTCAAAATTGCACCAGTGCACATCCTCCAAAGCCTCAGTGGCTGCTGCTTCCTTCTTTCTCTTATTTTACATGTAAGATGTAATTTGAATATTTGCTTCATTGATCCCAGACTGTAAATTCAATGTCCTAGTTGTTCTTTCTTTTGTCACATCTGATGGAATTGATACCTCCTTGCCTTTCCTATCAGCAACAAATGTTCTCTGATTGGACAGAAGGCACAAAAACTTGAATGCGCAAACCACCATATTCTTTCTCGTTGTGTTGTACTCTTAAACTGACCTCTCGTATGCCAGGGATGAATTTCCGAATCATCCAATCTAGTTCAATGCAGCCTTTGCATTTTTTTTCAATTTGCACTTTTTCTGTAGCTGTAGCACTATATTCTGTACTTTGTTAAATTTGTCTTTACACTCCCTGTGTATGGTATGGTTGGCCTCGATAGCATACAAAACAAAGTTTTTCTCTGCATCTCAGAACACATGACAGTAATAAATCAATGAATGGTCCTCTGTTCCCCAATGCTTGTCTCTCAATTTCCTTGCCCATGTTCTCTCCCGTTCCGATGCAGATGCAGTAACTCCGGTGTCCCCTGAGGAAGATGGCAAGACACAATGTGTTGATGATTTTGTCCCTGATGAGGGATTGGACAAGAACTTCTTGGATGATCTGGCACCTCAGAAGGAAAGGCTAAATGTGGCAGGGCAGGGGAGTGACAGGTAGGGCTTTTGGCGCATTCACACCCACTGTTCATTTCAAAACCTACCAATTAACGGGCCTTGAACCGAGGACAACTCTCAGATTTCATCATGAATGTCGGCCTTGAATCTCGTTTAATGATTTACTGTTCACAATTTCATGATAATCTAAAGAAATGAAATACTGACGACGAATTCTGTAAGCAGCATTCAATGGGATCGCTATTACACTTGTGGTGAGAGGCAGAGATGGTTGTTAATGGCAAGTAGGGGTACAGTTGAAGAAGGTTTGTGCAGGAACTGGTGTTTATGGTAAGTGGGATTAGCACAGTGTAAATGGTTCTTTTTATCCGTGTTTGGGATCTGGGTGTTGCAGCCAAGGGCAACATTTAACCAATGTTGATCTGCCTCCTTGAACCACCTGGTGTAGATGCTCCAACAATGTCGTTGGGGTAGGACTTCAGGGTTACAAACTTGCAACGTTGAAGGAACAATAATATACTTCCAAGTTAGGTTACTGTGTGACTTGGAGTGGTTTTAAAATGAATGTGATTAGTACTAGACAGGAGATGGCATTATTGCCGAGTAGAATTGGGACTATGGAGGAATTAAATGGGATTAGCATTGCACAAAAGGTGGTATTGGGAGTCGGATTAGCACGTGCCAGGGAGTGTTGTTTGTGAAGACTGGGATTCACACTGTGTAGGAGGATGAGTTAACACTGGATCTAAGGGACTGGGAGTGATGAGTGCGAGGTACACTGCTGCTTTGGCAGACAAGTGTTTGTCTTGTCCATGGGAGATGATAGATTCTTTGTAAATCTAGTCTCTGTTTCTTCCTTTCTTACAGGGTGGGGACAGGAGGAAGAGGCTATTAGTGGTGAGTAGAATATACCTTGTGCAGAATGGGCACAGGTGCAGTTAGTGGGCTTGGTGATACACAGGATGAGCAAAAAGTAGGCTGGTGTTGGTGGTGAATGGACCAGTGTCCTGCTTGGTTTGGGGGGGGGGGGCAGTATTAGTGAAGAATGGGGTCATAGCAGTGTAGAGGAGGTGGGTGAAGTAGAGTTGATGAAAGGAGCTGCTTAAATTGCACTTTTTCTGTAGCTGTAGCTCTATTTTCTGTACTTTGTTAAATTTGTCTTTACACTCCCTGTGTATGGTATGGTTGGCCTCGATAGAATACAAAACAACGTTTTTCTCTGCATCTCAGAACACATGATAGTAATAAATCAATGAATGGTCCTCTGTTTCCCCAATGCTTGTCTCACAATGTGTGGTGGAGATGGTGATGGCCAGAGTGACCATGAGAGGAGCAGAAAGATCAATTTCCCCCGCACCCTCAACTCCCCTTTAGACCAAAGAGGCGTTCTCAATGCATAATAATAATAATAATCAGAGAAAATATTCCTCCTGGTTGCAGTTGTCAAGATTCTAGATTCCCAGAAGGGGAAACTTTGCATCTGCTTTAAGTGATATCAGACTCATGCACATTCAATGCATTCACTTCTCATTGTTCTATATTCCTGGGGCCATAGACCCAACTTGCCTATTAGTTCCTCTTGACAGCCTTGTCGCCTTCATCTACTCAGTAATGTAGATTGAAAATAGCTGAAGCTGCAGCATGATCTCTGAAGCCCCTCACAAGTGAAGTGTATCATTATTTGCTGGGGGCTGGGGATTGAATCGCCATTGGCTGGACAAATATCCTATAAATTCATTGTTTTAATAAATAAATTACAATAAACCACATGTTTATTGGATCAATGGATCCAGGGTTCGTTGCACTGAGGTAAAAGATCTGCCATAATCTTATTGAATGGTAGAGCAGGCATGATGGGCTGAATGGCATTTCCTGCTTATCACTTGATTCATTACCTGGGCAATTGAAACTATGCCAGTGGAAATGTCCAACATCCTGCTGACCCAGGGTTTGCAGCCCTACTTGTTAGAGTACTCTGCGTCTGCCCTATGTCATTGCTTCAGGCTGCCCTACTGGCCAGGTACAGCAGAAACTCGGTGTGTGATGACACTTGGTATTTACATGCTGGGTTCTGTCCATCTTCAATGGCAGCTGCTCACAAAGGTGGCCATTAAGGTCAGGCCAATGTTGGTGATGTTCCTTTCCTTTTGTCTGTGTGTAGGGCCCTTTGTGAAAAGTAGAAGCCGATTTAGGTGATTGTAACAATTATGCGACAGGAAAAGGATTCACCACATTGACCAAGCTTCTCTTTTCATGGTCTTATTTCTGGCAAAGAATTGTGTGCACTTATCATTTACAGATCATTGCAGCCTGTGTCGCTTCTTAAGAGCTTGGTGCTCACTGAGCAGGAAGTGAAGGGGCTTAGAGAGATCAAAGGAATGGAAGGACTAGTGGAAAACCAGGTTATGGTGTCTGGTATAGGAGACTTGACTGGTGCAGTTACTGCGAAAAAGATGCAGATCATTCAGGTCTGCGGAATGTGATGGGTCACGGGGAAAGGACCAGATTCCTATGTCGGTCTGTGTGCCGAGTGAGGTGGCATCTGAGGAGGTATATGGGACAGGAGAACCTTGTGAAGGGTTTACGAATGAGGTGAAGTAAATTGGCAGCCTCACGAAGTGATGGGAGTCTTCGGAAAGACAAATATGGCGGGGCTTGGACGGGGGACATGGGACAAAGGTGGGAGGTCACAGGCACTGATGTGCTTAGTGAGCACAAGTCCAGCAGAGACCACTGTGTGGAGGGTGTGGTCATGTGCAGAGTGCCGGGGAACACGGGTGCCTGCTTTGTGATGCAAATGGTTGACCAGCTGTATTATCCACTGACCCTGCCCGTCTTTCTCTACTGCAGTGAGGGCGAGAGGCAGGGCAATCCCATGGTCGCTGGCTTCCAGGATGATTTGGATTTTGATGACCAGGTGCTACAGAAGCCCAGTGTGAAATCACACATTCCCAGTAAAGATATAACCCTGTCCAGTGACGAAGATGAAAATGCAAAAGTCGCCAGGAATATGGATCCATTAAAAAGGTCAGTGCTTCATTATTGGGGAATGGAAGGAAATATGCAATGCTAAGGTTGGAGCCACAGCTCCTTACATAGAGATAGTAGACACAAAAATGGGTGGTTTTGTAGATAGTGAGGATGATTGTCACAAATTGCAGCAGGATCTTGATTGGTTGGGCAGATGAGCAGAGGAATGGTTGATGGAATACAGGAAAATGTGGGGTGTTGCATTTTTGGAGCACTAAGATGGGCAGAACTTGCATGGTAAACGGTAGGGCTCTGGTGAGTGTTGAGGAGCAGAGGGATATAGGAGTACAGGTACATCGTTAGTTGAAAGTGGCATCACAGGTAAATAGGGTGGTCAAAAAGGCATCAGCCAGAGCATTGAGTTAAGATATGCAGTTGTATGAGGTTCTTGAAGCTGCATTAAAGTATTATGTTCAGTTTTGGGCATCATATTCTAGGAAAGATGTCGTCAAGCTGGAAAGGGTGCAGAGAAGATTTACAAGTATGTTGCTGGGACTCGAGGGCCTGAGCTATAGGGAGAGGTTGAGCAGTCTAGGATTCTATTCCTTGGAGTGCAGGAGGATGAGGGGTGATCTTAATGAGGTGTACAAAGTCATGAGAGGAATAGATTGACGAGGTAGTTTAGGCAGATACTGGCCCAACGTTTATGAAACATTTAGAAAGGTATATGGATAGGACAGGCTTTGAGGGATATGGGCCAAACACAGGCGGGTGGGACTAGTGTAGATGGGGCATATTCGCCAGTATGGGCAAGTTGGGCCGAAGGACCTGTTTCCACTCTCTAAGACTCTATGACTATAACTAGCCCTAGTGCCTAACGTCTGATAAGCAATCCACTGAGGGAAGTTTGTGGTCCAGATTAAGGGTCCCGAGCCAAAACTGTCCGTTCAGATTTCTAGCACCTGCCACTTTATTTTCCACTTAATTAATATTATTCTTTCCCAACAAATTTACTTCTCTTTTCTTTTCCTTAAATCCCATACTAAATGTTTTATGCTTAAAATGCAGAAGCATCTGAATCAATGAATGAATATTCTCTGTTCACATTGTCTAAATAAGCTGATCACGAGCCTCGCTGCCTAAATTTCTTCTCCAGCAACCTAAGTTTGGAGTTTATTATTGAGAAGTAATGTTAAAATTGAGCAGGCAGCAAAATTATCCGTTGTGCACATTACTTTCCCATTCCTTTCCAGGCCTTCCAAAAATGTGTTAACATCCCAAGACGGATTCTCAACCAAAGCCACTGAACATAGCTCCGGCATTATCTCTTCTGCTCTCATCCAACCAATGGGCCAGCCTGGCAATGCCCTCTTGTCCCCCATCTCTTTGACAACTGTACTAACCCCGGTACTAGCCCCGGTGCCAGGTCCACTACATATGACGGAAGGCAAAGACCTGAGCAAAGCTCAGGCAGACAAATGCAGAGAGTCGTCTGAGAGCGACCTTGAAGGGCCGATCGCCGATCAGCTGCTCTCCTTTGTACTGGATGACCCTGACTTTGATAGTGACGATTCTGGGAAAAGACCAAAACTTGTAAGTTTCTGGACTCTACGTTTTCGTCCCCGTGTTCTTTGATTTTGGAGTGATCAGGGGGAGGGAATGGTGCAATGGAATAAAATGACCAATTTCAGACAGAATCAGCAGCACATTTCCAAAGCGAGCTTGAGTGGGAAAACTAATCGAGCTTTGTATAGGGAATGGTGTTTCCTGATCATTCCCAGTGATACTGCCTGCTCATTGATGACCAGTATACAAACTTGCTGAGTTCCAATGCACAGCATTTAGGTCCAAGAGTGTAACTGAGGGGGGGGGGGGGGGGGTGCAGGGCGCCGGGCGCCAAGGGAGACATAATTGGAGAATTAATATTGGTACCGACACCGAGGAGAACTCGCCTATTCTTTCCAAAGTAAAACGGGGATCTTTTCAGATTTTCCATCCTCTCACCCACTGAGAGGCCTTGCCATCCCATTTGAATGATGCCTGTGGTTGTGCCATGCCTAGTCTGTGCAACCCTCGTGTCTTGTCCCAGGTTTAGGCTGAAGTCTGTGGGGTGGGAATATGATCCACAGATTCTGACTGAAGATGAGAGCCCTGGGTGACACTACACTCTGGACCAGGGCCTGGTTGCAACCCCCGTGGATCGCCTGATTTTAATTTTTCTGAATTGTTCTTTCCTTTTCCTTTGTGTTACCCTGACTCTTCACCCAATTTTGGCAGGAGGAGTTTCCTGTTCGAGAGGACAGCTCCGAGCTCTCTGACGATGATTTGGACTCGGCTCAGCCCAGCACGCCAGTGAAACCCCTAGTGCGGGTCGTGAAGAGGGTCGATAACCTGGACATCTTTGGCTTGGGCATCGGCACCAAAAGCCCCGCGGCCCTGGAGAGCACTGATGAAGGTGATAGCATGAGGTTGTGCACAAAAACCATTTTGGACTTTAATGACAATTTTAATGCTGGGTTTGCTCTTGTACCAATGCTTAGATTACCACACCTTTCAAGTTTGCCTGTGTTGCCTTATTGCGGGGCACTCGCCTCTGATGGCAAGGTTTATCCTTCACACAGTTATTCATACACCACCTGTAATTCCCAATTCTGCAGATGCCGCCTGCTTGTATTCTCGGTGTAGATGTGTATTGGCCTCATATTTAAAGGAGAATTTGATGTGAAAATGCTACAGTTATATCATATTGTAAGTCTGGCTTCATGACCCAGACTTACAATCATGACCCAGCTTCTGGGAAAATCACTCTGATTCCTGGCTACTTTAAACAGAAAGCCTGCACCCACCGGCACTACTACAGCTGTGCCTCAACGTGGACTGGCCAGTTATGTTTCCTTTTTTTCACAGCCGTTTACTATAGAAAGGAAAAGCGGAAAGTTGGGGAGGGGAAGTAGGCACACGTCTCGCTACTTCTGCTCAGATTAATTGAATTGTTACATTTTAGTCAGATAAGTAGCTGAAAGGCATTTGGACAGATAGGTGGATAGAAAAGGTCTGGAGGAAAATTTGTCAAATGCACTCAAACGGGATTAACGTAGTTGGGCATCCTGGTTGACATGGGCGAGTTGGGTCGAAGAGTTTATTTCCATGCTGTATGACGATGGAAAAACGACTCTTGACCATGTGTTTTGCCTCCTGTAGCAAGTACAGCCAGTCCCGTGACGGTTAAAATAAATGTAGCAAAGAGAAGGCAAATAGATTTTAAGCAAATAGACAAATGCTGCCAACCTGATGACTAAATGCGGCGTGTCCTGTGTTAATTGACAACGTGTTTGGTGGTTGGCTCGAGAAAGTTTCTGATTCTTCTCGACCTTTCATGGAGTGCATCATTGGTTCTGCCCCTATCCACACATCTCAGTTTAGTTTATGGTCACATGTAACGCGGTACAGTGAAAAGCTTTTGTTGCTTGTTATCCAGCCAGCGGAAAGATAATACCTGATTACAATAGAGTCATTCACAGTGTACAGATCATGATAAGGGAATAATGTTAGTGCAAGGTAAAGCCAGTAAAGTCCGAATAAAGATGGTCTGAGGATCCCCGATGAGGTAGATAATAGTTCAGGAGTGCACTCTGGTTGCAGTAAGATGATTCTGTAGCCGGATAACAGCTGGGGGAAAAACTGTCCCTGAATCTGGAGGTGTGCGTTTTCACACTTCTATACCTTTTGCTCGATGGGAGATGGGAGAAGAGGGAGCGACCAGGGTGTGACTCGTCCTTGATTATGCTGCTGGCCTTGCCAAGGCAGAGTGAGGTGTCAATGGAAGAGAGGTTGGTTTGTGTGATGGTCTAAACCGCATCCATCTACTGGTAGATAATCCTGAATGGTAAATTCCAGGGCTTGTTTTTCCACATAATGGATCGTAGGCTTGGGACTGCCCATTGCTGGCCGTCTCCTTGTGGGGGGTTGCTGCCACAGAACTCCAGGTCTTATTGTGGTCTTCAACATCCGAACTGAAACTGATTGAGATAAACCTGGAATTAAAGCTAGTTTCAATTACGGTGGCCATGAGATGGCTGGAATGTTGTAAAAACATAAGTCAAACAAGTCAAAGTCAAACTTTATTGTAATTTAGAAATACATCGATATATGCAATTCCAAACGAAATTCTGTTGCATTTGGCTCCCCGTGCAACACGATAATAAACAGAAGGAAAAATGGATAAAAGGATAAATAGACAATGGTGGCAGCCCATTACAGGGCATTCAGGAGTCTGATGGCTCGTGGGAAGAAGCTGTTGCAGAACCTTGATGTTCTGCTCCTTATGCTACAATATCTTTTGCCCGAGGGCAGCAGAGTGAGCAGTCCGTGATGGAGATGTGTGGGTCTTTTATAATACTGCTGGCCTTAGACACGCAACGTTTGGTCGCAATATCCCCAATTGAGGGGAGAGAAGTCCCGATGATTTTTTCCGCTGTCCTCACCACTCTCTGCACGGACTGTAAAGTCGGAGGCTTTACAGTCCCCAAGCCAGACAGAGATACAGCTGGTCAAAATACTCTCTATAGATAAAGCATTTACACAATGGGAAAGAGCTGGAATTAAAATCTTCGGAGATGTGTATGAATCGAGAAAACTATTATCATTTAAACAAATACAACTAAAATACAATTTGGGAAACAATCAGTATTTTAAATATTTTCAAATCTGTGACTATTTGAAAAAATACGCACAAGATTATCACAATATGCCTCCAGACTTACTGGAAGAAGTAATGAATACAAAGGCAGAATCAGCAAACCTAATATCACATATATATAATAGTATTCTAAATGCAGGAATACCAACAACAGATGGTATCAGGAGAGACTGGGAAAAAGAATTAAGTATACAAATTCCCAAAGAAAGGTGGGAAGAATATTTATTAAACGTGCATAAATGCTCAATTAATGTAAGACACACCTTAATACAATTTAAAATCTTACACAGATTATACTATTCAAAAACTAAATTAAGTAAACTTTTTCCCAATGTCTCTCCTATATGTGATAAATGTCAATGTCAAGAAGCTAATATAGCACACTCATTGTCTTTTGTACAAAAATTCAAACATTTTGGACTGACATTTTTGAAATTTTCACAAATATATTTAAAATAAAACTGACCCCAGAAGCAGACTGGACAATCTTCGGGATATCAGAAGACTGCCCTGATTTAAACGTGTTTCAAAAGACTCTATTTGAATATGGCTTAATAACTGGGAAAAAAGCTCATCTTAAAATTCTGGAAAAATTCTCCGGTACCCACAGTCAATATGTGGATTTCATCTATGTTCGAAACACTACACTTGGAAGATATGAGACTCCGACTAGCAGGAAAATCAGACTGTTTCTATAAGATGTGGTCTGCTTTTATAAATCTATTACAAGGATAAGGTGCAAGAATACCTCAAAGTACCGGTATCGGGTCTTAGTAAGGGGGGGAAGAAAAATTGTCGAGTTGGTAGATTCCTTTTGTGAGATGTTTATAATAAAGTAACTGGCTTTTCTTTTTTCTTTCTCTATTTTTCCCTCTTTCTTTCCTCTCCAGGGTCTATCTTTTAATTCCCGTTTCTATCTCTTCAAGGGTTTCCTTTCCCTCTGTCACGCTGTGGCACTTTCACATCCCTTTTTCACTTTTCTACTTTCTATGCTGCTATTTTTCTCTCATTCTCTCTTTTCTAAAGCCTTAAAATAAATAAAAAGAAGTAAGGGGTACAATGACTGTAATACAATACAAGGGATGTACACTGATGTAAGTTACAGTACCGCTAATAAATAAAGATTTGTTTAATTAATTTAAAAAAAAAAAAAAAATTAAAAAAAAATACTCTCTATGGTGCCCCTGTAGAAAGTGGTAAGGACGGGATGGGGGAGGTAAGCTCTTCTCATCCGGCGCAGAAAGTGCAACCGCTGCTGCGCTCTCTTAACTGTTGATGAGATGTTATTTGACCAGGTCAGACTGTTAGTGATCTGCTCCGCCAGGAACTTAGTGCTACTGACCACCTCCACATCGCTGTCATTGATGTGAAGTGGTGTGGGACTGTGCCGATTTTTCCTGAAGTCGACGATGACCTCCTTTTTTTTTTCGACATTCAGGATCAGGTTGTTCGTATTTCACCAGTCCACCAGTTGTTTCACCTTCTCCCTGTAAGCCAGCTCATTGTCGTCCTCTCCCTGTAAGCCAGCTCATTTTTGTCACTCGTCTGTGCCCTCAGTGTTTCCATACAGGTGCCTCTGCGATGTCTTCCTGAACTGTGGCTTCTCCTACACCAAACCAGACAGTCCTTGATTTCCTCTTATCTCCCTCCCACACTTATACTTCTCCCAAGATCCAAACAAGTTTCTCCAGACAACCAGTGATTCACTTGCACTTCATATCTAGTGACTACATTTGGTATTCACATTGTGGTCTCCACCACATTGCAGAGACGTAATGCAGATGTGGTGTCCTCTTGACAGAGCGCCTATGTTACTTCGACAGAAGTGATCCCGACCCTCTAGTGATCTGCCGCTCTAATGACCCTGTCCCACGGTACGAGTTCATTCCAAGAGCTCTCCCCAGTTTGCCCTGATTCAACTCGGAGATTTACGGTAATGGCCGCTCGTCGGTATTCTGGGCTCTCGTGGACATTTTTCAACATGTTGAAAAATTTTCACGAGTCTTCCTGAGCTTACCTGCCGTTAGCGAGTCTTCCCGAGTACCTGCCGTTAGCATTACGAGCCGCTAAGGGACGTCCCCGAGCTCCGACGTACCTGCTACATTCATTCTCCCTGCTTACCACGAGTTTGATTTTTTTTAAACTCGGGAGAGCTCTTGGAATGAACTCGTACCGTGGGACAGGCCCTTAATTCTCCATCCCATTCTGTCTGTGGCCTTCTGCACTGTTGCAACAAGGTCCAAAATAAGTTCGAGAAGCACCACCTTTTCTTTCTCGGCCTGTTGGATTCTTGGGCTTGATGTCAAATCCAACTGTTCTGGGTAACTCATTCTCTCTGTCTGGATCAGAATGGGCTGGGTCACCATCGTGATAGCGGCCCTATTAGCATAGCCTAACCTGGGCATGTCCTGTAGACCTGCCTTCTGCAACTCTGACATTCCCTTGTCTGCCCATGTTCTCCAACTTAATAATTTCACAGCGTCTGTGAACAGAAGACTGTATTTCCCCCACCCTACCTGCCCTTCATTGACCAGATGAACTCATGTAAACTGTATCCTGGCCACACATGACCAATGATCCCCTTGTCCTATCCATTCTCCCTGCAACTTTCTTCTAACTTGCTGTCTCTCCATCCCTGCCCTAAGGAAGGGTCTTCAACTCAAAGCAATGGTTCAATGGTCTTTTATTGTCACCTGTGCGAAGTACAGTGACATTTGATTTACCATATGGTCATACCAAAAACGCAACAAGATACTAAACTAAATAAAGATTAAACATAAACAATCACCACAGCGGCATGTGAGAATCCCTACAGCACACAGCATAAGCGGAGACCCATAGCCATCAGTTCAATGTCCAGGCCACACACATGCCACTTCACCATGCTATGACCAGAGTTGTACCGACCGCTGTCACTCTCTCTGCAGCCCGTCCGCCCGAACAGTCAGAAAGCCGTCCACACTCGCAGCAGACACCTGGATGTTCTCATGGCGTGATGTCCCCGCAAACACCGTGATCACTGCACTCACGGCAATCCCACCGAGTCCCCATCAGCGCAGGCAGAGCGTCCATCTTGTTTTTCAGTGACCTCACATTCCCCACTGTGATGGAAGGCAAATAACTTTTACATTCCTCCTTTTCACCCGCCGTCAAGGCGATCAAAACATCCGCAGTCAGGGCGATCGGAGCTCCCGCAGTCAGCGATCGAAGCCCCTGCAACAGGGCGATCGAGGCTCCCGCGATCAGGGCGGTTGAAGCTCCCGCAGTCAGCGATCGAAGCCCCTGCAACGGGGCGATCAAGGCTCCCGCGATCAGGGCGGTCGAAGCTGCCGCAGTCAGCGATCGAAGCCCCTGCAACGGGGCGATTGAGGCTCCCGCGATCAGGGCGGTCGAAGCCCCTGCAACGGGGCGATTGAGGCTCCCGCGATCAGGGCGGTCGAAGCCCCTGCAACGGGGCGATCGAGGCTCCCGCGATCAGGGCGGTCGAAGGTCCCGCAGTCAGCGGTCGAAGCCCCTGCAACGGGGCGATCGAGGCTCCCGCGATCAGGGCGGTCGAAGCTCCCGCAGTCAGCGATCGAAGCCCCTGCAACGGGGCGATCGAGGCTCCCGTGATCAGGGCGGTCGAAGCTCCTGCGGTTGGAGCTCCCACAGTCGATCCATAAAAAAGGGACCGCCAGCTCCACGATGTTAGGCCGCAGTGCGGAAGTAGCATCTCCATCGAGGGTAGAGATTTAAAAAAACGTTTCCCCCAACCACCTACCCCCCCCCCCCCCCCCCCCCACATAAAACAAAACTAAAGATACGCTAAAATATACAAATAAAAACAGACTAAAAACAACAAAAGAAGAAAGGGACGAGACAGGCTGTTGGCGAGGTTGCCACATATGGTGTCACCCGGTGGTCCTATCCATTCTCCCAGCAGCTTTCTTCTAACTTGCCTTCTCTCCTTCCCTGCCCTAAGGAATGGGTCTTCAACCCAAAGCACTAATGTTGTTTCTCTTTCCACTGATGCGACCTGACCTGGTGAATGCTTCCTATATTCATTGTTTTTAATTCGGATTTCCAGCATTTGCACTGTTATTGATTTTCAAAAATGGTTGGTGATCAATGTATCAAATGTTGCCTGTTGTGAAGCTCTCTGAATCGCAGGCGGGAGCCGTGTCTCCCTAACCTCAGGATTCAAATGCCGGAAAACATTTGCGCTCGGTTGAGTGGAGTTTCAGTGAAGTGCCCTGCATTCTTACTAACCTGCTAGCCACTCATTCCTCTCTCCAGGGACCCTCCCTATTGCTGAGTTTAACCTGGATTATTGTTACCAGCTCACCGCTGACTCAAATTGTCTTTGAATTTCTTAACAGAAAAAACAAGCAAGGCTTCCTTGAAAGACAAGAAGAAAAAGAAGAAAAATGTGAGCGAGTTACATTGTTTTCCATACCAATGAATAATCATTGCGCTGTTGTAGTGCACCTGGACTTTCAGAAAGCCTTTGATAAGGTCCCACACATGACATTAGTGGGCAAAATTAGAGCACATGGTATTGGGGGTATGATATTGACATGGATAGAAAATTGGTTGGCAGACAAAAAACAAAGAGTAGGGATTAACGGTTTCAGAATGGCCGGCAGTGAATAGTGGGGTGCCGCAAGGCTCTGTGCTGGTGCCGCAGCTGTTTACAATTTATAATGATTTAGATGAAGGAATTAAAAGTAACATTATCAAATTTGCAGATGACACAAAGCTGGGTGGTAGTGTGAACTGTGAAGAGGATGCTATGAGGATGCAGGGTGACTTGGACAGGTTGTGTGAGTGGGCAGATGCAGTATAATGTGGATAAATGTGAGGTTATCCACTTTGGTGGCAAGAACAAGAAGGCAGATTATTATCTGAATGGTGTCAGATTAGGAAAAGGGGAAGTGCAACGAAACCTGGCTGTCCTTGTACATCAGTCGCTGAAAGCGTGCAGGTGCAGCACGCAGTGAAGAAAGCTAATGGCATGTTGGCCTTCATAAGAGGATTTGAGTATAGGAGCAAAGAAGTCCTTCTGCAGTTGTACAGGGCCCTGGTGAGACCACAACTGGAGTATTTTGTACAGTTTTGGTCTCCTAATTTGAGGAAGGACATTCTTGCTAGTGAGGGAGAGCAGCGTAGGTTCACGAGATTAATTCCAGGTTGGCAGGAGTGTCATATCATGAAAGAATGGAACGACTGAGCTTGTTTGCACTCGAACTTTGAAGAATGAGAGGGGACCTTATAGAAACATGTAAAATGATTAAGGGATTGGACATGCTAGTTGCGGGAAACATGTTCCTTATGTTGGGGGAGTCCAGAACAAGGCGCCACAGGTTACGAATAAGCGGTATGCCATTTAGAACTGAGATGAGGAAAAACCTTTTCACCCAGAGAGTTGTGAATTTGTGGAATTCTCTGCCAGTAGACAGTGGAGGCCGATTCACTGGATGCATTCAAAAGAGTTACCGCGAGCTCTAAGAGTTGTGTCTATCAAGGGATATGGGGAGAAGGCAGGAACGGGGTACTGATTGTGGCTGATCAGCCATGATCACATTGAATGGCGATGCTGGCTCGAAGGGCCGAATGGCCTACTCCTGCACCTATTTTCTATGTATCAGTATTTCAGGAACTTTTCCAGTGCCTCACAGTGGGGTTGTCTCTGAACACCAGCTCACAATCTGCTTTTCTAGGACGATGAGAAAATGGAGAAAAAGAAGCACAAGCCGAAGAGAAGCAAAGAGAAGGAAGCAACAGAGGAGAGGCAGAAGAAGGAGAAAGAGATAGCAGCCGATGGGGAGAAGAAGAAAAAGAAGAAGAAGGCCAAGAACAAAGCTGATGCGGATGTGGACAATTTGGAAAAGTTTCTGATCGGCAGCGGCGATAGTCATGCGAGGAGCAGGGGAGCAGGAGACTATGAGGAGCTATAGACTGGCCGTCAGTTCTGTTGTTTGTCGTGGTGTTACAGCCCTGTTCATTCCACATTTTAAACGTCTCTCTAACACTGGTGCAAAGCATGTGCCCTGGTTTTGTGGCAGAAACTGTTTGTCCCAAGCTCTCCTTGTTCCACTTCACCTCCTTTACGGGTTAGTGTAAGTATTCCCCAGAGCCGGGACAGATGTGTTGAATGTGTATCGATGCAGGAGGAGCTGAGCTCTCGCATGTCTGGTCTGACCTGACAATTTCCGTCAACCGCCTTTGAGCTCAAACAAGCCCTGGTGGCAGCTTAACTTTACTCGTGTTTCTCGAGAAATGGGTGGACTCTTTGAAGTTGAAACGGGTGATTTTAGTCTTAATAAAGCCCGTCTTTGGCAGGACATGATGCTTTTCTACCACCTGCTTTTGGAATCTCTTCTGACTGCAGGCACCCCGTAATTCCTGCTCGCTGCTCATTCACGGGCTTGTGCCCAGATAAGACTAGCTCAGCACCCTCTCCCATCCAAAGTGGACACGTTCACCAGTTCGGTGGCACACACCAATGGTCCGCCCTGGTAATTGGCCCGGTGCCTTTAAAATTTGTAATACACTCAGGCAGTTTAGGAATCCTATGAATCAAAGATTCTTTAAAGATAACTATTTTTCCCCTCTCCCCCCCCCCCCCCCCCCCACCCCAATTTGTTATCCTTTCCTTTCACGTTGCAGTGAACATATCCTGAAGTCCTTAACCACTGCCCTTGTCTCTTCAAACTGCTGAGCTGTCGAAGACTGTGGCATCCATTTACGGCCTCCCCCTCACTCTCTCAGGCATGTTGGGGTTGGCCATTTTGGGAATGAGTGTAGCCCCTTCGGGTGACTAACCCTGTTTCACAGGGACCCCTGTGTGTGGCCCTGATATCCATTTCCACAAAATTGAACAAAATCAATAACCTGTGTAATTAAAGGCAGATTCAAATAAAAAATATAATGATTACTATCTAATTGTTGGGTGTAAAGCTTTTATACCCAGCTGGGTAACCACGAGATTGTACATTTAATTAGTTCCCCGGTCGAACACAGCTCCTTTGCGTGCACGTCCCTGGTGACAAGAGCAGGGTGAGGCAGCATTGCAGGAGTGTGTATGAATGCTATGTTTTGGGCATAAATAACCAGCAGGAGTAATTGACCCAGGATTAAATCAGCAGTGGGTTTTGGGCACAGGACGGCAGTCAGCATGATGCCCCTTGCCTAGTGTGCAGCTGATGCCTGGCCTTGCTCGGAGCGCCTTGTGTGTCGGTCCTCGAAGCAGCATCTGCCTCCCAGGTGCTGCTGTTCCTCAGCTTTCCTCTCAAGGCTCTCAGCTCTCTTCAGGATCACGCAGTTCATCCACACTTTAAGTTATTGTTTCCCAAACTCCCGTCAGATCTGTCGACTGAGGATGTGCAAAGGATCTTGTGGGAGGGCCTAGGACAGCACAACAGGGGTTGCTGAAAACCCAGATGTGCCCATGATGTAAGTGGAGTTGGCGGTGCTCTCAACCAACGCGGGAGGGGTATCCGTGGGCTGGTGCCTGACGGTGGAGTTTCTTAGAGCCTTCCAGGGGGCAGTTACATGAAGGTCCTGAACGAGAGCCTGGCAACTGGGGGGGGTGTCCATCTCACAGCACAGTACTGTCCTGTTGCACAAGAAGGGTGATCACTGTCTTTCGAGGAACCAGTGCACGGTCACCTCAGCACGGAATATCCGGTCTTTTCACAATCATTGGCAAATCGTCTGGGCACCGTGTGTCCTCCCAAGTGATCCACTCTGACTAGTTCTACATGGTCCCTTGCTGGTCCGAACAGGACAACATCCATCTGGTCCGGGACCTGAAGCGCCTGTCCCAGAGGACTGGTCAGTCAGTTGCTCTCTCTCTCTCTCTCCCTTAAACAGAAGAGGGCACTTCACAGAGCGGATCATGTTTATCTTTTTGGAACTGCACATTTTGGACTAGAGTCGCATTTTGTGCTTTTTTTCCCTGGCTTTTATACACTGGTGCAGAGTGCCTTGTAAAGGTTAACGGCTCCTTGATTGTACCACTTCAGTTTGGAAGGGAAGTGCATCAGGGATGCCTCGTATCTGAAAGCTCAAAGTGCAGGAGTAACTCAGCGGATCAGGCAGTATCTCTGGAGAACATGGATAGGTGAGGTTCGGGGACGGGACCATCTGTCCACATTCTCCAGAGATGCTGCCTGACCTGCAGAGTTTCTCCAACCCTGTCCTTTTGTGTAAACCAGCATCTGCAGTTCCTTGTTTCTATGTCCCATATCTAGTGAGTTGTATTTGGTCTATGCAGAGCCATTCCTGTTTCGTCTTCGGAAGAGATAGGTCTGGCGTGGGTGGTTATGGAGATGGTCCTCTTGGCCTTCACCGGTGACATGACCCCGTGGACCTGCGACGGATGTTGTGTCAACGGGTTTTCCCAGTCGTGTCTTCCGCCAGGAACTGGGGAAATGTTATGGATTGTTGGTGGGTTAGTGGCGGGTGGACCCCTTCACCAGGCACCACCTCCACATGAGAGTCTATCTGAATTCCACTGAAGACACATGGCCTGCGAACAGGTAGGACTTGGAGACAAAGTTGTTGCCCGGCCACGTCCCTTGTCAGGTCTTCTTAGACATATGCGTGGGCATTGTATGGGCTGCTCCTGCACACTCTACACATCTTTGACCTCGTCTTCCATTCGGACACGCCGTGGCAGTCCATTTTCCCATCTGACAGTGAGGTGGGTCCCGAATGGAAGTCTCTCTACAAGGAAATCCTCCCCCTTTATAGCGGGGTCATGAGATGCAGAGTATTGCACAGAGCAGTGCTGTGTAATGGATTTTTAAGTTGGGCAACAACTTACATGGGCTTGCCAGCCACGTCACTTCTGTGGGTTGGAGGAGTCTGTGTATCATGTATATATGGAGTGTGAGTGATTGAAACCCCTGTTTCAATATCTAAAGGTGCTCCTGCTCTAGTTTTGGCTGCATTTCACCCTGGCATTCCTGATCTTTGGTCGCCAGATACAGCGGGGATGGGTGGTTGGGGGAATCCCCCGTCGGCTTGCTCCTCGGTCTGGCCAAGGTGGCCATTCCCTGGTCCAGGTGGCAGGTAGTCGAGGGTTCTATCAGTTGACTGCCTGCCTCTCTTCCAGATCTACGTCCACACCCATGTGTCCCTGGAGAGGGAACACAAGAGGTGTTTGGAGGTCTTCCAGGAATGATAGACACAAAATGCTGGAGTGACTCAACACGAGAGGCAGCAAGGCGGGAAGGAATGGGTGACCATTTTACTGAAGAAGGGTCTCTACCTGAAACGTCACCCGTTCCTTCTCTCCAGAGATGCTGCCTGTCCCGCTAACTTACTCCAGCATTTTGTTTCTACGGTTTAAACCAGCATTTGCCGTTCCTACACATTCCAGGAATGGTATATGCCCCGGGGGTTCGAGTGCATCGTGGATATGTCTGACAATGTCATCATTTGATGGTTATTTGTTTGCACACTGCATGAATAGCAGTTTTGATTAATGCAATACCATGTTAATTGTGAATATGAAATAAAATCTCCTTGTTAAGAAAAAGGGGTGAGACACAGAGTGAAGCTCTCTCTGCACCAACACCACACACCTCTTCCCAGTAATTCAGACTCTCAGACAGGGAGACAATGAGATGCAGAACACATCGGTATGGTTTATTGAGGAAGGCAGCAAGAGTGCAGATACCCCGGATGTCTTGGGTCCAGGGTTTGAAAATCCCCATACACGTTGTGAAGTTGTCACCACTGCAGAGAGTCTTATCCTGCACTTGGGGCAATTCTATCTCACAGTTCAAGGATACTCTGTGCTATTCGAACATAATATATTTGGAGAGGGTGCCAAAGATGTATACTGGAATGCTGCAAGGATCAAAGGGTATTAGCTACAAGGACAGATTGGATAGACTTGGATTGGTTTCTCTGGAGTGTTGAAGGTTGAGGGAAGGCATGATAGAAGTTTATAAAAATTATGAGGCATAGTTTGGGCAGTCAGAATACTTTTCCCCAAGGTGGAAATGTCCAAGACCAGAGGCCATAGCTTTAGCATGAGAGGGGCAACGGTTAAAGGAGATGTGTGGGTCAGGTTTTCTATACACAGATGGTGGGTGCCTGGAATGCGCTGCCAGGGGTGGTGGTTAAGATGGTGGCATTTAAATGTAGATTGTTTTAACCTGTCATCAGTTTTGGCACAGACGTGGGCCAAAAGGCCTGTTCCTATACAGTAATGTTCTATGTTCTGTGTATATTATTATTATTATTATCGCAAGCACAGATAGTACAGAACGAAGACTTCATCCAAATTCCAGACAATGGGTGTGGATACTCACCTGACCTCCCTGCCATCAGACTTTGCATACTCCTTCCTTCGATACAAAGCAGGAGGGTGGAAAAATCTTCAACAAAGCAGTCGTGTCTGTGAGCAGAGCACAATATCAGGCGGTTCCTTCACCCTGCCAGGTGCACAACACCCTTCACCCATCCCGGGTGGAACAGCGCACCCCAAACCATCCCTACCATTCCAGAGCCCAGCCAACACCCCAACCCACACCCTTCCAGGGCAGACACTCTCTTCCAGAGACAGCACCAGTCCCCTGCCCCAGGACCAAGTCACCCTTCCACTCCCAGAAGCACAGACATCTCCCCCCCCCCCCCCCCCATCAGAGCAGACCAATCTCGTCCGTCTGGCCTGATACCCTCACACCGGGAGTCCAAGCACCCCCTTCTCCAGCCAAGGACAGCCCTCCACTGAGCCTGTTTCTATCCCCCACCCCCTCCCCTTACACACAGTCTGCGGCACCCCCTCCCTCAACTAAATCGGACAGAGCCCTCAGTCGGGTCCCATCCATCCCCAACTGCCCCTGCTACTTATCCTGTAACGGGCTAAGAGCAGCGAGCTTTGGCACCCACCTTTCACCCCACCAGGTCTCTGGGTTGAAAGGAGCATTGTAGACAACCTCCTCAGCAGATGCACGCTCCCACTCATGCCTCCCCTCTCAGCACTTTTGATTCTCACCCACCATTCTCCCAGTCACCCCCTTATGCCTTGCAGGGTTCCCGTCTCGCCTTCTCAGGGAGATTCTCGTTGCTCTCGGCATATATCTTTCCCCCAACAGTCCTGCATCAGGCCTGTGTTAGGATTTGTATCTCCACCCCCCCCTCCCTCGTTGAGGTTTGCATTTTCCCAAGAGTTCTGGGTGGGGCTTGTTCCCCATCATTTGTCTTGCATTAGGGCTCAGTATTGCATTGGTGCTTGTTTCCACCCACCAGTCATGCTTTGGAGCGTGAACTCCCTGCACCCGCCCTGCATTGGAGTTTGTGTTCCCAATAGTCCTGCATTGGCGCTTGTGTTTCCACCCATTAGCCCTGTGTTGGACCTTGCACAACCCTGCACTGGAGTTTGTTCCCCAATAGTCCTGCATTGGAACGTGCATACCCCTACACCAGTCCATTAGGGCTGACGTAATTCTGCATTTGAGCTTGCACCCTCTCTCTCTACCCCCCCCCCCCCCCCCGCACTGGAGCTTGCGTCTCCATTCATCACCCCTGCATTGGAGCTTGTGTCCCCCAATAATCCTACATTGGGCTTGTGTTTCCAGCCATCAGTCCTGCCCTTTCCACTGTCTGCGGCTGCGCCCTGCACGTTGGGCCTGGGTGCTGAAGCCAAGTCCGGGCAGGGATGTGGGAGGTGGGCGGGGGCGATGTCCACGGCCTGGATGAAGCGCCACGGCAGCACCGCCACCGCCACGTCGAACCGCCGTCTCGGCCAAAGGTCATAGAGCGGAGCGGCTGCGTATAGAGGCGGCGGCGGCGGCACAGCGCCATTGCGGTCGGGGGACGCACTGCACCCTCACACACACACGTACACACATGCGGGAGGGCGCTCGCACTGGCACCAGCCGGCAGGAGGACCACACTGCAGCCTCACACACGTGGGAGGGCGCTCGCAGTGGCACCAGCAGGCGGGAGGACCACATTGCAGCCTTCTGGGGAGGGCCCTGGTGCTGACATCTCCTGGCGAAAGGATCGCACTGCGCCCTCCACGGAACAAAAGGGCACAAAGTGCTGAGGGAAACACAAAAAGCTGGAGAAACTCAGCGGGTGCAGCAGCATCTAAGGAGCGAAGGAGATAGGCGACGTTTCGGATCGAGACCCTTCTTCAGACTGGTTAGGGATCAGGGAAATGAGAGATATAGACGGTGATGTGGAGAGATAAAGAACAATGAATGAAAGATATGCAAAAAAGTATCGATGATAAAGGAAACAGGCCATTGTAAGCTGTTTGTGGTGTAAAAATGAGAAGCTCGTGCGACTTGGGGGGGGGGGGGGGGGGGGAGATGGAGAAGGAGTGTCAGGGCCCGAGGCTGAGGGAGAGGTGGGAAAGGGGAGGGGGCAGTCTGGGTTAACAGAATTGAGAAAATTCAATGTTTAAGCCCAGAGGATGCAGACTCCCCAAGCGGAATATGAGGTGCTGTTCAGATTCAGATTCAGATTCAATTTTAATTGTCATTGTCAGTGTACAGTACAGAGACAACGAAATGCATTAGGGTTAGGGTCCTCCAACTTGCGGTGTTGCTCACTCTCGGCCCAGGACCGAGAGGTCGGATACGGAATGGGAGGGGGAGTTGAAGTTCTGAGGCACCGGGATGTCGGGTTAGTTATTGTGGACCAAGCGGAGGTGTTCGGCGAAACGATCGCCCAGCCTCCGCTTGGTCTCACCGATGTAGATCAGCTGGCATCTGGAGCAACGGATGCAGTAGATGAGGTTGGAGGTGGTGCAGGTGAACCTCTGTCAGACTTGGAATGACTGCTTGGGTCCCTGAAAGGAGTGGATGGGGGAGGTGAAGGGACAAGTGTAGCATCTCTTGCGGTTGCATGGGAAAGTGCCCGGAGAAGGGGTGGAGAGGGAAGGAAGGGAAGAATTGACAAAGGAGTTGCGGAGGGAGCGGTCTTTGCGGAAGGCAGACAGGGGGGGAGATGGGAAATTGTGGCGAGTGGAGGGGTCACGCTGGAGGTGGCGAAACTGGCGGAGGACTATCTGTTGTATGCGCTGGCTGGTGGGGTGAAAGGCGAGGACCAGGGGGACTCGGCCCTTGTTGTGAGTGGGGGAATGGGGAGAGAGGGCAGTGTTGCGGGGTATGGAGGAGACCATGGTGCAAGCCTCATCTATAGTGGGGGAGGGGAAACCCCGTTCTCTGAAGAACGAGGACATTTGTGATGACCTGGTGTGGAACACCTCATCCTGGGAGCAGATGCGGCGTAGACGGAGGAATTGGGAATAGGGGATGGAGTCCTTACAGGAAGCAGGGTGGGAGGAAGAGTAGTCCAGGTAGCTGTGGGAGTCAGTTGGTTTGTAGTGGATATTAGTCAGGAGTGTATCACCTGCAATAGAGATGGTGAGGTCAAGGAATGGTAGGGAAATGTCGGAAATGGTCCAAGTGTATTTGAGTGGAAGTTGGTGGTGAAATGGATGAAGTCAGTCAGTTGTGCGTGGGTGCAGGAGGTGACACCAAAGCAGTCGTCAATGTAACGGAGTTAAAGGTCGGCGGTGGGGCTCTGGTACGCCGAGAACAAAGATTGTTCGACGTGCCCGACAAAGAGGCAGGCGTAGCTAGGGCCCATGCGTGTGCCCATAGCTACGCCTTGTGTTTGGAGGAAATGGGAGGAGTCAAAAGAGAAGTTATTGAGGGTAAGGACCAACTCCGCTAGGCGGAGGAGGGTGTCAGTGGATGGGTATGGGTTGCTCCTCTGGTCGAGGAAGTACCGGAGGGCTTTGAGACCATCCTGGTGGGGGATGCAGGTGTATAGTGACTGGACGTCCATGGTGAAGATGAGAGGATGGGGGCCTGGGGAATGGAATGCGTGGAGCCGACGGAGAGTGTCTGAGGTGTCTTGAACATAAGTGGGGAGGGATTTAACAAAGAGGGATAGGATGGAGTCAAGGTATGTGGAAATGTGTTCGGTGGGGCACGAACAGGCAGAGACAATGGGTCTGCCGGGGCAGTCGGGTTTGTGGATTTTGGGGAGAAGGTAAAATCGGGCTGTGCGGGGCTGGGAAAGGATGAGGTTGGAGGCTCGGGGGGATAGGGAGCCAGAGTTGATGAAGTTGCCTGACCCTGAGGGAACTCTGGGTCAGGCAGCATTTGTGGATGGAATGGGCAGGGGGCGTTTCGGTCCTGGACCCTTCTTCAGACTGATGTAGTAGGAGGGTGAAAGGGGGAGGGGGGGGGGGGAAGAGACGGGATAAAGTGTGGCAGGTGATATACGAGTTCAAGTGAGGGGAGTCATCAGCAGAAGGGTGGAGTAAGTGACAAATGCTGGAAGTGAAATGGAGACAATAGAAAAGAAGATAGAGGAAGATTTAAATGCAAAGCCGAAGGGAGGTATAAATGTGGAAGGAGATAGACAGAATAGTGGAAGTGGTTGGTTAGTTAGTTACCTAAAATTTGAGAATTGAATGTTCATATCGTTAAGTTCTACCTAAGTGGAATATGAGGTACTATGAGGTACTCCAGTCTGAAGAACGTCGCCTATCTCCTTCACTCCTTAGATGCTGCTGCACCCGCTGAGTTTCTCCAGCTTTTTGTGTAACCCATGAGGTACTGTTATCCCAATTTGCAACCATTCCTAACCATTTCCTATAATGTAATCTCCCCTCCCCATTTCCATACTAACCTTTCTCTGCTGGGCCTCCTTCATTGCCAGAGTGAGGACACAAGCAAACAACAAGAACAGTATCTCATATTCTGCTTCGGTAGTTTACAACCCAAAGATATGAACATTGAATTCTCCAAATGTCCCCATGAATCACCATCCCTCCCCCCCCCCCCCCCCATCACGTTTCCTCCCTTCTCTTCCTTATCCCACTTGAATATGCAACCATATCTCCCACTGCTCTGTGCCCATTCTACATGTACCCCTTCCACTGGCTTCACATTTCACACATCATCTCTCCTTATCTCATAGCCTTCTTTTCATTTCTGGGCTTTGTCCACCCATCTGCCATTCAAACCCCACTCATCTGTATTCATTCATCATTTGGGGCTTTGTCACGCCTGCACCTCATTTGCAGATTTCTCCCCCTACTCCAATCAGTCTGAAGAAGATTCGGATCCAAATTGCTACCTGTCCATTAATCCACAGTTTCTGACTGGCTCGTTGAGTTATTTTAGCACTTTGCATAGATAAACACATCCTGTTTTCCAGCAGATGGTGGAAATCCCCAGAACATCAAGAGGAGGAACAGTTGCTGACAATATGCGGACTAGGGATTGCGGTGGTAGGTGGTGCAGTGGTACAGTTGCTGCTTTACAGCGCCAGAGACCCTGGTGTGATCCTGACTATGGGTGTTGTCTGTACGGAGTTTGTACGTTCTTCCTGTGACCACATGGGTTTTCTTTAGGTGTCCCATTTTTCTCCTACAGTCCAAAGATTTGCAGGTTTGTAGATTAATTGTCTTCTGGTAATTGTAAGTTGTCCATAGCATGTAGGATGGTACTAGTGCACGGGGTGATCACTGGTCAACATGGACTTGGTGGGCTGAAGGGCCTGTTTCTGTGTTGTATCTGTAAAGCTTGTTTTGCCTGTACTCTGTCCACTGTGGCTATTGGTATCTCTTGCATACCGGCTATTTTAATTCCCCTTTCCCATTCCCATTCCCACACCGACCTGTCTGTGCGTGTCCTCCTCCACTGCCAGAGTGAGGGCAAAATAAAGTTTTTCACTGTATCTCGGTACATGTGAGAATAATAAAGCTATATTGATAAAAGTCCGTTTTTTTCCCCCATCAATAAATTTGGCGATACCCCTGTTATCCAGTCGACCAATAAAAATTCTTGCAACAACACTGCTGGGCAGAACATTGGAGGTATTTAAAGTGGAGGTGGATACATTTTTGACAGACCAGGGAATTGAGGATTGAGGGGAACTGGCCAAGAAGAGAAGGGCTGAGACCTGGGGTGCATCAGCCACGATCACATTGACTGGCGGAGCCAGATGGCTGCTTCTATTTGTGACTTTCAGCCTGAAGAAGGGTCTCGACCCGAAACGTTACTCATTCCTTCTCTCCAGAGCTGCAGCCTGTCCCACTGAGTTACTCCAACATTTTGTGTCTATTTTCGGTTTAAACCAGCATCCGCAGTTCCTTCCTACACTCCACTACAATATCGACTGTTTGTTTGTTGTTTGTACGCAGTAGTCACGGGTGACAAGATCTCGACGACAACCGCAGTGTCTTTAACCACCTACACTTTTCAACGGATGCAGAACGGGTCACAGTGACCGGGTGCTCGTCGTAGCGGGAAGCTTCCGTGTCCACTTGCACCCAGCACTTGTTGCTATCGGTATCCAGCATCCCTGTTGCTATAGTATATGTAACCAGCGTCCATGGTGACCGATGGACACTTGGGAGGGTTTGTTCTGGCTCCCAGGCAGCGCAGTGTTTGCCTCGTTACACACTATTGGCCTTCGCGTCCTTCCAGCTGCCCCCATTCGTGTTTGATTCCGATTTCTTACATCTAGTTCAAGTTCAAGTTCAATCTACAGCATTCAATTAAATTATTGAGGGTGATTTGATTCCTGTGCTATTGCTATTTGTAATTCATGTTTCAAAGAGAAACAATGAGCAGAACGAAACAACTAATAGTTGAATGCTGTCAGTTAATCTAACATTTTAGATAACAATCTACCATCGTTGTCATTTTAGATAAAGATTGCATAAAACTAACACAATCGAATAATGGAGCTTTCAGTGGAGTATTCCACCTGTTGTGTTCCGTGAGCCGTCACTTTACATGGGAATAAGTTTATTTGTGGAATAAACGATCGCCACGATTTTCCACAGTCGTTCGCTTTGAAAGCAGAAGAGCCTGCAGAGACAAGGAACTGCAGATGCTGGCTTACAAAAAATAAGACAGAAGTACTGGAGTGACTAGGCGGGTCGGGCAGCATCTGTGGAGAGAAGGAATGGGTGACGTTTCGGGTCGAGACCATTATTCAGACTGAGAGTCAGGGGAAAGGAAACGATGAACAAATGAGTGAAAGATGTGCAAAGAAGTAACAGTGATAAAGGAGACACAAACAGGCCGCTGTTGGCTGGGGGAGAGCGGATGGGTCGGGACCCTCCTTTAGCCAGGATGTGATTGGCCGGCGTAACTAAGGAATCCGCCTCCTCCCGTCTCTGATTAGTTAATATCGCTGTCAATCGCATTATGACCCTCCCCCACCCGCCGGGAATTCAACCCCGTCCAATCATCTTGTAGCCCCAGCGTGATTGTGACGTCAGGCGACGGCGCTGTCGAGTCTTAGCCAGCAAGGGCAGTCCCACATGGGGGCATGAGGATGGATCAATGCAGACCCACATGGGGGGCATGAGGATGGATCAATGCAGACCCACATGGGGGCATGAGGATGCATCAATGCAGTCCCGCATGGGGGCATGAGGATGCGTCAATGCAGTCCCACATGGGGGGCATGAGTATGCATCAGTCCCACATGGGGGGGCATGAGGATGTATCATTGCAATCCCACAGGGGAATGTATCAATGCAGTCCCACAGGGGGACGTATCAATGGTGGAGGGGGGAATTGTATCAATGCAGTCCCGGGTAGGGGTTGCATCAATGCAGTCCACGGCTGGGCTTGGCCCAGGACCCGCTAGGGCCTTGTGGCAAGAAACGGCTTCACTTTGTTAAAGAAGGAACTGCAGATGCTGGAGAATCGAGCATCTCCACTTTGTTTGTTTACACTTCTTGGAGATCGCAAACAATGTCACCTATCCATCTTATCTGCACAGACTGGGCGATTGTTTTGCTGAACACCTTCACCCAGTCCGTCTTGGCCAATGCAAACACCCGGTTGCCACACTGGCCTTTCTGTCCTGGGTTTCCTCCACTGTCAGAGCGAGACCAAATGCAAATTGGAGCAACAGCACCTCATATTTCGCTTGGGTAGTTCACAGCCCAGCGGTATGAACATTGATTTCTCTAACTTCAAGTAACCCTCGCATACCTTCTCTCTCCATCCCTCCTCAACCCTAGTAACCCTGCTTAGATTCATTTCTTCACTCGTTAGTTTCCCTTATTATCAACTTCTCCACCTTTCCTTGATCATTGTTGCTGACTTTGATTTGCCTTTTTACATACCTTTCATCCACTTGTTCTTTGTACCGTTTATATCTCTAGTCTCCCTCTCCCCCGACTCTCAGTCTGAAGACCCAAAACGTCACTTATCCACCCCCCCCCCCCCTCCCCCCCACCTTTACTTTCGGTCCAAAGAAGGGTTCTGACCGGAAACTTCACGATTCCTTTTCTCCAGAGATGCTGGCTAAGCTACTTGTTCGAAGAAAGATAGTTAATGCTGGAGTAACTCAGTGGGCCAGGCAGCTTCTCGGGAGAAAAAGGATAGGTGACGTTTGGGGTCGGATGCTGCCTGACCCGTTTAGTTACTACAGCCGGACTCACAGTGTTGGATTAACTCAGCAGATCAGGCAACATCTCTGGAGAAACATAGAAACATAGAAATTAGGTGCAGGAGTAGGCCATTCGGCCCTTCGAGCCTGCACCGCCATTCAATATGATCATGGCTGATCATCCAACTCAGTATCCCGTACCTGCCTTCTCTCCATACCCTCTGATCCCCTTAGCCACAAGGGCCACATCTAACTCCCTCTTAAATATAGCCAATTAACTGGCCTCAACTACCCTCTGTGGCAGAGAGTTCCAGAGACCCAGCACTCTCTGTGTGAAAAAAATCCTTCTCATCTCGGTCCTAAAGGATTTCCCCCTTATCCTTAAGCTGTGACCCCTTGTCCTGGACCTCCCCAACATCGGGAACAATCTTCCTGCATCTAGCCTGTCCAACCCCTTAAGAATCTTGTAAGTTTCTATAAGATCCCCTCTCAATCTCCTAAATTCTAGAGAGTATAAACCGAGTCTATGCAGTCTTTGTTCATAAGACAGTCCTGACATCCCAGGAATCAGTCTGGTGAACCTTCGCTGCACTCCCTCTATGGCAATAATGTCCTTCCTCAGATTTGGAGACCAGAACTGTACGCAATACTCCAGGTGTGGCCTCACCAAGACCCTATACAACTGAAGTAGAACCTCCCTGCTCCTATACTCAAATCCTTTTGCTATGAAAGCTAACATACCATTGGCTTTCTTCACTGCCTGCTGTACCTGCATGCCTACTTTCAATGACTGGTGTACCATGACACCCAGGTCGCGCTGCATCTCCCCTTTTCCTAATCGGCCAGTTCTCTATCCACATCAATACTGAACCCCCAATGCCATATGCTTTAAGTTTATATACTAATCGCTTATGTGGGACCTTGTCGAAAGCCTTCTGGAAGTCCAGATACACCACATCCACTGGTTCTCCCCCATCCACGCTACTAGTTACATCCTCGAAAAATTCCACAAGATTCGTCAGACATGATTTACCTTTCGTAAATCCATGCTGACTTTGTCCAATGATTTCACCACTTTCCAAATGTGCTGCTATCCCATCTTTAATAACTGACTCTAGCAGTTTCCCCACTACCGATGTTAGACTAACTGGTCTGTAATTCCCCGTTTTCTCTCTCACCCCCGACCCTAAACATCACCTTTCCATGTTCTCCAGAGATCCTACCTGACCGATTGAGTTACTCCAGCACTTCGTGTCCTTTTGTGCATTAACCAGCATCTGCAATTCTTTGTTTCTGAGTTACTCCAGCACTTTGTATCTTTTTTTTTGTGAACGAGCACCTGCAGTCTCTTGTTTCTATTCGTTTGAAGATTCCACTAACGTTAATATTCCCACGACGTTCCCCCTCCTTCTTGATGCTTGGGGCTCAGACTGCGGCGGATCAAACCCTCAGCTTGGAATCTTTCCCCAGGCGACATTGTGAGATTTCTCTTTAATGACCTCACGGACGTGGACAATGGACTGTTGGTTTCGACTAGAGTCTTGTTCGCAGTCCACACGCGAGCGGCGAAACCCCGAAACCCCGGGCCCGGCGGATGGAGAATGTCTCATTTATTTTAAATATATGAATACCCGGAATGATTTTACTCGGACATCTGTAGGCGGCTGGTCTCTAACCAGAGCCTTTAAAGTAAACATGTGAAGGACGCGACATCGCTACAAGTCCAACTATATATGTCCTCGATGATTACCAGAACAAGGAGGCAATTCATACCTGTACAGTCCATTTAAATGTCGGCGGCATTAAATTATAGACAGGTGAATTCAGGAAGTTTGAAGAAGTATTTTAGGAAGCTATATGGAAACGGAAACATAAATGGAACTAAAAAATGTCCTCCTTGCTTACAGGCAGAGTTGGGCCCTGGTCTTGCATTAGTGCCTTCCAGACCACAAGCATGTTGGATGTATGTGGTCTGCTGCCTGTTGTTTATGTGTCACCGATCATCTCACGCTAGTTTGGACTTCAAGTACCATCGCACGGATATTCTGGAGACGTTTCTGAAAGACGTGCATGCGAATTTTTCAAGTATCACTCATCTTTACTCCATCGGAAAGTCTGTGGAAGGTGGAGGATGTGTTTTACCTAGTGAGATGTATGGATGCTGACGGCTAGCCAGTGGGACCAGCTGAAAGACAATTAACCTGGTGCCACTGGGTAACTGATCAGTAGAACACAGGGGGTTTCAGTACATTGTCAAGGTGAAGACACCTAGACATTCACATTCATATTAGGTATCAACATACTGTTTCATACAGGGAAAATTCTGCTACCTAGCATCATAGAGTGATACAGTGTGGAAACAGGCCCTTCGGCCCAACGTGTCCCAGCTACACTAGTCCATATCTCCAAACCTGTCCTATCCATGTACCTGCCTAACTGTTTCTTAAATGTTGGGATAGTGCCTCTCAGATACCTCCTCTGGCAGCTTGTTCCATACACCCACCACCCTTAGTGTGAAAACGTTACCCCTCAGATTCCTATTAAATCTTTTCCCCTTCACCTTGGTCCTCGATTCATCTACTCTGGGCAAGATGCTCTATTCCTCTCTTGATTTTATACACCTCCATAAGATCACCCCTCATCCTCCTACGCACTAAGGAATAGAATCCCGGCCTACTCAACCTCTCCCTAAGCTCAGACCCTCTAGTCCTGGCAACATCCTCGTTCACAGGTTATTCTTAGTCGAAAGGCTGGAATGTAATTTTGAATACAGATTATATTTTAAATCTTACTTTGCTTTTCCAGTTCAATGTCAGATAGAATTCGCCGACTTGATCGTAGTGTGCAATCACTTTTATTTGTCTGCATCAATTCTTGTCCATTAGGACGGGAATTGTCGGTTATTGTAATTGGAGAAACGCCTAGTGAACATCGAATTGGGATTCCTGAGGTAAAATACGTCGGGAACATCCACGGAAACGAGGTAATTCATATTGAACGAGGAGGTTTATCTGCTAACTGAGAGAGGATGCACTGGCTTTGCATTCCTTCCACCAGATGTATCTGCTCTATTGAGATCCTTTAGCATGTTGGGTCACCTCTGTGCTTCTAAGGAAAATATTTGGTTTACAATGGATGTATTTGGGAAATTTGAATGTATTTGGGAACAATGAAGCCTACTTGGATGGATCTTAACTTCCAAGTAAACTTCCTTTTGATCAGAGCCGAATAACATCTGAATATCAAAATCTGAGTAAATTACATCGAACATACAGAAGACAGGAACAGGCCCATCGGCCCACCATGTCTGTGCCAAGACCAACCCTTATCACCTGCACATAATCCACATCCCTCTATTCCCTGCATATCCATATACTTATCTAAAAGTCTCTTAAACTTTCATAACTGGCTCCACCATCACCCCCATCAGTGAGTTCCAGGCACTCACAACCCTCTGTGTAAAAAACTTGCCCAGTCTATCTCCTTTAAACTTTGCCTCACTCACCTTAAAGCTAATACCCCAAGTATTTTTTTTCCATCCGGGGAACAGGGTTCTTTCAGGTCTCTACATGTCTGTCCAACCCCTGTAAATAATAACCCTCTAATACAGACGTCATTCTGGTAAACTTCCTCTACATCCTGTAATGGGGTGAGCAGAACTGCACACAATACTCCAAATGCAGCGTAATCAAAGTCCTATAAAGCTGTATCATGACTCTTGTATCTTACTAAAATCCATGTAGACAGCATCCACTGCCCTAACCTCGTCAATCACCTTCATCACCTCCTCAAAAAACTCGATCAAGTTAGTAAAACATGACCTGCTGTGTACAAAGCCATGCTTACTGTCAGTAATTGACCCATTCTCGTCCAAATAGGAGTAAATCCTAGGGTACACAAAAGGCTGGAGAAACTCAGCGGGTGCAGCAGCATCTAAGGAGCGAAGGAGATAGGCGACGTTTCGGGTCGAGACCCTTCTTCAGACTGGTTAGGGATCAGGGAAACGAGAGATATAGACGGTGATGTGGAGAGATAAAGAACAATGAATGAAAGATATGCAAAAAAGTATCGATGATAAAGGAAACAGGCCATTGTAAGCTGTTTGTAGTGTGAAAATGAGAAGCTAGTGCGACTTGGGTGGGGGAGAGATAGAGAGAGAGGGAATGCCAGGGCCCGAGGGCTGAGGGAGAGGTGGGAAGGGGAGGAGACAGCAAGGGTTAACAGAATTGAGAAAATTCAATGTAATCCTATCCTGAAGAATCCTTTCCATAACTTTGACAGCACTTTAAGTGTAAGGGTTTGTGTTTGCTGTTGAATCTTAGGATTATTATGACACAGAATGCTATAAAGTCTTCCTGCAAGGTCAGTGATGTACAATCACTTTTGTTTATTGATATGAATTCTAGGGCATTGGGATGGGAATTGGTGGCTCAACCGATAGATATGTTGGCTCCAAGTTGAGCAATTCCATTATTCCTATTCCCCATTTTGCAAATAATTATTTCTCAAGCACTTATCTAATTTCCTAATTTCCTTCTAGAGGGTAAAGCAAATCAGGTTTATAAACCCTGGGCCGCTTACAGCTGTGTACCTGATATCTGATGTAAAATATTGCTGGTTTACTATGAGAGCAACAAAGTGAAAGTAAGACTTTATGAGTTTGGAGCAACCGTGGTAGCTCAGTAATCACTTTAATGAAAATCGGAAAAAGGAAATAGTTATCAGCCTTGGGACTGGCATTGGAACTCAGGGAAATGTTGCTTTTCTATTGCTTAACACTCTGATTTGTGCAGCCTGTAAGTAGGGAGATTCTGCTTCACTTGATCGAATACCTCATCTCAAGCTATCAAACTGATGCAAACATCACCGACCTGATCAATAGCATGCGAATCCACATCCTACCATCGATGAACCCAGATGGGTTTGAAATTTCGCGTGTTGGTAAATGCAGTGGCACTCACGGACGGTAAAGTTTTATTAAATGCTCTGGCAGCTTTATTCCTATAGCTTATTTATTATTTCTCATATTCAGACTCCATACAGTCAAAAAATTCAACAAGGTGGTGAGAGGTTTGTCCACATAACAGCGGGTTTTTGTTTTATGTCCTGATTTTTTTTTTGATTCAATGAAATTTTGCAAGTTAAATAGATTTACTGAACAAATTATGGGCTTCCTATGACATTAAGTTTTGAAAGCGTGCCCATGGTTATTGTTTCAGAATAGACACACGGGACTGCATGCGCTAATTTAGAAAAAAAGAACACAAAGTGCTGGAGTAATCCAGTGGATCGGGCAGCATCTCTGGAGAACATGCATAGGCGATGATTCAGGTTGGGACCTTTCTTTAGTCTGATGGAAAGTCCCAACCTGAAATGTTGCCTATTCACATCCTCCAGAGATGCTGCCTGACCTTGAGTTCCTCCCTCACACTGCGTCCACTCTCAGAGGCATGGCAACCATTGCAATGTGGCTAAGTGTACATGTCCAGAAGTAAACAATTTAAATATTATATGAAGGCAGTGCAGGGGAGGGTTTACTCGATTGATTCCACGTGTTTAATAAGCAAAGGTCTAGATGAATACGAGGCGACTTTATTGAAAACATATAAATTGGTGAAAGTACTTGGAGATAGATACTGAGGGAATGTCCAGAACTATGGGCCATAATCTCAAGACCATGGGAACAGCCATTTAAGACAGAGGGGAGGAGGAATTTTATCTCTCAAATGAATTGTAAATTTTTGGAATAACTCTGCCCCAGAAATAGATGGAACTATAGATTTTAGGGGAATGGAGGATTGTGGAGAACAAGCAGGAAAATGGAGTATCAGATCAACAAATGCTTCATTGAGCGGTGGAGCAGTCTCACGGGCTGTTTGGTTATTTTTTGGTTCAATATCTTATGTTCTTTTATGATAGAGAATAACAGGTAAGCATATCAATTATTACATTGAGGATTGCAGTCAGGACATTTAGCTAGTTTGATCGGTTGTGTATTGAGGGATCCATTATATTTTTCTCCCACACTATCGCACACCATTGACTTTTCTGTTAATTGGTTTGTTTTTGATTCTGAGGGGTAACATTAAATGTGAGTGTTGATTTGTCTTTAACTCTGTATCTGAGTACAAGTGCCCTGAGAACTTCTGATTGTAACTTAGCTCCACAGCACATTTGTTCAGATGAATGTTTACAAATTGCATTTAGTCTTCACGCATTGCTGCATCTCTGGAGAACATGGATGGTGAGGTTTCAGATCGGGACTTTTCTTCAGACTTCTTCAAGTCTGAAGAGAGTCTCGATCCGAAACCTTGTCAAATGTAACTGAGAAAAGGCTAGTATTTTTCTAGCTGAAGGGAGTGCACATAGTACAGTGACCAGCTGATGTTAATGCCAAAGAACATATTACCAATTTCCTTTCCTGTGTAGCAAATTAAATTGGTTTGTGTTCACTGGGTAAAGATGGGTTTCTTTACCCTGTGAACAGTGACAGTGACAGTGAGGAAATACAATAAATAGTTAATAAAGTGACCTTGTGATTGATGAGTCTATTCACTTTTATTGAACGTTCTAAAACAAGGTTTTTAACCATACTTGATTGTAAATTAGCTCTATTTAGCACAGTATCTTTTCAATATCCTTTTCCACTTTCTTTCTCTCCAGATGCAGATATAATAATATATCTGTAAATATAAATGTGCAGATTAGTCTGGGAAAAGCAATCCAACCTCTGTATTTTGTGCATTTTGCAGATATAATGCTAATAATACAGATTTAAACCGAAATTTTCCTGAACCTTTTGGAGGAAGAGTTTCACCTTTTGAGCCAGAAACAGAGGCAGTGATACGATGGATACACAGTGAACCATTTGTGTTGTCTGCTAGTTTTCACGGAGGAGCTGTACTGACAGCTTATCCCTATGATAATAACAATCAAGGTACATTTTTCAGATTTAAAGATTTTGAGTTGGTAACCTCTGTCCTCTAGAGCACAGTATGCAATTTGCCTTGGATTCTTCACATGATCTTGATTCTGAAGTCCTGCCTTGTGAAAAGTAAGTGAATTGTTACTTGGATTTAATGTATTTGTTCCCAGTTGTTTGTTTACAGCCTATAATGAGATGTATGCATCACTGGTATTTGTCACTCTGGAGAAGATGGTGGCTGATGAATCACCTTCTTGAAACATTGCAGTCCATTTCCTGAAAGTTCTTAAATGTTGCACTTGGGTATGGAGTTCCAAGATTCTACCACAGCAATATGGTGATATATTTCCATGGGGGTGAGGGGGCGGGGTGGTAGGGGGGGTGGGGGGGGGCGGATGTTACTTCACCTTAAACACCTACTGCCCTCATCACATGGGTTTGGGAGAGGCAGAAACCTTGGGAAATTACTGCTGTGCATTTTCAAAATAGCACAAATGTCTGCCATTGGTTTAGTTATATTTATTTGATCTAGGAAATGTACGCTAGCTGGAAACAAACATCCATAAGGTGGGACACCGATCCCCTATATGTCAATATCAATTGATAGAGCAAGCAATTTATAAGCTCCTGCAGCGAACGTTGTTTCGGGCGCTAGTAAACTGAATTATTAGTGGTATAATGTGAGCTTCCACATAACGGTGACTATTTTTAGTGACATTGTACGACGTGCAACAGCCCAAATGCTATAAATATGAATGGATAAACAGTGAAAGCTGAATGGGTTAACCCTGTGTGTGTAGGCAGAAGATTCCTATGTGCACAGCATCTTCCAGCAAACACTCTGCGTTGATCTACAGGTCACTGCCTCGCCACATGAAAGGCTTAAGCTTATTGTGGCATTGTAGGTCGTGAATGAGCTAATTACAATGGGGTGGAAATTACGCCCCTTTGCTGCGTGGAAGGAGCAGTCTAGAAGCTCATTTAAAGAACCTGAATGATAAAACAAACCGAGACAACTTTTGCACCTGAGGCAAGTTTGCTGTGAGCAGTGACAATAATTATGGGATGCTATAAGAAGCACTTTTAATAACCTGAGGGGCCCTATGGGTAAAAGAACAGATCCAAACACCAACCTGCTGCCCAAAGTCCCTTGGCAAAGCTGAATACTCTAACATGGGCATTTGAAAAGGATTCTGTCAGTTTCTCTGATGTTGAAGCCATGCATAACTTGGCAGTGAAAAGAGTGCAGACGGTGATGAATCACCACGGGATACCCAGCAGAGGAAGCCAGAGATAACAACCTTCTGTACACGGAAGGAAAAGCTGACAGTGCCAAGAGACGATTGTAAGATTTTTGTGGATGTGCTGATCAGGAGCCTGAATGAAAGGCTTGATCCTGTGTCAATTCTGAACAGTTTGGGTAATTTTGAATTCCTGTTCAGAAGCTGTCTCACATCTAACTAAGCCTAGACCCCAGTGACACACACAGCAGAATGTCCAAAATGAACAACAGTTTTTGTTTGCAGCTGACATGCCACTGATCACAATGTCGCTGGACTGCTTGAAGTTTTGCTTGACTTGGAGCTGACAGTCTCTGTGAAGACACCATAATGGCTGGCAAAGTGTGTTGAAAAAAATATATCCTCATGTTAACAAACCAGCAAGAGACGGAAAAAGCAAGTGCCAGCACCATTGTGAATGTAGCCGTGACACTTCACAAAGCAATCCGATTTCTCAAATTCTAAAAGCAAGAAAGGAGACAATTTGTCCAGCCATGAAGAGTTGCTGATTTTTGTGCGACTTTGGGGCGGAGGACAAAGGTGCTGCAGATCTGGCAATAAACATTTTTTTTATTCAGTAGCAAGTCTAAAATAGAAATGTGGAGCAACACAGCCCAGAATGAGGCCATCTGGCCCATTGTAACTACGCTCCCCCCCTTGATTGTGGTGTCTGTTGGAATTAAATGTCACTCTTTCGTTCTTAACCATCCTCTGATGTTCCTTCACAATTGTCCTGGAATATCTTAGTCTAACATTACTGTGGGGGCAACTTCGTCTCTAATGCCCCTGTCCCACTTAGGAAACCTGAACGGAAACCGCTGGAGACTTTGCGCCCCATCCAAAGTGTCCGTGCGGTTCTCGGAGGTTCCCGGAGGTTTTTGTCCTCTGGCAACCACCTTCAACTAGCATCGCAACCACCTTCAACTAGCATTCGACTAAAAAATTACTGATTTTAAAAACGGAAACCACTTTTGACCACTTAGGGAGACTGACAAAAACCTCCGGGGACCTACGGGAACCGCACGGAAACCTTGGGTGAGGCGCAAAGTCTCCAGAGGTTTCCGTTCATGTTTCCTAAGTGGGACAGGGGCATTAGACTGTGACAGTTCAAGAAGGTAGCTGACCACCAACTCAAGGGCAAAGAGGGATGAGTGATAAATGTCAGTACTGCGTCTTTACCATGAATGAATTATGAAAAACCATCTTCCTCACCTTCCTGGTAAATGATCCCATTTACTTGCATAAACCCCCTGTTATGGTGCCCTATTCAACTGCCCTTGTCAACGGTGGGACCAAGCTAGTGCTCACTGACTGTGTCTGAGGTTTATCTAATTGTTGTGATACTGGAAAGACAATATGTGTTGTGTAAGAACCAAGTAGGGGACTGGAGAGGAGAGAGAGAGAGAGAACAGGAAGGGGAGTGAGGCAAGTAGATTGAGGGAACAGAAGGAGAAAGGGGGCACAGGAAGGAATTCTAGGCAGGAATGTGTGCAAATGTGAGAAGTGTTGTAGCTGCAGTATGTGCAGATATCCAACTGTCTTGGACCTCATTGCCATTCTGAACCTTCTGAACCTTCAGAATGTTGTAGTCGGCAGGGCACTAATCTTCATATCGCCAACTTGGACGATTTTACATTTTTATCAAGCCAATTAACCTACAAACCTGCACGTCTTTGGAGTGTGGGAGGAAACCGAAGATCTCGGAGAAAATCCACGCAGATCACGGGGAGAACGGACAAACGCCATACAGACAGCACCCGTAGTCGGGATTGAACCCGGGTCTCTGGCGCTGCATTTTGCTGCAAGGCAGCAACTCTACCGCTGTGCCACCGTGACTGCCATTGGAATAAGACCTCAAGACTGTTGTGGTAGTTGGTGTGCAAAGGCCACTTCACTCTAGAAGAAAGCTCGTACATGCATTTCCAGCTCGTTAGTGGAAGCAAGTCATTCTCAATGTTATGGGATTGTCACTCACTCACCAAATATTCCTAATATCCTTAATGTGGAGCAATGTCTCTGTGTTGAATGTGTTTCATGTTCTTGAATCTTAATCTTTGGTCCACACCCAATGGTCAAACACCAGCATTCTCACTAATGATGATTACGTGTTTGAACTTTTGCAGATTTACATCTAGCCTTCATAATGAACCATTATCATGTTCTGGATAATAATTGTTATTCTCTTTCCTCCCCTATCCCAGTCATTCTCTCGTCTCCCCTTCTCCATTGGGTAGAAGATACAAAAGTTAGAAATCACTTACCAGCAGATTGAAGAATAGTTTCCCCTCCCTTTGTTACCAGGTTACTGATTAGGGATCTCTTATTAGGCACCTGGACTATCTCTGACACCTTTTTCCCCTTTCTTGATTTCTCTGTCTCCATCACAGGAGACAGACTGACTTCTAGTTCCCTCTCCCCTTCAAACAGTCTGAAGAAGGGTCCCGACCCAAAATGTCACCTATTAATTTTCTCCAGAGATGCTGCCGAACCCACTGAATTATTCCAGCATTTTGTGCCTATCTTAGGCATCTTATGCTCGTGATAATTCCTGATCCTCCAATCTACCCCATTGCTGTTCTTGAACTTTTTTGTCTGTAGCTGTAACACTATATTCTGCATTCTGTTTATCTTCTTTTTTTGCACTACCTGATGCTCGCACATATGATATGATTTGCCTGGATAATATGCAAAACTTTTTTTTTCAATTGTATCTTGATACTTATACAAGAATAACCCAATAACCAATAATTGGTATATTATGGCCAACATAGATCAACAAGTCCAATAGCCTTAAATTTTCTTTAATAGATACTATCCGATTGAAATGAACTTGAGCTTGGTCCAATTGGATGGTTTTATCAGTTCAGCCCTTTTATGCCGTTGAGTAACTTAATGTCATTTTTGACTGTGCTTTGATGTTGTGAGTCAAAAAAACATTTTGTGTTTGTTGTGCTGTTTTTTTTGGCAAAATCCAGTTTCCTTTTCTGAGAAAGTTTGTATGGAGTTTTATTTTCACTATGAAATGAATGTTAAGTAGCAGTTCTGTTCATTATTCTTCACAGGTAGCACCAACTACAGTCGGAGTCCGGATGATGATGTATTTAAATACTTGGCAAAAACATATTCCTTTAACCACAAAACCATGTACAAAGGAAATTTGTGTAAGATGAAATTCATGGATGGTGTGACAAATGGAGCCAAGTGGTACAGCATAGCAGGCAAGACATTTACACAGAATGCCAATTCACAGCTCGGTCATGGAACATGCTGTTCACTTATTGCAACTTTCTGACTATTTTCCATCATGGGATTTGGAGATTTTACAGTTTGTCACATGGCATTATGAATTAGCACACCTTTTGTATAGGGCTCTGGTGAGACCACACCTGGAGTATTGTGTCCAGTTTTGGTCTCCGAATTTGAGGAAGGACATCCTTGTGATTGAGGCAGTGCAGCGTAGGTTCAGGAGATTGATCCCTGGGATGGCGGGACTGTCATATGAGGAAAGATTGAAAAGACTAGGCTTGTATTCACTGGAGTTTAGAAGGATGAGAGGCTATCTTATAGAAACATATAAAATTATAAAAGGACTGGACAAGCTATATGCAGGAAAAATGTTCCCAATGTTGGGTGAGTCCAGAACCAGGGGCCACAGTCTTAGAATAAAGGGGAAGCCATTTAAGAATGAGGTGAGAAAAAAACGTTTTCACCCAGGGAGTTGTGAATTTGTGGAATTCCCTGCCACAGAGGGCAGTTGAGGCCAAGTTACTGGATGGATTTAAGAGAGAGAGAGATAGAGCTCTAGGGGCTGGTGGAATCAAGGGATAGGGGGAGAAGGCAGGCACGGGTTATTGGTTGGGGACGATCAGCCATGATCACAATGAATGGCGGTATGGCTCGAAGGGCCGAATGGCCTCCTCCTGCACCTATTTGCTATGTTTCTATGTTTTCAATCATACCACAGATTGTTGGAGTTAGGGAACAGGGATACATGATCTGTAGAAAGCCAGTATCAATCATGAAGACCAGTAAAATAACGGGTGTTTATACAGCCATCAGGTTACTGAAGGATTTTAGGAAGCCAATCTGTTCTGGCTTATATTGAATTTCAATTTATAGAAATTGAGTTGACATTAACACCTTCCAGAATGGCCTGACTAGTCACTCAGTTCACAGAGAAATAGGATAGGCAATAAATGCTGGTGTTGTCAGTGACCTCTGCATGAATAAGACAAAGGTGCTTATGGCCATTGGAATTAGAAAAAGCAAAACCAACTTTCAAAGGTACATTAGTTATGCTTTACTTTATATTGTTTCTGCTTTCAACTTTGATTTTATTTCCCCCCCCAGCTTTGTGGCAACCAGGTGCTATTGGCCTGTGCTAACTCAGACTTGGAGATATTTACCTACCTATCGTTTCTGTAATTATGGAGAAGGTCTCTGGGTGTTTCATGTTCTGATTTCCCTGCCCTTTGACAGAATACTTGGTCAAGATCCTGAACTCACTGATGCATGGTTACAACATGAATCCCATTAATGTCATTCCACACACCCATTATTACCCCTGGAGTTCCAATATCTTGGTTATAACCTGTCTTGAAGCACCGCTAATTTGGTGCTTGGAATCTGAACAAGTTAGTGAACTGATGATTCAATGATCATGAAAATGATACATTGTTAGGGTGAGATGAAGCAAGGTATTTTGAAGTGTTTTATTATGTAGTTCCAAGGACAGTTTTTGTACTAAAATCATTTGTTGCCAGCTCATAAATTTTATACACTGACCAAGGCAACAATGAACATGGAATATAATGAGCTGGTGCTTAGAGAGTCAAAGAGTTCAAGATCATACCCTCATAACAAAATGTCTGTGCTAAAAAAAATGTTTTTTGATGCCTTAACAGTCAGTTACCTTCCAGCTGATCTTGTTTTATAATCTACCTGAATATCTGGTTCAGATATAAAAGGGACCATGTTGTAAATCAAATTGTGTGTGAAGATTTATTTGTGCTGACTTCAAGTATGTGAGTCTGACAGTTTTCAATATCTGTCACTAGGTGGAATGCAAGACTACAATTACGTGTGGGGGCAGTGTTTCGAGGTGACAGTAGAACTGTCTTGTTGCAAGTATCCACCGGCTGCACAACTACCACACTTCTGGGATCAGAACAAAGCAGCACTCATCGCCTTGCTCAAGCAAGCCCATCTGGGTACACGTTAGCCGTGACACTATCATCTCAAAGGCTTTTGAGAGCAGTTTATTGAACACTGACTTTTGTTAATGTTTTCCAATGGGAAATTCCCCAGATTTCTTGTTGTGTTCAGGGATAACAGAGAGTGAAATTGTGGCGGATGTGCCTACGATTGTTGGGATTACTCTGCCTGCCGGTGTACATGCGTGAGGATGCAAACATGCACAGCTGATAGAGCTGCTGCCTCACAGCGCCAGAGACCCGGGTTCAATCCTGACTTGGGTGGTGTCTGTATGGAGTTTGTATGTTTGCCCTGTCGCCATGTAGGTTTCCTCTGGATGCTCCAGTTTCCTCCCACATCCCAAAGATGTGCAGGTTTGTAGTAGGTTAATTGGCCTCTGTAAATTGCCCCTAGTATGTGGGAAGTGGATGCGGAAATGGGAAAACATAGTGAACGGGTGATCGATGGTTTGCGTGGACTTGGTGGGCTGAAGGGTTGTTTTCATGCTGTATTTTTAAACTTAACATCAGTTAATATAGCACATTAATGCAGTAAAGCAGTTCTTGGTGCTGCTAAGGGGCTGGGTCAGATCTAGTCTCTGTGATCTTCCACGAATGCTGATATTTAGAAAATCAATCAGCCTCATCTTGTATGAAGATGTCATGTGCAGGTAATGCTTTATAGGCAGGGAGTAAATAAGAATCCAACCCCAGGAACTGTAACTAATTAGGAGCAGGCGCTGCTGTGGATTTTACTGCACGAATATAAATTGACTGCATCTTACATGAGGAGCCATTGATCAGCCTATTGATCAGCATGCTTAATTATTGGTGTAAAATAAAACCAGACCATAACAAAAACCTCCCAGTTGAAACTGCAGGTGTAAAGCAACAAGTTTATGGTATTTGTGTAACACTCCAGCTAACATAATCTGAATAGTCTGCGCAATCTGAATAGTCTGCCAAGTAATAAACATAAGATAGACACAAAATGCTGGATAACTCAATGGGACAGGCAGCATCTCTGGAGAGAAGGAATGGGTGATGTTTCGGGTCGATCAAGTAATTAAGTAACTGATCAAGTAATAAACATAGACAGATTGGTGGGTTACATGAATTCTAACATAGTCAATACCAAATGCTTTCATTTAAAAATAAAATTTTTAATTATATTTTTTAATAGATTAAGTTAATTTGGCAGCTTCACTAGTTTACATTTGAATTAGAGACCCTTCTATCTGTTATACTAGTCTTGGTTATTAAAATAGCAAGAACTATAGATGCTGGAAATCTAAAATAGAAGCAGATACGGCTGGAAATGCCCAGCAGCTCAGGAAATAACTGCGTTGAGAAAAATCAGTCAGTGTTTCAGTTCTGTACATTTTCATCAGAAAAATTATTGGCCTGCAGTGTTCCAGAAATTTATTTTACAGAGGTTAATTTCCCAGTATGGAGGGAAAAAAACACCTGTAGGAAGTTGTAATCAGCTTGGTTGAATTTGGATAATACGATAATTTGTTATCAATATTTCTGTCACTTTCAGAACAGAATAATGTACAGTTATAGAGATCATCTGTTCCACAAACATCTTCTGTAGACGTGTGAGAGTATTGGCTGAGAATATAAGAATCAGAAATCAGAACCACTCATTTTGATGGTTGACCCGATTGACTTCAAATTGAAACAGTGATATTTAGAATGCTGCATTGTATGAAAAGTAATTTATACATCTTCACCTTTCAGGAATAAAGGGCAGAGTTCTGGATCAAGATAACAACCCTGTTTACAAAGCAACTGTAAATGTATTTGGCAGGAAGAATCTCATCCCATTTCAAACCAGTAAACTGGGAGAATATTATAGACTTCTGGTACCTGGGGAGTACACACTTATGGTAAGGGTTTATATTCAAGTTTTCATTCATTATACATGAATTGTTGGGGGGGGGGGGGAGGGGGGGGTAGGGGGGATATATTTAATTAAAAAGTTATCCCTGCCTCAGTTTTTAAAACAATGTTTTCTTTATGACTGAGTTGTTCGGCTATAAATTTTATTAAGGTGTAGGAGGACTGAGTGTTGAGGATAGATTGATATTTCTTCTTTTGGCAAAAACCTTGGATTTAAGGACAACCTGCTTTCACTATGGTGAGGAATGACAGATGTGATAGCCTTTGCATATGGGCATACATACAGTATTGACTGAGCAAGGCTTTAGTCTAGTTACAAGGTGGCCCAAGATGATTCGAGATTAGTTTGCTGTATGTGTTCATGCATACGTGTACATGGGCCCAGAGACAGGCAGCTGCACATCCTCTCACTACATATAGACTCGGTCACCAATACATATACTGATTCCCTAATCCTTCCCTCACCCACCTTCCCCTCTAACCCTCCTTCCTCCTGACTTGAGTCAACTGCACTCTAAACCACTACACAAAGCTCGTAGTGAGGAGATTTTGGAAACCGCCTATGTTTTAGCATAAACTATCTATCAGACGCAGGAGGAGGGGAGTCAGTCTCTGCCTCCTTTGTCATGTAATAAGATGTTAGAAGCATAGAAAATAGGTGCAGGAGGAGGCCATTCGGCCCTTCGAGCCAGCACCGCCATTCATTGTGATCATGGCTGATCGTCCCCAATCAATAACCCGTGCCTGCCTTCTCCCCATATCCCTTGACTCCACCAGCCCCTAGAGCTTTATCTAAATCTCTCTTCAATCCATCCAGTGATTTTTGGCCTCTACTGCCCTCTGTGACAGGGAATTCCACAAATTCACAACTCTCTGGGTGAAAACGTTTTTTCCCACCTCAGTCTTAAATGGCCTCCCCTTTATTCTAAGACTGTGGCCCCTGGTTCTGGACTCACCCAACATTAGGCACATTTTTCCTGCATCTAGCTTGTCCAGTCCTTTTATAATTTTTAATATGTTTCTATAAGATCCCCCCTCACCCTTCTAAACTCCAGTGAATACAAGCCTAGCCTTTTCAATGTTTCCTCATATGACAGTTCCACCATCCCAGGGATCAATCTCGTGAACCTACGCTGCACTGCCTCAATGTTGGCTGAGCTTTCACCACAGTGACTTTCTTACACTGACCCCATATCTCTAATTTACTATCGATCGCTGTTCTTGAATGCATTCAGCAAACTGAATCCCCACATGCTCTCCTAGGTGAAGGAATTCCTAGAGTAAAAAAACTGGCGAAACTCGGCAGGTCAGGCAGCATATGTGGAGGCACAGGGATAGTTAACATTTTAGGTTAAGGCCCTGCTTCAGAGCTGAGGTCATAGAAGGGAAATAGCCATGATAGGGATAAAGGGGTGGAGGTAAGGACGGAGTTGAGAAATGATCAGTAGAACAAGGTATGGAGGTAGATGATGACCAGATGTAGTTTGGTGGGGGAAGGGAGGAATGGAGATAGTGACTGAGGCTGGGAGGTGATTAGTGGAGACAACAAAGTACTGCAGATTGTACAGTCTGAAATAAAAGGAAGCTGATGAGTGGAACCAGAGAAGGGGGGGGAAGCGGGCAGATGTGAACAGTAGAGTAATGGAGGTGAAAGGGGCCCTAATATAGTTTGATAATCGAAGGTAACAAGAGTTTCCATTCTTGGCAAGCTTTTTAAATCCATACGTTGAGATTTGAGTAACTCTAACTCTGCTTTACCCGACTAATCCGCAGTGAATGATCGTAATTGATTTTTTTCTCGGCAGGTTGAAGCCAAAGGTTTTAAATCTATGAACAAGACAGTGGATGTGTTTGATGGAACAAGCTCATGTTCAGCTGTAGTTTCTGACTTTATACTTACAAAACTAGATGAAAGTAAACAAACCTGATCTATTGTAGAACATAGATTTAAGTTGGTACTGAGAGATTTTAAAAGTTCTAATGCTTCCACAAATGCTGAGTTGGATCTGGGTCTCTAAAATGAGAAAGAAGCAAAGAAAAAAAGAAAAAAAGAAAAAAAGGAACCAATCTGCTAAACCTGGCAAATGTCACTTAGAATAAAGTGATAATTTCTTCCTCGATTAAACAGAGAACATTTAGAAACAAAATTAAGAATTCTATAACCATGCAGGTGTATATATAAAGTTTCATGGCATTACTTCCCCTTGTTAATCTAGAACAAAGTCAATTTTTAATAAAAGTGTTCTGAATCATTTTTCGTGGTACTTGCTTTACCGCAATCACCATGTTAATTGGTCAAGTGCTTGAATTTATTTTTCATCAATATTACTGTCATTGCTCACTGTGATGTCAAGTCTGCTCATGGTCTCCAGAGATGCTGCCTGATCTGCTGAGTGACACCTGCACTTTGTGCCTTATTCGGCTCATGGCTTCACAAAGCTCCCTAATCATGACCATTGATGGATAATGTAATGTTTTAAGAAGGAACTGCAGATGCTGGAGAATCGAGGGTTACACAAAAGGCTGGAGAAACTCAGCGGGTGCAGCAGCATCTAAGGAGCGAAGGAGATAGGCGACGTTTCGGGTCGAGACCCTTCTTCAGTCTGAAGAAGGGTCTCGACCCGAAACGTCGCCTATCTCCTTCGCTCCTTAGATGCTGCTGCACCCACTGAGTTTCTCCAGCTTTTTGTGTAACGATGGATAATGTAACCTTGATTGTCAGTGGGACAGCCCTTGCATTTTTGTTGACTACTGTCAATTCCAAGGTTATGAAAGGGTTCCAGTCCTGAGAACTGTTCTCAGCCCAAATTTTTCATAAATTGTAAATGAACAAAGCAATGTGTGGCAGAGGATCACAGAAACAGCTTAGGTGGAGGGGAGAGCGAGCAGGCGTGGGGAGAGTGGTTGCCAGCCAGTCTCACTGACTCGGTGAGTGAGCGATTGCTACTGCTCGTTCATATGTACAGGTGTCCATAAATTGGGCATTTGAAACCGGGCAGGGCCTATATCTGGGAGTAGGTAACACTATCAGAACATTTTAGGACCTCCTAACACATTTCTTGGCTAGATTTCTAAAATACTTTCGTATGTGAAGCCACCTGGAAACCCCCAAAAATAAATGCATCTCCTTAAAAATGAAACTGAATATGGCAGAATGCCCCAAATCAACAAAAATAATAAAACAAATAATTACAGATGCTGGAATCTTAAGCAAAAAACAGAAAAGTGCTGGAGTAGCTCAGCAGGTCAGGCAGCATCTCGAGATCGTGGACAGGGAAAGTTTCAGATTGAGACCCTTCATTCCTTACTCTGGCTTCACATATCTTGCTTTTCTGCTCCTTCTCTCACAGCCTTTTGTCTGCTTTTCATCTCTGGCCTTTGTCTACATGTCTATTAAACCCCCTCACTTGTATCCATTCATGCCTGGTTTTGTCCTGCCCTCACATCTTTCCTGGCTTTCTCCCCCGTACTACAATCAGTCTGAACAAGGGTCCCGACCTGAAATGTCACTTATCCATGTCCTGCAGAGATGCTGTCCAATTTGCTGAGTTACTGCAGCGGTTTGTGACAATAACAACTTGTATTTAGATAGCACACAATGCCCTGGGCCACCTTGCAAGGGCATTACCAAACACATTTGACACTGAGCCTCATGAGTAGATATGTTATTAGATGGTTGCTGCGACTCAATAGTTGTAGCATTTTGAGGACCGTGATTCTATGACTCTATGATCACTTTAAAGGAGAGCGAATGTGAGAGGATTCCAGAGCACAGGGATTTGTCCTGCTGTAGACTCTGCTGCACTGGGAGTGCAATGAAGATTGCAGGATGTTATTAAGATATGGTGTTGTGAAGAAGTCTCAGAAGAGTTATAGGACTGGATACATTTACAGAGATGTAGAGGTATAGGTGAAAGTTATGGAGGCATCTGAAAACAAGGATCAGAATTTAAAAAACGAGGCAGTGCTTGACCAAGAGTTGGGGCTGGAGCTCAATAGACGCTGGTGGGTGAACTGATCATGGTGCGAGTTAGGGCAGGGACAATATATTTTTAGATTACTAGAAGGTAGGGGGAGACATGCTGGCATGGAGAGCGACAGGATTTTCAGTTCCAGAGGCACCAACAGCATGGGTGAGTTGAAGTTTGGATGGTGTTGGGAACATTACAACTGGCTATATTAATAGTGCAACGCATTTATGCCAAAATGCATATAATGGTTAAATATGACAACCTGGACGCATGCTGTCTGGTTTTGAACGGTCGCCAGGAGAGGGATAACTTGACGAGGCAGTGGAGTTTGTGAGGAGAATTGAATAATTTGGTTATAGTTTCCTAATGCCCCTGTCCCACTTAGGAAAACTGAACGGAAACCTCTGGAGACCTTGCGCCCCACCCAAGGTTCCCGGAGGCTCCCAGAGGTTTTTGTCCTCCAGCAACCACCTTCAAACTAGCATCCCAACCGGCTTCGACTAAAAAATTACCGATTTTTAAAACGGAAACCACCTTCGACCATTAGGGAGATTGACAAAAACCTCCGGGAACCGCACGGAAACCTTGGGTGGGGCGCTAAGTCTCCAGAGGTTTCCGTTCAGGTTTCCTAAGTGGGACAGGGGCATAACATTCATTTGGAGGAAATGTCTGCTCATCCTGTATCAGGAAAACAGTTTGATGAGATGATGGAGGGGTGCTGTAGCACTGGTAGCACTGAGATGTAGCTGGGTATTGTGACCGCACATGTGGAAACTTCCATGGATTGGGATATGACAATGAGGGAATATGTTTCCATGAACATTCCTAAAGCAGGACTGACTTTGAGCTCCACCGCAGGGCGTGGACTTACCATCAGAGCCGATCCCTTGCCTGGGGATCACTCCTTGTCTGCGGATTTCACCATCGAGGAGCTCGCAGTCTCTGGTAGAGATCGTATTTGACGGCAGCTCCAACAACGCAGAAGGTTCATCATGCCCCGACCAACGGTCAGATTGCCCGGCGCGGGGGAGCTGAGATTCCCCCCGATGCAGGAGCTTGATCGCCCCGACGGAGAAGGCCCGACCGCCGGCTACGGGAGTCAAGATCGCCCCTTCAATGGAAGGCTCGAGGCCCCCCGACCGCTGGAGAACGAAGATGGGAAGAGATTGAACTTTTTTCACCTTCCTTTACAGTTAGAGGATGTAATGGGGACACCAGTGCCTTCCACAGAAAGGGACTTATCCACAGAAATCCAGATCAAGGAAAATCGTTGCGTTTAATCATCATCATAATCATACTAGTAATCTATTAGCCAAGTATGTTTTGCAACATACAAGGAATTTGATTTGCCATACAGTCATACCAATAAAGAGCAACAAGACACCCAAATAAACTTTTAACATGAACATCCACCATAGCGACTCCCCCACATTCCTCACCGTGATGGAAGACAAAAAAAGTTCAATCTTCTTCCCTTCTTTGTTCTGCCGCGTTCGGGGCACTCAAACCTTCCGTTGTTGGGGCGATCTTGGCTCCCGCAGCCCCCACTCTAGGCTCAGAACAGTCCACTCTGTCCTACATTACATCTGAATTATTCCTTTTAGCTCTTTGTCTACTGACCTTGAGACTAGTGCAAATGAAGTGCATGGTGAGTGTGTATTTGAATTAATCTGGAATGTTAACAAACTGCGCAAAATCTTAGAGAAAATAGCATTTAATGCCACACAGAGAACGTTAGAGCATCATTTCAAATTGTCAGAATATTTTTTTGTTGTGCATATTCCAGGGATAGTTGGGAATTTCCCGCCCTGTGCAAAGGATATAGAGCATGAGGATAGTGTGGTAATAGGGTGGGGTGCTTTTAGATGCATATTTTGGAGAGCAAATTTTAATGCTGTATGATATTAGCAAGACATATTTATATTAAAGTAATAAAAAAGGAACTATAAATGGTGGTTTGTACCAAAGATAGACACAAAGTGCTGAAGTAACTCAGCAGATTAGGAAAATCTCTGGAGAAAATAGTTAGGTACCGTTTTTGGTCGGGACCATTTGTAGAAAAGTGCACACCCACTGCTTAATACAGGGAAGGAGGCGTCTAAAGTTTAAAAACAAAATAATAGCCAGTTTAGACTAATAGTGGATAATAAATAAATTAGGGCAAAGTGTTAGTTTCATGTTTGTTGCGAATCACACGTTGCAATCCCACATTTTGAGTTACGGTTAATTTGTTTGTATCATATATTAAAGTAAAATTAATATACAGAATGAGACAGCTGACTTTCATTTGTTTATTCAGGATGCTAAACAAACAAGAGATTGTAAGAATACTAAGATTGCTTCAACACATTCCTTGAGATTACAGGAAGAGCTGATGATATTCAGTTTTCTGGGGATGGAATTTGGACACATCGATCACTTAGCAAATGCAGCTTTTTGCATTTCACATCTGTAATAGAGTGAAGGAGCTTTAGGTTAAGATGTTGTACAGATTCTATCACATAGCCGACACTAACTATAAGATGAACACAATAATTATCTTTTAGGATATATCTAGGAAATTAAATAAAGGCGTAAAACCAAAGTGAGGTTTATTGTGCTGACTCAGCGTTACATTATTTTTCTAAACGAGGCCATGATTTTATTGAAAGACCTTTTCCTCTTTGACACAGCTGAGATTACTTTAGATTCCATTTGTCTTGGAGTGTAAGCTGTGCACATGAATATCATTCGGATGGAAGCTTTTTTGTTTCAGTCACCATGTTGAAAACATGCTTTAATTGGCCCAGCATTAATAAGTGTTCAAACCAAAGTGCTGAAAACTTGTCAGATAAGAAGTAATAAATAAATCAACATTCATTTTATCCTGGGTTTAATTTGCTTTAGTGCATTTAATTTAAGAGATTTACTCTGATTAACCTGAAAGGCATGACATATATTCCTGCAGCAAAAATAGATCTCAGTACCAAAGAGTACAAAATGCAAAGGGTGAATTTTATAATTTAAATACTGACTTCCCCCAAATGGATTAAGATGCTCTTTATATATTACGAGCCACCTGAAAACTGTGAATCTTGAGCATCAATAGTTGGCGTTCCCTTGTAACATGATATTGGTTTCAAATTTAACCTGTAAGATAGGCTATTTTTCAACCTCTATGGTACTCTGTAAACCTAGCTCATTGCATTAGACAAAGGTCAAATCCTGTAGGATTTGTGGATTATTTCAACCATTTACTCAACTTTTGGAAATCTCAAACTGGCTCAAAAAACCAAGTTTTCTTAAATTTCAAATGCAAACCACATGCAGTCTGATGGAGATAAATTTATACCTAATCTGTTGGTCCAAAAATGAACAAATTAGAAAGGCTCCTACTACTGTTGCATTGACTTTTAATATGTCTTATATCACAAACCACTGCTAGATATTTGAAGAGTAATACTTAAATATCAGAGGAACGATGTGCCTGAAAGGTCAGGTACTTCTTGAAAGGCCTTGATGTAAACGACTGAGCATTAGTTTGAGAGGAATTTTGCTGACTCTAACCACCTCCTACATGAAGTAAGTGACGGCATTTCTGGCAACTTTTCTTGCTGTTAGACGATTTCCCAGTCAGCAACATGATAAAGTGTAAGCCCACCTCGTTCACCATTCTGCAGGGACTCATTAGATTCATACATCTTTGGAACTGTGAAATTAATTATTAACTGGGCCGCTAATGGCTAGGAGCTTATGCCCTACACTGGCAGTAATCCATGTTCAATCCTGAACTGCACTGCTGTGTGGAGTTTGCAGGTTCCCCATGTGAACATGAGGTTTTCATCTGCGTGCTCCATTTTCTTCCCACATCCGAAAGATGTGGGTTGTTGCGTGAATTGTCCGTTAAATTTCCCCTATTGTTGAGGTTAAGTGGTAGATTCAGGGGGAAAGAATGATGGAAGTGTGAGGAGACTAAGACAGTGAAAACTAGTGGAGGATTGGGATTACTGTATGCTGGCATTGATCAAAGGGCCAAACTCTGTCATTCTATAGAAATATGGAAACAATTCTGGTGTTACCACTGGAGTTCACAAGGTTTTAGGGAACTGTGAATATTTGCAGATAGGGAACAAATTCAGTCCACAAATATTGACACACAAAGCCCATATTTCATTGTTGTTCTTTAGTCTCCTATGTTTGGATACAAGGAGATAAGATAGCTTCACTGCTGGTTGTCCATACTTGATACTCAAAATAACGAGTCCACAACGGAATCCTCAAGAGCACTGGCACCAGACAACTGAACCAATCAAGCAGAACATAGTTGGTTAATTAATTGAGTCAGCTGCCAAAACTCTGAGTGGTGAAAGAAACTATGGGAAATCTAAGCAACAATATGTTTTTTTCTGACACAAATAGTGAAACCTTGAGCCAAGGGTGGGGAGGAAGAAGATGGAGCGGGGAGCGAAGGAGAGTTAGTTGGAGAGCAAAGAGCTTTCAATAAAAGTAGCCAGAAGGCCAATAATCCCTGCAGTTTGAAGCCAACAGCACTGAGACCAACAATTGTTTTGATATCAAATGAGGAAAACCCTGCATAATGGCAAGAGATCAGCCTTATAGGGGAAGAGCACAATGGCAAGAAGAGGCTCCCAACATATTGGGTGATCTCATTACCAATAGAAGTGAGCCTTCCACTTTCTCTTGTACACACTTAGCTCAAGTATACTCACTGCTCATAAACTACATTATAAAGATTGACCCAGATATGCCCTCTTTTGTGAATTGCTCTTTCAGCCTCTCTGTCCACCCCAGAACTTGAATATGGCAAGCATTGCAGAAAAACATGTGCTATTCCATTCATAATTGTGCAGACCCATGTATGGATAGAAACATGTAGGGACTGACTGAAAATGTATAGATTACACAGAAAGAGCCCCATTGATTGCTTTCACCTATAGAAAACATGTGCTTCTAAAAGAGTGCACACATTTGAAAATTATGTTTATCATCTGAGATGCAAATGATCAGTGGAACACAAGATAAACAATTTGGACCGGGAATAGTAAATTAGTTCATGATCGTATGTGCAGTTTTTTTGAATAAAGGACTGCACATTTTTCAAGGGATTTTCTTAAATACGTAAGCGAGGTCCTCCACCATTAAGGCCAAGTTGAGACGTGAGGTGCAACACTGGGCTCTGGAGTCTGAAGTCTGAATTTCTGGTCCTCCAGAACCTGGATATTACTAATCTTATCTCCTCATACCTCCACTCCATCTTGCCACTTCATTGGCACCCATATGGACCATATTACTCATATTTTACTCATATTACACTTCATATTGCACTCATATTATACCAGTCTTTGTGTTGGCTAAGTGGAGCCAACTCTGACACCACATCCCAGCTCTTTCCCCACTACACTGTTGACTGCATTGGTGCTACCTCCGTGCCACGACCTTCCACCTTGTCCTCATATTCACATGAATCATTTCTGACACCTTTCCCCCATTTCTTGATCTCTCTGTTTTCAGGAGACGAAGAATCCACTGATGTTCACAACAACTCCTACCTTGTAGCTACACAGATTACATTTTCTCCCACCCTGTCCCTTGTAAGGAAGCCATCTCTTTCTCACACTTTTCCGCCTCTGCCATATCTGTTCTTGAAATGAGACATTCCAATCCAGAACATCTGAAATGTTCTCCTTTTTTCAGGAATAGCCACTTCCTCCCCCACTGTGGTTGATCAAGCGCTCACCCATATATATTATATATTCCACATATCTGATCTCAACCCACTCCCCGCCAGACAGACCAGGGGTAGATTATCTTGAGTGCTTACTTTTTATCCCGCCAGTCTCCACTTTCAGAACTCATTCTTGAACATTTCCACCAGCTTCAACATGATCCCACCATCAGTCACATCTTTGGTACACAAAATGCTGGAGAAACTCAGCGGGTGCAGCAGCATCTTTGGAGCGAAGGAAATAGGCAACGTTTCGGGCCAAAACGTTCTTCAGGGTTTTGGTCCGAAACGTTGCCTATCTCCTTCGCTCCATAGATGCTGCTGCACCCACTGAGTTTCTCCAGCATTTTGTGTACCCTTGATTTTCCAGCATCTGCAGTTCCTTCTTTAACAATCAGTCACATCTTCTCCTCCCCACCCCTTACTGATTTCTACAGGGACCACTCTCTCCCCAGTTTGCTCATCCCACCCTAACCATTCATCCCCCTTCTATAGCATTTGGAGAGACAGTGTGGAAACAGGCCCTTCAGACCACCGAGTGTGAGCCGACCAGCGATAACATTAGCACTATCATGCAGATTAGGGACAATTTCCAATTTTTATCAAAGCCAATTGACCTACAAACCTGTACATCTTTGGAGTGTGGAATGAAACCGGAGCACCCTTAGAAAACCCACGTGGTCATGGGGAGGAAGTACAAACTTCGTACAAAGCAGTATCTGTAGCTAGATCGAACCCAGATCTCTTGCGCGTAAGGCAGCAACTCTACCGCTGTGCCACCGTGCCGTCCCCTCCACTGACACTTTTTCCTACAACCTTCACCTCCTCCTTCACTGCCAATCAGGAACCTGACAAGCCATCTCAGGTGAGATTCACCTGCATCCCCTCCGACCTTGTTTATTGCATTCAATGCGCTCAATGTGGCCTCCTTTACATCAATGAGACCAAGAGCAGACTAACTGACCGCTTTGCTAAATACCTATACTCTCTCCATTGTGGCTATCTGAATCTCCTGGTTGCTAACCAATTTAATTCCCATTCCCATTGCTACCTGTCTGCCTTCAGCTTCCTCCCCTACCAGAGTGCGGCCGAAAGCAAACCAGAGGTGCTTCATATTCCATCTGAGTAATCTACAACCCATCGACAGTGAACAGTCCTACCTTTTCCCTTGTTGCTCTCATGTTTTTGAGGTACTTATAAAAAGCCATAGGATTTTCTTTAATGACTCACCAATGATATTCCATTGCCCCTTTTGGCCCTTTCCTGCTTTCTGTCCACCACAGATTTAAGATTTATCTATGCCCTTTTAAACTATCTACTCTGTCATTGTCCTATATAATTTTGTACATCTCTCTCAGGCCCCCACTCAGCACCCAGCAAAACAAACCTGTCTCTCCCATGGCTGAAACGTTCCATCCCAGGCAATCACATCCCTCCTATAGTGTGGCAACCAGAAGTGCGCACAATACTCCAGTTATTTTTGTCAAGATTCCCTGCTTTTATTTCAGTTTTCGAACAAAATGCTCAGCATTTTCCATTTACGTTCTCTTCCTGCTTAATGAAATGCAACACTGATGTTTGCAGCCATGTGCTGATTGGAAATTCTTTCCACTGTGGTAACGGGACTAGTGATTTGTAAATTATGGAATGTTTTACTGCAAATTTTTTCTGGTCCCAGATATAATCAATATGACTTTGTCAAAGTTATCACACTTACCATGTGCACATGCCCGACTCTATATTAGTTTCAGGATTACCACTCTCCCAATCTCCTTTTTGTTGCACCGTTTGCTCATCTTCACACTGCTCCTCAGGAAAACAGTGTGAAGGGATGGTTGTAGCTGCTAGCTGACCGAATGGTCAACATACAGTTGGTAGGGAGATTGGTCTGATGTGGTGAAAGGATTTTATGGGCTACAACAACCGACATGATGAGGACAAATTGTGGTGTTCATTCACATCCACTGGTCAAGTATACCTGTCTGGATATTCAAACCCAAAGTTTGGATCTTGAAGCCCAGTCTCCACTCTCTGAGAGGACTGGACCTTTTGCAATGGGCTTTCCTCAAGTTCATAAAAAGGGGGGGGGGAATACTCTGAATTCCACCAAAGCCAAAGACTCACAGTGTTATTTACATTATATAATAAAGCCTGTACAGTACAAATAAGATTAAGAATAAAATTCCCCTTCAGTAATGCATCAAATTTTATATGCACTTATATATAAAAATTAATATGATCTATGACTTTCCACGTGGAAATTAAAATAAAATGCTCATGCTGGAAATTGAAGATAAAATCAGGAAATACTGGAAACTCCCAGCTATAAGCTATCAGGCAGCATCTGTGGAGAGAGAAGCAGAGGCAACGTTTCAGCTCAAAGACCTTTGAACAGAACTGGTAGAAACTGAGTTATGATAAGGGTCATTGGCCTGAACCGTTAATTTTATTTCTCTCTCCGCAGATGCTGCCTTCCTGCGAAATGCTTCCATCATCTTCTGTTTATATTTCAAGTCCCACTGAGACTTGGAACCTATAGCTTTGTTCCATTTCATTTGGAAAATGAATAACTATTCAGTAACAAGTAATACACTCCGTCTGAAACATCATTTAAACCCTAAATATACCTCTTACTCCAAAAGGTTTTGTTATGGAAAGCAAAGTTTACTATAGTTATGTAACGCATTGAGAATGTTAGAACAAAACCAAATGATGCTTTCATGATCATTTATTTTGGTTGCGTAATTTAGCCTCAATTTACTAACTAATTAAACATAATGTAACACGCATTGACAAAATATAAGCACATGTATATTAAAGATCTCATTATATTTTCAAACAAAAACTTTGTGCACAGTGACAGTGATAACTTTGTAATCAAGCAGTGTTGCGCAAATTATTTTGGTGGTTGAACTCAATTCCTGCTGTTTGCTAAGGTACAAAGATAATAACTCCATGATAGTTTGCAACTTTCCCAATATTTTCTACCACTCCATTTTAGGTAAAATAAATAAATAAAAACTATTTGAAGGAAGTGAGATGTGTGTTTGATGGATGAAAGGCTAGCAGTAACATTTTTAACTGAAAAGTCGGCATCATTAACATGTCTCTAAATAATGGTGATTTTAGTTTAGTTTAGTCTAGCGATACAGGGCAGAAACAAGCTCTTCGGCCCATCGAGTCCACGCACACACTAACACTATCCTATACACAATAGGGCCAATTTACAATGTTTACCAAGTCAATTAACCCACAGACCTGTATTGTCTTTGGAGTGTGGGAGGAAGCCGGAGTTCCTGGAGAAAACCAATGCAGATCACAGGGAAAAAGTCAAACTCCATACAAACAGCGCCGGTGGTCAGGATCAAACCTGGGTCTCTGGCACCGTAAGGCAGCAACTCTACCGTTTCTTCCTATAGTTCCTGAAATTGGGAGATTCTGCTGGAGACTGACCAATTGCACAGGGTCTTTTCACCTCCCACTCCAATGACTGTGCGTGGGCTTACAGTCTAACATCGTAAGTCAGTCATTCATAAGAGTCGGCACAGCAGAACATAGAATCCACCTTGCCATATGCTCAAAGACGCAGAGTTTTCAACACAGGTCATTGGATGCAATCTGAAGCAGGGACATTGGGTGGTTTTACATAGATTAGTGCGGCCCAGCAATGCAATAACCAACACTACCCAACGTTAGTATTTCCGTTAATAAATTGACACAGTTCAAGGATTGAAGAACTCCTTGCATCGATGCATGTCTAATATAAAAGGAAGAGAACTAGATAGCTAACCTCAGTGGCTCTGAGATGGAAGGTATGGGTTCAAGTTATATCTTAGAATAGTGGTTTTCATACAGTGTGTCAGGCAATTCACTTTAACAAAATGGTGCGCTACTTAATCCACTAATAACAACTTATTTGGTCAGTGGTCTGATAATCATTTCAAGGAATAAGTTGAGCAGCGGTAGAGCTGCTGTCTCGCAGTGCCAGAGACCCGGTTTTCGATCCTGACCACGGGTGCTGTGTGTGAACTTTGCACTTTCTCTCTGTGACAGCGTGAGTTCTCCCCAGGTGCTCTAGTTCCCTCCCACACTCCAAAGACATGCAGGTTTGTAGGTTAATTGGCTTCTGTAAATTATCCCCACTGTGTAAGGTAGAACTAGTGTACCGGTGATCGCTGGTCGGCGCAGACTCGGTGGGCGGAAGTGCCTGGTTCACTAAAGTCTCTAAAGTCTAAAGAATGGAGACAGCAACTCACTTTTTAACATTCCGTGATCTGCCCAAGGGTCACAGTCCCCACTTTGTATACTGAAGACACAATGGGCAGAAAGGCAAAGCTAGCACTCTGTGGAGCACTGAGAGAGAGCTGTCTCATTGGAGAGATTAAACCTGGATTCCATCTTCTCTTTAAGGAGAATGCAGTGGATCCTGATAGCCAGTGACGATGAACAAGAACATTGTCTGTGATGTCCTGGGTGATATTTATCACAAAAAAATGAGATAATCTGCCATTGCAATGTATGCACTGATGTTTGTCACTCTTCGCATGACAACAGTTACCACACCACAAACGTACATCAGCTCTGCAATGCTTCAGAATGCCCTGTGATCATGAAAACCCCTCAATAAATGCAGCATTAAAAAAAAAATACTTTTGAAGCACACTATCATTTGAAAACACCCTAAAAATGTGTTTTGCTGAAGTCCGTAACAAGCGATTCTCTGCTGGAAACATGATTGGAAGGGCTTGGGCAGTTTAATCATTGCATTAAGCTATCAGGAATGCAGGCAAGCGTTAACAGTGGTGATGAGTGGGATGTTTGCATATTGCAAGACTCAAAGACCATTGGTTTTACCAGATGGTATCCATGGTGCTTTGGACATTAATAACCTATTTTTCTTTTTGATGGATGCTTTCAATTTCATGGCTGCGATTTCACAATTTTCATACGGCAATTGACCAGTTTGTGCGCTGCTCTCTTTGTGGCCTTTTGGTTGGTCTCTCTTGTGGCACTCAGCATACCTGTTATTTTTTGCAGCTTCATACTGGGCTAACTCGATGATGCCAATACCATCTTTTAAGTAATCTAGAGCAAATGGAAGGATGCTGATCACACCCCCGTAATGGTGCTTCGCTTCTTCACAGCTCAGATGGTTCACCTCATCATGTGGATATCTGCATCACAAGAACACAACAATGAAACAAGCGCTGTACACAATATCTTAGAAAATGTGAATCAAATGCATTGGACTTTAGACATGTATTCCCCAAAAACTTCTAAACTGCTTTTACCGCTGGAAATTAGGGTGAGATTAAGTCTGATGAGACATTTATTTTTTCCTAGCTTTGTGGAAATTGGCTGTGGAAATTAGCTTGCTGCAAAATTGCTCCTAACATCCATAGATTTGAAACCCTATGTGACGAATGAAAGATGGTGTCTTTAGGCACTCTAGTAATCTCATGGCTCCTGTGTTAATCTATATGTTTTGCTTGTCCACAAGAAAAGTGAGCACAAGAAAAGTGATGATTAGGGAGATTGAAATGGACTCAGTATTTTTTTTTTCTCTTGCCAAACCAGTGCTGCAATAACACTTCTCTCTTTCTCACTCTATCCCATGGCACAAAATCCCTCACATTCAGATGTCCAGCTTGTTCCTCACAATGGCCCCCTGAGATACTGAATGGGGAAATGATGTATCTCCGGCAATGGGTACTTGTGGGTTGGGGAGGGTCAATGTTGTGTGTTCCATGGTACACAAAAACGCTGGAGAAACTCAGCGGGTGAAGCAGCATCTATGGAGCGAAGGAGTCTTCGGCCCGAAACGTTGCCTATTTCCTTCGCTCCATAGATGCTGCTTCACCCGCTGAGTTTCTCCAGCATTTTTGTGTACCTTCGATTTTCCAGCATCTGCAGTTCCTTCTCAAAAACATTATATGTTCCGTGGACTGGATTTCCTGGTCATCATCACCCTCTCATCAAGAAGCTGAAGGCAATTCTCTCCCTTTATGTGCTAATTAATTAAAAAAATTGCCAACACATCTCATCAAAAAGACATGCAATTGTCTTTAAATGATCTGCTGGTCTGAAAACATAAATAGCAGCCAAATACCAATTGCGGCAGGTAGTGTGCATGGTCATCTAGGGTGACAATATATAAACTAAACTAACAAATAAGCACTGAAGCAATTGGAAGAATAATAATGAAGCTGGGAAAAGGTAGCCAAGGCTACTGAAGTCCTCAGCCTAAATTGCAAGGCAATTATCTTTATCCATGGACATACTGGCATTTCAGTAACATGCCAGAAAATAATGAAGGAAAATACTCTTCGTTCCTGTGAGCTAGTGTTTTCGTTTGGTAGCTGCGCACTTCTTTGAGACATTCTTTGACTGTTACTATCTATAATATACATATGGCGTTTGGATTTTATGTGGGCGCTTTATTCTGTCTTGAGTTAGATTTCCTGCCCGCATTGATTGTCAATGCAGACAGCAACTGTCAGTATGCCTCATGCCCTTAATGTGCAGTGATGCTCACACAAGAGGATTAATGATGGCGATGCTGTTGCTGAAACTTCCCTGCAAGAGGCAATCTACATTTAATAACGGGATTAAAATGCCCACTGATTCGATAAGAAAATGCTCCAAGAGGTTTGAAAACAAAAGTGTGTGGCATGGCTTGTAAAAATTATATATATTTTTGAAAGAATGGGAAGGGAAAATAGATTGTGGTAACAAAACCATCAAGTTTTTTCATATAACAAAGTCGCAACTGACATGTTGGAGATTTGAAATTGAATTGCTTTGTCTTGCTAATCAGCTCTCCAATACTCAAATATCCATCCGCATGTTGCATGTGGCTTGGAGAAGCACCAGTAACAGACAAAGTGCAGGAAGCTTGAAGACAGATAGTGCAAATCATTCAAGATTACTATAGACTGCTTCATTTCAAAAGTATGAACTCACATTGCACATCTGCCTCCCAGTATTGTTGAAGGGCGGCTTTAGTTTTTGCATGCCAGAATAAAATGCCATCTCACATTGGGAATTTGACCGATTTTACGGGTATGTCCTTAATGTGACCAGATGGTCTGCATGTTAATGGAAAATAGTACGCACATAAATTGTTAGATAAAGTAAAAATGAGAAGTGACTGCAGGTTTAAACTGATTAAATGGTGAGGGATGGGAGGAGCTTGGCATTGGTTTAACTGTTGAACATTTCTTTGCTGTTTGCTGCAAGTAATTCTACATTGTTTGGTGAGTGCATTGTGCATTTATGCTTTCAATTACGTCATAACTTTCATCTTGTTTGATGAATCTAGTTCACAGATTAGTTCAATAAGTATTAAAGTTAATTATCTTCAGGGTATTTAAGAGCTTGAGCCCCATTATGAGTGGAGATATCAACATCCCTCCGCCTCCGTATTATTGACTGTAGTATAAAGCAGTGGTGATTTTGTGATTGCCATAAGTTAGCTGCCTCTCTGGAGTTGGTTTGTCAGGGGCCAAATTTATCGGTTGGCAGGAGGCTGCCCATTGGCTGCATTGAAAGCTGTTTGGATGGGCGGTCGAGAGCCCTGATGAAGGCAAGGAGGGTTGTGGTTGAGGATATGATGGTCCTAATGTGTAGGGAGGGACAGACATAAACCTTCATCATCAGGTCAAGGGGAACACTCAGCCTCTGGGGTTCAAAAGAATATAAGAAAACTTCTTTAACATTGGGCTGATTGGGCTGCTTCTTCAAATTGGGAAATTTGACAGTTTGTTTCACATATTTGATTCTCTGCCCTGGGTTTTCTTTCCAACAGTAAAACCACAGGGACATCCCTTACTCAGGCCAGAGCAGAATGTGTAGTTGGAAATGAAAGTCGCCAAAGCTGTTTTGTGTATTTAATGAATGTTTTGAATATGTTCTGATTTTACAAAGTTCCCAATTAAGGAGCAGATTCCTAATCTTACCCGTGACAACAAAATACCATGGAATACCTCAAGCACTACCATGGACTTGTTTATTTTTCAAGTGTGTTTTGCATTAATGTCTAGTTTTGTTGGCACACTCTTTTTTTCTTTTTACTGCCTTTGCAAAATTCATGTGTAATTTATGTATAATTTATTTTCTGTGTATTGGCTGTGTCTATGTGCAAGATATTCATTGTGGCTGTAACCTCAATGTACTTGCAAATTTGACAACAAACTTGACTTGACTTGAATTGATCACTCTTTGTGAGACAAATATTGGTCAAATACTGAGACCACGTAGAAGATAATTCAAATTTGAGAGAAGGGACATTAGTTGAATATAGAATGTACAATATATAAAGCAAAGTTGTTCCCTGCTCTCTGTTTTTCCATGGAGGTAGAACTCTAATGAGGCAGTAATGAAAGCAAACAGAAAAATGGATGAAAAAGCATGGATGTTTGGTGGTCGTGACAGTGAAGCTAGAGAGAGGAAGGAATTCTAACGGGCATTCCTCTGCGATGATTAATGTCTGATGAGTCTCGGCTAACTTGCAGCACATCTTGGCTTTTACTCTTATCTCCTTCCTCAACTTCACCATCCATTTATCCTTCCTAAGGCAATTCTAAATATCTCCTCAGGATGGCGCAGTTGTGGAGATTTTCCTTTGTACCTGGAATACCGGATGGCAAGAGGTTGCTGGCAGAATGAAACCCCAGCAAGGAATGGGGTCTCTGGCTCAGTTTTGGGGTAGAAGTGGAGGACGTACTCAACAACCCCATCACCCAATCTCTTGAGTTCAAGGTATGAGCAAAATATGTAATGGGATATCACCATTCCTTGGAGGTTTCTCACCAAGTCGCACATTATCCTGGCTTGGAATATGTACTAGTCTTTCATTATCACTGGTCTATCTACCCAGCAGCACAGTGAGGATACCTTAAGTAGAGAGACTGCAAATGATTCAAGGCAGTGGCTCGCTACAATATCCTTAAGAGTAATTAAGGATGAGCTATAAATTTCCATCTCGCTAGTGATTCCTAATTAATTAAAAGTAAATTTTAAACACTGGGAGGTCTAACAGAATGACATGCACCAACTTAAGGTGAAGAGATTGGACCTGAATTTGCTTAGTAGCTTTACATTGAAAGCAGATTTGTGACCTTTGTGAAATTTGCCCATGCGCAGCTGTTAAGTCTGCTGATAGCCACAGTGTGAGATTCATGATTGACAAATTTGAAACATCTATTGGTAAAAGCATAGTCTGATTCATAATGCAGGTTTCAGAATCAAGTGAAAGAGGTTTTAAACAGTGGCTGATAATAGTTAGAGAGGGACTTAATTGAATGAGAAACCAATTTCTAAAACAACATAAAGTGACAAGATATTCATTGCTATGCAAGTGGTAGAAATCAGTAGACTAGAAATGCAAGGAATTATAAAATTATACAGAATTCCCAAAATAGGATCACTCCATTAAAAATCTAAATTGCCAAAGGTTATCTTCTCAACTATCTGTCAAATTAAATAAGCTAACTGGGACAAAGTTAGCCAGTTATGTGTAGGAAGGATCTGCACATGCCGGTTTAAGCCGAAGATAGACACGAAAAGCTGGAGTAATTCAGCGGGTCAGGCAGCACCTCTGGAAAAAAGGAATAGGTGACGTTTTGGGTCGAGACCCTTCTTCAGACATCCATTTATGTCTGTTCAACTAAACACTTAAAGATTAACTAATGATCTGCTCAGTTGCCCACACCAGTCTAGCACAGAAATGGATTTGCCAAACTTATTTTCTGGGCAGGGTGTTGTGTTTTGCAATCTGTCTTTAAACCTTGTATCATCAGCATTTGCACAACATTGGGCATGTGACTTACTGCACATGTGCGTGAGACCAACAGGGAATGGGTTTGCTGGTGGGGAATAAAGGGATTCAGCAATGCTTTGCCAGGCACAGCCCCTTGCAACTGGTACTTTCAGAGAAAAACCAGGCCACACAATCAGGTTGAACTTATTTTCCAGATGCCCAAATGTACTGAGCTCTCCCAGTTCCTTAGCCTCTTAGCCCCTGTATTTGAAGCTGGAGGTCAATGAGAAAGCACCAGTACACCTACACAAAAAGAGTCACACTTTGTCCAGTTTTCTGTAGCCAAGGAAACGGAGCAGCGTAGATGGTAAAATCCGTTCTCTATCAACTCTGTTGCATCAAAGGCCCAAAATCTGGGACACAATGATACTCCAAAAAATTCCAGCAGCCTTTGAAGAGATTTATTTCAGTGGGTATAAGGATCCTTTTTATTTTCTCGGCTGTGTAGCCATGTTTCTTTGGATTCCTTATGTGGCTGGCCTTCTCAAGGTGCTGATGAATAGTTTTGATGACTGTGGCGGTGATCAAGAATACATAAAAATATAATACTGCATTATCATGCCTAATATATCACCTTGTAACGTGACAACTTGTATACAAACCCTGAGGAGGAATAAACCCTTAGAGGACTGTAAGAAGCAATTGGAGTGACTGTTAAACATCTGTTCGCTACTAATTAGATCCATTTATTCCCCAGTTTCTACCTATCAAAACAACTGTGTTCGCAGACAATTTTGCTTTATAAATGTTATGCCATGCCTAGAAATACATATTTTTGCATATTTGATCACATAATATAATTCTTAATATTCTTAAGGGGTTGGACAGGCTAGATGCAGGAAGATTGTTCCCGATGTTGGGGAAATCCAGAACAAGGGGACACAGTTTAAGGATAAGGGGGAAGTCTTTTAGGACCGAGATGAGAAAAACATTTTTCAAACAAAGAGTGGTGAGTCTCTGGAATTCTCTGCCACAGAAGGTAGTTGAGGCCAGTTCATTGGCTATATTTAAGAGGGGTTAGATGTGGCCCTTGTGGCTAAAGGGATCAGGGGGTATGGAGAGAAGGCAGGTACAGGATACTGAGTTGAATGATCAGCCATGATCATATTGAATGGCGGTGCAGGCTCGAAGGGCCGAATGGCCTACTCCTGCACCTATTTTCTATGTTTCTATGTTTCTAACATATACTTGGAATTGAGGCCAATACTTGTTTACATCTGCCAAAAGATGACAGATAATCGGACTATGTAAAGCAGATTTATTCACTCAATAGTTTAATTTTACACATTAGGTCTTCAATTTATTGAAAAGATTTATTTGATATATGAATGATCTGTTCTGGGCCCCACCTCATTGATGCAACCACTAAAAACGCTTATGCCTCCACTTCATTAAAAGTTTGAACTTTCTGAATTGGAAGGGAACCAGAATGCTGGCAAACAGATTAGCTAGTGCCATGTGGGTGGTGCAGGTATAAACTAGATCGGCAGGGAGATGGAATCCAATGCAGGATTGAGGCAGGTGAGAGGCTGGATGTTGGTATGCAAATTGATTAAAGCAAATTCAGTGGACAGGATAGGCAAGAGCATGGTAGGGAGTGAGGATGGATTGTTGGATTGAATTGCATTTATTTTATTCTAAGAGGCCCGACAGGTAAGGCGGATGAACTCAAGGCGTGGGTGGATAGGAATGTGCAATTGGGACATTAAAACCGTTACAGAAAACTGGCTAAGAGAGGGACAGGACTTCCAGCTTAATGTTCCAGGGTTAATATTAATGGTCTCAGTCTGAAGAAGGGTCTCGACCTGAAACATCAACCATTCCTTCTCACCGGAGATGCTGCCTGTCCTGCTGAGTTGCTCCAGCATTTTGTCTCTTTCTTCGGAGTAAACTAGCAGCTGCAGTTACTTCCTACACATATGCTCCAGGGTACAGGTGGAACAGGTGAGATAGAGGCAGTGTTGCTTTATTAGTTAAGAACTTTAAAGCAGTAGTCTGAAATGACAATAGAGAATAGACAATAGTCTCTGTATGTATACAAATTAAAGTACTTGTTATGATATATAATGACTCTGTATCATAAGTACTTTGCACATGGTGTCAGAAGTGGGATACGAGCCCACACTTCCAGTTGGAGTGAAGCCAGGATCACTGCCTTATGGCCCTTTTTGATAACCCCGCCTTCAATGGCCAGTTCGTCTCGGACAGAAAAATAAGGCCGAACTGCAAGCGGAAGCAAATGCTGATTGCCAGGCCATGCGTGATTGATGACCAAGGCGAGCATCTGCAGGGTGGCATCTTCTGCCGTACGAACTACCAAGGTATCCAGATGTGAAGGATGAGTGAACTCAATTGCCATGACGTCAAACGTGTCTATTTCTGATGTGTGCTGGGCGTTCGACCTCCTGGGAGCACGGGATAATGTGCCAGCCAGATACATGTGCTTACCCTGCTTGTAAGTGAGAGAGATATCATACTTCTGGAGCTGCAGCATCATTCTTTGCAGCTGTGTCGGAGTAGCATGTATAGGCTTGTTTAAAATGGTGACCAAAGGTTGATGGTCTGTCTCTTGACCGACAGCCTTGCCAAAAATGTAATCGGTGAATTTGACACATGCAAAGACCACTGCCAGCAATCCCTTCTCGATCTGAGCATACCTCATCTCCATGTCCGTCATCGTCCTGGAGGCATAAGCAACAGGCCCGCTCATCCTGCAAACATGCTGCACCGAGGCCGTACCGGGATGCATCACAGGTTAAAGTAACAGGTTTATTGACATCGTAATAAGCCAGGGTAGGTGGGCATGACATCTGACGCTTTAGAGTGTCAAAAGCATGTTGCTGCTGTTTGTGCCATGTGCAGGCAGTGTCATTGTGAGTAAGTTGCCTCAAGAGAGTCGAGATCTCGGCAAAGTTGGGAACAAATTTTCCGAGGTAATTAACCATGCCCAGAAATCTCTGCAGGCCTGCAACATCAGTGGGCATGGACATTTTGTTAACAGCCATTGTCTTTGAAGGATCCGCGTTGAGATCATCCTGACCAGTTTGGCTTTGACCCAGTTTCTCATGGCAATAGGTACACGCTGAGCAGGACGAACCACAGGATGCACCTCCGGGTCTAAGGACATAGGGTAAGTTATTGGTAGCTTGCCAAGTTCTTCAATTAAAAGATTGTGGTAATCCATGAGAATACGCAGTGTAGAATCCGTAACTGGAGTTAGTTGATGCACAGCGTATTCTCATGGATTACCATGATCTTTTCACTGAAGAACTTGGCATCATTAATTTACTCTATGTCTTTAAATGAGCCGCTGCCATTGAGGCATGTCCAGTATGATGATGCAGATGACCCAAATGATGTGTTATAGACAGAGGATTGAAATGACTATCATGAATGAGGGACATGTGACAGCAGATGGTGAGCAGTTCTGCGATCAGAACTTTGGTTCTGTACCTGCAAAAGGACTGCCAATGGGGCTGGTACCGATGATGAAGACCCCTGTGAAGCCTGTCGACAAATCCCCTGTGAAACCTGTGCTGGCTGAGTTGTTGCCTGCTAAGAAACTCCTGATAGAGGCCGTGCCTGTGGCAACATCTCCTGTGGAGGGCACGGCTGAAGGCCTGTACCGTACGCGTGCAGGACGGGTCAGCAAGCCTGTGGCGAGATACGGGGATTATGTCTAGATACAGATCTTGGACTCTGATTAACTATAACCGACGTTACGTATATTACTTGCAGTATATCCTCCATTGCTTTACTTTGGGCAAAAGCTCAAGAAGGGTGATGTAGATCAAACAGTATTGCTGCTTTGATCCGTGTCTGGTTTTGCTGCTGATGACCTGATCCATAATCCATGTCAGGTTTCCCACACCACTGCCACCTCGTGCATGCAGGCAGCCATATTGTGTTTTAGTTTTTTAACTTACGATTCAGAGCCTACAGTACACTCATCTCGATGGTCTCTGTATGTGTACAAATTAAAGTACTTGTTATGATATAGAATGACTCTGTATCATAAGTACTTTGCACAAATAGGTGCAGGAGTAGGCCATTCAGCCCTTTGAGCCAGCACCACCATTCAATGTGATCATGGCTGATCATCCACAATCAGTACCCCGTTCCTGCCTTCTCCCCATATCCCCTGACTCCGCTATCTTTAAGAGCCCTATCTAGCTCTCTCTTGAAAGTATCCACAGAACCGGCCTCCACCGCCCTCTGAGGCAGAGAATTCCACAGACTCACAACTGTGAAAAAGTGTTTCCTCATCTCCATTCTAAATTTCTATGATTTCTATGATTCTATGAAATGGCTTACCCCTTATTCTTAAACTATGGTCCCTGGCCACTTTGACATTGCTGTTGGTTTGTCCAGTGAGACTATATGGGTGGTGCTGAGAAATAAAAAGGGGATGATCATCTTGTTGGATGGTACTGTTGATCCTCAAATAGTCAACGGGAATTAGAAGAACAAATATGCCAGGAGATTGCAGGCAGCTGCAAGACTAATAGGGTGGTCATAATAGGGGATTTTTACTTTCTCAAGCAGCCTGGGGCTGTCATACTGATCAGGGCTCAGATGGAGCAGAATTTGTTAAATGTATTAAGGAAAGGTTCCTCAGACACGCTTAGGAAATTGGGAAGAGCAAGTGACAGAAGCGGCAGTAGGCGAGCCTTTTGGGACCAGCGACTACAAATCTTTTAGCTTTAAAATAGTATGGATAAAGACAAGGCAGGCCCACAGGTTAACATTCTGAATTGGAGCAAGGCCAACTTGGATAGTATTAGGAATTTGCTAAAGTTGATTGGAGTAGGTTATTTATGAGCAAAGGGTCATCCAGAAGTCCAGCATTCGTCACTCTATGCAATTCCACCAATTTTATTGTCATCTGCACTAAATCATGCCTTGTGGATTCTCATCCAAATCTTTGATATAAACCACAAACAGCAGTGGGCCCAGCAACGATGTCTGAGCCACACCACCAGTCACAGGCCTCACATCTGAAAAACAGTCCCCCATCATTACCCACTATCACACAGTGTACCATGCAGCATTTCCTCCCACATCTCCAATGTACAATGCCATGCCAACTATCCCTAATCAGCCCCTAGCTATCCAAATGCATATATTTCCTATCCCTCAGAATCCTCTCCAGAAACTTGCCTACCACAGATGTTAGGCTCACTGTTCTATAGTTCCCAGGCTTTAAATTGCAGCACCCCCCAAGTAGTGACACAACGTTATCCACCCTCCAATCTTCCAGCCTAATGATCTGTGTCTAATGATGATTCAAAACTCTTAGCCAGGGCACGTGCAATTTCTTCTGTAGTTTCCCACAGTGTCCTTGGATATATCTTGTCAAGGCCTAAGAGATTTATCTACCTTTATACGCCTTAGAACAGTCAGCACTTCCTCGATCAACCTCAAGATGAATCCATTAATTATCCCAAGTTCCTCAGTTTTCATGTCTTTCTCCACGATAGAAACAGAGGAGAAATAGTCATTGGGGACCCAGCCCATCTTCCGTGGTTCCACACAGAGATTACCACTTTTGTTTTTTAGGGGCCCTATCTGCTCCCCAGTTACCCTCTTTCCCTTAATGTAAAATCTCTTTGGATTTTCCTTAATATATTCTGCCAATTTTATCTCCTACCCCCTTTCTGCCCTCCTGATTTCCTTCTTAAGTATGCTCTTTAGTTCCTGAAACTCTTCCATGGAAAAGTTTAATTCCAGCTGCCATACCTGTCCCATGCCTCCTTCTTTTCCTTGCACCCAATTGCCTTGCCCTTAATAGGACCCTAAATGCCCTGATCTTTCATCATCACACTTTTGCATCAGGTCCTGGTTCAGTAATGGAAATGCTCAAGAATGAAAGAGGTAGCAGAACATGATAATCCTGGTTCATCACGGGTACTCACCCCCCACACCACCATCAAAAGGAAGCACTGCCTCAAGAAGGCAGTTAATATCATCAAAGACCTACACCACCCTGGTCACATGCTCTTCTTTCTCCGTTATCATCACAGAGAAGGCACACAAGCCTGATAACCGTTACCTTCAACAACATTAGATATTTGAATCACCCTACTTAACTGTGACCATAGCCTTCTGCACCAAACCACTACAGACTTAGCCCCACTATTGTTTCTCTGGTTTTTGCTCTCTCATGGTCTGGTTTATTTAAGAGTGATAATTTGTTGTATATTTATTGTTGTTTTTATTATGTGCCTGTAAATTTCCAGCAAATAGGAATTTAATTGTTCCAGTTCGTATCCAGAGCATATGACAAAATAACACTCACTTTCAGTATCTTTCCAATAATATGTTACAAATCATTAACTGCTGCTCATGGTAATTTACAGTACATATACGCTGTGAGCCGTATTAACACAGTCTGTGTGTTGCCATAAGCCAAGTCAGATGGGTTAAATTCACAAAGATATAAAAGGAAGCCATTTTTAAAAAGCGTTTTGTCTGTAATTATCATTTGATCCTGTAAATTAATAATTACAGGAATATACATAACATATGGCTTGGGAGTTTAGATCTTCATGTTAAAGTTTTATAACAAATGTTATATCTCTCTGGGAGTTCTCCGAGTTTTTTTTATTTCTGCAGCCAAACGTCCTATCCTTCTTCATATAACCAACTTCAATAAAACCAATCTTTCTCATATTCTAAATACACACCATCAATGTTCCTATTTTCTATGACTATATTTCTGTCTGTTCTTATATACCCACTCAACTGGGTTTGTGAGAAATCAATAATTGATCAAATGAGCATTTGCCCCTCGCTATAGCCAGAAGAAGTAGTGCTTCTCGGGAGATACACAGTGACACTGATCTGGATGCCAATGAGGGGACAGATGTAACACCAACAATGCAACATGCACATTAAAAGTTGATATTGCAATTAGAGTTGTTCTCTAATTACTGCTTCCAGAGTGTTGTGCGGCACAAACTGTTCAGTCAATTTCAAGCTTCATCATAATCAACTATCAAAGATGTGCAGTTTCGTAGGTTAATTGGCTTCTGTAAATCGTGCTTAGTGTGTCGGATAGAACTAGTGTACGGGAGCTCGGTATTTCCCAACTAAACTAAACTGCACTTTGAGACCTTGATTAAGGTAGTGTGTAAATGTGTGTATCTTGTTGAAGTCTTCACCACCTGAGGTACAGGAAGTGAAGATTTTATTGATGCAGATCCAGCTGAGAAAGCAGTAAGTGTGTCCCTGACTATGAGGACCCAGTTGGTATAAAGCAGAGGTCGAGTGTTATGATGACACTTTCTTACAAATGAGGGCCATTGAGGTAACACTAAGTCGATACCTAAAAATAGCTTGTCTCCCTGCACATTAAATTTTAGGACAGTCTAGCAGTTAAACTGGAGAACTCTAATCAGGCATTAAAAAAATATATATTTAAAAAAATATATATATGAACAATTAATGAGAGCTGGGAATTATTGACAAATTGAATGGTGTGCTAAATTATTTAATATAGCTGGAAATGACATCTGCCCAATTTTTGTCTTAGCTATTCATATGATTACTATTTTACTGTGACAGTAAACAAAAACTAAATTAAAATATATATACCTGAGACTACAAAGTTTTATGGGAAGCTAAAGTCTTTCAATCCAAGGTTTTTGTCTGAAAACCTCACAGTGAAAGTTGTGCTGTTGCTAGCATGTTATTGGTGACAAAGCAACTTCAGTTATGTGGAGACAGCTGGATATCTTTCCACATTGGGCAGAGAGGGTTAAGGGAAGATTTCTACATAGAGGATTAAAATCATGAGTGGTATAATGGGATAAGGAAAACTGTTTCGACTGACAGTATGGTTGCTATCCAGTGAACACAGATTCAAGATGTTTGCTGTTGTTGTTGTGCATTGCGAATTGTTGTACAGACATGGTTGTACACATGGAGGAGAAATACCGGCCATTCAGTAATCATTAATATTAAAAGGTTTTCCACTCAGTTAACAGGGAGGCTCTTTTTCATAGCAACTAACAAATTGTTGTCGTGGTGAACTCGTTGCAACAATGAGGCACCTCTGTAAGAACTGGTGAGAGCACCAGGACAAGACTACATAATCCAATGTTAATGCAGGGCAGTAATGCATTGTCAATTAGTCTATTTTTGAAGAACTGATCAGAGCAGCCAGTTAACATGATTTAGGAGGATGCTTAAGATTCTCCATCACTATTCAAAGAAAAGGAATGTCATCATAATGTCCCAGCCATCAATGCTCTCTCCTCCTATTCCGTAGATGAGTGACTCATCGCATTCTGGGATCAGCTGTGTACATAATGACTTCCATATTTGCCCACATTAACAGTCATGGCACTTCAATGTAATTCAAACTTGAAATGTTTGTAAAGGCATAATAAGGTGCCAATATAAATGCAAATCCTTCACACTTTCCTTCAGCTTTCTCACGGTTGTGCTGGGTGATGCTGTAAGAGATTTAAATCAGTACATTTACATACATTTTCAGGCAGCTAGCAGGATTTTCAGTGATAGTTAAACTAAAATGCATTTACAAACTTTTATTTGCTGAAGATTGCATTATATTTAAGCAATCTGAAATTGATCTACAACATATTTTCAATTGCGTTGTTTAGTTGATCTTTCTTTCTGGGGTTAAAAATCTCCTTAAAACTTACATCATTCACTAGATTGTGTCCCTTCTACGAGGGAACAAGCCCAAGACGACAATAGGACAAACATCAAATGCCAAGGGTAGTTATAACAGCTAGATAGTGAGGCAAAGATCAATCAGGAATCCATCAGGCACATTCCAAATGTCAATGATGGCAGATTGTGTTCAGAATAAATTAAGGCAAGAAGAAAGCCAAAGTCTCACAAAAACTTCTCCCAAAATGATATGGAGGATCAGGAGGATCTATGCATCTCCACACAAATTAAGTGGCAAGGAATGGAAGTTGCTAAACACCAAAGATACACACAAAAAACTGGAGTAACTCAGCGGGTCAGACAGCATCTCTGAAGAAAAAGAATAGGTGACGTTTTGGGTCAATACCTAAACACTATTGGTTTAATGTGCTGACTAAAGTGTGCAGGGCATCAGCAGAGACTCAGGCCACTGCCTCCTTACCTTGATAATCATTTAGATGCATTAAGTACAGGTGCACTTATGTTTAGTTTAGTTTAGACATACAACGTGGAAACAGGCCGTTCGGCCCACCTTGCCCGTGCCAAACATTGATCCCCTACACACTATCCTACACACAAGGGACAATATACCATTTTTACTGAAGTCAAATAACCTACGTTATTTGGGGTTACACAAAAAGCTGGAGAAACTCAGCGGGTGCAGCAAGGAGCGAAGGAGATAGGCGACGTTTCGGGTCGAGACCCTTCTTCAGACTGGTCAGGGATCAGGGAAACGAGAGATATAAACAGTGATATGGAGAGATAAAGCAAGAACAATGAGTGAAAGATATGCAAAAAAGTATTGGTGATAAGGGAAGCAAGCCATTGTAAGCTGTTTCTGGTGTGAAAATGAGAAGCTAGTGCGACTTGGGGGGGGGGGGGAGATGGAGAAGGAATGTCAGGGCCCGAGGGCTGAGGGAGAGGTGGGGGGGGGGGGGGGGGGGGGGGAAGGGAGCAGTCTGGGTTAACAGAGTTGAGAAAATTCAATGTTTAAGCCCAGAGGATGCAAACTCCCCAAGCGGAATATGAGATGTTGTTCCTCAAACTTGCGGTGTTGTTCACTCTGGCCATGGAGGAGGCCCAGGACCGAGAGGTCGGATACGGAGTGGGAGGGGGAGTTGAAGTGCTGAGCCACCGGGAGGTCGGGTTGGTTATTGCGGACCGAGCGGAGGTGTTCGGCGAAACGATCGCCTAGCCTCCGCTTGGTCTCACCGATGTAGATTAGCTGGCATCTGGAGCAACGGATGCAGTAGACGAGGTTGGAGGAGGTGCAGGTGAACCTCTGTCGGACTTGGAATGACTGCTTGGGTCCCTGAAAGGAGTGGATGGGGGAGGTGAAGGGACAAGTGTAGCATCTCTTGCGGTTGCAAGGGAAAGTGCCCGGGGAAGGAGTGGAGCGGGAGGGAAGGGAAGAATTGACGAGGGAGTTGCGGAGGGAGCGGTCTTTGCGGAAGGCAGACAGGGGGGGAGATGGGAAGATGTGGCGAGTGGAGGGGTCACGTTGGAGGTGGCGAAACTGGCGGAGGACTACAGATAGCCACAACAGATAGTCCTCCGCCAGTTTCGCCACCTCCAACGTGACCCCTCCACTCGCCACATCTTCCCATCTCCCCCCCTATCTGCCTTCCGCAAAGACCGCTCCCTCCGCAACTCCCTCGTCAATTCTTCCCTTCCCTCCTGCTCCACTCCTTCCCCGGGCACTTTCCCTTGCAACCGCAAGAGATGCTACACTTGTTCCTTCACCTCCCCCATCCACTCCTTTCAGGGACCCAAGCAGTCATTCCAAGTCCGACAGAGGTTCACCTGCACCTCCTCCAACCTCGTCTACTGCATCCGTTGCTCCAGATGCCAGCTAATCTACATCGGTGAGACCAAGCGGAGGCTAGGCGATCGTTTCGCCGAACACCTCCGCTCGGTCCGCAATAACCAACCCGACCTCCCGGTGGCTCAGCACTTCAACTCCCCCTCCCACTCCGTATCCGACCTCTCGGTCCTGGGCCTCCTCCATGGCCAGAGTGAACAACACCGCAAGTTTGAGGAACAACATCTCATATTCCGCTTGGGGAGTCTGCATCCTCTGGGCTTAAACATTGAATTTTCTCAATTCTGTTAACCCAGACTGCTCCTTTCCCCCCCCCCCCCCACCCCCCCCACCTCTCCCTCAGCCCTCGGGCCCTGACATTCCTTCTCCATCTCCCCCCCCCCCCCCCCAAGTCGCACTAGCTTCTCATTTTCACACCAGAAACAGCTTACAATGGCCTGCTTTCCTTATCACCAATACTTTTTTGCATATCTTTCACTCATTGTTCTTGCTTTATCTCTCCATATCACTGTTTATATCTCTCGTTTCCCTGATCCCTGACCAGTCTGAAGAAGGGTCTCGACCCGAAACGTCGCCTATCTCCTTCGCTCCTTAGATGCTGCTGCACCCGCTGAGTTTCTCCAGCTTTTTGTGTAACCCTCGATTCTCCAGCATCTGCAGTTCCTTCTTTAACACAAACCTACGTTATTTATTTGGTTAACCACAGTATAGTTTTGTAGTGTGGGAGGAAACCTACCCCAACTTGAAACAAAACCCTGACAGTATTACTTTGGTGGACCAGTGACATTTTGTATATGTCAGATGACTGGCATCTCAAAGATTTGATCTTCAGAATATGATGTATGGAGGACCGAAGGCAGCAGAGAGTTAACTAAAACTTCTTAAAGTTCACCTGAACTAAACAGCTAACATACTTAATGCTCATCCCAAAAAATGAGAAATTTATGGTGAAGCAGGAGACTGCTAATGCAAGCAATGTGTAACAGCAAATATATCAAGCAGTCGGCCCACATAAACTGGCAAATGTACATTAGTGAACATTCAATACATGCAACTGCCAATATACTGAACATATACATCTGTGATTCACTTCTATAAAAACTGTAGTCTCTGACTCATTCCACTGCTGGGCTTCATCATTTTTATAATGTATTCATAAAGTCGTGTGAATGGTAACATCACACAAAAGAGTTGTGAAGGCAGGATGTCATCTCCACATCCTATGATCTATCGTATAATAAATAATCAGGCTGCGGTATGTCACATTTCCAGTGTCACATGTTCTGTGCTGCTCTTTCATCTGAATGACTCAAATTTTGAATAGTTAAAAAAAACACAACAATGGCCTGAGAGGGAAGGGTGTTTAAAATGCAGAATCTGAACTATTTGGTATTGGTTTATTATCGTCTCTTGTACAATAAAACAATTTGTTCCATGCGTTATCCAGGCAAATCATAACAAATATGAGCATATCAGGTAAAGCAAAAGATAAAATTATGACAGTATATGATCTGAGCTACAGAGATAATGCAGATTAAAAAAAATAAGTGCAAGGGCCACAATAGGGTAGATTGGAAGATCCAGACTTCATCCTTAGCATATGAGAGATCCGTTTAAGCGTCTGATAACTGGGAGAAGTTGTTCTTGAATCACGTGGCATGTGATTTTAAGCTTTTGTATCTTCTGCTTGATGGAAAAGGGAAGATGAAAGAATGACTAGGAGGTGAGTGGTCCTTGATTATGTTAGTTGCTTTCCGAGGCAGCAAGAAGTATTGATGAAGTTGAAAGTTTGTGTGTCAAACAGGACATGATTGATAGATGTAATCATGAAGTTCCAAACTGGAAATTTTGCTATACCAAGCTCTGATGCTTCCGGAAAGGATGTTTTTTATGATGCATTTAGTTTAGCGTTTCAGCCAACTGAATCCTTGCCAACCTGTTCACACTAATTCTGTGTTATCCCACTTTCTCATCTGCTCCCTACATTCTAGGGGCAATTTACAGAGCATAAATACATTTCAAACCCGCACATCTTTTGGCTGTGGGATGAAATTGGAGCACCTGGCGGAAACCCACGAGGTCACAAGGAGAATGTGTAAACCCCACACAGACAACACCCAACGTCAGGATTGAACCCAGATCTCTGGCGTTGTGAGGCAGCAGCTCTACCAGCTCCTCCACTGTGCCGCATCCGTAGAAATTGTAGAAGCCATTGGACACATGCTGTATTTCCTTAAAGTACTTCCCCCCCAAATCATTTAAACTGAAAATAAATTACAATTCAATATTTGCTCAATTTTTCCTTCTCATAGCTGGGTGTTCAGCAATTGTAATAACATTATCAATTAGTAAAAACATTCAATTTGAATGACTGAATTAACTGTGATTTGCACATTTATAAATTAATTGTACCGTTCTCTGGTTCCTTGGATAACATTGATTTCCTGCATGATTTAATTTTTCTCAAAATCTGTGGCTTGACGTTCCTCCCAGGCTAGCACTTTGTTATGTGTTATAGAATGCTACAGTTGGGTTTTATTGCATATGGTTTGCAGAATATTTTGGTTCCTCATGTAGTGGAACAACTAAAATGCATCTATCCTCAGGCCATATAGAATGTTTTATTTACCAAGTGATGAGAAAATGAGCTGAAACATTGGAGTGGTAAAAGCTAGTGGTGTAACAGTCACCTGTGAAGGTTGCTGCAGTTGGCAGGGTGTGGTAGGGTTTAGGGTTTAGTTTAGTTTAGTTCAGAGATACAGCATGAAAACAGAGTTTATGCCAACCAGCAATCCCCGCACACTAACACTATCCTACACACAACTAGGGACAATTTATAATTATACCAAAAGAAGGTCATGGAGAGAACGTACAAACTCCGTACAGACAAACACTTGCAGTCAGGATCGAATCTGGGTCTCTGGCGCTGTAAGGCAGCAATTCTATTGCTGTGTCACCATGCCGCCCCTAAATTGTACAGGTTGGTTCAAGAGCCTAAAGGTTGGAGGAAAGAGATGTATCTGAACGTAGTAGTGTGGAACTTCAGGCTTCTGTATTTCCTGCCCTATGGTGGCAATGAGGAGAGAACATAGCTCAGATGGTGGGGATCCTTGAAGAGAAATGCCATCTTCTTGAGGCAGCGTCTCATGTGGATGCTTCAACGATAGGGAGAGTTGTGCCCATGATAGACTGGGGTGACACACACACTCTCAACAGCCTCTTGCATTGCTGTGCTTTGGAATTGCGATATCAGGTGATGATGTAATCAGTTATGATACATTCTACAGTGCATCTGTAGAAGTTGGTTAGACTATTCAGTGACTTGCAAATCTTTTTAAGCTTCTAAGAAAGTAAGCACTGGTAGAACTTCTTCATGATTACATCTGAGAATCATACCCTTTCCGGGGTCCAGAACAGGTTGTCAAAGATGTTAACACTGCAAATTTGAAGTTGCTAACTTCTTCTGCCATTGACCCATCAATGAAAACTGGCATACTGTCTCCGGATTTTGCCTTTCTGAAGTCAACGACTAGTTCATTGGTTTTAGTGACATTGTTGTCTTGGCACCATCAAACCAGATACCAAGACAAAAAAGGAATTGAGCTGAAGGTTGTAAACACCAAGGACGAGGAGTCCCTCTTTGTAGAGGCTGAGGGAGGAAATAAGGAGGAAACCTTGGGGGAGAAAACAGAGGGAAAACGTTGAGAAATGGTCGGCATCAAAACTTTCAGATAAGAGATGAGATGGACATTAAAGGAAAAAAAAATTATTCATGGAAAAAGTGAACAGTTCAGAGCCACATGCCATCACCACAATTTGACAGAGCCACGTGGCTGGACATAACGCCAGCTGGGGAGCCTTATTGAGGGGAAAGGTGCTGTTTTCCGCAAGTTAAATCAGGCACAAAATATCCGTGAAATGCCGCCTAGTAAAGCTGTGGTTGGATGACAACTTGTTCAGAGTGAAAGGGGATCTGTAAGACAATAACCGCTGGTGCACAGATGGAGAACAAGAAGAGAGAGGTGAATGGTGCGAGTGGCACAGGAAGAAAGTACCAAAACATTCTGGAGGGTAAGGTCGGCAAAGAAGATGGTTGGGTTGAAGACAGACACAAAAAGCTGGAGTAACTCAGTGGGACAGGCAGCACCTCTGGAGAGAAGGAATGGGTGACGTTTCGGGTCGAGACCCTTCTTCAGACTGGTTAAGGATAAGGGAAATTAGAGATATAGATGGTGATGTGGAGAGAGAGAATACAATGAATTAAAGAAATGCAAAAAAAAGTAATGATGATAAAGGAAACAGGACATCATAAGCTGTTTGTAGGGTGAAAATTAGAAGCTTGGGTGTGGGAGGGATAGAGAGCGAGGGAATGCCGGGGCTACCTGAAGTGAGAGAAATCAAAACTCATACCACTGGGCTGTAAGCTGCTCAAGCGAAATATGAGATGCTGTTCCTCCAATTTGCATTTAGCCTCATCCCGAGGAGACCGAGGACAGAATGGGAATGGGAAGGAGAATTAAAGTGTCCAGCAACCGGGAGATCAGGTTTGTTCACGGGGGCTGAGCGAAGGTGTTCCACGCAATGATTGCCCAGTCTGCGTTTGGTCTCGCCGATGTACAAGAGTCCACATCTTGAACAACGGATACAGTAGATGAGGTTGGGGGAAGTGCAAGCGAACATCTGTCTAACCTGAAAGGACTGTCGGGGTCCCTGGACAGAGTCGAGGGAGGAGGTATAGCGACAGGTGTTGAATCGTCTGCGGTTGCAGGGGAAGGTACCCGGGGAGGGGGTGGATTGGGTGGAAAGGGATGAGTAAACAAAAAAGTCAAAGTCAAATTTATTCGTCACTTGCACCAACGAAGGTACAATGAAATGAATTTGCCATGCAGCAATACACTTTTTTAAAAAAAGGCCACACAATACAATTTAACACAAACATCCACCACAGTATCCTTTACTGTAGTGGAAAGCAACAAAGTTCAGTCAGTCCTCCTTTGTTCATCCGTGGTCGGGGCCATAAACCCTCCGTAGTCGCCGCTACGGACAGACAGATGTACCGGCCCTCTCGTCGGGATGATCAAAACTCCGATGTCAGGACGGTCGAACACATTCTGTGGCTTGGAGTGCCCGAATCAGCATTTTCCTACCATGGCTTCAGGATGTTATAGGCCGCAGGCCGGCGGTCGGAGTTTTACTCCGGCGATCCCCGGCAAGGGATCCCAGACTCGGGATGGTAATTCTACGCCACACCCATGGCTAGAATCTCTACAGACCACAGCCCCATGATGTCAAAGTCACCAGGCCAGTAATCGGAGCACTCCCTTTTGATGACCCCCAGCAAGAGTTCGCCCCGCTCCGCGATGGAAACGTCCATGCTGCGCCCGCTGCTGAAGCTCTGGGCCTGACTCTGGGAAAGGCTGCTCCAAGCTGTTAGGCCGTGAGAGAGGAGGCGAAGAAGCAACATGGAAAAATTCGCCTCAGTCGAGGAAGTGACTGAAGAACGGTTTTCCCCTTCCACCCCCCCCCCCCACCCACCACCCCCCACATAAGATACATCGAGACACTAAAACAAACATTTGGACATAGTAAAGCAAGCAAAAAAAGTTGAAATAACGAACACACTGCTGGCTGCGCCCCCAACCGACCGATCATAAACCAGGGAGTTTCAGAGGGAACGGTCTCTGTGGAAGGCAGAAAGATGTGGAGATGGGAAAATGTGGCTAGTGGTGGGATCCCGTTGGAGGTGGCGGAAATTACGGAGGATTATTTGTTGTATGCGACGGCTGATGGGGTGGAAGGTAAGGACTAGGGGGACTCTGTCTCTGTTGTGACTTGCGGAGGGGGAGCAAGGGCAGGGCTGCGGGGTACTGAGGAGACACGAGTGAGGGCCTCATCAATGATGGGAGAGGGGAACCCCACATCCATAAAGAATTAGGACATTTCGGACGTTCTATTTGGGTTGATTGGATTTGCTGCTCATGAGGGTACTCAACACAGGAGGTCATCTGTGAGGGTGTATAGCTGGAGGTTCATGCAATGGGAAGTCAAACCTATGATAGTGAGCAGGTTGAGAAAGAAGAGGAATGATGATAGTTTTGGAATAGGAGAGCAAGTTCCCCAAAAAAGGATAAATGAGAATTGTATGGTTGAAAGGAAAGAGTGGGGATGTGGATGGGGAGGGAGACTGGTACCATTTTGGCATTTCAAATGGCTCTCAGGTCTAATTTTCTGAAGTTTAAATTATGCAATGCTTTGGACTTTTATCAATATCCTTTATGGAAAACTGCCAGACATAGAGAATCATGAGCCACCAGCAGTGACTCAGCAGTAGCACCCTCACTCTGAATTAATGGGCAGCATCTATGTGAGCACCACGGTACAGAGGGAGTATTGAACTGCTCACGTTCCTGTCTTTTGGATGAGGTTCTAAACCTGTCCAACTGCTTGGGTGGATGATATGATTCCTTGGCACAGTTTCAATAGAAATGAGACGACACAAGAGACTGCCGGTGCTGGAATCTTGAGCGACAAACAAAACTACTGGAGAAATTCAGCGGATTCAGTGGGAGTAGGTGAGTTCTTTTGGCCATTGTTCAGACCAATATTCAATCATCATCACCAAAACAGATTCCAAGGTATCACACTGCTGCTTGTATAGCAATTTGTCCTTATCCTATTGGAAATAGTGACATCCCTTGGAAAATACTTAATTGACTATAAGGTACTTTGGGATGTCCAGAAGTAGTGAAAGTGAGTCCATAAATGTGCATTCCCGTTATACCAAAGAATTAAATGACATTTCAGGAAATACACTTTGGGATACAAGTGTGATCTTTCAGCTTCAAGTGAAACATTTAACTCTTTGATTTACAGGACCACACCACGTCAAACCTTTGTTAAAATTTTGTGTTTCATTGTACTTAGGTTGGCTATATTAATGCAAGCTTTAAGCATAGGTTTTTATAGTAATATTAACACTGCTTACTTCACTCGGAGGTTTCTCATGTCATTGTTGCAGCTGAGAAGGACTTTACACTTCTCCAATACATCATCAGGTGAGCAGGATTTGGGATTTATATCCTGAAGTTGAGTGCAAAAGTCACTGAGATCTTTGCAAAGATCCACGAACATGATCATGATTCGCTTGTCAGTCGCGTTGTTACAGTAGTGATCCAGGTAATTCTGAACCTACACGGAAAAGATGTTAAGTAAAAATATAAACAAATCAATCCTCTATTGAAGCTGAACAACTTGCATAAATTACAACTCGGCTTCACTCAACAGGATAAGTATAATTTGAGAACTAAAAAGAGCAGTCTGGACAATGAAATTCCTGTTTTACTCCTCATTTCCCCCAGTGTTCATATGTTATTACCTTTCTCAGACTCATTCACCAATAATATTGTAGACTGCAGTGACAGAGGAGTTTGCAAGTGTAAATCATACCTGCTGCACTGCTATAATGTGTTCTCTGATTGATTTTCATTTTATGAAATTACTGTTAAATATTATAAAAAGTTAAGATGCATTTAAGATGCATTCATCTTGGAAAAAAAGTATACATTTCCAGATAAACAATGATTGTGAATTCTAAAATAATTGGAAAAGGACACAATTCTTGACTTGCAATATCATCTGTCCATTTCCTCCACAGAATCGGCCTGATCTTTTGAGTTTCTCCAGCAGATTGTTTTTTTGCTCAAGATTCCACCAACTGAACACCATGCAATATTGGTTTGATACGAGATACGCACTTGTTTCATTTGGTGCTCATGTGAGTTGTCAGGCATCAGACGTGGAATTGAAACACTCCCAGCTAAAATGCAGAACCTGCCATCTGCTGATTACATTTCCCTTATCTCTGCATCAACAATTAGAGTTGATCTCCTTGGACAATATGTGCTAGTGATATCATATCATTGTATGCACTAACAAAGTCTAAAAGGTAATGTACAAATAACACATTCACTGCTGTACTAGCATATTGATGAGAGGAATCTTCGCATCATGATCTTGGTGTAGGAGATTGCAACTTTCACGTGGTCCACCTTGTTTCGACTAATGCAATCAACCCGACATGCACAAACAAATGGATCAAATAGAACAAGTTGACCTACAACTTTAGACTGTGCACTCCATACACAAGATGAATATTGTGATCTTGCTCCATTGCAAAGATTAATGCACTTTTATTCTTCAGAATATACACTTTGATGTAACTATTTGAGTGTTTCCATTCCCATGCCAGCATTACACTTGCCCCAGTAGATGAGCCTGCCAATAATACATGTTGTGCTGGGTTCAATCTTAACTTTCTTCCATGGATCACATAATAAACAGCCTTAAATATTTGCAATAAAAAGCATTTTATTTAATCGTTACAGATGATGTAAAAATGTTAATAACATATGAATAAGTATTCTATTGCGATAGTTATGGACTAAATTCGGAAGGCAAATGGTCACAAAATGTAGTCGTTAACTAAATGTGCTAAAATAGTAGCCTTGTACTTCACAATCATACATTTTACATTAGAAATATTAGGAAGAGGTGATTGTTTCAACTGCTATCAGACTCCTTAAGCAATCACCTCTTTCACACCTTGTTCCTGGAGTTGCTGCCATGTACTCTTACTCACACATTCGGTTATCCCAATATTGTCCTTTAATATGTTTTGCACTACTTTGAATTGCACTGCAACCTTGTATCATAATGCAGTTTTGCACTCATCATTATATGTATTGTTATATTTATCATCACAAGGATATTCTTTAAGCTGTAAGTTTCATGTGAATAAGGAATTTCACTGCACCCTGGTGTATATGACAATAAAGAAATCAATCTGATCTCGTCGGTTCTGAATGCTCTCTATGGTAAATCACCTCTTGATCCACTTTTCCACAACACAGGCAAAATAATTAATGATGACAAATATATTGAAGTTTGAGATTTTTAAAAATATCTTTAATTATGCTACTTGTGGATCACTGTGCAAAGTCAATTAGTAGCAGAATTAACTCCAAACATGTCATGCTCAAAACCAAACTGAATCATGAAAAAAGTTTGCAACGGCAAGTTTTCTACTGTTTTCAGTTAGCATAGTAGCAGAGTAATGGTGCTATTGTACATGCTCGCTATCCTGTGATTTGATGTCAATCCTAATCTCTGGTGCTGTCTGTGTGGAGTTTGCATGTCCCTCTATGACTATGTTCCCTGGATGCTCTGGTTTCCCCCCCCACATCCCAAAGACATACTGTGGGGTTAATTGCCCCATATAAATTACCCCTGCTGGTCATTTTGTATTTGAGGGAAATTGATAAGAAAACAAGCAGAAAAAAATTATAGTGAAAATGCGGGAATGAGATGATTCTGAAAGCTGGTATAGATTTGATAGGCAGAATAGCCTCCTTCCATGGCAGAATGAAAGATAGCAAATGCAGTATAGTAACAACCTAACTCATTTTCCAAAGTAATAACTGGTTCATTTGGCTGTGCTCTTTTTTTCTGTGTCAGAAGCTTAAAGGTGAAGATCTAGTCCAGAGATTTAGGTAAAGATTGTTGAGAGTTTTATTCTGTTCATCACTACCTATGCCTGGAGCAATCACTTTCCATCTCCACATGAGAAACACTACCCAAGACAAACACCTAGACTCATGTTTCCACCTGGGAAAATGCTTTATGTAATAAACATAGAAATGCTGGAAATATTTAAAAGGTCAGACAGACGCTGTGGAAAATGGAAATTAAGCATTCTGTGGTGTAAACATATTGAGTGATGTGAATAACATTTAACAACGTTGACCAGAACTAAATGGAATTGACATTCTTGACATGCGTTAGTTCTAGAATCTTTAAATGTAAACCAGATATGGATCTAGATTTATTTTTGATTGCCTTTAAGTGAAAATAATAACAGGTAAAAATAGTCCTAGTAAAATAGTTCTGATCCAACAGTTTTGATTTAATCCTCTATTGTTACCTGAGCAAGAGTGGACACAGGTTGGGTCTTGTCATGGGCATTCTCTCGCGTGTGGTCCAAAGCCGTAATAAAGGTGAATTGTTGTTGCTTGAAGTATGAGTAACGCTGATCCAAATCTCTTAGGGCAGCCTTCAACTCATTCATTCCTTTTCAATGGATAGATAAGAGATCTTGGTTTAAATCTGATAGAAATGCATGTCAACTCTATATCTGATGCTGTAAAATGTGTTGTAAAATGCAAAGATCCAAATCAGAAGGACTCCAAATAACTGCATGGACATTGAAGTATTTCAATAGTTTAGATATCTGAGCACTTTGGTCTCATCATTAAGCATGGAAGTAGGTCCACAAATATCCCACAGGGCACACAATCCTTGTATACTATGTCTGCTTCCAACTGACACTGCCTCTAACTTCTATTTATATGTTCCCCACTCTTTTAAAATTCAATAGATGTTGGTACCATTAAATTTTGTTGCTCTTTTTTCATGGTTGGGTCTTATTCAAAGAAGTCTCCGTACAATAGCACTGGGAGAGTACCCTAACCACAAGGATTACCAGTGGTTCAAGAAGACAGCTCATCACTATCTTCTCTAAAGCAATTAGAGACTGGCAACTTTCTAGCGATGCCAATATCCAATACAGTAATGTATAATGATATTTTCAAAATGTATACCCTTATTCCAGTCCACCAGGGAAAATCCATCAAACTACTAATCTTATTAAACGGCAAAACTACATCACACCTTAAGTTAATAGGTTTAACAAAATTCAAATCAAGTTACAAATTGTGTAACAGTTAATCTCCAGAGTAAATTTTATAAATTCATGCTGCACCCTTCTCCAAATTCTTTATGAGGTGTGCTGTCCAGAAATAAATACATTGCTCAATATGGATTAAACCGAGTTTCATATAATTATAATGTAAATAAATCTTGTCCCTCAGAATCTCTTCCAAAAACTTCCCACCACTGATTTAAAGCTCACTGGCCTGTAGGTATCTGGCCTGTCCCTGCTCTGCGTTTAAATAAAGGTACGACATTATCTATCTTCCAGTACTACACCTATGGTTAATCAAGGTACAAAAAATATTTGCCAAGCCTCCAGCAATCTCCTCTCTTGCTTCCCATAACATTACAGTATCCACTTACTCAGGTCTGGGAATTTATTCACCTATATTGTGTTTGAAGATCTCCAACACCTCCTCCTTTGTAATGGTGTTTACACCTCAGGATATCTCTGTTCCCTGCCCTGAACTCACCAGCTTCCATGTTCTGCTCCATGGTAAATTCAAACGAGAGGTAATTATTCTTGTGCTTACCATTTCCTATGGTTCCACACGTAGATCACCATACTGATCCTTCAGAGGACCTGCTACTCTCTCTAGCTATCCTTTAGTTTTTAATATACTTACAGAATCTTTTAGGATTCTCCTTTATCTTGTCTACCAGGGATATCTCATGACCACGTTTTGCCCTCAATTTCTTTCCTTAGTGTACTCCAATATCCTTTATACCCCTCAAGGGACTCGCTTGATTTCAGCTGCCCATGTCTCCTTTTTCAATGCCTCATCGCAACTTCCTGCTTCCATCCATCCCCAGTACACACAAACATTTCTAAATGTGTTTGTTTTACCTTTCTGAAAATATTTTGCACTGTAAAATATATTTTTCTTAAATTCCAATTGTCAGTTGGAAATATGGTTAAGGCTCAAGTGTTTCATTTACTTGATTATTTAGCCCTTCTCTTCAAGCAATCTTCCCTTTGCGTATTAAAGATATGGCCTTCTGCTCCTCATTTCCCACCACAGATTCATACTTCTTGTTGGAGATGCCACTGGTGGCTCCAATGGCCAAAACCCCGACCTGATGACTGTTCATTTATAGCCACCTCTCCCAGCACCAAAAAAATATATAATTGGTTTTGATCATATCCTTTAATAGCACAAACTGTCTAAGCATTTCAAAAACAATATTTATCGTCTTATAACCATTTATGCATCACAACTTTTATTATAAATTCTGCTTTGGGGTTGTCACAATACACTATGGCACCACAGTTCCATAGGAGGAAGCAGAAAGTATAGTGCTCATGAGGCATCTCTTCCATTCTGTAGCTCACATATAGCTGGTACGTTCACTTTGGCTGCCTGTTGACATTAATGCACCCCTCCCATTTGTCAGATTGCAAATGGGAGGGGGAGTTAAAGTGCTGAGCAACCGGGGGATCAAGTAGGTCAAGGCAGACTGAACGAGGTGTTCAGCAAAACAATTGCCGAGCCTGCGCTGGTCTCGCCGATGTGCAGAAGTTGACACCTGGAACAGTGGATACAGTAGATGAGGCTGGAGGGGGTGCAAGTGAACCTCTGCCTCACCTGAAAAGACTGTTGGGGTCCTTGGGTGGAGTCGAGGGGGGAGGTAAAGGGACAGGTGTTGCATCTCCTGCAGTTGCAGAGGGAAATACCTGGGGAAGGGGTGGTTTGGGTGGGAAGGGGCGACTTGACCAGGACCCCGACAGTCCTTTCAGGTGAGGCAGAGGTTCACTTGCACCTCCTCCAACCTCATCTACTGTATCCACTGTTCCAAGTGTCAACGTCTGTATGTCGGCGAGACCAAGCGCAGGCTTGGCGTTCATTTCGCTGAACATCTCCCTCAGTCTGCCTTTACCTACCTGATCTCCCGTTGCTCAGCACTTTAACTCCCCCTCCCAATCTGACCTTTCTATCCTGGGCCTCCTCCATGGTCAGAGTGTGGCCCATCACAAATTGGAGGAACAGCACCTAATATTTCGCTTGGGTAGCTTACAGTGCAGCGGTATATGAACATTGACTTCTCTAACTTCAAGTAACCCTTGGTTTCCCTCTCTCTCCATCCCCTCCCCCTTCCCAGTTCTCCTACCAGTCTTCCTGTCTCCGACTACATTTTATTTCTGTCCCGCCCACTCCCCTGACAGCAGTCTGAAGAAGGGTCTCGACCCGAAACGCCACCCATTCCTTCTCTCCAGAGATGCTGCCTGTCCCGCTGAGTTACTCCAGCATTTGGAGTCCATCTTCGATTCAAACCAGCATCTGCAGTTCTTTCCTACATATCAAACTGAATTACATTATAATGTTAAGTTGTGCCAACAATAAAATGGGACTGACTAATGAAAATCGATTCAACTTTGTGGTTCTTAAATGGCAGTTTTGAGAAAAAAAACCATGAAGAGTTTGACGGCTGGTTACTTTTCCCTCAGTGGCACATTGTACTCTTGTTTGATTCATCCACATTTCTCAACTGAGCTTTCTGATTGGCAATTTAACAGATAAATGATACGGTGCCAATTATAACTGTTTGACCCGAGGAAATGTGCTACTTTGTAGATTCTTCTGTGGTCACTTTGAACGCGTGAGGCTTTAACAAAACGTTTTGGGGAAGAATAAGTATAAGGCGAGAGGTATTTAATTGCATTGATAAAAATCCACATTTCTATAAATTTGTGACATTCCACTGAATATATGCGACATGAATCCCGGTGGATTGTATGATGCTGGCTCTGCGGTGAATTACTTCTGCTGTTTTGGTGAATATCCAGGTTTACGCGCATGCTTTGAATCATATCCAATGCAAGATCATTGCGTTGCGTAAATAGTTCACTGTTCTGGTTGTGACTAACAGCAGATTTAAAGAGAGAGGGGTTCTGACGTCCAACGAAGTCTCTGAGAGCACGACTATACAACTGGCGTGTCGCATTCTCTCACAATTGTTTTTTTGTTTAAATTCCGCATTGCAATTTCGCATTCGGGAATGATCGTTTCACTGCTCAATTCTTGCAACATTTTATTTTTGTATGGCAATGACACAAAACGGAAGATCAAGGGGAAACAGGTAACAAATTGAACTAGATAGGCACAAGAGACGGCAAATGCTGGAATCTGGAGCGTAAAAAAAAACGAGAGCTGTTGGAGGATGTTGGCGGTAAGGCAGCATCTGTGGAGGGAAATGCACAGTGGACGTTTCGGATCGAGACCTTTCATCTGGACCAGACGCCCCCCTGCTCCCCCTGCCAATGCGACCCGTAGATTTCCTCCAGCAGCTCTCCTTTTATTCAAACAAAATCAGTAACGTGTCAGCGTGCTGCTCTATTCAAGGATGGGATCAATTGGATTTGCTTTTGCTTTAGCGTATTTTGAAGATAGAGCATAGAAGCAGGTCTTTCGGCCCTCCATGTCCAAGCCAACCGTCGATCACCCGTTCACACGGGTCTGAAGACTGAAGAAGGGTCTCGACCTTAAACGTCATCCGCTCCTTCTCTCCAGAGATGCTGCCTGACCCGCTGAGTTACTCCAGCATTTTGAGTCCATCTCTCGTTCACACTACTTCAACGTTATTCCACCCACTCCCTGCAGACTAGGGGCATTTTCCAGAGGCTAATTAACCCACAAACCAGAGCACCCAGAGGCAACCCACGCGGTCAGATGGTGGAACCCGGGTCTCCGGTGCAGCGAGGCAGCATCTCCAGCATCAACAGCGCCACCCCGACCCCCCCCCCCCCCCTGCCCCCCAACACCCCACACAATTTTGTATTTGGAAAACTAACTTGGTCAAAAAAGTGGTAAAACGTGATAACACTGACGGGGTATGTATTTACCCAAAGATTGTTTACTAACACAAAGCATGTAACGCAATACTCTACACATGTATGTGTGTGTATGTGTGTGTGTCAGTAGATCTTATTTTGACACCGCGCCAGCGTTTGTGAAACTACTGCCGCGCCGCTGCCTACCTGAAACTTTAACAGATGGATTCCGGATTATTCCCAAATCCTCAATTCAATATCTTGTTTTTTTTTTAAACTGTTCTGGTCCGGAGGACCCTTTTCCCTCTCAATTTGACCAGCGTGTTACGTGAAGCGGGCACAATTTCAGCTGTCACTATACTGCACTTGGTGATCATTGTTTACCTCCATTACCTAGCAACCGGACTGCACCACATTGCCTACTATATATATACTCGGATCAACGTCCGCGTTTCCCAGGGCAATTCTTGCTTAAACCTTGAAAAATTAATACTTTTACTTATTTTTTACTTTTCACAGTTCTCCCAGCCACATTATCTTTACATTTTCACAATCCCTGATCCCTTGCAAAGCTGTAATCTTTAAGATACGGTGTCTGGATTTTGAGTGCCTCGTTAAAGTCTTATCCAATGTATGATACCAGTAAGGCCAGTGTGCTGATGATGTTCGCAGGTCGGTCGATGATAAGGCGTTCCAAGATTCTGACCCAGTGCTGATAGAGGGCATAGAATTCGTGTACGCGAGGCTTCAGTACAGAGCCTGCGAGAGTGGGAATGTTGTCCACCTCGCAGAGAATAAATTCATTTGAACTGTGGTGCCTTTCATTCTTATTTATAGTCTTCGTCAATTACTTTAAGCCCCATTTCAACTATGTCTAACGTATCTCCCCCCTCCCCTTCACATCGTATGCAATGTAATTATTTTTGTTGTCAAAATCCGTGTCAAATCCACCATCTTTCACTTTCAATGTTGTTGCATATTTTGACCAACCATCTGAGGTTATAAATTCCGAAATTACATATTTGCCCACTCCGATGTTCCCGTTGGTTTTCAGGGCCGTTCTAGGCAAATGTCAAGAACATTTCTGATAACTTGATAATTGCAGTTTACTGCCCCATGCCCTCGTCATACACCTTTCCTATTACCTTTCGTTCTAAGATTTATTGTATGGCAGCTGCCTACTCTTCTAACCTTCCTCTCTAAATTTGTGCCCCTCTCCCTTTCTAGGATCTTGCCTCCAAAATTAAAAAACGAAATTCCTCAAATTAGAGAATTATAGAGCATAGTTAGAGATTATTCAGACCATTATGTTGGTCAATTAATTGCACTCTCTTGTCCTTTCTCGACAGATTATTACTGGACATTTCCTCTGGCTTGGAAATGTAGTAGTAGCTGTCACACTTATTTTTATATCAAACAAAACAGGAATATTAAATTAAAATAGGAACCATGCACGATCTAATTCCAACATTAATACATTTCTGTTATTAGGAAGGTGCTCCATAGAAACAGATTGCCAGTACACTTTTCTGTCTTTTTAAAACATTTATGGTAGAAATTAACTTTTGCATATAAAAACTAGAGTGTCAGGATTGACATGTGGATCCTGTAATTTTTATATATTCCAGCATGTGTATTGCAGCTTTGTTTGAAGAAAGTCAGGAGTATTTTTCCATTATGCAATAATATATTTTACTGCAAACTTGGTCTTTTGCCCATCTGTGCACAATCTAGTTTAATGTAAAAAAAAATTGTATTTACAGAATACTTGAAGTTATATACAAATAACATTTCAAAATATACCACATAATAATTTAAAGATGAAATAGATGTTAATCTAACTGTGAAATACATGTAACAAAGTCCATCATTCAAATTCCTTATATTTCCCTGTTATCAATATGTTAGACATTTTTCCATCACTTTCTCATGCCATGTCTGCATTGTGTACAAATTTGCTTTAATTTATTATTATTTTATATTTTAATTATCGCGCAACAGAAAATATACATTAAGATCATAAGGAGAGTTAGAATTTCCTTTTTGTGAGGAATACTCAACAGAAAATGCCAACTAGAATCTTGAGATTTGGCTTAACAAGTACGATATTACCCAACCTCTCCCTCAATGGTCCTCACTGAGAACAGAATTTAAAAAATGTTGTCAATTCCATCCAGGTCCTGCAGCTGAATTTTGGTAAATGTTGATGGACACACAATGTTGATGAAACCCATCCAACTTGGTGCGGTGCAGAAAAGAGTAGATAAAGAAAGAAAACAACATTGTATGATCTTGTCTGGCGATTTTATTTTCCCTTTCATTCAGACAGCATTTTTTGTTTCAAGTGTTGCTTCAGAAATTATTTGGCTGTGCGTGCCAATTCGTGTGTGACTCATGGTAAATAAAGTCAATTTTTACAATATTTCTACAGATATCCTGTAGTTCACTCAAGGTGAGCCAGAGAAAAGGTGGCTTATAATGATAGGGTTTTATGCAATGTGATGCACAACTCAATAGCCAGATGCCTGAATTTTGATTTTTAGATGTTTAGATGTGAATTTTCAACTCTGAAGCTTGTAGTTGTTTTGGGAGGACAGAACGTTGCACCAGTATAGAAGCACTTTAGGCTCACTTGCATAATGGCAGTGAAGCATTGGAGGTAATTTGATGTAGAACAAAGAATGAAATACCAACCGGGTGACCAATGGAATAATTAAATAAATAAGAAACAGGGGTTAAGTAACCCATGACAAAATAACTACATTTTGAATGAGCTTCAACATTGATACCATCCAGCTTTGCCTATCTACTACCTCACTGAATACTAACAAACATACCTGACATAGCTATGGAAGTGGGTGATGCTATGGAGATGAAAATATATATTTTCCAAAGAAGATATGGAGTCAAAATATGAGTTTGAGTTATGAAAAGTACTCAGGTTTTAAATGGCATCCTTCTTCCATTACAGTTGCCAGTGAAAGCAATGGGATTGGTGGTAAATGTATGATAAGGACATAAATAATTGTTTTTGACCTCATTAGTTTGAGGAAACTACAGTCCATTCAATACTAAATGTCAGTCCAAGCAGGTTGACAACGACAGTAGAAGTTATCAGAGAGGTAGTAGCTGGTAAAGCTGGGTGTTATTAGTTTAGGTGATTGAAAACATAGTTATTTTATTAAAAAACAGCAAGTATTAGCCACTTATCCCCACCTTCCTATTTATTTTCAATGCATGTTTTTACCAGAACCCCGATAGGTACAGAAAGTTTCAACTGTAACTCTAAATCACATTCAATATTTTTTCACATATATGCTAGTTCTACCCTACACACTATTATAGAAGCCAATTAACCTACAGACCTGCACGTCTTTGGAAAGTGGGAGGAAACCAGAGTACCTGGAAAAAACCCATTCTGCCACAGGGAGAACGTGCAAACTCCATATAGACAGCACCTGAGGTTAGGATCAAACCTGGGTCTCTGGCGCTGTAAGACAGCAATTCTACTGCGCCACTGTGCCACACATGCATCAGATACATTTTGCTATTCCCAAAATGAATGATTTACATAAAAGGATTAGAATGGGAAACATTGGCTTAATTTTCAATAGACAAAAACTTTAGGGATGATCGCCCTGTCAATTTTTTAAATATTTCTCAAAAGTTTGCAAATTAAAAAATCCATGTTTGAGCTCCTGTCCAATAGTATGACTTGTAAGTGTTCCTGTTGAAATAGTTTGTTACTTGGACATCCTGTTGCTGACCATAGAAAGATTATGTTCTTATAAGTTCACCAATTATAACTTTCTAAAGACATTCGGACAGAAAAATAGATAGAAAAGTTTTAGAGGGATATGGGCCCAGTGGCAAATTCAATGCTAGCATTTATATCAAGAGGACTAGAATACAAAAACAGAGATGTATTGTTGAGGCTCTATAAGGTGCTGGTCAGGCCGCATTTGGAATGCTGTGAGCAAATGTATGCCCCATTTCCAAGGAAGGATGTGCTGGCTCTGGAGAGGGTTCAGGGGAGGTTTACAAGATTGATTCCAGGAATAAGTGGGTTAGCATATGATGAGCATTTGACAACACCGGGCCACTACTTGCTGGAGTTTAGAAGGTTGAGGGGGGACCTCATTGAAACTTACAGAGTAATGAAAGGCATAGATAGAATGGATGTGGAAAGGACTATTCCACTGGTGGGATTCTAGGACCAGAGGTCATAGCCTCAGAATTAAACAACACTCTTTTAAAAAAGGAAGAGAAGAGGAACTTCTTTAGTCAGAGGGTAGTTAATCTGTGGAACTCATTGCCACAGAGCGCTTTGGAGGCCAAGTCAGTGGATATTTTTAAGGCAGAGATAGACACATTCTGGAATATAACAGGGTCAAGGGTTATGGGGAGAAGGCAGGAAAATAGGAAAAGGAGGCAGAGATCAGCCATGATTGAATGGCTGAGTGGGCTCAATGGGCCAAATGGCCTAATTCTACTTCTATAACTTGTGAAATGGAACTAGCCTAAATTTCCAATGTTGTTGGCATGGATAAATTGGGCTAAAGGACCCGTTTCCATGTTGTATAGCTCTATGACTCTATGATCAATAAAAATGCAGTGAACTACGGAACATTTCACCAAACATTTCCTACTCTGTCTGGCAAGACCTACTGTGAGCTACAAGATGCTAACCATTTTAACTCTTCTTCCCATGCCCAACCTTCCGTCCATGTCCTTTATTTATTGCCAGAGTGTGGCCACATGCAGACTGGAAGAACAGCAACAAATAGCTTCCTACTCAATGATATGAACATTAGAATCTCCAGTTTCAAGTAATCCCCCCTCCCCCAAGGCAGCAAAAGATACAGAAACTCGTAAGCGGGTACCACCAGACCCAAGAGCTATTTGGTCCCCTCTGTTATCAGAAATTTTGAATGGTCCTTCCATAAACTAGGGTACTGTTCGATTCACCTCTACCCCATTGTAAAGATTGGATTTTGTCAATGGAACTCATGCGATACTATAATCAAAATTCTTTATCTTCTCCTTTGCTCTATCCATTGTACTTGAGTGCGACCTAATTGCATTTATAGATGAAATATCTGATGTTTCGATAGCATGCAAAACAACGTTTTCAGTGCACCTCGATACACGGGACAATAATAAACCTAAACGCTCCTTTCTTTCCCCTGCCTACACCGGTAAATGTCCATACATTTTTCCCACTGTCTTCCAGAAGCTACCCACAGTGCTCCTTTCCCCTCCTCCGTTTGTTCATCTCTCATCTACGAGTCCTCTTTTTTTCCATGTTATTACCCCTTCCCACCAAAGATTGCTTCCCACTGTATACCATCACTCACATCCCTCTCTCTGGTGTTCTGCACAGCATTTAAAAACGGAGATCAATAAGGGTAACAAAGTGTCACGGGGGTTATCCCAGTAAAGGGGTCCGAGATAAAAGATTAGTCGTAAATTTTGTACGAAAGTTGGAAAAGATTGGAAGAGTCTAACATGTAATGCGATTCTCGCCATTTAATTTATTAAACTTCCTCACTTTCTGTGTAATTTACTGAACTTTGAATAGTGTGTAAAAAAAACCCCACCAGATGGTAGCATTGAATAGGGAGAGTTATTGGAATTTGGGGAAGATTTTGTGCAACTGGAAAGTTAGTTCGTGTTACCTTTACCTTTATAAACAAGAAATTGCTGGTTTTACACATAAAGACACAAAGCGCTGGAGTAACTTGTTCTTTATCTCTCCACATCACTGTCTATATCTCTCGTTTCCCTGATCCCTGACCAGTCTGAAGAAGGGTCTCGGCCCGAAACGTCGCCTATCTCCTTAGATGCTGCTGCACCCGCTGAGTTTCTCCAGCTTTTTGTGTAACGCTGGAGTAAACCAGCGGGTTTGGCAAAATCGTTGGAGTAAATGGACTCCTTCTCTCCAGAGATGCTGCCTGTCCCGCTGAGTCATTTGTGTATATCAGCATTTGTGTATATCTATCTTCGTCTTACCTTCATCTCCATTTCTTCTTCGAAAGTGGCCGGACTCTTCTCGACAAGGGCCTGGGGTCCTGAGTCAATGAAAGCGTCTGGAGATCACGGAACGGACTGGTGAGAAATCACTTTCACCTTTGCCTTGACAACACGAAGTCGCTTTAAAACCCTCAGATAGACAGACAGACAGACAAAACCCTCGGGGTTTGTTTAAAGTTTGGCGCCGCGGCCTCTCCGCTGACGTGTGGATCGATCGACTGTTCCCATTGCAACGTGACGGCGCGGTTCCCATGGCGACGCGGCCTGCGGCTGCTGCGGGCCTCTACTGCGAAATAAGGAAAACACAAACAAGAAAATATCTAGAAGGGAGCCGGCAACTTGGCCATTTCCTTCTTTGAAGAGTCTCGCCTTCAGAGTAACTTAAGCGAAAAAGAAATGGACGCCACCAAGAAGCCACTGAGGATTTCCCCAGAGTTCGGCGTTTATGCAGAGAAACACGGAGTGTTCCAGTCACTGCAGGTAAACATCCCCAGTGCTCACACATATCAATGGCATCAAAGGTCTTCTCCCTTTTGGTATATTGCCTGTAATTAAAATATTCGTATTGTTCAGTTTCCTGCGGATAAGTTGTTGTAGTTTCCAAGCTGCTGCTCCAGTATTCTTTCATTTCAATTCTATAACTCTCAGCAGGCAGCTCCTCGTGTTTGAATGCGTTGGTGACCCGCCACCCCGTTTTAGAATTTTGCTGATGATACATCTTTGAAAAAGTTTAATTCACTGGTGTCTCTCACTCCTGCCTCAGAATGTCAGGTTGCTTCTCAACTAAAACTAGGAGTTAGAAACCCACATATACCTGGTGATTGTAGTTGTCAATAATGGTTTATGCAGTCATAGAGTCATACAGCATGGAAGCAGACCCTTTGGACCATGTTGCCAATGGCAACCAAGATACCCCATCTACCCCAGTCCCACCTGCCCATATTTGGCTCGTATCCCTCTAAACCTTTCTAATCCATGCACCTATACAAATGTCTTTTAAATGTTGTTATAATACCTGCCATGACTGCCTCCTCTGGCAAAGGATAATCCTTCTCATTTAAGAATAATGTTAAAAAACTAAACTAAACTAAATTTCACCTCCAAATTTTACCAGCTAGCAGTAACCCGACAGCGGCTGCGGAACGTTTTTGAAAGTGGGTGGGGGGCTGAGCGATCACTGATCACTCAGGGGTACCCAGTGGGTACCCGGCGAGAGAGTGGAGCGACCGAGCGGGAGGAGAGCGCAATTATTATTTTTTGTTGTTGCTCGACCTCCAAAAACTGGGGGATAATACAGGCCATCCCACAACTCAAAAAGTGGGGGGATATATCCCCCCCCCCTCCTCCCTTCCCCCGGGATCGACGGCAGTATAGAAAGTTTGACGCAATTTTTTTTTAATGTGTTATTTCAAGGGGTATTTTTCTCTCTCTCTCGCTTTCTCTCTCTCTCTCTCTCTCTCGGGGCTGACACTTACTCTCTCTCTCGGGGCCGACACTCTGTCTCCCTTTCTCTCTCATGGGGCCGAGTCTCTCTCACTCTCGAGGCCTTCTTCTTCTGTCGTATGTCTTTTAGACCTGCAGCTCCGTTGAGGCGAGGCAGGCCAACGTGTCATGGTCCAGGTCAATCATTCGGTGGCCAATCATTCGGTGGCCTCGTTCACCATTCGGTGGCCGGTGTTTGGGGCAACTGGTGACTATGTGCTCCACTGTGTGTGTTGGGTTCCCACACTCGCACGAGGCGCTGTCCACGAGGCCCCACCTCTTCATCGCTACTCCATCGATGCTTGTCCTCAAGCGGTTGAGGGTTGTTCACTGCTTTCGGGGCAGGTCCTGGCCAGGGACGTCCATGGTGTCATCGATGTAATGGTGTAGCCTAGATGGTTCTGCTGACTTCCACTGGTCTCTCCATCTCATCTTGACCCAGGCGGCCTTTAGAAGCGTCAGCTGGTGTTGTGCAGAGCAGCTCTTGGGCTTGCTTGGCAAAGGGGTGCCGTGACTTGAGGCACACTCATCGTGGTGTCTCTGTGACAATCTGATGGAGCAGGTGGGATTCACTGGTCTGTGCCTTTTCGAGAGAGGACCAGCATGGCTGCTTCTCGTCTGATGTTGGCTGGGGCGATGCCAGCGAGGAGGGCAATTGGTTTACTGGTGCGGCTCGTAGGCATCCGGAGACAGTCCGTGCTGTTGAGGGCAACATCCAGCTTCTTGGCGTGAGGACTTTTGAAAGAGCGGAGACTCTCGAGGCAGACTCTCTCTCTCTCGGGGCCAACTCCCACTCTCTCTCTCGGCGCCGACTCTCTCTCTGGGGGCCGACTGTCTGTCTGTCTGTCTCTCTCTCTGGGCCCTCCCTCCCTTCCGCTCGGCGGCTTACCACAGTGCTTCGTTCACTGCCCCATATCTCGACTGTGAACCTCGCTATGATTGGCCGATGAGCGGAGGGCAAGGAGGGTTTTGGGGGGCAGTCGGTTTCCCCACGGCTGGTCGTGGTTTTGCCGCACTCACTGTGCACTTGTTCTGATCTTTGGTTCTGAGATTCTGGATGGTGGAGGTTCTCAGAAGAGAAAATACGCCTGTAGGCCGGATAATTTCGGGTTATGATGCTTGTTTCGCCAAAAAAGTGGAGGGCCCCCCGTTCCATGGCCCATGCATATAATCTCCCCAGTACACTCAAATACTTACTGATTATTGATATAGTTATATTGATTATTGTACATGTATTTGTTGTGTTATTGCGTTAATGGTCCTGTAAAGCAGCAGTGTTAGAATTTCACTTCTGTTGCCCGTACATACAGTATGACAAATAAACAGTCTTGACAAATCTCACCCAAAATAGTAGTCCCTTATAGTAATTCCCAATCCTAACAGTGGCCACAAATCCAAACCCAAACTATTAGCTACCAATCTGGTGATGCCAGGTGGGTATTTTGTCCTACTTGGGCCTCTTCCCCGGGTTTTCTTTTGAACATGGATGGCCATATTCATGCTGCTGTTTACACACGTAAAGAATTTGAAGGTTTCATCACTTTGATGACACTTTCCATCCTGCTTACACCTTGATTTAGTCCATTCCTGATTCTACCCTGAAATACTCAGATAGACTGACGACCAGAATTCGCTACAAGTCCATGACTCCCATGGTTACATCATCTGCACTTATTGTCACTCTGCTTTTTATAAGAACTCTGTTCCACTCTCAGGATTTCTCCATCTTATTATATCTGCACTGATAACGTTCTTCCATAAATTCTGTCTTTCCCCTCAAAAATGATTTCCCTTCACTGTAGTTGTCAGAACTATCAATCTCATCAGTTTCATTTTCTGTATTACTGTTCTTACCAGAACACGAATAAGATATACTTTGGCCTCACGTTTTCTATGACTTAACCATTTGCAGATCACCAGATTTCTTATTCATGAATCATCCACTGTATTTTCCAATATCTCCAAGGTGATTACATTAGCAGCCCAAGGGTGCAGCACTTCCTTCTCACACCTTCTGTAATAGAAGCAACAACAATCCATTTACCTCCTATTTTGCACCACACAGGGACCCTAACATTTTATCCAGATGAAACAGCTATTAACCTGAACAGTTCCAAAGGCATATGGTATGCTTGCCTTCATTGCTCAGGGAAAGTTTGGAAGTCATAATGCAACTTTATAGGACTTTGGTAAGGCCACATTTGGAGTATTGCATGCATTTCTGGTCGCCCCATTGCTGGAAGGATGTGGATGCTTTGGAAAAGGAGCAGAGGAGGTTTACCAGAATTATACTTGGATTAGAGAGTATTAGTTACAGTGAGAGGTTAAACAGACTTGGGTTGCTATCTCTTTAACATTAGATGTTGAAGGGAGACATGGTAAGAAGTATATAAAATTATGAAAGACATTGGTAGACAGTCAGAACCTTTTTTCCAGGATAGAAAAATCAAATCCTACGCTATCGGCATAGCTAATCAAATACTGGAGGGCATATCTTTAATGTGAGCGTGGTAAAGTTTAAAGGAGACACGACCAAGTGGGACCCATTGGGTCCCTGTCATATGAAAGGCTTGGTTCCTCGATGCAATATTCAACCACTCACCCATAGCCTCTACTGGAGGCCTGGTCCCCCAACGCAACCCGTTTCCTAACGCAATATTCCACCACTCACCTGTTCCCCCAATGCAACATGTTCCCCCAATGCATTAGTCCACCACTCACCCATAGCCTCTAATTGTGCAGGGGCTTATCATTTCCCCTTATTCACCCTCCCTCTTTTTAAACTAATAAAAATCCAATTGCACTTTGCTGCCAGGACTCGGTGTCCTGGGATTTGCAACATTGTAGTAGTCAGGGCTACGATCCCATTGTGATGTCATAGCTGTAACTGCCACTGCAACTTCAAGTAATTTCTCTCAAAGTGGGGTTTTGTAAAGTTAAAAAAGTGAATAACTTGTAAAATATAACATCAATCTGAACGAAACTTGATAAAAACACACCACAATGGTGGTGTGATAAAACACAATTGATCAATGGTATTTTATCATTAATGTTTTATTATTAATGTATTATTAATGTTTAGTGTTTTCTGAGTCATTCGTAACTGTCACTATGTCATGTTGTTACTTGTGGGCAGAGCACAAAGGCAAATTCCTTGTATGTGAATACTTGGCCAATAGACTTACTTACAAGATACATTTATTTGTCACATGTGCCAGATGGCACAGTGAAATGTGATCACCATACAGCCATACAATAAAGAACACAACACACGATAGATTTAAACATAAAAACATCCCCCCACATTAGAATCGAAAGTTTCCCACTCTGAGGGAAGGCACCAAAGTCAGTCCCTTCCTCGATGTTCACCCGTGGTCGGGGCCTCCGGAAGCCCCCGCAGCCGCCACTAGGGGCAGCCCCTGTTCGGGCCCGCTCACCAGGATGTTTGCACTCCGACGTCGGAATGGGAGGCCAACCTCAGCGGCCGACAATGGCGGCCCTCGGCATAGGGCCCCAGGACTACGCAATATCGTTCAGGGCCGCCCGTTTTGGGAACTCCTCGAACCACAGCTCCATGATGTCGATGCAGCAGGCCCAACGCTCCGGAGCTCCAAACGGCGATCCAAGTAGGTATCGGACCCCGGCAGGAAAGGCCACTCCGATCCAGGTGGATCTCCGAGGCCGCGAGGAAGGGGGGGGGCCGCGAGGAAGGGGGGGGGCGAGGATGCGACTCGGAGAAATAGTCGCGTCACCGCCAGGAAGCAACTGGGAAACAGTTTCCCCCTTACTCTCTTACAAGATAATTGTTAGTGAGGTGGTCCAAAAATTGTCGAGCTATCGTCAAACAGAATCACAAACAAGATGAGAGTTTTAGTAATATACTATACCAAGTGCAGACCCGTTGGGTCTGTTCCCCCAACGCGCAGTTGCGGGTGGGGGGGGGGGGCTGTGTGAGGGCGGCATGCAGCGTCACACACACTAACCACCCCAAACGCACACTAATTACCCCCCCGCACACACGCTAACTACCCCCCTTGATATTATATTAATATTTTTAATTTGTTCCTTTTACCCCATAAACACCGTATCCACTGGCGCATAGCCCCCAACTCCCAGGTGGGTCTAGAGAGGGAGGGGGGAGGGAAGAGAGTGAGGGCAGAGAGAGAATGGGGAAAGAGAGGGGCAGAGACAGAAGGGCGAGGCAGTGCAGGGGAGGAGGAGAGGGAGCGTGGGTGACGAGGGGGGAGAGAGAGATGAGGGGAGAAGAGAGAGGGGGCTGAGGGGGAATGGGAGGGGGGAAGGGGGTTTAGGGGGGGAGAGTGTGGGAGGGCGGGGGGTGGGAGAGGGAGGGGGAGAGAGAGGGAGGGGGGGAGAGAGAGAGGGAAGGGGAGAGAGAGAGGGAGGGGGAGAGAGAGAGGGAGGGGGAGAGAGAGAGGGAGGGGGAGAGAGAGAGGGAGGGGAGAGAGAGAGGGAGGGGGAGAGAGAGAGGGAGGGGGAGAGAGAGAGGGAGGGGGAGAGAGGGGGGAGCGGTAGAGAGAAAAGGAGAGAGGGGGGGCAGAGAGAGAGGGGGCAGAGAGAGAGAGGCGGAGAGAGAGAGAGGGGGAGAGAGAGAGAGGGGGGGAAGAGAGAGAGGGGGGGAAGAGAGAGAGGGGGAAGAGAGAGAGGGGGGAAGAGAGAGAGAGGGGGGGGAAGAGAGAGGGGGGGAAGAGAGAGGGGGGAAGAGAGAGGGGGGGAAGAGAGAGGGGGGGAAGAGAGAGAGAGGGGGGGAAGAGAGAGAGAGGGGGGGAAGAGAGGGGGGAGGGGGAGGGGGAGGGGGGAGAGAGAGAGAGAGAGTGTGGTAGGGCGGGGCTGCAGATCGCGGGGTCCCGAGCGAGCCCGGAGCGATCCGAGGACCAAAGATCCTATAGCGAGCTGTGGGCTCTTTGCTGAGGACTGCCAAAAGCAGTGGAGGTTCGGCCGATCGTGGCTTCCGCCAGCGTTACGGACGATCGGGACACGGAGAGGAGGTCGGGACACGGAGAGGGGAGAGAGAGAGGGAGGGAGGAGAGGGGAGGAGGTGAGAAGAGGAGGGGAGGAATGTGGAGGAGAGCCGGGCGAGTGAGTGGGCTGCGAAAAGCGGAGAGAGACAGAACCAGCATGACTCTCTGGAAACCCACAGCTGGAATGAGCGGGCGGGGGCAGGGGCGTGGCTTCACAAGCTGCGCCGACAGTGAGGAGAAAGAACTTCAGCACGTGAGCACCGCTGACCTCGCGATCTGCAGAACAAAGATCCCATAGCGGAGCTGTAGAACTTTCTCGTTCTTTCTGCGCCTTTTGAAGAACGAGGGAAAATGCGCATGCATGTTGACAGCAGCTGCATTAATCGGGGGGGGGGGGGGGGAACGGGGCCACGAGGCCACGAGGAAAGGCATTGTGAGGTCAGCAGCTGGGCAAACGTTATATTTTTAAAAAATCAGTTAGGTGATACATTTTCGTAAATCTCTCGGGAAATAATTGACCAAATCTATAGAGAAGTGGATTTCTGAAATCATAAGGAAAGTTTCTACCAGAAGATGTAAACATTTCACTGTTATTGTAATGTCAGCAGCTGGGCAGCGGTCAGATTTAAAAAAAAGGTCAGATCGGTGAACAAAATCCAATTGCACCTCCCCTGCCTCCCCCAGCACTCCTTCCCTCTCTGTTCAGCCTCCCTCTGCCAAATGAGATCCCATTGTGACATCATATGTGTAACTGCCACTGCCGTGTTCAAGTCATTCTTTCTCAAACTGGATTTTGTAAACTTAAAAATGTAATAACTTGTAAAATATAACATCAACTGCATGAAACTTGACCAAGTGGGACCTATTGGGTCCCTGTCACACAGGAGGTCTGGTCCCCCAATGCAATCCATCCCTGCAATGCAATATTTGACCACTCACCCATAGCCCCTACGGGAGGCCTGGCCCCCCAATGCAACCAGTTCCCCCAACGCAATATTCCACCACTCAGTCATAGTCCCCAACTGTGCAAGCCGGGTCATTTCCCCATATTCACCCTCCCTCAACGTAAACTTGAAAAAAATATACAATTGCATTTGCTGAAGGACCCAGTGTACTGGGATAGCGACATTGTAGCGGTCAGGATTACAATCCCATTGTGACGTCATGGCTGGTAACTGCCAGTGCAGATTGTAAAAAGTCTTTCTCAAAGTGGGGTATTGTAAACTTAAAAATGTGAACGTAAAATATAACATCCATTTGAACGAAACTTGTTGAAAACACACCACAGGACAATTGTGAGTAAGGTGGTGCAACAATTGTAGCATATCATGTACTAATTTGGCATAATTTCAGGATCTCACTCACTCAGTCACTCACAGACAGACATCCAAACAAACAAGATGAGGGTTTTAGTAATAACTAGACCAAGTGCAGACCCATTAGGCCTGCTCCCCCAATGCACCCGTCCCCTACCCATAATCCCCACGGGAGGCGTGGGGCCAGAGAGGAAGCGGGTGGGGGGTAGAGAGGGAGCGGGGGGGGGGGCAGAGAGGGAGGGGGTAGAGTTTGAGGGGTGGGGGGGCACCATTACAGAAGAGGGCTGGTTCCCGAACACAATGCTCCCTCGCTCCTGGCTGGCGGCTCCCAGCTGCAGACTCCAGGCTCCAGGCGGGGAGGGGACAGTGGTCGGGGGGGGGGGGGGGGGGAGCAAGAAGGCAACTTTTTTTTTCAAATTTCTGTCAGATTTGTGAATATTTTCGTTAATAACACAAGAAATAAAGCATGAATTTTTCACATAAGGCGATTTGGGACTCTTCGGAAAAAATCTCTACCGGAATATGTAACCATTTTACCATTAGTGCGTCATTTTTTTTGAGAAGATGTGATTATACACAAACAAACACACACACGAACAAACACACATACATCCATGATCAGACTTTTAATAGGTACTAGACTAAGTGGGACCTGTTGGTTGGGTGGTGTGGGGGAGGGGGGGGGGGGGTGATGTTTTGAAGGGGGGCTGGTGTGGGGGAGGTGGGTGGTATGGGGTGGTGTGGGGGACGGGGTGGTGTGTGGAGGGTTGGTGGTTTGGGGGCGGGTGGGGTGGTGTTGTGGTGTGGGGGAGGCGTGGTGATGTGGGGGAGGGGTGATGTGGGGGAGGGGTGGTGTGGGGGACAGTGCTGTGGGGGGTGGTGGTGTGCAGGGGAGGGGTGGTGTGGGGGGAGGGGTTGTGTGGGGGGGTGGGGAGAGGGGTGGTGTGTGGGGGGGAGGGGTTGCTGTGGGGGAGGTGGTGTGGGTGGGGGAGTGGTGTGGGTGGGGGAGTGGTGTTGATGGCGGAGGTAGTGGGGGGAGGGAGTGGTGTGGGGGGGAGGGTGTGGTGTGGGGGGAGGGTGTGGTGTGGGGGGAAAGAGGTGGTGTGGCGGGGAGGGGAGGGGTGGTGTGGGGGGAAGGGGGGAAGGGGGGAGGAATGGGGGAGGGGTAAAGTGTGTGTGTGTGGGGGGTAGTGGGGTGTGTGGTGAAGAGGGGGAGGGGGAGAGGGGAAGGGGAATGGGGCTGTGTGGGCAGGAGGGGAGGAGGGGGAGGGGAGGGAGAAGGGGGGAGGGTGTGTGTGCGAGGGGAGAGTCTCCACTAAGTTGCCTCCGGCCGCAGCACCTCCCGACTCCACACAGAGCTTACCCGACCACACAGCGGCTTTCACACAGCTTTCGGCTTTCCAACGGCTTTTTCACACAGCGGCTTTCACATGGCTTTTACCCGACTCACACAGAGGCTTTCCCGACTCCACACAGCGGCTTTCCTGACTCCAATCTTGCGGACTCAATCAGCATGGCTTATTTACTCAACCCCGCCTCCGGGGATTTATTCTCCAGCGGGTGCCGGAAGGGGCGTTACGTTCATGGTGACTGACAGGTGAGAAGACTAAACTGCTGATCTCACGATTTTTTAAACCTTCATAACGTTTCTCATATTTCACTGATCGGAACAAAACTTGGTATCTTGGAGCAGAGGAGAACAGTGAGTAAAGTGGTGAAAAAATCCTTACAATATTGGGTAGCGTTTGTGCGCAAATTTAATTACAATGCAGACGAGATGAGAGTTTTAGTAATAGTATAGATAGAAGATAAATAGATAGATATGATAATATATATATCAATAGATGTGTTGGACAAATTTAATTACACATAAGGTGGTGAATGCTTGAAATTTGCTACTGGGATTGGTGGTGGGGGCACATATATACAATAGTATATTTAAGCACATGGATTTGAAGGAAATGGAGGCAAATGGATTCTGTGCAGGCAGATAAGAGATGATCTTGGCATCATGTTTGGCACAGATATTATGGGCTGTAGGGCCAGTTCCTCTGCTTAATGTTTTATGTTCATTGTTATGTTCTGAAGAAAGTATGAGATGGAATAGCTTTTGAGCTCATCAAAACTCTCCATTCCACAGTCTGGGTTTAGATGTAACAATGCATTGGATAGAACTGATCATGATCCCAGATTTTGAAGTCGTAGGATGACTACAAACAGCATAGAAATTGAACTAAAATGTGATCACTTTAGTGTACTATAAGTATAAATATGAAATGAAGCATTAATTATTTTACCAATGGAATTTGATTTTAATTAAACAAGTAAATTAGCTCTATCCTTAAATCTACCGTTAAATAAGATTGATTTCCATCACAGTGAGGAGGTGTTGGAGATTCACTGTGATGGATGTTTGTGTAAACTGTGTTAAGTGTGGGTCTTGGTTTTTTTTTGTAATGCAAGACTGTAGAAAATACAATTTCATTCAAACCAAGCTGTTTGAATGACAATAAAAGGCATTCTATTCTGAAATTGATTTATAGATTTACACAATTGTATAAAGAGCTCTCTTTTATTTATTCATTCAAGGATGTGGACATTGCTAGCCATGTCAGCATTTTTAATAATCCCAAACTACGCCCCTCAATTGAAAATCAAACTGGTGGACCAGGAGTCACAAATTGGACAATGCAGAAGGGATGGCAAATTTTCTTACAGAAAGATGTTGGTGAAACTAATGATAGTGACTCTTTGCTGCTATCAGGTAGTTTAATGGTCACCATTATACTGGAGTTTTTCATTTTAAATATTAGAAGCTAGATTAGATTGTTTTTATCATGTGAGTATGGAGTTAAGGTAATGCAGGAATGTGGCAACTCCTCATGTGCAGGTCACAGAAGAAGATCTGCTATCATCCGATACAATGCTACATTCTTTTCAATCCCCTTCCACGTATATTCTGAACACTGGTATTTTCGTTTAGCTCTACCCGTTGTACTTGTGCATGACATTCATATCATATTATCTGATTTGATTGCATTACCTGATTTGATTGGATAGGATGTAAACTAGTGCTTTTTACCATATCTTGGTTCACATGAAAATAATGAACCATTATTATCTGATTTGATTGCATTATCTGATTTGATTGGATAGGATGTAAACTAATGTTTTTTACCATATCTTGGTTCACATGACAATAATGAACCAATACTAATAGCAGCTAATAAAGTTTTTGCTATTGCAGCCAGCTGAATAATCTAATCAATCTAGCTTTTTGGTTAGGAAATAACATAATGCTGTAATAAGAAGGTCACTGAATTGGCCTTCAAGAAGAGGTACACAAAGGGGCTGAACACATCTTTTCATGTGTTGATTCTGCAAAGTTAAGCCAGATATGATTAGTTGTAGCTTTAAATACAAAAAAATGATTTCAGTCTGTTTCTGATTGCCTGTATATGCTGGCAGTGATTCTTACATGTGCACACCAAGTGTGTAAATTGTAAAACAGTAATTAATTAGGGTTACTAACCTCTTTCTATTTTTTTTGTTGTATTTTTCAGAGAATGATGCAGTGCCTGCTGGTAGATAGACCACAGGATCCCATACAGTATATGATAGACCATTTTAAATCAGAAAATGATGAAGGTTAGGACACTATTTTGTATCTCAGAAAATATAGCCATTTTCCTAAAATGTTTTATCGCTTTAAAAAAAGTTAACATAGAACTAATTGCATTGTGTCAAAGACAACATTAAAGTTGTTAGTGTTTAATTGTTAGACATTGTGAATCAGATTAATTAACTCCTGATGGTGGATGTTTCGAGAAAGGTAGGATTGTTGTGGTAAAAGAGGAGAGAGGATAAATCTATAACTTTACAATATACTAGATCAAGTGGGACCCGTTGCGTCCCTGTCATACGGGAGGCCTGGTCCCCCAATGCATCCCGTTCCCCCAACGTAATATTCCACCACTCACTCATAGCACCCATGGAAGGCTTGGTCACCCAACGCAATATTCCACAACTCACCAGTTTCCCCAACGCAACCCGTTCTCCCAATGCAATATTCCACCACTTACCCATAGTCCCCAACAGCACAGGGGTGGCTCATTTCCCCTTAATTACTCTCCCTTTTTTTTAAACTTAAAAAACAATCCAATTACACATGCTCCCAGGAAAAAGCTATTGCACTTGCTGCGTGGACTCAGTGTCCTGGGATTTGCAACATTGTAGCAGGCAGGGCTACAATGCCATTGTGAATTCATAGCTGCCAACTGCCAGTGCAGATGGAAGATATATTTCTCAAAGTGGGATTTTGTAACATTAAAAATGTGAATTATTTGAAAAAGATACCATTAATCTGAATGAAACTTTGATACACACATCACAAGACAAGGTGAGTAAGGTGGGTCCCTGTCACACGGGAGGGCTGATCCCCAAACATAATAATCCACCTCTCACCCATAGCCCCCAACTGCGCAGGCATGGCTGACGGGTTCCCGTTGTGACACCAGAGATACCCGTTGTGACGCGAGTCCCGGCAACCTCCCCAACTGCACCTCGCCATCCCTCTTCCTACCCCTATCCTCCCCCATTCCCCCTCATCTCCCAGCACTCCCTTCCCCCTCCTCTTGACCCAACCTCTCTTTCCCCTCTCCTCCTCCCCTTCCCCACTTCCTCCCTCCACTTTCCCCTACCCTCAGTCATTACCTCCCTCCCTCCCTAACCCCTCTCCTCTCCATCTATCTCCCTACTCCTCTCCATCTATCTCCCTACTCCTCTCCATCTATCTCCCTACTCCTCTCCATCTATCTCCCTACTCCTCTCCATCTATCTCCCTACTCCTCACCTCTCCCCATCCCACTACTCCACTAAACACAATGTTTAAATAACATTTCTCCTCCTCCCCCATTCCCTCCCCCTCCTTGCAACAATGTAACAAATCTCTCATTGCACTGGGTGGAAGACTTGACAGGCAGTTTATGTAAATGAGATCCCATTGTGACATCATATGCTGCTAACTGCCAATGGAACACTGCTGACGGGCAGTTTATGTATACGAGGTCCCATTGTGACATCATAGCTGCAAACTGCCAGCTCAGATAGAAGAACATTTTCTCAAAGTGGGATTTTGTAAAGTTAAAAATGTGAATAACTTGTAAAGTATAACATAAATCTGAACGAAATTTGATACACCACACACACACACACACACACACACACACACACACACACACACACACACACACACACACACACACACACACACACACACACACACACACACACACACACACACACACACACACACAGACAATGATGAGTAAGATGAGCCAAAAAATGTAGCACTATTGTGTACCATTTTCACGTAATTCAGGGTATGATGGATACACACATAGACATCCACACAGGCAAGATGAGAGTCCCCTTACGCAACCCGTTCCCCAACGCAATATTCCACCAGTTACCCGTTTCCCCCATATTCCAGCACTCATCCATAGCCCCCAACTTTGCAGGGGTGTATCCCCCAGCACTGCCTCCCCCTCGTCTTGCTTTGTTGACTTTAAAAAATAATGCAATTGCTCCCTCCCCCTCCAGCTAAAAACTTGCTGGAAGGACTAAGTGTTCCTCGATTGCAACTTTGTTGCAAGTTAGGCCAGCAAGGATTTTAGCTGCTAAATCTTTCTTAAACATGAATTTCTAAAGTTAAAAATGATGAATAACTTGAAAAATATAACATCAACCTGAACGAAACTTGACATAAACTGCCACAGGACAATGGTGAATAAGGTGGTGCAAAAATTTTAGTGCTATCGTGTACCATTTTGGCATAGTTCCAGGATCACATGGGGATAGATAGATAGATAGATAGATAGATAGATAGATAGATAGATAGATAGATAGATAGATAGATAGATAGATAGATAGATAGATAGATAGATAGATAGATAGATAGATGAATAGATAGAAACAAACAAGATGAGAGTTTTAGTAATATATAGATAGATAATAGATTTTTGTCCATTGAACGAGCCTTATCAATGCAGTTAAAGGCAGAGAATTGTCTATTATGACCTTTCTTCTCTCTCCCACAATTTTGGCTAATATTTTGACACCCATAAGTTGCTGAAGGTGGGTCTTGGTCAAATGTCTTGTCATTGGATGACCATAAATTTCTTCCAACTAATTGTTGGGAAGACCAAAGCTTACTTTCTTTTATTGCTGCTGCAGATTTCCCTCCTGGAATTATAAATAGAGGGCTAATATTATTAGAAACAAGATTACAATAGAAATACTTTAAAATTGTTTAAAAATATAGCAGTTTTTGTGTATTTTCTTCATGGTTTAGCTTCGTTGTCTTTTGGTGTCTTTATTTTAAAACTGCTGGCTACATTATTTGTCCATTCGTGCACACCAGTAACAGCTGTGAACAAAATTTAGTGTCTGAAATGTGGTTGCAGTCTTGACAGTTAGAAATCTACAAGGGAAGTGGTCCAATTATCGAATGATTTTGTTTCCTTTTATTGAAAAATATGACCTAGGGCAAGCATAGTTTTTTTTTGTATGGAATAAACATTACAATAGCCCAAGGCAGTGTTTCCCCCAAACAAGAGCTTGACCTTGTGTTAATAATAGAATAATTCTGCTTTTCACTGATCCCTTAACTGGAGAATATGAGTGTAAAGGCTTGAGTCACTTGAGGATTTATTCTTACATATGAGATTAGACAATCCTCAAAAGAGGCCTGTCTGCCAGAGAAAAATCTGCTTTGAAGTAGTTTGAAAGGAATTTACTGATGATGGCGCTAGAGTTTGTTTTGTACTGATTGTATTGAGTCTAAATAATTTATTGTTTTTTACATTGACTTTGAACAAAAAATAACACATTTGCATTTTGGATTCAATTAGATTATTCTTGAGGCACCTATATTGTATTATAATAAATTCCAACATTTTATTTTGCGGAACTTTTGAAAAACCTCAAGCGACATATCTTTAATGCTTCAAAGTTTTCTGATTTGTGTTGCCTGCAAATCACTTAACAGTGGGGAATGCTGCTTCTGAATGATATTCTAAGGAGTACTGCCGTTATATTTTATTTTATTAATAAAACTTGGTAGGTAACCTAATCGTATTGCACATTGGGAGTTTGAAAATAAGCCAGAAATTGAATTTATCACTTATTGGGCTGCATCTAGTTGACTTTTGGTTGTTGAATAGTTTAGATCTATTGTGGGAAATTCAAAATCATATAATGCAAATACTCCTATAAAATTGTTATACCAACAGTTACACTTGATCCAAAATTATGGATAAAAATCTTGCAATTCACTCAAAAATAACTTCTAATTTGCTTCAACCATTTAACCTGATTTTTCACATTTCCCATAGAAAATTATTGCTATTATCTTTTTTTTTTATAATGACATTTGTTGGAGTGGAACAAATTGATTTGAGAATTTGGAAAACTCAGTCATCTTAAAGAATATAGCCAAATAAATGAAATAGAAAATATTCTAGCTTAAATAATGTTGATTATGTTAGTAATTAAATAACATTCCTGGAGGCTGGTTGTCTAGTCTAATTTCATTCCTATCAATCACTTTCAACTCAAACAAAAATTCAGTGACTTAAAATCAAGTTTTATAAAGTGACCACTTAATATCTAATTTTAGTTTTAAATAAATAATTAAAATCTTTATGATGGACCTGTTAAAAATCCAAATCAAACTGCGCTTACACTGATGTATGTTCCATTTTTTACTGCCACGAGGAATAGTTAGTGTCACCCCAGAATTGAATGGTTCTAGAGTGAAACGGTATTAGATTTGCTCTTAATTAGTGAACATTTGCATCAATGCCAAGTAAAATTACTTTGCATCGATGTTACAGTTGTGGTGTGAATTTAGACATAGACTGGTTTTATTATACAAAATAAGATCTATATTTTAACAAATATATGATAGTAAATAGGCATGCGTATGTTTATTTAAATGTTATTTGCCAAACATTTGCTTAATTTTTGTTTATTGCATTGATTAAAATTAACATTTTTTTCTAAATCCTGAATAGTTCCCCGGATATTTCTGCTGGGCCCTCCTGTTTCAGGGAAACATTCTATCGTAAGTGAATCCTGAGTTTAAACGATTTGTAAAAGTAAAAAAATCTTGCATTAAGGGTGATTTTGTTTTTTCAAATGTTGCTTATAGATGTTCAATATTATTTAAAAATGAGACTGCGATTCTTGGTAATTTTTGTATACCCCATTGATTTTATCAAAATGACTATCCACAGTGATTTATTCCAATATTTTATTATTTTTAATTGTATGAATATTTGATATGTTTATATAAAATTGGCTGTTCGATTCTGTAAAACTCGTTTATCCTTAATTTGACATGGGTGATGCCTTCTCTACCTCTATGCGGAGAGATAAAATCTTCAATAATTCATCCCAGTCTTCCTGAAATTGAATGGAGTGTTATTCTTTCTTTTTTGTTGTATTATAACCTTGTTATGATTAAGATACAAATAATACATCTTCTTAATTTGAGGTTTTAATCATAACATTTTAGTGTAGGTTTACAAGCTAACAGAAATAACAATCAATGAAATGCTGCTAAAAATTATCAACCACTAAAATGACATGGTAACATAAGAGTTAAGGTGTTCCACCAAGTATCAGGGGTAATTCTTCTGGTGTTAGGATAAACGGGTAAAGAAGAGAAGAAAAAGATCGCTCTTGCTCTTTGTTTTGTATTGAGGTAAATTTTAAAAAAATCAAAGTAGGGAAGTTTTCAGTGATGATCATCACTTGGCTCACTGTAATCCACAAAAAACACAAAGGACTAGATATGAATATACTGTGGACACTGCTATCTAATATTGCTTAGTGAGTTTTAATAAAGAAATTAGATACATTTCAGATGACTTTGAAAAGCATGACAGCAATACAAATTTGTTGATTTTTTTAAATTTGAAAAGCAGATGTAAGCAGCGCCAATTTCTATCTCAGGAATGACAACCTCATTTAAGATAAATTTGATAACAGTTTGAAAAATAATATGATGAAGGAAAATAATTTAATGAATGACAAATTGAAGTTGGATTAGTGAATCAAGGTGTGGTTGAGGAAGTACAGCTAGTTTAATGTGCTGTGCAGCCTATTTTAATACTGCAGTTTATATGAGTTGGTAATTCATGTTCTTAGTTTCATGTGACAAAGTTTACAACTCGATGCCTTGCGGTTTCTGGAATTCGTTCTCTTTTCCTTCATATAAATATTTGCTTAATTTCGTCTAATTCCACAATACCTCAATGGAATCGATCTATAATGTTATTATTCTGAAACCTAATTGTCTACATTTCCTCAAAAAGTTAACTATTGCAGATAAATTAAATCTGATAGAAAAATAATGAAAAGACATAATTAGAAACCAACTATTTATCTCTTACAGATGTTGCTAACTATTTCCACTATTTTTTGGTTTATATATATAAACTTTCATCATTTAAAAAATGTAACAAGCGGTCAGCTTTTATGCTTCATTCATAATATATTTAAGATTTATTATTTTCACTTTAGTAATCTGTTTCTATATGCTCTTATTTTTGTTTGTGATGCTAAAGAACCATTGAGAACTCAGGAATGTGATACATTTCTCTGTCTAACTCCGTGTACAGATTCAGGATGAAAACTGTGTGTCTTACTTATCCAAAGGCATTAATGATACAAATATACCAAGTAATTTTGTTGATCAGTTATGTTTTGGTATTGCCCAAACATATCATTGCTTAGTCAGTTTTTAGAACCATGAAAATGTAATCTTAAATTCCCATCTGGTTTTATTCTCAAGATTTTGTATTTGCATTTACTAGGCCAAGATGCTGTGTGACCAGATCACCACAAACCTCCTCACTTTGGATGATATGCTGACAGATGTAAAATCAGATTCTGCTGAAGAAATTCGGAAATTAAAAGGCAAATCTCGGGTATAAGCTTCAATTATGATGTGTTGTTTTCACGCTTTAAATTTTTGAAGATTATAAGGATTGCCAGTGTAAATACAACTAAGCAATATCAATATCAATATCAGTTTTATTCGTCACTTGCACATAAAGTGCAAGTGAAATGAATTTGCCAGCAACGGTACAATGAAAAAAGAACACACAAAAACACAATAAAAAAATTTAACACAAACATCCACCACAGCATTCATCACTGTGGTGGAAGGCAAAAAAATTGGCCAGTCCTCCTCCATTTTCTCCCGTGGTCGGGACCTCAACCCTCCGCAGCAGCCGTTGTGGGCATCCAGAAATTCAGCAAGGTAAAGTCCAGATAAAGTCCAGGTAAGTCCTGAATCGGTGCTTCCCCACCGGCTTCAGGTTGGTGTAGGCTGCAGGCCAGCGGTCGAAGATTTAAAGTCCCCGCCGTGCCGCAGCCAGAAGCACCACAGACCGCAGGGCCGGCGGTCAAAGCATATCATGTACTTACGAATAAATAAGTTGCTCTTTTTGGTTTAATTTTTTCCAAAAAGCAATAAAAGGTAAATGCTTAAAAGTGCTAGCAGCCCTCAAGATTTGAATCTATGCCTGTTATTTTTAGGTATGGACAGAAAATGGTTGGGTTGTTTGCCCTAAGATAGTAACAAGTAAGCATTGTTGCATCATTTTTTCATCTGTAAACAGATGTGCACATCTTGGCTGTTGTTCTTCAACCTTGCCTTTTTTTTCCTGCAACTATTAATGCTTATTCTAACATTCTTGCTACCAAACATTATTGTAGCACGGGAGTTGCAAGAAGGCCAACATTGTTGTCCAACCCTACTTGTTCTTGGAAATTGTGTGTGAATTCTGAAGTCCACGTATTAACATTATTCTGTTAGATAGATTGTTTCAAAATGTTAATCTTGTGATAATGAAAGAATTGTAATACGTTTCCTATTCAATATTGTTCAATTTACAATAATGTGTGATTTGAAATGGAGCTTAGAGTTTATGATGTGCCCATGTGCCTTATTGTCAGGTAAAGAAGTAATGGGCTTTGCAAGGTGCTGTTTTGGAAGCATTAGGAAGTTGGTGCTTTTTATCTTGCAGGGAGACCCTGTGGAACAGTGATGTGCTTGTGGTGAGGGATTGGACAAGAATAAAATGCCATTCAATCTGACTGTTTTGTCATGGATGGCATTGAGCATGTTTTATTTAGTTGCGCCCATTTAGAGAAGTGGAAGGTATCGATTTACATTCCTGTCTTGTGCTCTGTGGATATATGTAAGCTATGGGAGGTGAGCAATTTTCAGATACAGCAAATATCCAGTTTGCTCTTGTTGCCATAGAGTTTATATGGTAGGTCCAATTCAATTTCTAGTCAATGGTGATTCCAGTGATATGGTAGGTAAGGCACTTGTTAATGGTAATGTTGTTGATAATGAAGGGATAGTGGTTAGACATTGAAAATTTGTGATTTTGGTAGTCTTGTTGCACAGATGTCATTTGTCATTTCAGCCTAAACTTGAAAGTTCTCCTGGTTTTGCAGTTTGTGGGCATAAATTGCTTCATAATCTGTTCATTCTTATTAACAAACTGCTATTGACGTACTTGCTGTTTTTGTCATATTTTACATTCTAAGGACCATGGTTTGTTTGGTGCAGTTGAGTTTAGTTTAGAGATACAGCATGGAAACAGGCTCCTTTGGCCCAACAAGTCCACACTGGCCATTCACACTAGTTCTATGTTATCTCACTTTCACATCCGGTCCCTAAACACTGGGGCAATTTCACATCCAGTCCCTATAAGGGCAATTTTACAGAAGTTAATTAACCTATAAACCTGCACATCTTTGGGACATGCAAACGCCACAAAGGCAGAACCTGAGGTCAAGACTGAACCTGTGAGGCAGCAATTCTACCAACTGCGCTGTGGTGTCGCCCAAGTTTGTGAGTTTGGTCTGTGGTTTTTCAATAATAAATGCTGTCCATTTAAATTAATTTAAGTAATGCAGTAGTGTGGAAGTGAATGAAAAACTAAGATACTCAGAGTTAATTAGAGGAATAAAATTCTACTCGGGGAGATGACCGCTATGGAAAAATGATTGTAGGGCAGTTCCTTAAAGAGCAACAGGAGCGTTAACTATCTTCTAGTTCTTGGTATGCTAGTTCTTGTTTTGGAAAAAAAAATCTTAATTATGTCAGTCTAATATATTTTTCTTTTAAAGTTTTGGTTGGCTATAGCTTTTATTACAAGATTCTCACTGTGGAGCGATATAGTCACTCCGTCAAGAAATTAAATCAAATTAAGAAAATACTTTCACAAATACCGATTTGAAACAGAATGATTTGAAACATTACATACTTATGATAATTTCAAAGCTTATTACAGCTACAACAACTTGCTTTTGTATTGTGTCAAAATTGCTCCTTAGAGGCTTGTTTCACAAAGACATTAATTACAAAATTTACAGATACAAAAAATCAAACTGGTGGATGAAGTCTGTGGGTCAAGCAGCATTTGTGGTCCTGATGTAGAGACTTGATCTGAAGGATTGGCTATCCCTTTACCTCTACAGATGCTGGTTCACTAGTTGAGTTCCAACAATCGGTTAAAAAATGTTGTCTCCCAATCACAACATCTGCCGTCTCACTGCAGTTGAGTTGTACCATTTAGATTAGAACATAGAACAGTATAGCACAGGGGAAGGCACTTTGACCTACAATGTCAGTGCTGAATATGATGCCAAGCTTCTTTGCCTGCTTGTGATCCCATATCTCTCAATTCCCTGTTTATCCATTGTCCTATTCAAAGGCCTTTTAAATGCCACTACTGCCTGCTTCTACCACCACCCCAGGCACTCACCATCCTATGTGTTAAAAAAAAAACTAGCATTAGGGTTTGGGTTGCCCCACACCTCCTTTAAGCTTTGCCCCACTCACCTTAAATTTATACACTCTGGTTATTGACATTTCCACCCCGTGGAAAAAGATTCTGACTATCTATCCTATGTATGCCTCCTATAATTTGATAAACTTCTAGCAGATCTGCCTTCAGCCTCTGACGCTCCAGAGAAAACATCCCAAGTAAGTCCAACCTCTCTTTCTGGCAAATACACTAGTCCAAATAGCATTCTGGTAAATTTCTTTAGAACCCTCTCCAAAGTTTTCACATCCTTCCTGTAATGGGATGATCAAAACTGCACATAATACTCCATGTGCGTCCTATACAAAGCCCTACAAAGCTGCAACATGACTGCCTCACTTTTGTAGTCAATGCCTTGACCAATGAAGGCTGTGTATGCCATAATCCTTCTTCACCAATCAATCCAATTGTGTTGCTGCTTTCAGGGAGCTATGTACTTATATTCCATTATCCCTCTGTACATCAATGCTGTTCAGGGTCTTGACATTAACTGTATACTTTCCCCTTGCCTCCCAAAGTGCAACAATTCACATTTGCTTGAATTCAATTATTTCCCCTATTTCTCCAATCATTTCTGTAGCTGCCCTACATCCCACTGTAAACTTTGACAGCCTACCTCACTGTCTGCATTTCTGCCAATGTTCATGTTTTCATGATATGGATCAGGTGCAGGTAGGTAATGTTAGCATCTTGGCATCATGTTTATCTTGGAACAGATAGGTTGAATACACAGATTATTTTAGCCACTGTAGGGAAATCAAGAATCAAAGTACATGGGTTTAAGGTGAGAGGGGAAAATTTAATAGGAACCTGAGAGGCAACTTTTCACTCAGTGAATGAGCGGTATATAGATCGAGGGGAGGTGGTTGAGGCAGATACTATAACAACATGTAAAAGACACTTAAGACAGGTACATGGATAAGAAAGGTTTAGAGGGATTCGGGCCAAACACCAGACAAATCAGACGAGCTTAGATGAGGCATCTTGGTGGCATGGTCGAGTTGGGCCAAAGAGCCTGTTTCCATATTTCATGACTATAGCTCTATGTTTGGCACAGAAATTGTAGACGATCGCTAGCCTTGCTCTTGTGCTGTACTGTTATATGTTCTAGACCTGCAAACATATCAGTCAACCTGTCCACATTTATGTCCAAGCCATTTATATATATATATATATATCATGAACAACAGAGGTTTTAGCACAACTCCACAAACCTGAAGCCAGAATAACAACCTTCTAGCAAAACCCTCTGTCTTCTAAAAGTGAGCCCTTTCTGAATCCAAACTACCAAGTCACCATGGACCCCATGTTTATTAATCTTCTGGATCAGCCTACCATGAGGGACTTTATCAAATCCTTTACTAAAATCCATATAGACAACATCCACTGCTGTACCCTCATCAATCACCTTCTGCATCTCCTCAAAAAACTCAATCAAGTTTGTAAGACATGACCTGCCGCAGGCAAAGCCATGCTGACATCCTTAATCAGCCAAATCTTCCTAATAAGAGTGGATCCAATCCCAAAGAATCATCTCCAATAACTTTCCACCTATTGGCTTGAGGCTCACCGGCCTATATTTTCCTGGATTATCTGTATTCCCCTTCTTAAAGAAATGAAAACTATGGCTACTCTCCAATTCTCCAGGATTTTGCCTGCATCTAGAGAAGATACAAAAATTTTCATTTGTGAGCATATTTGTACATCAGAGTTATTGGTTTAATAGTCATGCTGCATGGAACCAGGCTGCTTTGCCCAACTCATCCTTGCTGACCAAGAAGGATTGTTTACACGAACCCTATTTGGCCACAAGCACTCCAAACTTTTCCTATCCATTTACCTGTCCAAATGCATTATAGTACCTGCCTCAACCATCTCCTACGGTAGCTCGTGCCATATACCCACCACCCTCTAAGCGAGAAAGTTGTCCCTCAGGTTCCTATTAAATCTTGTCCCACTCACTTTAAACCAATCTTTTCTGCTTCTTGATTCCCCCACCCTGGCTAAAAGACTCAATGCAGCCACCCTATCTATTCCCCTCATGATTGTATACACCATTGTAAGATCATGCCTTAGCCTCCTAAGCTCCAAAGAATATTCTGGTCCTGCCCAACCTTTTAACTAACTAAAGCTCAGGCCCTCAAGTCCTGACAACATCCTCGTAAATCTTCTTTGCACTCTTTCCAGCTTAATGAGTTATTTCCTATATCAGGGTGACCAAGACTGAACACAATAATCCAAATGCAGGCTCACTAGTATCTTGTACAACTATAATGTAACGTTGCAACTTCTATACTCAATAGCCTGAATGATGAAGAATAATGTACTAATAGTCTTCTTTACCACCCAATCTACCTGTGAGGCCATTTTCAGGAAATCATGTATCTGCACTCCTAGATCTCTCTACTCTACAATGCTCCTCAGGGCCTTACCATTCAATGTGAAGGCCCTGCACTGGTTTGACTTCCCAAATGCAATATCTCACTCTTATCTGCATTAAACCCAATTAGCCATTCCTTAGCCTACTTGCCCAGCTGATCAAAACCCTGTTAAGTTTGATAACCAACTTCACTGTATCTGAAGAAGGGTCTCGACATGAAACATTGCCAATTCATTTTCTCCATAGATGCTGCCTCACCCGCTGAGTTTCTCCAGCATTTTGTGTCTACCTTCACTGTATATGATACCACCTACTACAAACGTACTAATCATGCCTTCGACCCCGGAGGCGCCAGCACTGATCGCTGAGGCACATCACAAGTCACAGGTGTCCAGTCTGAAAAACAACCTTTCACTACTGCACTCTACTTCCTTCCATGAACCCAATTCCGTGTCCAGTTAGCCGGCTCTTCCAGGATCCCATACAATCTAACCTTCCAGAGCACCCTACCCTGTAGAGCCTTATCAATGGATTTTTCCTGCAGGTAATTAGCCAGTGCTTAAAATTTTAAATCAACTTTTAAGTGAGTCAAAATAGCTTTGTACAACTCTCAACAAATAAGTGCAATATAATATAAATGTTCTTCACCTCTGAGCAAACTGATTTACAGTGTGTCTTGATTAAGTAACTCAGTTTTGTCATCCCTGTTTTAAAATCCTCCATAGTTTTATACTTACCTATCTGTGTAGTTTTTTAACCTGGTACCCACCAAGATATCTGTGCTCCTCCAATCATAGAGTCTGTATCAACTCCAATTTTAATCATCTTACCAATGAGACTCATGCATTCAGTTGTAAAGCCATTATAGAGCTTCCTAAATTTCTATAAGTTAGAGAAATATCTTTCCTCTTTTTAGAAACCTCCTCTCTGTGATCAAGCTTTGTTCATCTGCCCTAAGAATGGTATTGGATGTATCTGGGTTATAGGGATGGTATGCATATGTTTAAGAAAGTTGCAGGCAAAGGTCAGCTTTTTCAAGAAATAATATTAGTAGTTTTTATTCTGCATTTTCCATAGGTATGTCTGTTCTCCCTGTAGTTGTGCGCTATGTCCATTATCAAATTTTCTTACATCTTTGTTATAAGTACATACTTTAGAAATGCCACAGGCTCACCAGTTCCTCAAGTGATAGATAACATTTTATGGAGAAAATTGCATTTCACTGGCTCCCCAAAACTTCAATTAATTAATTAATTTCCTTCACTGGCCATTCTTCTTTCCAATGGAATGATTGTCAAATTCTTGAGGTGATTATTTCAATTTCTTTCAGATTATGAGTGAACTATGTTAAAATTTAATACATTAAATTTACATTGTTCCAGTATTAAGTGCATAAGTGCGTGCAATTAATCTTTGTATAGTTCCTTAAACATGAAGACAATTGCATTGGCAAAAAAAAAGTTACATCTAAAACATTTATTTTGAGTTTAAATTGAGAAATAAAAACAACATATCATCATAATCATAATCATACTTCATGGATTATACCTCAAGCAGCAGTGTGTTTTGATGCTGCTTGTGATAATGTAATTTCCATGGAGTATTTAAATATCATACACATTTCATTATAATTAAGAAGAAATAATATTGCAGTTTGAGGGTTTGTGAGGAGGAGAAGAGCGCAGCAAGAGTAATATTTTGAGAGGCAATGCAGTTAAAATGATTTCTGTTCTAATATTTATTATTGGAATTTTACCCTGGTTAATGTGGTTAATAAACAGGATAAATGATGATAATCAGAGAAGATACATTTCTAACCCCACTTTTAGGTCTGACCATTTCTCTGGTTAATTTGTTCGTTCACTGCATATAAATTGGACCTTACAGATATTTCTTATGTATCCTCCTTGTCCTGGAAATTACGAAACTGAGGCTGAAAATTGTAGGTATGAATAGAAACCAATTTGGACATATTTACTAACTTTTTTCCCGGATATTCTGAAAACACAAAACCGATTTTAATAGTTCGCTTGGTGCAGCAGGACTGCACAAAATGAGTCTGTAACTTCTGTCAATGTTACACTTCAAAGGGATGAAGCAGACACTAGCTGCTGCAGCAACCAGCACGATCCACCACAAACAGACAGTGAGACTAAAAGCAGTGAGTCCATACTCCCACTGCGCTGGACCACGGGTCTCGGGCCAAACCACCACTGGGACCCAGTAACTGTCAAAAAAAGGTGCCTACCGATTCTTTTCACTTTTCTCCTTCAGCCTAATCATGTAGGGGCTTTGGAATTCTTTTTGAACTTCGCTCTGAATATTCACCCTCTCATCTCTTTGCAATTCTCTTTTGCTTTGCAGGATATTCCCAATACACTCTGGGCAAAGCTGATCCTAGAACGGCTGTCAAAAACGGACTGCATCAAACGGGTAGGAATCGCTCCTGTAGGAATAGTCAAAGAGCAATTACACAGCATGCACACGTACTTGGTATTCAGCAGTGGAATGAGTAGGGGATTGGTTCAGGCAGTGGCTGATTGCTCTGTTGAACAGCAGTGGGGGGAGTTTGAAAGTTTATTAAGAGGATAAAGTGCAGGATGAGTGTGTGCATATGCTAATCTGATAGTTGAATGCTGATCAAAGACTAAACACAGAATCCAACTGATTGCCTGGAGCAGTATTCAGGGCTGGGATGGGCCATGTCACCCAGTAACCAGATAAAATAGTCAAATAGAAGTTATACAGTCAGTTTCTGTTTGAGTAAGCTTTGCAATACAATTTTATTCAGTATGTATACTTAATTTGTAGAATATGCATTGCAATACTGAAATATGTAAATTAATACTCATTCCAACAATAACAAAACAAAAGTGTTCGATAATATCAATTCACTTTTAATTATTCAACTTTAATACACATTCTGTACTGTGCATTTCTGTTTGTTATCACAAATATGCATTGCCTCCAAAATGTGTTATATTCCCTGCTTGCTCCATGATGGCATTCAAACTATGATCCACAACAAAAGTTGGAATGTACTTCAGTCAAGTGTGAGTAGGGTTGCCAACTTTCTCACTCCTAAATAAGGGATAAAAGGTGGCGTGCCACAGCGGTGTGGGTATGGTGCTGGCCCGGGACGAAGTGACCGAAGGGGCTGGCAGCTAGCAGATGGTAACAGGGACCTTTTTCAAAAGAGAGAGAGAGAAAAAAACAACAACCCTGAAAAGGTACAAAAATCAATATATGAACTAGGTATACATATCTTCAGTGTTATATATTAAATGTAACACCTAATTAGAACAAAGCATAATACAGAGCATTATCTGACTATCAGTCAGACATGAAATAACGCCAAATAACCCTATCTGTATGTGCCTATAGAGTAGACATATAATCATTACAAAAGAGGAAAAGAGGGGGGGGGGGGCTCACCGTCTACTTTTCCCATGGATATTTCTTGCTGCTCGACTGATTCAAACAGTCCTTTATCCTTTTGCACAGCCAGAGTGAAGTCCTTACATGACAAGTCACAGTTCACAGATATTTGAAGTTCATTTTTGATCAGCTCTGTGCTGCATCTGTTTCTTGAGTTTGGCCATTTAATGGTCATCAGAGAGAAAATCCTCTCTACAAAGGCACACTGAGGACCAATGAGACAATCCTGAACACGTTGATCAAGTTGGCTTTCCCTATGTTTTGGAAAACTGCCACCCACTTCTCACTGGTGGATTTTGTGGTATCCTGTCTGGCTTTCTGTATTTCCTCCCGGCTCGCACAAAACTCTTCATAGAGTTGGTCCGTATAGACTGTCATTTTGAGGGCAGCCACCACCTGCTCCAGGTCAGTGAAGGAGAGCTCCTCAGGCTCCATCATCCAGAGGCTGATCGGTTTCAGTTTCATCATTACATTTTCTGGTGAGACATCAAACCACTTGTTAATGTATGTAATAACGGAGCCATAGAACTTCACAAAGTCCTGTTGCTGCTTGGACCTTTGTGCTGGCAATTGTGTGTCCATCAGCTGCTTGGTCTGGTATCCAAAAAAGCTGTCCTGTTTCTGCTGAAGCCTCTTCTTGAACTTTTGGACTTCCTCGTAAACATCTGTGATGCAGAGCTTTGTTTCCTCCAGCTTTGTTACGAGTTGGTCATAAACACACTCCACGTTTTGGAAAAAGCACAGATAAATTTCAGTAGCTCCAGTTTTTTCTTCATCCTCAAAAATCCTCTTTAGTGCCACAGGGCAGGTCTTAAGGGACCGGAAGTTTGACGTAAGAGCTGGCCAGCTTTGTGGGAGACGTTACACAGCTGGAGAGCCATCGTGTGCAAACATGGCGCAGAATTTCACACCACTCAATGTCAACAATGAACGCAGTTCCTCTCTTCTGGAAGCAGTTATTGAGAAGTGGCTGTAGACCTTTAGAACAATTGTCTCAATATCCACTGCCAGCTGATCACAGGCATACTTGCAGTGGTTATGAGCAATGTGAGCTTTCAGAATGCGATTGTTCACACTGCTCAATAACTGGTAAATTGAGTTGTGTTTTCCAAAGTTGACATTGGCATTATCTGCTACATAGGCTGTGACCTGTCTAATATCCAGTTCATACTTTTCCAGACAGCTCATGTATACCATTTGCTGTTTCATCACTGTCTTCATAAAAGTCAAGTAACTTACACTGCACTCCAACAGACACAGAGAAATATCTCACGTACACTGGAAAAGTTTTTTCCCTTGTTTGAGGCATCGGTGGCAACTGAGAAATACGCGGGCTCTGCGGGCTCCCCTTCTTAGGTCGGGGACAGATCATTCATAATATCCCACACAGTCCTTGGTCCTAAAACATTCATTGTAATCATCTTGCTTGCACCTTTAGCTAGTGTGACCTTCTTGTGCACTTCTGTGGAAGCATGCTGAGTTAGGTCATTCTCACTTCCATGACCAATTGAGAATTCCCGACAGCATAAAGTACAGAGGCCTTCGTCGAGTTACCGCTGACGGGCTTAACCCACGTCAGTTTTGCTTCCCATTGCTTGTTATAGCTGCACAGTCTTTTTTTCAGGTTTATCCATATTTGCACAAGCCAAACCGACCGAACAACACCAGACGTTACTGAAACTTTTGGTTTTGGCAGGAATTGGCAAAATATAGCGTACAACTGATGCACATAAGGGATTGGGTGACAGGTGAATCACTCGTGCGTGGCGTCAACAGCACATGCAACATGCTCAATACGAGACAAGGGCCATCCCGTATGGGACAAACCAATTTAGCCCAATATAAGGGATATCCCGGCTAATAGGGGACAGTTGGCAACTCTAAGTGTGAGGTAATATATTTTGGGAGGTCAAATTTTATTCAGACATATAAAGTAAATGGCAGTAACCTTTGTAACATTGAGGCTTTGGGGTGCAATTCTATAGCCCTCTGAAAAAGGCCACATGGGTGGATGATCTAGTGAAAAAAACATTTGATATGCTTGCCTTCATAGGCCGAGGCATTGAGCATAGAGTTGGGATATAATGTTGCAGTTGTACAAAACAGTGGTTAGATGACACTTAGAGTTATGTGTAATTCAGGTCATCATAGTACAGGAAGGATATGGTTCCGATAGAGAAAGTGCAGAGAGGTTTACCTGAATGTTGTGAGGAATGGTGGGCCGTAGTTATAAGTAGCGAATAGATAGGCTGGGTTTATTCTAACTGGAGCATAAATGACTGAGGGGTGACTTTACAGAAGTTCACAAAATTATTAGGGCAGGAGTCAGAATCTTTTGCCCAGGGTGGGATAAGAAGAGTTCACATGTTTAAGATGAGAGGGAAGAAATTTAAAGAAGACTAGACCAAGTGCAGACCCGTTGGGTCTGTTCCCCCAACGTGTGGTTGCAGGGGGGAGGGAGGGAAGGGAGGATGGGAGAGAGGAGTGGGGGAGGGAGGGGGAGATGTGGGGGTTGGGGGAGAGAGAAGTGGAAGTGGGAAGGGAGGGTGAGAGGTGTAGGGGAGAGTGGCGGAAGTGGGAGAGAGAGAGGGGGAAGGGGGAGTGGTGGAAGAGGGAGAGAGTAGTAGGGGAAATGGATGGGGGAGATAGGGAGGGAGGGGAGAGAGAGGGTGGGTGAGGGAGAGAGGTGGGGTGGGAGAGGGGTGGGGGAAGGGAGAGAGGTGGAAGAGTGGGGAGGGAGGGGGAGAGGGGTAGGGGAGTGGTGGAAGTTGGAGAGAGGGAATGTTTGGAATGAGTGCCAAAGGAGATAGTGGTGGGTATAGTCATCACAGTCATCATTCAGGAGGTGGGTTATAAGGGCCTGGTATTGTTCTGTACTTTTCTATGATTGTTTGTAAAGATCTCTGGCAGGTTTAATATCAGTGCAAATTGGGGTCAAATAAGGATGTGTTTTTGCGACAAATATTTATTTATTTCTCAATCTTTATTTCGCCTCCATCCTAACGTTTTCGCCTCCATCCTAAGGAAATAAGGGAGTTCGGCATGTCTCCAACCACGCTTGCCAACTTCTACAAATGCACCATAGGAAGCATCCTGTTGATTCCATCACAATTTAGTTTGGCAACAGCTCTGCCCAAAACCACATTAAATTGCAGAGGGTTATAGATATAGCCCAGTGGATGCACTTACTACCATTTCAGGAACAGCGTCTTCCCAGCTGTTGTCAGTAGCTATGACTATGAAACAATGATCCCATAAGCTAGGGTGCTTTACCAATCTTCCAAACTACCTCACTGCGGACCTTGTACTTTTTAAACTCTAATTTTCTCTGTAACTGCAACACTACAATGCTGCTGCACCATATTTTGCACTCTGGTATGTTTCCCTTTGCACTACTTGTTGCACATGATTGGGACAGAAAGTGCTGGACTTGCTTGTACTCGTGTACAGTATGATTTGACTGGGCTTTCTCTTCTTCTTCTTCTTGCGTATGCGTGCACAACCTAAAATTGTTAGACAACTTGTTCTGTTTGATCTTTTGTTAGTGCACGCCAGGTTGATTGCATCCGTGAATCTTTGGCAAATTTCTTTGCATCTTTTGTACCCAAAGCTGAGATTCTGGATAACTGGAAAGTAGACAATGTTGTTCCTTTGTTTAAGAAGGGAACTAGAGAGAATCCAGGGAATTACAGACTGGTGATCCCCATGTCAGTGGTAGGGAATCTATTGGAGAGGATTCTTTGGGATAGGATTTACTATCATTTGTAAGAGAATAAGCTATTTTGGGAGAGTCAGCATGGCTCTGTGTAAGGCGTGTTTTACTAACTTGATTGAGTTTTTTGAATAGGTGACGAAGATGATCAATGAGGGGAGGGCCAGTGGATGTTGTCTACGTGGATTTTAGTAAGGCATTTGATAAATCCCTCACAGTAGGCTGACCCAGAAGGTTAAGATGCACAGAATTCACAATGGATGATTGTGACCAGTGGATTTCTGCAGGAATCTGTTCTGGGGCATTTGTTGTTTGTGATCTGTATAAATGTCTTGGGCATCAATGTAGATGGCTTGGTTTGTAAGATTCTAGATGACACCAGGAACACTGGAACTTTTGGGCTGTGAGGAAGGCTGTGAAAGTATAGAACAGAACAGGATCTAGATCAGCTACAGAAATGGGTGGAGAAATGGCAGATGGAGAGTTGATTCCAAGCAAGTGCTCTTTGGGAGGTTGAATGTAAGCGGAAGGTATACAATTAATGGCAAGACCTTAACAGCATTAGATTAGAGCGAGATCTTGGGTCCAATTCCCTAGCTTCGTGAAAGTTGCACACAAGTAGACAAAGTGTTAGGAAGGTCTATAGTAAGCTATTGGTATTCATTGGTCAGGACAGAGCATAAGTGTCAAGAAGTTATAAAGCAGCTTTGTCGGACTTTGGTTAGGCCACATTTGACGTATTGCAGGCAGTTCTGGTCGCCTCATTACGGAAGGATTTGGAAGCATTGGAGTGGGTGCCGAAAAGGTGTACCAGAATACTGCCTGGATTAGAGGTTATTAGCTATAAGAAGAAACTGGACAGACAGGTTGTTTTCTCCGGAACGCCAGAGTTTGAGGGGAGACTTGACAGAAGTATGTAAAATTATGAGGGGTAACGATATGGGAGACAGTCAGAACCTTTTTCCCCATGGTGTAAATATCAAAGATTAGAGGGCATAGCTTTATGGTGTAAGCGGTAAAGTTTAATTAAGGTGTGCGGGGTTAGTTTTTTTACACAGTGGATGATGAATGCTGGACCCGACTGCCAGAGGTAGTGGTGAAGGCAAATACAATTTTGCTACTTCGCCATCAGTTTTTTCATCCAAGTCATTTATCTAAATCGTAAAAAATTAAGATCAGAGCAACATTCCCAGCAGCACATCACCCATTACATCTTGCCATCCAGACAAGGACTCGTTCATCCAGACTCTTTCCTTTAACTGGCCAATCTCTTATTCATGCCCATATTTAACCTATATTATGAGCTTTTATTTTCTGCAATAACTTTTGATGTGGCAGCTTATCAAAAACCTTCAGAAAATCTAAGTATCATAAGTATCATATCATCATGTATCATACATGAGTAAGGACTCATTCTGCTTTATTCACATTCACATCAGAAGTTACTTCAAAGAATCCCAATAAATTTATCAAACATGATTACTCTTTCACATAACCATGTTAACTTTGCCTCGTTACTGTGAATAACCACGTTCCCACCCACCCTGACAGTTCTCATCATCACAATATGGATATGAGTTCATCTTCACCTTATTCCGTCTACTAGGCTGTCTATGAAACCCATGCCAAACATCTCAGCTTACTGATAATAAAGTAATGAGGCAATCTTCCCTGGTCGCACATCTAGCCTCTATCAGTTTGTTTAAAAGTCTGTAAACAAATGTAATATGTGCAGCTTGGTTAATGCTTCAGTAGTTGTAAAAGTATAATCAGTCTAGTTATTTGTCAGACAGTTCCCTTGGCTTTATTAACATCAATGTTTTGGTCCAGCTGTAATAAAACATTTTTTTTTTTCAGTTCATTATTTTTTCAGCTTATTATTTTGCTGGTAAGGTGTTGCTGTTGTGTTTCGATAATGCCAAGTTGTTAGAGTCATAGGGTCATAGAGTTATAGAGTCATAATAAAGTGATACAGTGTGGAAACAGGCCCTACAGCCCAACTCACTCATACCGGCTAACAGTCCCAGCTACACTAGTCCCACTTGCCTGTGCTTGGTCCATATCCCTCCAAACGTGTCCTATCTATGTACCTGTCTAACTGTTTCTTAAACAATGGGATAGTCTCAGCCTCAACTACCTCCTATGCTGTATGTGTAGGAAGGAATTACAGATGCTGGTTTAAACTGAAGATAGACAGAAAAAGCTGGAATAACTTAGTGGGACAGGCAGTATCACTGGATTGAAGGTGTGATGTATATGTAATATAAATGCCAGTGCCCCTTGAGGCCAAAAGCAGAAGCTGGCAAATGTGCCTGTGCCTGTGCCTTGTGGCTGAGGTCAGGTGACCTTCTAGAAGTTTCTTGGTGGGGCAGATTAAATCCTTCTTACAAGATGTCTGATGTGTATTCATTGTGCTAGTCACAACAAGGGCTTACGGAAGACATTACATGGTGTCAGAGGGAAAAACTAAAGAAAGAAATGTCTGGACGCAAGCCACCGCGACCACTCTCCTTGCAAGGGAACTTGGCCAAGAATTTTAAGGACTGGATAAGGGCATTCCAGCTGTACGAGACTGCAACAGAACTGACAAGTAAGCCAGATAAGATTTGGTGTGCAACATTCCTCCAAAGTCGCGGGGCCGTCTGCTCAGCAGCTTTATGAGACCTTTCGGTTCGCCCAGGAGGAATGTGACAAAATACAACCGCTGAAGAATACATTTCAGACATACTGTGAACCAAAACATAACTTAACTGTCTCAATATACATCTTTAATACACGTGATCAGCGGCGAGGGGAGACCTCCTCCAGCTACCTGACTGTAGTGAAGTCTTTAGCTAATGATTGCGAGTTTGGCATTATCCATGACTTGTTGCTGTGAGACAGAATCGTCTGCGGCATCACCAGCCAGCCGCTCCGGGAAAAACTACTACACTGCGATGATTTAACACTGGAAAAATGCAGTGACTTGTGTCTGATAGTTGAAGCATCAGCCGAACACATGAAGCAGATTGCCCCAACCGCCATCGACACTGAAGAAACTGTTGATTAGGTGAAACGGGACAGCGCCAGTCAGCCATGGGCCGAGGCAGGGATTCGCGACCCAGACAACCACAGACAGAAACGGGACAGGCAGCTATGCCCCCTCACAGTTACTGAACAGTAGACTGTTAAGAAGCAAATTGCCATCGCCTCTATCGCTCTTACTGCCTCATCATGTCCCTCCCATGGGACCACAACTTGCCATCCGGCAAGAAAAACAGGCAGCATATTTCAATGAGAAGGCAAGCGCCGAGCCGCTGCCACGCCAGGAACAACAACAACAGGTGTGGTTTCGTGCCAAACCAACCGAGTGGCAACGTGGCCGTATTGCAAGAGAAAATCTGTCCCCCAGATCTACGCTATCTCTACACCGAGCGGTACTGCGTTCCGCAGAAACAAGAAGGACATACGACCTGTGCACGAAGCAGCTGAGCCATGCCCTGGCAACACGCAGCAGACGAGCGCGAACACTCTCCCGCAAGGAGGAACCCCTCTCCCAGACTCAAGAGAACTATCACAGGCCGCATCACAAGGTTCTGTGGTGGGGGAACCGGCTCGAAGCGTGCCAAGCCACACTTGCACACAACAGAAATACAACACAGAACGAGTTGGAAATACGACTTGCACGAGAAGTGGGCGATTGTCAAAACCCCCAACTCGACTTGTTATGTAAAAATTGTTGGACAATTTATAGTTTAGTAGTATGAAGAGCACTGTGTTATTTGTGGTACTTTATCCACATTAAATTGATTAAAGGTTCAAGTTATTAGTTTTGACTCCAACGTTGAAGGAGATGTGATGTAATTAAAGTGAAGGGGGAGATGTGATGTATATGTAATATAAATGCCAGTGCCCCTTGAGGCCAAAAGCAGAAGCTGGCAAATGTGCCTGTGCCTCGTGACCTTCTAGAAGTTTCCTGGTTGGGTAGGTTAAATCCTTACAAGATGTCGGACGTGTATTCATTGCACTAGTCACAACAAGGTCTTACAGAAGACATTACAGCAGGAATGGGTGGCGTTTCGGGTCGAGACGCTTCTTCAGATGGTATGCTGTGCTTCAGTTCATGGATAAGTACTACATGCATAACAACAGATGGAAAAAGAATAGAGAGTAGTATAGGTTCAGAACAAACTCTGGATGAGAGAATTTCTGTCTATATATAGCTCCTCCAATGGTTAACCCAGCTAAAACTGGATTAATGTAGTTGCTACGTTAGATTTACAGTAATCTGTGGGTGTGCCAAAAAGGGATTAAAACAAAGAATGTAGCAGATCAAACAGCCTCTGTGGGAAGGAAAAAACTGACATAACGTTTCAGGAAAATTTAGAAATGGAACATATTTTCAGTTGCAGGAATCTTAAGCATCTGCAATTTCTTGCTTGATATTGTCTTTATCAATCATCTGTTGCTGATCTCTTCCCAATGGTATAATCATCAAAAAAATGTCTGGAGATTATGTGCCAACTTCACTCTGGGAACATCATCCATCAGGTAGCATCATCTTCTTCCAATTTAACACGGATTCACAACAGTTTCAGCAATTCAAAAACATAGTGATCATGATAGCCATGGGTCAACAACAAGAAAAAAAATGTTTTGCACAATTTCATGGTGCAGTATTTCTTTCACATTCCCATTACCACACAGGTAACCACTCTGATCTATGTAAAAATGAATTGCTATCTTGGGGAAACTACAACACAAAATTATATGCTAGCAAAGCAGAGGACACAATTCTGTGCATTGGACAGAATTCAGCAATTCTACAATTGCCTGATCAAATCAAAACTATGAATTTGTAAATGATGCTAGATGATGAAACAAATGGGAGATGGTGATCTCAAGAAAATCCCCATTCTTAACAAATATGGACACAAGGAACCAAACTGAACCGAAATGGGATCCAAAATGTTGCCTAACCATGTGCTCCAGAGATGCTGCCTGACCAACTGAGTAACTCCAGCACTTGGTGTCCTAATTGTAACAATTCTGAAGCACAACATATCAGTACAGAAGACAAGGCTGAGGCATTTGCAACTGAGTTGAAGATTCGTTTTGACTTACTCCTGAGGTACTTGCCATTGGAAAAAACAGTTTGATTCATCATAAAATTAAGAGGTATGGATGATAAAGATGGTTAGAATATTTTTTCTGTAGTAGGGATGTCAAAAAAGGCCATAGGTTCATGGTGAGAGGAAGGAAGAGGGAAGATGTTATCATTTTAAAGGATATTTGTGGCGGAGGTTTTTTACACAGAGTAGATGATCTCTCATTATGATGGCATCTGCTTCCATCACCTCCTCAAATACAATTACTGTGAGTGGGAGACATTTAGACAGACACTTGAACAGGCAAGACATGGAAGGATATAGATGCCGACCATCCTTTCACCCCCACAGATGCTGCTTTGACCCGCTGAGTTCTTGCAGCAGTTTGATTTTTTGAACAAGGAAATATATCATTGCTCATTCATCATTGCTAGGTCTAGCTCCTGGAAACCTCCACTCAACGACACTCTGATGGTACCTTTGCCAGTTGGCCTATGAGTGTTCAAGGAAGCAAATTTAAGAGAAAAATAAGCAATTCTACACAGATGCATGAGCCTCCTTCTACATTACCACTTCTTCCTCTATTAACATATTTTTCTTCCTCATAAGTACATGACTAGCTAAAACCTACGTACATTTATATAAGCCTCAACTATTGTTGTAGCAAGTTACAGTATGCCATTAATACTATATATGCAGCAACAATATTTTTGACCCCAAGTATTTCATAGGAGTGCAAGCATCAGACTGTGACATGTTAAATTGCATTCTTTTCAAAACAAATAATGTTTATCAAATACTTGGGTTTCAAGGGAAACAAATGGGATTGGTTACTTGACTCCACAGCCAACAGGTACTTGGGCCTTCTTAAGAGCTGTCTCAGACACTCCGGGGCATCCAACAAGGTGTAGTGTGGTTTTGCGAGTCATATTGCTGAGGCCAAGGCCCCAGAATGACTTGACAGGATTTGAGGGTGGGGGTGGGGACTGCCTTCTCTAAAACCCGTTGAGGGCTTTGACATTTAAATGGTTAAAATTGTTTTAAATAATTAAAAGGAATCAGAAATTATTCAAGGAGAACTTTAAAGCACTAAGTAAAATCAATAAATGACTGCACTTCCCTTTTCTGAGGTATTCTACAGGGCAGGAGGATGGGGATGGGGATGGGGGTCCAAACGCTTCCATCAGGTTGGGAGAGTCTGTTTACACAGCATAATTTTTGGGAACCCTGCCATGATCAAGACGGCTGCTGGATTCCAGGTGCAATCCAGTAATTAAACGGAATGACAGATCTTCCCGCATCTGTCACACAGCAAATTTTAGATTTATGACTAATCAACCCTAGGATCCACCCTCATCAGCCCCTTAATAACAGAGTGATCCCCTTTGGACCAATGAAAAAGACGAGTAAGGATTTATAGAGTTACATGCACATTAAGAGATTCTAGTTATGAAGATGTCAAACATGCGTTTTTCATAGGAATAGTGAATAAAAGGAATCCACAAATTATTTTTGACAATATGTTCTTCACAGTGTGAATAATGATCCATTATGTCCACGGGGAGATGATTTAGAAACAATAAGGGTTTAATCTGCAAAGATTAAGGGAATGAAGGGAAAATTCTAAGCTTTTGGCCCTAAACAGTAGTTTGTTAGAACATGGAATATTTCACCCAAAATAAGGAATACGGCATGATTAAAGTAGAATTGAATAAATATTTAAAATTAATATGTTAAAAAATCTGAAATTTGTGTAATTTGTATAATTTCCAGCAATGTTTGCCAGAATGTCTGCATTCCTTATTTGTGAAACATTTTTGAACAGGTCAGATTTACTTTTCCTTTAACAAGAAACAAAATTATTGGAAACATTTAATGAGAATACACATATTTTCATTTAATGAAATCTAATTAAAAATCAGTTGGAGCTCTTAATAAATAAAATTTCCTTTAACTCCACAGGTTTTATTTGATTATACTGATGTATAAATGACCTTAAAAGATAATTAGTTTGGGTATGAGAATTTTCCCTTTAAAACCAGTTTTAAGTTACGTTGTAGCCTGCATTTTATTTAAGGCTAATTCCTTTCACTGGTGAAAAATGATACATTTGATACTTATAATGATTTTTGTATCCCAAGATAAATTAAGGGGAAAAAATAGAGGGCAATGAAAGAACTGTATAGTAAGAACCCACAACACAGTAGAGAGCACTGCAAGAGAGAACACAGAGATTAAGAAAGAAGTCAAAAATACTTGGAATGGAAATGGGAACTAAAAAAAATAAATTATCAGGGAAATATAAAACATTAATTGGGCAGATAAATATAAGAAAAAATGTTGGGAAGGGAATAGGGCCTCTGGAAACAGCCAGCATAAAATCAAAGATAGATCGTGAAATAGCAGGAACATTAAATAATTACTCTGCTATTGATCAGGGAGATAGGTCAGGTCAATGGAACAACAGAAGACGAAACTAAATGTAATACTACAGCATTTAAAATTAAAAAAGAGAAATATTAACTTTAGACTTTAGCTAACCTAATCAAACTCAAAGACAATAAAATCCCTTGTCCAAATGGTTTACATATACACATTTTAATCTCTGAATCTTCCTCTTTAAATAAGGGTATTAACATTCGGTGTTCGCCAGATTACAAAACAATACAAAATTATCAGTAAAAGGTTCAGTTGCAGAGTACTGGCGAACAGCTAATGTTAATACCCTTATTTAAGGAGGAAGATAAAACGTTGGTTAATATTAGCTTAATAAAATTAAGCTAAATTCACTATAGCTAATAATACCATAGCACCAATGACAGTAAAAATAATGGAAATACATATGAAATTAAGAAAACAGCTTGAGTCCTAAATATATATTAAGTTTGCATAAACATACTAATACGAGCAGGGGGAGGCCCATTAAATCTTCTCTGCCATTTAACCACGGCTGTCTGTTTTGTAACCTCATCTCATTCCCATTTATTCGTGTAATTGTTCACCTCCTTGCTTATCAAGATGCTACCTATGTCTGCCTCAGAAATACTCAAAATTACTCTGCTCATACTATCCTTTGAGGGAGAGAGTTCCATAGACAACAAACGCACTTAAAAATAAATGAATAAGTCTCATCCCTTCTTAAAACAGCATCTCTTTTTTTTAAAGTTATAGATTCTCCCTCAAATGGAAACATTCTCCACCATGTCAAGACCCCTCAGGATCTTATAATTTGTATCAGTTTCAGAAAGGAAATGCTGTCCATCCTTTTGAATTAATGGAAGAGATGATTAATGTAGCTAAATTCCTATTATAACACTCTCCACATACTTTTAGGTCTATTCCGTTAAGAATAAGAGTTCCTGATATGTTTATTTCTCCCATCCCCCAACAGAGAAACTTAACGGTAGTTATTTTTTTATGATCTGTAGTGAATTTAGCTTATTTTTTATTAAAATATAATAGTGGCTTAAAAGTAATGGCAATCTGTTTTCTATCACATTGAGGAAATATTCTATGATAAATCTTTCAAATTAAAAAAAAAAATTCTCACCCTTGTTATCAAATCCCTCTATGGCTTCCCATCTCCCTATATCTTTAATTTCCTCCAACATTACAATCTTTTGTGTGTATTATACTTCTCCGGACTCCTTATTATTCTTGAAATTAATTGCTTTGATATTGATGGCTATCCCTTCAGTTGCCAAGGTCCGAAGCATTGAATTTCCGTCTCAAATCTTTATGCACCTGCACTTCCTTCCCTTAAGATGCTCTATAAAACCTCTATAAATGCGGTTCGACTTTTTTTTGTGAATCCCTGTCAGGAACGGTTTGCTAGTGTTCTTCTGCAGTGTGTAAAATTGCTTTGCTATGTCCTTTAACACAATTTGTTGCCGTTGTTGGAAAAAAATGCAGAGGAATTGGATTTCCTGCTTTATTTGGTGTGCCAGTCCTGAGATGCACCCATTGCTATTACTTAACCGGATTGCTTCCAAAAGGCTGCTGTGTTTTTTTTTCATTACCTTGTACCTTGTGCCTTGTGGTCATCCCTTCCAAAGAGTCCACCAGGGACTATACTGGAAGTTGAACAATTTTATACTGGACAATTTTTTTTTTTTCTTTTACCTTTATCAAGCCAATTAACCTACAAACATTGGAATTGTCTTTGGAATGTGGGAGAAAACCCACACAGGTCACGGGGAGAACGTACAAACTCCGCACAGACAGCACCCATAATCGGGATCGAACGCGGGTTTCCAGCGATGCATTCGCTGTAATGCCCCTGTCCCACTTAGGAAACCTGAACGGAAACCTCTGGAGACTTTGCGCCCCACCAAAGGTTTCCGTGCGGTTCCCTGAGATTCCCGGAGGTTTTTGTCAGTCTCCCTGATGGTCGAAAGTGGTTTCCGCATCTTCTATGTTCCGGCGATTATTTCAAAAAAATCAAATCCGGCCGCGACTAAAAATAGGTTGCCGTTTTAAAAATCGGTAATTTTTTAGTTGAAGGTGGTTGCCGGAGGTTGCAGGTAGTGGAAGGTAAGACCTTTTTTGCACCCAGTTTTATTCCACCAGGGAGGTCTTACCTTCCACTACCTGCAACCTCCGGCAACCACCTTCAACTAGCATCGCAACCGGCTTCAACTAAAAAATTACCGATTTTTAAAACGGCAACCTATTTTTAGTCGTGGCCGGTTTTGAATTTTTTGAAATAATCCCTGGAACATAGAAGAAGCGGAAACCACTTTCGATCATTAGGGAGACTGACAAAAACCTCCGGGAACCGCACGGAAACCTTGGGTGGGGCGCAAAGTCTCCAGAGGTTTCCATTCAGGTTGCCTAAGTGGGACAGGGGCGTTAGGCAGCAACTCTACCGCTGCGCCACCGTGACTGCCACCGTAATTAAAACAGTGATTATATATTTAAAAAGTCCTTCATCTGTAAAACACTTTAGGAACATCCTGAGATCACTAAAGCCACTAAAAGGAAGGTTGTTCTGATCTTTCTTTGATATGAGGTTTGCTTTCAAGTTTGAGAGAAATTATAGGCGATGGTTGAAATGACAGAGATCTAACTTTGCTGCAGCAAGAACATGAAGAAATGTGATTGTCTGAATAAAATATTAAATAGCGGTTAAGTGCGATGAATTTGGGATGGAGCTGTAAACTGGTCACTGCCTATCAGAAACTGGACTTCTAACTTTACTTTCATAATGCGGGTGAACTGACTGTATTGGGCATTGGAAAATTCAGCTAACTCGACGATGGAGCTGACCAGCATGTGGTTAAGTTCCACAACGAGAGGTGAACAAGAGGAAGGAAACTCCACATCCACACTCTAGATTTGCTGTCAAGAAAGGCCATTTTTGCAAAGTAGGTCTTAAATATAGGGTAATATACCTTCATTGGATCACTGTAGAACCTGAAAAATAAACAAAATGTTTTACTTTTCTTGAAGAATCCTGAAATGTCTGCTTATACATTTTTGTTGAGACATTCTTTCCTTACAAATTATTACGAACTATATAAAACAATTCTTGCCTCAAAATAGAATCTGCAGGAGATTGCCTTACGGCAGTTCATTTTAAAAACGGTGTAAAGTAACTGTGCACTTGTGTTTAATGGAAGTGAAACAGAAGCTTATTCAAATTAATTCCTGATTTCAAAGGAATTATGTGGGTTTGCTTTTCCCTTGGTACACCTGCAGCAGACATGTTATTAAGCTATGTCAATATTTTGTTGCCTTTACAAACTATTTATTTTGTCCCACAGGGTTTTGAAACCAAGGCAGCCTTTCAACATGCTTTGTGGTGCTGCAACATGTTTTTTCCTCTATAATTCAGCCTAGATTGAAAGTAGAAATTTGTCCTTGTTTGCAGTATTGAATGCACAATATAAGAACAGCTAGATTTCCAAAGTTCAACTCTGTTGATTGCAATAGAATCTTGCTCCATTAAAGTAGACCTCGTTTAATTTCACCCATTCCTATCCTCACTTCAGCTCATCTGCTGCCAAAACCCTCATCCATACTTTATTACATCCAGACCTTGCTGTTCTAATGTCGTGCTGGCTGTCCTCCAACATTCCATGCTCATCCAAAACTCTGCTGAATGTCTTGTAACTTGCTTTGTCCTCTATCTACATCAGCCCTGCATTACCCTATTGAATTTTCAGTCTAGGACCACCAGGCAACTAGTATCATTCGTTCACAACTTCGCTTGTAGCCATCTTTGCAATCATCCCCATCTGAAAGGACAAGCGTGCATTCTAGCAGCTGATGCCTCTTGTGCATTCCAAATGTTCTTTATCCTGCCCTTAGGAGTTTTGCCTTCAACTCTAAAAACTGGAAATCTGTCCCTAAACTTTTCACTCCTCCTTCAAGATATTCCTTAAAACAAATTTCTGCTTCTCCTTCTTCCGTTGTCCGAATATTTATAGAATATTTTGTCCAATAATTATTTTGAATACTGGAATAAGGTTTGTTGCTGTGGAAAACCATCAACTGCATTATGTTTTCAAGACTTTTCTGTGTTTTGAAGAATTTAGCCTATGGAAGCTTCTGAGTAAATGTTGTTACTATTCCAATTTATCTGAAGTTTGCTGTAACAATTGTTAAATGTGTTGGAAATGGATTCAGGAAGTTTTTTTCAACTTTACTCACATATGGAAGTGAATGTGCTAATCAGGGACAGACAGTATGGCTTTATCTGCGGCAGTTCATGTAGTGCAAACTTGATAGTTTTTTGAGGAGGTAAAGGGCCTGTCCCAATGCGGCATCCTAATTTGCGAGTTTAGAACAGTTTGCGCACGATTCAAACTCGCAGCATGGTCGACACGTGGTCCTAGGAGAGCATGCTGAAAAATTTTCCGCGAGTAAATATTGGTCGGCATGGTTCTTTTGAACTCGTAGTGCAGTGGAGTGTGGTTGCTAGGCAGTCGAGGTAGCCAAATGAAATCTCTTTTGCTGACCGGGCATTTTAATTGGCTCATTGGAGTTTTCAGAACCAAAGAAAACCGACCGGTAATGTTAAATGCCCGCTAAACTTTACTAAAGGTGGTCTGGCTTCTTAAAAGTGTCTACACTCCTTCTCCTCCCCCCCTTCTCCTCCCCCCCTTCTCCCCCCCCTTCTCCTCCCCCCCCTTCTCCTCCCTCCCCTCTCCTCCCCCCTTCTCCTCCTCCCTTCTCCTCCCCCCTTCTCCTCCTCCCCCTTCTTCTACTCCCCCTTCTTCTACTCCCCCTTCTTCTCCCCCCTCTTCTCCCCCCACTTCTCCCCCCCTTCTCCCCCCTTCTCCTCCCCTTCTCCCTTCCCCCCTTCTCCCTCCCCCCATCTCCCTCCCCCCTTCTCCCTCCCCCCTTCTCCCTCCCTCCCCATATCTCCCTCCCCCCCTTCTCCCTCCCCCCTTCTCCCTCCCCCCCTCTCCCCCCCTTCTGCCTCCCCATTCTTCTCCCTCCCCTTCTTCTCCCTCCCCCCCTTCTCTCTCCCCCCCTTCTCCCTCCCCCCCTTCTCCCTCCCCCCTTCTCCCTCCCCCCTTCTCCCCCCCTCTCCCCCCCTTCTCCCTCCCCCCTTCTCCCTCCCCCCTTTCTCTCTTCCCCTTCTCCCTTCTCCCTCCCTCCCTTCTCCCTCCCCCCTTCCCCCCCTTCTCCCTCCCCCCTTCTCCCTCCCCCCCTTCTCCCTCCCCCCCTTCTCCCTCCCCCCCTTCTCCCTCCCCCCTTCTCCCTCCCCCCTTCTCCCTCCCCCCTTCTCCCTCCCCCCCTTCTCCCTCCCCCCTTCTCCCTCCCCCCCTTCTCCATCCCCCCCTTCTCCCCCCCCCCTTCTCCCTCCCCCCCCTTCTTCCTCCCCCCCCTTCTCCCTCCCCCCCTTCTCTGTACCCTTTCCAGCTTGGAAGATTTGGAGAGGGAGCAGAAGGGGTTTACCAGAATGCTGCCTGGATTCGAGGGTCTTAGTTATAAAGAGAGATTGAACAAACTTGGTCTGCATTCCCTGGAGTGTCAGAGGCTGAGTGGAGACCTGATGGAAGTCCATAAAGTTATGAAAGGCATAGATAGGATGGACAGTCAGACATTTTTCCCAGAGTGAAGATGTCAAAGACTAGAGGGCATACGTAGCTTTAAGGTATGATGGACAACATTTAGAGATGATGTGCAGGGCACGTTTTACACAGAAATTGATCATTGTCCGGCACATGCTGCTGGGGTGGTTGTGGAGGCAGATACAATACTGGCAGTTTAAGCGTTTTTTAGATGGGTACTTGGATATGTGGGGAATGGGAGGTATATGGATCACATGCAGGTGGAGGAGATTAGTTTAACCTGACATCAAGCTTAGCATGGACATTGTGGGCCAAAGGGCCCATTCATTGCTGTACTGTTCTATGTTCTAACGAGAGGTAATTCATATGTCGTGAGATTTGAACAAATAATTATTTTCCAGAATTATATTCCCATTTCAGAATTTATGATATTGTGTTTACTTTCGTATAGAACTTTATACTTTTGATATAATTTTTTATGCTAGGTTGGTAATTATTTATTAGCTGCATCTGGACTTAAGTTGCAAAAGCTCTGTTATAGATGACCCTGAATGTCTTGGTATAATCAATTTTACTCTCAATTCTGAGCTTTTCTTCCCCACCCCCATTTTGTATTTTCAATTCGGAGTAGAGAAGAGTGGGAGTTGGAGCAATATTTATTTCATTCTGCAAGGTGAAAATTAGTGTTTTAATGCCCCTCGATTCTTTCCTGGATGAACTAAATAATTTCTATCACGATTTCCTTTTTTTTCTTTATTATGTCAACTTCATATGCTTCACAATTATGGTTATCCTGTATTTTGTTTCATACTGTTGTACTGGTAGATTTATGTTCAAATATTATTTCTTTTATTTTTGGTCCCTAGAATTATGTCTTAAATAAAACTGATGTAGTTACAGCTTCTACCATAAAGCAGTCTGCATGCATTGACCACATGTAAATAGCTTATAATAATATTTATTTTTTAATAGACTTCGTCTGGTTTGCTTATAGTGCCTAGTATGCAATTAACCCCAATAACTAAATTTGTGTTTGTGCAGTCAATTGTGAAATCCAGAAGGATGAATTTTGGTACACCATTGTCTAATGTTGAGCTAGGTCAAATCTATGTGTTTTATGCTGGTCCATTTGACTCCCAGGATAGCTTTTTTCCCTGTGACATCTGCTTAGTTGCCTGTCCCTCCTCAGTTCCTGTACACATGCAGATGTTCTGTCCATAGATCAGTGCAGTACTTAAGGAGCTCAGAGTACACAGGCTTTTGATGTCTGATAAAAAGAACCAACTCGCTGGAGGTAAGGAGAGAATGATCAGAATGTCAATTAACCTTGGCTAAACAAGCTGGTGATCATCCATGATACATTGTTCAGTTTATAATCAAGTACATGTTGACAATCATAGCATCAATATAAACCACGTGTAAAGATTTTTTGTCCATACTTTATGTGTTATACATGGTAGAGATACCTGATAGTAGTGAAATAGATGAAATATTGTACTAGTAGATGAAATGACTGAACAGTAAATCAAAGCAGAGATTATTTGCTTGAGTTATTGGAAATCCTTTTAACCCTGTGCAGCCAACGGAAATGATGTGTATAGTTAACGAGTGGTGTTTGCCATCTGCAAGTAATATCCAAACACTAATTTTAGGATAAAACTGCACTGCCCAGATTAATGTCCAACTCTGTTCTGATAGCCTAGTAAAATAGGCAGTGCTAAATAGTCACTCGCTTATTCAATTGGGCCCAGAATCGCATGCCATTTTACCATTTAAAATGCAACGAGAAATTCCAGCTTCTGGATTCCTCCCTGCCCCCCATGTTCTATCCCGTTCTTAGCATGCTAAACTCTATTTGTTCATCATAGACACTTTTGTTATCAGTTTAATTTATAGTGGAAAAGTTGGTGAAGAAGGGGGAGCAGCATCAACTTAATCCGTCAGCATGAGGAGTAGCTCAACCTACTAATGTTAAATGTAAGTAGGAATGCCCAGTATATAGGCTCTACAGACTATGTCTGGTGTACCAAAAAAAAGCAGTCTTGCTCCAACCGAGCTGTGACAGATTTGTTCAGCCTCTTACAAAACAAACTGCTGCCTGTGGGACATGAGTGCCTTACTTCCCAGAGGCTGTCAAAGTCACCACAATCCTTGACCAATCTGCTATTTGCATATACCATTCTTAGTTTAGTTCATTTATTATTGTCACTTGAACAGAGGTACAGTGAAAAGCTTTTTGTTGCGAGCTGTCCAGTCAGCGAAAAGACTATACATGACTACAACAATTAAAAGTAAAGTGGATAGGTATATGGACGGGAGGGGAATGGAGGGATATGGTCTGAGTACAGGTAGATGGGACTAGGGGAAAATAAATGGTCGGCACGGACTGGAAGGGCCGAGAAGGCCTGTTTCCGTGCTGTAATTGTTATATGGTTATATGTTATATGGTTATTTGCCGTCCACAGTGTACAGATACAGGATAAAGGGTATAATGTTTGGTGCAAGATAAAGTCCAATAAAGTCCTATTAAAGATAATTCGAAGGTCTCCAATAAGGTAGATGGAAGGTCAGGACCGCGTTCTAGCTGGTGAGAGGATGGCTCAGTTGCCTGGTAACAGCTGGGAATAATGCTGTTAAATTCCAGTTTTAGAGTATACATCTAAAATAAGTAGATCACCAATGACCGCGTGTTACTAACCCCATTAGTCAGCAACAGAGAGCAAAATACTTTAAGCTGTGGTACTTTCCTTCATGTCCAGACCCTCACTGTCTGACAAATGGATCATATGACATGTAATCATAAGCCAGCTATGTTTAATGGCTACTCAAAGAAGTAGGATTATCAGGGCTCGAAATTAGCGGTTGCCCGGGTGCCAATGACCACCCAAAGTGCCGCCGGGCAATCTAAACGGCGACTCATTTTGCCCGGCTTGGCAAGCAAATACTGGTTTATACCGATAGACACAAAAAACTGGAGTAACTCTGCGGGTCAGGCAGCATCTCTGGAGAATAGGAGCGTGACGTTTCGTGTCGGCGGCGGCTGTATTCCTCTAGTATCTTTGATTGCGGGGCAAAGATACTAGGAGCGGGGTGACAAAGGGTCGGAGAGAATGACGGGTCTTGAACAGCGGAAACAGGGGCCGTGGCAGCGGCTCCACCGCCTCCTCCTCCAGCACCCCGCCCGGCGGAAAGAGGCCTCCCTCTCCCCCTCCCTCCCTCCCTCCTCCCGGCTTCGGCGTGCGAGAGGGGTTGTTTTGAAAGCGCCACTGGTAGTTTTGCAGCTGCGGCCGCTATCGCCCTGATAACGGCCACTGCCTGCAAATCCATTAACGGCGATAACCGCTTTCAAAACAACCCCTCTCGCCGCCGAGGCCGGGAAGGGCGAGGGAGGGGGAGGGAGAGGGAGAGGGAGAGGGAGAGAGAGGGAGAGAGAGAAAGAGAAAGATAGGGAGGGAGGCGGAGGTCTCCTTCCACCGTCTTAAGCAGCTGCACCAAAGATCCTATGGCTGTAGGATCTTTGAGCTGCACCGCTCGACCCCGCACCTCCCTGTCGGCTGGCGGAGGAGGGGAAGCGGTGGCGAGGAGTTCCCAACCGCCTCCCCCTTTGACGGTCACGGCAGCGGGGCGATGTTGTCCGAGGAGCGCTGACCTTCCTTCCTCCCCACCTCCTCTGCCCCTTCCCCCCCTCTCTCTCTCTCTCTCTCTTGTACGCCCCCCTCCACCCCTTTTATCCTGAGACCCCTCCTCTCCATCCCGCACTGATCCCCATTCCCTCCTCTATTCAGTCCTCACATCCCCTGTGCTCCGCTCCCCATCTACCCCCCCCCCCCCCCACTCAATCTGTTCATCACCCTACCCACCTCGCAATGATTCTGCTGCCACCCCCCCTATCCATCCTACACTGGTCCCCCAATTCATCCTGTACTGACCACCTTCCCATCCATCCTGCACTCCTCCCCCCCCATTCATACTGCACTGATCCACCCATTTATCCTGTACTGACCCACCTTCCATTTACCCTGCACTAAACCCCCCATCCATCCTGTAGTGATCTCCCCATTCATCTTTTACTGATTCCCCATTCATTCTGTACTGATCCCCTCATGCATCCTGTACTGATCCCCTCATGCATCCTGTACTAATCCCCCATTCATCCTATACTGATACCCTCATTCATCCTGTAGTGATTCACCATTCATCCTGCACAGACCCTCCGATCCACACTGTCCTGACCCCCCCATTCATCCTGTACTGATCCCCCCCATTCATCCTGTGCTGATACCCCTCCCCCCCATCCATCCTGTACTGATCCCCCCGTTCAGGAAGAATGGGAGGAACAGTCTGAAGAATCGTCTCGACCCGATTTCCTTAGCTCCATAGATGCTGCCTCACCCGCTGAATTTCTACAGCATTTTTGTCTACCCCCATTCATCCTGTACTGAACCTCCCATTCATCCTGTACTGATCCCCCCTATCCATCCCGTACTGATCCCCCCATTCAACACCACTGACATCCCCCGTACTCTCCCCTCACAATTTTACATACTCCAACCAACACGTACTAATTCACCTGCCTCAATCCATCCATTGCCTTCTCAACCCCCCCCCCACCCCCCCCCCCCCCCGCCATCTACCCACCCCGCACTGATTAACACACACCCTGACCCTATTGAGCTTCATGGTCTTCAGAGCGAACATTGACAATGTTTGATAACGGAATGCAATCAAATGTGTTTTAATTCCCAATGTTATTATTTGTTTTGACACCTTTAAACATATTACCAAAAGAACATTTGCTGCCGTTATGTCCTTTGGCCATCTCTTGTCAGTTAGTGTAATGTTTAACCTGTCGGATGGGTATAGTCGCTTTTAACAGCTATTATCATAAAATGCCGTTAGAAATTTCCTTGCAACCTGTATATTTTGTTATGGATAAATTATGTGAGAAGCCAGAGTGTTTCTGTGCCAATAGCAATAACGACCCAGGCTATGGCCATGTCATGGTAATTTTCGGTCCTTCACGGAAAACATGCTTGCATCAATCTGTAGTGTGCATGGTCCAGGATTTATTGACACAGGTTGATCATTTACTGAATAATCCAACCACATTTTTGTTTGGAAGTGGAAAGAACTAATAGAAATTGCATTAATTGCAATGTGTAAAAAGAGTTGAGATATTGTATTATAATTTTGCTGCATGTCATTGTGGTATATATCATGTCTTGATTGGTGAATATGTTTAGTTTGTGAGTTATTTGAAGCAGAAATAATATGTGAATGTAGACAAAAGTGCTGGAGAAACTCAGTGGATGCGGCAGCATCTATGGAACGAAGGAAATAGGCAACGTTTCGGTCCAAAACTCTTCTTAAGACTGATGGGTTTCGGCCTGAAATGTTGCCTATTTCCTTCGCTCCATAGATGCTGCTGCTCCCGCTGAGTTTCACCAGCACTTTTGTCTACCTTCGATTTTCCAGCATCTGCAGTTCCTTCTTGAACATAATATGTGAATGCTTCATTGAGCATAATTCTGACTGGTAACTACGCACTTCGTCCGAGCACATTATCGCACGCGTCATGCAAACCGTCTTAAATGACCACCTAAACTGTCATTTGGCAACCTAAAAAGCTGTCAAGGTTGCCCGGCTGGCAACAGGGAAAAAAAGTTAAGCGAGAGCCCTGATTATGCATGCATGGCACTCAGGGACACTCCAAAATGATCAATGATATTTTTATTCCTACTCAAACTGAAATGCAAAGTGCAAATTTAACTCCCCATAGATTAATTGTCTTCATTCATGAATGATTTCAATTTTTTTTAAGGGCATGGTACCCCTGGAGGTCATTCTACCTTCGAAAGTGGACTGTAGAATGGTAATGTCACACAAGGAAACGCAATGCTGAACCTCCCCCGTACATTTACACATAATGCTGTGCAAACTGCTTGTGAGAAGCTTGCCCTATTTTTTTTTTCAGAGGCTTTGCTCCATGAAGTTTTCATCTCTGGGCTGCCCACTAGAACATTCCTTTGGTCTTCCTTGTCCAGAATCTTGCTATGAATCACTCATGCTGGGTGTTTCATCATGTGCACAACTGCCTACATCACTTTCTGACCCCCCATAGCATGCCAGCATCTGTGCCTGGGCTTTGAATAGATGAAGGACAGAGACAGAGATTGGTCCATAAGTTCTTCCCATCTCTGTAACTTACAACAGTCTAGCTTTCTATCATCTGTTTCTCCTTCCACACATGTACCCGAACTAATGAATATCTCCCGCATTTTCCGTTTTTATTGCAGATTTCCATCATCTGCAGTTTTTTGCTTTTCAAATATTCAAATTACATTTATAGTAGTGGAAGAAAGAACGAACGACAGAAGAGCTAAAGGGAAAACATAACTCTTCATTGATTAAGCATATGGAACGACAGAAGAGCTAAAGGGAAAACATAACTCTTCATTGATTAAGCATATGGTATCAACAGATAATAAGAGGGGATAGTTTCAAAATGCTCTTTTACTTCTTTTGTAAACTAATAAATAATTATTAAAAGTAACCTTGTGAACATAGATAGTTTTTTAACTTCTTTAATTGGGAGCATTCCCTGAAGATATTCACAGGCTCTTACAACCCCTCAATGCTAACTTGCTAGGCAGTGTCATTTATCCAGAAGAAAATGGCCAATATTGCAAACAAAACAATGTATGTATAAAGCAGTGGCAATACGTGTCGGCATGTTAAATATTAACATTCCTCCTGATAAGTTTTTGTGTTTGTAATATTATCTGAAATATAGCTATAGAAGCTATGTATAAAATTTAATAAAATAGAGAAGAAAAGACTAGAAGGTACCATTTGCAGCCCAGACATTTAAATGAAATGCTATAAAAACATTTATACAAATCAATGTTCTGAGTACTTTTGTAAAGGATTGTGTGGAGTGGAGGTAGGTTGTGCAACGTGTACACTAATGTGACTTAGACACCAAAACAGGCATAATAGAATTCAATTTTTCACATTTGTTCTGTTTTGTTATATTTTAGATAAAGCAACAAAATTATAAAATATAACAGTACATTTTTAATAGAATAAATGGAGTTCCAATCTTGATTTAATGATGATTTTGTTATTAAACTGAAATTTGTAAAGGAAATGCTAAACCCAAGAAATTTGTTTGCTGAAATCTCCAAAAAGGCAACTTACGCACTGCTTTTTACATGTAGGTAATTCTTGCTCCACTGGGCAAGATACTGCATTTTTTTAAATTGAATAGTTATATGTAGAAGCAACCCCTCGGTTACTATATAGGGGTAAATTAGCCACATGATACTGTTCATAAATAAATACATTTCCTCCAAGTTTTCACCTTTTGGAAATCATTTATTCTAAGGAAAGAGTCTTGAGCATTAGTAGATGAAGATGCACTTGAATAAATTCAATTTTGTATGTTAAACACACTGATGACACAAAGCTTGCGTTTGTAATGAACTATATGGGCTAATTGAAAATTACATTGATATGTTCTCTTATATCCTTATTTCACCATCCCTTGTCCAACGAGTTTCTTTGGTATTGTGAAAAAAAGTAATGTGATCTTTGTATGTCATGGCTCTTCAGTCAGAACACTGAAATTTTAATAAAGAGTGCCCTTGGGATAATATTTAGTCCTATAAATATGGTTTTGAAGGACTGTAGTCTGATAATACATTTACGTTTACTTTAACAAGGGCATGTGGGAAATGACTATTTTCAGCTCTGGTTATAGTATGTAGTCCTAAGAGTAAGTATTCCATTAGTTAGATGCTCTCATTTCTAACTAATGAGTCTGGGCATTATGCTGATAGTTTTACTACTGCCTTGACTTTAATACTTTGTTTTTTCTTATTCATCAAAATTTTGTTGGATTTTCTTCCCTTAGCTTTACATTATATAAATGATTTACATAATAGACTGATTCAATAGGATGAATTTATATTTTATTTGCATCTCAATCTCGAGTTTTTAAATCTGCAAGCATTAGACTTGTGCAAAAGCAATGAAGACATAAGATGTCTTACAAAGTGGAGTTTAATTGTAAAAATGTCTTGAAACTTGAAAAACTTCTGCTTAATTCCACTTGAGAATAGTATGTATGTTATTCCACTATACCTGCAAATTGCTATAGTGATATCTTTGTTTCCAGTGTTTCCTAAATTAAGTACAGTTATCCTATGAATGAGTTTGTCGGCAGGCGATTGATTACATTAACTGAACAACATTTTGCATTTCTTTGACAACTCGAATACATGAAATGTCCCAAAGCAGATAACAGGTGTAGAATTCTGTTGTTCTGTTGTGCGCTGATTATGTGCTGAATCTGTATCTTGTATCTGACGCCAGCTATGCATGGCATAGAATTGGCAACCCCAGATTTGACTCGGAATTTCTGGCCCTGTGGATTAGTTTACTGTAATATTTTAAAATTATCTCTCAGAGCTTTAAAAGGTAGACAAAAATGCTGGAGAAACTCAGCAGGTGAGGTGCTTATCTCGGAGCTATAATGTGCTTTCATTAATTTTATTGATAGTTTACTGTGATTAAAATATATTTTATTTTTAATTATTTTTCAGCAATCTTAATAGTTTTTAATTGCCTCTGAATGTCACCGGCATTTCCGATTGGTTTTTAAACACTGACAATTTTGATTACTGTATTCCAGCACTGACAGCTTTGATAACTGGTTTGGCTTTGTCCTCAGCCTATTTCCTCTCAAAGGGCTCAAAGGGCGTCAGGGCATTATAGGGAAAAGCCTCAGTGAGATACTACCTGAAATCTAATTACCACTAGGGCTTTGTAGTGTCTTGCCTATACCTCCTGGATACAGGATGTAGGAATGCTCGCCCAGCCTAGGAATATTCAAATTTATGAATTTGGGTTGTCTGTTGCCTTTTAATTTTATATTTATTGGAGTATCTAGAAAATGTGAACTGCAAAAATTCTCGAGGCATTCACCACCATCTTCACAAGTGTGATTTAGTGATGAGCAATAAAATGATCTTACAAATGATCTTGTATTTTTGTTGTTTGTTTCGCAGGGCTGGGTGCTGGTGGGTTACCCCCAAACACGGGAACAGGCAAGAGCGATACAAGAAATAGGTATTGCACCAGAACATGTTGGTAAGTTGTAAAAGATCGGAATATGAGCCTAATGCAAATTTCTTCGAAGCTGATCTTGGTAGTAGAACTGCTCGGTATCAGATCAATGCCACCCAGACAAAGAGCTTCAATTTGACACTTTTTCCAAATTATTTAGTAGGTTTAATAGCTTAGATGCAGGCTGCACCATTCTACTTTCCCTGTTTATTTTTCCCTTTGAGTGTCCCTGTAAATTGATAAATTACTATTAAACTGTAATTCACTATTATGAAATCTTATTTCTGTTAGTTCTGTTTCCTTATTTGTACACTTTTGTGAAAGCATCGTATTGTCTTTATCAGTTCCATGTGAATTTTAAAATATAAAGTAAATTTGGCCACTTGTGTCTTAGCTAGCGCTACAGAAAAATTAAAAATAATATAGATTTTACATTTGGCGTGCTACTGAGCTGTTCATTTAAGTAAACAAAAGCAATTGAAAATACATTCTTCTATAGACATAGTGATAGAATGGAATTGGTATTTTATCAGTCCATTTGTTCTGATTAAAATGCAAAATGATAAAAATAATAATTCCTGCTTTCTCCAATTGTATGTCACCTTTCAGATACATAGTTACCAAAAACATGCAGTGAAATTGAATAGGATGGCTGATCCACAGGAAAGGAATGGAAACAAAGTTTAGTTTTAAAGTTTGAACATTCTTTCAGAGTAGAAGATCTGATTTTTCGGCAACCTATTTATAAATAGCTCAAAAGATCGTGAAAGTAACACAAGAAAATAGAAGCAGTAGTAGGCCATCTTACACCTCAAGCCTGCTCTGCAATTCAATGTGATTGTGGCTGATCTATGCTGGCCTCAACTCCTCTTCTGTGCCAGTTCCCCATTACCTTCAATTCTGAAATCTTTCAAATATTTATGTATCTCCACCTTAAATATATTTAATGATCGAACTTCCATCACCATAGGGGCAGCTAATTACAGAGACATTCTCCCCTCTGGGAAAATAAATTTCTGTGCACCAGTTTTAATAAGGTGTTCACCAATGACAGTGTCTCAAGAGGGTGATAGCAGACTCTCCAATTGTTTGCATGAGTGCAGTTCCAACGACCCAGCACAATCCAGAACAAAGCACCCACTTGATTTGTCGAACCATCCGCTGCTCTAAATATTCACTGCATCACTGATAAACAGTGGCTGTGGTGTGTACCATCTACACAATGGACCATAATTTCTTGCCTAGGCCACTGCAACAGCACCTCTTGCCAAGAAGGATAAAGGCAGCAAGTACTTTGGGTACCTTCACTTGTAGATTCCCCTCCATGTCACACAACTTTCGGCTAGGAAATATATTGCTGGTTCTTCATAGTTGCTGGAACTATTTTTCTTATCACACTCTGGAAGTATCTTCATCCGAAGGATTTAAGAAGATAGCATACCATTATTTTTTCACAATTAGGGATGAGCAATAAATGCAGGCCCTGCTGGCCGCTGCCTGATCCGATAATACCTGATCCTGACAACCTGAATAGGTAAAAAAGTAAATAGTTCAATGTTTCCAGGCCTTTTACAACATCCTATTCTTATTGCAGGTGACGTATTTAATAGCATTGTATTTTGTTTTAATTCCATCTAGCCCTGATGTGTAAACTAGTCAATGATGGAAATTATATGAATTTCCATCAGATATTCCATCCATTAAGATATCTTTGATGGTTGAATTAAAATATTTTTTCATTATTTTTGGATAGTTCCTTTTCAGTAATTTGTCATAGATTGGAAATGTGTTTTTCTTTGTGTGAACAAGAGTGCAGTAAAAGCTGGAATTTTTGATATAATGCATATCTGGCTTCAAAGAACCCTATATTACATTAAAGAAATACTGCCATTTCCCACCTTGACTACCCGTATGGCTTGTTTGATGGTGACCGACTAGTTGTGCCAGTTCACTGAATTCAAAGCCAGTTTTGTGGAACTTGTGACTGTCGGAAATTGGCTTGAGACTACTCAAACTGATTTCATTTAGGACCCTTAACAGCTGTCAGAGACTTTCATCCCATCTGTCTGGAGATGAATTTAAAATCTGGCCAGTGTTTAATCCAAGAGGATCACGCGATCTGCTGGACAATGGCTATGATTTAACCTCTGAAACTTTGTGTGGAATTGTTTGTGTTTAGTTAAATGTAAACATCACATCTATTTAGATGAAATTAAGTTTGGTGCTTTCTCTTGAGGCAATGTTTAAAGGAATTCCTATTTACAGATCGAGGAATAGGAATGAGGAGAACTGAAAACCTACAGGGAAGTCAATATATGAAAAAATTAATGATCTCTAGGAAGTCTAAGCATGATCAGGGAACACTGAGTTATAAATATTACATTGTAAGCTTGGATTAAATTGATTCCCTCCATGAATGCCAGCAAAAAAAAATCTTCTCGAAGAAGGAGCAAATCTATTCTTTGTTCTTGGTGCATTTGCGCTTCCACATTCAGTAAAATATACAACTCAGACCACAGGATGTATAGGTAAAGCCTGATGTGTGAAAGTCTGAAGCACACCCTATAATTTATTATTACATTTAAACCAAAAATCAATCAGACTTGAAAAACAATAATAATATAATTAATACTTAGAAATTCATCCACTGCTGGAAGCACTAATCAAGCTATGTAGTCACATCAGCATGTTATGCTCAATCTCCAAAATTCAATTAATTGACTTCAATGCAAGTGAGTTTGGAGGCAGAATAAGATGTGCTGATATGATCATTTAGCTCTTCTAGTGCCAGCTAACAGGAATTAATTTCTTGGTATAATTATTCTAATTCTGAGCGAGATGCTGTTATTTTGATTTATTTCTTAGCCCAGCTAAATCACCAAATATAAACATTAATAATTGACAGAAGAATAAGAGCTACTCTTAACAAACTTGCAAAATTGACATTTAATTAATTGCAAAGCAAATTTGAATGTTAGCTTTAATGTACAATACTCGTGAATACTGTCAGAAGAAATAACACCACAGGTGTAAGGAAAGTTATGCTGTATAAAGCAAGAAATATAACTTAAAAAAAAAAGATGATTAGGGATTGTTCTTACAAGTCCCCTAACCATTTAAACTTCATCTCATTACAGGTAATCATTTCATGTAATCATCATAGTTCTTAGAATTCAAGAGGTTTAATAAACATCTTTAAAGACTCTGTTACTGAATGAGAAGTTTCAAAGGAACACAAAGCTTTCCCCACTCTTAATAAACAGAATAATAGATGATAACATCTAGCATCGATCTTCTTTCGACTCAGTGGTTGAATTTCTGTAGAACACACATAACACAAGACTCAATTAGATGCTTGGTAAGAATAATTTTACAATATCCTCTATGGAAAATCATGGGGATGCACACACCAACATTTTTGATAACTTTGCCCAGTAGACGAGGCTGCAATTTTGTTATGTGTTTATTTTGCAACCCTAGGTATCTGAAAAGCATTTTGATTTACCTACGGGAAATAATGTATTTTCAAATTCAGTCATGTTTTTATTATCGTTTCTCCCTGTTGCACACTGTGGCCACTGCACTCTCTTATCTTGCTATAATAATGGATAATAAAATAATGATGCAAACCAAAATGTAAAACAACCCCTCCTCAAATACTGCAGTATTCTAGGAGCTGGACTGGCATGTTCAGATTGCAATTCACCAAAATGTATGCTGACCTAAATCAATATCCAGTAAGTCCTTTGCTGCACCCAAACCCTAGATGCCTGCTGAAAGTGGACCTTAACCCTGCCGACAATTATTACCATCCAGACACACTGAAGCATATGGGACGACATTTTATGAATCTACAATTTCTTTGTAATCTGCAATTGTAAAGTAGTATGCAGTTTTATGCCCTGCAACCTGTAAACATGCTTGGTGTGGTAACTTGGAAATAAAAACAACAGGTTCAAGGCAATAATTGAATATAAAGTTTCAGTTGGTCTAATTCTAATAAGACTGGTGGCAAGTTAATGGAAAAATAATTAATTAATTTTACTCAGATGAATTGAAACTAATTGATTTGTTACTTTGCCGTGTTACTTTGTGAAAATCTGTTGGGAGTTAGTAATATATATCCTTATATAACTATAAAACTCTAATCTTGGATGTGGATGGGTGTGTGTGTGTATTTATTTGTTTGTGTGTGATCTCATCTACTCAAAAAAACGACGCGGGAATGGGAACATTTTTACATATTCCTGTAGAGTTTTATCCCGTGGAGTCCAAAATTGTCTTATCTGAAAAATTCATGCTTTATTTCTCGAGTCATGAAAATGTTCATAAATCTGAAATGTCTTTAAAAATAGAAACCGAGTGGCTTTGGCTGATGACGTCATAACGGCTCTGCGTGCTACAGGCTCTGCATGCTGTGGGACCTACGTGCTGCATCTGCGATGCGAGTGATGTCCCCCTGTGAACTGCTGCCGCCCCCCCCCCTCGCCAGCTGCCGCTCCCCCGTGAGCTGCTCTACCCCCCCCGCGAGCTGCCGCCCCGCTCCCCTCCTCCTCTTCCCCTCATCTCTCTCTCCCCCTCTCTCTCTCCCCTTCTCTCTCTCTCCCTCCCTCCTCTCTCTCCCTCCCTCCTCTCTCTCCCTCCTCTCTCCCACTCCCCCTCAGGCCCCCCTCCTCTCCCCCCTCTCTCCCCCCTGTCTAGCCCCTCTCTCTCCCTCTCCTCTCTCCCCCCTCTGTCCCCCTCTCTCCCCCCCTTCTGTCTCCCCCTCCTCTCTCTCCCCCTCCTCTCTCTCCCCCTCCTCTCTCTCCCCCTCCCCCCTTCCGCCCCCCCTCCCCCTCTCCCCCTCTCCCCATGTTGGTGTGTGTGTGTGATGCCGCAGCCCCCCCCCCCCCCCCGCAACCGCGCGTTGAGGGGACGGGACCCAACGGGTCCCACTTGGTCTAGTATACCATAAACCTTAGGTGGGTTGCTTCACAGCTTGGTTTGGGAACAGTTCTGCCCAAAACCACAATAAATTGTAGATAGTTGAATATTGAGTAGTATGTACCAGATCAAGCAGGTCTGATTTAATGACTACAACCTCAACACCATAATCGTAACCAAACTCATCTCCTGATTTCTGTTGAGTACGCAGATTTGAAACTGGAGAAAACTTACGATTTGTTAACGTTAAATGACCTTGTTTTTGGCTGATGGGTATAAAATGGTTTTCTACCTACATCTTCTGGTCCTGGGAAGTTTCCGATTGAGATATTGTTCTGTATCAGGGATCAGCTCACTGTGAAGCCTGTGTGAGTGTTTCTTGTGCTTCACGATGAGTTCACTCAATAAATGACCTAGTATAAATTAACTACATCTCTTCCATTTATAGTTGTACTTGATGCCCCTGATACTGTGCTGATTGAGAGAAATCTAGGGAAAAGGATTGACCCAACCACCAATGGTAAGAAATATTTAATTGTTAACTCTTTCAAACTGGCAGAGCACTTATTTTTCGCAAACAAATTCATTTGTTTGCATTGTCTGACCTTCTGCATCTTATTTAAATTGCAATATTTTAACCACATATCCTGCAATTTCTACGAGGAAACTAATGATTCTATTAAGCTTCTGTTGCATTATGTTAATAGTATTTCTAGAGCATCTTTATCTAAATATACAAGGAATCATGTTATTTCATATTATTGAAAGAAAAGTTATAATAATATTGGTATCACTAATGTGATGGAGGTGTCGTGGGAGAGAAGTGACTTCTGACTCAGAAGCTCACCATTTGATTTTAAAAAGAGTTTTGCTAATTGAAAAGATGGTTAAAACTTATTTTCAAATTATTTGGAAATGAATTCATTTTACTCTAATTTCCTTGGTACAAGACAGGTATAACCACCAGTTAGTTTACTGCTTATATGAAACCCTGCTTTTAACTCTTACGGGAATCAGAAATAGACATTATCTGAAATTTGGAGCTGTTGTTCTATCCAGCAAATGTCCCAGAACTAACATCCGCCCACAGGATCTTTCTTCTTCTTCCGGTTCCTCGTAACTTCACATCAACCTCTCAACCTCTCTTGAACCTTTCAATCCAATTTTTGTTCTGCCAAAAATTCCCGTCAAGGAAAGTTATTATTTGTTTTATTACAGTGGCTAAGGCACTTCATTCATCTTTTTCTCTTGTGAGTTCTATGTGGATGATCTCGCCATCTTCCCTTGCTCTTTCTCCTGCATGGTCTCATGGTGAAACAAAAAATCCTCACGCAATCCATAATCCATAGTCTTATTGCCCATGTATTATAAATGAGCCTGCTCTTCATTGTTCATCAATTAATTTTGTAAGAAGTAGATTTGCATTTATTATGTTTCAATATTTCCCTAATCTTTAACTGTTCTTTTTGTTTTTCAATGTTGCCACAATATGATGTGATATTTGTGATATAACACTGGACCAGGTGCAGACCCGTTGGTCCCGTCCCGCAAGGCAATATTCCACCACTGACCCATAGCCCCCAACTGCGCAGGCATAGCTGACGGGTTCCCATTGTAACGCCAGAGATCCCCGTTGTGACGCACGTCACAGCAACCCTCCTACAATTGCGCAGGCGCGGCCGGCAAGTGGGATCGTAACTGCGATGTTTTAAACTGTAATAACCTATAAAATATAAGATTAATGAGAATGCATGACAGTCCCCTTCCATCCTCCATTATCCTCCCTCTCCCCCACCCTCCATCAACCCTTTGCTTCCTCCCCTCTCCCTCCTCCCCTCCTCTCATCCATAGCCTTGCCATCCCTCGTCCTACCCTCATCACCCAGCACTCCCTCTTCTTTCCCCTCTCCTCCTCCCCTCCCCAACTCCCTCCCTCATCTCTCCCTCCCTCATCTCTCCCTCCCTCTCCTTTCCGCTCTCAGTCACTCCCTCCCTCACTTCATAACCCCTCTCCCTTCCCAACCCCATCCTCTCCTTCTATCGCCCTGTTCTCCCCCTCCTCACCTCCCCCCTATCCCACCCCCCTACTCTCCCTCCTCACCTCCCCCACTCTCTCCCTCCCTACCCCCTTCCTCTCCCTCTATCCCCGTACTCTCCCACACCACCTCCCATCCCACCACTCCACAATGAAAATCACGATTTTTTTGTTAAAATAACCTTGTGGCATCTGCTGATACACAGACCACTTATGGTCGAACCCTCGTCAGTAGCTACGAATGCTGGCACGTGAAGTCATGGGCTAGGGGCTACATAAGCTTATCTCACCTTGAGATCTTCCCAGTCAACAGGTAGCTGAGTTTGAGACAACACCCTCGCTCAGCTACAGCAGCAATGACAATTACGTTAGTGGACCAAACTTACATGTAACACCTGAATAAAGCAACTGTTTATTCACCACGGTTGGTGCCTCTACATTGGTGACCCCGACTATCCAAATTGAAATTTTGATTTCTCCCGACGCATGCAGCCTTGGGACACCTGATGCCTGCAGCCCTGCAGAACGACTCTGCCGCCAACCCGGCCCTACCCTAAGATATGCCACAGGCAGCCCAGGTCAAGGGGCGCGGTTCAGGCCTTGTGTGACGGCCGCCAAGCTTTCCCGCATGAGTGGCGGCAGCCTTGTTGTGGCTGCCGCCGCTGCCCCGCCAGCTGCTGCTCACCGGAGCTGAGAAGGCACGGCTGCCGTCATTTCCCCACCAGCCGTTGCTCTTCCACCAGCCGCCGCTGCCCCACCAGCTGCTGCAGGAGCTGTGAGTGTAGCAGTCTCCTGTGCCCAGCATCACCGACGCACGCCCGACGGCCCTGGGAACGGTGAGAGAGTGGGCCCGCCCATTACCCCGCCGGCCGCTGCCCAGAGCCTAGCCACCCAATAGGGCGGGCTTACCTGGGGCGACTGCCCGAAGATGCCCTTCTGCTCCTCACCGGCGTGGACCCCAAAGATCCCTGGGCGCCTGCTGCCTGTGTGGCCCAGGGATTGAATTGCTGGTTAAGGCCGCTTCAGCCAGCCGGCAAAATGACTGCCGCGGCCTACTGAAACAAGCAGCCGCCCGACTACAAAAATGGCCACCGCGGCCGGCCGGAAGAGAAACCCGACCTTCCCTGACCGCCGTCCACAGCGCCACCATGCGGCCGGATGCCATCCTTGCAACCTGACCACCGGCAACAGCGCCACCCTCAGATCGGCTGCCATCACCGCAGCCTGACCGCCTTTCACAGCGCCATCTTCCGGCCGGATGCCATCCCTGCAGCCTGACCACCGGCAACAGCGCCACATTCAGGTCGGTGGCTGTCACTGCAATCTCTAGTTTTCCAGCACAGCTTCCCATCCTACAGCATGGACACTGGACAATTTGAACTTACCTACCACTTTGCACGTGATTGTTCACTGTAGTCTGTTTCTTTGTTTACACTGTATCACCACTTCGGGTTTATTTATCAGTTTATTTATTTTTATTTATTTTTTTCTTCTTTGTTTGCATTGTTTCCGACGTCTCCCAGCTGGGAGCCGCATTTATCAGGACACGATCCCCTAGCTGATAGAGGAGATTTGACTGTGTCTCCTCCATCCAGTGGCTTTTTCATTGGTTTCCTCGCACCCCTGGGCATATGGCCGGGATGGCCCACAGCCGGAGCGTCGACTGCGCCCGCGGGCCCCACCGTCCCGACCCACGCCCAGGGTGTCCCCGACCCACATGCAGGAGCCGCCCTCAACCATTCTATTCCTTCCTCCGGTTCTGGGGGAGGGGGGAAGGGGTCCTGTGGCGTCAGCTGATACACAGACCACTTATGGCCGAACCCTCGTCAGTAGCTACGAACGCTGGCATGTGACGTCATGGGCTAGGGGGAGTGTCCTGCTACATAAGCTTATCTCACCTTGAGATCTTCCCAGTCAACAGGTAGCTGAGCTCGAGACAACACCCTCGCTCAGCTACAGCAGCAATGACAGTTATGTTAGTGGACAAAGCTTACATGTAACATCTGAATAAAGCAACTGTTTATTCACCACGTTTGGTGCCGCTACAACTTAAATAATGTTAGTTGTTAATGAAAACTGAAGAATTTGATTTTAACATTTTTTCAAAAATCTCGATTTTTTAATGTAAATGAGATTCACAATCCCATTGTGACGTCATTGTGAATGAAAACAGAAGAATTTGTTGAAAACCTTTTTTTTAATTGCTATTTTTTATGTAAATGAGATTCGGGATCCCATTGTGATGTCATTGTAATGTGGCTGACGGGCAGGGCAAGTGGAAAAGTGGTTTGAAAAGTGTTTTTTGTAGTTTTGTAAAGTTTAAATAACTTGTAAAATATATCATCAGTCTCGTTTCATTTACATCCCAGGACAATAGTGAGTAAGTTGGGCCAAAAATTGTAGCGCTATCGTGTACAGCTTTGGTGAGGTTTGGAGATATCACATCCACGCATCCATGCACGCACGCACACATATAAACAAACAAACAAGATGAGAGTTTTAGAAATGTACTAGACTAAGTATACTATACTAGCCTAGACTAGACAGCTTCACACGGGAGGGCTGGTCCCCCAGCACAATATTCCACCTCTCCACCAATTCCAATATACATACACACAGACTCACACACACACACAGACTCACACACACACACACACACAGACTCACACACACACACACAGACACACACACACACACACACACACACACATTTACACACTTGCACACTTGCACACACTCACCCTCCACCACACACTCCCACTCACTCTCACACATACACACACATACACTCACACACACATACACTCACACATGCGCACACACACTCACTGACACACAGGCTCACACTCGCACACAGACACACACTCACTCACACATACTCTCATACATACACACATGTACTCACATACATACACACACACATACACTCTCACACATACATGCACACACACTCACACACACACATAGTCACACACACTCACACAGATTTGCACACACACACATACATTCACACACACATACACTCTCACACACACACTCACATACACACACACATACACTCTCACATACACACACACACACACACACACACACACACACACACACATATACACACTCACACACTCATATACACACTCGCACTCACATACACACTAACATTCACACACATACACACTCACACTCACACACACTGACTCACACACCATATATATGACAATAAGCTTTCTAGAATCTACTCACACGGCTGAGTACGGCCTCTCCACTGCGGGATTTCCGCAGTCAGCGACACTTCCGCAATCAGCGCGACCTCTGCACTCACCGGAAATTAAGCAATCAGCGCGACCTGTTCACTAAGCGGACGCCACGAAATGAGAGGGACTTTTGTACTAAACACAGTCGGACCTAATAAAGCATTTATTCCTTCCAAACACAGTCACACCTAATAAACCATTGCAGTTTCAAGCACAGACACGGCAGCAGGCCAAACAACTCATGGCAGTCATTAAGGGCTAACAAATCATTTATTGCAAGTACATTGCAGACTCACAGTTCAGTTGATTCACAGCTTAGAATGACAGTTGTGGCCTTTCCCTCGTGATCTTGCAGAGTGACTGACTCACATCCAGGCATCGGGGTTTTATAGTCCTGGCCCCCTCTCCGGAAGGGGCGTTACCTTCATTGCGGTGATTGACAGGTGAGAGGACCAATCAATTGATCTCAAGGTTTTTTAAACACTCATAACCTTTTTATTTTTCATCGATGGGAAAATTCCTTGGGGCTGGCTCAGCAAAGAAGGACTGTGAGTAAGATGGCCAAAAATCACAGCGATACAGGGTAGTGTTTTTTCTAAAATTAATATACAGCGCAGACAGGAAGTGGTCAAGATAAGACTTTTAATCATATAGATAGATAGATCAGGGATCGGCAACCTACGCCCCCCGGGCGAATGCGGCCCGTAACCTGAAATCATCCTGCCCGCAGGTAGATTTTTTTTCCCGTAACCATCCGGCCCGCTGAGCGCCGAGCCCTACCACATCCTGTGCAAATCCGCCAGCACGGCCACGCACCTTCTGTGAACACGTTTAAGAAAGAACTGCAGATGTTGGAAAAATCAAAGGTAGTCAAAAATGCTGGAGAAACTCAGCGGGTGAGACATGCGAGGATTGCATGAGGCTGCCTCACCCGCTGAGTTTCTCCAGCATTTTTGTCTACCTGTGAACACGTAATTTGATGCCTGCCATCTGGGGTGGGATGGGAGCGGGATCTTTGTGTACACGTGATAGATGTGGCCCGCCATCCGCTCACAGACATGCGTCCTGGCCCCTATGCAGAACAAGGTTGCCGATAATTAATGGGCATCTGTTACTGTTGCCGTCAATATTAAATTTAATTGAAATATTTTCAAATATTGAACTGTAGTTGGTCATTTCCGGATATGTAATATTATTCACTGTCATTCGAAGGTGGTAAGATCAAATATTATTCCACTGTGATCCTTTAAGTATATTTATAGCACTTTTCTTATTATTAATTTAAAATTCTCGTCCATTTGCACTTCCACCATTGCTGACTCATGTTTGGATTCTTTGTAACTAATTCAATTGCTGAGTGAAAAGTGTTGATTTTTTTTAAGCGTTTTGGCCAGCCCATTAGCATTTATAATAAAGGAAAGGTTTTTTTTTAAATTCTTCCTTTAATCAAAGTAGCTGATATTTCATTTTGAATTGGATGCAAGTTTTGGATTTTCACCTCTGCTTCTGTACCTCAGAAATATATCATACAATTTTTAACTGGCCAACATCAACCAAGATACAGAATCGGTTAGTGAAACCTGCTGGGATAACTGAGGAAGAGACTGTGAAAAGATTATTGGAATACCGCCAAGTCTGTCATGGGGTATTGAACAGCTACAGTAAAAAACACCAAATCATTAATGCTGATCAGCCTAGTGTTGATGTCCTTTCACAGGGTAAGTAATATGACATAAATTACCTATTGTAAGAGGTATTATATATATATTGATAATAGCTGCTAATTTGGTAGCAAACGATATCATGAACTGTTCTACAGGTAGTCCTGTTATAAAGCGTGTGTTCATAACACAAATTGGATATAATGTGATTAACAGATTAGTGCAATTTCAATTTGGAGCTAAAGAATTAAACATTACTTTGGAAGTTGATAAGCAGAAAAAAAGCTGTCTTGGAAAAAAGGCCTGTGGCAGAAATTGTTTCTATGTACATTCCTTCCAGTAATTAGACTGTGGTTGCTTCTTAAGTTCATAGTCTGTCAGTTTCTCAGTGTCAGGCAATTACCTCTATTCGCACTTGTGCAATGTCTGTTAAACAATGTAACATATAGCCATTGATATTTCTAGGCAATAAATACACTTTTAGTGATTTAAAAAGACCTTTACTTTTGGAAATCTGGCTGGGATAAAAAAACATTACTCTTAAGTGTCTGAAACTCACTCTACCATAACCATTTAAATGATTGGTTTTATAACACGATTGTGAACTTTCTTAGAAATACAGATTTCACTGATAGCACTGAATTACCTATTTTAGTTATAGATTACTGTATTTCTGAGAATTGATTTGAAATTCAATCCAGGCCAAGAAGTAATTCTTTGGGATACCAATGTGATTCGGTCATCTGCATTGACTTCCATCACCATTGATTACCATAAAAACATTGAAATTGCATCAGTTTGAATAAAACATAGAAAATACATGATAAGACATAAATATGTAATAACATTTCAAGAACATTGCAAATAAAGATACACGTAACAAATTAAAATTCCTCATTCTGTGAGTTTTTTTGGAAAAACAATTGCATGGCTGAGCATGAAGAAACTATAAACTTTCTTCCAGAGATGTAAGGACATGACCAAGTAACAGTAGACTGAAACAAGTTAAGGGTTTAAACTTAATTTTGGCTATTCAAATATTACTTTGCATTTTAATGCAAGGTGTCATTTAAAACTGAGCATCTTATGTAAGGTTGTATTTTTGTACTCCGTTGTGCTATTAAACTTCCCCTCTTAGCTTAAGATGGAAGTCTGCACAAAGTGAGAGCACATGTAAACTGACAGTTTGGTTCAGATGGGTTTTTCTGGTGAGGACGATGGTGTTGTAATGGGAGACTTCCCATCTATCTCTCCTTCATTTAGTTAGTTATTTAATGATTAGCAGTCAACTATCACTTCTTCCCACTCCCTTGTTAGTAACACTAATTAATAATTGAGACTCAAAAAGTCATCCATAATATTATTCAGCTGAAAGTGCTGAAAAGCGAAGAACATAATTATGGAATAACTTATTCTATTGCTTGATACTTGCGGGCACGTTATAAATATATACTTTTAAAATAACTATTCACGGCTATGTGATGCAATGTCAAATATATCACAGGGCAGAACCATAAATGACTAGCTTTTCCAGAATTGTTTTATAAATTGATGCCAAAAATAGCTTAATTATGGTTTATTTTAGTTTCTGCGCAGTATATAAATGTAAAAAATCAGGAAACATTACATTTGTTGTTTCACATGTATTTCTACCATTCAACATGTTTTTTTAGCTCATTTAAAGAATGAATAGAATCAAAAAAAGTTTAATTCTATCGTCAGCTTGCATATCCGTTACTAACTGCTTTTTTTAAAAATGTATGTTGTATTTAATAACTCAAAATCTCACAATCCATGCAACTCAATAGACATAAACATGGTCAGCTAATTTATCTCAAGTCAAGTACCAGACAAGACAGTGGTGCACAAGATCCCCGAAAGGTGACCATATTTTCGAACAGTGAATAATAGTAAATTGGAAACATTTGCAGAAAAATTGGCATATTTGGTTCATCCTTCCACTCTGCTATGCTCGATCCACCACATGCAAGAGTTGGAAATATAATGGATGATTTGATGTGATGAAGAACAGTTAAAGCCAGGAGGAGAATTAGGCCATTCTAGTAGACACTATTTTGTTTCCGTGTACCATTTCTTATTTCAGTAAAATAATCATTTAGATATAGAAAAAAACACTTAAATAATATAATAGTAGGGAATGTAGTCCGAAAATGAAATTGAAATATTTCCATTATGATGACTGTGGTAATACTACTTGGATCGCAAAAAAAATATTATCAGCACCGGATAAAGCCTACTGATCATGGGCCTTGATTATTTTTTGAAATGCTTAATGCTTGAGAGGCTTGTCGATAGATACATGCATATGCAGGGCTTGGATGGGGTATAGATTATATGCACGCAGATTAATTTAGCTAGGCATCCTGTTTGGCACAGACATTGTGCATTGAAGTGCCTGTTCATGTGCTCCAAATTACTATGTTCTATATTCTATGAAATGGGTGTCCATTACCCATCTTAATGTTTGCATTCATATTCTAATGTTGAACTTTATACTCCCATTCACCTTTGGAAAATATATATGTTCATTCATTGCCTACACTAGATAATTTTACATGTGTTGCAAAATCAAAGCAGTCAGAATATACATGAATTTTCTCTGTTGCTGTGATTAATTTGCTGGACTGTAGCTGAAAGCACCGTGCTTCTGGATCATCAGACCAGAACACACAACCAACAATCCTTAGGACTGTTCATATTTTAATGTGATTTTAAACAAAACTTTGTTATATTAACAATAAAACTGGATTTTTATATCTGGCCATTGAACTTTAATTTGAAAGAGTTTGTTTGCTTTAATGCTATTACCAGTCACTGTTCCATGTACATGAATATTTGCATTTGATTCAATTAAATTAATTCATGAATTTTAAGAAAAAAATGAAATTCCATTTGAATTTTATTTTTAACGCTTAGTGCATACTGTTCATGCACTGCAAGCTTTCTACACTTTGCAACTGTGAAAACTAATCAGCAGGGAATCATTACATCTAATTACTCTGCAGATAATTACAACAAATGGGGCGGAGGGAAGGAGGAATCCCCAACAAATGGGGCTTAACAAGATTCATACTGCATGAGCCACTTGTCTTCAAGTATTATGTGCTTAGGGTTATTTCTGATTATTTTTTGAAAGATTTTCATTCTTCACAGTTCTGAGCCATGTCCAAAGCCGTCATCGAACTGTTGCCCCCTTCACTCCAAGAATCTTTCTCCATGGACCCCCTGGCAGTGGCAGAAGCCTGCAGGCAGCATTGATTGCAGAAAAATACAGGATTGTTAATAGTGAGTGCTAATTCAGTCAGACTTCATATCTTTATTGAACGCTTCCTGTTTCTGTCTTGTATAACAGGTGTCAATGTAAACTTTACATTCTTGTAATAAGTACCTATTAAGGTCATAGCCTCAGAAAACCTATTTCTATTGCAATAATATCTCCTGAGGCATCAAGACACAACACTAAAGTATTGCTCCTATGTGCTACTTCTGGTTGTAATCCCCAGTGCAGATGAACTACAAGTGATAAATTGTGCCTAGCCCTAACCCTAGCCTCAACCCTAGACCTAACCCTAGACCTAACCCTAGCCACAACCCTAGCCACAACCCTAGCCACAACCCTAGCCACAACCACAGCCCCAGCCCCAGCCCCAGCCCCAGCCCCAGACAGGCACCAGCACCAACACCAGTCCCAGCACCAACCCCAGTCCCAGCCCTATCACCAACCCTGACCCCATCCCCAGCCCCAGCCCCAGCCCCAGCGCCAGCCCCAGCTCCAGCCCCAGCTCCAACCCCAGCCCTAGCCCTAAAGATCGTTTTAGTCATCTCCATCACGTGACGCTCCCAAACTTGATCATCTCCACCATGCTGAGTCATGTCCATCACATGAGTATTTTATGCTCATAATGTGTAAAATAATACAACAATGACCATAATTATCAATTGTAATTGATAAATGAACAGTATGCTTCTGCCTATTCATCTGAAGTTAATATTGTTTTAGAGGAAGTTGGTGAAACGTTATGGGAAGGTTACCATTCTTGCTGAAAATCACCACTTTCTTCGGCAATAAACTGTTACGAAGGTTTAAAATCAATGCATTAGACTGAAAAGGTTTTTTTTTGGATGGTTTATTTGAGGAAGATACTCTATAATTTGAAAGACTGTGATAAAAATTTGATTTTATATTCTTAAATCAGTTATATTTAGCAGTGTTGTTCATCATAAAAATATGCCGGATATGACTGAATGCAATGGGCGACCTGGAAAAAGAAGAGGAAAAAATAAATTAAATACTATAAAAGGTTGTGCCAAACTTAGTTTTCCCATTGTAGAGATGTTCGTCTATGTGAAACAACATTCAAAGTTGCAAAAATGTACGTTTTATTTTCGGGTTTCCAGAAACTTAAAAGTAGACACTTACTGAAGAATCACCCCAATAGCTCACTAAGTATGGTTAGTATGGTTAGATAAGGGAACGTTGAGTGAACCAAGAAGGTTGTAAATTTGATTAAAAAGAAAAAGGAAGCGCAAGTAGAGTTTAGAAAAGTGAAATCAGATGGGCCGTTTGTGGAATATAAAGCAAGTATGAAAGAACTCATGTGGGCAATAAGAAGGGCCAAAAGGGGCCATGAAATGTCATAGGCAGGTTGGATTAAAGAAAATCCCAGGGCTTTTTACACTTAGATTAAAAACAAGAGGGTAACCAAGGAGAAGGTAGGACTGCTCAAGGATAAAGGAGGGATTTTATGTTTGGTGTCAGAGGATTTAGGAGATAAGTACTTTACATCTGTATTCACTAAAAAGAACGACACGAAGAATAGTCAAATCCATGTGGAGAATATTAATATGCCAGGACAGGTTGAGATCAAGAAAGATTAGATGTTGAGGGTCTTGAAGAGTATTAAGGTGGATAAATCATCAGGCCTTGATGGGATCTATCCCAGATTATTGAGCGAGGCAAGAGTGGAGATTTCAGGGGTCTTGACAAAGATCTCTATATCTTCTCTATCCTCAGGCCTGGAGAATAGCCAATGCAGTTCTGTTGTTTAAGAAGGGAGGTAGAGATAATCCAGGAAATTATTGGAGAGTGAGCCTCATGCCAGTGGTTGTGAAGCTATTGGAGAGGAATCTTCAGGACAGGAAATTACTCTCATTTGGAAGCGAAAGGGCTAATTAGGGTCAGCCAGCAGGCTTTGTCCATGACAGTGTAATCCTCCTTGGAGTGCAGGAGGCTGAAGGGTGATCTTATGGAGATGTATTAAATCATGAGAGGAATAGATAGGGTGAATGCACAGTCTTTTACCAATGTTGGGGGGAATCAAAAACAAGAGATCACATGTTTAAGGTGAGAGGGGCAAAATTGAATACAAATCTGAAGGGCAACTTTTTTACTCAGAGGGTGGAGGGTATATGGAACGAGCTACCAGAAGAGGTAGCCAGATACCAAAGCAGCAATTCAAAAAACACTGGCCTGGTACATGGATAGGAAAGATTTAGAGGGATATGAGCCAAACGTGGGCAAATTGGACTATCTTAGATGAGGCATCTTGGTCAGTGTAGACGAATGAGCTAAAGGGTCTGTTTCTGTGCTGTATAACCCTATGGCTATTATCTGCAGCCCTTTTGTTCAAACAGCCCAAATAGAGAAGTGTTCTCGAGAAGTGTTAAATTTCATGATTTTGCTTTTTGTTGTTGTTATTTTCCACATTTCTTCTGTACCTCTGTCACAAAAACATCCTCTGGCATCAGCGTTAGCTAATTAAACTCTAATTCACACCAAAGATCAAATATTTAGATTAAGCTAGTTTGCATCTCACAAAATGACACATGATGTCATCACTGGCAAATAGCAGGTTGATCTAATTAGAAGTAGTTTCATTACTCTTCACAGCTTCAGTGAAAAATGTGTTGCATCAGAGACTGTTCTTATGTAAATAGATACCACATTATGTTTGAGTAACTAATTAGTGGGACTTTTCAAATGGAACAAATTATAGAATCCTTCAATTTTATTTTGAAATTAGGGAATGCCTTGCTTGGTGACCTTCGTTTTAGGGGAAATTCCAAAATAAATAGGTCATCAATTAATAAAATTGACTTTAAAATATTCTATTAGTTCTGTTTCTGTCAAAAAATATATCTTTGTGTCTGTTGTACTTTGTTTAATTCAAATGAAATTATTCATTTTCTGGGAGAATGCAGGCTTTTTTTTATTGCTTTTGTTGCTTAACTTTAGAAAGACCTTGTAAATATTTACCTGTTTTGAAGAAATTGCTGTGGAATTTTCAATGCTGGTGAAAATCTATTTTGTTTCCTAAGCCAAAGTATTTTTGTGAACATACTGTTGATGGGTTTGACATAAAATGGGAGTTGAATCTGACATATTTTGTGATGCCAAAATAATGTTATCTAATTTTCTCTTATCTTTTCTCTGATACATGCTGCCTACATTGCTATATTTGTTTATGTAGGCATATTTTTGTTTTACAATCAGTATGCATTTGAAGTTGATATTATTTATAGCAGGTACTGTGCATTTACTGTATCTCATGTTACTGGAACTAAATTTAAGAAGATGCGTAAAATACATATCTTCTATTAGAGAGATCCCAATTAGGGGAGAATTTCTAAGCAAGGTTCTCCTATTTAATCTGTTATTCTAACCATTTAACATTTGGATTGGACGTTAATCCAAAACTTGGAGACACTGGAAGTGCGAAATAAGAGCAGAAAATGAAGGCAGCATGGTGGCACAGCTGGTAGATCTGCTGCCTCACTAGGCAGAGACCAAGCTTTGATCCTGACCTCGGGTGCTATGTGTGTGTAGTTTGCACATTCTCCCTGTGACTGTGTGGTTTTGGGTTTCCTCCCACATCCCAAAGACATGCAGATATGTGGGTTAATTGACCTCTGTAAATTGCCCCTTGTGTGTAAGGATGCAAATGTAAGCTAACAGAATTAGTGTAAACGGGTGATCAATGGCTGCATGCTCAGTGGATCAAAGGGCCTGTTTCCATACTATACCTTGGAACTAAAAAATGCTGGAAACACTCAGTAAGTCGGACAGCATCTGTGTAAAGAGAAAAGAGTAAAGAATGTTGAAGCAAATTGAAGACCCTTCGTCAGATTTGGCGATGAAACAATAAACCTGTTTCTCTTTGCAGAGATTCTGCTGACTTTTGATTGGAATTTCGTTAACTTCTCACATATGACACCAATCATTTCACTTCTTTGTGCTAGAAAAGTACCAGCTCTAGTATGATTCTATATTAAGCGCAATAGCTCTTTTACTAATGATGTTGTATGAGACATTTGATCGTTACTCTAGTGCTGATCAAGAATACAAAAGATTATTTTAACTCCTCGTGGATTTAGCCTTAGTGGATGTGCTTTCCATTTTTAAAAAATAGATTTAGTAAATTTTAAATAATGAATGAAATTAAAATTTGCATTCTGGAACACTCTTTACAGCGTTGGGATATCCCAAACAATTGTACAATCAATTAACTACTTTTGAAGTTTTCCAATGGAAGTGAATACAGCATTTAATAGTGCAGTTGTTAATTGATTTTGGTACAGGTCGAGGCAGAGGTGTTGACTCGGTCACCAGAAGAACTTCCTTGCTATTTAGAGAGTACTTGGGATCTTTATATATTAATTTTAAGAGCCAGATAGGCCCAAGGTCTAATCTCGTAATTGGAAACAATGGTAGTTTCAACAATGCGACATTTGCTCAGTGCTTTAGTGAAATGCCAGCCCAGATTATGTATTCAAGTTCAGTTGTCAGTTTTGATTCTAGAACCTGAGTGAAAGTAGCTCCACAGGTTTATATGAGTATACATTGCAGGTTGAATATTTAAGCGAGACATCTTCAGAATAAAAATGTGCGATTTGAATGTCTTATTTTTGATTTGATGTCGTAATATTTAAGTCATAGTTCTTTGAAAAGTTTCTACACATCAGTAGTACAGCAGCCGTGTTCAACAGGCACTAGATATTGATCATGTGTGTATTGCAATCAAACAAACATTGAACTAGTCAGCAAGGAAGCCTTTCACTTGAAAGTTTCCAAATAAAGGTACTTAATGAAAAAATATTAATATTATTTGGTGTTTCAATCGATATTCATTTCTTAAGCATGCAGTTATGTATAGTCTGTTGCCTGATTAATTTTCTTTACTATTTAAACAATGTATGCAATCATGCTCTTAATTAAAAAGAATACTTGTTTTTTACAGTTTCCTGTGGACAGTTACTAAGGGAGGCTGTCGCTGCTGAGACAAGATTTGGTGAAACCATTAAACCCTATGTTGAAAGTAGGCAGCCAGGTAAGGTTCCTGACCCCCCTACTGCTTGTATTCTGATATTGAACAAAGGGCAAGATTCAGACACCACCAGAGCTTTTCTCCCTCGTTATTAACAGGGAGTTCAGGAGACATTGAACAACTGAATATCTCAGAGTGAGATCCATAGGGACTTTCCCTGCACTTCCCTCTAGCCCTTGCTTAGAGCATGTTTGTACTAGCTGAAGGCAGAGAAGGGTTACTGAATAATTTACTAACTGATTAATAGACTCACATGGGTATAATTAGGATAGGCATAGGCAGCAGCTACAGTAACCAGTACAGTGCTTAAGGGAGCTGGAGGCTGCTTTAGCTTCGCCTGAAAGAAAGTTTCTGGGGCGCTGCTGTTTGAAGATGAGTCAGGAGGAGAGCAGAGCCCCTGCTCTTTTGAAGTGGAAATAGGACAGTTTGAATCTGTCGAGTTTAATTTTTCAGAGGTGCAATGGACCCTGTGGTGCAACACATTTTTCTTTTTTGTTCAAAAAAAAGTTTTTAATGTTATTTTCCATACATAAAGTTTATTCTATAAATATATGAAATAAAGTTTAAAAATATCATCAGTAGCTAACAGGGTAAAATTATTTTTAAGTGTTTTAAAATTCCATTTTATCACCCCCTTGCAGATACTTATCCTTCTCCAACAAGAGCTCTGGTCTTTTGCTAATTTATTAAAGACCAGATATTTAGGTAGAATGAGATAGGTATTTGTATAATGCTTTTACAGTAAAATATTTTCAACATTCAACATAGCATTTTTTGAAACGTAATTATAAATTTCGACATGAATGTAATTAAGTTTACAATTTTATCATCCCAAATTAGTTGAAGTAACTGAATTTTATTCATATTTACATCATTAAGTATTTGAGTGAATTTCATTTTAGAAGCTGAATCTTTGAAAGTTGATTATCTCACCCCTCCACCCCTCCACCCCTTCCATAATGAGGGAAGTGGGTGGTGGCGCCTGTTGAAGAGTCCACATCACTATTTACTCGTTTGTTATTTGTGCATGTGTAAAGAAATGTGAAAGAAACAAAAATAAAGTTTGTGGTCATTTATTTACTTTTTTTCACATCAATTTTGTAAGAGAGAATTTTTATTCTTTTTCTCAGACTTTTTGGTAGTGATTTGTGAACTTGCTCAGGGAGAATTTCCATTACCTAGTCTATTGTAGTGTGGGGGTCATGTCAATGTAGATTATTAGTGTATTATAGGAGCAGTAAGTAATTTTACCCACATCCATTGCAAGTCAAGTCATGATCGACTACATTCCCAATGTGTATCCTGAATATGTGACCCGAACGGCTCAAACAAACATGATTAATTTGCTGATAGTAGATGAAAGAAGTATTAATCTGACAATGTCCAGTGTGTTAATCGAACACCTTTAGCTTTTAATTAGTGTGCATTACTGGGATGTTTGCTATTGGTCATAATGATGCTAACCGAGGTCACCATTTGCAGCTGCCTACATTCCCTGAGCTCAATGCTGTCTTAACTAATGAGTGCAGCTTGTGAATCTTTTTTATTTGTCAAATCAATTCAGTGGTTAATCCCAACATTTAAATTAATGAGATTTGAATCAGTATTGGGAGTTCTGTCTAAAACAACATTCTCAAGATTACTTTGTACTATACTTACCAATGTCACAGTGTAATTGAAAATATTGTGAAAGTCAAGTGTGCAGGAAGGAACTGCAGATGCACCGAAGATAGACACTAAATGCTGGAGTAACTCAGCAGGACAGGCAGCATCTCTGGAGAGAAGGAATGGGTGACGTTTCGGGTTAAATCTCTAAAGAAGGGTTGACCGAAAACGTCACCCATTCATTCTTTCCAGAGATTCTGCCCATCCAGCATTTTGCATCTATCTTCAGTTGTGAAAATCAACTTGCGTGAACTGTTTTTTCTTACCTGAGTTTGGAGATGGTGGTCAGGAGAGATAATTGTATGCGAATTTCTGTGCAATTAACTCTGATGCGAGAGAGATCTTAAGAAAGAAAGTAATAAAAATGCTCGAGGATAAAATGTTTCCTAGAAATGTTTATATTCTATTCAAAAGCTATCGCTACTATTGCTTGATTGATACTTTTAACAGAAAAAATGGTTTCAGGAACACAACTGCAGGAAATGTATATATTTTTAGGTGCAATTTCATTTCATTTAAAATATATGAAATATTATATGGCTGACTTTTACTTATTTTACTTTAAACTTTAAAAAATTGTTCATCAAATTCCCTCATAATCTAACAAATGGTAATCATTTTCATTCAACTCAGTTTAATTCTCTACCCATCTGAGTGATAAAACCACATTTATACCAATAATCAATATGATGCAAATCATGGCAGGGTCACCAATCAAGATCTTGACTCGTTTAAAATGGGTTTTACTGATTAAAGGAAGCTCTATTTTTGTCTTCAACGGCTTTTTTCATAGCCGAATTTCTAAGTATTAGCACCAAAACACAAAGTGATGTATGCATTATAGGATTTGCCTGACCTGAAGTCCCATGTTAATCTGAGTAATTGAAATTATCCTGATTGAAGTTGGGGTGACCAACCTGATTAAAGTGTTGTGCAGGAAATGTAGGTGAACACAGGGCCGGCCTTAAGCCAGTTGGACCAATTGCTCCCAATTGGGCCCCGCGCCTAAGGGGGCCCCGCGCCAGAGTAATCTACTCTCGGCTCGGGTAGATCTACACTGGGTGGAGGGGGGGAGAGAGGGGTGGCGAGAGAGTAGAAGGGTGGAGGAGGAAGAAAGCGGTAGACGAGGAGGGGGGGGTGTGAGGGGAGGACAAGGGTAGAGGGGGAGGTGGGTTGTTCCCTCACGGTCCCGGAGCAACGCTCCCGCAACTCCAGTCGCCATGCTTCACACACACAGCCCCGGCTCCACCCCTCTCTCTCCCCGGGGAGACACATGGTGAACAATACAGGGAGGGCCGGGCCGGGGGTTGGAGCAACGTTTACAAGCCTCGACCTCAGCTCACACCCATCCGCCCGGACCCCCACATCCGCTCCTGCTGCCGGCCTTCTCCCTCCCTTCTCTCCTTCCCCCCCTCCTTCCTCTCTCTCTTTTCCCTTCTCTCCTTTGCTCCCTCCCTTCTTTCTCTACTTCCTCTCCCTCCCTTTGCTCCTTCTCTCCCACACACACACATAACGCACAGACAACAAACATACACACAACTAACATACGCACATCACGCACAGACAATTAACACACACATAACTAAGTTAGGATGGGGTAGAAGCCCAAAGGCTAGGATGGGGCTGAAGCCCAAAATTTAATGCCTGGACTGGTTTTTCGCCAATGGTTGTTGGTTTTCCAGGATCTAGTTAATTAAATCACTTTTTTTTCATATCACAATCATTAAAACCAGTGGTATTGTAACTATGTACTTTTCAGAGGTGATCTGCACATTTTGTTTGTTACTTGTAGGCTTATATGTATGCAATTTTATATTAAAATGTAGCTTAGATCTGTTTGATCCATTAACTCACATGTACTTTTTAAGCACACATTTTGATTACTTTCCATTCTACCATACAGATATAAAGTCTATAATAGACTTTATTTATATTTCTATGATTCTACAGACCCTGGCTGGGAACCAGGGGCTCACCAAAATTGTTCCCAATTGGGCCCCGCACCTCCTAAGGCCGGCCCTGGGTGGACAGATCTTTGTTTGTCTTGCAGATTAACTCCACTCTATCTGGAAGTTTGATGCTGGCAGAGTGCAGCATTGTGGTGAGGGAAATTGATAAAAGTATTGGTATGATGACGTTATCTAGATTGACAACATTTTGGGGTGAGATTGGGAATGTGTGGACCTATTGGTAGGGCAAGAGCTGTGATGCTATGATTAAGGTGGTGTGAATTGTTGAGGGAAAGCAAATTTGAGAAGATATCTTCAGTGGCCTGCAATTGCTGTAGTGAAAAGTTTTTGTGAGGTCAGAAAAAGCCGTGTATAATAATTCATGTTGTATTTCTCTGCGAGTATATGATGCAGGAATTACAGTATTTAGAAAATAGGTGCAGGAGGAGGCCATTCAGCCCTTCGAGCCAGCACCGCCATTCATTGTGATCATGGCTGATCGTCCCCAATCAATAACCCGTGCCTGCCTTCTCCCTATATCCCTTGATTCCACTAGCCCCTAGAGCTCTATCTAACTCTCTCTTAAATGGAGGCCATCCAGTGATTTGGCCTCCACTGCCCTCTGTGGCAGGGAATTCCACAAATTCACAACTCTCTGGGTGAAAAAGTTTTTTCTCACCTCAGTCTTAAATGGTCTCCCCTTTATTCTAAGACTGTGGCCCCTGGTCCTGCACTCGGCCAACATTGGGAACATTTCTCCTGCATCTAGCTTGTCCAGTCCTTTTATAATTTTATATGTTTCTATAAGATATCCCCTCATCCTTCTAAACTCCAGTGAATACAAGCCTAATCTTTTCAATCTTTCCTCATATGACAGTCCCGCCAGGGATCAATCTCGTGAACCTACGCTGCACTGCCTCAATCACAAGGATGTCCTTCCTCAAATTAGAAGACCAAAACTGTACACAATACTCCAGATGTGGTCTTACCAGAGCCCTATACAACTGCAGCAGAACCTCTTTACTCATTCCATTAGCTTTCTTCACTGCCTGCTGTACCTGCACGCCAACTTTCAGTGACTGGTGTACAAGGACACCCAGGTCTCGTTGCACCTCCCCCTTACCTAACCTAACCCCATTGAGATAATAATCTTCCCCCTTGTCTTTGCCATCAAAGTGGATAACCTCACATTTATCTATATTATACGGCATCTGCCACGCATCTGCCCTCTCACTCAACCTGTCCAGGTCACCCTGCAACCTCCTAACATCCTCTTCACAGTTCACACTGCCACCCAGCTTTGTGTCATCCGCAAACTTGCTAGTTGCTCCTAATTCCCTCTTCCAAATCATTAATATATGTGGTAAACAGTTGCGGCCCCAACACCGAGCCATGCGGCACTCCACTCGCCACTGCCTGCCATTCTGAAAAGGACCCGTTCACTCCTACTCTTTGCTTCCTGTCTGCCAACTAATTTTCTATCCATGTCAACACCCTACCCCCAATACCATGTGCTCTAATTCTAGTCACCAGTCTCCCGTGCGGGACCTTATCAAAGGCTTTCTGAAAGTTTAGATACACGATATCTACTGGCACCCCTTCATCCATTTTACTTGTCCCATCCTCAACAACTTCCAGAAGATTAGTCAAGCATTATTTTCCTTTCATAAATCCATGTTGACTTGGACTAATCCTTTTACTGCTATCCAAATGCCCCATTATTACCTCTTTAATAATTGACTCCAGCAATCTTTCCCACCACCGAAGTCAGACTAACTGATCTGTAATTCCCCGTTTTCTCTCTCGCTCCTTTCTTGAAAAGTGGGATAACATTAGCTATCCTCTAATCCACAGGAACTGATCCTAAATCTATTGAACATTGGAAAATTATCACCAATGTTCATGGCTGATCATCCAACTCAGTATCCCGTACCTGCCTTCTCTCCATACCCTCTGATCCCCTTAGCCACAAGGGCCACATCTGACTCCCTCTTAAATATAGCTACTTCTGGGAGATTGTTTGTGTCTTCCATAGTGAAGACAGATCCGAAGTACCTGTCAACTCTTCTGCCATTTCCTTGTTCCCCGTAATAATTTCACCCGTGTCTGCCTTCAAGGGACCCACATTTGACTTTGCTATTCTTTTTCCATTAACATATCTAAAGAAGCTTTCACTGTCCCTTAAATTCCTGGCCAGCTTCCCCTCGTACTTCATCCTTTCAGCCCGTATTGCCCATTTTGTTTCCTTCTGTTGTTCTATGAAAGTTTCCCAATCATCAGGCTTCTGGCTACTCTGCTGTGTTATTAATCTTTTCTTTTAGTTTTATTGTATCTCTAACTTCTCTTGTCAGTCACGGTTGCCTCCTACTCCCCTTAGAATCTTTCTTCCTTTTTGGAATGAAATTATACTGCGTCTTCCGGATTATGCCCAGAAATTCCTGCCATTGCTGTTCCACAGTCATTCCTGCTAGGATCCCTTTCCAGTCTACCTTGGCCAACTCCTCTCTCATGCCTTCATAGTCCCCTTTGTTCAACTGCATCATTGACATTTCCGATTGAACCTTCTCCTTCTCAAATTGCAGATTAAAATGAATCATATTATGATCACTACCTCCAAGCGGTTCCTTTACCTCTGGTTCTCTTATCAAATCGGGTTCATTAGACAACACTAAATCCAGAATTGCCTTTTCTCTGGTCGGCTCCATTACAAGCTGCTCTAAGAATTTCATTTATGCAAATGGAAAAAATGTATTTATTCATAACACATCCTTGTTTTGCACCCAAAATGTAATAATTCATTTGGGGTACAATTGTTTTCTCTAAAACCTACAGCAGGTTCAGTGTTGACTAAATGAAAACTCCCGTCTTAATGGAGGCACAAGAAGCTGCAGATGCTGGAATCTTGAGTAAAACACTGTGCTGGAGGAACTCTATGGGGCAGCCAACACCTGTGGAGGGAATGGATCAGTCTGATGAAGGGTTCCAGATCGATATGTCGTCTGTCTGTTCCTTCCTCAAATGCTGCTTGAACTGCTGAATTCCTCCAGCTCTTTGTGTTATACCCATTCTGATGGTGTGCAGAACTGAACTGCAGTGATGCTGTTAAAAACATTCCCCAGCAGATGGCAGGCAGAACCAAAAATATTTTGTATAGCATCGTTGGTGAAAACTTCTGAGATTTCGTTTCTAGCATTGATGAGCACAATTTCCTCTTAATTCACTGTGAATTAGAGGCAGGAGGATCAATTTCATTATTACCTGTGATATTTTTCAGAGAGTTAATATTATAGTCTGTGCTTGTAAATAATTGAAATGCAAGAGGCACTGGGCTAGGTAGCAAGAATTTGTTTAAATATTTGCATTATCCTCTTTTAGCAGCCCTCATGTCAGCTGCTTTTAAACCCGAACAATACACTTGCATCAAATTCAACAAAGAATATGTTCCTGGTAGATATGTGTTTCATTATAAGAGAATGCGATTTGATCAAGAACTGGGATTTATACAGGACCTATCACAATGTCAGTAATCCAAAGGTGTTGTAAAGATATACTTTCAAAGTTTATAACATGTTAAATAAAAGACACAAAGCGCTGGAGTAACTAAGTGGGTCTGGAGAACATGGCTAGGGGCATTTTGGGTCGGGACTCTTCTACGGGCTCTGAAGAAAGGCTCTAAAGAACAGGTATGTCACATATTCATGTTCCCTGACTTGTTTGGTCAGATGATGTTCCCCGACCTGCTGAGTAGCTCCAGCACTATATGTCTTGTTTGTAAACTAGCATCTATATTACAGTCCGTTACAAGAGAACTGTGCTGGGACCCCAGCTATTTACAATATATATTAATGATCTGGATGAGGGAATTGAATGCAACATCTCCAAGTTTGCGAATGACACAAAGCTGGGGGGCAGTGTTAGCTGTGAGGAGGATGCCAGGAGGCTGCAAGGTGACTTGGATAGGTTGGGTGAGTGGGCAAAAGCATGGCAGATGCAGTATAATGTGGATATATGTGAGGTTATCCACTTTGGTGGCAAAAACAGGAAAGTAGACTATTATCTGAATGGTGGCCGATTAGGAAAAGGGGAGATGCAACGAGACCTGGGTGTCATGGTACACCAGTCATTGAAAGTAGGCATGCAGGTGCAGCAAGCAGTGAAGAAAGCGAAAGGTATGTTGGCATTCATAGTAAAAGGATTTGAGTACAAGAGCAGGCAGATTCTATTGCAGTTGTACAGGGTCTTGGTGAGGCCACACCTGGAGTATTGTGTACAGTTTTGGTCTCTTAATCTGAGGAAATACATTCTTGCCATAGAGGGAGTACAGAGAAGGTTCACCAGACTGATTCCTGGGATGCCAGGTCTTCCATATGAAGAAAGACTGGATAGACTTGGCTTGTACTCGCTGGAATTTAGAAGATTGAGGGGAGATCTTATAGAGACTTACAAAATTCTTAAGGGGTTGGACAGGCTAGGTGCAGGAAGATTGTTCCAGATGTTGGGGACGTCCAGAACAAGGGGTCACAGTTTAAGGATAAGAGGGAAGTCTTTTAGGACCAAGATGAGAAAATCATTTTTCACACAGAAAGTGGTGAATCTGTGGAATTCTCTGCCACAGAATGTAGTTGAGGCCAGTTCATTGGCTATATTTAAGAGGGAGTTACATGTGGCCCTTGTAGCTAAAGAGATCAGGGGGGATGGAGAGAAGGCAGGTACAGGATACTGAGTTGGATGATCAGCCATGATCATATTGAATGGCGGTGCAGGCTCGAAGGGCCGAATGGCCTACTCCTGCACCTATTTTCTATGTTTCTTTGTTTCTAACTACTGGCCAATATAGCTTTTCTTCTTTTCCTACTTCTGATCTTTTTTTCTCCAGTACTTTTAAATATCAGGCGGTGGTAAAGGTTGTAGCTTTATTATCACCAAGTTGTACAGCATGGTGCACAAACCATACAGGACGCAGTGCCTATTGATGTGCCTAAGCCTGAATGACGGGACACAGAACGGTCACGTCATATCAATACACGTTGAATCCTTAAGTATATAGTTTGTGCTTGTAAAATATTCTGATTTTAAACCTTTCCATAAACAAATATTCCACTATTATTAAGTAAATAAATTGAGAGTTGGGGTGCATGTGTCATGATATAATTGCAAATTTAGTTTAAATTAAATTTGATCATGTATATTGCTTCCTTTTAAATTTATGATCACTTTGAAAATATGGTAGGTCATTGAGATGAATTTCAATTACAATTATCTATAAGGATAAGGAATAAAGGAACCACCAATGACCTCAGGGTCAGCATTGCCACACCACTATTCATGAAACTTTTGAGATTTTTCATTCATCTGGTGTTGCTAAATCCCAAATAAATCCATTCCACAATTTTCATAAAGCATGAGCAAAATGAAACGGCTGTCGTTTTTATTGCATCTTTTACTTGCTCATTGGAATGCCCCATTGGCCTCTACTGTCAATGAAACACTGTTAAATAGTAATCACTGCTGTGATCTAAGTAACACATCAGTGAATTTGCACATAACACACTCCTGTAAACTGCAATGGTCAGATAATCTATTTTTCCTTTCACTGTATTACAGCTAATACAAAATAGATTACATGATTATTCAAACATTAAATATTTTCATAATAAACTGCAGCGTTCCATGGTGAAATAAAATACCAATGGGAAGAAGTATAAAACACTGTGGTATGTGAGTATTGCTCTTCATGGTACCTGAAACTATCAAACAGAAATAGAGCATGCATTATTAGCCCTATAAGAAATCATTGTTTGAATGTGAAATATAAATGGACTGGGAAAAATGTGCTTCGTTTGTGAATGTCAGCTATCACCCAAATCCTAGTGTGGAATTGGCATCAAGTTAGAAACGATCTTTGATTCAATTCCCCGCTCTTTAAATGACATGTTGCATCCTGCAAAAATATTTGAGGCAAAATCTCAAGAGGTAAGCTGGAAAAGTTAACAATTTTTTTTTGTTTTACAAACTCAGAAACATAGCCATTGTAAACTGTAAATCTGTATAATACTGCTCAGCACATAATATTGTAATCACGCAATTCTATTTTTGGCCTCTAGTTCCAGATGCTATGGTCATGAAATGTATATCTCAAAGGCTAAGTAAACTGGATTGTTCCACGCTGGGTTGGGTGATGCATGGATTTCCTCATCATGTGGCGCAAGCTGAGCTGTTAAAAGATGCAGGATTCTTATCAAACAGGTAGGCCTTAATATAATACCTATAACACACTATATTGTCGTTTGCACAGTCGTATTGTAACCAGCGCATTACAATCTAAATGATACAATTCTGCCTTTGTAATGTAACTGCGCTCCCTGGACTGGAGTCAGGAAAGGATCAATGGTAGGAAATAGTTGGCCTGGTATAGTATGATTCCTTCTGCAGAGCATCTAGGTCTTGGAGAGAATCGTTAATGAGTCACACCGTATTAAACCCCAATATGCCAGGATGTATATTTTTAAATATTCCATGCCAAATGGTGTACAGAAAGCAAAACAAAGAGAGGGAAAAGCAGAGGGAGATTTGAGGAGAAAGATAAGAGAGAGAAACAATAAAATTGTTGGGTTTTATTTTCCAATTCCAGGCAGCATTTAAAACTATAACATCTCTTACATCTGAATGGACAAGCTCTGATTTTTTTTTCCTCTGCGTTTAATGGATAATTTAAGTTACTTCCTAATTTACTCTTTGTATTTATGGTCTCACTGTTGCTCTTACAAATATATTTGATCAAATTCTGCCATGAAAATAAATGAGGATGCAATTCCTAAGGGGATAGATCTTGCACTCTAAGATCTTGGAGAGCAGAGGGATTGAATTTATGCGATTATTTTAAAGTAAATCTTGCTTAGGTAGTATCAAAGTATACAGTCTGAAGAAGGGTCTCGACCCGAAACGTCATCCATTCCTTCTCTCCAGAGACGCTGCCTGTCCCACTGAGCTACTCCAGCATTTTGTGTCTATCTTCAAAGTTTACAGCTTTGGTTTCTGTCTCGATCGGTTCTTAAGACCTGGTATTGAAGAACAAATTGAGTTATCACTTCACTTTGGTCCACTGTGTACAAAAGACATTCTTGTTCTGTCAAGAAAATGGCAAACATATCATCCAATTATATTAGTTGTGATGCTTGAGAATTATTTATCTCAAAAATGGCACCTTCTGTTAGATTTGCTTTACTGAGAATAATGCATCAAAATGGCCTGACTGTGCTGAGTAGGACACATCTACTGCATTCTCCCTCCCAGGTAGCAGCTGTCCTGTTATGCAATTTGCTGGGTCAAAAATAGACACACCGCTGGATTAACTCAGTGGATCCAGGCAACATCTATGAAGAAAATGGATAGGTGACATGCCGAGTCAGGACCCTTCTTCAGACTGATTGTAGTGGAGTGGGGGAAGAAAGCTGGAAGAGAGGTAGGGGGCAGGACAATACTTGGCAAGTGATAAGTGGACACCGGTGAGGGGGGATTTTCCATTGGCAGATGGTTGGACAAAGACCAAAGTTGAAAAGACAAAAAGCATCTGATCAGAACCCCTTGGGCATGATCCTCGGATGGGCCAGAACAGTCCTTGTCCATGATGTTGCTGAGAAAACCCTAAGTAGACGGCAACGCCCTACTTAAGATTTACGTTCCGTTAAAGCTGTCAATTTTCGTTCAGGATTTTGAATATCTGAGCCATTCAGAAATCATTAAAGGTGATACATTAACAGATTTTAAATAATTAATAGTTTAAAATGTATTAAATAAACTTTTTTTTAAACCTATAATGGGTATTTTTTAAATCTGAAAATAAGGCAGCTCACCCTATTTTTCTTTCTCACGCAAATAAATGAAATCTGCAAGCTACAAATAAAATAGATACATTTTTCCCTAAATTAATGACGGCCTAAGCAATTTTGTGCAGATCTGATTCTCTAAACAAGTGATTCTTAATGTTGCTGGTATTAAGAAGGGAGAAGCACCTGAATTCTAAACCAGTTTCCTTGCACATGGCTTCCTTTTTTATTTTGTTCCTCTGCATTGCCATATCATGAAATTGAACTTGAGCATGGTTAAATTAATAAAAATTAAAGCATTACTAACAGAAGATTAAGTAGTAAGAATGGGAAATCTGTTACCACCATTGTATTAGTTTGACTAAATTTGTACTCTGTTCAGGGAACTTTTCAGAAGATTGTTAACTGCTTGAGTACAGGTAAATGAATCCATCAGTGCTGTATTTGCACATGCTTCAGTATTCTCCAGTGCCAATCCCCATATGGATTACTGAGAACACACAACAGATTAATAGAAGAATCAATGGGAAAATGGAGTTGAAATCTCCAGCGCAATCCTGGGGCCAGTAAGGTTAATAACCACATTATCAGCTACTCGGTCTTTAGCTGTTTGAAGTGGTAGGTGTTGTTCTGCATAGCACAACCCTATCTTACTCCTCATTAATTGTTCTAATGCAGCTGTACCTGTCCTCTATCCCTGCCATTTACAAGAAGTTTGTTGGGCATGCAGTGGAATATTCATCACTCTTTAGTTCTGTGTGCAGAGAAAGCACTTTCATAAGGTGTGATTTTAGAGGATTATTGTGCTGTATCTGCAATGAAATAGAAAATGAACAAGCCCGAAACTTGGTTGTGAAATTGTGTCCATTAGAGAGAGGGGATTCTGGAATTTCAAATAAGCATTTCATGTAAATTCTCAGCTTTCTCTGTGTGTTTTCTAATTATATTCACCACACATTGCTGGATTTGTCCAACTCAAATTTCATTGAATGTGCAATTATACTTGCGCTGTTTCTGGACATGCAATCTTGGGGTTGTTAAACTGAGATTTTTAGCATATTGAGTCAAGTACTGTTTCGCATTATTTTAATTATGTTATTTTAAGAGGATAATGGACTTTAAAATGCCTTTTCATATTACCACATATATATGTGGTGAATTTTTACTCCAGGAGTTTTATAATGGCATGAAAATAACATATGTGTAGGCTTGGAGCCATTGGTAACGTTTCCTTAGGCAGATGAAGTACAAAAACCTTACTTGTGCATTACAACGGATGAGCCTCTTCCTTTGCAACACTTCACACTCAACTGCATTAAACTTGTCCATTTAATCACATCAGCAAAACCTTATATTCCTTAATAATAGTGTTTGTCAAAATTCCACAATTTCCAACGTTTAGCCAATATCCCTCCATACCTTTCATATCCATGAACCTGTCCAAATGATGTTGTAGTACCTGCTTCAACTACCTCTTCTGGAAGCTTATTCATGTTCACAACACCCTCTGAGTTTTGATTCCCCTACCCTGGGTAAAAGTGCATTGACCCCTGTGCATTGACCCCTGTGCATTGACCCCTCATGATTTTACATGCCTCCATAAGATCACTCCTCAGCCTCCTGCGCTCCAAAGAATAAAGTCCTGGACTATCCAACCTCTCCCTACACTCAGCCCCTCAAGTACTGGCAACATCCTTGTCAATCTTCTCTGCACTCTTTACAGCTTAATGACATCCTTCCTATAGCAGGGAACAAAATTGAACACAACATCTTGTACAACTGTAGCATGATGCCGCAAATTCTAGACTCTACCCTGACTGATGAAGACCATTGTACCAAAAGCCTTCTTTACCATCTATCTTCTGGTGATACAATTTCCAGGGAACTATGTATCTGTATTGCTAGATCCCTTTGCCCTACAACATTCCCCAAGGCCCCGCCATTCATTGTGAAAGTCCTGTCCTGATTTCACTTGCCAAAATGCAACATCTCATACATATCTGCATTAAATTCCATTATCCATTCCTCAGCCCATTTTCCAAGCTAATTCACGTTCACAGGTTATAGGAGTAGAATTAGGCCATTCGGCTCATCAAGTCTACTCCGCCATTCAATCATGGCTGATGAGTATTCAATGAGTATTTCTCCTCTGTATTTACTGAGGAGAGAGACAGTAGGATGGAGGAAATTGGAGCAGTCACTGGAAGTGTCATGAGAGCAGTCAGGGTTACCGTCGAGGAAGTACTGAAGGTACTGTTGTGTTTGAAGGTAGACAAATCTCCAGGGCCTGATCAGATACATCCAAGGACAAACTTGCGGGAAACTAGAGAGGAAATTGCTGGAGTCCTGGTTGAAATTTATGAGTCGTCCTTAAATACAGGAGAGGTGCCAGAGGATTGGAGGGTGGCAAATGTTGTGTCTTTCTTCAAGAAGGGCTGCAGGGAAAATGCTGGGAACTATAGGCCAGTGAGCTTAACATCTGTAGTTGGTAAGTTAATAGAGAGTATTCTGAGGGATAGGAAATACAGGCATTTGGATGGGTAAAGGCTGATTAGGGATAGTCAGCATGGTTTTGTACGTGGGAGGTTGTGTCTCACGAATCTGATTGATTTTTTTGATGACATGAACAAAAAGGTTGATGATGCCAGAGCTGTAGATGTTGTGTACATGAACTTTAGTAAGGCGTTCGACAAGGTGCTGCATGGTAGGCTGCTCTGGAAGGTTAGATCTCATGGGATCCAAGAAGAGATAGCTGAATGGATAGGAAATTGGCTCTATGGAAGGTATCCGAGGCTGATGGTGGAAGGTTGCTTCTCAGAATGGAGGCCTGTGACTAATGGTGTGCCAAATGGGTTCGGTGCTGGGCCCGTTACTGTTTGTCATCTACCTCAATGATTTGGATGAGAACATATAGGGCAAGATTAGCAAGTTTGCTGATGATACAAAAGTTAGTGGTTTTGCAGATAGTGAAGGTTGTGAACGATTGCAGCAGGATCTAGATCGATTGGCCAGGTGGGCGGCGGAATGGTTGATGGAATTTAATACAGAGAAGTGTGAGGTGTTGCATTTTGGGACGTCGAGCAAGGGCAGGACCTACACAATAAACGGCCTCTGGGTAGTGTTGTAGAGCAGAGGGATCTAGGAGTACAAGTGCATGGTTCCTTGAAGGTCCAGTTGCATGTAGTAAGGTGGTCAAAAAGGCTTTTGGCACTTTGGCCTTCGTCAGTTAGAGTATTGAGTATAAAAGTTGGGAGGTCATGTTGCAGTTGTGTAAGACGTTGGTGAGACCACATTTAGAATATTGTGTTCAGTTCTGGGCACCATGTTATAGGAAAGATGTTGTCAAGCTTGAAAGGGTTCAGAAAAGATTTATGAGGATGTTGCCAGGACTAGAGGGTGTGAGCAAGAGGGAGAGGTTAAGTAGGCTGGATCTCTATTCCATGGAGCTATGGAGGATGAGAGGGGATCTAAAAGAGGTGTATAAAATCATGAGAGGAATAGATCGGGTAGATGCACAGACTCTTTTACCCAGAGTAGGGGAATCGAGGACCAGAGGATATAGGTTCAAGGTGAAGGGGAGAAGATTTAATAGGAATCCGAGGGGTAACTTTTTCACACAGTGGGTGGTGGGTGTATGGAACAAGCTGCCAGAGGAGGTAGTTGAAGCTGGGAATATCTCATCGTTTAAGAAACAGTTGGACAGGTACATGGATAGGACAGGTTTGGAGGGTTATGGACCAAGCGCAGTCAAGTGAGACTAGCGCAGCTGGAACATTGTTGGCCGATGTGGGCGAGTTGGGCCGAAGGGCCTGTTTCCATACTGTATCACTCTATGACTCTAACTCTGCCACCTAACCCCATTTTCCTGCCTTCTCCCCATTTCCCTTGACACCCATTCTAAGCAAGAACTTTTCTCTCTCTGCCTTAAAATATCCACTGACAGCCCTCTGTGGCAATGAGTTCCACATATCAACTACCCTCTAAAGGACTAAAGAAGTTCCTCCTCACCTCCTTTTTAAAAGAGCACCCTTTAATTCTGAGGTTATGACCTCTGGTCCTAGACTCTCCCACCAGTGAAACATCCTTTCCACATCCACTCTATCTATGCCTTTCATTATTCTGTAAGTTTCATAGCCTGCTGTAATCTTTTATAACAATTTTCACTGTTTACAATACCACCTACTTTACTGTAATTTGCAAACTTACTAATTGTGCCTAATCATTGCTATCCAAATCGTTAATATAAACAAACAATAATGAGCCCATGATGCACACCAGTTGTCACTGGCCACCAGCCCGAAAAGCACCTTATTGGCCACACTTCCTGCCTTCTTCCTTGAAACCAGTTCTTTATCTACCGGTAGTTAGTTTTCTCTCCCTGGATCCGTTGTGATCTAACCTTTCAGAGCAGCTTACCATGCAAAGCCTTATCAAAGACCTTGCTGGGAGCTGACAACGTCTAGGGCTGTGCCTTTGTCAACCTTTTTAGTTACTACTCAGATTCCTGTTAAATCTTGCCCCTCTCACCTTAAACCTCTACCCTGCAGTTCTTGATTCCCTTATGCTGGGAAAAAGATACCGTGCATTCACCCTATATATTCCCTCGTGATTCCACACATAGATGTACAATTACCGCACAGCCTCTTGTGCTCCAAGGAATAAAGTCTGAGTCTGCCCGACCTCTCCCTATAGTTCAGGCCCTTGAGTCCTGACAACATCCCAGCAAAGGTTCTCTATACCCTTTCAGTTGGCATGTTTCCTGCAAAACGCTGCCATTCTTGCTAACCATGATCTTGATGTCTACGATACCGTTTTTTGCCAGCTGCAAACTTAGTAATCATGCAGAACATTCTCAAGGGGGATGGTGAGCAGCCGGAAGTCGTTGTGCACATAAAGGGATGAGTTCCTTTAGAGTAAATATAAGAATTTCAGCAAAAGATTAAAAAAAACAAGACCTCAAAGATAGAATCTTTGGATTACTCCCAGTGCCATGTGCTACTGAGGCTAGAATAGGAAGATAGAACAGATAAATGTGTGGGTCAGAAGTTCGTTCAGGGATCAGGGATTCATATTTTTAGACCACTGGAGTCTCCTTTGGGGCAGAGGTGACCGGTACAAAAGGGATTGGTTGGGTCTGAACTGGAGGGGGTTCCAATATCCTTGCAGGGTGGTTTGCTAGAGCTTTTCGGGAAAGTTCAAACTATAAAGGCAAGGGGTTGGGAACCAGAGTAGTAGGTCGAAATTGGAAGGAGTGAGGGGAAGGTAGAGGATAAGATCAGTTATTTTCAATGGGAGGACAGACTGGCAGAGGTGAAGGAATATGGTAAAGCTGATGGACTAAAGTGTGTTTATTTCAATGCAAGGAGTATTGTGGAGAAACTAAATTAACTTGGGCTCTGGTGATTTTGACTATGATGTTGTGGCTATTGCACAAACCTGGTTGAGAGGGGGATATGACTAGCACCTCAATGTTCTGAGGTTTTGATTTTTCAGACATGATTCAGACGGAAGGAAAAGAGGTGGTGGAGCTGGTTTACTAATCAGGGAGACTGTCACGACAGCACTGAAAGAGGATATACTCCAGCGTTTGTCCAGTGTCCACTGAGGTGATATGGGTAGTCCTTAAAATTAAGAAAGGTGCAAGCACTTTAATGGGATCGTACTATAGGCACCTAATAGCAAGTGGGAGACAGAGGAGCAGATATGTAGGCAATTGCCAAACGATGCCAGGGTAATCGATTGTCCCAGTTGGTGATTTGTTTACATATTCACATATTCTGTTGTGTTGCAGCAAGTAAGAATGTCAATGCCCTGTCTGGGACATATGACAATAAAACACTTTTGACTTGACTCTTGATTTTAATTTCTTCAATATTAACTGGGACTTGTCCAGTGTCCAAGACTAGATGGGGCAGAATTTATTAGGTGAAGGTTTATTGTGCAATGTTTCAGAAGATGAAATCAGACAGGGCCTTTGAGGAATAAAAACCAAGGATGAAAGAACTCAAGCGAGTGATTAGAAGGGCCAAAAGGGGCCACAAAATAAAGTTGTTGAGTTGCATTAAAGAAAACCCCACGTTTTTTTATACCTGCATTTAAAAACAAGAAGGTAAACCCTGAGAGAGAAGGTAGGACCGCTCAAACATAATGGAGAGAATGCTGGTTGGAGTCTAGGAATGTAGGCGAGGTACAAGAGGAAAAGGTAGGATCACTTAAGAATAAAGGAGCGAATTTGTTTGGAATGAGCTGATGATGGTGAGGTAGTAAACGGGTACTTTCCAAATGCTTTCACCAAAGAGAAGGACAAGGAGGAACGTGAGATCAGTGTGGAGAATATTAATATGTTGCGCCAGTTTGAAATCAAGAAGGAGGTGGTGTTCGGGCTATTAATGTGAATACATTCCTAGGGCCTGATGGGATCTATCCCAAGTTATTAAGGGAGAAGATTTCAGGAGGCTTGGTGAAGATCTATGCATCATCTCTAGCTACAGCAAATTACCAGAACACTGGAGAGTAGACAATGCTTGTGTCTATCTTTGGTCTAAACCAGCATCTGCAGTTCCTTCCTACACAAAACTGTGATCATTAGAGGTCAAGTCTATAACTCCCTGAAAGTGGCAACGCAAGTGGATAGAGTGGTAAAGAAGGCATATGGTTATGCTTATTTTCTTAGGTTGGGGCATTGATTATAAGAGTCAGGAAGTCAATGTGCAGCTTTAAAGGACTTTGGATCAGCTGCAATTGGAATATTGTGTGCAATTCTGGTCACCTGTTTACAGGACGGATGCGAAGTATTTGAAAGGGCACAGTGGAGATTTACCATAATGATGTAGGAAGGAACTGCAGATGCTAATTTAAACCGAAAATAGAGACATAAAGCTGGAGTAACTCAGCGGGTCAGACAGCATCTCTGGAGAAAAGGAATAGCTGATGTTTCCATTCATAAACATGTACGTCTGTGGAGTGTGAGAGGAAACCAGAGCACCCGGAGAAAACCCACGCAGTCACAGGGAGAACATACAAACACCATACAAACAGCATCCGTGGTCAGGATCGAACCCAGGCCTCCAGCGCTGTATGGCAGCAACTCTACCAATGCGCCACTGTTCCGCCAATAGATAGGTTAGATAATCAGAACCTTTTTCCCAGGATAGAAAAATCAAATATCAGAGAGCTTTAAGATGAGATGGGCAAAGTTTAAAGGAGATGTGCTGAGCAAGTTCTTTACACACAGTAGTGAGTGCCTGAAACATGCTGTTAGAGATGGTTCAGGCAGCTACTCCACTGGCATTTAAGAGACTTTTAGATAGGCATATGGATATGAATTAGCCAGGACACGTGCAATTTCTTCTCTAGCTTCCCACAGGGTCCTTGGATATATCTGCTCACGCCTTAGAAACATAAAAATGTAGAAAATAGGTGCAGGAGTAGGCCATTCGATATGATCATGGCTGATCATCCAAAATCAGTACCCCGTTCTGGCTTTTTCCCCATATTCCTTGATTCCCTTAGTCCTAAGAGCTAAATCTAACTCTCTTGAAAACATCAAGTGAATTGGCCTCCAATTCCTTCTGGGCAGAGAATTCCACAGATTCACAACTCTCTGGGTGAAAAGGTTTTTCTCATCTCAGTCCTAAATGGCCTACCCCTTATTCTTCAACTGTGACCCCCTGGTTCTGGAATCCCCCAACATTGGGAACATTTTTCCTGCATCTACCCTGTCCAATCCTCTAAGAATCTTATATGTTTCTATGAGATTGCAGATTTAGGACATCCAGCTCCTCTTTGACTGTAATACAGACTATCATCAAGACACCTCCATTAACCATCCCTAGTTTCCTAGTCTTCATGTCTTTTGGCCACTGTAAAAACAGAGGAAAAATATTCATTGAGGACCTTGCCCATCTTTAGCGGTTCCACACATAGATGATCACTTTGTTATCTGAGGGCCCTATTACCTCCCTCGTTACCCTTTTTCCATTCATATGCTTATAAAATCTCTTTGGGTTCACCAAGCGGAATTGTTTTTTTAAGTCTACTGTCAAATCCTTTCATAATCTAATGGAATCCTGCAAGCCAACCGTCGGGCTTTTTCTAGAGAAATCGATGAACGATGCAAACATTTTTTTTTGTGTGACTCATTTTGACACAGACAATAGCAAATTTGTCGTTACACGAAAGCATATTGGATAGCAAGTCAGGAAAACTGTTGCAATTCTAGCCAGTGAGTAATCCATTCAACATTTATGTTCAGGGCACTAGTTACATCTGGAATACGATCCCTAAAACATGTTAAAATACAAGAATTACATTTAATTAAATCTACAGATGTCTTGTAAACTAAAGCACTGATTATTTTGTGGATTTATGTCTGTGAAGAAGTTTGCACCCTATGAATAAATCTACTTCAGGCAGCTGCTGACAGGAGTTACAAGCGCAAGCTGCCAAAAAAAAAATCAAAGTGGATGACAATTGTGTTTGTTATTGTAAACGGTGGACCAGACATTCAGTGCTGTGCAACTATATTTTCTGGAACAATGGAAAGAAGTCTGGAATTAAAAATAGTATTTATGAAAATGTAGGTATCCCTGAACTAAAAGTATAAAGGAATTTTGTATAATATAGTACAGGGTTCTGTATTTAAAGTTATGTTCTTTTATATGTCCCGCACTACACTGCAGAATTAATAATCACGCATTATGTGTGTTTAGTGTGTATTCTACAGACAGCTGCCCCTCTTGGTTGTAGCCTTGGGATGTAGTCCCTGTCTTCTATTAACAATAATTAGCCTTGTAAGACGAATGGAAGGAGCCTTCTCTAATTGCCCCATTTGAGGGTCCAATTATATGCTATTAACGTTGTGGGTTAATCTGATGATGGGAGCATTCATTTGCATAACATTAAGTTAATTGAGCTGGAAGTAGCACTGGATACTGTTAATGATATCAGGATACAGTTTCAGAATGGATAATGATGACCCAAGATGAGGGATTCACCTGACATTTTCATTAATTAACAGCTATCTGATTACCTGAAGTAGCACAATGCACAGTGGAAAACTACATAACTACAGGCAGTTTAGAAATGAACTCATTGCATAGTGGCTCCCATTATAGAGATAACAGTTTCTTTGCCTGAGGGTTTCAAATCTGAAATCAAAAGTGAATCAAATTATGTTGTGCTTTGGTTTTGTAATCAAGCTTTGATATTTTGATGCTAATGAAAAGTTATGTTAGTAATCTAAGTCAAAAGCATTGGGCCACTTTCCAGATGGAGGAATGTAAGTGCTTAGAGCATTTATTTGCACTGAGCTCTAATAAAAATAATGGAAAGCATTTTATTGTTTTATTAACATTGATTTTCATTTACAGTTCTCACTAGTCTGCTCAAGCGACCTTTCAAAAAATGCCAACTTGGTAATGTGTCATTGTTGAGCCCTGGAGGATCTATTCTCAACACCCATATTTTACCTCTCCAAGTTGTTACTGGTGTGTCTGTGTGTGGCTTAACACAGCCAGCTCTCCCTTACCATCATTTTTCATTGTATTTTTGCTAACTGTCTGATTGACTCGCATCCATTTCATGCTGAACATTGGATTTTTTTTTTAGCCGCTGGCACAAATGCTGCAAGCTTGACACGGACTTCAATTCCTCCCTGACTACATTATCCCAGCTGATTGCAACTGTGATGTCCTGTCCTGTTCACCTCTCATCTTAGTTTTTGAAACCATGATGTTTCCATTATAGACTTGACAATCGCAGTAATTGCATAATATCCAGAAAAAGGCTATTTGGCCAAATAATCTGTGCCAATGCCAGCGCTCCACTTGAGTCTTTTCCATCCCTCCTCATTGAACTCTCAATGGGAGCTATTAAGATTACTCCCACTTTCCACTGCAGCCTTTGGTTACCAAGTGCTCGTCCAGGTACTTTTAAATGTGATGAGGGTTTTTGATTTCAGATCCCCACTACATTTTGAAGGATCACTGCAACTCCCTCCTAATTGTATACCAATTGATCTATGGTGCTTAGCTTTTGGCCACTTTGCTTCAGAAGTGGGACCTTTGTTTTCACCTGTCTAAGCATTTCAATATTACACGCACAAATTAACTCCCCCCTCTATTCTATTCCATACAAAGGCCATCTCTAATCTTATCTTTCATTCACTAGCCATGGAAATATCCATGTAAATTCTCCTCTGCACTTAGTGTTTCCATATACATTCTGTAGTGGTGACTAGAACCGTGCAGCATTCTAGCTTAACGAGTACTAAACGACACAATTTAAAGACAATGTTTTGTTCTTTTCTCATTTTTTAAATGAACACCACCATTCATTAAGATCGTGGCTGATTCTTATCCTCACCACCATAAACACATAGACAGCACAGAAAAAGACCTTCAACCCCACAACCAAGTCAAGCATCGATGTTCCGTAACCTTCATATTTTGCCTTTCAAGTCCTCATTTAAATATGTTTTCATTGTTGCGAGTTTAGTTTAGAGATGCAGCACAGGCCCTTTAGACCACCAACTCCACACTGACCATCAATCACCATTCACACTAGTTCTGTGCTATTCAACTTTCTCATCCTCTCCCTGTAAAATTAGGGGCAATTTTACAGAGGCCTATTAACCTACAAATTCACAGGTCTTTTGGACATGGGAGGAAACTGGAGTACCCGGAGGAAACCTCCTCAGTCACGGGGAATGTGGATAGCAAAATGGTGCTGGAGCATGACTTCCCAGAGAAGGATCTACTATTATCTGATGCAATCGCTCTACTCTTTTAAATATCTTTTCTACCTAAATTCCCCTTTACTCTTCCTCTTGTTCTTGAGTTTGAACTGATTGTACTTATGTCTGTCTGATCTGATTGAATAGAATGCAAAACAAATATTTTCATTGTACCTTGGTACATGTGATAATAATCAGGCTAAACCTAAACCAAACTCCAGGAAGACAGTACCTGAGGTCAGGATTAAACCCAGGTGTCTGGTGCTGTGAGGCAGCAGCTCGACCAGCAGTGCCATTGTGCTGCCCCAGCAAGACTACCTGCATCCACCATGCCCATGGGCAGTGCAGAGCGTTCCAGAGGCTAAAATGGATAGACCTCAGATTCCTTTTAAACCTCTTTCCCCCTTCCCCTAAACATATAAAACATCAGGTTTTATAAACCTCTCGTCACAGGGGAAGTTTTCTACTGCCTCCCTTATCTATGGCCCTCATAATTTTGTTTAATTCTGTCAGGGCCCTCTTGGCCCCCTGCCTCCAAGGAAAACAAACCCAGCCTACCCAGTCTCTCCTCATAAACGAAACATTCAATCCCAGGCAACATCCTGATGCATCTCCCCTGTTCTCTCTCCACATCTTGCGATTCCTTTAAAGAACGTCATGCTCTTTGAGTGACATTAAGGGAATTTTATAATGAAATGAAACTGCAGAAACAGGCATAAAAGTTCTCAGTTGAACATTCATCCATAAGACAATTTATCAACATACAGCACTCTACTGGAAGAGCAGCACAGACTGAGTACTCAAGTCCTGGACGTCTGACCTTTGAGACAAGATTGATACAAAGTAAAATGGTACCAATGAACAGGAGATGAACAATGGAAATATAGTTTACTTTAGAGTACAGTATGAAAACTGGCCCTTCAGCCCACCGAGTCTATGCCGACCATCGATCAACCATTCACACGTTAGTTCTGCACACTCCCTACAGTCAATTGACAGAGGGAATTCATTTGTAAGCCCAGTTAGGAGGCATTAGTTCAGCTGTTACACCACACATTGTTTTGCATGTTACCCAGGCAAATTATACCAGGTAGAGAGAGGAAATAAACAGAGTGCAGAATAAGATGCTGCAGCTGCTGAGAAATTGTAGCAAAAAAAAGCAAAATGACACAAGATTTCATACATTCTAATCGTTGGTGAAAATTGTCATGATTCGATCAGTAAAATTATAATAACTTTCATGAAGGAAAAGCTTTGCCTTAATAAATCTTTCTTGCATTGATAATTAAAAACCTCTGTCTAGTAATCCTTGAGGCTTTTCTGACAAGAATTAAATAGGCAAAATGACATGGGCATACATGTCAGCAAATTAACACAGAAACAAAACCTGAAAAATGAAGGTCAAATCCACCAGATAATTCATAGTTCTGTAATAAAGATTTGAAAGTGGAACAAGCAAACACAACAGAATTTTCAGAACGGAGCAAAACTATCCTCAGAAAGAATTTAAACCCATCAGGCTAATAAGAGCCTGTGAATAGATTATATCAAGAAACAAACTGATTGAGATTTTTAAGGATCTGAATTTATTTTCCTGCATTTATAAAATCTTCTGTTTTCTAGTTAACTCACCAAATGATGTCTAGTTTTTGCTTGTGGACTATCACTAACATTGGCTGCTGCCAATTAGAGTACCTGAGGTCATCAAGGGAGATTTCATTCATGCATTGTAAACTTGATCCTGATGACATTTTGAGTACTTTCCATTTTCAAGTGTTATGCCACTTAACTTGTAAGTAGGGTTGAAGTGCACTTATTGCATAACTGACATCCTCCATTATCCATATCTGCTCAGTCACCATAAAATGTGTTGTAGGATGTCTGGAATGGTGATGAATTTGCTGCATTTAATGTGCACATTAGTAAATATAAACAAATGAGTTTTTACCGTATGTTGTGTCAAAGTGTAATATGTGCATCTTATACAATACTTCGATAAATCTAATTACTTCATTTATTACTGTAAGGCAGTGCAGTAATATAACTTGAGAGACACTGGCTCAATGAAGGAGATCCATGGATACAGTCCTGACCTTGGGCCATATCTGTGTGGAATTTGCAAATTATCCTGTGACCACATTGATTTCTTCCAAGTGCCCTGGTGTCTTCCCATATTCCAAAATGTGTAATGAGCATATGAAATGTTTCTAGATGGAAGAGGGTAGGTCTTCGATTTTATCTTTGCAGAATGTATTTTTCAATAATTTACAGAGAAGGGAAATTAGACAGATTCTGCCAGAAATGTGCAATGGGCCCTGCAAGATATTTCTCACCATGAATCACTGGAAGTGGTAGCGGGGGAAAGCTAAGCAACACTTCTTTTCTTTTATCTTATTTGAGGACATTTTATTTCCTTGTTTTCAGCATCTGAGCATCCCTGGCAGGGCCAGCAATTATGACGCATCCTAAACGGCCCTTGTGAAGACATTGGTGAACTGTCCACCTGAATCACGCTGTCATTCCTTCCCATCCTGCTTCCTGTACAGACTCTATCCCCTACTCCCAATTCCTCCGTCTATGCCGCATCTGCGCCCAGGATGAAGTTCTCCATGCCAGGTCATCGAGATATCCTCATTCTTTAGGGAACGGGGGTTCCCCTCTTCCATTATCGATGAGGCTTTCACTAGGGTCTTCTCGATATCCCGCAGCTCTGTTCTTGCTCTCCCTCCCCCCATTCGTAACAAGGACAGAGCCCCCCTTGTCCTCACCTTCCACCCCATCAGCCGTCGCATACAGCATAAAATCCTCCGACATTTTCGCCACCCCCAACGGGATCCTACTATTGGCCACATCTTCCCATCTCCACCCCTTTCTGTTTTACACAGAGACCGTTCCCTCCGCAACTCCCTGGTCAACTCGTCCCTTCCCACCCAAACCACCCCCTCCCCAGGTACTTTCCCCATGCAACATCTGCCCCTTTACCTCCCCTCTCGACTCCGTCCAAGGACCCCGACCATCTTTTCCGGTGAGGCAGAGGTTCACTTGCACTTCCTCCAACCTCATCTCTTGTATACGCTGTTCCAGGTGTCAACTCCTGTGTTTCGGTGAGATCAAGCGCAGGCTCGGCAATCGTTTCGCTAAACACCTCCGCTCAGTCCGCCTAAACCTACCTGATCTCCCGATTGCTCAGCACTTGAACTCCCCTTCCCATTCCCAATCTGACCTTTCTGTTCTGGGCCTCCTCCATTGTCAGAGTGAGGCCCTGCCCAAATTGGAGGAACAGCATCTCATATTTCGATTGGTTAGCTTACATCCCAGTGGTATGAACATTGACTACTCTAACTGCAAGTAGCCCTTGCTTTCCCTCTCTCTCCCCCCCCCCCCCCCCAGTTTTCCCACCAGTCTTATTGTTTCCGACTACATTTTATCTCTGTACGACCCACTCCCCTGACATCAGTCTGAGGAAGGGTCTTGACCCGAAATGTCACCCATTCCTTTTCTCCAGAGATGCTACCTGTCCCGCTGAATTACTCCAGCATTTTGTGTCATTCCTTTGAAGGTACTTCCACAGTGACATATGGTAGAGAATTCCAGATCTTAGACCCATTGACTACAAAGTGTATTTCCACTTGGAGGGGCGCCTGCAGATGGCAGAATTCCTGAATAACCATGGTTCTTCTCACTAGTAAAGGTTACCTCACAGTTTGTGAGGTGTTCTCAGAGCAATCTGGGCAAGTAACTGCAGTCATTTTGTACATTGTTCACACTGCTACTGTTCATCAGTAGCGGAAGGAAGGAATGTGAAGAGTGGTTTATGAAATGGCAGTCAAGCAGACATTCAAGCTTTCTCTCATGTGTTAAGCATTCTGAGATTGTCGGTGCTGCACTCAACTAGGCAAATGGTTTACTCTACCGTATTACTGACCTGCCCTTTGTAGTTGGTGGAAAGTCCTTGCGACATCAGGAAGTGAGTGACCCAGGTTAGAATATCCAGGCTCTAATCTGTTTTTGTAGACATGTTTTTTATGTGGGTAATCCAGTTGTGTTTGTGGTCGTTGATGTTCCCAGTATTAATAGTGGGGGTGTAGGCAATGGCTTTATGATGAGAGTGGCAAAGTTTAAAGGTGATGTGTGGAACAGGTTTTTATGCACAGCATGGTGAGTGCTGCTGCCTGGGTGGTAGTCGAGGCAAATGGTGGTGGAGGCAGATACGATGGTGGCATTTAAGGGACTTTTCAATAGGGACATGGATATATATACAAGGAATGGCGAGATATAGATAATGTCTTGATTTGGTCTTGCCATCATTTTGGCACAGACATTGGGCCTGTTCCTGTGCTACACTGTTTTTCTGTTTTATGGTCTCTGTTCTATGTAGCCTTGGTTTAAGAACATTCAGTATGCGACAATTGGTCTATTTTCTAGTGCTTCGTTAATTGCCTAAAGGGCCTGTCCCACTTGCGCGTTATTTGTGCGTCATTTACGCTACATAATTTATGCGTCGCGACGCACGCATGGCCTGCATTATGCGCGCATGGCGCGTGGTAAGACGTGGGGGCGTAGGCAGTGACGCGCGGTAGCGAGCAGCGTCCAAGAATTTGGGGATTCTCAAAATCCTCGCGCACCACCTGCGTGACGTGCAACTGACGCCCAGGTGGGACAGGCCCTTCAGTCTGTTTGTGGCCACAGACAGGTTGCACATAGACAGCAGGTCCTCCTTTGTATAATATGCGCATCCAGTTCACTGCATAAATTTCATAGTGCCATGCCTTGTCAATGCTTACAGTCATCTTGAAATCACTTTAAAACTGTACATCTTACATTTTAGGCTAATATTTAAGCCTGCCTGTTGATTTGTCTCATTAATATTGGTCTTTTCTCTTTCACTTTCCTCAGTTCAGTTTATTGTCACGTGTACCAGGGTACAGTGAAAAGCTTTTTGTTGCGTGTTAACCAGTCAGCAGAAAGACAATACATAAATGCAATCAATCTATTTACATTGTCTAGATACATGATAAGGGAATAACATTTTGTTCAAGGTAAAGCCAGCAAGGTCCGGCCAAGGGACATCTAGGAAGTAGATAGTAGTTCAGCACTGCTCTCTGGTTGTGGTAGGATGATTCAGTTGCCTCATAGCAGCTGGGAAGAAACTGTCCCTGAATCTGGTGGTGTGTGCTTTCACACTTCTGTACCTTTTGCCTGATGGGAAAAGACCTCAGCCTCTTATCAATGTGGAAATAATCACTCGATATTGGTTGTGCATAAAAATAATTCCTACCATTAAATGAATTTGATCTCTTTAAAAGGGAGTTCCATAATTCCAAATAATTCAGTACAGGTAATTACTTTCCAGCAAGCGATAAAAATCGACCTCCAATTCTCTGATTGCTATGTGAATAACGTCATGCAGAATATTCCAAAGGACATTCAGTGACTTAAAAAAAGGAAAGCACCTGTCCTTTAGTTAAATAAGTGTAAACAGTGATGATGCTTCTAAAGTAATTAGATGCAAAATACCATGGAATGTCCTGAAATTATGAAAGGACCCATTTAAATGTTAGTCCTTTTAATGTTAATATTGTAAAAAGGCAGGAGTTAATTATTGCCCTTAAAGATGATCACAGTGACTAGGTTAAGGACATGCACGATAATTGCTATGCCCAGTTCACGCTTTGTTTGACAAGCAGAAATGTGATTGTAAACATAAATTGACAGAAGCAAGATTTTACTTTAATATGACATGGTTTTCTTGACAACAGTGCTGTTTAAACAATCTTCAGTAAATGTATTAATCACCAGGTCTGGTGCTGTTGATGCATGTGTATACACTACTTTGATTTGGGTATTTTTCAATTGAGCAATTTGAACATCAAACAGTGTGTGAAATATATTTATAAAAATTGGAAGATATTTGCAAAACTAAATCTCCATGTCCATTTACAGAATTTCAATCTAATGGACAGAATGAGTCCATTTATTAAAATGAAAAATATCAATTAGAGAGACGATGGCCAGTATCCACCAAATTTAGTTTAGAGAAACAGCATGGAAACAGGCCCACCGAGTCTGTGCCGACCAGCAATCCCCAGACACTAGCACTATCCTACACATTGCAAAATTTACAATTTTACCGAATCCTAGCAACCAACAAACCTGAACGTCTTTGTGTGGCAGGAAACCGGAGCACCTGGGGAAAACTCAGTCACGGGGAGAATGTACAGACAGCATCCGTAATCAGGATTGAACCCGCATCTCTGGTGTTGTAAAGCAGCAACTCTACTGCTGTGCACCATGCCGCCCGAATCTGGCTGATATTGTCAGGACTTGGTCTGGGTGGCACAATGGTACAGTCAGTAGAGCTGCTGCCTCATGGTTCCAGCGACCCAGTTTCAATCTTGATTTCTGCTGTCTGTGTGCTGTCTCTCTGTGACCACATAGATTTCAGGCTATTATATATTAGATTCATGCAGTGCAGAAAGAGAACCTGCGGCCACCAAGTCCACACCAACCATCAAGTACCCATTTATACACATTTTATGTCAATCTCATTTTATTCTCCCCACATTACCATCAACCTCTCCACATTTTACCACTCACCTATATACCAGGACCAATTAATGACCAATTAACCTACCAACCCACACATCTTTGGGACGTGTAAGGAAACCACGTGGTTGGAGGGGGAATGTACAAACTCCACGCAGACAACAATGGAGGTCAGAATCGAACATAGGTAGCGGGAACTAGGAGGCTGTAGTTCTGCTGGTTGCACTCCTATGCTGCAGTATAGGATATATGGATGAACAGATAATGCTAATTTCAACTACTTCACCATAACATTAACTTTCACAGCAACAACTAGCATTCACTTATAATGATGGCAAAACAGGCAGCTATACTATTTCATTACTATAAAATGGACTGCAATTTGTAGAATGTGTGTGACAATGATATCCAGAAGTTGCTATCAGTCACTGCCTGCGGCTTAAAAATAGTGCTGTTTTGCAGCCTCGCCACGTTAATCTTAAGTAATTTGCTTAGTTCATAATTTAAAGTATTTATTAACTATTCCTGCTGTAAAATATTCCAATGCTTTGTTGCATGCGGTTTAGATTACTTTTTTAATAATATACTGAGCCATCATTACTTCTTATCAAACTCTTTGGACTTATGAATTAATTTTTAGGATAGATTGTATTTCCTTCAGGTAAGCATTTCCAAATGATATGATATTAAAATTATATATTAAGCTTGTTTTTTAGCTTCCCAATATCAGGTATGATGTAATTTTTATTCATGCAGTGTCAAATATTTTAAATATGACTTTAAATGTAGTGCTTTTTATTTCCTGATTTGCTGTCTGTGGAGAATTAAATTATGTGATTGGCTGTTCAGTGATATCAGTGTTGCTGGGAACCAGAAATCATGGGGAACTGGTGACCGACAGCAACTGAAGAGGAGAAAGCCTGCCTCAGAGACTGCATTCACTGTAGGAAGCTTTGTTACTTTGCAGTTGATTGTGAACCCAGGTTTGGACACAAAATGGAATTGATAGCATTTGATATGAATGTGTCTGCACAAGAGTGCAGGGGTTTCCCACATTTCCTGAAATATTCATGTAATTTTTTTTTAATAGATTACAGATGCACATGTTTTCCTGATAATAATAAGGATGTGCATGTGCCATCAGAAGAAGGGTCTCGACCCGAAATGTCGCCCATTCCTTCTCTCCAGAGATGCTGCTGAGTTACTCCAGCTTTTTGTGCCCATCTTTGGTTTAAACCAGCATCTGCAGTTCCTTCCTACACATTATTAAGTATCTCTAAATGGGAATAACATGTGCCATTCTAGATACAATTGTCCTTTCATCACAAAGTTGCCAAAATATCCTTCAGATGAGGATCATCAGACAATGAAGACCATAATTGACTCCCACATTGACTAATGCCCCTGTCCCACTTAGGAAACCTGAACGGAAACCTCTGGAGACCTTGCGCCCCACCCAAGGTTTCCGTGCGGTTCCCGGAGGTTTTTGTCCTCCGGCAACCACCTTCAACTAGCATCGCAACTGGCTTCCACTAAAAAATTACCGATTTTTAAAACGGAAACCACTTTCGACCATTAGGGAGACTGACAAAAACCTCCAGGAACCGCACGGAAACCTTGGGTGGGGCACAAAGTTTCCAGAGGTTTCCGTTCAGGTTTCCTAAGTGGGACAGGGGCATTAGACTCACAACAAAATTATCTTTATTCCTGCTACAAATTCAAATGTTCTCTCTTTCTAAGCCTACTTTCAAGAAATGACTACAATAAACTAATCCACACATGCCTCTTTAGAGCATCTGAATGATTAATGTTTATCTGATAAGCAAAATAATTGTTAGATGGCTCATGACAAATTGATTTTGTTAGAGCAAACAGAGCAAACTCTTTTGTTAGAGTGCGACTGACGGGCCTATTTCCATGCTGGATGATTCTCTGCTGTATAAAATATTCCTCACTTGAAAGATTTAAAAAAATATACATTTACTTTATAGCCCAAATCTCTGGGGTTCAGTGATTAAGGTTGTTCTGCCTCCATAAAATTGACATTAAGTGGAATTGTTTCTTTGAAAGTATCTTGAATGGAGGCAAACCTCTTCACTTCTATCGCTTTCTCCCTACCTCCTGCCCTTTCTCGCTCACTTACCTATTTGCTGTTTCTCTATCTTTCTCCATCTTCATCTTTGCTAACTATTATTTTCAGTGTTAAAATAACTGAAGATTGGTCCAACAGTGAAAATAATATATAACAGGGGCAAAGAGATAGATACAACATTCAAATACCTGAACAAAGATCAGTTTTTCTTTTGGTGAATGGACATGCCAAAAGAAGAGTATTTCAATAAATATTACAGGTTAAACGGTAAAGATGTGTTGTACAGAATAATTTTGATAACAACATTGAGCTATTGTAGAGGATAATGAAAGACTGCATGGTGTACACCTTGACAATGTGAAAGCCAAGTCTGGTGACACCTTCTAGCTAAAATTGGTTATGTAAATTTTGAAGTGATGGAACAGCCCAGTATCAGAGCAGTTGTGATATTCATTTTATATGGCTGTTGTCAGAGATTCATAATAATTTCTGTGGCTGATGCATGAATTGTTCATCCACGTGCATGGTAGAACTTGTCAGCTCTCAGCCAGAATCCTAAGGGGAATATCTCATCACAGAAGAAAAATGGCATTAAATAATTTCCCCCCACAGCAAATGTGCCACATGTCAGTGGAGGAAGGAGTTGTGGGTCAGCCCAGACAGATGGGATGAAAGTATCTTCTCTCTCTGATATGCATTAAGGGTCCTTACTGAAATTCATTCTGACATGCAATCAGTTCTCAGAAGCAGCAGGTCTACAACGTAAAACTGTCCACATTTGAGTTCTAATTGGGCAATCTCAGTCAAAGAGACTGTGCGGGTAGCTTGCGAGTGCAATGGAATTGTACAGTTGAAGGCTCTCCTTCATTTTCTCCGTTGAGAGCTAAATCACATTTCCTGGGGTTCCAGTGCTTTCCACTGGGATACCTGGCCTGGAAATGACTGATGTTGTCACTGGATACAAAGAGGACAGGTTTTATTTTCTGCTTACGATCTCCACTTGTGGACCATACAAAAGCAACTAAGATTGGAGGAGACTGCCATGCATTCCGAGCTGAAAGAGGAGCTAAGTAAGCATGATGGAAGAAGAAATTAAAGAAAAATGAGCTCCAAAGTAGATCTAAAGAGATAAGTGGGCTACTCTTTCAGCCTTCTACGCACACAGCCAAAAACTGATTCAATTCCGGATGGTTTTAACTACACAAAAGCTTGGCTTAGCTTCTACATGTTACAGGATCAACAAGAAAGTAAACAATTGAAGTCTTTGAGAATGATGAAATATGCATGGCTATCTGTGACAGGCAGATAAAGTAAAGCAATTAGGCACGTAATCCGAGTGGTAGGCAGCAGCAGCCCCAAGCTCTCTATTAGTTAATGTAGTTTGTACCTCCTCATCCCATCAAATCAGCTAACACTTCCACTAATTGGTTCATGAATTATGCAGCTCCCATTATAATTTAATCACCAATAAACATTTTGGGCCGGTGTAGAATGTATCTCTCATTAATTCGTTAATTTAAGCAGATGGAAGGGTGATCGGGTGAACGGGTGGCATACATTGCCCAAGGCAAAATAAAAAGTGGACAAATAAAATATAAAATAAAGGGAGGAGGAAACCTTTCAGGATTTCAGTTGTCAGAAACCTAATCTTCAAACTGACAGCCGCCTTCCTCTCTGACACTGAAATTGAGTGACAGATTCATATCAGCGCTTGCCAAATGCCTAAACATCAGGCTGGTTGGTAAACAGAGCACAATGTAAATTAATTCTCATCTTACAACCCTTTCTCTGTTCCATGAATATTTCAGCACAAGCAGCATAAATATTAATACTAATAGCTTTGCTCAGTAGTTATTATTTCTGTTTTATGACAAATATTCATAAAATATTCAAGACCTTTTAGAACATTTACACAGTTGAATGTGAGATTGCCAGCTTCCAGGGAAGTTTGAACATATTGGGGTGCTCTTGATGTTTTTTTTCTAAATTAATTTATAATGAATGGCTAAATACATAATCTATTTTGAGCAGTGATTCACTAAAATATATGTTGGGGTTTTCTGCTAGATTCAACAGGTTGCCTGTGGGTTTTTTTTAAGTTTTATTTTTAATTGGATTCATGAGTTTTATATCTGATGTTGTAATTTGCTTGAAGTACTCACTAATTTAGCAGTTAATGGCAGCCAAATACAGTGTCTCTTATGCCTCTGGAGAGATTTTATTCACAACTGGGGTTGATTTGTCACAATCAATTATGAGTTAAACAAGAAGCAGCCTGCGGGACTGTGCTGCAGAACTGCATCTCTGAGACAAGAGCAGCACAGCTGGTACCTGAGCATCGCTCGATACACCAACCAAAGGAGCAGAAAAACACTGCCGAGTGTGATGCTTAGACTTTTCCAAAATAGCAGATATGATATACAAGTTATTACATATTTTTACAGGATTTTTTGTGCACTATTGACTGACCAGATTAAAGAATGATATACATATTTTTATGGTTTGCATTTTTTCCCCTGTAAAATACATTTTAATTAACTTAATTTAATTTGGGGACCTCGTGTCTTTGGCAGGTAGTTTTATTAGATAAAGAAATTGTAATTGTACAAACAAGAATGTGGCGTTGTACTTAATTCATTGCACTCTATGTATTTGGGGTAATATGTAATAAAAAAGAACTGCAGGTGCAAAGAAAGATGCGTGAGTAAGTCAGCGGCTCAGACAGCATCTCTGATGAAGATGGATAGCTGATGTTTTGGGACAGGACCCTTCTTCAGACTCTGAATACTGCAAGCTGCGTGTCTTTATAATCATTTTTTAATTCTGTGGAGATAGCTTGTGGACCTCCCTGTGGAGATCTCTCCTGGAGCTCCTGTGATGATGGACCTTTCTTAATATTTGCTGCATTGGCATCTGACTTTAGTATTTCAACTTGTTTCACCTTTAGACCATTCTATACATTTTGAAGATATACTTTATTAATATAAAGCTCTCGTGCAATAATGTTGCTGTACTGGCAAATGTCAATTTCAGAACATGGTTCAAGCTTCCAGTGGATATCATACTTCACTTCAGTAGACACAGAGGTAGTAGGAGGGACCGACTGCTCTGTATTTATGATTAGAGTTTTCAGTGGCATTGTTATACACTGCAATACATTTTGGGCTTGTTCTGACCATTGCATGGGTATGATAAATTTCAATCTATTTCTGAGCATAAACCTTGCATAAAGCCATAGCAATTAATTTTTGTATCTGATTTGCTGATTGTTCATAGGGTCTTTTTTATGGAGCTTCCTGAAGATGCTGTCGTAGAACGTCTTTCACTGAGAATGGTTGATCCAACCACAGGCAAAAGGTCAGTGTTTAATTGTTTTTGAAAACAATTGTCTAGTTTAGCCATTTTATATAATGCCATTAAGATCCATGTTATTGAGAATCATGACAAAACTCTATGCCAAAGGCTTAGATGGGTTAGAATTTGTGTGGTGTATCCAAGAGGATTTCTTGAAACAGTATGTGGATAGCCCAATACAAGAAGGTAACATACTGACCTTGTGTTAGGAAATGAACCTGGCCAGGTGACTGGTGTTTCAGTAGAAGAGAATTTTGTGGATTGTGATCACAACTCCATAAGATTTAAGATTACTTTGAATAGGGAGAAGGCTGGACCTTGCGAGAAGACACTAAACAAGGGGAAGTACAATGCTATTAGGTAGCATGGGAGGGTAGACTGGGAGCAGTTGTTATTGAGTAAGTACACAACTGATGTGTGGAAGTTCTTCAAAGTCCAGTGATTCAGTAAGGAGGAGGGATATGGATGGCAAAGTCCAGAAACCTTGGATGACCAATAATGCTCTTTCTAGTGCTTTGTGCTCTTTCTAGATGTTAGGATCCTTCTTGCATTGGTTCAATATGATGATGCCATCCAAAGTGCCCAGGCTGTGTAACTACCTGTCAATATACTGTGAATTTTGCTTATCAAAGACTCCTGCCCTACCACTCCTATTCTTGTGGTCTTTGACGCAAGACTATGCCATGTCCCAAGCATTTGTTCCAACACTAGCGTATATCAGTTCTAATGCTTCTCCAGTACTTTTCATATTCCTCCATGTCTCTCACACACAATTTCTGTAAATAAATATTCTCCATATTTCTCCATATCCCCATATTCATTCCTGAAGAAGGGTATTGATCCAAAACATCACCTATTCATTTTCTCCAGAGAAGCTGCCTGACCTGCTGAGTTACTCCAGCTTTTTGTGTCTATCTTCCCCATGGACTTTAGTAAGGCGTTCGACAAGGTGCCGCATGGTAGGCTGCTCTGGAAGGTTAGATCTCCTGGGATCCAAGGAGAGGTAGCTGAACGGATGGCAAATTGGCTCCATGGAAGGAAGCAGAGGGTGTTGGTGGAAGGTTACTTCTCAGAATGGAGGCTTGTGACTAGTGGTGTGCCACAAGGTTCGGCGCTGGGCCCGTTACTGTTTGTCATCTATATCAATAATTTGGATAAGAACATACAGTGCAAGATTAGCACGTTTGCTGATGTTACAAAGGTTATTGGTTTTGCAGATAGTGAAGATGGTTGTTAACCACTGCAGCAGGATCTGGATGGATTGGTCAGGTGGGCGGAGGAATGGTTGATGGAATTTAATACAGAGAAGTGTGAGGTGTTGCATTTTGGGACATCGAACAAGGGCAAGATCTACAGTAAATAGTAGGCCTGTGGGTAGTGTTGTAGAGGAGAGGGATCTAGGAGTACAAGTGCATGGTTCCATAAAGGTCGAGTCACAGGTGGATGCTTTTGGCACTTTGGCCATCATCAGTCTGGAGTATTGAGTATAGAAGTTGGGAGGTCATGTTGCCATTGTATAAGACGTTGGTGAGACCACATTTAGAATATTGTGTTCAGTTCTGGGCACCATGTTATAGGAAATATATTGTCAAGCTTGAAAGGGTTCAGAAAAGATTTACGAGGAGATCTTATAGAAGTATATAAAATCATGAGAGGAATAGATTGGGTCGATGCACAGAGTCTTTTGCCCAGAGTAGGGGAATCGAGTACTATTGGACATAGATTCAAGATGAAGGGGAAAAGATTTAATAGGAATCAGAGACAATAGACAATAGGTGCAGGAGTAGGCCATTCGGCCCTTCAAGCCAGCACCGCCATTCAATGTGATCATAGCTGATCATCCCCAATCAGTACCCCATTCCTGCCTTCTCCCCATATCCCCTGACTCCGCTATCTTTAAGAGCCCTATCTAGCTATCTCTTGAAATTATCCAGAGAATCGGCCTCCACCGCCTTCTGAGTCAGAGAATTCCACAGACTCACAACTCTCTGTGTGAAAAAGTGTTTCCTCATCTCTGTTTTAAATGGCTTACCCCTTATTCTTAAACTGTGGCCCCTGGGTAACTTTTTTCACACAGAAGGTGGTGAGTGTATGGAACAAGCTGCCAGAGGATATAGTTGAGGCTGGGACTATCCCATCGTTTAAGAAACAGTTGGACAAGTACATGGATAGGACAGGTTTGAAGGGTTATGGACCAAGCGCAGGCAATTGGGACTAGGGAGCTGGGACATTGTTGGCCGGTGTGGGCAAGTTAGGCTGAAGGGCCTGTTTTCACACTGTATTAGTCTATGACTTTATGACTACATATTATTTCTACATTTTAAGATTCTGCTATCCTTGATCCTATTGTGTCAAACTTAACTTTAAAGTTTGCAAATCATTTTGCTGTTGAATCTGTCCTATAGTGTTACTGGGATTGTGGGTAAAATCATAAACTAAAGACTAGTCATACTGGTTGAATCAGTTATGTTCTAAATGAAGTTCAAAGAAAGTACTGCATCTCACAGGTGCAGTGATATCCTACGAATAGCAGGCAATGGAGGAAATAAAACTGAATAATTCATTACACACAATTTTCCTTGCTTCAGGGACATAATAAAATTAGGTGTTTGATTGTTAATTTAAAATGTTGCATTGCAGACAGGACCCACCAACTGTTTTTCAAAGGTCTAGAGAACAAGTTACCATTGGTGTAAGGCTGAGATGCTTATAATCTCTTAGATTATCTCTATATTACTGAAACTTCAGAATCAATTTAACAGAACAGAACAACTTAAACCTACACTCCAATCCTCCCAGGTCCTCCTCTGTGGCTAGGAAGGATCCAAAGATCCTCTTTGTCAGGGCCACAGCAATTTCTTCTTTTGCCTCTCTCAATAACCTAAAATAGAACTCATCAGGACCTGGGGACCTTTAGGAGCATTGATGTGCAGAGGGATCTTGTGGTGCAAGTCCAGTGCCCCGCTGTAAGTGGCAACATAGTTGATAGGGTGGTCAAGAAGATGTATGGTCTTCATCAGTCAGGGCACCCAGTATAAAAGCTGGCAACTCATGTGGCAGCTGTATAATGCTTTGATTAGGCCACATTCATGCCGGGGTTAGCAGTAGAAGAGATCCAATAGCTATGTTTAAGAGGATTTCGGCAGAGACATGAACAGCCAGGGAATAGAGAGATGGGGACCGTGTGCAGGCAGATGAGAATAGTTAAGGGCCTGTCCCACTTTCCCGAGTTATTCACGAATTCTCCCGAGTTTCCCCCTTGATTCAAACTTGCAGAATGTTCATAATGGGTCCATAGGAGGCCGTAGGCATCCGTAGATATATCGTAGTGCCTCGTTATGCCACCCGTAGGTACTCGGGGCATCAGGTAAGTCGGGACGTTTTTTCCAGCCTGATAAAAAATGTCCATGAGTAAAAGAAAGTCTGGAGGATGCCCCGAGTACTCAGGAGAATTCGTGAATAACTTGGGAAAATTTGTAAATAACTTGGGAAAGTGGGACAAGCCCTCCTACGACCTAATTCACGACCTCTGCTAAGTTTGCCATTGACTTATACTCGCAGCATGGTCGTCACGAGGTCGTAGGAGGTTGTAGATAGGTCATAGCAGTGATGCTCGTCGTAGGTACTCGTGGCATCAAGTAGGTCGGGGTGTTTTTTCTACCCTGATGAAAAATGGCCACGAGTAAAAAAGGTCGTGAATTAGGTTGTGAAAGTGGGACAGGCCCTTTAGATGAGCATTATAGTCGGCACGAACAGAGTGGGCCGAAGGGCATGTTTCTGTAGCATACTTTTCTATGTTCTAAGTAATTAACTGGCTGTAAAGACCATAATGGAACCATGAAGATGCAAGTATTTATTTGCAATATATATGGCATATCATTGATAACCATACAGAACGAGTCTTTGGTATAATTGACTCTGGATCTTATCGTGCGTAGGAGACAAAAAAAGGAGAGCAAAGGCTGAGATATTATTTTTATGCTGTGTGTCTTTGGAATCCATGCAATGTGAAATGGGTTGAGAGGGATCTGATGAGATTGCATACAAATGGTAATTTCCAAAACCTGTAATTTTATATTACTGTGGAATAAACTAACATCACAAACATTTTTTTTCTTTTGGAGTTACAAAGTCCTGAAACTTTGTTTGTTAGGACATAACCTTTAGATTGATGAGTAAAACATACAGTGCTGGACGAACTCAGTGGGTCAGGCAGCATCTGGGGAGGGAATAGACAATGTTTCGGGTCAGAACACTTCGTCATATTGATAGTTCCCCCTCCAAAATGTCACCTGATCATTCCCTCCCCAAATGTTGCCCAACCCACTGGATTCCTCCAGCATTTTGTTTTTTGCTCAAGATTCCAGCATTTGCAGTTTCTTTCTCATCATTCTGATGTCACTGCCAACTGGAAATGCCTCTATGTTTACCCGATAAACCCTTAAAGGCTGTTTTCTGATATGACTTAATATTGCCCTTTTTAGCGAAAGGAACCTTATTAGTCTGTTCAATACTTCCGTGTAGTTAGCATCACTCTCTAAATCTTTATTGCACATCCTCCGATATCTTTCTATTCTTGTTGTGATATGGAGAACAAAACTGCGCTGTTTTCTGATCAGTGTTTCATAAGAGCATCAGAACCTCTTTTATTTTTACTAACATGAAAATAAAGCATTCTTTATTTTCCAGGTGATCAAGCTGCGTTGCTACTTGTAGGGACGTGTGTATCAGAGTTCCCATTTCTCTCTGTTCCTATCTCCTTTACACAATTATTTTCCAAGGATAAAGTTGGCTTTCTAGTCTCCCAATCAAAATGTACTCACTGTTTTTTTCCCAATTACAAATCTATTCCGATAACATTATGGTCTTCCTCCCATTTACAGTATCTCAGGCTGACATCAGAAAGAGCTCCCTGACCCAGTCTCCCTCAATTCAGCAAAATCACCAACATCTGAAATTGTTTTACTGATCCCATCAATATTATTTCTGCAAATACTGAATATGATCCCTGCATCAAACCACTTCAAATCATTTAATAACATTAGTCACAATTTTCCTTTCAGTAGCCTGTTATGTTCCCATTCTGTTTCTTGCTCCGTGAGAGTATGGTATCTGTTGAAGGATTTTTGGTAAGCCAAATACATAATTTCTGCTTCAGTACCCTCACCTATCTTCACTGCTATTTCAAAACAAAAATGAGATTGTTCAGACATGGATATCTTTACTCCATTTTTCAGTAAATATTCAATTCCCTTCTCTATTCCTGATAACTGGTTGCCAATATTACTATTTTCTTTCTGTAAACAGATGTTTACAATAGATTTGGATGATGGAATTGAAGGCTTTATGGCCAGGTTTGCAGTTGATACAAAGATAGGTGGAGGGCAGGTAGTGTAGAGAAAGCAGGGATTGCAGAAGGACAGCAGGTTGGGAGAGTAGCTGAGAAGTGGCAGATGGAGGACAGCGTAGCAAGGTGTGGAGCCATGCATTTTGGTAGTAGGAATAAAGGCGTAGAATTTTCTAAATGGGGAGAGAATTCAGAAATTGGAGTTGCAAAGGGACTTGGTGTGCTGATGCAGCATTACCGTAAAAGTTAATTTGCACATCGAATCGGTAGTAAGCAAGGCAAATACAATGCTAGCATTTATTCCAAGAGGGCTAGTATATAAAAGCAGGGATGAATTGCTGAGGGTTTATAGGGCTCCGGTCAGACCGCATTTGGAGTATTGTGTGCAGTTTTGGGCCCCACATCTGAGGAAGGGTGTGCTGGCATTGGAGAGGGTCCAGAGGAGGTTTACGAGAATGATCCCAGGGATAATTGTATTAACATATGATGAGTGTTTGACAATACTGGGCCTGTACTTGCTACAGTTTAAAAGGAGTGAAAGGCCTGGATAAAATGGATGTGGAGAGGATGTTTCCACTAATGGGAGAGTCTAGGACCAGTGGCCATGGAAAGGGCCCGCCTTTAAAAAGGAGATGAGGAATTTATTTAGCCAGAGGGTGGTGAATCTGTGGAATTTGTTGCCACAGAAGTTTGTGGAGGCCAAGTCAATTAATATTTTTAAGGTGGAGGTTGATAGGTTTGTTATTAGTATGGGTGTCAGGGGTTATGTGGAGAAGGCAGGAAAATGGGGTTGACAGGGAAAGATAGATCAGCCATGATTGAATGGGGAAGTAAACTTGATGGGCCGAATGGTCTAATTCTGCTCCTACAACTTATGAATTTATAATTTCCTCAAATCTCTGCGTGTGAGTATACTAGTAGGTTGGGTTGTAACTGACCTCATCTTTCACAACACTTTATAATGCCTCTCAGTTTAAATGATCAGTGACGGGGTATAGCAGTAAGAGATATAGGCAATAGATGTTAACATTTTTCTCATAGTTCAAAAATTTTCATAAGTTTCTGTCGCATTTCTTAATTGGCTAAATGCTTAATGCAAAAATTTATTTCCAAAACATCAATTAAGGTGGGCATTCTAATTGTAATATCTGCTGCTGATGAGCTCTCTGTGACATCCGCTATGCTTTTCTTCTACATTTGATTTATCTTTATGTTTAATTAAACCAACTACAATTACACAACCTGATAAATTATTTACAGCAATACTAATTTTTTGTCAACTATAATTAACAAAACAATAATATGCATTAACTAATCAGCCTAGTTCTATTTACTGTAGCACAGGTCAGCATGATGCTCAAAAAGTTATGTTATTTATTACATAAAATTTAATTAATCATTACAAGTATTATCTCAATCTAAATTGTCATGTGATTGAGCATAAATATCTGCAATAGATCTGGTTATTATCTTTAATGTGTTATGCATAATTTTAATATCCTCAAAGTTGTTTGAATATTGTAATGCAGTGTTTAGATTTATTCTAATCAATTTCTCTGCGTTAGGGTAACATTTGATATTTTCAGCACTTTTCTTATTATTAACTGGTATAATATTAACATGACATTGATTTTCTCCTTGTCTGTGAACCACGCAATACATTATTACATTTTCAGTGACATATTTTCAGATCTTTGCAAAGATGAGATGTTTATGGAAATCTATGTTGTAAGAGTGGATACAGAATAAAAACTATTTGTGACAAATGCTGTATTAGGACGATTTAAAAAAAAAATCTGAATAGTCTTGGCAACCTACAAATACAGGAAATCATAATAGTTATTATCTTGTGAAATTAAAAGTAATGTAATTCTTTTGTCGTCTTTATGTTTTCTAGATATCATTCCATCTACAAACCAGCACCAAACAGTGAGGTTTACAGTCGTTGTAAAATAAATCCTAAGGATTTTGACGAAAATGTGCAGAAAGCACTGGAAGTATATCGTACCAACATTTCTGAGTTGGAGCAATTCTACAGACCTGTCATACGTGTCAATGCAGACCAAGATCCTCACACGGTGTTTGAGTACATTGAGAGCTGTATTGTCAAACCTTTGCCAAAGCAACAAAATGCCTTTATTTGAATATTTTGAAGAAAGCAACTGTGATGTCTGTACAACAGTTTGTATCCAACATTTTAAGATCTCACTGAAAGTCATTTATTTAACAATAAAATGACCTACCCTTAAATATACATTGCTTCCAAATAATCCATCAGATAATATCCTCCAATAAATTCTCACACCTTACATGTATATCTTTGGAAATTACGGTCCATTGGGATGATTGTGATAAACAAGTCCTTGGGTCTATTTCTCTCTGTTCATTATGTACATTATGTATTTTTGATTCAGGATCTTACACGTTTCTACACCATAAAAATATCAGTCAGGATTGTAATACTCTGCATCGTGATTTCCATGCATAAAAACACTTTCAGAATCACAGAATCACAGTATGCTCTTGATTGGAAGGGAATTATATTAGTGTCAAACAAGTCCAACCAAGATGAATTCAAGAGTTTGGTACCCTTGTGCCTGAACTGGAAAATGTACGTTCACTGGCTACTGAATCTTACACGTGATTTTACTTTCAATATATATTATTTTGCTTCATTAACTCTACTGGGATACTTACATAACAATGTGACCTAAGGGTAGAGCGTATCAAAGAAATAGGAAATAAATGACATTTATTTATTAGTCATTTAAATATATGCTGGTTTTATTGATGAAGCTGCTGCCATCACTGACACTGCTGCGTCAACTGATGATAAAAAGCATTAAGCAAATATACCAATTATGCGATATGCTATTCTCTTAATAGATCTTTGTAGTAAAGCTGCTTTATGCAGTCTCCATTTTTCTTCACTTTGGCGAGTACACAGATGAATGCAAACAAGAAACTGGGCTCCCTCCGACTGCTCCTTTCTATGTTGTACAAGCAGACTCAGGTCAGTCAGTGACCTTCTGGGATCCACTGGGAGAAAGCACTGAGAACAAGCATTGAGCCGTGTGGCAGCAGAACAAGTTAATACTCTTGTTTAACGATCCCTTGGAAATGGAGAACAACAGAGATGGCTCTTCGTTATAACTATGTACCAAGTCAGCCTAATTATAGTTCTGGGTATTAAAGGCAGGCAATCTTTGGCAATGCTTTATTTTTGAAGCAGTTGTGCTTTCCTCTGCACAGAAAGGTAATTAATGATGGTAATTAATACACTGGGGTATTTTTAGACTCTTGTAAATGCTATTTTATGTTCCAAATACCAATGAGGAAATTAAAACCCAAATCAAACTACATTTTAGGAGGTCCTCAAGAGGTTAATACTGTCTGCCTTTACCGAGCAGGCTGATTGTGTGCATGAGCAGAGACCTCTCCCGAGGAGGATTGCACAGTCCACCTGGTCCTTAAAATATAAGATATAATAAACCAGGTTTTCTTGTGAAAACAAACCCCAACTTGCGCTTTTCTTCGATATACTTCCCTCTTATCATTGTACGTATTCTCTCTAGGTGATGCATTGTATAGTCTCCACTGCATGGATGCTTGTTAGGGATAGTACTGCAGGCCATATTTCTGAGAAATGAATGATTAATTTTTTTCCAATTTACAATTGGTAAAATTCAATAGCAGAAATTCCCAGGTAGTGAACAGCTAGTTCAGAATAATTACATTCACAGTGAAGATCTCTACTGCACTAACAATATTAATGTCAACAGGAGTTTTAAAAGGGCAATTACAGTAAACCTTTACAGTGTCGTTGTCAGTCATTCATCCTATTTAAATGTGTGGTATCTGTATTAATTACAGGAAAATGTATTTGCCCACAATTTTTGTTGAAGTCTAATAAAATGCTCTAATTAATTTGGTTCATAAATGATATGCTAAATCTTTGAAAACAGCAAATTGAACAAATGCTAAATAAAAACCAGTCATGTATCTATTCTGGCACCCACAAAGTTAAAATGCCTTTCTTTGTTCCTTATTCCATTTCTTTCATCTCGTCGTTTTTAAATTTTTCTTGTCTCCCACTCCTAACAATTATATCTGTATCAGTTCTAAACCTTTGCAAACAGGGTACATTCATTTGTATTTCATTGGATGCAGAATCCTCCAGTGCCATATTATCAATTTCCAAGCTTGTATTTCTCATACCTGTATAATGTATGCAAACAAGAAACTGGCAACATCTTTTTCTAATCCATAATTCAGTCACAGCGGAATGGCATATAATTAATTCTTCACTCTATCCAGTCTTATTCCAAATCTCTGAGGAGAATCTTCCCAAACACATTAAATGAACACTATACAACTGAACTGTACTGAAGAAGGGTCTCGACCCGAAACGTCGCCTATCTCCTTCGCTCCTAGATGCTGCTGCACCCGCTGAGTTTCTCCAGCTTTTTGTGTAATCCTCGATTCTCCAGCATCTGCAGTTCCTTCTTTAACACTATACAACTCTTTCCTATCCCTACATTCTTGGATCTCTCTTTTCCTCTCAATGGGATTCACTGGGGATCATGACAGAAGCCTCCTCGTGGCGATCCCCGGAAACGACGACATGATGCACTCTGTGACGCGTCGGGCGACCAATTCTGTCAACATGTTGGACGACAACAGAAGCCAACCGAGCTATACGTCATCTGGCATACATCAATCAATAGGATTTACTCACTTTTGGAAAATCGTGGATTTCTTAAGAATAATCACTGTGGCTGTGTATAAAAGATGTCCCATTTCATATATTTAATTAAGATTTTTGAGGTGACAAAGATGATTGATAAGTAGAGCAGTGGATGTTGCCACGTGGACTTTATTAAAGCATTAAAACAGGGTCTGAATAATGGTCCTGACCCAAAATGTCATAATCCCCACCACAGATGCTGCCTGACCCACTGAGTTCCTTCAGCACTTTGCACTTTAGTCTTCATTGTTGACTGTTCCAGAAGATTAAGATGCATGGGATCCACACAACTTAGATTGGATATAGGCAGGCGAGACATTCTGGTCAGTGTGCACAAGTTGGGCCAAAGGGCTTGTTCCCATGCTGTATGACTCTAATATGAAATTAGACAAGACCTTTGAGGAATATAAAGCAAGTAGGAATGAAAACAAACAGGTGATTAGAAGGGTCAAAGGGGGCTGTGAATTAAAGGAAATCCCAAGGCTTTTATACATACATTCAAAACAGAGTAGCCAGGGTGAAGGTAGGACCGCTCAAGGATAATGGAGGGAATTTGTGCTTGGAGGCAGGAAATAGGCGAGATACTAAATGAGTACTTTACATCTGTATTCATTAAGGACAAGGAGATCAGTGTGGAGAATATGAATATACAGGGGCAGTTTGAAATCAAGAAGTAGGCTTCTTGTAGAGCATTAATTAAGGTGAATAAATCCAGAGAGCCTGAAGTGATTTATCCCAGGTTATTCATGGAGGTAAAAGAGAACACTGCGGGAGTCTTGGCAAAGATCTGTGCATCTTCTCTAACCACACGTGAGGTTCTGGAGGTCTGGAGAGTAGACAATGTTGTTCCTTTGTTTAAAAAGAGAAGCAGAGATAGTCTTGGGAATTCTAGGTCAGTGAGCCTCACATCAGTGGCAGGGAAGCTATTAGAGAGGTTTTTTGGGATAGGATTTACTCCGATTTGGAAGAGAGTATGTTAATTACAGACAGCCTGCATGTCTGCACTGTAGGTCATGTGTCATGAACTTGATTGAGCGCTTTTCTTGATGTCACACACACACACACTTATATATACATATATACACATACACACACAATCTATCTATACTGTTCGTATGTATAGATATATACATACGATTTGAAATTAAATGTAGATGGGTTGGTAAGATTGCAAATGACATCAAGATTGCTGGAATTGCAGACAAAGTATACAAATAATGGCAAGACCCTTAACAGCATTGATGAAGAGAGGAGTCATAGGGTCTAAGTCCATAGCTCTCTGAAAGTGGCAACATAAGTAGATGAAGTGGTAAAGATAAAATAGTATCTATATGGTGTGTGGTATGGTGGGGCATTGAGTTCAAGAATCAGGATGCACTGTTATAGGACTTTAATTAGGCCCCATTTGGAGTATTGTGTGAAGGCCTTGGAGAGGGTGCAGAAGAGATTTAACAGGCTGCTGCCTGGATTAGAGAATATTAGCTATAAAGTAGCAATGTTACAAAATTTTGAGATTTTAAAAATCAAGTCTGCAATTTACCCCATCAGATAAAGCATAAAAAGAAGTTTAATTTAACACCTAATTCACTTTCATATCTTCAGTATTAAGAAAGTTATGGCCATTTTCATACTCGGAAATTAGCATCTTGTTCCCCATTGCTTTTCAATTGACTTAACTCTAAAGCTGTGATCTGGAACAGTTAAAAGTCCATAACTTTCTTAAAAATTAATAGAACTCAATGAAATTTTCACTTATTATAGATTGAATCATTCCGAAATAAATATGAAACAATCTTACTTGGATGACCTGAAATTAAAGCATATAATTAGTTAGTTATCTAATTGTAGCTAATTACAAAATTCAATGAGTAGATCTAAACATCTATCCATTTCTTAAATAAATATAAACTTTTTTTTTAATTGCCTAAGTGTCCAAATAACATTCACACAATAATCCACAATATAACATAATTTTTAAATCTAATTTTCATGAATTTCTGGGCCAAATGGAAGGAATTTAGTGTTTAATGCCTGTAAAGTAATGGCCATTTAAATCAACTAGCGAGTGGGTTTTAGTGGAATGCGGTGGATTAGAACGTTGCGGTTAGCAGTGAAGTCGGGAGGAAAAATACTGTTTGTTCATACATTTTTTTGAACCCCATTTCGCAACATGAAAATATTATTAAAGCCTCCCAAAAAACCAACTTTTAATATAAAAATAAACTACCTTTTTTTCTCCCCTACGCAAAATGCTTCCGGTTGTCGGTGCTCACGGCTTTTGAAGGTGATTTTTAAATTACTCTAGTTAACAAATAATTTAGAGTAATTTAAAAATACCTTCATTCATGAAATGTCGGAGCGATTTTTCTTCCGCAACGAAATCGCCCGACATTCATCAATTTTTCCTGCCTGTGGAAAAACGGCACTTTAAGCCCGCCCCCCTCTGAAAGGCGCCAAAGTCGCGCACACGGGGAGCGGCAGTACTGCAGCGCTGGTCAAGGTAAGTTTTGTAACATACCTATATAAAGCAAGTTTAGACAATCTAGGATTGGTGTCTCTGGAATGTTGGAGGTTGAGGTGTGTGCAAGCGCCATTTTTTTCTTCCAAATGAGTGCTATGAAGTTTTAAACAATTGAAAAATAGCAATAGCGTTACTGCGCACCATTCCATACTCAGGCACAGTTTTAAGAAAATAAACGATACAGGATGCCCAAGATTTGACATTTATATTTTATGACGATACATTTTATCCAAAAAGTAACAGGTTTATTGAGAAAACAATTTTTATTGTACGAAAAGTAGTTTACAAAGTCTTAAATTGTGTTCACAAATGTAGTCATGAAACAAAAGTAAAAAACTTTAAAACATGAAACCATACTTTAATTGATGACAAATAAAAAAAGTCAAATGGACCCTTCCAAGCTAGTGACCCAATTGTCAGGAACAGATCCTCTGAAGGCAAATAGTGTGTTATGGTATTTCATTTCTCCCACCTCGAGTTTCAAATACGGGGTAACTTTACAGCTGCTACTTGCCAAAGTCCAGCACGATCCTCATCACCCTACTGTCATCCCCACTCCACCCCCATTGATTACAGTTCCAGTGCCTGATTTTGTGCCAGTCATCAACAGTCAGAACTTACAATCTTGGATTGAGCACAGTTTCCCAAATGCATTACATTTTACTCACAACCTCTAATGGGGAAATATAACGTTTTCTTTCTGCATTGTTCTCAAAGACAGTTTTAGAGTCAAGAGTAACAATTCTTGCAGATGCAATAGCAGGCAAGAACAGATTAACTTAGTTATTTCAATTCATTATGTGAAAACTTCACCTGTTATTTTAGTTTAGATAGTTTCCTTGTTATTTGTATTTGCAGGTCAAGCCGGGGTGGGGATTCCCCCCGCCACAGGGACCGTGTAATCCCGTGCTACCTGCTCCATGGTCGGATAGACGGCGACTAAACCGTCTCCCCCACCTTGTTTGCCGGGTGAGGAGGGGGCTGTGGACCCCCAGCAGGACCAAAAACAAGACCCGTCAAAGGGCAGATGAGCTTCTAGCAAGCCAATGGCCATCCACACTTCAGTAGAAGTTGCGATCACTGTCGTACATAGCATTGTAAGGAATGATGATAAAGCGTGCACACGCACCAAAATCCTATACTTCCAGTGGCAGAAGTCCGCAGGAACTGGGGGAGAGAGATGTGTGGTGCGTCAGTCACCATTCCGGTCGGAGACCAGCACCACTGCGTCGCTAATGTATACTGAACTCTACTTTAAATTGTCTCAACCTACTGGGGGGTTTTTCCAACTATAGCAATCATTTACATTAATTTTCTACTCCTTCAAAATAATGCGAGTGGATTTGGAAGGCCGTGTCCTTTGCCAGTGCCGCTGAAATGATGAACACGATGCCAAGAATCCTCCACCTTTCCTCTCGTGCCTCAGAAGCAGAGAGCTTCATCTCTGGATGCCTTTCGCAAGAGGACAATACTATCGTGGAATAAGCCTATACCCCTGACAGCAGGGTAAATATTTCATGCATTATCTTCTCAATGCTAAATTTAAGACACAAATGTGTGCTCAGGTCTCCCTTTGTCCATAATATGTAACTTTGTCAGAAGAGAGGAGAGTCGCAGTACGTACAAGGATTCTGAAGCAGGCGCTTTATCCAGTCAGGATCTGGAATGAGAAAAACTCTCTTAATTTTCAAAGATAACATTGCTGATCAAATAAAATGTCAAGTGGTCTGAAATTAAAAAATCTCCCACCTTCTATCCAGCTTGTCTGTTTTTTTGGTATTTATTTTTTATTTTTAGTGTGTTTAAAAAGTTTGTGTAAATGTTCTCCTGTTTGTTTTATGTGGGGTGGGGTCAGGGGGGTCAGGGGAATATTTTCTCCAATCTCTTACCTTGCCGGAGATGTGATTATTTTCCAGATCGTATCTCCGGTCGCACTGCGGCCTAACACCCTGGAGCTGGAGGCCTGCTCAGACTGACTTTGAGCCCTACCGCAGGGCGTGGACTTAATATCGGAGCCGATCCCTTGCCTGGGATCGCTCCAACTGCGGCCTGCGGACTTTACCATCGAGAGCTCGCAGTCTCGGGTAGAAACCGTAGATGTCGGGAGCTCCAATGACGCAGAAGGTTTGACCAGTCCCGACCCGGGGTCCGATCGCATGGCGCAGGGGGCAGATATCCCCCCCCCCCCGCGGATGTGGGAGCTTGATCGACCCGACGCAGTGGGGCCCAAACGCCACCAGCTACGGGAATCAAGATCGTCCCATCAACGGAAGGCTCGAGGCCCCCGACCGTGGAAGAACAAAGGAAAGAGATTGAACTTTTTTTTTGCCTTCCATCACAGTGTGGAATGTGGAGGATGTTTATGTTAAATGTATTTTATGTGTTCCGTTGCTTTTTATTTGTATGACTGTCTTGGCAAATGAAATTCCTCGTATGTTGCAAAACATACTTGGCTAATAAAGTATTATTGTATTGTTTTGTACTATATTGACAGGTACATGGATAGGAACGCTTTAGAGATATATGGGCCAAACACAGCAAGTGGAGCAAACACTGATGGGGCATCTTGGTTGACAAGGGAATGTTGGGCCGAAGAACCTGATTCCATGCTGCATGACTTTCTGTCTCTAAAATGCCACAGCAATATAAAACATACTTTCTAAAATGCTTCTGCGTGCATGAAACTGATCATGGAATTTCATTAAGAAAAAATAAATCACTTGACAGCTTGGGTCTCAAGAAAAAAAATATATCATCTACCCAAATTTTTGCTTTATGCACATACACTATTCTGTGGGTAGCTTTTAAAAAAAAGTGTTGAATAACTGCATCAGTGAAGCACAATCATTGGCCTTTAATATGTTGCTTGAATTAAGTTTGTCATGTGGAGATAAAGTGCTTCCTATGTGCCAGCTGAAAAGGAACAGAAATTCTAGCAATTACATTTGCAGACACAAGCATTGAGTGCGGCCTGGAGCACACAAATCTATTTTGACAGACCAACACAAATGAGTGCTGCAATTCTGCACAAAGTGGAGCAGGCTGCACACAATTCTATTGGCAAATAAAGACTGCTGGAGTAACTCAGCAGATCAGGCAGCATCTCTGAATAACATGGATAGATGATGTTTTGGGGCGGGACCCTTCCTCAGACGGAGATTCTATTGGCAGATATTCTACTATATTTATTCATTTTTAATTTGGAACCACCATTTGAATGAGCAATTATTTTCCTTCAAGTTCAATAAATTGAAGTGATCTAAACATCGATGCCACTTTAAATTTCATACAGAAAGATGGCCACACAACAATCTGCTGATAAAAATGTCCACTATTGCACCCGTCAGTGAGCTCCAGCAAGCTCCATCCAGATGCCCCCTCGCAATACAATATTCAAGCTCACCTCTTTGCATTTATGAAATTTCAGAAAGCAAAAAAATGAGTTGGTTTGATTTTTTCCTTCATCAGTAACTCACCTGAAGGCAACTGCTGTCGAGCAATGCTGTCATGTAGCAAACATCGGCGATATGTCAGACTCTGACACGCGTGGTACGTCAATATACATCTGCACAGAGAAATAGGTTGGACTGCATTGATGCAACAACTTACTGTTCCACCCGCCTGTATAATTTACACTAGTTGCTGCCAATATTGCCGCATGAAAGAAATGTTTGGATGCAATTATACATTTCCAAAAGCTGCAACATCACATTGTTGCCTTTTATATCTTTAAAGAAGGTTACATGATTGCAGGCATTTTACTGCACAAAAGACGCATGTACCGAAACATTAAAATATCTTGGTGTCTGCAAGAATTTCATTGTTCCAAAGAATATCTGGTACATATGACAAGAAATACTCTTGACTTTTAGACTTGCACACAAGACCAGTTCATGGCCAGTTTCCCCGCCCCTCCCCTTACAGGATGCACAACATGCATCTGCAGCCTAGCTGCAGGCAGTGATTACCTGTGCCAAATGTGTCCATTGGGGCAGACTGCCTTACGGCGATCTGTAAACGGCAGAACCTCTTTACAGAGAGAGCAGTGCTCAGGAAACGTCTGTTTGGTCAATTTCTTCAAATTATGCGAAATCAAAACCTATATCCAACAGGAAAAAGCGATATCAAGCTGTTAGAACATCATTTTATAATCCAACATTTAATTTTTTTAAGGTCACTTCATATATCAGCAGACAGCAATAATAAATATAACTGATTTTCAGAACAGCAAGAAAAAGCTAGGATTCTTATGCAAAAGTAAAATGTTACAGATCCCAGTAATCTGAAATAAAAACACAATACTTGAAGCACTCAGGAGATCAGACAGCATTCATGGAGAGAGAGGGAGAAACAGAGTTAACAGGCTGGTGTGGAAATCTGAGAGACTGGGTAATACGAGGATAGTTCACGTGCACAAGTTATAGGAGTAGAATTAGGCCATTCAGCCCATCAAGTCTACTCCGCCATTCAATCATGGCTGATCTCTGCCTCCTAATCCCATTTTCCTGCCTTCTCCCCATAACCCTTGACACCCGTTCTAATCAATAATCAAGATAGTGGTGCCAGATGAGAGAGGGTGATGAAGGGTTGCTAGCTGTAGATGATCTGACGAGAAAATAAGAGGGGAAAATGTTGGAACTGTTAAATACAGAGCAGACCAGTTGTTGGAATATTGAAATAAAATAAACCTAGAACTAGGCAGCATCTTTGGGGAGAGAATCAGTCATTAATATTACAGACTGAATTTTAGGGAAAGAACACAAAGTGCTGGAGTAACTCAGCTGGTCAGGCAGCATATCTGGAGGTCATGGATAGGCAACATTTCGGGTCAGGACCTTTCTGCAGACACAACACCACTCATGCGCATTTCCTCAAACTTTGAAAATGTTTAAGGATAATGACTTTCCGCTTTGTTGGTGCTCTGCGTCCATCTTGTATTAGTTTTAATGTTTTCTGGTTTATTTTATGTGGTGTGGGGGGGGGGGGGGGGTTTAACTTTTTTCCAATCTCCTACCTACCCACAGATGTAATTATTTTCCAGATCGTATTTTCACTCAAGGTTCAAATCAAACTCAGTTGGTGAGGCTAAACTCAGACCGCATTTTAGAATAATTCGCTTCAATATATTTATTTGATAGGTACAAGAATGTAATTTGGTTCAACTAAAAACAAGTCTTTTGTAAAGAAAATAACCCTCATTCACTTCCTGCAATGAGATTTTAAGACTGAGCAAATTATACAGAAACAAGGTACAGCAGGCAGTGAAGAAGGCGAATGGCATGTTGGCCTTCATAACAAGAGGAGTTGAGACGAGGAGCAAAGAGGTCCTTCTGCAGTTGTATAGGGCCCTAGTGAGACCACACCTGGAGTATTGTGTGCAGTTGTGGTCCCCTAATTTAAGGAAGGACATTCTTGCTATTGAGGGAGTACAGCGTAGGTTTACAAGGTTAATTCCCGGGATGGTGGGACTGTCATATGCTGAGAGAATGGAGTGGCTGGGCATGTATACTCTGGAGTTTAGAACGATGAGAGGGTATTGAAACGTATAAGATTATTAATGGTTTGGACAAGCTAGAGGCAGGAAACATGTTCCCGATGTTGGGGGGAGTCCAGAACCAGGGGCCACAGTTTACAATAAGGGGTAAGCCATTTAGAACGGAGCCGAGGAAACACTTTTTCACACAGAGAGTTGTGAGTCTGTGGAATGCTTTGCCTCAGAGGATGGTGGAGGCTTTGGATACTTCCAAGAGAGCCAAATAGGGCTCTTAAAATTAGCAGTGTCAGGGGATATGGGGAGAAGACAGAAACAGCATGCTGATTGGGGATGATCAGCCATAATCACAATGAATGGCAGTGTTGGCTTGAAGGGCCGAATGGCCTACTCCTGCACCTATTGTCTATTGAACGGTACAGCACAGAAACAGGCCCATCAACCTAATGTCTGTACTGAACATGATACCAAGACCAAATATGATCTGCCTGCACATAATCCATATGCCTCCATATACATATGCCTACCCAAAGATCTCTTTAAATGCCACTACCATATCTGTCTCAACCACCGCTCCAGCCACCCTCAGTGTACAAGTATGTGCCGTGCACACCTGCTTTAAATTTTGTCCTTCTCACCTTAAAGTTATACCTTCTAAAAATTGATTTTTTTCATTCTGGGAAAAAAGTTCTGACTACCCCATGTATGCCTCATAATTTGACACACTTCTATCAGGTCTCCCACAACCTCTGGCATTCCAGGGAAACAATCCAAATCTGTCCAACCACTCCCTGTATTTAATACTCCCTAATCCAATCATCATTGTGGTAAATCCCCTCTGCACCTTTTCAAGAGCCGTTTAGTAGCTGGTATAGTCATTTTCTTCATAAATGTAATCTTTTAACATGTTTACAATTTGATATCCTCATGCCTAAAAAATTATTTCATTTACAAGACTCCATGGCCAGGCAAATGTATAATTTCTTACTGATGATTAATTCAAACTGGAATGTGGTCAGTTTGTGGGCTATGGTTTTTTATGCCAATGCAAAAGATCAATATGTACCAGATTTAATTTGCACGAGATCTTTTGACTTTTACCAATTTGATCCATTTCAGGCAAACCATAAAAAAAAGGAGTAGCTTATTGATTAATCATATAAATTGCAGACGTTTAGCAATGTTCATGCAGTTGAATCAAATGACATAGAAATATTGCCGTTATACTCTTGTGTCGAAGCTAAACCACACACACACACCCCCCCCTCCCGCCTCCTCCTACTACTCCCCCTCCCACCCCCTCACCTCCCTCCCACCCCCTCACCTCCCTTCCACCCCCCCTCCTCCACCCCCCCCTCCCCCTTCCCATTTATTGACCAATAAAATGCACTGCTCTTAAGTAAACATTAGCAAGTTAGAATTGTTTGTCATTTCACAAGCTTCAGACATAGCACTAGTGCTGGAGAATGTGTTGGTACACGCAAGGGGGTGTCTTCTTATCTCACTACCTAGATCAGAGAGAAGTGTGCATTGGATAAGACAATGCAACCACCAAGGAGAATGGACAGTTACTTGCATTTGCAAAGTTTTTATATTTGTATATAGTGTTTTAAACAATAGATGTTAAGCAACTTGGAAGGTAAAATAGTCCAGTTAATGCAGAACAATGATTAAAGACAACACACACAGCATACCAAGTTGGATGAGGCAGAAATCAAATTACAGTATTCTGGCTGGATTGCTCCTTGAATATTATGTAGTATTCTAGCTGCAAAGAGACAGCAGTGAAGGGCTTCAAGGCAATCTTAGCGCAAGAGATTGAATAAAAATGGAAAAACAGTGATTATTTCAGTCCACAAAAGAGGCTGAATTTTTAATAACTTTTTTTTTCAGTTTAGAGATACAGCACGGAAACAGGCCCTTCGGCCCATCGAGTCCGTGCCGACCAGCGATCCCTGAATATTAACTATCTTACACACACTAGGGACAATTTACATTTTTATAGAAAGCCAATTAACCTACAAACCTGTACGTCTTTGTAGTGTGGGTGGAAATCGAAGATCTCGGTGAAAACTCACACGGTCATGGGGAGAACATACAAACTCCGTATAGATAGCACCTGTAATCCGGATCGGACCCGGGTCTTTGGCGCTGAAAGCGCTGTAAGGCAGCAACTGTACCGCTGCGCCACCGTGCCGCCCCTTACTGAGCTACAGATATTTGAAAGCATGATTTAATTTCCTGGTGCAGGACAAGAACCCCATTTTTTTTTAAACAGTAAATTGCTGCACCAACAGAGAGTACTTTGGAAATCAGAAAATTGAGAACAAATGGTTCTATTTTGAAAGTCAACCTTTTTCTCGAGTGCTCAGAAATGAGTTTGACTTCTCCATTGTCTATTCAATTGTCTACCACCATGATGCCACTGGCAACCATCCAATATCACTGAAGCTAATTCTGCAACTGGCAAGGCATTTGTAATTGTGGACAAATCACTTTACTCATTTGAATGAGGCCCTACCCCTATAACCTCAGATAAATCAACAGTGTACAACCTGGGGTACACAAAAGGCTGGAGAAACTCAGCGGGTGCAGCAGCATCTAAGGAGCGAAGGAGATAGGCGACGTTTTGGGTCGAGACCCTTACAACCCGATTCAGAAAGGGCTAAAATGACAACTCACTGAAAACCACTTCTGCAAAATGCTTAATGGATTCCTCCCCAAGGTGATTCTAATTGCACTCTGACATTGGACTCAATGGATTTCAGCAAAGGAGCGCCACCTACCTGCAGTTTTTCCAGCGGTTGGACTGGGAAATCTGGGTGCTGAACGTGCAACAGGTTAACCTGGCATAGGTTCAATGGCTCCATTCATTTTAATGGAGAGGTATGGCTGCGAGGAAGATAGGCAAGTTTCAGGCAATTTATTTTTTCTGAACTAACATTTGTATATAAATTCAAATGTATTCACTTTTCGGTTAAAAAAAATCTATTTTAAACTCAATAGTTCAATCTTTTACTGCTTGAATGCATTTCAATGTTTCTGAACACAACAGACATTTGCTAACATTTGAAACACTTTGCCAGCTGGTTAGCCTTGTATGTGGCTTTGCCAGCTATCAAGCATGTTCAGGAACAGAACTGGCCATTTGCTGCAACGCAGCGCTGGGTTGTGCACATTATCCAAGAAAAGAATGTGCTCTTGGCAAGTGTGGAGAGGTAACTGGTGAGCCTGGGCAGCTTGCCATTCTCCAAAGGCAGATGTATCTCCTGAGCTTCACTCCACTGAATTCAATGCTTTCTTTGCAATAATATTTTAAAAAACGAAGAGTCAACATTGCATCTCGTCTCCACACATCCCCTTTCAGCTGCAACAATAGTGTTAGCTCGTATTCGAGCATCCATCTTTAACTGCAAGGTATAGCAACTGACTGAACTTATTCATATTAGGATAAAGGCTTTAAATTACAAATACCTTCCACTAGCTAATATTGCTAGAGTTTAAAAGATATCCTTTACATAATGTAGAAATGTACTTGTAGATATAATGAAACAGTTCGTGCATTTATATTTCCACAGATATGGTTCAAACAGAGTAAACACTGTTTGTCTTATTGCAATTTTTTGACAATATTTTAAGTACCACCTCCAGCAAAACAATTAAATCTTCCAGGGGTTGTTAAAAAAAATTGCACAGGACTAAATAAAGAATAACAGACTTTAAATCATAATTTTTGCTAACTATTTTCACTCCTCTTTCTATTCTCATACTGACATTTCCTTCCCAAGCCTCCTCCATTGCCAGAGTGAGACTACACACAAACTGGAGGGACGGCACCTCATTCTGCTTGGGCAATCTACAACCCAATGGTATGAACATTGAATGCTCTACTTTTAGATCAATTTTGATCATCCCCCCCCCCCCCGCAACACTTTTCCCCTTCCCTTACTTGTGCCCCAACTGGATGCGCACCCATTTCACCCTTTCCCCTTTCCCTTCCACCTATATTCCTTCCAATGCCTTCACATTTCACACCTCCTGTCTTTCTCATTTTTTGTCTTTTCATCTCTGGCCTTGATCCAACCACCTGCCAATTAAATATGCCGCTCGCCTGTATACACCCATCACTTCCAGCTAGAGTAGCTCAGTGGGTCAGGCAGCATCTCTGTAGAACATGGTAGGTGATGTTTCACGTTGGGATCCTTCTTTATCTATGTTCTCCAGAAATGCTGCCCGACCTGCTGACATTCCAGCATTTCCTTGTCATTAGTTCAGCACTTTGTCTTTTTTAGTAAACCAGCATCTGCAGCTTGTATCTACGTATCACATGCCAAACGGTGTCCTGCCGCCAACTCTCTTCCGGCTTCCCCCCCATCCCAATCAGTTTGATGAAGTGTCCCGACCTGAAACATTGGCTATCCATGTTTTCCAGAAATGGAAGCCTGATGTACTGCATTACTCCAACACTTTGGGGTCTTTTTTGGTAAACCAGCATCTGCAATTCCTTGTGTCTATGTCTAACTTTTAATTGGCTAGTTTGGTCAAATATGTTTCAGTCATTGAGGGGCAGCTTGGAAAGCAATGGTGCCAGCAAAAAAATGACATGGCCATCTTTTAACAATGATGATGAAGCTAAATTTAATTTTCTAATGCCAATTTTAAGGAGAAAAGAAAAGCTACATAATGTATTCAATATCATTTAAAGAATCTAAAGTTGCTTTATAACCAATTGAGGATTTTTAAAGCAATATAGGAAGCATGCTAGAAATGTGTGCTGCCTTCTGCTTCTTAGGTAGTCCCTAGAGGATGACTTGAGTATGCACAGCAAGTTCTAAACAACAGTACTGTGTCACTGACCACCTATTTTTTCCAGAAACTATTTCAAGGGCAAATTATATTTTTATTAACGTTAACTCGGTAACAGAACGTCAGGGATTACTGCTCTTTACTCCAATATATAATGGGCGTGCACTTGAAAATTAGTCACCTGCAGAGCTACAGACCTTATGTTACAAATACCAGGACTGGCATGTTGCAGTGAGGAGGACAGATAAGGAGGACAAGATAAGGGAACTTGGATGACCAGAGGTTGTAAATTTACCAAAAAAGGAAGCCTATGTAATGTTTGTAAAGATGAAACCAGACTGGACCTTTGAGAAACATATAGCATGCAGAAAAACTTTTCATTGAGCAATTGGAAGAGATAAAAAGGGCCACAAAATGGTATTGGAGTGTCGAGATTAAAGAAAATCCCAATGCTTTGTATCTATGCTTAAAAAATAAGGGGGAAATCAGGGGGAAGGTAGGACCGCTCAAGGATAACGAGGAGAAACTTGGGCCAGGAGTCAGAGGATATAGGTGAGGATCTAAACAATTGTTGTGAGCATTATGCTAGGGTAGTTTGGGACTAAGGAGAAAGAGATACTGGGCATGATATCCATAGTAATTTGGATTTAGAGCTGGTTTACTCACAGAAGGCAGAGATGGTGGAAGTGTGTTATTATGGAGGTGTGTGACTGACAATGAGTCGAAGTATACAGCAGAGTATAAATAAGTTACAGAAATAGCAGATTGAGTTTCATACGAGCAAGTATAAGGTGCTGCACTTTGAGAGGTTGAATGCAAGGGAAAAGTAAATAGTTAATGGTACAGAGGGATCTTGGGTTCAGGTCCATTGCTCCCTGAAAGTGCAGCACAAGTAGAGAGCCTGGTAAAGACATATGCTATGCTTGCCTTCATTGTTTGCCGCAATGAGTAAAGGATCAGAAAATCACGTTGCAGGTTTATAGGAATTTGGTTAGGCTCCACTTGGAATAGTGTGCACAGTTCTGTTACAGGAAGGATGTGGAAGGCTTTGGAAAAGATGCAGAAGAGGTTTATCAAAATGCTGGAGTAACTCAGCAGGACAGGCAGCATCTCTGGAGAGAAGGAATGGGTAGCATTTCGGGTCGCGACCCTTCTTCAGACTGATGTCATATGGAGTGGGAAGGACAGAGATAGAATTTAGTAAGCAAGGGCTAGTTGAAGTTAGAGAAGTCGATGTTCATGCCGCTGGGGTGCAAGCTACCCAAGCAAAATATGAGGTGCTGTTCCTCCAATTTGTGCTGGACCTCACTCTGACAATGGAGGCGGCCCAGGACAGAAAGGTCAGATTGGGAATGGGACGGGAAGTTAAAGTGCTGAGCAACCGGGAGATCAGGTTAGTAAAGCGGACTGAGCGGAGGTATTCAGCGAGATGATTTATCTGAATGATTCCCGTTAATGAGGAATTTGCTACAAGGAGAGGTTGGACAAACTTGGATTGTTTTCTCAGAAGTATCGGAGGCTGAGGGGAGATCTCAGGGTAGACAGTCTTGGGTGTCATTTTTCTTATTGGAAATATTGGAAATATCAATGAATAGAGGGTCAATATTTAAAGATGTGTGGGACAAGAAATTCTACACAGAGTGTTGGGTGCCATGGACTGCCCTGTCAAGAATGGTGGTGGACGCAGATACAATAATGGCATTATCGGGGCTTTTAGGTAGGTACATAGATATGCAGGGAATGGAGGGTTATGGAACATGTGCAGGCAGAGGAGATTAGTTTAATCTGGCAACATGTACAGCAGGGACATTGTAGGCCGAAGGGCTTGTTCCTGTGCTGTAGTGCTCTATGTTCTACAAAATTGGATTAGAATGATAACTTTGGCACATACATGATGCGTCAAATGGCACTCATGTCTCTGGCGTTGACCCTTTCAACATGCACTTGCGATGGCAGCGAATCCACTTTTCAATGCATTCAATCTGGCGTGATGCGGGATTAGAATTTACAATCTCTGGCTAATTTGGCGCCATAACCAGAACAGTCCTATTGTCAGAGAAACCCAGTTTGCTATGTCCAAAATTGGGTCAAATTTTAACAAAGTTTAAGAGACTGCCAAATAACTTGATGTACAATGCTTGTGAATCCAAAACATAATGGTGAATATTTAAAACCCAAATGCCACACTCGATAAGGACCAATAATATGATAGCTATTTGTAGATATTCTTTAGTCCTGTCCAGCAACCTTGGTAACACCTTAGGAATAAAAATTAGCTTATTTTAATTTCCCCATTAAACAAGACAAAATACAGCTGAGATCCAATTAACTCATTATATATTTAACATCACATAGCATGTACCAGGCAGTTAGACTAGGAGTGTAGAGGAGGAGAGCATTAGGAAAAAAAAAAAAACATGTTCAGGCTAGTCCTACCTTAGCTGTCCTATCATCGTAGCTGGTATCAGAGGTTAAAAAGTCACAAATGCCCCTAGTTGGGATACTGGTGTTCTCAGTTATCCAGGTGTGGAGGTACACTTCGCCAAGGACTCTTTTCATGTGTTCACGTGTCAAGTGGAGCTCCACATCTTCAATCCTACTCTGAATCTCATTCAATTTCCTTGAAATTCTCTCTCGAATCTGATCTTCAGATTTGTCTACTTTTGCGTCCACAGGCGAGTCTTCCGCTTGACACCCAGGCACTCGACTTGGTTGAGTTTCCTTTGCACTTGTCTCAGCTTCGTCAGGCCGCCGACTTTTTTCATTTAACAATACAGAATTATCACAGAGCAGAACCTTTGATTCCTGATGATTTGGCCTCCAAAGTGTTTCAGCGGGATTTTTCTGTAATGTCTGAAATAAAATCTTTAAAAAGAAAAGCTTTAGCCGCCATAGGTAGCTTAATGGATTTGTCTGGAGCTTATGGTCTAAAGCTTCATCAAGGTCTGGGGGAATACACTTCTCTGCCAATATTCGCCAGCGTACAAGATCAAGCAAGTCCACCTGTTTGAATAGGTTGTGGATGGACGATTCCAAAAGCTTAGATGCTGCTTCTTCTGGAGTTTTTAACGTGATAAACTGCACCTGGTACGTGCGGCTAGCTGGATGGAGGCCATTATTTATACCTTCCGCTGTCACAAGTGCCATGTAAGCATCATTGGGGCTCAGACAGATTCCATGAAGTCTCACGGAGCCAATTGACTCTGGTAACTTGATTAAAACATGGTCAAACCTCACTGCTACATCTGTGAAGACTGGAGTCAACTTTTGGATGGTTCCATCGACAGAGCAGGTGTAGAAACTCCCGGTTTGCTTGTTCGCAGTCAGAGATACAATGGGAAGTGTGTGGAGGCCAGTTACATGAGAATTGTGAACATTGAGTCCTGCTTTGGATATTAACAACAAACACCAGAAAACATATGTTCCTCTGGCTGCAACAACCAAACTGCAGCTACATTTCTGATACGGGTGGGAGAGAGATATGCATTTAATATTATGCACGGGTAACTGATCCATCTCTTGCCAAAGAACCACTGGCTGCCTGAGAGTGAAGTATCCTTTCACTGATTTCAAGTTGACTGGCAGAATCTTAACGGGTCCTTTGGAGCTACCAACAATCAAGCCACTCATTTTGCGACTCCCGTGCTCATATTCCCACCATGACAGAACACTTGGGTCATTAATGCCCGATTCAATCGTACTGCAGGCAATGATTGAATCTTTGCCATGAAATGGGATCAAAAACTGCCATATGACAACATCACCATTTTCAAGTAGGACTGCCAACAGAACTGTACCCACATCTTCACACTCATTGTTGGCTTTTACACGTTGGGTATTGCAAATACTGGACCATTCCATTCTGACAGGAGTTTGCATATAATGTCTCCTTTGGAATTCCGAGAAATTCTTCAGCTCCTCATCCAAGTCTGCATCCAAATGTCCATATTTGTTCTCGTATAACATTTCACCATACACTTCTGTAATATCTAAAGCTGGTGTCCACTGCAGCCTATTTACATTCACCTGGATGGACAGTCTATTATCCAGAGTCAAAGATGCCAATAAGCACCTTCCATTTATATCACAACCCAAGGGGGACCAACTGGTGAATTTAAATCCTCGTAAGGGTGACAATGCACCACCTTCAGGATTAAAGATCCTGTCCATCATTAGTGAGTGACTTAGTGTTGGGTCTCTTTTATTCAAGAACTTCTTCTTGCATTCACTTACTTCTGCTTGAGAGCCAACCTGAAACAAACAAAAATAATTTTATATCAGTACATAGTCGAAAATAAAGTCATATTATCAAATTTTATTTTAACCAATTTATGGCCATATTGCTTCTATCAAATATTGATTTAAAAAAAATAATTGTCCTGAATGAGATTCATTTCACGTCTCAAGTGCATATTTGCAACTTTTTCACTTAACAAAAAATGGGAATTCCCCCTACCCTTAGAAATGTGGAGAAATGAAAAATTAAAAACAGCAGATATTGGATATCTGAATCAAAAATAGAAAATGCTGAAAAAACTCAGCAAGTGAGTTTTGGAAAAGTCTTTCTACACACGCTGAAGTCTCCAGCTGTTCAACTAGTTTTCTTACCTTCCTCTCTTCTGGGCAATGTTCCTTTTCCTTTTCAGTGTTTTCAATAAATATTTTCTGTCAGAAATTTATCCAGACATTTTCTCTACAGTCATAAACTGAAAATTATGGAAAAAGTCAGCAACTCTGACTGCGAGGCTTTTCAAAGATGGTAACAAAACAAATACCGTGGAAGGAAGATCTAAAGAACAAGGATGCAGAGATGCATTTCATATCTAGTTTGAATTGATGAGATAAACATTTCCTGATTTACAGATCAAGGGGTTTTGAAGAAATTCATTTAGACGGCTTTATTCTCATTCCCTGTAAACATGGACTTTCAATGCATAACCATCTACAAATGTGAAATTAGATGCAATTGTCCTATCAAGAATAGGATAAATTAAAAATATGTAAAATAGATATAAAATACTGTGACACAAACTACTTTGATTTAGGCAGTGCAACAGGGCCTTTTCTGACACTTCATCTACATAAGTTCAAGTTCAAGTGAGTTTATTGTCATGTGTCCCTGATAGGACAATGAAATTCTTGCTTTGCTTCAGCACAACAGAACATAGTAGGCATTGACAACAAAACAGATCAGTGTGTCCATATACCATTACATACATAAATACACACATGAATAAATAAACTGATAAAGTGCAAATAACAGACAATGGATTATTAATGTTCAGAGTTTTGTCCGAGCCAGGTTTAATAACCTGATGGCTGTAATAAGTCTGTGGCTAATGTGGAAAGTACTTCCAACACCTACACTTATCAGACACAAGGAACAGCAGATGTTTGTTTACAAAAAAGACACAAAGTGCTAAGGTAACTCAGCAGGCCAGGGGGATCAAGAACCAGAGAATCGATGTTTAGGGTGAGAGGGGCAAGATGTAATAGGAACCTGAGGGGCAACTTTTCCGTGCTGCCAGAAGAGGTCATTGAGGAAAGTTTTATAACAACATTTAGAAGACATTTGGACAGGTATATGAATAGGAAAGGTTTAGAGGGATATGGGCCAAACATGGGCAAATGGGACTAACTTAGTCGAGAGAACCCTACACTGCAAGAAGTGCTGCCTTTGGAATCTGACATTAAACCAAGCCTACATGTGACTTTTCATGTGCATGTAAGAGATCTCATGACACTGGACCAAAGAGCAACAAAGGAGCTCTCCAAGGTGCCCCAAACAATTTTACTGAAAACCACATTTCCTGCTCATTATCACTTTCTGTAACGAGGGATCATGCTGCAAAATAATTCAAGAGAGTTAGATTTAGCTCTTAGGGCTAAGGGAATCACGGGATATGGGAAAAAAAGTCGAAACGGGGTACCGATTTTGGATGATCAGCATGATCATTTTGAACGGCGGTGCTGGCTCTCCGGCGAATGGCGAAATGGCCTACTCCTGCACCTATTTTCTATGTTTCTATCACCTTAAATTGCAATTCGGGACATTCGGTGGTCTAAATACTCGCAGATTTCTCTTCAGTGAGGCATTTTATTTCAAAACATAAAACGTCGCAAATGTTTTTTCGGGTTGGCGAGCAAGCGAGTTTGGGAAGTTTTAGATCTGCAAGGAATGCGGGAAGACTGCGAACAATACCGGGCGAGGCGAGGAAGGGCGGGGCAGGAGGTTACCTTGAGCGAGCAGCTCTGGCTGGGCGCCGGCACCGAGGTCCGCTGGATCACCATGTCCAGCCCGTTGTTGTGAATGTCGCAGATCTGCTCCAGCACGTAGATGTTTTTACCGGTGGTAATGGACAGCCGATTGTCCTCGGACCAACCGAGCGGCTCGGGGCCGCTGACCGGGTACTGCAGCTTGACGCTGGGCTCCCGCTTGCTGGTCAGCACGGCCAGGCTGCCGCTGTTCTTTCTCTTCCCGGTGGCCGCGGACACCGACGCCATCTTCCACAGCTTTTGCTGCTCCCGCCAGTGACGCTCAAGCGCCGCGCCCGCCTGGCCGGGAGGACCCCGAGCTGATGAAGCGGAGCGACCGCTCAGATCGCCTGATGTCACCGGGCAACGGGGAACGTCAACCGGGACCCACCCGGTAATGAAGCAACGTGCGCGTGGAAGCAGGCCCCTGGAAACTTCCAGACGTCTCCCTTGCTCATCTTTTGTTAGGGCTGGTTTATTATTTTTTAAAGTGGTTTGATTGTGAATGAAAGTTGTTGCGATTAGAAGAGGGCAAGTGGATTCGCGTGGGACCGGTACGAGGTTGCTGCAGTTTGTCCCGAGTCGTTGCAGCTTCGCTAAACATGGCCGAGGAGAGTATAATGATAAATATTACCAGCGAGCCCAGAATCAACACCTTCGTCAAAAGGAATCCGAAGAATTATGAGGGCAAGACGTTCGGAAATACACCACATCGGGTGAGATCACTGTGAATTGCTGCTTGCATCCTCATTGTTTTGTTCACTTTGATAATGTACATTGCTGGAAGTAAGTCACTGGTCTGAACTTCGCTGTGGCTACATGTAAAGTTATCTTTGAAGAATGAAGTATATCATGAGGTGTAACCTTGATACGCTGTTGTACCAGGTTCCCGTGTTTAATTGAGAGTTATTCTCTTCAAAAGGGAATGTATTTCACTTCATTTCACTTGCACTTTATGTGCAATGTGACGAATAAAATTGATTCAATAAGGAATGTATTTCACTTCAATTCATTTCACTTGCACTTTATATGTAATGTGATGAATAAAACTGACTGTATTGTATTGATTGTAATGTTTATGGCTCTTGCCTCCAAATGGTCCCGAAGAACATCAAGAAACTCAATAACACTATATTATCCAAAAACAAACTTTGGAGCAATTTAGCAGGTCAGACAGCATCTGTGGAGGCAAAGGGATATTCAACATTACTAGTCAAGGCCTTGCATCAGGACTTGTCACCGTTTTTTGCTCTGAATTCCAGCCTCTGTAGTCCATTGTCTCAATATTATATTGACATTGGATATCGAATGTTGTTACTTGATGGTGAAACAAGATTGATTTGGTGAGAGGAATATAGAGAATGAATTTTTCCAACAAGAACAGTGATGATGGTAGATAATGAACATATCAGCTATTCAGGAATTTTTTTTGAAAGGTAGGAGCAGATTTGGCCAGTTGATACTGTGCCAGCGCAAAAAAGACCAAGTTCCAGAATTTGCTTGGATTACGCATTGCAAACAATCTGCCTGATCAGTGAATTCAAGCAAACATATTAATGCAGCAAATTTGCTCAAGAGACCATGTATAATGCTCACTGTGGAAATGATGTGCAAGGATGTGAGTGCACGATACACGGATTTAGGTGAGAAGGGATGTGGATGGTCAGGTGAGGGAGAGAGGGGCGGGCTTATCAACAGAGGCTGGGGTATAATTGGTAGAGGTGACATGGGGCTTCTGCTGATGGAATCAGATGGGACAGGGCGGTGGTGTATGGGACCAAGGGAGATGGGACAAGTAAAGAAGGTCGCAGTCCCTTTGAATATAGCATTGGGTCTCACAGTTACTGAAATCAAATTCAACAAGATATTGGGGGTACACAAAATGCTGGAGAAACTCAGTGGGTGCAGCAGCATCTATGGAGCGAAGGAGATAGGCAAAGTTTCGGGCCGAAACCCTTCTTCAGACTCAGAAACCCTTCTTCAACAAGATATTATTGGGTCATAAGAGTCCAAAGGCTGAAGTCTAGTGCATCCATGTAAGGATGCTCCACAGATGGGGCACATCACAAGCATGTCAATTAGCCCAAAGAATTCAATGGTTCAACGGTACTTTATTGTCACGTGTACTTAGGTACAGTGAAATTCTTTTTTTTTGCATGCGGTTCAGTAAAAATCTTACTATACATCGTATACGGGTAGAAGAGTAGGAATATCAGATTACACTGAGACAGTACACAAGAGTTGCCACATTTACTGTGTCATTTTGTATTCTTCAAGTCTAAAATTGCTACAAAAGTAGAGTTCTTAACTTGGCCATAAAGTCCTGTTGTACTGTTGGCGGCACTGGGTTGGAGTTGCAAGGGTTGGCCTGTCCAGATTATGTTGTCCGAGCTGCTGCAGGCACGAAAATTAACAAGAATAACTAGATAGACTGTATTTCTACTCCTTGCAGCAGAAGAAGTGGGGGGGGGGGGGGGGGGAAGGGGAGGGAATCTGATTCAGGCATGCAAAATGATGAAGGCAAAGATGGGCTACATATTAACGCACTTTCCCCATTGTAGAGGTGTATAAAATCAAAGGGCATAAGTTCAAAGAAAGAGTAGGAGATTTAGTGGGGATCTGAAAAAGAAGGTGTACAAGTCTGGAACTTGCTGCCTGAGAAAATGAGGCGGTTGGTAATTAAATTATTTAATAAGTATTTTAATGAGCACTTGAATCACCAAGGATGATGGCAAAGTTCTGTGAAATAGGTTTAGTTGAGTACCCAAAGGTCAGCGTGGACTACTGGTGCAAGGGCTCTGTTTCTTAACTGCATGAATTCTTAACATTTACCAGTTTATGCCTATCCCTTGTTCAATGTAATGTAATCTGGTAAAATTCTTCCACATCCCACTGCAATGTACGATTTGCAGTAGCATATATCCATGATGTTATTGGTGGCTTGACTACTTGGGATAGATTTGGAATCAAACTCACAGTACTGGACTTCTGTAAATTGTATTCCACCACAACCAGTGTCTTAATGGCCAGCATATGTATTGATCCATTAGTACTGTCCAGGGGACCAATCTAGGTGAAATGAGGAATATAAAAGGGCATGCTGATGGTGGCAGCACCAAATGCACCGAGGGATAGCAATCTGGCCAAGAATGTTTAACTGACCATCCTGCGGTCCAGGTATAAGCTCAGGGGCGACCGCGTTTTTGCGATTGCAGCAACTTGACTGTGGAACAGCATCCCTCTTCTCATCAGAACTGCCCCTCCATCAACTCTTGTAAGTCTAGATTTAAAACTTATTTCTACTCACAAGCGTTTCTTGAGGGCCTCTGAGGGAGCGCTGTATGTATGTATTTATGTATGTATTATTAGATCTGTGTACCACTGTATGTAGCACGTTGGTATCTGCACTGATGTAAAGCACTTTTGTCAACGAGAGTTGTTTTTAAATGTGCTATAGAAATAAAATTGACTTGACTTGACATCATTGTTAAATAAAGTAACAAATCAATACAAATAGATTAATGATATCTGAGTTGGTGGAAGTTTAGGAAGGGGTGCTGATCTTGTGACAATGAAAAGCCTTTCATTTGATATTGGTTTATTTTATTTTTAAGACTCTATTTTCTTTCCACTGATTTTGTATACAGGCACAGCCCAATCGAGGAAAACGGCAATTCCAGGATTCCAGAAGTGGCTCTTCTTCTGCAAAATCAACAAAACAATCAACCTCTGCAGTGAGAAAAATACACAGCAATGTTGAGAAGGAACGTCAAAATGAGCAGGTGTCCAGCGTGGCTCCAAAGAAAAGAAAAGTTATGGAACAGCCCGGAGACAAAGGAGAGCCAAAGACGATGGATCCTATCAAAACCTCCTCTCTATTCAGAAACAATCCTGAAATCCCAGCGATTCATAAGTAAGAGTTGAGGTTAAAATAGTACATTTTGTTACCAAATCTAAAACACATTTGCTCATCGGTTCTTGGCTTTTTTGATTTTGAAAGTAAGCAGACCAAGGTCTGTTCTTGTATTTCCAGTAATTTTGCTATCTCATTAGCAAATAGATTTTTCTTGGAAAGAATGCATAGGGAGGGGGTTAGGAGAGAACAGGGTTTGATTCTCCAATAGTTGAAAAGTTTGTATTAGACAGAGGGAGGGATATTAGGGGAGAACAAGGCTTGATTCTCCAACAGTTTAAAAAGTCTGTAGCCAAGCCCTTTTGCTTGTACATTTTACAAAGTGAAAGACTTTTGGACAGATAATGGACATTTACCCTCGGATGAATAAGGAATGGAAGGATAAACTGTGCGTTATTTTTTTATTCTGATTCTCCTTCTGTCTCCTTGGCATCTACTTGTTCAGTGACCTTTTCCTGCCTGATATAATGCAGTAGTAAATAAAATACAAATATGCTATAGTGAGAAGAAGAATCAGAAACAAAAACATAATACAATAACTTAAACAACAGGTTTGAAAAGAAGATGGGTATTTAACAGCGAAACATGAATTTTACTTTCCATATGAAAACAATTTTGGTACAATTTTTATGCAGTTAATCAATCTGAAATAAAACCAGAAAATATTGGGTACTGTCAGCAGGTCCGCCTGCATCTGTGGAAAGACAGTCACCATTTTGGGTTGCAGAGTTTTCATCATAAAAGCAACAGTGAGAAGATAGGTTAATTTTAAATTACATAGTGAGTGGGAAACATAGAAACATAGAAAATAGGTGCAGGAGTAGGCCATTCGGCACTTCGAGCCTGCACCGCCATTCAATGTGATCATGGCTGATCATCCAACTCAGTATCCCGTACCTGCCTTCTCTCCATACCCCCTGATCCCTTTAGCCACAAGTGCCACATCTAACGCCCTCTTAAATATAGCCAATGAACTGGCCTCAACTACCTTCTGTGGCAGAGAATTCCAGAGACTCACGACTCTCTGTGTAAAGAATGTTTTCCTCATTTCGGTCCTAAAGGAATTCCCCCTTATCCTTAGACTGTGACCCCTTGTTCTGGACTCCCCCAACATTGGGAACAATCTTCCAGCATCTAGCTTGTCCAACCCCTTAAGAATTTTGTAAGTTTCTATAAGATCCCCCCTCAATCTTCTAAATTCCAGCGAGTACAAGCCGAGTCTATCCAATCTTTCCTCATATGAAAGTCCTGACATCCCAGGAATCAGTCTGGTGAATCTTCTCTGTACCCCCTCTATGGCAAGGATGTCTTTCCTCAGATTTGGAGACCAAAACTGTACGCAATACTCCAGGTGTGGCCTCACCAAAACCCTGTACAACTGCAGTAGAACCTCCCTGCTCCTATACTCAAATCCTTTCGCTATGAATGCTAACATACCATTTGCTTTCTTCACTGCCTGCTGCACCTGCATGCCTACTTTCAATGACTGGTGTACCATGACACCCAGGTCTCGTTGCATCTCCCCCTTTCCTAATCTGCCAGAGGGATGGATGGGATAACAAGAATGCTTATGATAGACTGAGGCCAGGGATGCGCAAATGATTTTCATCTACAGAGTTATCTGGTTAAATTCCTAAGGTCAATGAGAGTGAGAGAATGAATGCAAAGAGACGTGCTGGCCAGCGCTGCTGCGAAAACAATAATATAGAGCCGGAAGCCGCCAGCATCTCAGTCTGTCTCTATGGAGAGAGAAACACTGAATTCATATCAGAGAAGGATAATCTTGTAATAGAATATACCAGTTCTGATACAAAGTGAAAATTTGGAAAACAAACTAAATTTAACAATTTAAAACCAACGGAAAGGGAATTATTTACCTTTGAAGATAATTGTGTGAATGTGATGGTATGTCATGTGAATGTCATGGTATTTTGTATGCTTTCTAATGTTTCTCTGTGTTTGTACTGTATTACATTTTCAGGCAGGCGGTGAAAACCTTGAGAGAATCCATTTTTACGACAAACCATTTCCATGATCTTGATGAGCTCCATCCACATCTGGTTGGTGAAAGAATTCTGCAAATTATTTCCTTATCTGTGGGGTCAAAGTTGCGATGGACTAAAATTGGACTCTGTGATTCTGGTTCTAAGCCAGCAACTGCAATTCAGATTTTGAGGTTTTATTTTATAAAGAGAAGGGGATCAAATATGTGTGTGATAATTTTGATGTAAGTCTCAAACCATGTCGAGATTATAATTTTCTTAATTTTATAGTGTTGTCCATTTTGGGGGTGTTCTTTTCATTTATTGATCTTTGTCAAATTCTGGTGTTTTCACTTACTAACAGAGATGCAAAACCTGTGATTGCGTGATTGAGATATAACTGAATCAAAAATAGAAATTCACCTATTTATTTCATCAATACATTTTCTTTTACATAATTTTGACCATTTTTATTTTGTCCCCTTTCCATCCAGCAATGTTTTTCAAGCACCTCTATCTGACAAGTATATCTAATGATTATTTTGATAAGGCACATTCGTTAAAACAAAATAAATGATAATGTATTCTACATGGTTATCATTTATTGTCAGTGTTCCATCATGGGAGAAAATACACTATTTTGCCAGTAGACTTTCAAAGGGATATTTATGTTCACACTAACACTGAAAAATTCAAGCTCCAAATGTGTTCAAGCTCTAAATAACTGGCCTAGCTTGTGGAGTTTCTTTGATGGAGTGTATTTCTGTTTTAGAGCAACTTATTGAGAAGCAGACACAAGGAAATGTAGGTGCTAGAATCTTGAGGAAAAAGGTAACCTGGCAGGTCAGGCAGCGTCTCTGGAGAACATGGATAAGTGACGTTTTGGGTCGGAATCCTTCTTTAGACTTATTGTAGTAGGCAGAAGGTGGAAAAGAGATGGGGGTGGGACAAAGCCAGGCAGGCGATAGGTGGATGAAGGTGAGATGGGTAGATTGGCAGATGGATGGACAATGACCAGAGATGAGAATGAGACAAAGGTCTGTGAGATACGGCGAGAGAGGCATGAATTGTGAGGCCAGAGAAGCAATGTAGGGGAAAGAGGACGGGATAGTGGGAGAAATGAGTGCGCATCCAGATGGGGGTTATGGAAGAGAGGGGGGAGAAAGAAGTGGGAGGGTTGTTAGTTGCATACCAAAAATTGGAGAATTTAATGCTAATGCTATTAGGTTGTAAGCTGCCCAAGTGGAATATGAGATGCTATTCCAACAGTTTGAGTGCCCGCACTTTGGCAATGGAGGAGGCCTTACACCTCGTCCCTCACCTGGATCCCTGACATGGATAGAGAATTGGTTGGCAGACAGGAAACAAAGAGTAGAAATAAACGGGTCCCTGTCAGAATGGCAGGCAGTGTAGAGTGGTGTGCTGCAAGGCTCAGTGCTGGGGCCGCAACTATTTACAATATATATTAATGATTTAGATGATGGAATTTAAAGTAACACTAGCAAATTTGCAGATGACACAAAGCTGGGTGGCAGTGTGAACTGCGAAAAGGATGCTAGGAGGTTGCAGGGTGACTTGGACAGGTTGAGTGAGTGGGCAGATGCATGGCAGATGCAGTATAATGTAGATAAATGTGAGGTTATCCACTTTGGTGGCAAGAACAAGGAGGCATATTATTATCTCAATTATGTCAGATTAGGAAAAAGGGAAGTGCAACGAAATCTGGGTGGCCTTGTACAAAGTAAACATGCATGTACAACAGGCAGTGAAGAAAGCTAATGGCATGTGGGCCTTCATAACGAGAGGATTTGAGTATAGGAGTAAAGAGGTCCTTCTGCACTTGTACAGGGCCCTGGTGAGACCACATCTGGAGTATTGTGTGCAGTGTTGGTCTCCTAATTTGAGGAAGGACATCCTTGCTGTTGAGACAGTGCAGCATAGGTTCACGAGGTTAATCCACGGGATGGCGGGACTGTCATGATTGGTAGATGTCATGATCAAGGTTGGTAGACTGGGCTTGTATTCACTGGAATTTGGAAGGATGAGATGGGATCTTATAGAAACGTATAAAATTATAAAAGGAATGGACAAGCTAGATGCAGAAATATTTTTCCCAATGTTGGGGGAGTCCAGAACCAGGGGCTACAGTCTAAGAATAAAGGGGAGGCCATTTAAAACTGAGATGAGAAAAAACTTTTTCACCCAGAGAGTTGAGAATTTGTGGAATTCTCTGCCACAGAAGGCAGTAGAGGCCAATTCACTGGATGAATTTAAAAGAGAGTTAGATACAGCTCTAGGGGCTAGCGGAATCAAGGGATATGGGGAGAAGGCAGGCACGGGTTGCTGATTGTGGATGATCAGCCATGATCACAATGAATGGAGGTGCTGACTCGAGGGCCAAATGGCCTCCTCCATCTATTTTCTATGTTTCTATCATCTAGTTGCTAACTATTTAAACTCCCATTTCCCTTCCCACACTGACCTTTCTGTTCTCCAGAGTTGCGGCCTGACCTGCTGAGTTAGTCCGGCACTTGTGTTTATTGACGAGTAGCACTGTTGTCCTTTATTTCAAGGAGCTGCTTTATTTGGAGGTTTGCATTCTGTAAGAGACCTTAATTAGTTTGTGTAAGAAATGTTTAAGAAGGAACTGCAGATGCTGGAAAATCGAAGGTAGACAAAAATGCTGGAGAAACTCAGCGGTTGAGGCAGCATCTGTGGAGTGAAGGAAATACGCGACGTTTCGGGTCGAGACCCTTCTTCAGACCCTAATTAGTTTGTATAATGTTTATAAATACAGCAATGGAGGATAATTTACAAATTCCTTTCCAAAATTAATCTACCTCTTTGGTCAAAGGCACTATTTTCTGTCTTATTATTCAGATTTCCACACTCAACAACGTTCTGAAGCTTTCTCACATGACCAGGTAAGCAGCAGATTCCATAATATTGCTAATTTATGGTTGTTTCCTGCAGTAGATTTACCAATGTGCTTATTCAATAATACCCTGGGCTCTAGAAGTCTTGTTTGTTTTTCAAGGCTCTCTTGAAAAGTTTGCAAGCTGAAAACTTGACAGTTCCTGTCACAACAAATCGCTTCTGTATTTTCTATTTTTATTAATGAAAAATTCAAATGCTTTATCATCAAAATCTCATAAGAACGCCAGACAGGATTTTTAATAAACTTATGTACATATAGACACAAATTTGCATTATCAGTTAAATTGGTTTCTGTTTCAGCAAGCACGTTATATCTATAATCTAATGAATCCCACATTCATTGCCCTTTATGATGTTTCACTCGCTTGGTAAGGTGCTTTTTAAATGCAAATGGTTTTAAAACTAATAAAAAATAAAAAAAATGCTGATAGACCATCAGAAATTTGGAAATTGTCAGAAATTTGACATTTTTAAATTCTAGTGCAGAGGTTTAATCTTTAAAATGCTCTCATCTCTCTGGTAACTGCAAATACTTTGATATTAAATAGACAGTGTGTTATTTGTTTATTTCAATATTAATTCACTTTCATAATATTAATTCTTTTTCATAATTCTTTTATTCTTGCAGCATTCAGAAGCAAGCGATTCCAGTACTGCTTGAGGGGAAGGATGCTCTGATGCAGTCACAGACTGGCTCAGGTAATTAGTACAATAGACATGTTATGTTCAATTACGTGGGCAGTAGGTCATACAAAGAACATTGAACAGCACAGGGCAGGCTGTTTAGCACACCATGTCTGTGGTGACCATAATGTCAATCTAACATTCCACCTGCCTGCGTTCTCTGCCTGTTCATGTGTTGTATGTGCTTCCACCACCTCTCCTGGCAGCATGTTTCAGGCAACTCTGTATTAAAAGAATTTTTGCTCACAAATCTCCATTAAACTTTCTTCACCTTAAAGCAAAGGGCTCTAGAACTTAACATTGCCACTCTTATTACCCATTACTCTTATTATCCATCCCATCTATGCCTGTTATCATTGTATGTACTTCTCTAAGACAGTCCCTCAGTCTTCAATGCTCCAGTGAAAACAATCTTGTCACTGTTTGTCCAACCATTCCTTGTAGCTAATACTGTCCTATCCAGACAACATCTGATAAAAAATTGATGCATTTTTACAACTATTTTAATAATTGTTATTAATGTTACATGTTGTAATTATTGTTACATGAATGATAGGTTTTGTTAAATTAAAATGTAAGCAGCGCCTGATTTTTGGAGATTAAAAAAATGGTGGGGTTGAGAAGGGCTGGGATTGAAGGTGGGAATGCATGGTAAAACAAGTGTTTTTTGCCCAGTCTCAATGTTGTTTTTTATATTCAGGCAAAACGTTAGCATTTGGTGTTCCTCTGGTCCAGTCCTTGCAGTCTATTCAACCTAAAATAAAGGTAAATTATACTTTAACTAATGATCATTAAATATTTGAGTGATCTTTAAATTTTGTACAGCGTCTACTGTTTATTTCATTGTTTTTAGATTACAACTCTAATTATTAACATTCTAGAATTTAAGGCATAAAAAGCGTGCGTGCAAAATATTGCTGAATTCTATTTATACTTTTAGATAGAAAGTGACGGGGTTGTTACAGGCAATGTGTTAAGGATTCCTTCTCCACTGTCCCTTCATGTAGTAACTTCCACTACCTTTTCCATGGAATAATAGTTCTAAATCTGCTTTCATTTCTTCTACAAATTTCCAATTCTGTGCCCAATTCCTCACGTACCCCCACCACCACAATTAATGTCCTCTCTGAAAGCAGAATAGTTTCTTCTCGTTTATCTTGTGCAAGTCGCTCATAGTTTTATGGCCCACTTAAACCTCCCCCGAATCTCCTTTGTTCAAAAGAAACCTACCCTAGTTAACTAGCATGCGCCCAAACCATAATTCTCTTGCCTTGATGACTTTGTTGTAAATTCCATCTCCATGCTTTCCCTTGCTATTACATTCTTCATGTAGTGGGATGACTAATGCAGTGCTCTAACTTTGACCTAGCAAATGTTTTATACATAACCACCTTGTTCTTGTAATCTATGCCTTGAGCAATAAAGGCAAATATCTCGTATGCTTTCTTAACTACATCTACCTGTCCCTTCAGGGATCTGTGAACATGCATTCCAAGATGCATGGAACTCATTCTCAAATTTAACTCATTCTTGAATTTAACTATAAAATCACTGCACCATCTGGTGTATGTATAGATGCCTCTATACTTCTTGCTACCCTTTCTTTTGTTGGGAATCCCTTTAGGTTAGTTGCCTCTCCATATGCATTCATTTGATTGATTTCCATTAGTCAGTTTTGCCACTTAACCAGTTCATTGATATATCCAACATCCATGAACTACCGGTATCTTCCTTTCTGTCAACCACACTGCCAGCTTTAGTTTTGTCCGCAATTTTACAAAATATAGTCCCTACATATTATGTTCAAATCGTTAAGATACACTACGACAATCAAATCTGAAAGTAGTCTGTATATGGAAGTGAAAGGGATAAACCGGGTCCTGCAGTGATTATAGTTAAAATTGAAATTTCAAATTAAATTAAGCGAATTCCAGGGCAGCTATTGAAATTTTGTATACACTGCTTTAATATGATTGATCTGGCTCACAAGATTATGATTCTAATTAAAAGGCCATACTTTAAACTAGTAATTCATATGTAATTCCTATAATTTAATGAAGCTGCTACACTGGTGTGAGGCTGTAAAAGTTGGCATGTGTGAGAGTTGATGCAAAAATGAACTGTTAAAATGGTAAAATATATTGAAACTTTAACCAAACTATTCTGCCTCTGCTTTGAAGTTTACAATTTTTTTTCCTGCAGCAATGTATTATATATTAAATTAAATATGACTATATTTTGAAATGCGAAGCTTTTGTTTTGTACTGTTACTGTAGACTTCTGAGTGATGAGATCTTCCATTGTTTGGCATTCATCTCATGCTACATCAACAAACTACATATTTTTTCCATTTATGTCATAAACATTTGAAAAAAATGTAGTTTTCCCCAGTTTTCCATCTTCTGTATAATTAAAGTTGGCATATTCCCAGGGTCCAGAATCAATTGGATTAGAGTAGATATACCAAATATAGTAAAGAGACTTGATATAGTAAATAACAACAAACAAGTTAGTGGTGTACATAAGACATAATATATATTACTGAGCATTTTACAAGAATTTTAATGAAAATCGCAGGCTGGTTGAAAATGCCCCTCTAATTCATTGATGCCCTTAGGGGAGAAAATCTAACATGACACTGACGAGAAGAGTCTAGAAGTCAAGAGTGTTTTATTGTCATATGTCCCGGACGGGACAATTAAATTCTTACTTGCTGCAGCACAACAGAATATGTGAATATGTAAACACTCTATATAATGGGGGGAAAAAAGAATACGGTCAATAAATAACAAATATAGTGCAAATAACAAATAATAATATAGTCTTTTGCAGTTCAGAGCTCATAGCTTATTTGTTGTGTTTAATAGCCTGATGGCTGTGGGGAGGAAGCTGTTCCTGAACCTGGACATTACAGTCTTCAGGCTCCTGTACCTTCTTCCTGATGACAGTGGTGAGATAAGTGTGTGGCCAGGATGGTGTGGGTCCTTGATGATTTTGGCTGCCTTTTTGAGGCAGTGACTATGATAGATCCCTTCGACGGTGGGAGGTCAAAGCCGGTGATGGACTGGGCAGTGGTCACAATTTATTGTAGTCTTTTTTTGCTCCTGGACGTTCAAGTTGCCGAACCAGGCCACGAAACATGATTCTTAGATGTCCTCTCAAGTGGCTAGGGACCTCTCGGTTGTATCATTACAAAAAGTAAAGAATATAACTGGGTAGACCAGCTGGCATCAACCTGCATGTTAAATTCTGACATGGCAAAGTTGCTCCCAAGCCAGTGAATATTGTAAACTTTGCAAAGTCCTCACAAACATCTGGAGTCCAATGTCTATATTGGGAGAATTGTCACTGGGTCTAAATCCTGGAACTCTCTACCCACTGCCAGTAGGACTGTAGCAGTTCATCAATACTTTATCCAGGGCGATCAGGATGGTAAAAAAATTTAGGCGTTTCAGTTATGATCTGACCCTGAAAATGAATAAATATAATAAATTATGGCTGTGGTAAACCGAGAAAATAAACGTGGCTGTGGTAAGGGCGATTTTTAAAAACCATTGAAATAGCCAATAACGGCTCTGACAGCTGGTAGATTTCTATCACATTTTATTTTGGTTCAGAATATGTTGGAGATTAGTGATAACCCTTCTTTGAGTTTCTTTTTTTTTGCATGTATATTTGCTGTTTTCTTCTCTCTTTCCTGGCTGAGGAATTGTAGATAAAATGAAAACAGGAACCGGTTAACCTTTTTTTCAGGAAGTAGATTTACAGTCACTAAGTGTGTTCCTCTTGGAGCTCCTACATATGCAATCAATTAAAATGTTACTATTGGAAGTGATGAATCATTCATCATGTTGACCACCAAAACCTACTGGTTGTTTGAACATTCTCTTTTGTTTCCATTTAATAGCGCACTGATGGACCATATGCAATTGTCATTGTTCCAACTAGAGAGGTAATTTAACAATTTAAATAATTTGAACAATATTGAATTTTGGAATTCTGGGTTGGACCTTAACTTTTTGCATTTTTATTATTCCCACTGACAATCTGCCAGCGCAGTACTTTACCATCAGGGCGGCACAGTGGTGTAGCAGTAGAGTTGCTGCCTTGCAGCTCCAGAGACACGGGTTCAATTCTGACTAAGGGTGCGGTCTGTACAGAGTTTTACATTCTCTCAGTAACTGCGTGGCTTTTCTCCGGATGCTCCGGTTTCCTCTACACGCTCCAAACACATTTAGTTTTGTAACTCAATTGGTTTCAGTAAAATTGTAAATTGCTCCTAGTATGTAGGATTGCGCTTGTGTACGGGGTGATCACTGGTTAGACAATAGATGCAGGAGTAGGCCATTCGGCCGTTTGAGCCAGCACCGCCATTCACTGTGATCATGGCTGATCATCCACAATCAGTACCCCGTTTCTGCCTTCTCCCCATATCCCTTGACTCCACCATCTTTAAGAGCTGTATCTAACTCTCTCTTGAAAGCATCCAGAGAATCAGCCGCCACTGCTTTCTGAGGCAGAGCATTCCACAGATTGACAACTCTTTGGGTGAAAAAGTTTTTCCTTATCTCCGTTCTAAATGTCCTACGCCTTATTCTTAAACTGTGGCCCCTGGTTCTGCATTCCCCCAACATTGGGAACATGTTGTTAAAGAAGGAACTGCAGATGCTAGACAATCGAGGGTACACAAAAGGCTGGAGAAACTCAGCGGGTGCAGCAGCATCTAAGGAGCGAAGGAGATAGGCGACGTTTCGGGTCGAGACCCTTCTTCAGCATGGGAACATGTTTCCTGCCTCTAGTGTGTCCAATCCCTTAATAATACTATATGTTTCAATAAGATATCCTCTCATCCTTCTAAATACCAGTGTATAAAAGCTCCATTCTTTCAACATATGACAGTTCAGCCATCCCGGGAATTAACCTCGTGAACCTACTCAATAGCAAGAATGTCATTCATCAAATTTGGAGATCAAAACTGCACAGGTGTGGTCTCACCAGGGCCCTGTACAACTGCAGAAGGACCTCTTTGCTCCTATACTCAACTCCTCTTGTTATGAAGGCAAACATTCCATTAGCTTTCTTCACTGCCATGCTGTACCTGCATACTTACTTTCAGTGACTGATGTACAAGGACACCCAGATCTCGTCTGACACCATTCATAATAATCTGCCTTCCTGTTCTTGCCACCAAAATGGATAAGATCACATTTATCCCCATTAAACTGCATCTGCCATGCTTTTGCCCACTCACCCAACCTGTCCAAGTCACCCTGCGTCCTCCTCACAGTTCACACTGCCACCCAGCTTTGTGTCCTCTACAAATTTGCTAATGTTACTTTTAACCCCTTCATCTAAATCATTAATGTATATTGTAAATAGGTGCGGTCCCAACACCGAGCTTTGCGGTACCTCACTAGTCACTGCCTGCCATTCTGAAAGGGACCCGTTAATCCCTACTCTTTGTTTACTGACTGCCAACCAATTTTCTATCCATGTCAGTACCCTAGCCGCCAATAACATGTGCTCTAATTTTGCACACTAATCTCAGTGGGACCTTATCAAAGGCTTTCGGAAAGTCCAGGTACACTACATCCACTGCCTCTTCCTTGTCCATTTTCCTAGTTACATCCTCAACAAATTCCAGAAGATTAGGCAAACATGATTTCCCCTTCATAAATCCATGCTGACTCGGAACGATCCTGTTACTGCCATCCAAATGTGCCGCTATTTCATCTTTTATAATTGACTCCAGCATCTTCCCCACCACTGATGTCAGGCGGCTAACTGGTCTATAATTCCCTGTTTTCTCTCTCCCACCTTTCTTAAAAAGTAGGATAACATTAGCTACCCTCCAATTCACAGGAACTAATCCTGAATCTATAGAACATTGGAAAGTGATCACCATTGCTTCCACGATTTCTGGAGCCACCTCCTTAGGTACCCTGGGATGCAGACCATCAGACCCTGGGGATTTTTCAGCCTCCAGTCCCATCAGTCTACCCAACACAATTTCCTGCCTAATGTGAATTTCCTTCCGTTCCTAGGTCCTCTGGCCGCTAGTATGGGAGATTGTTTGTGTCTTCCTTAGTCAAGACAGATCCAAAGTACCTGTTCATCTCGTCTGCCATTTCCTTGTTCCCCATAATAAATTCAGCTGTTTCTGTCTTCAAGGGTCCAACTTTGGTGTTAACTAATTTTTTTCCTCTTCACATAGCTAAATAAACTTTTACTATCCTCCTTTACATTCTTGGCTAGCTTACCTTCGTACCTCATCTTTTCTCCCCGTATTGCCTTTTTAGTTATCTTTTGTTGCTCTTTAAAAGTTTCCCAATCCTCTGGCTTCCTGCTCATCTTTGCTATGTTATACTTCTCTTTTATTTTTATACTGCCCTAGACTTCCCTTGTCAGCCACGGTCACCTCTTACTCCCCTTTGAATCTTTCTTCCTCTTTGGAATGAACTGATCCTGAACCTTCTGAATTATTTCCAGAACTGCAGGTTGGTGCAGACCCAGTGGTCAGAAGCTCTATCTCCAAAGTCTAAAAGTAAACAGCATCATAATAACGTTGGCTTCAAACAAAAAGCCTGGATCCTAACTTCAACAGCACCTGAATGGCACCACTGTGCACTTCTTGGTTTCTTGCATCTTCTCAAATTTGATACAACATGGAAGATGGCTATTCAGCCCATTGAGTCCATGCTTCTTGTATGTAAGAGAAATCCATTTAGTCCCGGTCTTGCCCTCACACATGTGCAAGTTTGTTCTTTTTTATTTACTGGATGTTCCAATGGAATCTGCCTCCACTAAGTGCCTGACAGGGCATATATGGTTTTAACCACTTTCTTGACCTGCACTGTTACTTTAAATGAACTCTTGGCAGATACCCCTGGATATCTTTGTTCTTGATTTTCTATTAGGATTATGCACTAGTTTATATTGCCCGTCCTCATTTTTACTACCAAAAGTAACAATTTACTTGGCATTAAAGCTCACCTGCCATATTTTTCTCCATTATCCAGCCAATTTTTTTTCGCCACATTTTTCGTTTGCCTCCAAGTTTTTTTTGTGCCGTTTACAGATTTAGATATTGGCTACATCCAAGTCCAAATCATTACAATTCAGAAAACTTGTGGTCCCGGTCCTGACCTCTGGGGAATTTAAATGTGCCTATCTCTACAGTACATATCTCACCTATCCTATTGCTGGGACTATTTTCTATCCCTGCTGATCAGCAGAGGGGGATTTAACCATGTCTACTGAAATCATTCCATACAGAAGGGTAGTGTGCTAATTGGAGAGATAGATGCAATAATTGGAGACATTATAGAAGGTTCTTTGTTGGTCATTCATTGGACATTAAAGATGTTTAAATGAAGAGATAGTATGTATGGTCTGAGATATTAAACATTGTCAATTTGTTTTTTCTCTCTCTCTCTCTCTCTCTCTCCTCCATCTCTCCACCATCTCTCCTCCCATCTCTTCTCCCATCTCTTCTCCCATCTCTATCTCTCTCTATCTCTCTCTCTATCTAGCTGGCCCTGCAAAGCTTTGCTACTGTGCAGAAATTGATCAAGGTGAGAGAATCTCATTGGGAATGAAGACTGATAATTATTTCTATATTAACTTTGTTGGAAATGTTGATCAAATGATCATGCATGTCATGACCAGATTGAGTGACAATTAAGATGGATCACTTTTGAAAGTATTTAAGTCAGAAAGAACCAAGAAAAGAGAAGCATCTATTGTTCAGATGTTGTGGTTTTCCTTTGATTTTCTACACAGCCCACTTTGAGAACTTAAAAAAAAAATAATTAAAGATTATAAACTAACCACATTTGAATTTGGCACCAATTGTGAAATATTTGGCGAATGCTACAATTAAATAATGGTGCAGAAGTGAACAATAGGCAAAATATATCTATCATCTGCATCTTTGTATTATTTTTCTTGTCAAAACATTGGCCCTATATCTGGTTACTCAGCTGTGTCTTTGATGTACCGTTGTTGCACAATGCTTGTATGGTTACCATAATGCACTATACCATTCTCTATGGCTGTTTATATCAAAGGTTCAAAAGGTTCAACGGTTCATTTATTGTCACATACACTAATTGGTGTAGTGAAATTCAAGTTGCCATTGCAGCACATTAATAGTCACATTAATATTCTAATTACAATGTGAATTAATATTTAAATATGTCATTTAGTGCAGGCTCCATTATGGTTATTGTCTGACATTGATGCAATAGTCAAAACTCTTGTTTGACCCCTTGATAGTTTAATTGTTAAATACATTGCCCAAAGTGATGACTAGTCATACATAAGAAACCTATGATCCTGGTACTGACACCAGGGGACTTCCTTGCATGTACCCCTCCAATCCAGAAAGCATAATTTCTCTACTGAATTTTCTCAATTCTGTTAACCCTGGCTGTCTCCTCCCGTTCCCACCTCTCCCTCAGCCCTCGAGCCCTGGCATTCCTCTCTCTCTATCTCTCCCCCACCCAAGTCACACTAGCTTCTCATTTTCACACTACAAACAGCTTACAATGGCCAAACAGCTTACAGTGTAGTTTTATCATCGATACTTTTTTGCATATCTTTCATTCATTGTTCTTTATCTCTCCATATCACCGTCTATCTCTCGTTATGTAACCTGATCCGTAACCAGTCTGAAGAAGGGTCTCGAAGGGTCTTGACCCGAAATGTCGCCTATCTCCTTCACTCCTTAGATGCTGTTGCACCCGCTGAGTTTCTCCAGCTTTTTGTGTACCATCACTTCTCTACTATTCTGTTTACTGTTGCTGAGCCGATTCTGTTTACTGTTACTGAGCCGTGTTTTTCTCGGTTCCCTTAATTATATTTTAATGCTTCAAAATACAAAACTTCTTTGTATTAACTTAAGATAAATCATTCTATCGTATTTTCCCTCGAGAAAAGAGAGTCCATTTTTTTGTCGTCTGCTATTTAAAGTGTTTCTGGTATCCTTCAGCTTATGCGTGTGCTCCCCCCTGCTCTTTTGCTGTATGATTATGGTCAGAATTATATCCTGTTACACCAGTGTTTATGCAAATTGATCATTTATTTCTTTAATGATATCTATGCCACAATTTCTGAAATTTCTGTTAATTAAAGGAACTGAGATTAATTGTACAGATTAGAACCTTACCTGTCAATTTTATTGGACAACCTCATCATTAGTTGTTCATTCTTTTAATAGCCATTTATGTGGATTGTACCAGGAGTGCTGATGGGAGGAGAAAAGAGGAAATCTGAGAAAGCCAGGTATGTCTGGGAAACTTGGTAAAGCAAGGAAAATAAAACATCAGTTTGTCAAGCGAAAGCTAAGGAAAAAATTGTTCTATTTGGATGGGTCGCTTAAAGATTTGTGTCTATTTTTTCGTTCCAGGGTACGTAAAGGTATCAACATTCTTATATCGACTCCAGGTCGGTTGGTGGACCATATAAAAAACACAAAGAATATTTGTTTTAAGCGAGTACAGTGGCTAGTTATTGATGAAGCTGACAGGTAATTGATCTGTGTGTAGTCACTTCAGTAGAGAGGCAAGATACTCTTCATGCACTTGTGGCTGTAGGGAGATGAAGTTTGTGGATTATACTAAAGAAGGATGTGAATGTCTTTTTATCATTATGTACCATTTCCTTATTGAAGTGGCTTTTGAGAGACATCATTCACTCCTTTGCCATTATAATGTGTTTCAAGTAATCCTTTTGGGTTATAGTCTTAACAGTGTTTGAATTTTTCTGTAGAATGTAATATAGACAGACAGCAGGAATGACCGAAGATAGACACAAAAAGCTGGAGTAACTCAGCGGGACAAGCAGCATCTCTGGAGGGAAGGAATCGGTGACGTTTAGGGGTCGAGACCCTTCTTCAGTCTGGTTAGGGATAAGGGAAATGAGAGATATAGGCGATAATGTAGAGAGATTTAAAAAATGAATGAAAGATATGCAAAAAAAGTAACGATGATAAAGGAAACAGGCCATTGTTAGCTGTTTGTTAGGTGAAAACGAGAAGTTAGTGCGACTTGGGTGGGGGAGGGATAGAGAGAGAGAGAGGGAATGACGGGGCTACTTGAAGTTAGAGATATTAATATTTGTACTAATGGGTTGTAAGCTGCCCAGGCGAAATATGAGATGCTGTTCCTCCAACTTACATTTAGCTTAACTCTGACAATGGAGGAGACCTAGGACTGAAAGGTCTGTGTTATAGTTTTCCATGGTGGGGTTGTGCAGCTTGAAGATTTTAAAAATACACTTCTGTCGGTATGTTTTAGAACCACTAGATGTCTCTGTTGTATTTTACTGTGCAACATTGCAGAAAACCATTTTTACGGAGAGTTGTTGTGGGGGATGATGTCATTTGAAGTAAGCAAGTTATAAACTAATTTTCACACATCGTACTTCCAATCTCCACGTCTTAGTTTGCAGTTTGATGTTTTAGGAGTACGATTTAGCTCTTCCTATTATTGTTACTTATCAGAGATTCAAGAGACTACAGATTTTGGAATCTTGATCAAAAAGAAGACTTCTAGAGGAACTTGGTAGATGACATGTGTACGAAGGAACTGCAGATGCTGGTTTACACTGAAGATAGACACAAGATGCTGGAGTAACTCAGCAGGGCAGACAGCATCTCTGGAGAGAAGGAATGGGTAGTGAAACGTCACCCATTGTTTTTTCTCCAGAGATGTTGCCTGTCTTGCTGAGTTACTCCAGCATCTTGCGTCTGTCTTTGGCAGATGACATTTTGGGTGACATCTATCCATTTCCCTGCACAGAAAGTGCATGGCCTACTGAGTTCTGCCACTGGTTTGTTTATTGTTGTTTAACATCTGAGTGAAACTTAAAAAATATCTTATGAAGAAAAATAATAATTGTCATGTTTTGTTCTTTGTCAACAGGTTGCTGGACCTGGGTTTTGAGAAGGATATCGCTGTCATCCTGAATGCTTTAAATGCAGCAAATACGAAGAGGCAAAATATTCTTCTCTCCGCCACACTGACTGACGGTGAGATGTTTGTTGTTGTACAGAAGTTTTAAGTAGCTTGTGATGCTGCTGTTAAACAGCTATTGAAGCACCAATGTGCAGCGTTAGTATTAGCTCCAGTTAGTTGACATTTAAACTCCCTGTCCATGCAATATGAATTTTACTTTTTTCATTGCCGTGTTGAACGTAACAACTTCCTACCTACCTTGCAGGAGGGGCTTTGTCATATTTATTATAACATTTCAAAGAAAAGGCTTATTATCAACACCCTTTGAAAGGCACAACGACAGGCAATAAATGCTGGACTTGTTAACAAGTCTAATACCCCCAGAATGAATACACATGTATATTTCATTCTCTGTGAGTGAGGGATGGAATGTACTCTTTTCTGGTCTGGTATTTTTGTGTACGTTGCCATTATGGGATGCACCTTCAAACTTCTATGGTAAAAACTATTAAAATGTCAGATGGTATTAATCTTCGGAGATATTTCTGTTTTAATGTAAGAACAACTATGATAAACTAATTGAAGTTTAAAAATAAAATCAAATACTCAGTTTTGAAGATGTCCAGTACATTGCTGTTGCTCTTATGATTTTATTTCACAGACGCTCTTTCAAGCATGCTCCATGTCCAGAATAATATTTGACAGTTTATAAACTGGAGTGCATTAGAGATTTCTAATATCAAAGGCAAAATGTAAGCGTTTATCTCAAACTTTATTCTAAATGGTCTGTGTTTCTACCTCAGGAGTGAATCGATTAGCTGGAATCAGTTTAAAAGACCCAGTTAATATTAGCATCACTGAAACTAACCAATGCAAGACTCCATTTGCAACAAATGAAATGAAGACCGAGCATAAGAATATTGAAAAAGATTCCAACAGTTATTCAATTCCAGACCAGCTGCAACAGTTCATGGTGCTGATTCCCAGCAAACTGCGGCTGGTCACACTTTCAGCGTTCATACTCGGAAAATTCAAAGTAAGAATTGTTTTTAAATGTTATGAGGTTCTGATTGTTATTGCAATAGTAATACTGATGTTTAGTATTGACTTATTGCCACATGGCGTGAGATACAGTGAAAAGCGTTTGCTTGTACATCATCCAGTCAAATCATACTATACACGAGTATGATCAAGCCATACACAAGTACAGCGGATAATGCAGAAAAATGCCAGAGTGCAGATATAGTGTTAGAGCTTTAAAGTGCTACGGTTACAAAGAAAATGTCCAATGTCCACAGTGAGGTAGGTTGGAAGATCAGACGTACACCCTAGCATTTAGGAGGATGTCTCAGTAGTCTGATAAGAGTGGGGAGGAAGCCGTTTCTCACTCTGGTGGGATATGCCTTTAAGCTTTTGTATCTTCTGTCTGACAGGAGAGGGATGATTAGGGGGAAAAGGATCCTTGAATGCATTGCCTGTTAATGGGTGGGATTCTGGTCTGTGTGATGGACTGGGCTGCATTCACAACTGTCTGCAACTTCTTGCAGTATTGGGCAGAGTTGTTGCCAAACCAACTGTGCAGCTCTCGACCATCTCCACTTCGACACCGTTGATGCACGTACCTCGACTCGCTGCATGGTCACTAACTAACTACATCATCTTCCTGACATTGAACGGGAGGTTGTTATCTTGACATGTTACGATTCTCTCCATCGCCTTCATTTACTCTGTCTCATCCCCACTACGGTGTGATCTGTGAACTTGTAAATGAAGTTGGAGCAGAATTTGGTTGCACAGTCATGAGTGTATAGGGAGTATAGTAAGGAGCTGAGAATGCATCCCTGCAGGGCACCGTTGGTGAAAATTATCATGGAGAATGTGCTTTTGTCCAACCCACTGATTTGTGGCCAATGGGTCAAGACAAGGATCCAGTGACAGAGGGGAGGGGTGGGGGGGGGGGGGGGGGGGGGCTACTGATGACCAGGTCTAGGAGTTTGAATATGTGTTTGTTTAGGATTATGTTGTTGAAGGTGGGGCTATATGCAATAAATAGGAGTCTGAGCAAATGTCCATGTCATCTAGATGTTCCAGTAGTGAGTGTAGAACCAGGAAGATGGCTTCTCCTGTGGACCAGTTGCAACAGTAGGCAAACCGCTGTGGATCAAGGCTTTCTGGGAGGCTGATGTGTGCCATCACCAGTTCTTGAAGCACTTCATGATGGTGAACGTCAGAGACACTGGACAGTAGTTTCTAAAGCACGCTACATTGGTTTTCCTTGATACCAGGATGATTGCAGTCTTTGTAAAGCAGATGAGAGCCTCAGAATGTAGTAGGGGGAGGTTAAAGATGTCTGTGAATACTCTTACCGCTGGTCTGGCTCATAATCCACAATACATATTCCACCATGACAGTTTGAAATGTTGTGGTCATTAGAAAGATATTAAAATATCATTCAATTTTCTAATTTATAATGCCAGCTACATTAAAATTTGATTTCAAGGCCATTACTTTGAAGAACAAAATGTTATTATTCACATCATCATATACACATAATGTAAAACTCGTGCCCATCACAAGCAACAGAAGTGACGTTGTTTCCCGCCATGTTTGATGTCTAACAAATCATTTTGTTCTTTTTAGATTGAAAAGAAACTGAAAATGATCATATTTTTCTCCAGTTGCGAATCTGTGGAATTTCACTATCACCTTTTCACAAACGCCTTTACTCAATATTCTGCCAGCAAGGAGCAAAAACAATTACCTTTCTCAGCTTGTAAGATGCTGTTTCTGCGATTGCATGGGAACATGGAACAGGAGGTGAGTGTGCTGCTATCTATGTGTTAAGGCTTGAAGGAACTGACACCTGACATTAGGAAATGATTTAACTTTTGCTTCCTTTGATTCTCCACAACCCAACACCATTCAATAACCCTGGCAGTTTCCACAACCTCTGCCTGTGCTACTCTTGAAACAGCTGCTAAGAACCATGCAGAAGTACCGAGGTTGCTTCTAATATTTATCACCCAGACTGCATGGGTGAGATCAGAAACTCTCTGTGTGGGGAACTGCAGGGAAGGAGCATCACGGTAAAGTGTGTGATGTGCAACAGCAGGCTGCCAGACAGCCATTGGATCTCACTTAAATGGTTGCAGAAAATCCCCAGTTATTGAGACTTGCTGCTTGTTGGCTAGACCGTGAAAGGGAAAACCTCAGAGTATTGCAGAGCTCTGTCTCTGGCAGGTGAAGAAAATCATTTTGAGTGGAAGGAGTTATCCCACAAAATAAGGAACATTATATTTATCTTGCCATAGTTGATTTCACCTGTGTGTAAACCTGTAACATGGCTTTCAATCTGTTTAAGCGGTGTGATATCTTCGATACTTTTCTACTTTCATCACGTTCTGAATATGAAAACCTCTGGCAGCATATCTAACATAATCTTTTGGGAAATCTGAAATAGTTGATCACAAATGTAGCTGGCCATGGACATCATCTATCTGTCTTACTTTAAAAGTGTGAATGTAATCAACATTTTAAATTCTGAGATTTCTAATCGGGAAAATGTTCCAGACCTCCATTGCTTGAACCCCACTTCTGTGATTGTCAATGTTGATGTGGTCTGGAACATAGAGAATTTTTTTTCAGGTAATGGAGATCTGGCCTGACAGATTTGCTGCCCATTGCAACTATTGTAGTTCACGAGTCAGAGCAGGCCGGGTATGTAGGCCGCACACACCCTGACCAGCTGTTATCTAGCAAAGATTAAGTGGATGTGTGTCAGGGGAGGAATTTTAATGTTTATTACCCTGAGTATAATTAGTGCATTATGTCTTCAAATTAGAGCTTCAATGGAGCTAAATAGCATACCCCATATGGTACTGCTGAGCAGAAGTACTGCAGCATTTTAGATACGGTGGGATTCCTCTTGCTGTCATTGTCTACTGTCACTTGCTGCTTCCTGAGACTTATTCCTCAGTTGCCCAATCTCTCCAATCTAACTCTATTACCAGAAGAACGTAGATAGTATTTCCATTCACTACCTACTTTGTACCAGATATTTACATGGTAAAAATAATACTGTTTCAAAATTTCCAATAGTTGGATGGAGATGGGATTGCGAGTCCTGTTCCCATAACTTGCAAGGGTGATTTAGTATGTGATAGTGATTTTTTTTAATTAGAAAAGTTAGTTTATTTGTATAATTTAATGAGAAAATTGCAGTGAATCAAAACGGTTAGAACTGAATTATGGTGACTGATTTAGGTATGTCATTCACACTGGTTGTGACAATAGTTTCTGTTTCTGTTACTTTGCAGGCAAGGAAGCAAACTTTTCTGGAGTTTTCACAATCAAATATGGGTGTCCTTCTTTGCACCGTGAGTACACGTTTGAAAGGGGAAACTGGGGCTCGATTAGGGTAGAAATTAGGAATCTTCATGGAAAGAGAATCAGGAAAGTGGAACTTGACAAACAAATCATTAGGTCGTAGATTTGAGATTTGCTTTTAATATGGAAACACTGAGTTAATGCAAAGGAAATAGGCAACCTTTCGGCCCAAAACATTGCCCATTTCCATCGCTCCACAGATGCTGCCGCACCCGCTGAGTTTCTCCAGCACTTTTGTCTACCTTCGATTTTCCAGCATCTGCAGTTCCTTCTTGAACACTGTGAGTTAATGGTGCCTGGGGTTGTTCTAGATGCTGAGTAACCCGCATCTGTTCCTAAAAGCATGAAGAAATTCTAATTTATCATTAACTAACGAGGAAGGTGAAAATCGTTCTTCTAGTGACCAGAAATATCTTCCATCACACATGAGCTGTTCTGTATGATATTCTTTGAACGTTGGTCCCATCTTTTCTCCTTAAGATTTTTTTCTAACCTTTAAACACTGAAAGCTGATTGCGGCTTTCAAAGTAACATTGATCCTTTTATCAAATAATTAGAAAGAAAACATCAAATGTTGGCTTATATAGAAGATGTAGATACATGGAACAGAATTGCCCACAGTTTACCACCAAAATTGGCAAAGCTCTCAGAGGCCCAAAAATATGTTCAGTAAAGAAAATCATCAAACTTGTACAAATCCATCAGAGTGTACAGGGGAGTCTATATTCTGTTACTAAACAATGTTGTTCATTAAGTGTGAAAAGTTTTGAAACACAATTCCTCTTGCATCTTTCAGATTCGTCACTCTTTTTGTGAAGTCAGAGAGTCTTAAAACTAGAGGGCATCAATTTAAGGTGTGAGGGGAAAGATTCAAAAGGGACCTGTAGGGCATCTTTTCCACAGAGTGATACAGACATGGAATTAGCTGACAGGGGAAATGGCAACGGCGAGTACAATTACAACATTAAAACGTTACCTGAAATACAAGGATTGGAAAAGTTTGGAAGGATATGGGGCAAGTAGAGGCAATTGGGACTAGCTTGGTTAGGCACTTGGTCAGCATGGGCGAGTTGGGCTGGCGGGTCTCTTTCTGTGCTCTAGCTCTATGATCAGTTCTCTCTCACAAACCTATCAGCTCCTCTCTGATTCTCCTGCCTCTCACCTACACAAGGAGCAATTTACACCAGCCAGTAACCTACCAGCATATCTTTGGGATGTGGAAGAAAACTAGAACAACAGGGGGAAAATGTGCAAACTCCACTCTGATGGCAGCAAAGGCTGGAATTGAGCCCAGGAGCCATACGGCAGCTGTGCTAACTGCTGCATCACTGTGCCACCCACCCTCATGGTAGAGAATTTATTTTTTAATTTTTCATTTGTTGTAAACAATTATTTTGCCACAGTTTTGCCACATTGTGCCACAACATTTGGTATTAAAGAGTGAAGTATAGGTGAAACTGGGTTACTTATTTTTCCTAAAGAGACAGTGTGAACTAATGTTCAACTAGCTTCATTTGAAAAACAAAATAGAGCTTTTGTGAGAAATTGGAAACAAAAAATTCTTTAAATGCTCACCAGATCAAGCCGCATCTATGTTGAAAGCAGCTGATAGACATTTCAGGTTAATAGCATTTCATCGAACTATGAAAACTAATTTTAAAATTGCAGAGAAGGTGGTCAGGGAGGAAGAACAAAAGGGAAGGTTTGTTGTTTTGTGGTCAGATAGGAGGAAAGGTAGTTTATTTTTCTGCCTTTCCCTCCACAATTTCTGCACTCAATTCTTCTGCAACTAAAACATTGTTCAATTTTGAATTTTACTAGATTGATAAAAATCACCAACCTGAAGTATTAACTTTGTTTTAATCTCTTTGCAAGTAATCCCTAACCTGTTGACTATTTTCATTATATATATTTTTTTTTAAACAGATGATTTGAATTTTGTTTTACAGTTTGCGATGTGTTGGTATCGCTGTCAGCCCATCATTTATTGTCAATGCCTAACTACTAATCTTTGGCATCTTTGGATGCCAATATAGGATAGAAGGGTTCATTTACCCTGCAGATACCAGTGTGATTCCATTAGCTGTAAATCAGATTGCAGTCAGGCAGAATCCTATTGCACTGATTGCCTGCTGCTTTTATTAGAATACTTGTTAAAAACAAAAAAAATAGGTGGTAGAAAAGGGGGAATCTGACCTTTTTAATTTTTAGGGTATTATCAGAAAGTGCCCAAATAATTTGCAACAATATGTAAAGTAGGTTGATACTGTACCAGATTTACTCACCACTTACTACAAACTAAAGCATTTCAGTGTTAAACTACTTTTGTGAAGGATTTGGAATTGGAATTAAATTCTGGCAATGTTGATGTTCTCAGCAAGAGCTTATTACTGGGTGGCCTGGTTTAGTGCTTGTGTTGAACCATTGGAATCAAAGGAAAGGGTACATGCACAGACCTCAGCAGCACAAAGCCCCGATCTCTGTCAACATTTTCTTTCACCAATTCCCCACAATCTGCAGCCATTTAATCAACTCACTACCACATACTAGAATGACAACGCAAACCTGCTCCTTCAATTGCTGCTATTGACATAACTGCACCTAGATTTAGAATAGCATTTTAACATGTTGTAATTTTTGCATGGAAATAACTTTTTGCACAGATTGCTAGGTAGGCGGCAGAGCCTTAACAAAGATGGGTAAAAGATGCTGCAAATATGTTTGAAACGTCTCCATCAGTATCCAAAAAGACAAGTCATGCTCATATTTCCAGAAATCTTTAAATTCTTAAATCACCCAAAAGTAAACTTTATTTTCAAGAGCATTGATGAATATAACAATGTTAAGTGAAATTTAATTATTAATTAAATACGTAGGAAATAAATTGATTGAAAGGAAAGAGTTTTAGCAGAGTGCTTGTACGTTGTGCTGAAACACTTTATCTCTGCTTTGACTGCACTGATAGATGCAGTCAATGGAACTGGTGCATTACAATGCTGAGAACTATGTTCTGCAGTCTGTACCTTCCCCTTTGCTCTATCTACTCTAGTTGAGTTTGATTTGATTGTATTTATGTATAGTATTATCTGGTCTGATTGGATAGCATGCAAAACAAAGTTTTTCACTGTACTTCTATACACATGACAATAATAAACCTAAAAGAGAAAGTTAGTGGGAAATTGCCATATTCACTCCAAAGCAGATTACCTACTCATTATAGATCACACCCAGGTTACCACCGCATGAACTCCCTGATATCAGCTGACCATTAAGATTGACGCACCTCTATCACCTTTTCATTTATATTTATATTCAAATGATCTTGAAATCTAAAAGGAGGCCATTCAACCCATCGTGTTTCTGTTAAGTCAGAAATTCCATCAATCCCATTTCCCCCACCGGACTCAGTGGCCAATTCCATCGCACTCCTGCCACCTGACATTTCAGACACCCATCTACATTAAGTTTGTGCACCAAGATGTGGGAGGAAACTGGAGCACCCAGGGAAAACCCACACGTTGACAGGGAGAGCGTATAAACTCCACGCAGACATCATTAGAAGTGAACCCAACATGGATTACTGAAGTTGTGAGACAGTAGCTCTACCTGCTGCACTGTTGTGATTGATTAATTCAGAAAATCATGAAGCCTATTCTCATCAGAAGGCATAGGCCTTTATGGACAAAGTGCAATAAGCAGTTTTATTAAAAATATCCCAACTGTGTCTGGAAAATTGTAATTTAATTATACAGTAGTTCTTTAGAAAGTTTCGGGTCAATATAATTGCAAAAATTATTTCAAATGTTCATATTGTGTACTTAATAATAAAAATAATAATTTTAAAGGGGCTGTCCTACTGTACGAGCTAATTCAAGAGCTCTCCCGAGTTTAAAAAAAAATCAAACTCGTGGTAAGCACGTAGAATGTATACAGCCAGTACGTCGGAGCTCGGGACGTCTCTTACCAGCTTGTAACACTAACGGCAGGTACTCGGGAAATGCGGTAAGCTTGTGAAGACTCGTGAAGATTTTTCAATATGTACCTACGAGCGGCTATAACCGTAATTCTCCAAGTTTGAATCGGGGAAAACTCTGGAGAACTCTTGAATTAGCTCGTACAGTGGGACTGCCCCGTAAGGATACATAAACCCTCTTTCTCCTCTTCCCCATTCTAGTAGAGTAGGATATTTGCTTTCTGCGGCCAGGCAGAGAGTAACTAACTTCTCCTGGCATTGTTTCTCCAAGTCAATACTTTTACAAATAATCTGTTCCCTATTGGACACATGATAGTGACCTTAACCTTATGGAAAAGTTGCAGCCTTTGCTTGGCATCCCCTGACTCAGCATGGCTTACATCAAAAACTTAATGGAGTAATGAGATTTTATTTGCGCATCTCTTCTCCATAACATGTTACTGTTAGGAGATATAAATTTAAGAAAATTGGTGCATTCGCTTCATTTCATTCTGTTACTGCTCTGTGACTTGTTTTGAACTGATTGCTCACATAATAAAGAGACAGGTGTGTTTTGTCCACTTTGAGCTAAAAATGACCAAGCTGCTGCTGTCCGGTATTAATCTGAGCCGTGTGTTGGACTGTTTTGGCTCTCCTTGCAACTGCGCAGACTGCAGAAGGTGGCATTCTGCACTCCAAAGGTGGCAGATGTTGATCTCTAAACGTGTGAATCTTGACTATTTCCACTCACAGAAAAAGTGTAAATTACAGCTATCGGGAGTAATTAGCGCTGATAAACCCTTCCGAGCTCATCCTGTTTGTAATGACGCACTCATGAACTGCTCTTTCATGGCAAGCTGTCGCCAAAGAAAAATAACCAAGCAAAGAACACCAGGTTTACTATGGAGGGTTTTATTTTTCCTTCCATGATTAATCTGGATCATACATGTCCAGTTTCAACCAAGTTAATGTCTTTCTGAAGTAATAATTTTCAAATATTGAGTAAACTGGCTCTGTCCAAGAATAAAGGAAAATGTATAATTTACAAACAAAAGCAAGGCAGAGCTAACCCTCTGCATAATATGCTATGCTGCATTCATCATTCCAGCTGTAACATACACAGCAATGCTTCAAATGTAGAGATTAATTTTCCCAGGGAATCTAAGATTTGCATTAATGTACATGCTCCTGTTGTGTAGTTGTTGATCTGATGGGGTTTCACGTATTCATAGACTTTTTTTTTACACGGTATCATAAAAATTACACACATATCTTGAATGTCAATTGGAGCCTGGCCGTACACATGTTCCCTTAGCAATTTGAAAGATAAAACAGAACCACGTTACAAAAAGTATTTGCTCACATGCACTCATATGTCCACTGCAGGGTGTTGCAAATAATATTAAAGAGGGTTAGAATCCCTGAGGTAGAACACTTGGTATATCGGGTAGTATTTTATAAGCTTTAAATTATTTTTTTATTTTATACCCATGCTCTTGTAATGGTGTACATGACATGCTAGAATACGAGTACAATTCCCCATGTGGTGAGTTTGATCTGGATGGCACCAGCAAAGACCATTAAATTATAACCACTAAATAACATTGTGACCAGAACAGGTGACCCAAGTAAACTTTCAGCATGAGCTTAATCCAGCTTGGTGCATGTCACATCAATTAACCTCTGACAACACTCTGTGTTGGTTCCTGCCAGACTGTCCCTTTCCATCCAACAGCAATCAGTAAATGCACAAAATTTAAAATTACTGGAAATCGTTTTCTAAAATAACCATTTGCTTCACCAACTGAGCCAGGTTCTTCAGTCCACACTCATTCTGACACTATAACAGGTATATGATGAGAAACCCATTGACACACTGATTTTCTCCTGTAACAGCACAACATGCACACTGTTCACTTTGTGGACTCGAGAGATTTTGCTCACAAAAACAGCAAGAGTGACTCGGTAGCTCCGCTACTGACCAAGCAGACTGTATCCTAAAGGATGTAACTGCCAGACTGGGCTTATGGCCAAGAGAAGGTGAGAGCAACTGCCCTTGCAGGCAAGGGCACCATTTTGACTGACTGTTGAAGAAGCTCTGGTTTAATTTACGTGAATGCAAAACAGGGTTCAAACGCTCCATTGGCTAAAGTCATACCAGGAAGATGGTTATGGTTGTTAGAGACCAGTCATCACACCCCCAGGACATCACTGCTGGAGTTCTCGAAGGCAATGTCCCAGTCTGTCCAGCTGTGTCAATGGCTCTTCATCCAGGGCAACGTTAGGTGTGGATATTCCCTGACAGTGTTCAGTTCAATTCACAAATCCTCAGAAAATGAACCAACCTGTTCCCACGTTCAGTAAGAACAGTATAATATTTGGGCTTGATCTGACAAGAAGCGATTTATGGCACAATTACATACTGCTGACTATCCAACAAGAGACAGAATATCTACTTTCTATTTGTTTTCATTAATATCACCATCATTGCATCTCCACTATTAATATCTGGGTGGTCACCATTGACCAAGAACTTATCTGAGCCAACCACTGTAAATTCAAGACCAGGACAAAGCTAGTTTCCATCTCATAAACTCTTTCCATGAGTTCCAAGATAAAAGTCAAAATAATAATTGAGACAATGCTGTACACAAGGCCATTTTGTTAAGGCTCGTAGGTCCACACACACTCACACTCTCTCTCTCTGAATACTCCATTTAATGATTTAAACATTCATTTTCAATCCTGCTAATGTATCATGGTAACATAATTTTGTGCCTATATTTTACTCCTTGACAACATGATAAGGCTACTGGTACAGCACCTTTCAAACCTGTACTATTTATGGTTCAGAAGGACAAGGGAAGCAAACATGGGAAGACGCATCTCCCAGTCGGTTTACAAGTTATAATCCGTACTGATTTGGAGAGAATTCTTCGTCCTTTGTCTTTGATCCAAACTCTTGGAAATCCCAAACATCACCTTCAAGAAAGCAACATATTACCATCTTCTCCAGGGAATTTTGGAATGGATAAACGGTTGCCTTGATGACAACACTTGAATCCTGTGATTGAATAATGATAACATTTCAAATAGATATGTCCAAATGCTTATTTCTTAGTTTGCAGTTAGGCTAACAATGCCAGGAGAAGTGCATGAGCATTGCTTGAACAAGATAGTTCATCAACATGTACATTAAACTAAATGCTTATTTTAAACTAATCTTTTGCTATTAGTTTGGATCCCATCTCTAACAATACAAGATCTATCTCTATTGGTCATGTTTTTGATGAGAACATGTAATAACCCGCATTATTACATGTTTTTTCTTGGTGGGGAAAATGTGATTAATGCAGAGATCCTGCCTTTCTCTTCTATATTTTGCCACCCAATCTATATTTCTATATTTTGCCACCCCTTATTCCCTTGTTTTTTCTGTCCACTTTCACGGATCAACTGCCATATCAGTGACCTTAATTCAATAATGTTAATTATCTCTTGATCAGTCTGCAGAAGGGTCCCGACCCAAAACGTTGCTTGTGCATGTGCTGCTGAGATACTGCCTGACCCACTGCATTACTCCAGCACTTTGTTGTTTATGGAAAATTCCAGCATCTGCAGTTCATTGTGTCTCCATTGCCAGAATTGCAACCACTTCCATTTATCCTCTGCAAACTTAGTGATTTATTCAAATAAAATTAATGGGGCAATGAAGATTATAGTCTGAGTCCACAAATAAATAAATTGTTTTACTTTCTGTTTTTAGCTTCTAAAGGCAAAAGGACCTTAAGGGCTTTCCCTGTGATTTCAGATTTTTCGCAGCTCCGCATATGGTTTACGTATTTGACCTGTAATATTCATATTTAATGGACCTCACAACAGTTAAGCTTCAGTTTGCTGCTGCACGTTTACAAATAACCTTTAATGATGCTCTAACTGTTTGTGTAAACCTCTGCAGATTCCCTATTTTTGTGCATTTTGATAAAAAAATAATTCTCAGCTTGAGGTTAAAAAGCTTCAGTTCATTTTGGATTTATTCCTAGAAATGCTTTGTTGAATTGCCGCAGTCAAGCCTGCTCGCATTAAAGTGTTACACACATTTTTAATTACATATATTATTGCCTCTGTAATTGTTCATTTGGACCTTGTTCTTTTTGGTAATGGTACAGCTTTAGGAAAGGTCATTCATATGAATCGTGTGCACCTTGTATTGAAGAGCTAACGTAAGATGCCAGTTTCCTCTGGTTTCAAACAGTTGTAGGCGCTTCTGACAGCTTTAACTCCCTCTTACTCCATCACTGATAGCAAGGTACAATCTGTCGCCTAGACAACAGGGGCCACTACCCTGCTGCTGGCTTTCTGCAAAAGGCAATAATGACTTTTGGCAGGATGGTGGGATGACAGTGGCAAAATGGTGGCCCCTCCTCGTGAATCGTTAGGTTTCCCCCTCTCCATTAGCTTGCTCGCTTTGCAAGCTTCTGCACCAAATAAATGAGTCATTTGAATCCAACTGACAAGCTGGCACCGATTGCCCTGCGGTCCATCTGTACTTTCAGGCATCATGTAGTCCACCAAGTGGCATGCTGGGGTCTTGCCTCAGCACCATGTAATCTTCTATTCTCTGTCTTTTTCTCCCGAAAGGACGTAGCAGCACGCGGGCTGGACCTGCCGGAAGTCACGTGGATTGTTCAGGTAAGAATCACTTCTTACGTGGTAAACCGCCTTCTTAAATAAATAAAATAATTTGTTAGCATTGTGTATGTTACGTGTGGTCCTTGTGCTGTTCCATTAATTAGTCTGTCATTTATTTTTATTTTCTTTCTGTAGCTTTTTACTGAGCAGTTTCTTTTTCCCAGTTAATAAATCCAAATAACAGAAGGGGTTGGATGATGGTGCCACAGTTAGTGTTGCTGCCTCTGCTCCATGGGTCCGACTTCAGTGCTGACCTTAGGTGCAGCCTGTGCAGAGTTTGCAGGTTCTCTCGGTGGCCACATGGGCTTTCTCCAGGTGCTCTGATTTCCTCCCATATCCCAAAGTGGTGCTGCTGGGTTAATTGGCTACTGTGAATTGCTCCTTCATGTCGGGGTCAAAGAGGGGCAAACAGACATATACACAGGAATATAAAGAGTGGTGGAATAGGACTCATGGGATTGCTCTCTGGGAACTGGCATGGATCTGATGGGGCGAACAGCCTCATGTATCATTGTAAACATAAGATGAGAACTCCAAATGTTAATAAAAGAGACAGGTGGGACTGAAGAAGAACCAGGGCCATTTTGCTTTACCATTTCACTGTTGAATCAAAAATTTTGCCTCAAAGTAGTTTGAAATTATTTCAGCCTTTGTAAGCTTGGCTAAGTTACAATTTAACAGAACAAGTGCTAATAATGCATTGAAGAAGGGTCTTGACTCGAAACGTCACCTATTCCTTCGCTCCATGGATGCTGCCTCACCCGCTGAGTTTCTCCAAGATTTTTGTCTAGGTGCAAACAATGGGATTTTTTTTGGATGTTTTGTGAATGCCCCAGTTTATCTAAATTCTATTTATTTAAATAAGAGTTCAGGTGACTATTTCTGTCATGATTACAGCCATTGAAAACCAAACTTATGCTTCAAGCTTCCAGCGAGTGGTTCAATCCAATGCAGGGCAGTAGTGGAGAGGAGCTGGAAAAAGGCCAGAGTTTGTAAGGTGATTGGTATCATGAGAAACCAATGGAAATTGCAGAAGTGGGTTGTCTCAGATAAAATTTAATGTAAAGTACAAAACGGATTACAAACATATTCCCTGCGATGAGCAGATTTTAATCTAAGCAGTGAGATGGGAATGAGCAGAGATTTTGAAGATTCGAAGTGTGATACCATGTAGGTAATTTGGTGGGAGTCATAGGAGACACAGCATATAAACGGGCCGTCGACCACCGAGTCTGCACTGACCATTGACCACCTATTTTACATGAATCCTGCATTATGATTATTTTTTTACTCTACCCATCACATCAATTCACCCCAGATTCTACTGCTCACCTTCCTCCAGGAAAAAATTATAGTGGCGTACCAACCCTCCACATTTTTGGGATGTGAGAGGAAACATAAGAGCCCTCTGGAAACACACAGTCACAACGAGAATGCACCACTCCACACAGACAACACCCAAGCTCAGGATCAAGCCCAGGTGTCCCGTACTATTGAGGCAGCAACTTTACTACCTACACCACTGTGCGAGGTTGTCAGAGAATAGAATATAACTGTAAAGAGGCCATGATGAAGAGAAAGTGTAATAAATCTGAAAATGGTTTAGAAAAAAATACTCTGCACTTGAAGTTGATGGAATGAGAAATGATTTGCAAAAGAACAGTTGAGGTAGAGACCAGGTAGAAAGGGTTTTTTGAGAGCAACAGAAGTAAATAACTGAAGCATAGGTATGTGGATATGGATGGGGATGCAGGTCTGTGGAATCAAGTTTCAGATTGTTCAGACATAAAGCTGTCACTGATACAAAGGATTGAATGGCCTCCTCTTGTGCTGCAAGTCTCTGCTTTCTAATACAGTAATGGTGAGGAATCATTGCACATCCCTGTGGAGCATTTAGATTTGTGTAGGTTGGCTGTATTTTTACAGAACAAAACAAATTGAGTGTGGAGTCAATTTATTTGATGCTCCTTTTAAACAAGGCAATAGTTATATTTGGCAACAAGGATTATCTTTGTATATCGGTTGTAACTAAAATAATATGCCTTTCCGATGAACTGGATGGTGAGCATGCAACAGCTCATAGTGGGAGTGGTAATGAATTCCAGAAATGTATCTCCCAAGAAACCTGGTACCTTCCTGCTCCCTGTGATGCAAATGAATCTGTATCATATTGTGTGTAGATGCTGGTAAAGTATTTTTGAAGTACTGAGCGCTATAATTGGACTGTAACGAAAGTCCAGGGCACTGGCTAGAATCCCCCGCACAGAGTACCATGTGGCCTCGTGGGTGGAAGTATAGGAACTTTCCACAGGCTTAGACGCACTGTCTGTTGAAGGTGACCTTCAGGGAGTAATTATTTGCCTTCACAAATAAGCAGTTATAACCACAACAGCTTGACAGCTTGGCCAGGATGTCAAAACCTGTCCGAGGTGTAAGATGCGTGGGCTATTTTGGGTTTGTTAAACTGGCTTCCGCCACAGTTTAACTGTGACATCGCTGTCTCTTGTTTCCATGGAGATAAATGGTAATCCTGCAACTTTGGTATGTTTGTGCATATTTTTATTTATTTCTATGATTACTTTTTTTGTACTTAGTAGCAGCCTTGCAGACCCAAAGAAGAACACATTTTAACACCATATTGAAATCTTCCCAATCTTTCTTGATCATTGTGGCCTGAAAACTGTCTTGCACTTGCCCCAGCCTTAACTACTCATTCCCATGCTCTTGGTTTCAATTACAGGATTTGACTGTATGTCATCAAGCACAATGTTGTTTACATTTAATTGTATTATCAGTTTTCCATTTGTTTTAATTAGTGAATGTCATCGTACATTGCTCTTCTCAATTTAAGTTGATGACCACAATATTTGAATCACAAATAACTCAGCAAAGCAGGACCTCCTGAGAATCAGCGGAACAGAATGACAATGCATCTCTTTCACATTGCAGAAAATGGTTGACAAAGTGAAGCATTTGTTACTGATATTCTTGAGTTCCTGCAAGCTGCAGTCATATACATGGAAGCTAAAATCAAATTGATTTCAGCAACCTTCTGGCTTCATAACCATTGATGGTTATTGAGCATAATTCCTGGTGCAGTAAGTTGAAATATTTGTCAATGTTATATTACAGTGAGAAGAACCATTGCCCTCTGATGTCACTTGTCAAAGTTGACAGGAACATATGTGTTAGGCATCACCTTGTGACCAAGGTTACCATTTAGATGCGTTCTACATGGGAATAAGTGACCAAGAGAAAGTGCTGATTTTCCCAACTTGGTTGGGGACTACACTCCCCTCGGGCTTCATGTCAAACATAGAGAACTTGTGTTACCCCTCTTTCCAGTTGTACTAACCTTTCCTTAGACCTTGCCACCATTGGACTTTCATTGACAGTTAAAGTGTTATTATCTCCTTGCTCCACAATTTCTTAAGATATGGTAGATTACAGCACATGCTTCACAGTGATACGACAGTTGCCTTCTGATGGGTATTATTTTTCACCGTATTATGATAACTAGATAAAACTAATATGGAGATTAGGTGCATTTGGATAGCTCATTTATATTCTCTTGGGTCATAGAATGAGACTATTTAGCCCATAGAAAAATAAGTTATTGCCTTCAGGTGAATTACAGTCAAACTCCAATAAACAACTATCCAATTACTTGGAAAACCAGATGGATCGGCAAATGGCTCAATAAAATGCTGATGCACATGCTCCCCTTAATAGACCTGGAGCCTGGAGTTCCCATAATCTTCTCGACACCATGGCCCGAGGGGTTCCCTCACTCCCCTTATTCTCACCAGGATCCTGGCTTCCATGCTCTCGTTCAACACACCAGGCTTCAAAATCTCTGCTCCCATCTACCCGCTGGGGGCCTGTTTCCTAGGCTGCCGTGAAACCTGCTTGATTCTGTTTGGATGCTCCCATTAAACATACTGGGTTTGCTAGAAAATGTATAATCCCACTGTGTGTGACATCTTAAAAAAGGTGGATTGAATGTGTCTTGAATACTAAATGGAATAATATTCAGCTGCCTGGAAAATCACTACCAAATTCCTGAGCTTGCCAGATTAGTGTCGTTTTTACTTACGTGGTGCTATAATACACATTTGAATTGTTCAAACTGACTGATGCTTAAGGACCAAGTTTGGGATCTAAATTTTCCATTTACTTCGGAAATCTCCACGTGTACATGAACACTGCCAGTGGGAAACTGTTGCATTCATTTAGATTCCCAACAGTAGTGTAAGGGGACACGACCTTTTTAAATCACCTTTCCCAATCAACATGCTAGCACCACTTCCTGCCTGGAATAGCTGGATGCAATTATTCGCAAGATTCCAGAAATTTTTCCCACGTTTCAAAGAATAAAGAAAAATCTTATTTGAAGCGAATGGAACGCATGAATTTATTTTCTTTTTCACTGTTACAGTATAATGCTCCAACCTCGCCTGCGGAATATGTTCATAGAGTAGGTCGGACAGCCCGGATTGGAACCCACGGATACGGTCTACTTTTCCTCACTCCCTCTGAAGCCGAATATGCAAATACACTTGCATCTCACCAGATCAGGTCAGTCACGTCAAAAAGGAGCATAGGTTTTTTTATTTCTGAAGTTACTCAATTTTATTCAACTTTTAAGAGGACGTTATTGATGTGGGAAGCTGGGAGATACTTTTCTTGTAGCTGCTTTAACTTCTAATGCCATGGTCATTGTTTGCTGCCAGTGGTTAAGGCAGGAGTCTTCTCTGATCACGTATTGTAAAATTTAGTTTTGACAATCATATTGTACAATTCAGATACAACTTCAATCAACTGTATTTGTTTGTTGAAACCCACCGCCCTGTGTCAGTTAATAACTGTCACGTAGATCAGTTGGATATGCACTAAATTCCCAATCCAGAAACATGAAGATATGAATCTAGGCTGATAGTTTGGTGCTGTAATGAGGGAGTCAGAGGGGCAGTCTGTCAAATGAGATATTAAATTGAGGCATCCGTCTGCTCTGTAGGGTGGATGTAAAAGATTTCATAAAGTATTTTGAAAACCTGTAGGAGCTTGTTTTTGTTTGTGTTTCCTATATAATAGCTGCGAGAGCTCATCAAAAATGGTTCTTTGCTTTAAAACAGCTGTTTATGGAAGTTTAGAATACAAGGTCGCAATTTTGAGTTTTAAATGTGACATTGCTTAACTGAGGCCTAGTGTACGTCAGCAACCAAAGGGGTTGGATAAACTACAGGTGTTCTGAATTTGGGTACAGACAGCAAAGATTTGGATGACCTCCAATTTGTGGAGAATAGAAGTTTTGACCAAGTGCATTGAAATAGCTTTAGAAATATCAACCATATGGATCAGTGTTTCAGCAATAAATTAACTGTTACAAGAACAGCATTGGGCTATTTTATTGCAGTGAAAGTAGATACCCATTTGACGGAATGGGTATGTGACAGGAAACATATCTGAAGGTCAAAAAGATTGCAAAATGGTTGGTTCTGTTTCAAAAAGTTGCTAGAGAGAATGTTTAGGGAGATAAAACAAAAACATAAAATGCTGGCAATACTCAGCAGGTGGACAATATTTGTGGAGAATGAAAGAGTTAACATTTCAAGTTGATGACCATTCCTTAGTTCACTAGCCATAATCGTGTAGAAAATAATTGAACCAAAGGAAAGCATAGTTTGGGATGAATAGATTCTAGAGGATTGAAACAATGAACAATCCTTATCTATTGTAAGGATTTCAGGACTGCACAGGCTTTGGCATTGTTGTGTAGGTTTCCAGTCTTTGCGATGATGAGTATGTGGAATTCAAAATTCAGTTTGGAGTCGAATGAGATGTTACAATTGGGATCCGTGTTGTTTAGGCAGAGGTAATGGTCATGGTATTTCGACTTGTGAATCTAGAAATTCATTGAAGTGAGTAGAATAATTTTTGGAGGCAGACTAAAAAGCAATGATGGTATTACATTGACATGTTTGGCAATATTGGAATCCAAAGTTGAGGGCTTTAGTCTTCCAAAGTTTAATTTGAGGGACTTGCAGTTTATTAACAACTAATCTGACAACACAGAGGAAATAGAGCAGACAAGTCACGGTGGCGCAGCGGTAGAGTTACTGCCTTACAGCGAATGCAGCGCCGGAGACCCGGGTTTGATCCTGACTACGGATGCTGTCTGTACGGAGAAAACCCATGCAGATCACGCGGAGCACGTAGAAACTCCGTGTATGTGCTCCGCGTGATCTGCATGGGCTTTCTCCGAGATCTTCAGTTTCCTCTCACACACAGGTTTGTAGGTTAATTGACTTGGTAAATGTAAAAATTGTCCCTAGTGGGTGTAGGATAGTGTTAATGTGCGTGGATCGCTGGTCGGTGCGGACCCAGTGGGCCGAAGTGCCTGTTTCCGCGCTGTATAACTAATCTAAACTAAAGTCATTACTAGTATATATGTGGAAGCATTCTCCATATTAGTAGTTCATGGAAAGACACTAAGGCAGAGTTTGAGGATTTTCAAAGTTAACAGTTTTAGGCTTGAAAATGCCTTGGCTATGATTATTAAATAACTAAAATGCAGCCAAGTAAATGCAAGCTCTATGAGCTAGAAAGTGGAAGAAAGATGTTGGAATAGAAATGTATGGTTAATCATGCCATAGGCTTACAGTAAGGCCAAAGAGAACAAGGTGAGAGTGTAGTCATTGAAGGATGTTAGTTACTGTATGATTTGGGGTAAGGCACATTATTCCTTTGGCAGAGACTGAAGCAAAGATGAAAATGCAAGATAAGATGTAAATGGATTTGGGAAATAACTGGTACACACTAATCCTCTAAGTGATTTGGAGAATAACAAATTAGAATCGGTGTGTGGTTGACTGAAGTGTTTGAGTGTTTGACGGAAGTGTGGATGGATATATGTTGGTCCAAAGCAAAATAAGTTTGGTTCAATTTGAAACTTGTAACATGAATGTGAATTGAAATAAATCTCTTTTACAAAATGATTGACCTTGCCTATTTGTTCACTTATGTTCTTTAAATAGACAACTGTTATGTTTTTATTTTCTTCGAGTGAACTTCATAGGGCAGCATACTTTGCAGTCTGTCATACTCTAGTTTTAATTGGAAATAGATGTGTCGAGCTAGAGATATACAGTGGCCTCCATAATGTTTGGGACAAAGACCCATCATTTATTTATTTGCCTCGGCACTCCACAATCTAAGATTTGTAATAAAAAACATTGCATATGGTTAAAGTGCACATTGTCAGATTTTAATAAAGGCCATTTTTATACATTATGGTTTCACCATGTAGAAATTACAGCAGTGTTTATACATAATCCCCCCATTTCAGGGCACCATAACGTTTGGGACACAGCATTGTCATGTAAATTAAAGTGGTCATGTTTAGTATTTTGTTCCAAATTCTTTGTATGCATTGGCTGCTTGAAGTCAATGATTCATGAACATCACCAGTTGCTGGGTGTCTTCTCTGGTGATGCTCTGCCAGGCCTGTATTGCAGCCATCTTTAGCTTATGCTTGTTTTGGGGGCTTGTCCCCTTCAGTTTTCTCTTCAGCATATACAAGAAATGCTCAATTGGGTTCAGATCTGGTGATTGACTTGGCCACTCATGAATTTACCATTTTTTAGCTTTAAAAAACGTTATGTTTGGGATCATTGTCTTGCTGTAGAATGAAATGCCGGCCAATGAGTTTTGAGGCATTTGTTTGATCTTGAGCAGATAGGATGTGCCTATACACTTCAGAATTCATTATGCTATTACCATCAGCAGTTGTATCATCAATGAAGATAAGTGAGCCAGTACTTTCAGCCCAGGCCATAGCACCCCCACCACCGTGTTTCACAGATGAGGTGGTATGCCTTGGATCTTGAGCAGTTCCTTCTCTCCTCCTACTTTGCTCTTGCCATCACTCTGATATAAGTTAAACTTCATCTCATCTGTCCACAAGACCTTTTTCTGTGGTTGCTCTTTTAAGTACTTATTGGCAAACTGTAACCCGGCCCTCATATTTTCGTGGCTAACCAGTGGGTTGCATCTTGCAGTGTAGCCCGTGTATTTCTGTTCATGAAGTCACCTGCGGACAGTGGTTATTGACAAATCCACACCTGACTCCTGAAGAATGTTTCTGATCATTCGGACAGGTGTTTGGGGAACTTTCTTTATTATAGAGAGAATTCTTCTGTCATCAGGTGTGGAGGTCTTCCTTGGCCTGCCAGTCTCTTTGTGATTAGTAATCTCACCAGTGCTCTCTTTCTTCTTAATGTTCCAAACAGTTGATTTTGGTAAGCCTAAGGTTTGGCTGATGTCTCTAACAGTTCTATTCTTGTTTCTCAGTCTCATAATGTGCTTCTTTGGCTTTCATTGGCACAACTTTGGTCCTCATGTTTATAGACAGTAATAAAAGTTTCCAAATGTGATGGAGACACTGAAGGAGAGACTAGGTGCTGAGAGCTCTCATGTACCTGCATTAAGGAGGCAATTAAACACACCTGAGCAATTACAAACACCTGTCAAGCCATGCGTCCCAAACATTATGGTGCCCTGAAATGGGGGGACTATGTATAAACACAGCTGTAATTTCTACATGGTGAAACCAAACTGTATAAAAATACCATTTAATATAATCTGACATTGTGCACTTTAACTACGTGATTTTTTTTCGATTGCAAATCTCAAATTGTGGAGTACATAGGCAAATAAATAAATGATGGTTCTTTGTCCCAAACATTATGGAGGGCACTGTATAATATACAAAATTGCCACCAGTTTTACTATATTCAGCAACTACTGAATAAGTTCAAAATAGCGCAGCTTCCATCAATTTAAGTTTACTCTAAAAATGTATAAAAGTATGCCTATTAAAAGGCACTGACAAGCATTTTATTGCAAGGTTGTTGGTGCCAATCTCAACAGTTTTTAAAATGTACATCCCTGCTTTCTTCGGAGCAGTGCATGAGTGCTGGAGAGCCTGTTGTCCCACGCTTTTCTGTTGCAAAGATTGTGCAAGTTGCAAACCCGTTAAAACATTGTGTCCTCTGCACCAGGGAAGAAAAACTGCATACTGGGTTATTGGCCCAAATCTTAAATTAAATTGTCAGAGCTGTCTCCATAATGCTCTGTTTATAATACTGGACAGCAATTTATTTTGACGGCGTGTGTTGCACCATGCTGCAAGCTGCCTTTATGGATCATTGGTGCAATTCATCAGCCCGCACTGTCCGCTCATTCATTCACTGAGTCAGTGTGTAGGATTCTGAATCTGAAGCTCAGCTGTTGTGGGCTTGTTGCCTAGCTTATCTATACATATGATACAGTGCTTAACTTAATTCAACTTAAATTGAGGGAACCAAATAAAAGTGTAAAACAAAATGCACTGTGAAAAGAGTGAATGGAAGTTCCGTAAAATCTGATTTGCGTTTTGAAAAGGGGATTTAAGGTTTTACAATATGCTTGAAAACTCTGAATTTATTCCTGTGGTGTGTTGTTTTAAATGTTCTTTGACAAAGAACCAAGTGTGGACAGGTCCATTACCTTGATTTAACTGGGAGAATTTCAAGCCAAAGAACCCTGCTTAAAAGCTGTATCACTCATTACCACTCGTGATCTTTTCAAAGGTGGTCACATTATCTTTTTCTAGTATCCTGGGTGCCTTTGCCACCACCTCAGTTGGAAAGTTCTTGGCTTCGCTTCAGTTTCTCCTTGTTGTGGTAACACACTGTGTCAAAAGTTGTGTGAATTTCTTTCATTCTATCACTCTGAAGCTTGCAGACGTGTTCTTTATCTTTTCTATTCTGTAACCTGTGTTGAGGTAACTCATATCTTGGCTGTAAACCTTTAACTCTCAGAAGTAATGAATCAAAACATGAAACATTATGACATCTGGTTGCAATTGCTCAAAGTATATGTTTTCAGTGTGTTTCATTCTTAAAGAACGAGACACAAAATACTCGACTCCTTACACAAATGAAAAACTGTGGAATAAATATTTATCAGCACATTTTATGTTGAAAAGCATATCTACAGTAGGTGTTTTTTTTGGTCTTTATTGTTCAGCATTGGATAATACTTGCTGAATCTTGATTTTTTTTTAAAGCCCAGGTTGCCCATTCTGCGACACATTGATAAAGTTTACTTGCAATTATCTCAGTATTCCACTGCCATAAGTAGAATTTATTTGGCTGGCCTGAAATTTCATGGAAAACACATCCTGCCAAGCTTCTTGGGAATGCCCGTGTTTCCCAATGAGGTTGCTGTGTAGCTGCAGCTTCGGTGCAAAATTCCACCAGATGCTTTTGACAATTTTGTTGAGTATGTCATGCAAGTTGAAGACTTGAGTTCAGTGAATTAGAATGTCAATGATTCAAGTGCATCATTTCACCTTTGACCAGCTGGCACAGCACTTCATACTTAAGGGGAAAAGTGATTAAACTATTTTTAACCTAAGGTTCTGTCGTAAATGGAGTAGAATTATTGAAACTGCCCGAGGAAAGAGAATGGAATGGAAGACAGAGAAACCCGACTGTATAAATGTCTTAACTGTAATTTGGTGAGAAGAACAATGGTGGGGGGAAGTTGGGTCCTAGTTCAGGGCAGCAGTACTGTGCAAGCCTTGAAGTGTCAGTACAAAGGTTTTTGAGAATAATCATCGAAGTGACAACTAAAACACCGTTTTAAAAAAATACCCCAAAGCAGATCTATAATTGGAATGCTTTACAAACCAAGGAATATTGTTGTACTTTCGGGGAGGACATTTATCTTTGGTCACCTGCAAGAATATGAGGCTGGTAAAATTTAGCAATGTATCATAGAACATTGAACCCAGGCAACTTGTAAAAGGAGCTTGCATTCCCGCGATCAGTTCAAATTCAAATTGAGTGTGGAGGAGACTACAGTGTTGACCGATGCAATTGTGTGCGGCCAGTGCTAGCAGGCAAAGGTCAACGTCTATCCTCAGTTTCTGAATATTTTATGTTTTTGGAAAAGGGGGAGTCATGTGCCAATTGGCAAACGTGAAGGTAAATTGGACCTTGGAGCACTGGATCTGCATGGCATGTTCATGAGCTTGTACAACATTGAGCAGGTATCTTCTAAAATAAATAAATAATGCAGGCGATTATAAGAAAACTCCTAAGAATTCCTTTACCTACTTAAAGTGTAAAAATGGTGTATATAAAGCAAAAGAAAAATCAAGTAGTAATAACAAGTTGATGCCAAGTTTTAAATGCCCATTGCCAGAAGTTTTGGGGTGGTGAAAATCTGCAGGGTTTTTAGACGCCTGGAAACATAGAAACATAGAAACATAGAAAATAGGTGCAGGAGTAGGCCATTCGGCCCTTCGAGCCTGCACCGCCATTTAATGTGATCATGGCTGATCATCCAACTCAGTATCCCGTACCTGCCTTCTCTCCATACCCCCTGATCCCTTTAGCCACAAGTGCCACATCTAACTCCCTCTTAAATATAGCCAATGAACTGGCCTCAACTACCTTCTGTGGCAGAGAATTCCAGAGACTCACGACTCTCTGTGTAAAGAATGTTTTCCTCATTTCGGTCCTAAAGGAATTCCCCCTTATCCTTAGACTGTGACCCCTTGTTCTGGACTCCCCCAACATCGGGAACAATCTTCCAGCATCTAGCTTGTCCAACCCCTTAAGAATTTTGCAAGTTTCTATAAGATCCCCCCTCAATCTTCTAAATTCCAGCGAGTACAAGCCGAGTCTATCCAATCTTTCCTCATATGAAAGTCCTGACATCCCAGGAATCAGTCTGGTGAATCTTCTCTGTACCCCCTCTATGGCAAGCATAGTTAATGTAAAGCATTGCCCTGGAGTTGATGGTTGTACATGGAATTTTGTTTATATCCTTTTTACACAGATTGACTCGCATGTAAGCACTGACTACTCAGCTGAGGTTTTTATTGCAGTGAAGCACGTGAATCAGCAGAGCCTGTACTGAATAATCTGGACTCCTGCCTTGATTTCATATTTCCGCCAATCAGAAAGAAGGATGAGCAGGTTAATAGAATAGACCACCTGCTATCCCCCCACTGTCTGTGCCATTGGCTTCTTGCCTCAGGCTGCACTTATTGCTGGTCAGGATGGTCTGTGACCATTTTTAATTAACAATTCTAATCAAAATTACATTATCTTTTCACAGCCGTGGTGAAACGACATGCATTGTTTTTTGTTTATTTTCCCCTAGTGTTAGGAGGAATTCTAATTTTCTGTTTTTACCAGGTATGAGCTTGCAGTGCCTCGACAACTGCTGCAGTATGATCTTGTGCTGTACTTTCCCCTCCCCCCCCCCACCCCCACTTTGCTGTACCGTGTACATCATGCTCTGTTTCTGAACTGCTCACAGAAGCTCCACAGCCAGTCTTGCAATTTCTCAGTTCTATGATTGCTCATTCACTGATTCATTAAGACAAGTGTGGCTTCAGCCTGGCACGGGCACTTGGATGATGGCTACCTGCTGCGATTCAGTTCAAATATCTTGGAGACTGGTGCCTGGCCGGTTGCCAGAAGAGAATGGCATGGAAACATCTGAGCTATCACTATTACCCCCTCCTCCCGACCATTTTAATCCATGATGTTTTCATTAACCTTTCACAACAATTGTCATACAGTACATTTCACTTAAATGTACCCCTGATACACATCTTGTCGGTTACAGAGGAAATTTTGATTTCGAGCAGGGTGAAACATGACTTTAAATAAGTTATACCTGAAGGGTAGAAAGGATGATCTGAAAAGTTATAAAGAAAGGGAAAATAATCATCAGGTATATAAAGGTGTCCATTTAAATGAGGTCAAAAGCAAATTAAAGCAGATGCTAGGAATCTGAAATAAAATACAAAATGCTGGAAATACTCAGCACATCCAGCATCTGTGGAGAGAGAAACATAGTCAACATTTCAGGTCAATGATTAGAAATGGGAAATAAAGATAAGATGGTGGAGAAGAACGAGGATTGGTGGGTAGTAGGGAAGCAACAGGCAGTGGATTCTTTACCTTTCCATGCTTGCCATTCCAGAGGGCATTTGAGGTCACTCTGAGATGAGGAATCATGTGGAGGCTGGTGCAGTATAGATCCCTTCCACTGCAGAATACCTGTGAACCAACCCAGAACTCTTCTGATGCTCAGTCACACCAATTGCCAACTTTAATAATATTCAATGGGATCTAATAGTCAAATAATTCATCGAGTACTATAACCACATGGCTACCATTCTCAGATTTTTAATAAGAACTCTAGCCTATGGAATCTCACATTCACGAAAAGTGTGCTTTTCATCACAAATACTTCCAGATAAATTAAATATATTATAACAGTGTGGTAACATTGGCTCCTGGTGGAGAAGATGAATTAATTTGTTTTTCTCTTCCTTCAGCGTCTCCGAAATAAAAATGGACGATATACTTTCAGCACTGTTGATAGAGCACACTCAAAGAAAAAAATCTGGAAAAAAGGTTTGTGAGTTCTTTCTCTTTAAAACATAATAAACCATAAGTATTGGTGCCTTGTGTTTTTAGTGATGACATCTCCTGAATATGCAAAGATAGTTCCAGCAATCTTTCCAAATCTTATCCGGCACAGCAGAAGTGGGAGGCTATTTTCCAGACTTCCGATTCAATGGTCAGTAAGTTTGACTTCCAGTTCCACTCCAGAGCCTTGGGCACAGGATCTAGGTTAACACTTTATTATAACATGGAAAAAATGCAGCACTGTTGAGGGACAACTTCAGAAGGAGACATTAAAATAAGGCTCTGTTTGCCTTCTTGGGTGGACATAAAAATTCTGACGGTATAAATTCATAGAAGAGCAGGTTTATTCTCCTCCATTTCCAGATCAATATTCATCCCTTGTCAATGTTCCAGAAAAACAAATATCTACCCATTATGCAGCATTTTGTATACAATAAGAGTAATGCAAAATATGAGCTGCAAACATTTAGATGTCTTGTGAAAGATGGTATGTAAATGTACATCTTGCTCATGCCCTCTTGCGTGCCCTCTCTCACTTCCTCTCTCGCTCGCCTTTGCTTTCTCGTTTGATTTATTGATTTAACTCGAACTCTGACTTGATCAGTGATATTTCTTAGCGTGATGAAAACCCTGATGTAAGTCAACCTCCACCTATTAATTAGCTTTCATAATAGATTTATGCACCTAAGCTGCTGAATATAAATAATGAAACCAGGAGATAAATTAGTTTTGTGCTTATTATTTTATACTCTGTTGTAGGCCTTGTCCTGGGTCACAGAAGCCAGACATCTTTATTTAAATGGAAAATGAATGCACATTTGCATTTCCTACTACAGACATTTCTAGGGATAGTCTCTGTGTAGACCTTGAAAACTATGCCAATCTGGATAGGTATGAAAAATTATAGGTGATCTGAAGGTGATCAGAGATGTTCAGGCTTTGCTTTGAAGCGAATTGGACTTGCGTGAGAGGTTAATCTCCCCGTGTCTTTGCAACATTATGAACCGTGGTGTTTTAGTGCTGCATTATAATATATTGTATCATATAAAATGGAAATATTATTGACAAACAACAGGCACTAAGGTTCATTAAAGTATTTCCGTTGACATTCTCTGCTTTTCACAGATTTGCTAATGCAGCTTTCTAGCTTCAGAAAACCCATTACTTTTGAAAATTTCTGTTTTTTTAGATCTGGTCGAAGGTTTCTCATTAGCAAATGACAAGCTCATGATTAGAATCACGAATGGGCAGTTGAAGTTGCTGTTTGAAATTATTCTTTACATTGGATCAAATCTTTTGCAGATCTGCTTGCCTTTTCAGTAAACGTAGACTTGCCTAAAGCAATTCCCACCCCCAAGCAAAGACTTCCTTAGCTAAACCAGCTCCCAGCTGATTGGTAAGACTCGGAACAACTGTAATCTGTCTAAATAAATATAAAAATTGCCCTGACAGCTATTTAAGTTGCACCCTTAATTAACTATCAAAGAGATTGAATCTCTGGCATTTGCAAACATAAACATTTAAAACCTTTAAAAATCAAGCTTTTTTAAATTCATGAATTTCAATGCAATTGTAAACTCGAAAGACATTTGAAGATAATTTAATATATTCAAATTAAATCTGACTTTAAAAATAAGTAAATTGCCTTATGGTTACCCAATCCCTCGTATGTTCTTAACTGTTCAAATAGATAGTTTTGCCATTGCTGCACCAGATCTAACCTGACACAGGAGCAATGGGTGGACTTCCCATCTTAAGTGCTGGGAAATTTGTGAAAGTGAATGTTGCATCACTGGACTCCATGAGGAGTCAGACATAAAAGCCAGCAATCAGTTGTGCAAGAGCTTGGGACTTCTACTTTATCACAGGAGTGCAAACATTCAATCAGAGAAGTGAATGGTGGCATTTCTGAGGGTGGGTTGAGCTCTTCCTCATAATGTATAAATGGAGTAAATGGAGTGATTTGTGGAGGCCAAATCACTGGATGGATTTAAAAGATAGTTGGATAGAGCTCTCAGGGCTAGCGGAGTCAAGGGATATGGGGAGAAGGCAGGCACGGGTTATTGATAGCGGAAGATCAGCCATGATCATATTGAATGGCGGTGCTGGCTCGAAGGGCCGAATGGCCTCCTCCTGCACCTATTTTCTATGTTGCTATGAGTTGTTCATTGCGTTGGGTAGTTGTATTGTGGTTCTTCCTTCCAATCTCCTCTACATGGATGATATTTCAGGGCAGATCCTATATCTCGTTATCCAGTAGGAACTATCATAAAATCATGTCAAAGTGTAAATATCCACACACAAAAAAGATGGTTCACTGACTGATTGATTTGTACTCTAATACGTTGACAGGATTGAAGCTCCCATGAACAAACTGAAACAAAATATAACTCCATAGTCTAAAGCAAGCAATATTTTTGTAGCCTGCGTGATCAGTGCTGAATTTTTTACTGCACTTGATACTCCCTCCCATAGCATTGCTCCTTTCATCTGACTACCAAAATATTCTTCGCCCCTCCTGGAATCTTATGCAGAAAGAGTGCTAGAGAAACTCAACAGGGCAGGTAGCATCTCTGGAGAACATGGCTAGGTGACGTTACGGGTCTGGACCCTTCTTCAGGCTGATTGTGGTGTGGGATGGGAGGGAGAAAGCTGGAAGAGAGGCGGGGGCTAGTACTTAGCCTGGCGAGTGATAGGTGGATACGAGTGGGGGGGGGGGGGGGGGGGGGGGAGTTGATTGGCAGATGGTTGGACAAAGCCCAGAGATTAAAGGACATACAGTTTGGGATAAGGATAGAAGAGTTGCAAATTGTGAAACAAAAGGATTGTGAAGCTATATGTCGAAGGGGATGATGGGAGGGGGAAAGGGAGAAATGGATGCAAATTCAGGAGGACACTGGGGGGGGGGGGTGGAGGGTGAAGGGGGAAGGGGGAGGTATATTGTTTGTAGGATAGCTGCATAATATTGGAGAATTCAATGTTTATACCGTTAGGTTGTAAGCTACCTAAGCGGAATATGAGGTGCTGTTCTTACAGTTTGTTTGTGGCCTCACTCTGGCAATGGAGGAGACCCAGACAGTCGATTTAGGAAGGGGAGTTATAATGGTTAGCAACCGGCAGATCTAGCAGAATCTGAGTGCAAATGTATGGCAAAATGGTTGTCTTGTCTATGCTTGGTTTCTCCAATGCAAATGCCAACATCTGCCCATCAAAACCACCCCTCCCCCTGCACCTGTATCTTCCTCCCCCCACAGTCATTCTCAAGAAGGGTCCCAACTGGAAACGTCACCTATTCAAGCTCTCCAGAGATGCTGCCTGACCTGCTGAGTTACTCCAGCACTTTGTGTCTTTTTTTTTTACATGAAGGTATGTGGATGTGGAGCTTAAGGTTTTTAACAGTATACATTCCAAGTCAGGATGGTAAAAGGGGAGTAAGAGGTGGAGCATTGTCTTGCTGGATGTGCTCATTGTTGCTTCAATCATAGAATTGTACAGATATACAGCATGGAAAACTGCCCTTCAGCTCATTGAGGCTGCCCCAATCATCAATCTGTGTGACATTAAATGGAATTTACACCCATTTACAGTGGCATCTTCTTCTTGCGTATGGCGTGCACAGCCTAAAGTTGTAGGACAACCATTTGATCTTATTTGATTGTGCACGCCAGGTTGATTGCATTTGTCGAAACAGGGCGGACCACGTGAAGGTTGCAATCTCCCACCCCATTTACAGTGGCCAATTGACTTTACAAACGACATGTCTTTGGGATGTGGGAGGAAACACGAACATCTGGAGGAAACCCAGGCAGTCACAGGGAGAACATGCAAAATCTACATTGTCATCACCCAAGGCCAGGATTGTACATCGAGATTCTGAGCTGTGAGGCAGTGGCTCTACTTGCTATGCAAATGCCACCCAGAAACACTACAGCCACGTTACATGGTTGATGAAGTGCTTCATGTTAAAGACGATTGCTTTTCCCTCGCTGTATCCAGATTATTGAATATTATAGCTGTACTCGTCCTAGAAAATGGATAATGTTCCATAACACTCCGCAATTATGTTGAGTAGATAGTGGTAAGGCATTGGTAATTTTTGGTTCCCTCCAAAATAATCTCCAATTCTTATTGTAGCCAGAGTGTTTATATGGCTGGTCCAGTTAAGTTTCCAATTAACAATGTCCACTGGGATATTGATAGCAGGTGCTTTAATGATTATTAATTCCATTTAATGTCACACAGAGGTGATTAGACATGCTCCTGTTGGATATGGTTATCGATTAGTATTTAAATGCTACTTGGCACTCAGTAGGCAGGCGCTTGATGTTTAAGTCTTGTTATGCCTGGGCATTTGCCTACTTCATTATCAGAGGTATTGCAACTGAAATTGAGCAAAGTGCAATAGTCAGTCAACATTTTCATTTCTGACAACCCGAGTTTCCAGTTTATGCATTTATACAATTTCCCTCAATCCCTGTTGTGGCAGCAGATTATCATTAACTGGAGTTATCATTAACAGTCTGACACTGCTATCCCCCAGTTTTGATCTTGTGCTGTTCAAGTGCAAATACTTTCTCTGTATTCAATTGCACTATAGCTGTTGATGGGTAACCTTCCAACAGGTAATGTTTTCAAAAGAGCTTGAATTAATTTCTCCCTTCACCCAAATGTACAGTCTAATCCAGTTATTAAAGCAAGATATGTGAGTTACTTAGTGTCTTACCACGCATCCAAGGTGGATATGTTTGTTTGCTTGGCTTCAGTATTTTAATCATTGCTGTGTAGGAAAGAACTGCAGATGCTGGTTCAAATCGAAGGTAGACACAAAATGCTGGAATAACTCAGCGGGACAGGTAGCATTCCGTCACCCATTTCGTCTCTCCAGAGATGCTGCCTGTCCCGCAGAGTTACTCCAGTATTTTGTGACTACCTTTAATCATTGCTGTTTGAATGAATACTTTACTGTGCATCATCTTGCACCAATCTCCTGTACTGCAAAGTTATCGGGATGAATGTTATTCTTGGAATTCCAAACATAAGCTATAAATACTTTTGACTTCGTAAGTATACAGTTTTCCAGGACACACGACACTTGATTGGTCAACAAAATGGTGGATGGACAGGAAGGCGAGTGAAGAACTTCTTAACTCGCATCTTACCTGAGCAGACTGCTGCAAGATTGCAATCCGACACCATGCGTCTCCCCCTCTCCCCAACCTAGCTCAACCCAACCCTCGCCTGGACCAAATGGCACAGACATTACCAGCAGCTCTATGTGCGAGAGGTTTTGTGCATAAATCCTCCTCCTTTGCCATTTTATTTTTGCCTTCTCAAAAACAGAATGCCTGTGTTGCCAGGGTGGAGAGACAGGCTGAACACACAGGCGTGCTCGGCGGGGATCTCTTTGGCTGACATCACTCGATTATGTCCGCTTCATTGTTTCCCACAGCAAATGGCTCACCTTCAAGACGCTACAGAGGAGCAATTAAAAGGCGATTATTTCTAAAAACCAATTTGTAGGGAAATCATAATACCAGGAACATATCGAAGGAGAAATCCACCAAGTACTTACCTTTAAAGTAGGGTTTCCCATTAAGTGGCTCAGATTCCTAAAAATATGTCTACATTTACTCTTTTATCACAACCTTTCCTTTCATGTGTTATGTGGTACATGTTTTGGTGATGATTATATAACTGACACAAATCCCTAAATACCCAGGAGGGGATGGGGAGAACAACATGTTGAAGAAACTTTAGCATTTATTTCTTATTTGTCCATTCATTCCAAGTACAAGATGTATGCTTGTGTCACAAATCACTTGAATTACATTTTCTAGATTTGATTGTTGTGTATCCACAATAGCATGGTATTAAGTGGTAATTAAACAGAAAATGTAGTTCTGTGGAGAGAGAGTGAGACAGTATATCTTTCAGCAGATTTCAAACCAAAATATTTGATTTAAAGGATAAAGGTTTATATAAAACGTATATAAACTACATCTTCAAAATACTGCAGTTCATTGGTAATAAAATACAACCAGTTCAGTTAATGTGGACTCCAGAAGAACAGAGAGCACCTTCAAAGATTAAACAAAATTTAATTATTTCATTAGCCACGATGGGCTAGCCTTCCATCAAAATCAGTGGATGATTAACTTTTTGAAAATTGAAAATTGACCATGTTTGGATTAGAAAGAGCTATGAACATTTTGGATGAAATTCCATCCTTTGTGATATTCCTGGACTGGCAAAAATACCGCTGAAGGCAATAGATCAAGACTAAATAATGTTAGATGGAAGCCATGAGAAATCGTGCGAATAAGTGCAATTTCAAGTCAATCAAAATATTTGCATGATTTCTACCTGGACCAATTGACTTCAATATTTGTAAAGTGTGTATCTCCCTGCAGGAGACCTGGCTTGGAACAAATAAAGATCACAGATTGGGTCATAATGCCAGTTCTACAAATCTTTATGCATTCTCAGTAGGAACCTTTAGTCAAATGGTGAATTTACCCTTAAACCTTTTCGTAGTGTAGTGCTCGGTTGAACAGTTGAGCGTCACCGTGTGATTGCCCAGCTCTCGGGTAAATAGAAATTTATAACTAGCTTCAGAATTTGCAAATTTATTGAGTTGTACTTCAAAGATTTATTTTATTGATACTTATTTCAAAAATTGTATGCAGCTACTTTTACTTTCTTCAACTTTTGTTATTGTAAGCAATAAATAATCCATAGGAAAAGGTCATTTTTGGGCAATGCAGGTGAATTGATTAGATTGTTTTCTTCCACTGTAATGTTCTGCTACATTTCTGAATTATTTATTTCAATGTTCAGGCTATTCTATGCAGTAGGAAACATTTGTGAAGCCTGATCTTTACATGAAATCAAACATGAGATTAGTAGTTTCTTCCAGAAAACGAATGTAATTGGAACTCATGCTCGCCGTGTTGGAAAGTTGATGTGTATTACTTTAATTACTCAGATTTTTCTGAGAAATTAAGCTTCAGACAGTAATTCCTGGACTGTCATCTCTCGTCTCCCCAGCATTTAATGTGCACTGCTGGAGCTCGGTATCTAGAGCAGCTGGGCTAGGCCTGCTACATTAAGCAGGTATCCGATGATTTTCTTTGTAATTGAATGCAGTATTGATTAATGAAATGATAAATTGATTATTTGGATGTGTTAAACCATCAAATGTTACCACTTCATGGTGAAACATAAGTTGTCATAGTGATAACTGAAAGTAAAGCTACATTTCAATAACAGGCATGTTACTGAAATACTAGATGCACTTTCCTGAAGAGCTTATCACCAAATTACCAGATAACCAAATTAAATGCATTCATTTCATTATAAATTTGTTTTTAAAGTGTTTTAATTAATTGTCATGGTATTTTTAAAAGAAACTCAACATTGCAGATTAGACCATTCAGCCAATTAAGTTGATGCTGGCTCCCCGTTTCCCCCATTCTTCCTGCAGACCTCTAAACTTTTGTTATTATATTGCCACACGCTCTTTTAATTGAAATAACGACGAGAGATAGACAGAAAATGCTGGAGTAACTCAGCGGGACAGGCAGCATCTCTGGAGAAAAGGAATGGGCGACGTTTCCCATTCGTTTTGTGTCTATCTTCGATTTAAACCCGCATCTGCAATTCTTTCCTGCACATAACGATGAGAGATTGTGAGTAAATATGCATATGAGAGAAGCTGCAGATTGTTAACATAAGTGTGGTAGATTGCAGAATGATCTGAAGGGAAGTAAGAAAGAAAATAAGAGGTAAAAAAGGCACGAGAAAAGATGCGCAGCAAATATTGTTGGGAATCCAAAACTATCCTGCAGGCAAGTAATTGGGTAAAGTGTTGTGAGAGGAGAGGTGGGGCCAATCAGAGGGCACAAAAGGGATCTGGTCATGGGGGTAGAGTGACTGAGGTACGAAGCAAGTACTTGCATTATTCTTATCACCGAAGATGAAGATAATACTCTGGGAGTCTCAGCAAAAGAAGACTTTAATATTTTAGAGGAGGTAGTGGAAAGGGGTAATGCGGGGTTGAATGTTTCTGCACTATTTAAGTTATTCTCTTTAGATCAAAAATAGAACTACAGCAGTTAGTGTACTCTTAGGAACGACACAGCTTCTTGTGCATTTATATCGGAACTAAGTTTTTATTTTGAATTCTGCAAGTGTTCTGCAACAATTTAAATATTATTAGAAGAGGTCAGTAAATCCCGGCCTGGGCAGCTTGTAAGTGGACTCTTACTACAATGTCAAATTTTATTTTGTGTTTTTGCTATACTTTCTGGCAGATCATTCTATATTTCTCGCTCGTAAATGCATTTTACCTGTACAAATTCTTCATAACAAGAAGAATGATTTATTTCTTACAAATGTACATACTTCCATCCTTTTGGTTAACAGTAAACTGGCCAACATGACAAAGAACGTTAATCTACTAATGTTACAGTGCTGTTGATTTGGAAGGTGGTAGCATTTGATTGTAATCTTTCCCACATAGCTTATTCATCTCTGAGCTGTTCTATCCAGGAATGACAAATCTGCCACATGCAGGAGGATGAGTTATTATACTGCCTCCTTGCACCACGTTCTAATTGGTGAATGGAAAGTTCCACTTTGGAGTACTCTATCGTGCTCACCATTTCTGTGCACTGACCTGCTGGAGAAACTCGGTGAGACCATAAGACATAGGAGCAGAATTACACCATTCTGCCCATCGAGTCTGCTTCACCCTTCAATCATGGATGATCTATTTTTCCCTCTCAACCCCATTTTCCTGCCTTCTCCCCGTTACCTTTGATGCCCTTACTAACCTACTACAGCAGTAGAGCATTACACTGTCAATACTATTGAACCAAGTGTGAGCTAAATAATGGTTCAAAAAGCAACGTACTTTCCATTTTGTTTAAATGACAAGTATGAATAACGTGTTCATTACTGTTACTCCGTAATTCACGACAACGCTGCTAGTGTGTGCTATCAACCCCCCCCCCCCCCCCCCAATGTATTCAGTTCCAATCACCACTGCTCCTTTTGTGGAAAGACAAGGCAGTTTCCAAGCGGGGCAAAATAAACATTAAGAACATCATTTCTGGCATTCTCGGATGCCACCTGCCATCCCCCTTGAGGCCTGGGCACTCACTTGACCCAAAACAGAAATAAAGATAATTACCAGGGAATAGGAAGATTGGATTGGACCAACAGATACATTAAAACGGTAATTGTATTTTGTTTAGAATGCAGCTAATCATATTTCTCATGACACTGAAGGAGGTCATTTGGCCCAACATGTCAATGCCAGCTCTCCGAGCAATCCCATAAATCCTTTTCCCCACTTAATTCCTGGTAACATATTCTCGCTCACATGTTCATTAGCTCCACCCTGGGTCTCCTAACACCCACTTACACCAGAAGTAATTTACAGTGGCTAATTAACTTGCAATTCAATGCATCTTTGGGATGTGGGAGTTCTTTCAGGAAGAATATGCAAATTCCACACCCAACACTGGAGGTCAGGATCAACTGGCATTGTGATTACTTCAGAAGATTTATTTTTCCTCCAAAATGAAAAACAAATTAATTTGTTAAGTAATTGTAGGGAGAAGTGAAAGAGCATCCATTTTGAATTCATGATCTCAAATCACGGCGTTAATAAGATGTTGTACAATATTATAGACTGCGGTGAAAATCTAACTTAACTAGGCCACAATGTGCTTTGTAAATCATGGTGTAAATGTGATTGATCAATGTGCTATGTTGCATCTTGCACTGGTGAATGTGCCATTGTCAGACTCATTCAAATCAGAATTGTGTGTGTGTGTGTGTGTGTCTTAAATCCCACACTCTATATCCCAGACAAATATCACTTGCAAGTCTGTAATTAGACCCGATTTCTACTGAAATCCACAGCAAGCTCTTGGCTCTTGGTGGAGCCCATCCTCAATATAGAAGTAGTTATTAGAATTCTCAGAGCTTTCCATCCGTCAGCCCTCCTGATCTATTCGAAGACGTGTAACACATTGTATACAATATCTAGCTCAGGGTTTGGCAGCTGAATCTGTGTTTGTTCAGTGCTCATAAGGATTTCCACTCTTATTTGGTACTGGCCGCCGAGTTCAATCTCATGCCAGCAACTGTTACACTTTCTCATTAATTTTAAACAGTAAAAAGGAAAGAAAAAACATACCTTCCATTATTAAAACTTTATTCCTTTAATAACATGATGCTGGGTCCTCAGGGAAAGGTCAATCATCCTCTAAAAAGTAATTTGACATTCATATTAAAAGCCAGGAAATTATTGGAGTGCTGGATAGAATCTATTGCCATCCACAAATAACACCAAGCTGTCTTATTCAACGTGATCTTTAGCTACATTATATTATTTCTTTTCAGTAAAATTGAAAGGATTAACCCTCATGGCCCTTTGTGATTATTCTGTAATTTTCTTGTTATTAAATCTGTTATAAACCCATCCATTATTTCTCATTGAAATGCTCCTTGTTTAGTTAACCCTTCCAGGTCTGCAGTGTTGTTCGTCAATTAGAATGAAAGACCAAATCTAATTATGATTTTTAGTTTTAAATGCGCACAGAGTACTGGCTGAGAAGATTTGGGGCTTCTCTGTAAATTTATTTTAGTAATGAGTTCTTATTATTACCACAGATGTTGCAAGATGGATAACCCAGGTGTATTCTGCAAGTTTCAAAAATAAATGAACTTAAATAGTTAATGAGCTCTTTTTTCCCCCTTATGCACATACAGTTGGATGGTGCTATTTTGCAGGAAGTAAGGGAATCGGCAACAGCCTTGCAAAGAGTGTATGAGACCTTCGTGCATTCAACCAAAGAAAATCTTCTGCAAGCTAAGAAAGGTCAGCTAACATCTACAGCTCTTTGGTTATAACCCGGCGGACTCATTGGGTGGTTTTCATTAGCAAATGAGAGGTGCAGTTTTTTAATAACTGAAGACTTTGGGTTATTGAAGAAACTAACACTCTCTTTCATAAACAAACAAAATGGGTAATGGTATTAATTTCTAAATCAAAAAAACTGAAGAGGGAATAATAATAAAAATTGTAATAAATTCACATCAGCACCAAACAGCTAATTAGTTAATTTAGACTGATCTCATCAAATCTCTGGATACAGTCATTATTTGTTTAAGTCTTGTGGATTTTCCCCCATCTTATATTGTTAGTACTGAATAAGCTGTTTGATTTATTGCTCAAATTACTCAACTGACAATTTTCGCAACTGAAGTACCTCAAATTACACAAAACTTCCTATTGGATTATACCTTAGTTATAATCTTTTGGCACATTCTGATCTAAATTGGAGGACTTTGTTTCTACACAGTGCAGGTAAGTCAAATAAGTTTATCTTGGTTTTTAATATACAATAGCCGTGGAAGCTATAGAACATTCAACAGTACAGCACACAAACAGGTTATTTGACCCACAATGTCTGTGCCGAACATGATGCCAATATAATCTAATATCATCTGTCTGCACATGCTCTATATATCTCCATTCCCTGCATATCTGTTAATGATCCAAGATGATTTTGTCATTTTTCTGTTTTATTTATTGTGCCAGATAAAGAGTGAGAGAGAGAGACAAAATGAGAGGAAGGGATGCCAACTTTTTTTTTAAATTTCTAAAGCACATTTTAAAAAAACTCTTATTGACCAAAGTGCTTTACATCAGTGCAGGTACTAACGTGCTACAAACAATGGTACACAGATCTAACAATACATACATACAGCGCTCCCTCAGAGGACCTCAAGAAACGCATGTTAGTAGAAATAGGTTTTAAGTCTAGACTTAAAGGAGTCGAAGGAGGGGGCAGTTCTGCTGGGAAGAGGGATGCTGTTCCACAGTCTAGGTGCTGCAACCGCAAAAGCGCGATCGCCCTGAGCTTAAACCTGCACCGCGGGATAGTAGCCCAAGTCGTCTGACCTGAGGGACCTGGAGGTAGAATGGTGGGTTAGAAGATTTTTGATATAGGTGGGGGCAAGCCCGTTAAGGGAGTTGTATACATATAGGAGGAGCTTGAAGTTGATTCTGTACCGTACTGGGTGCCAGTGGAAAGAGGCCTGAATCGGGGTGATGTGGTCCCTTTTACGGGTACCCGTCAGAAGTCTCGCTGCGGCGTTTTGGACCAATTGCAGGCGGAACAGGGATGATTGGCTGATGCCAGTGTATGGGGAGTTGCAGTAATCAAGGCGGGAGAAGATGAATACATGGATGATTTTTTCAAGGTAGTCGAATTAGACAATAGACAATTGGTGCAGGAGTAGGCCATCTGGCCCTTCGAGCGAGCACCGCCATTCAATGTGATCATGGCTGATCATCCCAAATTAGTACCCCGTTCCTGCCTTTTCCCCATATCCCCTGACTCCGCTATTTTTAAGAGCCCTAGCTCTCTCTTGAAAGCATCCAGAGAACCTGCCTCCACCGCCCTCTGAGGCAGAGAATTCCACAGACTCAAAACTCTCTGTGAGAAATAGTGTTGGAGGAATGGTTTGATTTTAGTTATGGTACGAAGCTGGAAGAAGTTAGCTTTTACCACAGCATTGACTTATTTGTCAAACTTTAATGCGGAGTCAAATATCATGCCAAGGTTTTTGATGTGTGGTTTGAGTAAGGAGTTAGGCTTCCAAGGCTGCCTGCTATCGTTTTGATGGTGTCCGAGGGGCCGAGTAGGATGACCTCAGACTTGCCCTCGTTTAGTTGGAGGAAGTTCTGAGCCATCCAACACTTTATATCCTCGAGGCAGTGCATAAGGCTGAGTAGATTTGATCGGTTGTTGAGTTTCGGGGGGAGATAGAGCTGTGCATCGCCTGCATAGCAGTGGAAAGAAATACCATGCCTTTGAATGACTTGGCCGAGGGGGAGCATATACACGGAGAAGAGAATGAGGCCTAGGATGGAGCCTTGTGGAACCCCGCAACAAAGGCTAGCTGGGAAAGAGAAAGAGTTGCCTATGTTGGTAGAGAAACTCCTATCTTTGAGGTAGGAAACGAAGCAGCTCAGGGCAGTGCCATCACCATGAACCCCATACTGGAGACGGTTAATTAGGATTGTGCGGTCCTCTGTACCAACCGCTGCGCTGAGGTCGAGAAGGAGCAGGATTGCACAGTCGCCGGAGTCGATGGCGAGAAACAGGTCGTTGTGTACCTTCAACAAGGCAGACTCTGTGCTTTGCTGGGCCCTGAAACCAGATTGGAAAATTTCCAGGATGGTATTTTGGTGTAGGTAAGGCATTAGTTGATTTAGAATTACCTTTCAAGGACTTTTGAAAGGAAAGGCAGTTTGGAAGTAGGTTTGTGGTTGCTAGGCAAGGTGGGGTCCAGGTTAGGTTTTTTCAGGAGGGGCTGGACCACCGCATGCTGAAACAGGTTGGAACAGTGCCAGTTGCCAGAGAACTGTTGATGATAGAGAGGATGCTGGGACCGGCTATTGCAATGACATCCTTCAGAAGGCAGTGGGGACAATGTCAAGGGGGCAGGTTGCAGGTTTCATAGTGGAGACCAGCTTTACAAGGGACGGATCTTACCACCCCCCTCCCCAACTTTGCACCTGGATAGATATGGCTGATTACAGGGAGTCAAAGTCAGCGTGGTTCTTTACAGGAGAGATTGTGTCTTTGATTGCGTTTCTTGAATAAGGTTGACGAGAGCAAGCCTGTAGACATTGGCTATATGGACTTCAGCAAAGTCTTTGATAAGGTTCCAGGTGGTGGGCTGCTCTGGAAGGTTAGATTGCATGGGATCCAGTGAGAGCTACTGACTGGATACACAATTAGCATCATTGAAGGAAGCAGATGGTGGTGGTAGAAGGTTGTTTTCAGACTGGCGGCCTGTGACTAGTGGTGTGCCTCAGGGATCGATGCTGGACCCAATTGCTGTTTGTGGTTTCCATCAATGATTTGGATGAGAAAGTACAAGGTATGAATAGTGAGTTTGCAGATAGCATTAGAATAAGTTGTATCATGGAAAGTAAAGATGACAGCTGATGAAGATTATAGCAGGATCTTGATCAGCTGGGCAACTGGACTGAGAAATGGCTAATGAAGTTTAATGCAGGAAAGTGCAAAATATTGCATTTGGAGAAGTCAAACCAGGGCAGGTTCTTCACAGTGAATGGTAGGGCAATGGGATGTGTTAAAGAGCAGAGACATATAGGACTACAGATGCATAGTTCCCTGAACGTGGCATCAATTGCAGATAGTGTGGTAAGGAAGGCGTCTGATACATTGGCCGTTAGACAGTATTGAATCGAGAAATTGGAATGTTATCTTACAGTTGTGCACGACATTGGTGAGGCAGCATTTGGAATACTGTGTTCTGTGTTCAGTCACCCAGCTATAGGAAGGATATCATTAAACTAGAAAGAGTACAGAGAAGATTTACAAAGATGTTACCGGAACTTGAGGAAATGAGTTATAGCGAGAAGTTGGGCAGACTAGAACTTGATTCCTTAGAGCGCAGGAGGCTGACAGGTTATCGTATAAATATGTATAAAATCATGAGGGGAACAGATAGGGTGGATGCACAGAGTCTTTTTCCGAGGGGCAGGGGAACCATGAACCAGAGGACATGGGTTTAAGGTGAGAGGGGAAAGATTTAATAGGAACCGGAGGAGCAACATTTCACTCAGACGGTGGTGTGTGTATGGAACGAGCTGCCATGGTGGCAGTTGAGGCAACTGCTATAACAGTATTTAAAAGGCACTTGGACAGATACATGGGTAGGAAAGGTTTAGAGGGATATGATCAAACACAGCCAAATCGGGCTAACTTAGGATTCAGAAGTCGGATGTGCAAAGAGACGCGGGAGTGCTAGTGCAGTATTCCCAAAAGGTTAATTTGCAGGTTGAATCAGTAGTAAGGAAGGCAAATGCAATGTTAGTATTCATTTCTAGAGGACTAGAATATAAAAGCAGGGATGTAAAGCATTATAAAGCACATTTGGAGTATTTGAGCAGATTTGGGCCCCATATTTGAGGAGGGTTGTGCTGGCATTAAAGAGGATCCAGAGGAGGTTTACGAGGATGATCCTAGGGATGATAGGGTTAATGTATGAAAAGCGTTTGACAACTCTAGGCATGTACTCACTGGAAGGTTGAGGAGGAATCTCATAGAATCTCACCGTATAACGAAAGGCATGAATAGAGTGGAGGTGGAGAGGATGTTTCCACTAGTGGGAGAGTCTAGGACCAGAGGGCATGGCCTCAAAATAAAAGGACGTACCTTGAGAAAGGAGATAAGGAGGAATTTCTTCAGTCAGAGGGTGGTGAATCTGTGGAATTCATTACCACAGATGGCTATAGAGGCCAGGTCTTTGGGTATTTTAAAGCGGAGATTGGCAGGTACTTAATTAATAAGTGAGAAGGCAAGAGAATGGGGGGAGAAGAGGAAAAAAAAGATCAGCCATGATTGATTGGCGGAGTAGACTCGATGGGCCAAATAGACTAATTCTGCTCCTATGACTTATTGACAGAGGGGAAACCATGGACGTGTTGGTCTGAAGGGCCAGTTTCTGTGGCGTATGACTCCTATGACTCCACCACCACCACCACGTGGACAGTTTCAGTATAACATCTCCTGAATTTAAACCAGTTGATATGTTCTGCAAGAAATTTGATTTTAGATGAGGATGTGAAACAGAGGAGAAAATAAAACCAACAAGGTGGCACAGAAATGTAATTGCGATTACAATCAACTCAACAATATTTTTGATAGGATGCTGCACTAATTTATACGGGTCAATTCTTCTTGAGATTCGGACTCGCAGATCACAGTTGGGGCTTCAGATTTGTGCTTTTTATTAAAATAATTTGGATTAAGGCATGGTTGCTAATTTTGTTGGTGATATGGTGATAGGTAGCAATGTAAGTTGTGAAGAGGACATAAGCGATCTACAAAGAAATACAGGAACATTGAGATTTCAAGAGAATCAAGAGTAATTTGTTGTCATATGTACAGGAACAGACCAATTAAATTCTCTCTTGCAGCTGCGCATTTAATCAAAGGCATAAAATCCACACTGGAGATATGGAGAGAATTATTCCTCTTATGGAAGAATCTAGAAGGAATAAAGTGTTGCTGATTTATGACACTTAGAAAGCTGTGATTCTTCAAAGTTTTCCAAAAATGGTGGAAGCAAAGTTTTTAAATATTTTTAAACAGTGATAAATTGGTACTTGATTAGCATGAGAGTGAAGGATTTCCATGGATAGACAAGAATACATATTAGATTAAAGTGGTACATTGTTTAAGGTGTGTATTTATTCCTAAACAGCAAAACCCAGGGAAGACATTGCCTTCAAATTAAAAATACAAACTGCAAATGCTCAAAATCTAAAGTAAAAACAGAAAATGCTGGAAATGCTCTGCAGATCATGCTGCATCTGTGGAATCAGAAACATAACCAACATTGCACTTCCCTTCCTCCCTCTTCCCTTTGCCATCTGACATACATAGTGAGCTAACAGAAAAGAAAAACTAATTGTAACTCTTGCCCTCATGAATGAATTTTCTCCCAAAATACTCCTCTCATGTTCATCATGCAGGCAAAGTGTAGAGTTCCTTTTGCTGCCCTGATGCTCAGACATATAGACATTGGACTGAGACTGCAGACCAAATGAATGGTTTATTTACGCATTAAACACTTTATTATCCCAGGGAGACTCGCGAGCCAGATCCACCTGTTGAACAAATGTGCCCCCGCCAACCAGAACGAGCTCCAGTAGGCCCAACTCGCCCCACAGGCCTCCCAGGGGACTGCGGAAAAGCCAGGCAGCGAGGCCTGTCTGGGCCGAAGGAGCCACGGTGGCGATGGGATCCTCGGCGGCAACGGGAGCCTTGAGGCCTGGCCATAGGCGGCATTGGGGCCTTGGCGGCAGCGTGAGCCTCCGCAGCAACGGAAGCCTCAGCAGCGATGAGAGCCTTGGCTGCGGTGGGGCCTTGCGATCGACCCGCGACTAACGCTTGATGAGCATGAGGGGGGGAAGGGAAGACAATGGGGACCTGGCGTGGGGGGACCGTTGTCAAGAACAATGGGGACCCAGCGTGAGGGGACACCCTGGGGGACGGTGGTAGAACAAAGGGGGACCCGGCGTGGGGAGGGGGGGCACTCTAGTTTTGGAATCCTCTGCCCAGGGGTTAAGTCTGCGTTTGTTTTGTTCATTGGTTCCAGTTAAGGCGCTGTGCACACGGCAGCCAGCTAAAAGTCACTTGCCTTTTCTTCACTTTTAATTTCAAGTTTTTGTGACTGTTGGCAGACCAATTTCCCTCCGGGGATGAATAAAGTTTTATCATATCAAATTAGCCACTAAAGGTGCATAAGCTAATATATTGGTAACTTAAATTGGTTATTTACTGTAAAGTGAAGTAAAGTTGAATTTGCTGAAAATTTGTTGTCTCTGCTGTCCCTTCTTGTAAAATCTGACTAGAAAATCGTTCACTTCTCATCCTGACCATCGCTTTCCTTAACGAGTGCATGTGTGCGATAAAAAGGTGAATGAATTATTTAAGTGCTTCGAAGGCAATGCAGCTTTAACTTGGATAGTATTGATCTGAAATAAGTACACTTTTCCTTGTAAACTGAGCTTTAAAATATTCCCTGGGTCCTGTCAGCCACAAATCCATAAAATGACACATTTTATTACAGTTCATAAACACTGATGTGCTGCTACTCTCGCTCAATTCTACTTAAACTTTGTGCAAACAGGTATTCAGCTGAAGTTCTGTGCAGTAAAAATTGCCTGTGGCTATGGTCGATCTTTTATTGTTAATTGTGTTTTCTCAGTCTACCATTTAGACCCGATTTTCAACAAGCTGTTTCGTATTCATTTGTAGTTCTTTCTTACTATAACTCTGTCTCTTAAGCAGTGATCCAATTCACATTTGGAGGGATACTGAATTCCCTGAATTCTTCGTATTCCAGGCATTTGTACTTTTACTAATTTACATTATTTACAGTTTTAATGTACGCAGTGCTCCAAGTGGTTAGACTGAACTTGGAGTAGTGTGTGCAGTTCAGGTTGCCATATTAAAGGAAGGATGTGGTTGCTGCGGAGATTCACCAGGATGTTGCCTGTATTTGAGGACTTGGTTATGGGAAAGCTTGGATAGACTGGGCTTATTTGCCCTGGAGCAAAAGAGCCTAACAGATGACCTGATGGGGGTATATAAAATTATATGAGGCATAGCCAGGGTAAATAGGCAGAATATTTTTCCCATGAGGGAAGAAGATTAGACTTTATTGCCTTCCATCACAGCATGTAATGTGGAATCCGCTGTGGTGGATGTTTATGTTAACTTTTATGTAGTTGTGTGTCTTGTTGCTTTTTTTTAGTACGGCTGTATGATAATTGAGTTTCACTGTCCCTTAATTGGTACATGTGACAATAAACTGACCTTGAAACTTTGAAACCTTGATATTAGTATCCAAAGCAAGAGAGCACAGGTGTAAAGTGAGAGGAAGGAGCATTTTAAGGGAGTTTCTTTACAGTGAAAGTGGTTGATATCAGGAACTTATGCAAGAGGAGGTGGTGGAGAAGCTATGTTTGAGTCATTTAGCCACATATAGACAATGTGTAGAAGGATATGAACCTCATGTGGGCAAATAGATTTGGTATATATTAGCAAAAAAATTGTGGATACTGCAAGAACAAGACATTTTTTTTCTTATACTATGGCACAATATTTGTGTGAATCTGCTTCAAGGATTCACTTACTGCGCTAGCAGGCATTTTTCCTTTGAACAGGTAGCATGGCCAGGTAAGGTAAATTAACTATACACAGGGTGGGCTCTTGGCTGGAGACTCATTTGGTAGCTGATTTTCTTCTAGTTTAGATTGTGACTTCAGATTACAAATAACTGGATTGATGATTTAGTCCAATACCAATTTAGTAAGACTAAATCAATCAGGATTTTAATCCTATTTCAAATGACATAGAAGGTGACCATTTTGGCCCATCACGTCTGCAGAGATTTAAAGCCTCATAGCCTCACTAATTTTGTGTCCTGTAACCTATTGTTCCCATGTTCCCATGCACTCCCTTCAGGTACCACCAGCCACCTGCACTAGGAGCAATATATAGTTGTCAATTAACCTACCAGCCCCCATGTATTTGGCATGTAAGGGGAAAACAATGCAATCACAGGGAGACTGTAGACTCCACACAGACAGTACTAGATTGAACCTGTGACATAGAACTGTGAAGTTACAATGTAAAAAACAAATGCAGGAGAAGGCTGTTTTTCCCTTTCTACCTGTTTTACCATTTGTCAATATTATAGCTAATCTTTTATCTCAACACCATCTTCCCATACCTTCCCCATATTTTGAATTACACTAATGGCCAAACCTCCAAAGCCATTATGGGAACAGAATTTCAACGGTACAACACCTGCTGCGTGAGGATATTTATCTCTCTTGTTCTGATTGGCCTACCCCTTATTATTGCTTTGACGCTGCTCAGTCAGGGAAACCTTCCTGTATCCAGCTATTTGCCTTAGAGGAATTTTGAACGTCTGACTGCTTCATCATTCTTTCAAACTCCTGAGGATACAAGCCTAGTTCACTTAATAATTCCATGTACGGAAAACCTACCATCTCTTCACTGCACTGCATCTAGGTAACGAGACCAAAACTGCATATGATATTTCAGTATTTTCCCTCATCCATGCTTTGACAAATTCTAAAGTCCTCCCAATCCTTGAGCTATTTTCTGTCTCTTCTTTCGTCTTGGAGTCATAGAACCAAATAGTACAGAGAACAAACCCTTCGACCCTACTCACCCATGCCAACCAAGATGACCCATCTAAGCTAATCCCATTTGCCCATGTTTGGCACATATCACTCTAATCCTTTCATATCCATGTACATCTCCAATTCTCTTTGAAATGCTGTTATAGTACCTTCCTCAACTGCCTCCTCTGGCAGCTAGTTCCATGTACCCACCTCACTCTGAGTTGCCATGTTCCTATTAACTCTTCCCTCTCTCACCTTAAACTTATGTCTTCTGGTTCTTGATTCTCCTATCATAGGTAAAATCCCCTCAATGATTTATACACTTCTATAAGATCGTCTCTCAGCCTCCTGTGCTCCAAAGAAGAAAGTTCTAGCCTGTCCAATCTCTCCCTGATTAAATTGTGAAGGTATGCCCTCAGGCCCTCAAGTCCTGGCAACATCCTCGCAAATTTTCTCAGCACTCTTTCCAGCTTAATACGTAACGCTGCTTTTAGTTTATCCTGTCATTGGGTGTACCACTTTTCCTATTAGATTTTTGTTCCTTAACGAAAAAATTTGTTCCCCTGCAAATTATGCAAATTAAAGATGTAAAATTCCAATGCATTTTGGTCAGTCATCTTTAAAGTTACCTTCCATAAGATTATCTATTAACCCTATTTGCATAAAATGAGATCTACAAAGGTTTTCCTTAGTTAATTTCTCAAATCTGAAGAAGAAAACCATCTATTCATGAATTCAACTCCCACTCTATTGCCACTGGCTTGGCATGTCATTATCCACAATTGTTGGCTGCCAAGTTTTCTACATGATAACAACTACCAATATTATAATGCAAGTGGAGAGTGTTTCAGGATGATCTGAAGTCATGAAATATGGCACATAACTGCAAGTCTTCCTTTCATACTCACTTATTCCACTTCCATGACCATCTTCAGTCAATTGTCCAATCCATTATGCCCTTCATAAAATCTAAATCCGTGCAGAGAGTGGTGAGGACAGCGGAAAAAAATCATCGGGACCTCTCTCCCCTCAATCGAGGATATTGCGACCAAACGTTGCGTGTCTAAGGCCAGCAGTATTATAAAAGACCCCACACATCTCCATCACGGACTGTTCACTCTGCTGCCCTCGGGCAAAAGATATCGCAGCATAAGGAGCAGAACATCAAGGTTCTGCAACAGCTTCTTCCCACGAGCCATCAGACTCCAGAATGCCATGTAATGGGCTGCCACCATTGTCTATTTATCCTTTTATCCTATTTATCCATTTTATCCATGTTTATCCTTCTGTTAATTATCGTGTTGCACAGGGAGCCAAATGCAACGGAATTTCGTTTGGAACTGCATATATCAATATATTTCTAAATGTTTGACTGTTTGACTTTGACTTGACTAAAAATTCTATCCATCAGCCCAGATGTGCTTTAAATCGGGATGCCAGAAGCAAAATAAAAAATTCCTTGCCTATTGGTTGTACCAGGGACATTTTCCTCTGGAAATTCAATTGTTTTTAAATAAGTAGATTGGAGTTCCCTTATTATTTCCAATACCAATTAATTCAAGATTTATGACTTTTCTGCCCTATGGAAACAAAATACTACATCCTGTGGGCATCTCTAAACTGTGAAGGACATACAGGCTATGCATTGTTCTGGGCAAAGAGAGCAATGCCAAAAGGAAACTGTTGAAAATGAAGTGGGTTTATTTTGTTTAATCTGCTACAAAAATAAATATACTGCTGGGTTTCAATTCCCTTTGTTTTTCCCATCTTTTGGTTTATTGTTTTAGTGTTCAGTAAATTATTTTGTGATTAGGAGCTAGTTGATTCCACCATTTGATTGTTTTGCTGCTATAGAGAATATGGTCCTAGAAAAGGTTAAACAGGGAGAATCATAGTCATACAGCATGGTGGCCAGTCCCTTTTGCACAACTTGTCCATGACGACCAAGATGTCCCATATAAGCTAGTTCCATTTGCTTGCTCATATCTCTCGAAACCTCTGCTTTCCATCTATCTGTCCAAGTGTCTTTCAAATACTCTTATAGTATCTGCCTCAATTACTACCTTTGAGTAGCTTGTTCCATATACCCTCTATCCTCTGAGTGTAAAAGTTGCACCTCGGGTTCATATTAAATCTTCCCCATCTCACCTTAAACCTATCTTCTGTTTTTTAATTCACCAATCCTATTCACCATGATGTATCTATTTACATCATGTTTTTATATGCATCTATAAGATCACCCCTCAGCTCCGACTAAAATCCTAGCCTTCCAACCTCCCCCTATAGCTCAGCCCCTCTAGTCCTAGCCACATCCTGGTAGATATTCTCTGCAGCTTAACGACATTCATCGTATAGCATGGTGTCCAAAATTGAACCCTCCACTGAACCCAAAATTGATTTGTCTGGCCTCGTCAATGCCTTGTTCAGCTGCAACTTAAGGTCAGGGACGTTTTAGACCCAGACATACAGATAAAATTAATTCCTCTTTTTAAAAGCCTTCATTTTGTCCATTTAAAAAAACAAAACATCCTAATACAAATTACATGCCCTCATTTATAATTTAGATTGTCTCATGTCATTTAGAATGGTGGTACAGTTTTTATAAATTAGAATGTTTATTTACTTACATTTGCAGCAATAATTGATAACTGATGGAATGATATTTCATTTCTGAAAAGTTAAAATTTTCATTGCCAAACCTCTTTTTCTGCCAAACCTTATTTCTGCCATATATTATATGGCAGAAATGAAAAGATATCACACATAAATTTTCCACAGTGACTGATTCCTAATCATATTTTTTAATTGTTCTTCAGCATTGCAGTCATCTATTCGAGCATATGCCACGTATCCAGCAAATCTAAAGCAGATCTTTCATGTGAAATCTCTTCACCTTGGGCACACTGCCAAAAGCTTTGGACTTCGAGATGCACCACAGAAGCTGAGTGTCACAATAATGGCCAATCAGCAGAAGAAGAATCTTAAACCAAAAATGAAGAGGTGAGGTCCTTAACTGTTTGAGTTCATTTTTGTAATCACCGGTAGTTTGGGTATTGTGCATTTATTGTGTAGTACTGTTTCAGATGTATCCAGTTGTCTGTAATAAACCAGGGCCGAAGCCATAAATTCAGTTGGAAATAAAACAGCTAATTGTTCTACGGGGAAGTATTTTAGATCTACTCAGGAAAATTAAATGTTGTTTCAGAATTTTTATTGTTGTATTACCAATGGAACCTTTCAGTTTTGAACAATCTAGTTTTGCACTTATGTCTATCCTAATCAAATGAAATTGTTATCCTATTCACGGGATTAATTTGAATGCGCTCTGAAATCTCTGCATAATTTTATCATTTCTGTTTAATTTTTACAAACCCAGTTGATAATTTTGCTTGCCTACAACTCGCAGTAGCAAAGTAAATCATGAGATTTTTCTTTGTTCTGTATTCTGCAGGCTGTATTGTAACATTACACTGCAGGATGAAGAGAGTAAAAGCCCTCTGGATTTGAGTTCTCTGCTATTGTTTTGGCAGCAATTCCAATTGCACACATAAACGAGGGTTTTAGTTCAGTATCTACTAAAAGTCGGGGAAATTTTCTTCCAAGAGACTCTACTAACAATGACTGAACAGAGTATATTGAGGATATTCTCCCTGGTGCACATTTAAGATGGGTCGATATTCCTGCCCTGGGGCTAGGTGAAGGATTGCTGGTCATCTCTGTTATATCCAGCCACCCATATCTGCAGGAGAGAACTGTGGCACTTATGAGTGGAGTCCTTTTCTATCGGGATCCAGAATACCTGGAACTTACCAGTGTTACCTGGAATGCACTTATTCTGACTTGCATACAACGTGTGTCATAGATGTTTTATGCACAGGTTTATGCCGGGCATGCTGATGAATTCAATAGCTACTACAGTAAACACTCTGCTTGTCTGCAAGCAGTTGCAAACCTTTCTCCCTCCTGGATAGGCCTTACAGATCCATTATGTATTTGTTTTTTTTTTGTCATTTTTCAGTAGTAGATGTTAAATAAATGTATGAACTAAATAAATGTATGGCTGCCTTTGTCCTACAAGGGGAAAAGAAACAAGTGCCAAGACTAATTGGTGCAGGGGATTGGAATATTGCTCTTTCATTTCTCGGTTACTTACATTCAAGTGCAATCTAGATAGGGTTAATCAAAATCATAATCTTCCTATAAGTCTGAAATGTCAGTCTTACTGAGTATGGCTCCATATTTCGACACAAGCATGTAAAAAACTGCCATTAATTCAGAGCAACTGCAACACAGTTTTTTGTGGTCCAACAGTGAATGTTTTATTGTAACCGGGGTTAAAATCGATAACAGTTTCAGTGTCTACATCAGTGTTGATGCTACATGCCCAAAATCAAAATGTTCAATGTTCACACCCTGAATGGCAAAAATCAACACAAAGAACTAATTCACAAAGTGACAGCCAAATTTGTGGTCAGGTGTACCTTGGAAGAGATACATTTATTCATGAGGCCTAGCAATTCAATTCAATTCAATTCAATATTGGAAACTATTTTTGTAATTCTTCTCCAATCTACAAAATGGAAAATACAGGAAACATTCAGCAGGGCAGGCAGCATTGGTGGAAAGAGAAATAGTTATTTTTCAGGTTGAGGACTCTTCGGCATGAAACATTAACTCTGTTTCTAGTTCGAGGGGTGCTGCCTGACCTGCAGCATTGGCTGCAGCATTTTCTGTTTTTGCAGTCTATTTTTAATTTGCATTTACAATTGGGCTATTTTAATTTTGCATACTCCAAAGTAACACCACAGATATTTCTGCACTGCTACAAGCCAAATTTGGATTGAGTTACCTAACAGGGTAAACATTGACTTTTCTTTCACGTGGTTTTGCTTGGGTAGTAGAAGGCATAATCATCCAGATGGAGATGTTCCACACTAGAAGACTACTCAAACTAGATTAATCACAGAGTCATACACTACGGGAACGAACCCTCTTATCCAACTTAACCACGGTGACCAGGATGCTACATCTAAGCTAGTCCCACTTGTCCATGTTTGACCCATATCCCTCTAAACCTTTTCTATTCATTTACTATAGTGAATGAGAAAGTGGGGATACCATAGAACTAGGGTGAACGGGTGATGCATGCTGAATGTCTAAACTAAACTAAAAAAACTACAATATATTCTGCAAATGGTCACTGTGTTTGCTGTATCACCATATACATCAGCATACCTAACATAAATATGTGCATAAATCTGTGAAGTAAAGCCAGAAGTATAAAGAGCCCATTTAATATTCTCATCATGTGTCAAAAATCCACATTGAATGAATCTATTAGCAAATTGTTTAAATGCCACTTAAATACCACTTTGTTTGAAATCGCTTTGTAATGATATGAATAAAAGTTGTCATGGTTATAGAACTATACAGCACAGAAACAGGCCTTTTGGCCCAAATCGTTTTTGCTGACCGTGTCTACCTGAGCTAGTCCAAATTTTATCTGTTAATCCCATATCCTCCAAACCATTCCTTTCCTTGTATCGATCTTTTAAATGTTATACCTGTGCCTGCCGTCACCATCTTTTTTTGGCCCATTTACCCATTGCCTGCTGTGTGGAAATCTTTCCCCTAAGATCTTCTTTAAATCGTTCCCTTTGGGTCCCCTATAAATCTATGCCCTCTTGTTTTAAACTACTTTACCCTGCAAAGGAACAGTGATTATCTACCCTATCTAATCCCCTCATAATGTTACAAACCTCTGAGCCTCCTTAGCTCCAAGGAAATAACCTATGCAATCTCCTCTTGTATCTCAAACCCTTCAATCTAGCCAATATCCTTGTGAATCTTTTCATCATCCTTACTCACAAGTAATTTAAATAAGAACTTTGTATCTGTTTTCACCAAGGACAAGAACATGGTGGACAGTGAGATTGGTGTGGAGAATACTAATATGGAAGGGCAATTTGAAATTTAGAGATCAGCTACAGAATAGTAGGAGAAATGGCAGAAGGAGTTTAATTCGAGCAAGTGTCAGGCGTTGCAGTTTGAGAGGTCAAATGTAAGGAGAAAATATATAATTAATGGCATGACCCTTAACAGCATTGATGTGCAGATGGATTTTGGGGTCCAATTCCATAACGCCCTGAAAGTGGTAAAGAAGGCAGGTGGTATGCTCACTTTCATAGGTCAGGACATTGAGTATAAGAGTCAGGAAGTCATGATGCAGCTTTATCGGACTTTGGTTAGGCCACATTGGGAGTATTGCATGCCATTCTCGTCTCCCAATTACAGCAAGGATGTGCAGGATTTGGAAAGGGTGCAGAAGAAGTTTACCAAGATTCTACCGTGATAAGAGGATATTAGCTATTGGGAGAGATTGGACAGACTTGGATTGTTTTCTCTGGAACGCTGGAGGTTGCGGGGAGGTCTGATAGAAGCATATACAATTATGAGAGGCTTAAATAGGGTAGACAGTCCGAACCTTTTTCCCTGCATGGAAAAATCAAATACATGGGGGTGTAGCTTTAAGGTGACGGGGCAAAGTTTAAAGGAGATGTGCAGGGCAAATTCTTTCACACAGAAGGTTGTGAGTAGCTGGAATGTACTGGCGTGAGTGGGTGTTGAAGCCGATATCACAGTGATGTTTAAGAGAATTTTGGATGGGCATATGGAGATGCAGGAAATGGAGGGATATGGATTTTGTGCCAGCAGACAAGCATTGGTCTTGGCATTATATTTGTCACAGAAGTTGTGGGGCAATGGGCCTGTTCTTGTGCTGTACTTTTGTACATTCTATGGTTTCATCACATACTTCCTATAACGTGGCAATTAAAACTGTGCACAGCACTCCAACTATGTTCTAACCAGGATTTTGCCATAAATACCATGTGCCTTTTCTGATGATTTCACAAGAATACCTTTTTCACAATTGTGTGCCTAGATTTTTGCCGTTTTGCTAAAAGGTTGTGCTATTTTCTCTAGTTGTACTGTGATTACAATGGTATTTTCTATGTTAACACGTTAATGTTAATGTTATTACTAACGTGTTAACATAGTATAACTTACAAGAAAACTTCCTCCACCGGGGCAAAACCGGGGGCGCCACCATCGGTCATTCATTCATTCATTCGTGCCGCTGCTCGCTGGTTCAGTCTTCTCCAAGATCTATTTAAGAAAGAACTGCAGATGCTGGAAAAATCGAAAGTAGACAAAAAATGCTGGAGAAACTCAGTGGGTGAGGCAGCATCAATGAAGAGAAGGAATAGGCGATGTTTCGGGTTGAGACCGTTCTTCAGACTGATGGGGGGGGCGGGAAAAATAAAGGAAGAAGCTGAGACGGTAGGACAAGAAGGAGAGCTGGGGAGGAGGGAGAAGACAAGGGCTATCTAAAATTAGAGAAGTCAACGTTGATACCGCTGGGGCGCAGACTACCCAAGCGAAATACCCAAACTTATAGCCTCACTACATTTACTGCTGGCTCCAGTCGCATATCTGAGTTTTCGAGTGATCTGTGCAAGGCATTCATTGATGCTGGAATTCCACTGAGGAAATTGGAAAACAAATCTCTGAGGTTTTTTAGAGAAATAGACAGAGGATCTTATACCAAGTGAGTCATCATTACGGAAAAAGTATGTTGACAGCAACTTCAACAATGTTGTGCTGAAAATTAAAGATGATGTTGCATGCAACAAAATATGGATCTCAATAGACGAGACAACCGATGTTGTGGGGAGATATGTTGCCAATGTGGTCATTGGTACACCAGAGGCAGGTCAACCATCATAGGAGTATTTGGTGACATTGGAAGTATTGGGGAAGTTAAACAACTTAACTATTGCTCAGTTGTTTACATCTTCACTTGCTGTACTTTGACCAGTATGTCTAAAACACGAGAATGTTCTTCTGTTTGTGATTTACAGTTTTATTCCCCAAAATGTTGCATTTGACATGCTTAGCTCAAGGACTTCATGGAATTCCCAAGCACATACGTAGCTTGTTTCCAAATGTCGATTGCCTAGTTTCCAATGTCAAGAAAATCTTCCTCAAAACATCGTCACGTGTGCAATTGTTCAAGGACATGGCACCCGAGATTCCGCTACCTTCTCAGCCATGACTAGGTGGGGTACATGGCTAATTGATTAGGTGGGGTACATGGCTCTCTGCTGTACTCTACTATGCTGCAAATTTTGCAAAGATAAAATAAATCGTCAACTGTTTTGAAGAAGAAGAATCTGCTGCAGTCAGGATTGTCAGTGAAATCATGCAGAAAAAGTCCCTCCACCGTGATCTTGTGTTTATTGCTTCCAATTTTGCAAACTTCCCACAAGCTATCACTTCCCTTGAGGAACCTGGTGAAAAATTAGTGAATAACTTGCAGGTTTTCAACAAAGTAACTGGCGATTTAGGTAAAGACATACAAAGAAAATGTGAGAGAGTGATTTTAGCTAACGAAGATCTTGAAAAAATAGAAAACATAGCTAAAGTTCTCAAAGGTAGTTGTAATGCACAAGATATCAATATGAATATAGAGTCTGTAGCTTGTTTCGGGTATGCACCAGTGACCTCAGCTGAGATAGAAATAGGTTTTTCACAACTGAAGCATATTCTGTCTGACAGACGGCATAGTTTAACACCGGATAATTTGAAAAAATGCTAGTAATTATGTGCAACCAGGCAACTTTGGTCGTTTAATGTAGTATACCTTTATATCATCATTTTAAACTATATTTTGGTGGTGGAAATAAATGCGTTTGCCTTTTTTGTCACTAAATGCCTTTTTCGTGCCTTTTTTGTAATTTTATCATGCCTTTTTGCCTGCCTATTTCAGAGTTTTTTTGTGCCTAAACATCCTGGCTCTAGTTCTCACCAAAGCCTTGTACAGCTGCAACATAACATCCTAACTCATCTACTCAGTGTCTCAATCGATGGGACCAAGAGTAATATGCCTTCTTTGTCTTCTTGTATAGATATTTTGCCAATTTAAACAAACTATGCACTTGTACCCTGGGATCTCTCTTATCTTGCAACACTCCCCAGGACCTGCCATTCACTGTGTATGTCCTGCCCTGGTTTAACTTTCCAAAATGATTCACTCTGCACTTGTCCGAGTTAAATTCCATCTGCCATTTCTTTGACTGCTTCCCCATTTGATCTGGATCTTATTGTGACCAGAGACAATTGTCTTCACGGCACACTACACTACATTTTGGTGTCATCTTTGCAAGCTTACTAATCATGCCATATACATTATCATGCAAACTGTTAGTATTTATAACAAACAGCAAAAGGACCCAGCACTGATCCCCAAAACACACCTCTGGTTGCAGGCCTCCAATCTGGAAAAATAACTCTCCACGCCTACCTTCTCACTTCCACCACCACGCCATTTTTTAATCCAGTTGGTTAGCTCATCCTGGTTCCCATGGGATCTAACCTTCCTCACCAGCCTGATGTGGGACCTTGTCAAAGACCTTGATAAAGTCCATGTAGGTAACGTCTACCGCCCGACAATCCACTTGGTCACTCTTCAAAAAAGTCAATTATGGGGGCGTTTGAACAGTTTGAGGAAAAGGCTATGATCTCTTTGTATTTGGAGGTGTCATCATTCGTTTTGAATGAATGATGACACCTCCAAATGCATAAAACAGCAAAATATTAATCCACGCCCTCCACACTGAACTGAAGTGTCATCAGAGATTGAGTCCTGAGATCTTGAGGAGGAATTAATTGGCTACAAATTCAGAGATTATATTCAGCAGAAGTCACACTATTACTATTTTGAAAAAGTTAAGTGAGTTAAAAAATTTCAGGAGTATTTTATCCAGATCTAGCACAAATGTACACAAAGTCTTCCTCACTGCCATGCTGTGGAAATACAATTGCTCTGAATGAATTCACAAACTAAAGAGAGCTAGCAACAAAAATACCTCTCCAAGGAGCATATTACACCGCACATCAAAGGAAATCTTTCATACTGGGTAAGTACTTCTGAAGAAAACCCAAGCTGGTTCTGAACATGCTGGTACAGAATACTAATTATTTCTTTCACCTGAAGAGGGGTGAGAAGAGAAAATCGCCTATGTTCCATCAGTCTGATAATCTGTTCACTTGCTCTAGCTTGGAAACTTTGACTGTCACGACAACCTCTTTACTGCCTATGACAATCAATGGCAATTAGCTCTTGTCTTTCATAAGGCATTGTCATGTATTCGATTTACTCACAGGCCGCCAGCCATGACTCTGTTTTAAAAACAGTGCATTTCCTGCCTAAAATGCATATTGAGAAGACGTAATGTAAAAACATTTCAAGACACTAGTTGGTCTCCCATAGTGTTGCACAGGAGGTGCCCAGAGCAAGTGTGCTCTTTAAATAGAATGGGATTGAGAAGCAGTGCATAATTGGCCCAGGGTTACACATTTAAAAATTGTACATTTTATCCTTACTTTTTTTATTATTTTAGTATCATTTCACTCCATGTGAGCTGTCAAGTCATAACTCACTTTCCCATTTTAAAGTCATCCTTGCTTGAAAGCTGAGAGTAAACATTGGTTGGAGCAGGTAGATTTTATGGAGAACAGCGCTGAGATGGTGGAACATGACTGCTAGTAGAGGACATTGTAATTAATAGCATTGCATCTTAATGTAAATTATTTCCATTATAACCGTGGGCTGCTGATGGGAAAAAAATGGCATTGTGACAAAAATGTCACAGTGCTGGAGTGGCCAGACCATGCACACATTGAGAGATTCCCTGAAATTGGAATGTTACGAGCTTGTTGTCCCACACTTGTTCACTATCTATGACAAGGATACATAACATTTTTCTTAGTTATGTTGATCTTTTATGATTTGCATCCTTCATTTCCAATTGACTTCCATCTTTCTGGCCACCAGGCAATTAATTGATTTGTGAGGTGAATGGAAGAACAAAGGAGTATAGTTTAAATACTCCAAAACTGCAATGTCCGTTTCATCCTGTGCATCAATGTGAATGGTGATTTCTTTGGTTATTTTTGTTTTGCTGTATATAACCTGTGCTGTTCAAAATTTGATGCATTATTTGAAGTTCAAAATTAATCATTCTTCAATGGCATTGCACAGAATGGCAGCCTGGTTCATCTTTGGTGGTTAGAAGGCACAATATATTTTGATCATTGTATGCTGATGTAATTTGGTTCCCAATTTCAAGCATGCCCTCTGTCCATGTGCTTGGATCATATGGTAATACAGTTTTTTAGTTTATTGGAATATTACGCTATTTGTTCCGTGGACCATGGTACATGCACAATTCAAAGGGCCACAATGTCACCTCTGGTAGGAAGGTTTAATTATATTGTTAACATAAGCAATCAGCATTATGAGGTGGGAGATTGCAACCTTCACGTGGTCCACCCTGTTTCGACAAATGTAATCAACCCGACGTGCACAAACAAGTAGATCAAATAGAACAAGTTGACCTACAACTTTAGGCTGTGCACGCTATACGCAAGAAGAAGGTCAACATTATAAATACAGGAATCCTCAATAGAATTATACACACAGATAAAATATTTTTAATATCAGTGGTGTAAAGTGTTTGTGTCTGCATTTTTTGTTCATGTATTGATATGTTGTTGTAATAACTGTTCCAGCACATTGGACTTTTCGGGTCAGTAACTTCAATGCAGATGTTGGGATTATTTATTAGAATTCATAAAAGACTGATAGCCAGAAGAAAAATATTACCATCGTTGCAGAAAACATTTTTATATGGAAGAGACACTGAGCCACGATTCATTATATCCAACCCTAAATGGAGAGATATCTGAGCAAACAAAACATTTGGGTGCCTTCAAAACTATAACTTGAAAGCCTTTATTCTCAGTATATATTTTGTAGAGTATTTTGATAAGCAGTTTGGTACAGTCAAACTACAGGGATTCTGCGAACATTAAAATGTGCTCACAGAATAGATGCCGGTGAATGTTTGTACTTTTTAGATCATATGTATTGTCATTTTCATATAATTGATATAATTACACGTATCTCATTTTCATGCCATTGTATTGTGTATTTTATTGCCAAGCCACTAACCCAATATTGATGAGGTCTGAGTTTTCAGAATACAGCCAAGGCCAAAAACTAGAATTACCATCTTTTCTTGAGTCTAGCCCTGATCACTGATCAATGTGTGGGTTATTAAGTGACATTAGACTTGGCCACAAAGTTAAGTTGTCCACAACAATTTAGAGTCATATAACATGGAAACAGGCCATTCACCCCATCAAGTCAGCACTCTACTGATCCCATTTTATTCTCTCCACATTCTCCAAAGTGCCCCCAGATTCTACCACACCCACATTAGGGGCAATTTCCAGCAGCCAAATAACCTACAAACAAGGGAGGAAACCAGATTGCCCAGAAGAAACCCGTGAAGTTGCAGGGAGAATGTACAAACTCAACACCTGGCAATGGAAGGATTAACAATTACAATTTTAGACTTGAGATGTGGAGGCATGAATGAACTGAGGTGTGTGGTTAGAGTGTGAGAGGCCCATCAACCGTGTACTGGAAGAGTCTAGTCTAGTGATGAGACCAGTATGTTAGACTCAGTAGCAGATGAGGTGAATCGATACAATACTGAAGGTAGAAATAAGTCAATGTGATGGAGGGGACAGGAACAAAATACCATTAAAAGATTGTGAACATTCTGATTACAGCCTAATCTAGAGGCTGGGGAGGGGGCAGAGGTTTGTGAGTGAAAATTATAGCTATAGTTTTCTGAATGGTTAACTCGAATAAACCCCAGTAGATCCGTGATTTGTTAAGGACAAGCATTTATTATCAAGTGTCACTTTGGGGGAAAATAAGAATTGGTAAAAATTGTGTATCGTAGTATTATCGGTATATAAGATTTGCCTCGTAACTGTGGGTGATGTTCTGGTGAGGCAGCCCGAAAGTGAGAACCAAATAGAGTATTAATATTACATATTCTTGGATAAACTCAGTCACTACAGAGAGAGGAACTCTGTACCAGAGTTACCCTGGCTATTGCTGGGAACGAGCAAGGCCGCTGTCACAAAGTTTCACAAATGAAGGGAGCAATTGTAAGATTAATTCTATCAAATGATAAGAAGTTACAGTACTTTGTGAGTAAGTTAGGGAGGGCCATATCAGGAGAATGGAAGCATAGCAAACTTTTTTTTAACTAATTCTTGTATTTGAGCTGAGCTGGCAAACTCACCATTAATTGCCTATCCCTGGTTGCCCTGAAAAGGTTGCACTTAGGCTGGAGACCGGAGAGGTGTTGAGACCCATGAAATTATGCTCAGCTTGAACCATTGGCCTCAATATTTAATCAGTACTGGGAAAAGGCTGGATGGAAAGAATTCTGGATGGGGATCTCGGAAGTTTAGGTTTCCCAGACTCCTTGCTGAGATTGACTGCATGATATTTTATAACTGTTCTCGGAAGGTTTCTGCCCAGTGGGTAACCAGCTTGGCAGACTGGCTGCCTGTTGGGCATGAAAACGGATACCGGGTATGAGAGTTCAGGGAGAGAAAGGCATGGTGGCGATTGATGGGAAGTCTGATGTTCCTTGGAGGAAGAGGAGGTAGGTGGGGGGTGGGGGGGGGTGGGTGTGTGAGCGATGGCATGTTGAAAACCATGGTGGAGGGAGACGTTTTTAGGTCAGTGGTGGTGGTAAGGTTGCCAGGGATTGTGGGGAATGTGCATACAGTGAGGGTGGGGGGGGGGGGGGGTTGTCAGGAGAGTCGGAGGTGAAGGATTATGGCAGGAGAGGCATGGGTTGTGAAGTGAGGCGAAGGTGACTATGTTTGTGCTTGGGAGAATCACAAATGTGAGATTGTGTCTGCAGAGGCAATGGTTGAATTGGGGGAGTTGGAGATGGCAAGGTTGTTGGGGGGGAGGTGGGGGATGTCTGGGACGGCAGAGATTGTGATAAGAGTCCGTGGTGATAGGATGGTGGAATGATGATGAGCATTTTCTGTCATGGCAGAAGATGCCATGTACTCGCTGTACTCGGCTTGTACTCGCTGGAATTTAGGAGATTCAGGGGGGATCTTAGAGAGACTTACACAATTCTTAAGGGGTTGGACAGGCTAGATGCAGGAAGATTGTTCCCGATGTTGGGGAACTCCAGAACAAGGGGTCACAGTTTAAGGATAAGGGGGAAGTCTTTTAGGCCAGGTGAGAAAATCATTTTTCACACAGTGAGTGGTGAGTCTGTGGAATTCTCTGCCACAGAAGGTAGTTGAGGCCAGTTCATTGGCTATATTTAAGAGGGAGTTAGATGTGGCCCTTGTGGCTAACGGGATCAGGGGGTATGGAGAGAAGGCAGGTACGGGATACTGAGTTGGATGATCAGCCATGATCATATTGAATGGCAGTGCAGGCTTGAAGGGCCAAATGGCCTACTCCTGCACCTATTTTATATGATTCTATGATAATGCATCAAACGTTCTGCCTTGGGAAGCATTTGGAGATTATTTCAGGGGGAGAATAGAGTTTTATATGTAATCCTGCACAGATATAATTTTTCATGTTTGTTTCACCACAACTCCTAACTGCCTATGGCACTATATTGAAGCTAGAATTCAGAGACCACTATCAACAGAAAGCCCCAATTGCTGCTCTCTCCTTGTCAAACTGAGTAATGCTAATTAAAAGGGTCTATTTTTAAACTGTCTGTTTACTGACGATAACTATCTTTATTATTCTCTGTAATGTCTCTAGTAATGTGTCAGATCACAGCTTGTGCTGCAATTATTAGAATAGACAACAATTTAAACTTGACCCGATTGAAAGCACTCGCTTGTCTCTGTCTGTGTCAGGGGATTGCTTTGCAGTTGGGGGGGGTAGGGTTAGTAGCGAGTGCAGTAAACAGCTGCTACTTAGTACAATAAACAAAAAGAGGTTTGTGTAAATTGAGCACCTGTTAGACAAGGGATGCTCCTGTCAGCTGGCAAGTTGGGATTCTTTCTTTTGAGTGAAACTTCCCATTGTCATTTGGTTCTGCTGGGTTCCCTGGTAATAGCTCAACACTATGGCAAATCTCTTTTTGTTAAACAGATTATGTTTGAGTTGTATTAGAATTTGTTATTTCCCGTATCACTGTGACTGTAAATTCACTAACTTAAAACCTGATTTATTTTTAAAGGATTTTATTTTGCCTTTAATTGTATTTGTAATTATTTGGTGTGACTTGCTAAGTTACAGGGCTCCTTTGGAAACTGTAAATCATGCTGATCTAATTATTTACTAGCTTGTGTAGATTTGACCTATTGATCTCTACTTAACCTCTGTGTAGAAGTTTTAAATGATCTAGTGATTTTGTTTTAAAAACTGTCAATTTGGTTATTAGCTTGTTTCTGTCATTTATTTTTCCAACCCGTCCGCCCCCCCCCCCCCCCCCCCCCCCAATAATTTGGACGCATACTCACAGGCTTTTCGGCAATGAACCTCTGAGGTGACATTACTCACTGGCACAGCAGACCTTACTTGTGAAGAAGGTTTATATTGACCTACTATTTCAACCTCTTAACCAAAGCCTTCACTTTTCACAGTGTTGCATCATTACTGCTGATGCCTTTGGTCACTTGGATATAACACTGGAATTCATTCCCTATGTCTTACCCTCTCTCCCATGCTTTGAACTCTTTCAAAACCCACAACATTGACCAAGCTGTTGATGGATTCTTCTGAGAGTCTTCCGCAAAACATTTATTTTAACAAGATGAGAACTATTGAGAGACTGGAAAATAATGTAAGCAAATGCCAAGCACTATACTTAACCAAGGTGCAGTTTTTAATATATTTGAAAGTGAGAATAAGGAAAGAAAGAAATGCTCAATTGGTAATAGCTTAAATGAAAAAGTAAATAACAGGAATTTGGCTAGTTGTTGCACAAGTTAAGTAGGGTAGTTTGAGTATATGAGGCTGCAACATGGCCAAATCAAGTCTGGTTTAGTTTTAGTGCTGAAACAGGCCCTTCGGCTCACAGAGTCTGCGCACACTAACACTATCCTACATACACTAGGGATAATTTACAAGCCAATTAACCTACAAACCTGTACGTCTTTGGAGTGTCTTAGGAAACCTGAGATCCCTGAAAAAACGTAAGGCAGCAACTAAACCGCTGCGCCACCGTGCAGCCCAAAATGGAGCTGAATAAGTTACCAAACCTGATTTGGTTCAGAATAGTAATTGTTACTATTGTTGAACACAGTAGTAAAATGAAATCATAAATGAAAAAAACTCTAAAAGTGGAAATTAGAAAATAATTATTACGAAGGATAGTGCGAAAGTGGCATTCTCAGCCAGAAAAAATGGCTGAAGCTGTCCATTGATACTTTAGAAGAGACTCGGATTAAACTGGGTTACTCATCAGGAAAAAAATTCACCAGTGGAGACTTGATGAACGAATCCAGACTTGTAATATTCTGTAGATAGAATGGGATCTTCTGTTGTGAGATGTTTTTTTTTGTTCTTTATCTTTTTGCATTGATTCAGTTCAGTCATCTAATCTTTAACATTAGCTGATTGTTCTCCTGCGCTTGTGTAGGAAAGAACTGCAGATGCTGGTTTAAATCGAAGGTAGACACAAATGCTGGAGTAACTCAGCGGGACAGGCAGCATCTCCGGAGAGAAGGAGAGAAATCTCTCCAGAGATGCTGCCTGTCCCCCTGAGTTACTCCAGCATTTTGTGTCTACCTGTTCTCCTGAGCTTGCCTTGCTCAAGCAAAATATTTATCTTAATTATGTTCTTTATACATTTAATTTTGAACTGTCTCATCTGGTCACTTAGTCAGGGAGTGCCTGTCATTCAGCATTAAGACAATAAGCAGATTTGAATCTCGCCCAATGTTTGGTCGGATATCCTGACTCTTTAGGGCATTTCACTAATTCTTGATTAATCTGGTAGGTGGAGTGCCAGAGTAAATGTTGCCTTGCTTGAATTGCACCTATTAGCTGAATTTAGAACAAGATGTGGAGAGGTAGGTGGTCCAAATTGTATTGAACGAAAACCTGTAGCAAAGAGCCTGCAAGGCGCACAAATCAGTGATCAAACGAGGACGGCAAGAACAAAACAAATGTAGCTTAGGGTGGTTGCTCCTCATGTAAGCGACCAACTGCCTCCCATTCAGCTGATCAGATTGTATTTAGCTTCTCATACTGCTGTCTGTTTGTGAATGGTGCGCGCGCGCTCTGTTGCAGAGATGCCCAAGGGGTTATTCTATAATCTTTACAACAGGAACAGTGGGGAACCATTTTCTCATGTAGCTGCCTTTCTTTCAAGTTTCATGGCTGTTGTGCTTTGACTGGCAGCAGTTTTGGAGTCTAGATTTATTGACTTTGTATCAATTCAACTTTTTCTTCTTTAAGTACAGGGATAAATGTTCTGACATTTCCCATTAGAGCCACATTATTTTAGTTGGATAGTAGCCTCTATTTGTGCTACACATTGTGTTTAAAAGTTCCTTTTCGTTATGAAGAAAGTTAAACCAATAAAATTGTCAGCAGCTGCTAAACCATATTAATAGAGTTATCGTTCATCATATCTTGTGTTGTATTTTGATAAGATTATTTTCATTATTGCTGGCATACTCTGAATTCGGCTTAACTCTGGCAGTACACACCAAAGGTTGAAATTTACTTCTGTGTGTTGGATGAGTTGTGGGAATTCTCACCTCACCCTTCTGACAAAGCAGTGACCAATGCAATATGATGGGCCACAGGAGACATGTGCCTCACGTCTGTCCAGCATACAACAATGTTGATGACAGCCAGGCACAACCAGCAGCTTTTCTTGCCCATTTGTCCCATAATCTCATTTGAAAGTGGAAGCGTGACAAAGTAAAGCAGCATCACGCTTTGGTAGTGGCCCATGGCTTGAATTTATTTTTCAAGGGTGAGGCATCTGCATCTTCTACGAAGGAGGCTGGGTAAGTGATTACAATTTCCCCACATAGATATATATGATGACAAATTGTTTCTTAAATGTGAAGGTAATATGTCAAGGTGGAAACCAGTAATGTAATAATTCATTACAAAAACTAAATCTCTGCAAGAGCTGTAATTCTAAAGTATTTTCTCCCTGTTATATGGCCACTGAGAAACATTTGAAAAACAAACATATGGCCATGTAATCTCTGCATTCAGCCCTTTGATGTCAGCATGCATATATTTATAGAATCTGTGAGTGGCATCTACTGGCAGTAAAAGAACGGTCCATGCTCCAATCACTCCCTGTGTTTACAGGCCAGCTCCTGACTCTCGTTCATGCAGCATGAAACCGTCTGCAGACAATTCTCATCATGGACACTGACGTTTGCTTTTTGCATTCCTTTTCCACATATCAATGTGTTTTTCCGGCAAGTGGGGATAATTTTATTTTAATCAAGCGTCTTGGGAATAGGAGGAATAGAAGAAGAAATGACTTGGTTTTGAAAGTAACATGCAAAGTTTGAGCTTTAAAAGCCTGGTCTATATAGTGAATGGGTTTACAATTTTGTTACAATTGGAAATTTGCTGTGCCATGCAATGAATTTGCCAGTTAGAAGGCCTACAAAATTATTAAAACAACAGACTGGTAGTTTGCTCATCCATGTAACCAAACAGCGACACTACTACAAAAAATAGTAGATGTAAAGCTAAACAATGAATTGATTCCGTACCTCTGACATATTGCATTTTGAAAACTTAATCTGCAGTTTGCATAAACAACAAAAAACAAATTATCCCGACTTGATGTTTGTAATGGTGACAACTAGTATACTAGTTTCACCAATTTCATAAACTAACATCACCATGATTTCTTAATTGTCTTTTAAGTTTAATTCGCTCTCAGCATTCATCAATGTGTCTGAAATACTAAGAAGAAAGTAGTGGCAGGGACTAGACTTCCCTGGAGAAACCACCAGGGCAAGAGGCTGTATGCTGTTGCTTGACCCTTACCGGCAGATGGCCATCAGGAATCAAATACCCATGTGCTGGGAGATAGGGAGAGGATTTAGCAGGGTGATTATTCAGAGATGAATAGAGTGATTAACTGATAAAGAGCATGTGAGACAGGGTTGGTGGCTTTGATCCTCAGTAATAATGCACTGACTGTTGTTAGTGCAGTGGGATGCTCCATAACAAGAAGGGACACCAATGTATTACAGGATTACACAGTTTGCTGTTGCCTTTAACCCTGTGTTAGCCAGTAACTATTTATATTCCGAACAGAATTCTAACCTGATTATTGCAGGAGTTTAATTGGGCTCAATGCCTGGCTTTTGGAGAGAGGGTTTTTTTCAGTCAGCCCATCCATTGGTGGGGTGGCAGGGCGAGGGGCTAAGGCAAACTCAAACAGTACACTGTAACTGTACACTGAAACACATTACTGCTATGCAATGCCAATTAATCCTCTCCCAAGAGTGTCCTTTGTCTCTCATGGGTGAAAGAGCAATTAGAAGGTGCTATTTTGCAGGGTAAAGATGTTCTCTAGCATTATCAGCTTCTTAAAGTGGTTGCTTAGCATTTTACTTCAACAGTCTCATATGGTACTGAGATGAGGTGGAAAGGGAAGTGAATTTACTCAGATCATATAGGGCCCAGGTGAGATTTCATCTGGAATATTATAAACCGGTTAGGTCTCCCTACTGACGGAACAGTATACTTGTGACACCAATGTGTAGGAAGGAACTGCAGATGCTGATTTAAACCAAAGAAAGACACAGAAAGCTGGAGTAACTCGGCGAGACAGGCAGCATCTCTGGAGAGAAGGAATGGGTGACATTTCTGGTCGAGTCTGTTGAAGGGTCTTGACCCAAAATGTCGACCTTTCCTTCTCTCCAGAGATGCTGCCTGTCCCGCTGAGTTACTCCAGCTTTTTGTGCTACTTGTGACACCAAGATTAATGCCTGGAATGCAAGTTTTGTCATATGAAGAGAAATCAAGGAGGTTGGGCCAATGCAACCTTGTGTTCAGAAAAAATAGAGGTGAAGGGTTTACTAATTTGATTCCTGTTTCCCCTGGCCAGGATGTCTAGGATCAGAGGTCATAGTTACAAAATTAAGAGGGTGGCCATTCAGGACAAATATGAAGAGAAAATTCTTAACCCAAAGAAGCGTGAATCCTTTGAGCTCTCTGCCCAGAAGGGCTACGGAGACAGTCGCTGCAAATATTCAAGATTGAGATTAATTGATATTTATTTATTGAAGGATTCAAAAAATGGAAATTATTGCAGGAAAATAGCTGAGGTAAAAGATTAGCACAGCAGAACGAGGGGTTAAATGGCCTATTTTTGCTTCTATTTCTTGTGCCTTTAACTCAAAGATAAAACCAGGGAACAAGCGTGGTGAATATGAGCACTTCCTGGTGGCTTGTCGCACTACTGCATCGTTAAATTGTGCCGAGCTCAGTACCACAAGAACAGGAAAGTGTTTGGAAAATAACTTGAACCATCTCGCCTCAAGTAGATTTACAGTTAGCGAGTTCTGGACACGTTATTACATTGACATATAGTCACGATGCCAGAGTTACAACAACATCCATTCTTGTTTGGAAATATTATTAAAAGTGGATTTGTGGATAATTAATTGGTAGATAGGAACAGTTTTCAGGCAACTCAAGAGTGAGAGTTTGCGTCAGTCAGTCATAGAGATTTATAGAGAGTCATACAGCACAAAAACAGTCCCTTCAGCACAACTCATCCATGCTCACTCACCAAGAGGCCCAATCTAAGCTCGTCCCCATGTGCCCACATTTGGTCCATATCCCTCTAAACCTTTCCTAGCCATGTGCCTGTTGGGGTATATTTTAAATGCTGTTATAACACATGCCTCAACTACCTCCTGTGGTATTAAAGAAGGAACTGCAGGTGCTGGAAAATCGAGGGTACACAAAATGCTGGAGAAACTCAGCGGGTGCAGCAGCACCTCTGAAGAAGGGTTTCGGCCCAAAACGTCACCTATCTCCTTCGCTCCATAGATGCTGATGCACCCGCTGAGTTTCTCCAGCATTTTGTGTACCCTACCTCCTCTGGTAGCTCATCCTGAAGCAGAATTAGGCCATTCAGCCCATCGAGCCTACTCCACCATTCGAGCATAGCTGATTGATTCTTTTTCTTTTCAACCCCATTCTCCTGCCTTCCCCCCGTAACCTTTGACACCCTTACTAATCAAGAACCTATCAATCGTAGCTTTAAAAATACCCAATGTCTTGGCCTCCGCAGCCGTCTGTGGCAATAAATTCCACAGATTGACCACACTCTGGCTAAAGAAATTCCTCCTCATCTTCATTCTAAAGGTGCATCTTTTTATTCTGGGGCTGTGCCCTCTGGTTCTAGACACTATCATTACTGGAAACATCCTTTCCATGTCTACACTATTTAGTCCTTTCAATATTTGAGTATTATTTCAGTATGGTTCCCACTTTCAAAATAGGAGACACCAGGTTGATGGTGTGGTTGCACTAATTCAATTTGCTAGAATTTTTAACAAGGCACCTATCTTTAATGACTTGCATCACAAATCTTGAGACTGTAGGACAATTTACAAAGTGATAGTACCTGAAAATAATCCATCACTGTAACTTTTGCTTGATTCCACTCTTAACACAGGCCAAAATATAACATATATCTAAAATATAACAGATCGACATATGCATGCATGGCTATGTGATTGAAATAATGGGTCAATTAATCCCACTGTGGTTTGCCTGATTTTGAGCACTCCTGAAGCTGGGGCCACTATTTCTGTGTACCATCTTCCAGTTTCATTTTCTCACTGCCTTCTAGAGACTCACAGGTCTCACTAGAGACCTGCGATCCACTAAACGAAAGGGAGATCTCAAACTCTGCTTTTTAGAATTTTATCTGGAAATCTGATGGCCCTTAAACATGTGGGGATAAATTAAATCAGTGTCATTTAGCAATTGCATTAAATTCTCTAGTAATACAAAACTAAAACAAGGAGCATCATTTGCTTTCTCAATCAAGAATTCCCCCTGTCCAAAATTCCCTGCCTATTAGCAGTGCTAATGACCAGTTTATTAGAGACTTCCATGGACTAATTGCAGGTGTGCGTTAAGTTGATAAGGTCTGTCAATGCTCTACGCTCTCACAACTGCTAATTATTGAGCTGGACCGTTCTAAAAAGGTGATTATGCAGCCAATCATTTACAAACCTGTCACCTGGGCCATTCCTCAGAGTGCCAACAACAGGAACACGGCTATCATTGAATCCTAGTGAATGTCATTAAGATGCTGATCAAATGCATTTTTAAATATTGTTTCAAGCTCATGGAGTGTACAAGATATAGAGTGCATCTTGATCACTCTTACATGACTCAATATGGAAGTTACCTCTCGAGTTTATAATACAAGTGATTACAAATGTATAAGCAAATCATAATGTACAAAGTGCAGCAGCTAAATATCAATTATCTCATATCCAGGCTCTAAGCTGTCACCATTGATTTGATCAGAATCACCTCTTTCTTGGTCAGGCAACTGGTAGCAAAATGTGCTTGCAATTCCACAAAGGTTTGGCTGGTCAATTGCATGAACACATCCCAGCAAGTGGTTATGAGGGAATGTCCGTCATTATATTCCTAAACTGCAAGTTCAGGGTGAAAACAAAATGTCTCAAATGTTACTGAAGTGTCCGGGGGTTATTCAGTGCATTCATTTGACCCGACAATTCCCAGGGTATAATCAAGAATAGGATTGTATTTTACATTTTAAGAGTATTGTGTCATGCAAATGTTGAGACAATACATTTTATGAACAGTTTTACTTGTTATTTAAGAAAGTAATATATGCTGTTGCATGTATGATCACTAAGTCAAGGGTGTTTTATTCACAGGGACATTTTCTCTAGTTTATTTACCCCACACTGAAGGAACCTTTGCCACATTCCTGAACAGTTTTCCTTTATCAGTGAAAGTTATGTTGTATGTCTTCTAATGTAGATCTCTGCAACACAGTCCACAGAAGTTGGTACTAAAAGAACCCCACCCTTTTAGTTTATAAAGAAAGTCTTTATTCCTTTGGTGACTCAATGTAATAGGTCAAAGAGCTAAGCCGTGGCTACACCAGTGTTTCTCTGGTGCTATCAGGCTAACTATTGATTAAGTACTAACCTCTTTTATCTGTCGGATCGCCTACCAGAATGTTTAAAACGACTTGGTGTCCTTGCTGTGTTACAAAATGTTCTTGCACTGTTACAATTCAAAAGTTTTATTTTGCAACCTTGTGAGTAAAAGAAAGCTATAAAGATATTAAGGATGCCCAGCGTATATAAAGCAAGCTTAGGGATTTCAAAACATCTTTCAGAAGTGCTAATTTAGACACACGTCATTCCTTCCTCCAGTGAAGTCCTCATAACCTAGATAGACTTGTGTTATTTCATTCCCCACCTTTGAAGATCAGTGCATTGATTTATTTTTATTTAAAACTAAAATTTCTCGCAGTCAATCTTCCATAATAAAATTAAAAATAAGCATTGCAAAGTGCAGACCAAGGTACTCTTGGGAAATGTTCCTACGCCAGGCAGGCATCCGCATAGCAAGGAATCATTACCTTAAAGCAAATATTATTTGTTAAAGCCTTCAAACTGCAGCCTGTTCTCGCTACCAAGACCCATTCTCCCCCTCCTCTCTCAACACACCACTGCTATCCAATATTTCCTCTGCCTCCTTCTCAAACAAATTTCCCAAATGTATTTCTTTTTTAAGATATATAAATAATGGATACAAGCAAAATTCTTATGTTCCACACTGAACTTTTCTTAATTCGAAGACTGAGTGCAGAAGTTTGCTCCACCCATATTTGTATCTCTTATGGGACGAAGTATAAAAGAGCCGAGTTTTCTTCTAATCTTTAAGGTGGTTGTGCATTAATATCTAATGTAGGCTTGGGACTTGAGCTCTTGGTCTGTGCATGATGTATTGATGTACAAGTATGCATTAGACAATTTTACAACTTAAAATATTTGCTGTATTTTTAAGTATGAACATACAAATTAGGAGTGGGAGGAAACCACTCAGCTCCTGGAGTCTGCTCAGCTATTCAATAAGATGATAACTAACCTAGTTGTAACCTCACCACCCTGTTCCTACCTGTCCTTTTCATAACCTTTCAACCCCTTGGTTAACAACCTCAGCCTTAAATATTCAAAATACTCCACTTCCATTGCCCTAGGGCAACTGAGTTCCAAAGAGTTGCCGCCTCAGAAGTGAAAATAAATCACGTTATCTCTGTCTTAAATGGCGACCCCTGATTTTTAAACTGCGATCATGTCCAGATTCTCCAGCGAGAGGAAACGGCCTCTCCACGGCCACTATTTGAGCACTTGTCAGGATCTGGCTGGATCCAGTGAAGTCCCCTTGTCACTCTTCTAAACTCCAGCTGTTAGGAGCTTTGCCTGTCCAATCTTTTCTGCCCATTGGTACAAACGGGGAATTGCAGATGCAAGTTTACACAAAAAGACACAAAGTGTTGGATTAACTCCAGCACTATGTCTTTCCAATACCAACACATTTACTTTATTTTGTTAAATAAAGAGACATATTCTCTTTGCAGTATTCCCAATGTCTGATGGATTACCTATACGTCTGACACATAACCTCCATTCTAATTATAATAAACACTGACATGCTGTGTCTTTAGGCATTTTATTCTCTAAACTTGCACTTTGTAAAGAATTGTTACTGATAGTTTGCTCTCTTCTTCAGGTCTGACTTGGGCACAAATCTTTCTGCGAAGGCCCAAGTAACTTTGAAACTGCGATCTGAATATGCAAGTGGACTCGGAGAAAAATTTTATAAGGTAAAGAAGAAGCGAAATTCTTTAAGAGGTTGGAGGCCCCAGCCGGAAAGTTCCTGAAGTGAGCCACCAAACCCTGCAGACACTGTCAAAGGCTCTGCTCGCAATGCTGCTCAAGAGACATTAAAATGAGGTTCATAGCACTGAGCAGCAGGTTACACAATGCAATGGGCAAACTCACCGGCTGTGTCTGCTGAAACTGTGTTTTTAAGATGATACTAAATTGTGTGTAATTTATATTTTATACAGTGGAGAATAAAATAGTTTTAGATTCAAATTAAAACAGATTTAAACATAGAAAGTATAAACTCTTTGTTACTGCAAAACAAGGGCACGGAAAATATGACAGTAGAATAAGTTCGTAGTTCCATTTTACCTTTATGCCCTGGGACCTTATTGTGCCCCAGTATTCTCTGCACCCTATCCTAACTGAACAATCGCCCAATCTTCCTTCCAAATCCTCGCATAAGGCGAAATAGTTAATAGTTCTCCTCCAAAAATGTAATCCTGAATTCCTTCTGTAATCACATTCTAGAATCTTTTATATCTTTTCCAAATCCATATTCATCATTCGCAGAAATTCTTGTTTGGTTCTTTACTATTCTGTTTCAGCCACAATACAACGTACTATCAAAGTTAATAATGAACCTTTTGTGGCTGTAATAATGTCCCCTCTCGCCATTCTCAATCCTTGTGGAGTCTTTGCCATGGCTGACGATGCGGTTCTACATGCCTCCCATCATGCTTCAGCTGGATGTGTCTGCAGTAACCTGGTTCCACTCTTATCTATCGCTCCCTCCTATTTCCCAATCCACTCAATCTGCTCCAAGGCAACAGTATCGGATTCAAATGTACTGTGGCATAATCCAGCACCATCTCACCACTACATTTTTCCAACCTGCCCACCTACGCTTCTCTCAAATTACAATCCCACCTGTAATGGGTGAACAGAGATCTCCTCTGATCAAATGTAAAATAAACAAAATAATTACCATCAACACCTCCAGTAGCTGTAACCCCTCATCTCTGGCTGAACCAGATTGGGCTCAATCTTTGTGTCACATTTGATCTTTGGGCCACGTATCCAAACTATCAAAGATTATCTATGACCATCTCAATAGTATCGTCTGTTAAAATCCTTACCCATATCTTTGTTACCTTAGTCCTTGAGTATTCCAACACATGCCTTTCCAGCTTCCCTCAGTTTATAAACTTGATCTTGTCCAAGACAATATCATCTCAATCCTGTTCACCCACCACTGATCTTCATTGGCACATATTCCTCGTTCACTCATTGACAACCATGGCTTTAATCTCTGGAGTATCCGCCCTTAATCAGCTCCACCTCTTTTAATTAATTCCTTACAATCTACTTATTGTTACCTGCCCTAGATTCCATCGCTAGTCTAATTGGATATCTGCTATATTTTGCTACATTAATTGTGCTATATAAATGAACTATAATCATCCAAAATGTTGACCACCTCCAATGTGATCCCACCACTAGCCACATTTTCCCATCACCAACCCTTTCCACAGAGACCGTTCCCTCTGCAACTCCCTGGTTAATTCATCCCTTCCCACCCAAACCACCCCCTCTCCAGCTACCTTTCCATGCATCACCTGTCCCTATACCTCCTCCCTCAACTCTGTCCAGGGACCCCCGACAATCCTTTCAGGTTAGGCAGAGGTTCACTTGCACCTCCACCAACACCATCTACTGTATCCGTTCAAGATGTGGACTCTTATACATCAGCGAGACCAAACGTAGACTGGGCAATCGATTCACGGAACATCGGATCTCCCGGTTGCTGGACAATTTAATTCTCCTTCCCATTCCTACACAGACCTTTCTGTCCTAGGTCTCCTCCATTTTCAGAGTGAGGCTAAATGCAAATTGGAGGAACAGCATCTCATATTTTGCTTGGGCAGCTTACAGCCCAGTTGTATGAATATTGATTTCTCTCACCAAACAGCCCTGGCATTCCCTCCCTCTCTATCCCTCCCCCACCCAAGACGCACTAGCTTCTTTTTTGCATATCTTTCAGTCATTGTTCTTTATCTCTCTACATCACCGTCTATATCTCTCGTTTCCCTAACCAGTCTGAAGAAAGGTCTCGGCCTGAACCGTCACCTATTCCTTCTCTCCAGAGATGCAGCCTGTCCCGCTTTGTTGCTCCTGCTTTTTGTGTCTATCTTCAGTATAAGTAGTTGTTGTTATCTAGATATTACATCCAAATCAAAATAATAATACATTTCACTATGCCCACCAGATAATAGGCAGCTGGCAAAGGCAAGAATCTAACAACCCAAACCAAAGAAAGGTGAGAGAGATGAGGGCTATGGGGCCATGGCCATATTGAATGGTGGGGCAGGCTTGAAATGGACGAGTGAACTACTCCTGCTCCTGAGGTTTCTTATCTCAATCATTTTGGCAGGTTATCAATCATCACCTGAAGCGTCAACCATCCCGCTCCCTCCACCAGTGCTGCTTGCCTTGTCGAGTTCCTCGGTCAGTGTTTGTTTTGCTATCAGATGGCAAAGTATTATGTTTGTCCACTTGTTAACAGTTTGGATTTCTGCATGTTTATTAACAACGTGGTGCATGGCTCTCTGGTTTGTACCTGAGGTGATGACAACTCCCCCCCCCCCCCCCCCCTCCCCCCCCAGGAAGCTACTGGTGATGAAGTTCCCTGTTTCTCAGACCAACTAAACGAGGCTTGATTTAATACATCCTACAGCAGTTGAAGTTCCTTTAACCAAACCAAAAAAACAGGCAAAAGATGAACCTACACGTGAAATTTTGCCGATCACACTTATTTAGTTGTGGTTCGGGTGCAATGAAAATCTGCAAACAAAGCTGTTTTAGGGATTACAGCTCCAGGAAAGGTTGTATGGTTGTTTTTTTAATCGACATTTAAGGTTGTCATTTTACATACAATAAACAGTGTCTTCAATTTTTATTTGTTGCTGTTTTTATTGTGTCGCCAAAATAAATGTAATTGATGCAGTTGTTGTCAGAGGATAAAAGAAGCTGCTGATTGTTTGATCCATTTCAGTTGTAGGCCAGTTTTAAGTGATGGATTTTCATAGATCTAGTCTTTTATGACACTCAAGTTTTCCTCAGCTACACTGTCTGATGTTATATACATTATATATTTTTAAAGCCATCGTGTTAATATTGCAACTCATTAAAAACAAAGGATGGCAAATTAATCTTCAGATTTTAATTACAGGCTATTTTCAAACGTCATCCAGTTGAGAGGCAGTTTTTTTTTCGCTCTTTGAGGTAGATTATAAATTTAATTTAAAGAAACTTAGTTGTGCCCTTATTTCGTTTCATTATTAAGCAATGAGATTATGAAACCTCTCATTATCCCCTGGGTTTAAGTCAATCCTTGCCGAATCCTCTCGTTTTGTTGTGCAGCCTTTTTGTTCGGAGAGTCCCTGCCTGTCACTTCATTAACCCCGAGTCCTCTTCAAGGCGGGTCGGATTTGCCAGACCCTTTCACACGCCAACAAGCAAAGATAAACAGCCGACTTTCTGCAAATAAACAAATACAAATAAAATATATATATGGCAAACTTCGTGAATTAATCAGCTCCCTGCACTCTGCCCCAACTGCACCCTCAGCTCTCACTCCGCCCGCGGAGCGCTGCAGGAGTCAGCCAGCGCCGATGCAAACACAGACCCTTTCCCCGTCTCTCCCGGGAAAAGAGTTGGACATTTCCCCAATGAATTGTACAGGTGCATTCTGAAGTTTGCAAAAATATTTGAAAGAGTCCAAAGTGAACTACCCCGGGTTAGATTATTTTCAATATATTTCTGGAAGTCATTATCAACGTTTCCTTTCGAGACCAATTTTTATTCAGTATAAGATCAAAGCCGCCATCAGTATATTCAAATTACCGCTGAAAAGTGACTGTTGAGAAGATATAATTAGAAAAATTAACATAAGGAGCGGGCGATGAGCTCTGCTACATAATTCACGCAGGGTCTGGGCTGGACGTGGCAGGAACTGTGGCCGGGTTATAGATTCTGAGGAAAATAGACACAAAATGCTGGAGTAACTCAGCGGGTCCACAGCATCTCTGGAGAAAAGGGATAGTGACGTTAGGGTCGAGAACTTTCTTCAGACTGATTCTTCAGATAGATGTTGTGCTCTTATCGCCAACTTGAAGCTCCTGTCTGGGACAGAGTGGGGTATGAGGGGGGTACTGCCAATGAAATCCCAAGGCCAATGCGGGAGCAATTCTCAGTCATCCAGCCTCCTGTCCAGATCATTGCCTTCTCTGAAAGTTCTTATTGGCAGAGACAATGAAATGTTTTGAGGTTTGTAGGGCGAATGTAATGGGCAGAAACTTCCCACCACACGGGGTTGAATGAAGCAAACTAGATGTGAATAGGTGACACTGGGCAAATGCTTCAGTCTTCGATGGGAAAGGGCCGTGAGTATGGGAGTCATAGAACTATTGGGTCAAACAACACAGAAACAGGCCCAACAAGGCCACGCCGCGAGTGAAGCGAGACCGAGGGAGTTGACCATTGAGGACGTCCCCCATTCAGCAGAACGTGTCTCCGCGCCTCCTCCCCACGGCGGATATTTCTTCATACCAATGACCTTTTTGAAACACAGTTGCTTTCCTCCCAGTCCCAATTCTCTCAGTTCCAGGAAACGGTAACTTTTTCTGGGCCACAACTGACATTCCACCGGCCTAACAAAGATCACTTTTTTGCATATCCTTCATTCCTATGTACCGTCTATATCTCTGTGTTCCCTCTCCCCTGACACTCGGCCTGAAGAAGGGTCTCGACCCGAAACGTCACCTATCCCTTTTCTCCAGAGATGCTGCCTGACCCGCTGAGTTACTCCAGCATTTTGTGCCTATCTTCGGTTTAAGCCAGCATCAACAGTTCCTTCATTCACAAAGATGTACAGCACCACCCGGGATAACGCAGGAGACCCTTCGGCCCACTGTATCCATGTCTGCCAATGAAGGAGCAGTTTCTTAACCCCAGTGCCTGATCTTGGACCGAGCAGGTGTTCCAACAAGTACGTTATCATTAACTACATTTCTCCGCACCTGACATCCTCCTAAATCTCCTCTTTGTTGCGATTACAACCTTCCAGTTACAGTAACCTGAAGTGAGCGGGCGCTTTCTCTGTGATTCCACCTTGTCCAATTCTCTCTACATCGGCCAGGAAGCTCAATTTTAACCAACCCACTCCGTTCCCCCCACTATCTGAAGAGATATGGAGAGTCGCACTCTCGATATTTCTCAGTATCCCGACGAGTATTTAATGTCCCAAGCCTAGTTTGCCCTTCTCAAACGACACGTGTGTGTGGTTCAGCCTCGCTTCGTCACTGGAGACATAAGAAACTGCAGACGCTGGAATCCTGAGCAAAAAACAAAGTGCGGGAGAACCTCAGCAGGTCAGGCAGCATCTGTGGAGGGAATGAACAACGGCGGCAGGACCCTTCTTCAGACTGATGTGTCCAGACCACCAAACTGGGTGTGAACTTTAAGTATCTGCGGAATAAGTACTTAGGAGCCACCATTGCTGCATATGCGGGCTCGGTATCTGTGAGAGTGGGAGGAGATTGAGATTGTGATTGAGGCAGTGCAGCGTAGGTTCACGAGATTGATCCCTGGGATGGCGGGACTGTCATATGAGGAAAGATTGAAAAGGCTAGGCTTGTATTCACTGGAGTTTAGAAGGATGAGGGGGGGATCTTATAGAAACATATACAATTATAAATGGACTGGACAAGCTAGATGCAGGAAAAATGTTCCCAATGTTGGGTGAGTCCAGAAACCAGGGGCCACAGTCTTAGAATAAAGGGGAGGCCATTTTAGACTGAGGTGAGAAAAAAGCTTTTTCACCCAGAGAGTTGTGAATTTATGGAATTCCCTGCCACAGAGGGCAGTGGAGGCCAAGTCACTGGATGGATTTAAGAGAGAGTCAGATAGAGCTCTAGGGGCTAGTGGAGTCAAGGGATATGGGGAGAAGGCAGGCACGGGTTATTGATAGAGGACGATCAGCCATGATCACAATGAATGGTAGTGCTGGCTCGAAGGGCCGAATGGCCTCCTCCTGCACCTATTTTCCACGTATATGTCTATGGGAGACTGAAGAAGGGTCCAGGCCCGTAAAGTCACGCATCCACGTTCTCCAGAGATGCTGCCTGACGAGCTGAGTTCTTTCGGCATTTTGTATCGTTGTGTGGAAACCAGCATATGTAGTTCCTTGTTTCTACTCTTTTTTTTTTGGGGGGGGGGGGGGGTGGGGTGACTAATTCCATGCCTGGTCAAAGTTAAACATATCTCCACCGTTTAAATAAATAATTAAATTGTGAATAGGTGGATTAGGGAGAGTTGTTCCTTAAACATCAGCTCCAAGTAGCAGTAAGTCCACGATGTTGCATCCTCTCTACGGCAATATTCAAAAATTGATTCTCACTCCTGATATGTCATTCTTGTCGTTACTGGCCCATCGGTGCTGAGATGCATTCGGCACTGACACGTTCGGATTAGTAGCTTCCTATTGTCCTACACATTCTACTGTTAATGGTGTTTGTATAATCTTATTGCTCATCAGCGATGATCAAGCCACCTAACTAAAAAAAGGCATATTATTTTAAAGTATGGATTTGAAGAACCGAGGTTCATTTTAATGCTTAATGTCTTCTGACGTTCATCAGAAAGGGGGATTTTCATATCAGTAATTTGCATCTGGAGCAGAAATCAAAGAGGTCGGTCGTTTAAAAAAAAATCTGAAGTTAAAAAATATTGGAGCTGCAACTTTTAGAATTGTGTTTATTTTACACATTCTATCCCTCCACGATTTTAAAATGAGAAATCTAGAAGCTGTGATTATGAAACGGGATTATGCTCTTAAATAAGGATGTCCGTCAAAAAAACCCTCCCTGTGTCTCTCTCGCTTTAGTGATGGTGTCGACTTAATCATTGTAATGGGGCGAAGGATGGGAATTTCGGTCGACTGAAGGTATAATTGAGTCGTTCCAGTCTGCCGTAATTTTAGTCACATTAGTTCAAATGTGAGCCTCCGCTTTGTATCGGGTCACAGGCGGTTCTATTACATCCACTGTAAACAAACACGATGCAGGTACACCTCACGGGCTCGTTCATATCGGTGACAGAAATTGGTGCTCTAGTTCCTGAGTGACATTTACTGGATACGTTTCTACACAAACTGCGCTTAAAGTCTGAAAAATCCGAAATCACACCAGTCTGGATTTTATACCCGCTGACGTTCACAGCTGAGAGCCGCAATCCCATCGCATAATGCACAGAAATATGTTTTAACCGAGTGATCAGATGCAATTTATTCGTTCGCGGGATAAGTCAGTCGCTGCACAAACCGCCACTTATTGTCCAATTGGCCACTGAACGGCGATGTCGCTGGGTCACTTTTACAGGGCATTGGGGTATCACGCCCAGACCAGACCACGTTAGTCTACCCTGAAGGACATCGGTGAATGTGTTCGTAAGAAAATTAAGTAGTTCCATGTTCACTATCATTGATATTAGGTTTTTAAGCCAAATGATTTAATTAATTAAAATTAATTTCCCCAACGTCTGTGATGACACCAGGGCTCGTGTGCAGGGACCAACAAGTCCCCCCTATCTGGTCCATTATATTGAACTCTATATTATTTACTGTAGAATAAGAACCAGTTTACTGCCTTTACATAAATTTCGTACAAAAGCCAGAGTCGCTAAAATGTGCCGTGAGGGGAGGAAGTTGAGGAGCAGCCTGTGACACGTCAATTAAACTCTGAAGTATTCCGTTGAAAAGATCAACGTTCTGGTGGGTTTATAAACTTATTCTGCCTCTGCCACTGGTAAACCAAATCCTTCGAAATTTCCAGATATAAAATACAGTACGTGCTGATTTTTTTTTACACCGAACCTTCTTAATTTGGCGACAAATCAAGGCTTGGAAGATATCGTCTTAATTATGGTTTTTTGGTTCAATATGCCCGTCAAACCCACCAGTGGAAAAGGCAGGATGTCAAACGCCTCGTCTATACTGATGTACAGTGGGTACATTGGAGAAACGTCAATGATGTTATTGGTTTACCAAACACGTTTCCCCCATAATTGTAACTATTTGGAAAGAAATGATTGCCCTTTGTAAAATTCTGAATTTCCAGTCTGTTAATTTATCGTTTGAAATGTAAAAAACTATTTCGGGGCATGTTTCAGGTTCGATAGCGAAGCAGTTCATCAACTAGATTATTATGTTAAAATTAAATGGAATTTCCTGTCACATTCTGTATCTACATTGGGCATGTTCGTGGTTCTGTGATACATTCCACACCTTCTATAGTATTTTGGTGACAAATTGCAAGTAGTGTCCTGATCTTTGTTAATGTGCGATTTAAAAAACACCGAACCACAATTTTATAGACTTTTGCTGATCTAAAAAATATCAAATAAAGGCGGCATGGACATTAGGTACAGACAGACACACAGACAGACACACGCGCCCACAGACTCACAGACACAGAGAACCACGCAGAGACACACACAGACACACAGAGGCACACACAAAAATACACACATACATAAACACACGTACTAACACACAAATACAGACACACACAGACACACACACACACACAGATACACACACACACACACACACACACACATAACACACACACTTAACACACACACTAACGCAAATACCGACACATACTCACCCACACGTAGACGCACACACTAACACACAAATACACGCACACACACACACACATAACACACACACTAACGCAAATACCGACACATACTCACTCACATGTAGACGCACACACTAACACACAAATACACGCACACACACACACACATAACACACACACTTACACACACACACACACATTAACACGCAAATACACACACACACACACACACACACACACACACACATTAACACGCAAATACACACACACACATACACACATAAACACACATACACTAACGCACAAATACAGACACACAAACACACACACATATACACCCGTACGCACTCACAATTAAACATAGTCCACTGGGCTCAATAAATCCGGTGGCAAGTAATATCGATGGAGCCTGTGTCGAAATTACTTACACCAAAAAAAAGAAAGTTTATTTGAATGAGATGATCAGTAACTCTCAAATTGTCCCAAAAGCAATCTGTTTCTTCCGGCGCATTCTGCCTGGGTGATTTACCACACATCATTCGCTTTGTGACTCGGATGATCCCATCGAGTTTTACCACCATTACTGCTGATCTCGACTTGCCACAAATATTCCCTCTGCTTCCCACCGTTGTTTCCGTCTGACCTCCGGAGCAGCGAAAACCTTTACATAAAGACAACCTCCAGTCTAAGTGAAGATCGCGCCTTCTCTCAAATTGAGTTGTCTATAAATCAACAGGCAAAATCCAACGATTCATTGTCGGAAATGGACCAAACCTCATAATCAACATTAACAACGAACACCGTCTGATAATAATGTAATGTTTAAATGAAAGGCGGGATAATAGTATTCGTCCAGCGATCAAATGTTGTCCCACACATTCGCACTTGACTGCCTTAATGTGATTCAGGTTGTTGGCCTTGCAAACCTGGAATACAAATGAGGAGGGGAAATTGTGATATCACTTGTGGTTGTGGTGGTGTGGTTGTTCTGATGTATCCAGAACTCTTTCCTTTCCCCAGTTAAATCCCAACCCGGGGGTTAAGACAAATCTCCTCACAACCCCATTGCCCGTGTCCGCTCACGATTAACTGAGTGTTGGCAGCAAAAAGATGATCTGCTCATCTTGCTGTACAGAAAGGCCAAAACGTGGCGAACAAGTTGCCTGCCATGGGATGAAAGTGTAAGAGTTGGTCAGACACCCATTTTGGGGGCTCGTGAAACAGGATACGTGCCCCCGAGCTGCGACCTATTATCCATCTCACACTTTATTCTTCAACATCTGAATTTTCAACCCTGGAAACCGACAATTTAAAGGTTTCTAGATTTTTTTTTAAACGTTTAAGTTCTGCAAGTAAACTTTTTTTTAATAAATAAGAGCGAATCCTTTATTGACTGAAATATAATTTTAAAAAAATGGAGCCATGTTGAGCATTCTTTGAATATATTACAAATGGCAGATGCAAACATAAATAGAAGATATTTAAACAGCTATTGTGGAATTGCTCGAAAGGAAATGTATCGACGTTGAAATTCTCCATTGACAAACTATCGGTATAAAAAAATAACGCTTCCAAACTCTTGAAACAGAATATCAGACATTGAATCTCGGCCTCTCATTCTTCCATTGATGCTGCATTCAGTTCCGATTAAATGGAATACTGACGTGACTGACGCAGAGCTGACAGCTACAGGAATTCACATTTAAGCACACCGCTCTAAAGGACAGTCGTTTCATTTAAACAGCAATCAAACTTTTTTGTAACAATTATTGTACAGCCTGTTGCGAGACGTGCTGTAAAATGATACAATTAGAGCGGTAAATATTTTTAAAATCTGTCATTGAAATGGAGGAGTGTCACTAAATAGGAATTTAAAAAATATAAGTCCTGAGACACGTAGCAGTTAGGGGTGTAGATAGAAATGGATTGAGTTTGAGAATCGGTCCACGCACTTATTCGTATAAACCTCGCAATGATGACTTGTTGAGTTTAGGTAGAAGAAACCGAACGGGTTCTGGATTGGGGTTTTTTTTTTCTCTCTCTCTCTCTCTGTCCGAATGTAGATCCTTTATTTCTTTGTTTCCCGCTGAGGGCGCCGGGGACGCCAGGATCCGCTCTCCATCTGTCAGGCTCCCGAATCCGGGGCGCCGCTCCCCGGCTGCCGCCGTAACAGCTGCCGCTCCAGCCTCAGCGCTCGCTGCCTTCAATAAATAATCATATCTGTACAACTCGGCGAGGTGTTGGGGGTTGGGGGGGGGGGGGGGGGGTAGCGCTGGGAAACGGGGGGCTGGTCATCTCCCCGTCTTCAATCCACACCCGCAGAAAATCAAAAAAACACAACACATGAAACTACAAAATGTGCCACTGATGGAACAATACACTCACGTGGTATATATATACACTATAGTACAGAGCATTTGTCGATCGTCATAACTTACGTTCAAAATAAATAAATTGTACAATTTAAATGCTTAATAGCAACAAAAAGTATTTTAAATAGTGCAACGTCACCAGTTACTGTTTTCATACCATGAAGTTGATTTCCGTTTTGTAAAAAACTATAAATTTTTAAATGAAAAATAATAAACTATAGATGTCGAGGATGAATTAAAACATTTTTTTTAAATTAAGACTATGTTTCACAGTTAAAAACCTCTCACTTTTTACACAAAAAAGTTTGAAGATAAAGACCATAAATACAGTAGATACAATCTTTCTTAAAAATTGTTTTACTTTGTTTTAAATACTGAAGCTTTTTTTTTAAATTAGTTTGATTTCCAGTCGTCGCTTCCACGTAAGTCCGAGCGGGGGCCGGAGCGCCTCACCGAGGCTGCGGCGGCCGGGGAAGGACGCCTGCGAGGCCGGGCAGGGGCGGAGGTTGTTCGCCTCCCGCTGCCAGTCCGTGGATGAGCACTCGGGGGACGATGGGCCGCTGGATGACGGGGTGCGGGGCGGCGGGACCCCGGTACATGTACATGGCAGTCGGGTCCAGGTTCGACACGACGTTGGGGTGGTAGAAATAAGGTGATGGGAACATGCGCTGCAAAGCTGAGTAGTTGCCGGCCTCGGCCAAGAGTTCCAGCCCCACCGCCGTTTGCCTCTTCCACTTCGTCCTGTTGGGGAGGGGAACAGCGTTAATTCTACAAGCTTGGCTGAATCGGGCTTAACACTTGTGTATTCTTAACAAGGCTAAGAACCAAACTCTAGATAGATCTCCAGGCTCGCTCTACAGTTTGTCCGGCCTCGGCCGGGTGAGGCGGCCTGGATCACAAACAGGTCAACATTGCTGGACACCCGGCAGCGGGCACTGGGTCCGGCCGCTCCGGACACGGTTCAGGAGGTAACTAATGAGCCTCATCTTTGCGCTTGTGTCGTGAAACCGCGACCGTACAACTTGTGAGTATTTGTAAACATTGTGCATTAAAACATCTTGCTCAAGGGGTGAATGAAAGCTCGATGTGTGCGTGTTATGTCTCAATTAGAATCAGAAACAGCTGCATTTTAACTCCAGAGTCTCGCATTTTTGGACAGAGACTGGGAAGTGACTCCATAAACTTTGACAATACTGACTGAACTCATTCCCACAAACTTCTAGTCGTGGGATGAGTGGGATCCAGGAACAGGAGACGGGAAAGAGACATCAAGCCCAACTTTAACAAACCCCATCCTCCAGAAGGAGGATTCTGTCCCTTGAGATGAAGGTCTCTCTCACCTTTACTGTTGGTTAACTATTTTCTTTAATTTATTTCAGTTTCTTAATTTCAGGTCAGGGTGATGGCTTGATGGCATAGCGGAAGTTGTATTTCTATTCAGTCCAGAATCATAATGAAATGGAAGAGTGAACTTCACGATTGACAAGTCCATCGGGCGATGCAGAGAGCGGGGCCCGCCTGGAGATTGCTCTCATTCACCCACTGCTTTCTATCATCCGCAGAACATTCGTTACATTTCTCATCGCTGCAATCTCGGATTATCCACAACACGTTTTGTGTCCTGTTCTGAGATTTGGAATACCTCTGTCACATTAGCTGCCCGGGGTCGATTAGTACCGTCCTTCCCAAAAACCCAAACATGTCCCATTTTCTCCAGGGCCTCCAAGTCCTTCTTCGATTAATGCTCCTGGTCGCTCCAACTCGACTACCAGGGTGACTTGTATTTCTTCCCGAAAGGGTTGCTTTGAGGGAAACACTCAAAACCTTCTAGGGTGTGTTTAAGGAAGGGGGGGGGGGGGGGGGTTAGGGGAGGGAGGGGGGGGATGTTTACTTGATAAACGTTTGGTTTTATTCCTTGTAATGTGCTGTAATGCCCCAGAAAGAGAGATGTTCTGTTTAAAGGCGGGATAGAACAGAATGTGCCATTCTGTGCCAGAATGGACGTCCGACAGAGCATTTACCACCCGTCACCAATTATCTTTTCATTATCTTTTAATTATGTTCCGCTTCACACTCTTCTACAACCCAGGATAGCGGCTCCGAGGGTGAATATCGGGCCAGGGAGCTGAAAGGGACAGAATTTGTACCGAACCTTTCTCCTTCTCCCACGAGACTAGAAAAAAGTATGAGAAAAGCTCGCTTTCAATTTATCTCGGTGTCACCAGAAAGTTTGAGGTTAGTATTGCGCGCCGGACCCTCAACTCAACTGTGCCCACTGCCCGAGACCAGTGGTCACCGAACGAGTCTAGGGAGAACGGCCCTAAAAGGTGTTTGGAGCAGTTGCCGCCAAAATTACAGGCGAGGAGAGCGAGGGTCAAGATATTCGAGGCACTCTTTGCATCGAACAATCCCCCAAAGAGCCCTCTTTAAGGATAGTGTGTGTGTGTGTGGGGGGGGTGGGGGGTAACAGAGATCGATTAAGTTAGCGGGATCAGAGATCGCCGCTTTTCCCTGGACCAAATCTGTTCCATCAAATTGCAAAGTCTCGAATCTGATTACTGTAACGGGCCGTTCATCCACTGCAAATGGAACCAGTGAGACCTGGGGATTAGTGCAAGAGCTGACCTCTGCAATAATGTAGAATTAGGAACTTTATGCAATACTGCAATTCGAATTCACACCCAGAGTCCCACAAAACTGATCTGAGCGTGAAGGTTCGGGGCGGGGAGAAGGTTTTGTGATCACATCAAATTTTTGCAGGTTATATCTCCATAAACTACGGTTTTTAACTTTGGCTATAGACAATAGACAACAGACGATAGGTGCAGGAGTAGGCCATTCGGCCCTTCGAGCCATCAGCGCCATTCAATATGATCATGGCTGATCATCCCCAATCAGTACCCCGTTCCTGTCTTCTCCCCATATCCATGTTTAAGAGCGCTATCTAGCTCTCTCGAAAGTATCCAGAGAACCGGCCTCCACCGCCCTCTGAGGCAGAGCATTTCACAGACTCACGGCGCTCTGTGAGAAAAAGTGTTTCCTCGTCTCTGTTCTAAATGGCTTACCCCTTATTATTAAACTGTGGCCCCTGGTTCTGGCCTCCCCCAACATCGGGAACATGTTTCCTGCCTTTAGCGTGTCCAAACCCTTAACAATCGTATATGTTTCAATAAGATCTCCTCTCATCCTTCTAAACTCCAGAGTGTACAAGCCCAGCCGCTCCATTATCTCAGCAGATGACAGTCCCGCCATCACGGGAATTAACCTTGCAAACCTACGCTGCACTCCCTCACTCCCTCAATAGCAAGAATGTCCTCCCTCAAATTAGGGGATCAAAACTGCACACAATACTCCAGGTGTGGTCTCACTGGGGCCCTGTACAACTGCACAAGGACCTCCTTGCTCCCATACTCGACTCCTCTTGTTATGAAGGCCAACGTGCCATTCGCTATGGATGATTACGACATTTATCTTGCAATTGTTGATTTTAGACAATCCGAGAGAACCACAAAGCATCTGAATGTGGCGAAGACATTAATGAAACGCTGTGAATAGGGAGAGTTACATCACAATCTAGGCTTAATGTGTGTACAAAGCACAAATTCTGCAGTAACTCAGCCTTGAGCATTCCGCTTAGTTCCTCCAGCATTTTATGTTTTGCTCAAGATCCCAGCATCTTTAGTTCCTTGTCTTTCCTTAATTGTTCTGGTTTTATTTCTTATGAACCTGTAATTATGCGTGCGTATGTTGTGATGTGTGTACACAACACACACATAAGATCAGCCGCACACACGTTGGCATTTGCCCGTCTGAGTTATAAATAGCACAGGGACTACTGTGTAAACTCTGTCTGAAGTGGGGCCCACCCCTGGCAGAATTCTCTGCCTCGGTTAGTCTGACAGCTTTATGTAACTTCGCCTCAGGTTGCTCCGAGATAATGGCTTATCTTTGCGTTATATCTTATCAGCAGACGGGGTTCGCCATCTCCTCTGCTGGCCAGAGTTTCGAGAGTAGTTTGAATGATGTGCATTAGTAATTGCAGCTCCTAGTGTGGATAACCCCCGGACTAACAACCTTGCCTGAATCCATGCGCCCTTTCCTATGGGACTAAACCAAAGTGATTGTTTAAGTAACGTGGTCTGTGAATCCTGACTAAGTCTTTAATACCCAAACTGGACGACAAATTCGTCTTGATAATTGTTGCTTAAGTGTAGGTTCCCTGTTTAGGTGCATACGTGCTACGCACTCTGGGCGGAGGGAGGGAAGCGGGGGCCGTGTGGGGGCGTCTTAGTGACAGGTGTCTGCTAATCCTAAAGCAAACTCGCGTGATTAAAAAAGCTGCTATTTCTAATTATTTTCTGAACTGTGTAGGTGTTAACAGGATGATAAGAAATTGGATATTGCAACGTGCTGTACCTATACTAAGACCCGGCAGTTCAATCATTGATTATTCTTTCATCTCAGGAAGACTACCTTATATTTGGATCAAATTGAGGAAACTTAACTCAGGTGAACGCAGGCAGATAGCGCAGGGACGGGCCACGCTTCCAGAAACTTGCGCGATAAACATCGCACCACATACAATCCAACGAATTCTCCTCTGCATTGGGGTTGATTGCAAGGCTACGCTGCTGGGAGAGAGGAACCCGCCCAGTGCTTGTGCATGCAGATGTTGCGGGATGATGCAGATGTTGACGGGATGAGGGCAGGTTGAGTTGAGGTACTCGTTCGGTTTGGTGCCCCCCCCCCCCCCCCCCCTTAGGACCAGTTTTCCAGATACTTTGGATTGAGCGGATTGTTAGTTTGGACTTTAAAGCAACATTATTTCCGGATTATTTATTTACATTTATTTTTGGCAGATTCCTCCCCCACGTACTACCCACGGGGCAACTGCAACATCGCACATATATGCAGCGGGTTCCAGGTGAAGTAGTGTGCGGCGCCTTCTGCAAATGTTCTCGCTCGGCATCTACCTCGAGACAGCAATATTGACCTTGTTCGTTGTATACAGTTAAGGGTAGCTCACTATTCTATTGATTCTGACCGTACAAACCTCCAGTGAGCGCTTGCATAGAGACAGAGTGTTCACCTTGTTAAACCCAGAGTTCATACGAATTAGATTATTTCGGTTCAGTTTGTGTTCCAGGTGTGTGGTTTGGTTCATGCTCAGGGTTTTGAATGCGGTTGCATCCAGTAACTGGCCCCAGGTGTTAGAACTATCACTGCGCGGGTGGGATTGGTCATCCAATGGCCCTCAGATAAAGTCCTTAACAGCCGCCGGTGCCCAAGAAATGGTTCACACTTTCCTCGCCCCACCTCATAATAAATGGCAACCTTATGGCACCGTCAAGACGCCCCCCCGCCCCCCGCCCCCTTTCTTCCCTCCCACTTTCTCTCTAGTCCTGAGACACTAAGTTGCCAACCCTGAGTCCGACTTGTTGATCAGACTGAAGACGGGTTTCGGCCCGAAACGTTGCCTATTTCCTTTGCTCCATAGATGCTGCCTCAACCGCGAAGGTTCTCCAGCATTTTTGTCTACCTTCGATTTTCCAGCATCTGCATTTCCTTCTTAAACTCTCATTGAAGCTGCTGCGATTCATACTCGCACCTGCAACTTTTTGACTAGTTTTTGACTTTCTCTTTGAGGGTCGTTCCCCATGCCCAGATTGTATTGTTGTGATCTGCCTGATCCGAGGGTCGGCGAATGGTTGGGACCAGCACTAGTCCCATTTCACATTTTCAACCCTATAACAGCGGCATCCCAATTAAATACCTCCCGGTGTGTGATAGCTTCCTATTCACGGGCTTTGTGCGCGATAGTTGTGGTTCTGTGTGTCTCACCTCCTGTTCTGGTACCAGGTTTTGACCTGGGTGTCCGTCAGGTTCAGCGAAGCCGCCAGTTCCATCCTGTCCTGGACACTCAGGTACTTTTGCCGCTCGAAGCTCCTCTCCAGCTGGGCGAGCTGGTGGTCGGTGAAGGCAGTGCGGGCTTTCCGTGGCTTCTTCAGGCGCACGGGTGGGCTCTCTCGGCTGCTCGAGATCTCTCTCTCCGCCTCCTCCTTGACTGAACACAGGAAAACGGACGGACAGTTACAGAGAACAGTTCAGACCCAGCGCTAACATTGCCACCGGTGCCCCCCGCCACCGGCTCTTGCCTCTTGCCATTGCAAACTCCCCGCTTGTGATCGGGAGAACTTGGGAAAGTTTCGCCTCTCCTCGGGGACTCAGCTCACACACAATCTACACATGGTGATGTTCTCAAGCGTTGATCATCGCCAGCAACAATAATAACTCTTGGTCGGAAGCTGAAGATTGTCAGCTTCCCTTAAAGTGAGTGTACATCCTTGGCCACTGCGCATTCATTGAGAAGCCCAGGGTTACACGGTCAGTTCTGGATTCACAGCGGGGAATCTGGTAAATTCTCGGAACACGGGCACCAGGCCGGCACTCTATTCCATCCCCACTCCCAGCGGTGGCGTGGACTTGCTCCCATTATCCCCAACCTAGCTTATAATTACTGGACACTTCTCGCCATCTCATGCCCGCTATCTGACTGTGTCTCAATCTCTCCCCCACTCGCCCCAGTAAGTTGCAACTCCCGTTAGTAGCTATTTTTCCGTCTGCTATTATGAGACTTTCACATTCATTATAAGGCTGTCTGGGTTAAGCGCCACTCGGCCGCTGACGCTGGCCATTGAGGAAGCTGAGGTTGTGGTGTGCCGGCAGGTAGGATGTGAAGGACACATCCAGTCGGTCTTTGTTTGCATTTACCGTGTGGTGGTTGTTGTTGTTCAGTGAGAAGAGAGGAGAGGGCAGAAAGGAGAGACATTCCGAGATCTAATTCCACGGACCAGGAAGGAAATAATCCATTTAATTGAATCACCAGGGGAGACTCAAACAGCAAGTCGGCCGATTAGAGACTCATTCTTTGAACTACCCTTAAAAAAAAAAGAACTGATCACAGGATTACCTAGCGACTTTACACCGATCGCTTGAAGCTGACTGCGTCGATTAGCCATAGGAAAGTGGGGGATCCCGTACATTTAACTCGTGTTTTACAAATTAAATCGCACCCGTCCCTTCAGAAACTAACAAAGCCGATTAACGCCAGAATCCTTCGAAATAAAACTGATCATAGGATTATCTCGCAAATTAAAGTGAAACCTAAACGTGTCGGCGAGGCGACCACAATAATGTGAAGGGCGGTGGACAGGGGCCATCTGAACTGCTACATATTCCGCCTGAACCCAGCTCGGGTTTTCAGCTGACAGCGAGCGGTGATTTCTGCAGCGATTTGCCGCCGCTTCGTTCTTCACAGACTCTACGTTTACATGGCGTACTTAGACTTTAGCTGCCGACAAATATACAAACACAGACTGAAGCAAATATTTCTCCCCTTCAACTGAGCATGCAGCCCGGCACAACACGCTCCCTGCACTAACTGCGCACAGTTCTAACAGCCAAAGTTCCACGCACTCACTCACTCACACACACACACAAGGCGATCTAACCCCGGTGCACAGAAAGAGGTGAACCGGTGCAATGATCATCAGTCAACGTGTTTTCAGTCGGTTAAACGCACGTGGGAAGAACACTTTCCGTGGTACAAATGCCAGACCACCTCAGGCAAAAAAAAAAAAATGGGGTTAAAGTAACAGCCTCTTAAAACTTCAAATAACTTCTATTGATTTCACCAAAGCAAGCGCCGCTCCAGCGCCTGAATCTGAAGGTTCCAGTTACCGGATTAGTTGCAATATTTCGTTTCGTGACCATGAATAACAAGGAGACAGACCGCTGATTATCTTCCAGAAAAATAAAAGTTTTATTGTCTGTGAACATGCAAATATGTTCAGGTGCCAAATAAATCATTGCATTTATTTTATTAATGTACCAGAACTGCAAAATAAAAGGTTTTTTGTTCAATTATTGAAAAATAAAATTACACTCCCATTCATTTTTTTTCTTTCCAATGCTTCAGCCCTCGCGCTGGTACCAACACGGCGAGTGAATGACTATGTGTGGGCGCCACTGCAGCCGCCGTCAGCTCGGTGAAAACTGCAAGTTACCCCGAGCCAGGCGCCGGGAACCGCTCCACAAGAAACATTTCGTTTCAGCGTGGCGCGGCAGCGACGGACAAACAATTGGGGTTTACATTTATTTGAGTCCAAAGAGTCCCCCCTTTTTTTTAGAAGTTTTCAAAATACCTGGATTATTATTAACATTTTTTCATCTTTTAAAAATACATTTTTTTAAAACAGAAAAAAAACCTGGAAACCAGGTGAAATGTTTTAAGTTTTGGTCTAAATAAATATAAATGTAATACTACAATTTGAAGGTTTAATGCCTGAATTTCTGATTTTTTTTTAAAAGGGCAACAAACTTCGATCAAAGTTTAGATTGGAGCTCCCCAACTTTAAAGATCGATGATAGAAAATAGGCTCACATTTGGAAGCAGGGCTCGAAACTAAATCTGCAGCCGCTGAAACGAAGTTATATTCTCTCGAGAACAGCCACATTTCCCCCCTGTTGTTGAGGCTGGCCTTGGGAAGTTTTCCGTTTCCTCGTCGTTCTGTTTGAATCATATCACAATGAGCCCTGGTCCAGTGTAGCTCACTGGTCTGGAATGATTCTTTTGATTCATGTTAAGCTGCGCCAGCGTTGACAGGTTATCGTTTCAGTCCGACATTCGTTTATTCTAGACTCTCAGCTGATTGAAAGCCACTGATGCAGTTTAACGTCTCCCGCGCTGGGAGCGTGAGGCTCAATATCCACTATTTTTTGAAGTTTGCTACCATCTGTACTTTTAATAACTCTCTCGCACACACGGGCACGTTTTTATTTATTGATGCCGGGTTTGCAAGAAACTCATTCATCTCAGCCCTGATGAATGAGTTCTGACTGTGCCAGCTATCTCTCAAGCCCCCTCGTACCACACACCTCGCAGACACCAGTCTGTCTCACTCCTTCTGACCTTATCCCCTTTTCCGCTTTGCACTACATCTGCTCACGTCCCACTCGTAAGATTTTAACATTGGAAATATTGTTTTAAAAAAAAAATCCGAAGTACGCAAAGGCCAATATCCACATTTAGAACCGCTCTCATGTTAAAAAAAACAAGGTATGTATTTTAAACTTTTGGGTCCCTGGCCTCCCCTTAGTGGTCACGGGACCCCGAACACACAGAGTCGGGCAATGGAATTTGTCGTTTCTTTGACACGTTTCTTTGACTGACAATGGATACAAAACGCTGGAGTAACTCAGCGGGTCCGGCAGCACCTCTGGAGAGAAGGAATGGGTGAAGTTTCGGGTCGAGACCCTTCTTCAGACAGTTGATTCAGTTGAAAACAAATAGGCGAAGATTAACTTCGTTAGTACAATCTCGCAGAAATGCAACTAACTGCGACATTTTAAGGACACGTTTAAAATCTTCCCGATATATTAAAATCTGCCACCCTCATTTTACATTCTTCGGGAAACGGCGCCTTGATGAATATACTATATTTAAATACTGTTTCCTGAAAGTAACTGTTTAGATTTTCTGACAAATAAACTATAAATAAAATAAAGTTAGTTATGGCATTATTAACATGTTATTCAAGAGATGTCACGGTACTTGCTCAGTGACAGAGGAACCGCCCAGCATAGACGGTCTATTTAGGAATATTTCCTTGTTAAAACGACGCGAGGGAGATCGTCAACTATTTTCGTTCTATTATGCTTTTGCTAAATAATTCCGATGGAACCTAGTGCCGTAGTTATCCCCCGATAGTCACACGTGGGGTCAGACTGCACCGCGGTCATCGGCGGGTTGACTCTGCCCTGCTGACTTTGACCTGAAAGTTAGTGGCGGAAAGGGAACAAAAGATTCGGCAATTGCGGAATCCACTCTCAATGCTACTTTAGTGTGAACGGCGGCCGTTGCGTTACAACCCCCGTCCAAACCACTCGGATTGTGTGCAAAAAAACCCCAAAACGATCCCATTTTAACACGGATAGATTGCCCGAGAAATAAAAAGCAAACACGCTCACTGGACGATATCCAAACCCAGGCCGCTGCCATCCACTAAACTGTGGTCGCTTTAATATATAGAAAGGAATATTATATGTGGAGTTTTCCCCACCCGCAGCATTTGTGCCTACTTATTCTAACTATATGCCTAATATGAGCAGAAATCCTCTCTCATCGAGTTTGAATTATTTCTTAATTGTGGAGTCTGACCAGCTGTTGGCTTACCTTTATATTCCGTGTCCGAGGAAGAATTCTCTCTTTTGTCCAGTTTCTCTCTGAATTCCTCTCCCTGTTTGTGCGTCGTTTCCTGGGGAGTTTGGCCGCTGCTGGAATACGGGGCGCAGGCCGCCAAAGGTTTGCACTCGCCCAGAATGTCTCTGATGAGGAAGGATGAAGTGGCAGTCCTCGCCTGGGGCACGGCACACAGCTGCCCCGGGTGCGGCCGCGACTCCAGCCCGCCAGCAGCGCCCGGCAGCGGCGGTGGCATCTCGCCGCACTCGGTCCCGGGCGAGGACTGGGAATCGTGGTCGCTGCCCACGTCCGACACAGGGCTCAGAGCGCCTTTCATCTCTGGCGGCGATCTGCAGTCGCCTATCAACGAATCTCCTTTGGCCAGGACCGGGCTAACTGGCCTGTGGGATAAGATCGAGTCAATCCCGAAACTGGAGCCTTCCATGCCTCACCTTAAATGGTCATTTGGAACAAAGTTGGCTGGAACTCGGCGGCGAAATCCTTCCGCTTCCAAACAGCGATCCCGGGCAATGAAACTCTTGACTTCAATCTCCAAAAGAAAGTTGGTGCAAAATCTGAATCTCTTTGTGGCTTGAAACAGGGTCTAGATTCTAGTTCTGATGTCGTTTGGACGGCGAATGCGTTTCAGAACCGTGGACAGAGGCAGACCGCTCCTCCAAGGATCGTTCTCCGCGCACCAGATTCCCGCCCTCCCCGCGACACTTTTGGACTAAAATGCACTTCTGTCACTTTGCAAGGGATTTTTTTCCTCTCTTTTTTTTTAATGTGTCCGTAACACGTGCCCGAGCAAAAGCGTTTCTGATTGGGGCTTCTGCCTGACATCACAGTGACTGCGAACCGACCCTGTTAGTCGAAATGAGAGGAACTGGAGTGGATGACGCCAGGAACGCCGGCACTTTCCGCAGTTTGTGTAGATAAAGCAATTGTGGATCGGGGTGGCGGGGAGGAGGGGTGTTGCTGATGCAGAGGCACTTAACCTCAGCAACATTCTGCTTCATTTCCCCGGAATTTTATGGAGGGAAGGACTTGCCATAAAGTTGCCCAACTACAGTCTGCGGCCGAATTTCTGGGAATTCTGCGTCTTAAAGCGACGTCCAGCAGTCTCAATATCTCAAACATTATTGTGGTTGTCCGCGGGCAGGGGTTCACAGGGTGAAATAGCGAGTCTTCTGCTGACATCACGGGTTACATTTTCCAGACCATTCCAGCGAGTCACTCCAGTTCAAAGGCCGCATACATTGTAAGAGTTGACCTGACTTGGTGTAATTCATGATGTCATTATTTTCGCTCATTGACCAAGAGAAATTAACCTTTTAATCGGGAAATAAAGTAAAACCAGGAAAAGGTACAGGACACTCGACACATTAATAACGCAAGCAGATATTTTAATACGATACATTATTCACAACCATAAGCGAGGCAAAGTCAGTGTGCCCAGTTAATATCCACATGAACCCAATGTTCCCGATGCTTCTAAGCTTCGGCTCGCATTGGTTTGGGGAGGGAGTTGGGGGGCAGGGGTAGATGGGGGGGGGGGGGGGGGGGGGGGATGGGATGGGATTGTCCTTGAGATTGTGGCATCTTGGCGGCTCAACTTTCGCTCGCTGCCTGTTGCACCGAGAAACACGCGGACAAGTGCATGAGAGACTCTGAAATGTGTCTTCAATATCGTGCTGGCGGCTCTACATTCGCTGTTTCACTTCCACTAATTGTCATTAATCACGGATGAACTTGTTCTCAGACACGCCACTTGAGGTACATCGCACCACATGTAACATTATCACACTAGTTATAGGCAGACCAACTCTTTAAATCGCTTCATTCTGGCGGCCTTCAGCTACGAGTGCAACCGCTACTACTTTCAGTAAAACCTTTTGCTGTCCCACAGTCTTCTTGCCCGAGGCCGATTGCAAATCCCGTTGCTTTGAATCTGTTCCCCTCTCTATCCAGAGGTTCTGTTGTGTTTTCTTCAATGTATCTCGTTTACTGTCTCATTTCTAAGTTATGTTGCTGTCTTGCAGCAATCACTGAAGTCGTTCTCTTTTGTTTTAGAAACTTCCTACGACCCATAAAGTTGCACATAGTTTTACCAGGGGGACATAAACGGTGCCTCCTGCATTCACCAGGGAGAATGCTGGCAGCAGGTAATGGAACCTGGGGAATTGACTGCTAGACGCGGACTCACCTGGGGGCCGAGCTGGTTCACAGTATATTAACCGGGGGGGGGGTGGGGGGGTGGGGGGGGGGGGGGGGGTAGCTGGCATCAGCTACATTAACTAGGCCGGTTAGCTCGTACCAGCTGCATTCACGAGGTTATTTCATACCAACCACACTCCCCAAATGAAATAATGATACCTGGGACATTCTCAGCGACCTTACCTGAGATCGCTCATACCCAGGGAGCCAAAATTGTGCGCAGTCAGACATGGGTGCAGTCCCAGGGAAATCAGTTTGATCGGTGTGAGTATGGGCACGGCGCACATTCATCTCGGTGGAAAGCCCACGGTCTGTGCGGCGAATGTTCTGGAACGATGCTGTCAACCGGTCCATCACCAGAGAGCTACAACTCAACTGGCTAAAATCTGTCTGCGTTCCTGCTGCATTCAGAAGCAAAGTATTGCAGAATTCTCCAGGAACTCGCAGCCTTTTCATAATTCTTTAATATTTACTCCATATCCATTTTACTCACTGTCGCTCAGACAATGTGTTCCCCTACTCACTGTACGCCTAGACAAATGATCCTGAATATTGAGTATATGTATCATGTATGCGAATGCGTTACTGTATCGGGGAATTACAAATTACAGAACCTTCATCTCCCTTACATTGTACATTGGTTAATAGCATTCACGGTGTTAGCGGTCAATATGCACCCTCGCATCTAATTCGTTTGGTACAAGTTGTGATGGGACTGTTATCGGTTAAAACAAACTCACAGTTGCCGTGAGCACAGATATCACTGATGTCAAGGGTTGGGAGGCCAGGGATAAGGGTGAGCGCTCTGACTCGATTACAGAAATATTTATCATTTGCCTCAATTCTAAGCGAACCTCCATGAGCAACGAGCGGCCGGACTGAATACCCTCGCCACTCCTTCCCCAAACGCAGAAAAAAATAAATGTTCAACTTGCAGAAATTAAAAAAATATTTTTATTTTTCCGGATTGAATTTAGAATCGGCTTTGCCTGTCAAACAAGTGATCTGCAAGAAGCGGCTTTTAACCTTTCCATGGTAACAGCCTTTGCCTAAATAAGTTATTTAAAGTCAACTCGTGGAACCGCTGTGCCACTTGGAGGTGGCCACTCGGCCCTTTCCGTTCGTGCTGGCCAGAAAAACAAGTGTCGGCTCATGCCAGTTTCCAGCCTGTAAGGTGGTCTCCGGTACATCGAGAACTCGTCAGCTTTGAATTCTGAGTGAATTATCTCTCTACCCCACTCACGTCATTTACTTTGACAGCTGCTTCTCGCTCACTCTTTATTTAGTGTCTCTTAATGTGTTGGAAGCATTTTGGGGAACCGGGGTGACTGAGAACATGTTATGTTTCAACGAGTAAACTGTTCTGAATGAGGAACTATCAAGATTACATTTTGCTAGCGCCGGGAAGTTCACGCTGCTGTAGCCGGCGGTTCGCCCGTCGGAAGCTTCGAGTCGTCGTCTACAACAACGTGAACTTCATGCCAGGGAGCGAATCTTAACCTGGGTTTTAAAAAAACCCAGACAAACGGAGGCGATCATCCCCCGCCACTCGGTGAGCAGAGTTCGTGGTGTTGCGATGGGTCACCGAGGGGAAATAAGTGGAAAGGTTTTGCAGCATTTTGCTGGACTGCCCGAAAGGGGATAGAAGTGAATTTCACGGCAACTCCGCAAAGATATGGCAGCATGAAGGAGCCAAAAGTGCAGAGCGGCGGAGAGTTAAACAACCAGCAGGAATAGACCGAATGGCCACCTCCGTGCTGCACGATTCTAATTCGTGATATTCCTAAATCATTTTACATCGCGCCACCCCTGACCCGGGCAGTTCCGTGGTGAAAGTGAAGGGCTCGGGAGTCAGGCCCGGGGGGGCGGAGACTTCTAGCTGGGCAAGGATGACATTTACACCTCACCCCCCGGGCGAGACGTTTCCCTGGACTGTCAGCGAGTGGGAAGTCCCAGGATTGTACTCACCTCCAGGGAACAGGGAGCTCGAACAGTTGAGTGGTTGTATGATTAAATAAAATAAATCAGTTTATTCCAGTTTAATGATATTGGTGCATAATAGATAATCGAGTACAACAATTTATTCACGGAGTATTATTCTCTGGTATTAAATGTACATTTCTGCCTAAACACGCTTGTAGACAAGTGACACATTTTTTGGGGGGGAAAGTGCTGTGATCACTCAGCGGGTTAGGCAGCACCTCAGAATATTCATTCCCAGCCCTGCCGAGCGCAGTCTCAGCCTCTCCTTATCCGCGTTAAACCGCGGCCACGATGCATTGAGGTGGAGGTGAGGGCGGGGCGGGGAGCTCGAAAAAACCGCTTAATAAAGGTCAACCATTGGGATTCACCCTAATCATTTCAACTGTTTGTAGGTGTTTATTAGTTTCTTTATGGGCTAATTTGTGGCCATACCCGTAAAAAAATAATCAGAGTTTCGCCAAAGTGTCACAATGGAGACAGCAGATTATCAAGGTTCCTCAAACTTAAAGGAAGTGTCACAAGTCGGTGAACAAAAAATGCCTGAAAGCCTCAAAGATGTAGATCCACAGGGGCTGACCGGAAAGCGCGACCCGGGCGCAACCCGATTCCATCCCAGGAAAGTTTACTTAATGCAGAATAAAAGCCTCGTAAGAAAAATACAAGAGGGAGCCAGTGTACAAACTCCGGCGCAGGTGCGCTGCAGAAATGCTGGACTAATCTGAGAATCCAACAGGAGGCTGCTCGGCCCATTGTAATTATGCCAGCCCTATCAACGAGCAATCTCGTTACTTTAGGGGCAGTTCTCCCGTCCTCCCGAGAGCCCTATTTCGCCAGAGAAAATAATAATTTTATCCAATCTGATTTTCAATTTTAAAGCCGGGAATACACAGGCAGTTTCTTAAGAGTTTATTGAAGAACCGATTTAAGCGGATTTAAGTTTGATCCGAATGAGTCACATTGACATGTAGCAGTGACGGACTTGGATAAATATCACGGACAACGCGGAACAAGAGGCCGCATAATGAATGTCCCGAGGAATTATTGAGCGAATCGCACCCGTCATTTATGAAAGTAATCGTTACTTTGAAACATATTGATCCAATGCAATGTCCTCTCATTGAGATTCCGGTAAGTGGCCAAGAGCGCGCTTTTAATAATCGCTGTACTTACTGGGGCTGGAGCTCAGGGTGAGAACGGTGGCGGGGGAGGGGATGTTCCGAAACTTATAAACTGAACTAGATTATTCATCCTGTCTGCAGCAGCGTTCCCTCCTCTCCATCCGCTCTATCCTTGCAGGGGTCTCCCTTCGGGAGGAGGGTGTCTGTGCGGCGGTCTGTGGGAAATGGAAAGGGGGCTTCTCCCTCCACCTTGCGGAGGATGTGGTGTCTGTGTGTCTGTGTGTGTGTCTGTGTGTGTGTGTGTGGGGGGCTCTGTGTGTGTGTGTGTGTGGGGGGGGGGGGGGGGGGGAAGGGAGGTGTCACTTTAACAAAAGTTTTTCGTGACTTTTTTAAAATCACTTTTATGATAAAGCAATCCTGTGGACCGGAATTTCACCGCCAGGTTTCACACTGTCTTCACAGGTTGGACGACGGGACATTTCAGTTCTGTTAAAACTTTACGCTGTGACATCGGGTGTTTGCAAGCATTCTCCCAGTGAACAGTTTCTAAAAAGCCACCAGAACGCACAATTCTGATAAAACCTCGATCTCAAGATGTTGACATTCACCCCCACTGATCACACCCGGGGAGTCGGGCCAGGGTCAGGCTAAGGTCACAGAAAGATTCACGAGGATGTTAACGGATCGGAGGGTTTGAGTTATAGAGAGCGGCTGGGTAGGATGGGACTTTGTTTCCTTAGGGGGTTGGAGGCTGAGGGATAACCTTACAGAGGTTTCCGCGATCGTAAGAGACAAAGATAAGATGAAAGGCCACAGCCTCTTTCCCCAGAGTAGAGGAATCTAAAACTAGAGGGCACAGGTTCAAGGTCAGAGGAGAAAGATTTAAAAGGGACCCTAGAGACAACTTTTTCACAATTATGGTGCATTTGTGGAACGAGCTGCCATGGGAAGTGATTGAGGCGGGTACAAAAACAGCATTCAAAAGATATTTCGACTGATACATGGATAGAAAAAATGTAGCTGGATATCGGCCAGGTACAGGGTTAGTCAGACAACTTGGTCAGTCCGGACGAAATGGACCTAACGATTGTTTCCGCTCTGTATGTCTCCCCGGCTCTGTCATTGAATGATTTTAATTGCAAATTAGGAAGGCAAAATGCAGTTAACTGATACCAGCGGTAAAACAGAAAATGTTTCTGTGAAGTGAACAAAAAGTTTGTGTTGTCTACGACCGGAATCAAAGTCTCCCTCTCCTGTCCTCCCGCCACCGCCAACGCGGATCCCCTTGTTGCCGGAACGGGGCTCACTCGATGGGCCGAACGGCTGGAAGGATTCTTGGGGTCTGAAGGCCCGGGCCGGGGCTTTGAATATGTTTGAGTTGTATTGTTGCAATCTTCGCCCTGAGCGGGACAGAGAGGGGGTGTTAACTATGGCGAGGAAAGAAAATGCCTCCGCAGCGGCAGCTGTATGGATGGCATCCTCGCTATATTAGGGATGTCAGTCAATACTAACTTGCCTCAATCGGGCTGAACATTCATGATGAAAGATGTCACGCAGGGTCGCCGGTGAGGTTATCAGCGTCGGGCACCACTGGACGAATCCGGCCCGAAACTCCACTCAGATTGCGAACTTTAAGCGACTTCCTGACTGTTGCGGGGAACAGGTCGGAAACGGAATCGTCTGACATCGCTGGGTGAGATCAAAGATACTAGAGATCTTTGGGTGAGATGGTCAAACTTTAATGCAGAGGAAGGGTTTCAGCCTGAAACGTTGCCCATCTCCTTCGCTCCATAGATGCTGCTGCACCCGCTGAGTTTCTCCAGCACCTTTGTCTACCTCCCAAACTTTAATGCCTGGCGGGAAGCGAGAAGGTTAAGTTGGGCCATTGATCGCTGGCCCGAGTTATGCCACACGGCTAGGCAGAGATATAAAACCCAGATGGAGAGGCCGGGACAGGGTGTGAGAGATAAACGGGAGAGCGGAGTAAATGGGCGCTGGACTGGCTTCAGAAAAACTCATCCCGAGCATCTGGCCAGGGCTGAAGAGGTCGGGACTGGTAATGGACGCGATGCCGGTGAAGTGATGACATTTCTGTGATAAGACTCCGTTTTGGGCCGAAGGCCTTGTTCCCGTTCTTCATGACTGTGGTGGCCGAGTCAATACCGACCACTCACATCAGCAGAATCTTCCTGGCGCTTACTCCGCCTACCGTGGATCCCGGGGAAAGGGACAAACATCACAGATTAGTTGCATTTTTCAATTGGAAAAAAAACCCCACTCAACTTCCAATTGTCACATTGTTGGATCTTGGCCACCTTGAGCGGGAATGATCATTTTTGGCTGAGAATATATGGAAGATGTGCAGACAGGGAGACGAGTTCAAAAGGCCTCTTCCTGTGCTGTAGTTATTGTTCTATGTTGAATTGCTTCGTAATCGTCTGGGGATGGTTATTGTAACGGAGATATTGTCAGTGTGGAGTTGAGGATAATTTTTTTATTTCATGGGGTCCTCGCTTATCCGGCGGCTCTCTATCGCCGGCACCAGCAAATACCCATTTTAACGGACGGAAATATCAAGTATTCGCGTTAAAATAGACTTGGAACAGGTTTATTTGAAAACAATTAAACTATTTTACGTTTATGAAGGAACTGCAGATGCTGGTTTTTAACCGAAGATAGACACAAAATGATGGAGTGTCTCAGCGAGACCGGCAGCATCTCTGGGATGAAGCAATGGGTGACAGGTCGAGCCCCTTCTTCGGGCTGATGTCAGGGCAGAGGGAGATACTGAGATGAGGAAGTGTCAGGTGTGAAAAACAGGACAAAGGAATCGAGATGAAGAAGGGTCTCGACCCGAAACGTCGCCTATCTCCTTCAATCCTTAGATGCTGCTGCACCCGCTGAGTTTATCCAGCTTTTGTGTAACCCTCGATTCTCCAGCATCTGCAGTTCCTTCTTTAACAGAAAATGTAGAACAGTTAGCTGGGAGAATGTAACAACACAGCAAACAGAGATGTAGAACTGTAGTCGGAGACAGTAGGGCTGACTCCAACTACATAAATGGGAAATGGGAGGGATGGAGAGAGAGGGAAAGCAAGGGTTACTTGAAGTTCGAGAAATCAATGTTCATACCGCTGGGGTGTAAGATGCCCAAGCGAAATCTGACACAGTGAGGCCCAGCGCAAATTATATTTCGCTTGGGCAGTTTACACCCCAGCGGTATGGGCATTGACTTCTCTAACTTCAGGTAACCATTGCTTTCCCTTTCTGTTCATCCCTCCCCCTCCCAGTTCTCCGATCGGTCCTACCGCCTCCGGCTAGTTTATCTCAGTTTGCTTTGTTGTTGCCTTCTCCCAGACAACAATGATCTATTCTGCATTTTCCTAAATCTCGATTCCCATTGTCCTGTTTTCACACCTTACACTTCCTTATCTCTGTATCTCCATCTCCCCCGATAACAAGCACTTCAACTCCCCCTCCCATTCCGTATCCGACCTCTCGGTCCTGGGCTTCCTCCACGGCCAGAGTGAGCAACACCGCAAGCTGGAGGAACAGCACCTCATATTCCGCTTGGGGAGTCTGCATCCTCTGGGCTTAAACATTGATTTTTCTCAATTCTGTTAATCCTTGCTGTCTCCTCCCCTTCCCACCTCTCCCTCAGCCCTCGGGCCCTGGCATTCCTTCTCTCTCTATCTCTAACCCCACCCAAGTCGCACTGGCTTCTCATTTTCACACTACAAACAGCTTACAATGGCCTGTTTCCTTTATCATCGATACTTTTTTGCTTATCTTTCATTCATTGTTCTTTATCTCCCCACATCACCATCTATCTCTCTCGTTTCCCTGATCCCTAACCAGTCTGAAGAAGGGTCTCGACCCGAAACATCACCCATTCCTTCTCTCCTGAGATGCTGCCTGTCCCTCTGAGTTACTCCAGCATTTTGTGTCTATCTTCGTTTTAGCCTATTTTATCTTTGGTGCCTGCTCTTGGGGAATGGGTTCGAGCAAGAGCCGGGATTACATTTTTAAGGCGTATGGTACAAATTTGGAGCCTTTAATTTATGCTGGGAGAAAGCCTCACCTGATGGAATCTATCGTCGGGTTAATGCTAAACCCGGATCTAGTGTACAGCAGATGCCGTCGGCCCTGTTTATACGAGTTGCAATATAGTGAGTGAAATAAACAATAATTTTATACCTTATTTTTTAAATGGAAGCGCATCGGGTGGAACACACCGAACAGCTACTTCCTGCCAGGAGAATTGTCTTTTTAAATTGAATCAGAGAATGCTGGAAGTACTCGACAGGTCTGATGTAGACTCTTGGATCCCTGTATCTCTTTCCTCAGACGCTGACTGGGCAGCTAAGTCTTCTCTGCATTTTGAAATTTCATCCCAGACTTCCACTAACTGTGAAAACAACATAATTATCCTCCGAAACGATCCTCGATTGTAACGTTTCCCATGGTCTGCATCTCGTCGACATTATAGCACAATATGCACTGTTAAAACATTGGAGATCAATAATTTTGCGATGATGCAAAAATCGCTGCCCTGTCAACAGAGGGAAGGAAACCTTGAAGTTGCAGAGGCTTGTCCAGTTGGGCAGGAAAGAAGCCAAATTAAATCTAACCTGGACACGTGAGGATTGCAGCAGGAGGTGGAATAAGACCGTGGGACGCGGATCATTGGAAGGATACTGAGTTGTGTCGGAGAAAGTATACAGAATGTACGTCCATAGTTTTCTTAAAGATCTGTGAATTAGGTGATTAAAAGGGCACACTGAGCAGTTTCCTTTATGTGTCGAGCCATGACCCGAGCCATGGAATATTGGAGCGGTTGCAGTGGGACACCGCAATACAAGATCGAGCCCAGCTTGAGGAATGCTGTGGCCACTCGGCAGGGAAGGCGAGGTTGCACTGGAAAAGCCGCCAGGACACCTCGAGAGGAGAGGAAGGATTGGATAAACTAGGGCGAGTAAGAACTGGGTACAACGGGCCGGGTAAAGGCCCCAGAGGGCACAAATAGGGACCCAATTTCTTTATAATAGGAATCAAAAATCAAGGGGATGTAAATTAAAAGTAATTATAGGATTAGAGAGTAGATGAAGAAATAAAAAATACTCAGAGGGTAACTGTGTCTGAATGCGTGGCGGAGGAAATATCTTCCTCATATTTATAACGTTATTGGATGTGTACGTTCAGAGACGCGGGACTGTGGACAGTGCAAGGCAGTAATGGACCAAAGAGCTTCTGTCTCTGCTGCAAACATTCTCGTTTGAAGGGTCCCGATCCGCAACGTCACCTTTCCATATAGTCCAGAGATGCTGCCCGACCCGCTGAGATGCTCCAGCACTTTGTGTCTTTGGTTTTGTAAACCAGCATCTGCCCTTCCTTCAATCTACATTCTACGATGACGCCGCATCATCTGTTTCACTGGAATTCAATCCATCAACATGTGTAGAAGATCTTAAATATACTTTGCGGTGATTCGTAGAGCATAATGTGGGTTTGAATTAGTTATTTAAAGGTCTGGACTTACAAACAATAATCAGAGAGTGGAGTTCAAACCCATATGATCTTTTGCGAAGTTGAATTCAACACAGGACAAAATGCAAGACCTGACTGTAATGGAGACACGAGGACAAGGCCGGGGACAAGAAAAACCTCGTCAATATTACAATATCCTCCACTTTTACATTGGGAACTGGTGACAAAAATGAGAGTTGGCATAGGGACGAGTCAAACAATTGTGGATATTAGTCATATATACATTCAGAGCCACCGAGCAGGACTCAGACTTCTTCACCCCGGTCCCTTGAAGCCCACCACTCACACGACAAGACCGACCTGCAGACACAGCAGTGGTCTACAGTTCAGGGAGGGATCTTGGGACTCAACATGTGCTCGGAATATCATGGTGTGAAATTAAATAATAAAGCCTCTCCCTCATTCATTAATTTAGTATTTTGCCATGTTCAGTGCAACTCAGAAGGAGCAGAGGTTGGCAATCTAATGTTCTTGTTTATCACCAACAATGGTTGGATATTCTTGCCATTGACTGAGGTGGCCTGGTACTGGGGGAGTCATGCAACATGGAAACAGGCCCTTCGGCCCAACTTGTCCATGCCAACCAAGATCCCCTTCTTCACTGATCCCATCTGCTCGTGGTTGGCCCACATCCCTCTAAATCTTTCTTATCCATTTACCTCTGAATGTATTTTAAATGCTGTTATAATACCTGCCTCAACTACCTTCTCTGGCAGCTTGTTCCGTATACCCACTGTGTAAAAAAAATGCCCCTCAGGTGACAATTAAATACTTCCCTCTCAACTTAAAACAAATGTCCTCTGGGTCCTGATTCCCCTTCCCTGGGTAAAAGACCCTGGGCATTCAACGTTTCTATTCCCCTCATAATTTTATATATGTGTATGTGATCAACCCTCAGCCTCCTGCACTCCATGTTCTAGCCTGCTCAACCTCTCCCTGTGGCTCAGCCCCCAAGTCAAGGTAATATCCTTGTATATCTTTTTTGTGCTCTTTCCACCCTAATGGCATCCTTCCTATAGTAGGGTGACCAAAACTGAACACAACTCTCCAAGTGTGGTCTCACCAACATGTTATTTTACTGTAATATAACATCCCTAGTTTATACTCAATCCCATGATTGATGAAGGCCAAGAGGTTTCTCGACCAGGATGTCTTCCTGTGATACCACCTTCAGGAAATTACATACCTGCACTCCTGGATCCCTCTGGTCTACAATATTCCCCAGGGTCCAACAATATTCCCCAGAGCCCTGGTTTGACTTCCCGAATGCAACATCCTGCAATTATTTGCATTAATCTCCATTAGCCATTCTTCAGCCCACTTGCCAAGCGGATGAAAATTCTGCTGTAATTGTTTTGATGGGTGATTAGAGAATGTTTTGTTTTATGTTGGTCCTGGGTGATTAGAGAACTGAGTGAAGAAAGAAGTTCCATAGGGGTCGGTGCTGGGGCCACTATCCTTCACATTGTATATTAATGATTTGGACGAGGGGATTGAAGGCTTTGTGGCCAAATTTGCAGATGATACAAAAATAGGTGGAAGAGCAGGTAGTTTTTAGAAAGCAGGGACTCTGCAGAACGACTTGAACAGGTTGGGTGAGTGGGCAGAGAATATAGTGTGGTAAAGAGTGGAGTCATGCATTTTGGTCGTAGGAATAAAGGCATAGACTATTTTCTAAATGGGGAGAGAATCCAGAAATCGGAGTTGCAAAGGGACTTGGAAGTGCTGGTGCGGGATTCCCAAATAGTTAATGTGCAAGTCGAATCGGTAGTAATGAAAGCAAACTATATTTCAAGAGGGCTGTATACAAAAACATGGATGTAATGCTGACAATAAGGTCCTGGTAAGGCCACATTTGGAATATTGTGAGAATATTGTGGGCACCATATCTGAGAAAGGATGTGCTGGCTCTGGAGAGGGTCCAGAGGTAGTTTACAAGAATGATCCCAGGAATGAGTAGGGTAACCTATGATGAACATTTGTCGGCACTGGGCCTGTACTCGCTGGGGTTTAGAAGAATGAGGGGGACCTCACTGAAAGTCAGAATAGTGAAAGGCTTGGAGAGAATGGATGTGGAGAGAATGTTTCCACTAGTTTGGGAGTCTAGGACAGGAGTTCATAGCCTCAGAATGAAAATATGTTATTTTACGAAGCTGATGAGGACAAATTTATTTAGTCAGAGGGTGGTGAATCTGTGGAATTCTTGGCCATAGAAGGCTGTGGAGACCATCAGTGGATATTTTTCAGGCAGAGATAGATAGATTCTTGATTAGTACAGGTGTCAGAGGTTATGGGGAGAAGGCAGGAGAACGGGATTAGGAAGGAGAGTTAGATCAGCCATGATTGAATGGGCCGAATGGCCTAATTTTATTCCTATCACGTATGACCTTATGACCTTACTTGATTGAATCCTGTGGTAGATAAACTCTGACTACGACAGCATTGGAATGACGACTGCACCGTCCTTGACGCTTACACCAAGCCAATTAACCTACAAACATGTATGTCTTTGGAGTGTGGGAGGAAACCGAAGACCTCAGAGAAGACCCATGTGGTCATGGGGAGAATGTAAAAACTCCTTACAGACAGCACCGGCAGTCGGGTCGAACCTGGGTCTCTGGCGCAACAAGCGCTGTAAAGAAACAACTCTACTGCTGAGCCACCATGTCGCCCTCTAAAAGGATGTCCCGAACACTCTCAGAAGATGTGGGTAAGAAGGAACTGCAGATGCTGGTTTACACTGAAGATAGACACAAAATGCTGGAGTAACTCAGCAGGACCAGCAGCATCTCTGGATAGAAGGAATGGGTGACATTTTGGGACAAGACAGTCTGAAGAATGGACTCAACGTGAAACGTCACTCATTCCTTCTATCCAGACATGTTGCCTCTCCCGCTGAGTTCAGCATTTTGTGTCTACACCATAAGTGGGTGTTACTTCATCGGAAGAAAGCATAAAGGGATCAAGGGGGAGTGAACTTTGAGAAATTTGCTACATTGAGATGTTGGACAGTTGGCAAGACCCTAGCTATGTTGTGATGGAAGAAGAGCACAAATCAAACTTTTTCAAATAATTTCCCTCCCTTTTAATGTTAGCAACTGAATCCAGATCACTGATCTGGGTATGAGCCTGGTTGTCAACAGTGAAAATTAATTTGACCTGAAATTGACATTAGTTTTCTGTTGTATTGAAACATTGTCGTGCATCACAAGTGGTGTCTTTGGTGTTGAAGGTCATACAGATAATTTATAAAATATTTTAATCTCACATGTTTTTAATCGGTTTGTAGGTTTACTTAGCTTCTGTAAATTGCCCCTAGTGTGTAGGGAGTGGATGAAAAGGTGGGATAACATAGAATTTGTGTGAATGGGTTATTATAGTCAGCGTGGATTCGATGGGCCAAAGGGTCTGCTTCCATGTTGTATCTCTAAATTAAACTAAACTAAATTCCATTGCGGAGCTTGAATGAAAGTCACCAAAGGAAAATCTGTGCCATATTACTTTTCACGAACATTTCTTATCATATTGTAGCCTCGATCTCTCTCATGCAATGTTAGGAAGGTAAAGGGGCTGTCCCACTTGGGCGACCTAATTGGCGAGTTTAGAAGAGTATTGTCATGTTGAAGACCTCCTTCGACCTCCTTCAACTATGTTTAGCTTTGACTAGCTATGACTAGCTACGACTAAAGGGCCTGTCCCACTGTACGAGGTAATTCAAGAGTTCTCCCGAGTTTACCCTGATTTGAACTCGGAGAATTACAGTAACAGCCGTTCGTAGGTACTCGGGGCACTCGTGGACATTTTTCACAGAGCTGAAAGAACTTCATGAGTTACCGCGTTTCCTGAGTACCTGCTGTTAGCATTGCAAGTAGCTACGAGACATCCACGAGCTCCGACATAGTCGCTACATACATTCTACGTACTTAGCATGAGTTTGATTTTTTTAGACTTGGGAGAGCTCTTGAATTACCTTGTACAGTGGGACAGGCCCTTAACTTCGGGAAAATTGGACACCAAATAGTGGAGGGTGAAGACGACCTCCTTCGACCTCCCTTCGACTATGATGAAGACTGTCTACGGCTACCTTCGACCACCCTCGATTACCAATGAATAACATGCTGACCTACTATGACTAAACCTACGAGTAAAAAAAGTATCAATTTTTTCCATGGCCACCTTTTTTTACTCGCGGGCATTTTTCAACATATTGAAAAATACGCCACGACCTAGCTGAGGCCTCGGGTACACGGGGAATACTCTCGAGCATGAAGGAGAGTTACAAAGACCTCATGTGACCTTGTGTCGACCATGCTGCGAGTATGAGTCGAGGGCAAATTTGCCAGAACTCGCAGCTTAGGTAATAAATATTTACAATACATCAACCGTGCGAAAAATCCATCCGACATTTTCGGAGGCTATACAAATTCTTCCATGCAGTCTATATACATTTTTCAAATTTTACTAATTAATCCCCCACCCGTGCCACTCATGTGGCCCCCCGGCATGGGATACCTTCCCTTATTTTGAGGGGCGTCTCCACCATCGCCCAAGTGGGACAGCCCCTTTACTTGCTCCCTGGCTCCTACAGTACCACTATAAGGCTGTGTCACTGTTTGGAAACCACAAATGGCCCAGGGTAACTTTCCAACAACTGCCAATACATATTCTAGGCTGGTGCTGAGTATTTCTGTCATGGTACAAATGAGGTCAGAAACCATTCCATGTATTGAACTAATAATTGCTGTCACAGTGGTATTGCTGTTACAGCCATGTTAAAATTCAGTGTCCACGGTGGGTCATGGGTGGAAATTTCTTTAGCATCTCATTGCAGGTTATGTAGCTGTGAAGGCAAATGTGTAATTAAATGAATATTCGTGTAATCGCAGATCTTTTGTTAAAAAAAATGTGCTGACGTTACAATTCAAATCATTCCAAATGTTAAGACAAATTCTAATCTCCCTCACCATCAGCAATTACTATAAATGTATTCTGACTTTTCATGGCTGTTGTTAGCAATTATCCCAGGAGCCATTGTAAAAGAATTTTAGCTGAACCAGACTGTTCCTATCTGAGTGGATGCGCATTTTATTATATCACAGGATTTGCTGGGTATATTTTCATTGTCAGTTCACCAGAAAAATCAATTACTCCCCAGAGTCCCACAGAATCAGAGGCAACATTTGTTTAGTTATACATTCTTGTGGGCTTTGCAAGGATGCCTGTGGTTACTGCCTGTCCCACGAAGCTCTGAAGACCTAGCAGAAACCGTTTTAATGTTCTGTCCGTGTGGTCACTGTGTTAACGGTGCTGTTTACAGGAGATCTAAGATCTAATATAGAATTATAATTGAACTGCTATGTATGTCCAAGTCAGGTGACGTGTGAGTTGTAAAGGCCCCAGATAGTGAAAAGGTTCCCAAGTGTCTGAAGAAGGGTCTTGACCCGAAACGTCACCCATTCCTTTTCTCCAGAGATGCTGCCTGTCCCGCTGAGTTACTCCAGCATTTTGTGTCTATCCCCTGTGTCCTTTCCTGATGATGGAATTCATGGTTTGGGAGGTCCTGCTTAGTCCTGGTGAATCATTGCACAATATATCTTTCAGTGTAGACTGCATCACGGAGCACTGGTTGGGGAGAAGGAGGATGTTCAGGTTAGTGATTGATGTATCAGTGGAGTGGCTTGTGGTCTTTTGTGCTGCTTGCTATGTGTGAGGATAATTTATTGAATATTAAAGAAACATAGAAACATAGAAGGTACATAAAAGGCTGGAGAAACTCAGAGGGTGCAGCAGCATCTAAGGAGCGAATGAGATAGGCGACGTTTCGGGTTGAGACCCTTCTTCAGACATATAGAAGCATAGAAACATATGAACATAGGTGCAGGAGGAGGCCATTCGGCCCTTCGAGCCAGCACCACCATTCATTGTGATCATGGCTGATCGTCCCCTATCAATAACCCGTGCCTGCCTTCTCCCTATATCCCTTGACTCCACTAGCCCCTAGAGCTCTATCTAACTCTCTCTTAAATCCATCCAGTGACTTGGCCTCCACTGCCCTCTGTGGCAGGGAATTCCATAAATTCACAACTCTCTGGGTGAAAAAGTTTTTTTCTCACCTCAGTCTTAAATGACCTCCCCTTTATTCCAAGACTGTGGCCCCTGGTTCTGGACTCACCCAACATTGGGAACATAATTGTATTGGGAACATAAAACGTAATTGAACTCTACTTTGCTGGGTGCGAGCCTGGCCAAATATCACTCTCCACTTCTCACCCCAAATCTAGGTATTGTCCACATCTTGCTGCATGTGGCAGACATTATGGTGATAGCACAAGACAAAATGGAGACAATCCACTCCTCCCCAGGTACTTTCTCATGCAACCGAAGGAGATGCAACGCCTGTCCCTATACCTCCTCCCTCGACTCTGTCCAAGGACCCTGACAGTTAGGTGAGGCAGAGGTTCATTTGCCCCTCCTCCAACCTCATCTATGGTATCCACTGTTCCAGGTGTGGACCCCTCTATATCGGCGAGACCAACAGCAGCCTCGGCGATCGTTTCGCTGAACACCTCTGCTCACACCACCTAAACTTACATGATTTCTGGTTGCTGAATACTTTAACACCCACTCCCATACTGACCTTTCTGTCCTGGGCCTCCTCCATTGTCTGTGTGCGTATCAACGCAAAATGGAGGGACAGCACCTCATATTTTGCTTGGGCAGCTTACAACCCAGCGTTATGAATATTGACTTCTCTAACTTCAATTAACCCTTGCTTTCCCTCTCTCTCCATCCCTCCCCCATCCTAGTTCTCTGACCAGTCTGACCATTCTCCTGATTTAACCTCATCGTTGGATGCTTCATTGTCACCTTCCCCTCGCTAACAATGATCTATTATACATTTTCTTTGACCCTCGTCCCCTTTAATGTCTCATTTTCACACCTTACCCTTCCATCTCTCTGTGTCTCCCACTCCCTTGACTCTCAGTCTGAAGACGGGTCTCGACCCGAAATCTCACTCATTCCCTCTAACCAGAGATGTTGCCTGTCCCGCTGAATTACTCCAGCATTTTGTGTCTATCTTTGGTGTAAACCAACACCTGCAGTTCCTTCCTCACAGGTAATCTGCACATATTGGCAATTTGAAGGGTTAATGTCACAGTGTGGTGAAGCTGCCCACAGTCTATTCATTAAGTTATTAAGTGACTATCATCAATGTACTATTTCTCTGTGCAATCTCTTTAAAGATATCAGTAGATTCTTATGCTTGTCATTGTAAATTACACCTACAATGCATTTCTCATGGGTACATGTGGCTATGATAAAAATGCTGTTAGATTGCATGAACATTTGACACTGCTCAGCAGATAATTTTCACTGGGCTGCACACCAAGGTTTTATGACACATCTATTGACCATGGCAATATGCAGTTGGCTTATCTAACTGTTTCTTTAAACAGTGTTATCTTTCACCGCCCCTGTTCCTGGTTTATTGAATTGAACTTGGAGTGCTGGCCGTCCTCTATTCTATGCCTCTGCATCAACCTCAAGTAACAGCCAGGGAACAGTATACACCTAATTTGCCTGGAGAAAGTCAATCATACAATGTGTTTGAATTAGTTTGAGGTTTATTAACGTATCTGATTTTTGCCTTGGACCTGAGTGGTATCGGCAGTAAGTCCTCTCTCACTACCGCTGTTGATTTGTTTCCTTTCGTGAAGATGGTCATGATTACACCATTTCCATGTTCTAAATGGTCCTTCGATAAGCGAGGGTACTGTCCAATTAACTTGTGCACCATTGTGGACATTGGACTTTGTCTATAGAACTGATGCGCCAGAATGTTGAGAACTATATTCTTCACTCTGTATCCTCCCATTTGCTCCATCTATTGTACTTGAGTCTGACTTAATTTATGTGTGGTATATCTGATCTGTTTGGATACCTTTCACTGTACCTTGGAACTCATGACAATAATAATGCTAAACCTAATCATCAACCTAATTATTGTTGGGAAAGAAACCAAGAGTCTGTTCACATGTACTAATAATAGTTGGTTTAGGGCAGCCCAGAACAGGGTAGTGGGTACACATCATTCTGCTTTGCTTTTCTTGTGACAACATTCCTGTTAATGCTACATTGGTGGAGCCACAGAGTCACAGAGGCCGAAGTCAGGAAATCCTTCAGAGGGGTGAACCCTCGTAAAGCGCCTGGACCTGATGGTATACCCGGTCATGTTGTAAAAACCTGTGCGGACCAACTGACTGGAGTATTTACGGACATTTTCAACCCCTCACTCCTGAGGTCTAAGGTACCCACCTGCTTTAAAAGGGCATCAATTATACCAGTGCCCAAGAAGAGTAAGGTGACGTGCCTCAATGACTATCGATCAGTGGCACTAACGCCTGTGGTGATGAAGTGCTTTGGGAGGTTGATCATGGCGTAAATCAACTCCTACCTCGACAAAAACCTGGACCCACTGCAGTTCGCATACCGCCACAACATATCAACGGTGGATGCGATCACGCTGGCCCTCCATTCTGCTCTGGACCACTTGGGCAACAAAAACTCATATGTCAGGCTGTTATTCATTGATTACAGCTCGGCATTTAACACAATCATCCCCTCCAAGCTGGTTACCAAACTTGCAGAACTGGGTCTCTGCATATCCCTCTGTAATTGGATCCTCGACTTCCTCATTCACAGACCACAGTCTGTTCGTATTGGTGGAAATATGTCAGCCTCGATAACAATCAGCAGAGGAACACCTCAATGCTGCGTTCTCAGCCCCCTGCTGTACTCACTCTATATTCATGACTGCGTAGCCGGTCATAGTGCAAACTCCATCATCAAGTTCGCTGATGACACCACCATTGTGGGACGTATCACTGATAGGGATGAGAAAAAAAGAAAAAGAAAAATGAAATGCTACCTTTATTGTCATTCAGACCTTTTGGTCTGAACAAAATTTCGTGCCTGCAGTCATACATATAATAAAAATAACAAAAACACACAAGTCACCAGGCACCTCCTCACTGTGATGGAAGGCAAAAGTCTGAAAGTCTTTGTCTCTTCCCTCCTTGTTCTCCCTCTGTGCTGAGGCGATCCAGGTCTCCGATGTTGTGACCCCGCCGGGTGATGGTAAGTAAGTCAGTCCCGGGCCGATTCAAACTCTGCGGACCAGGGTGGTTGAAGCTGCCGAAGCTGCCGCCCTCCAGTCCAGTGGACGAAGCTGTTGTTGCGAGAGCTCTGGAAAAACAGGTCACCAACCTGTGACCTGCGAGCTCCCGATGATGTCGTCCACCGGGCCCACGGCCGGGCCTCCGAAGCTGCGCCGCCACCGCCACCACCACCGCCGGAACGCCGCCACAGCTCCAAAGTCGGCCCACAGCTCCAAGTCTGGCCGCTGCCGCAAGTCGGGCCACTGCCACAGCTCCAAAGTGGGCCCACAGCTCCAAGTCGGGCCGCAGCCACTGCCGCTGCCGGAACGCCAGAACGCCGCCACAGCTCCAAAGTCGGCCCGCTGTCACATTGGGCCGCTGCCGCTGCCGGAACGCCGCCACAGCCCCGAGGCCGCCAGCTCCGCCATTAGGCCTCAGCACAGATTGGGACGGGGGACACGACAAGAAAAAGTAGCATCCCCCCGAAGGAAGAGACTAAAACCATGTTTCTCCCACCACCCCCCGCACACTTACACAACCTAATAAACTAAACTAAACTAAAACAGACAAAAGAAAACAACAACAAAAAAGAAAAAAACAGACGGACTGCAGGCGAGCCGCAGCTGCCAGGCAGCGCCGCCACTTCCGGAGTAAGAGTATAGAAGAGAGATCGAGCGACAGTCCATATGGTGCCAGCACAACAACCTGGCCCTCAACACCAGCAAAACCAAGGAACTGATTGTGGACTTTGGAAGGAGTAGGATGGGGACCCACAGTCCCGTTTATATCAACGAGTTGATGGTTGCAAGGGTCAAGAGCTTCAAATTCCTGGGCGTGCACATCTCTGAAGATCTTTCCTGGTCCGAGAACACTGATGCAATTATTAAGAAAGCATATCAGCGCCTCTACTTCCTGAGAAGATTACGGAGAGTCGGTTTGTCAAGGTGGACTTACAGGTGCACAGCAGAGAGCTTGCTGACCGGTTGCATCATGGCTTGATTCAGCGACGTGAGCGCCCTGGAGTGGAAAAAACTACAAAAAGTAGTAAACACTGCCTAGTCCATCATCGGCTCTGACCTCCCTTCCATTGAGGAGATCTATCGCAGTCTCAGCCTCAAAAAGGCTGGCAGTATCATCAAGGACCCACACCACCCTGGCCCCACACTCATCTCCCTGCTACCTTCAGGTAGAAGGTACAGGAGCCTGAAGACTGCAACGACCAGGTTCAGGAATAGCTACTTCCCACAGCCATCAGGCTTTTAAACTTGGCTCGGACAAAACTCTGAACATTAATTGACCATTATCTGTTATTTGCACTTCATCAGTTTATTTATTCATGTGTGTATATATTTATATAATGGTATATGGACACACTGATCTGTTCTGTAGTCATGCCAACTATGTTTTGTTGTGCTGAAGCAAAGCAAGAATTTCATTGTCCTATCAGGGACACATGACAATAAACTCTCTTGAATCTTGACTCTTGAATCACATTGATGGAGATGACAGATTAGGAGGTGGTCTATCCAGCTGCTATCGGTACCATGGTGTGGGCAATGCAGACATCTTTGAAGTATTTTATTAATAATCTTGACTAGTCATCGAGTGATAGACTCGTATAGCACAGTAACAGGCCCTCCGGCCCAACTTGTCCAAGACAACCAAGATGCCAAGTGGTTGTGTTGCCATGGGATCTGGTACTTTTCTCTCTGATGGCAAGAAAATGCTTCAAACATTTTGTCAAGGACTCCACTGGATCAGATTTCCCTCGCAAGAGGTCTGTTTCTTTTCTTACCCCGTTGATCCACTGGTGACTAGATTTGACTGCATGCCTATTAATGAGCTGGAAGTGTGCACAAGGGTTTGGTGCACTGAGAAGTGACGGATAGAATGTAGGTACCTGAAATCCTGAATCTGAAGAAGGGTCCCAACCTGATACATTATCTATCCATGTCCTCCACAGATACCGCCTGACCTGATGAATTACGCCAGCACTTTGTCTTTTTTTCCATTCAACAAATTACTGCATTGGCAGCGTGGCCAGGTTCAGACATTGATTGAATGGCTTTGGGTTTGGCTCATGCTCATGCTCATGACGCATTAAGGCAGAAGAATTAATTTTCTGTACTTCTCCTCCCATCCCATACTGTCCCTGGGTCCAAACTCACCAGAAGTTTTTGTTTTTACGATATGGTTTGGAGATGTTGTCTTTCATCAGGTAATCAATATTTAGTAAATATAGAGTTTTTTCTGTAAAGTTGATCAGAGTTTCTTCAAGGCAGACTGAAGCAGAACGTCTGGTTGATTCACATTCTGCCGAACCTTGTGAACAACTGCTGCTTTGTGAAGTAAAGCCCATTCTGTAACTCACTGGCAGTATAACTTACAAACAAACCAAATGTAGTCAGATAACTGAAGAATGAATTTAATGCTGACTCCATATTAAAATCATTACATATTTCAAGTATCAATGCGCACAAGTTATAATCTATTAATTTGCAAGTTGAAGAAATTAGTTGGTTTAGGGATGGATTTAATTAAGGGCATAGACACCTTCGCCATTGGGACCGCTCCTTGCTGCAGAATCCAGCCAGTTTGCTCTAAAAGCTGCATGCCGAGCTTCAGCACTCCGGAATGTATCCAGGTGAGGGCCAATCTGCAAAAACAAGCAAAAGTTACATCCATGATTGGTCAGTCTGTAAAGGTAACCTGCCTAAAGAAATGATCGTCAACATCCAGTCTGATAATTAAAGAATAGTTTCCATGTCCTGTAGCCCTTGAAAAGAAAAGACACAAAGCCGTTTAAACAATTTATAGAAACAGTTTAAGTTTCATAATTTCACAACGGTGATTGTTGGTCGTTGCGGACTCGGTGGGCCGCAGGGCCTGTTTCCACGCTGTATCTCTAAAATCATCTAAACATTTGATTGCTTTTTAAATTTTCAAGCCAATGTATCTTTTTTAACATAAATTCTCTGTAGCATTAATTTTGATAAGACAATCACAAGGTTTATAGCTTTTTCTCTAGCTTCCTGATACCCTTTCATTTAGGCTAACTGAAAGGTTGTTCAACTCTTCCCTTTGAGACTTTGAATTCTCTGTTATTTTTCCGTCTGTTTTTAAAGCTACCAATTGAGGAACGTTTCTCAGGTTTTCTATTTCTCCATTCATAAGAACAAATGATAGTAATTCAGTGAAATGGTGCAAATTTCACCAAAAAGTAATGTTGCAAGGAAATGAAGAGAAAGGTAAACAAAGAGGTTTGTTAGATTGCTGCCATTGTTCATCATTGTTTGACTGAAGTGGCTAGAACAGCAATGCATTCAAATAGAAAAATGAATAAAACTGTACAAACTGCGCCTGAGCTATAGGGAGAGATTGGGCAGACGAGTAGCACAGGAGGTTGATAGGTGGTCCTACGGAGCTGTATAAAATCATGAGGGGAATAGATAGGGTGAATGCACAGGGATTGTTTGCCAGGAAAGGGAAATCAAGAACTAGAGGACATAGGTTTATGGTGAAAGGAAGATTTAATAGGAATCTGAGGGGCGACATTTTCACACAGAGGGTGTTACATCCATAGAATGAGCTGCAGAGGATTTTCTTGAAGAATAATGTTACAATGTTTAAAAAAGATATCATTTTAAAGTAACAAAACTATATATAATATTGCACCCAATGTGTTAAACTAACTAACCAATGCAACAAGTCCTGGGATGTTCACAACACAACTATCTTATTTCCCTGGCAACTCTACTACAGTCCCGCACATCCATTGGTCCAGTACTGTGTGGTTCCCTGGTGTGTGATGCACGATGCCTTCATGGCCAGAGGAAGTTATTTTCACGTCCTCTGCAACAATGCTGTTGATACCATACCCAGTTACGGAATGTCCTTGGCGAACAGAGATTGGAATCCTTTACGGAAAATCTTACTACACCATTTTCCCTAATGTGGTTATAAATCAGTACATGGCTGGGGAAGATGTTTGGCGGCTTTGAATATGGATCACATAGAACCCAAAGTAATAAAGATGCTGCGCAATCCTTCTGTAATGCAGCATTTTGCTATAACCTACAGTTTGTGTGTATACAGGGGGTCTGTTGTTACTCCCAGTCACAAAGAGCGGGATAATATAGTTTGTCACTGTGGTTCACTTTGGGAAGAAGCCAAAATGGGCATGACTTTATTCAAGCCTGATGGTTATAACCAATCTAGAATTGATCGATAATATGTAAACAGTTGACAAATATTTTACAGCTTTCAATATTTACATAACCAGAGCGGTGATGTTACTGTTATCCCCCAATCTCTGATATACCTTTGTCTTAATTGTGTAAATATCAGGAACATCTGAATAGTTACAATCTCCAAAGTGTAGAATTGATCATTTGGCTATTTCCAACTTTTAGTTTGCAATTCCAGTGAATCCACAATTCGAATAAGATCAAAAGAGAGCTATAAATATCCATCCACACTGACATCTACACTGACAATTCACAACCTAACCATAAAAATATAAGCAGAAGTTTAGAACATTTTAGATGTTTATTGTGAAAAATGTTTAGATGTTTATAGATGTACAAATGTGGAATTTGTGTTTTAATCCTTGCAAGTTAAAAAAACCTTGGTCATGTTAAAGAATGGTTGGCCAAGCTCTTGAATTGCTGCAGGCACCAGCGTTACAGGCCAATGGTTGTGAGGTAGGATTAGTCTATGGCTCACGTGATAAAGATGGAATAAACGGACATCTTCCATATGATAAATTCCCAAATTCCAAATTTCCTAAAACATACCACTGCAACGTTCACCTGTTACAGTATAATCAATAGGAAAAAATGGGAAGAAAAGGGAAGTGAGTCTTAGTGGAATTATCACAAGAGATGTCAGTGGATAATTAAAAATAAAAATAGTGCATAAATTGATAACTCAAAGAGATAAATGCATTACACAGTGAAAAAAATTCAGAAAAATAAAATTAAAAAATGATGAAATAAAGCAGAAAATACTGAGAATACTCAGGAGTGATGTTTTGGGTTAAGGACATTCAGAATTTGTACTTACTGACAAAGACTCTTCAACCTGAATCATTAATTCGGTTTCTCTTTCCATAGATACTGCCTTACCTGCTCACTCTTTCCTGCATTTTCTGTATTTATATAGTGCTTTTCACAACCTCTGAATGCTCTAAGCTGATTTATAGCCAAAATAGCATTATTTTTAACCAGTCATTTTTGTAATGTTGGAGTTCATATAAAATGGAAAGAGGCAATATTTCTGAAATATAATGTATCCAACAAAAATAGGCGCCAGTTACTGAGTTACTCCAAATTGGCTCTCCCTCATTTTCAGGTGTTTTGTGTGACATTGCCCAAGTGATGGCACCAGAACAATCGTCCTCGGCTATTCAGGCCGCAACAAGTAATAGGACCGACAGATTGAATAGCCAGCAAGAAGAAATTACACCTTGTTTGCAATCGCTAATTGCATTCTTCTGTTGTGTTCCCACCACCCACCCACCCACCCACCCACCCACCAAAGAGTGCAGTCACAGACCGCTGATAATCCAGCATGGTCCATCATACAGGAAAACAACAAAAGGAAAAATTATCAACAATTCTCAAGAGCTGCTGACAACTTGTTAAAAATAATCACACCCACAAAACCTATTATAGTTACAGTCTTGTTCAGCAAGTGGTCTAGATTTGTGTCAGGAAACGTCACAGATACAGAGCCACTCTTATCACCAGTATTCCCTGCTGTGTACACCATCTGCCACTATGTGTTGTTAGTTTTATAATATATCCACGAAAAACTAAAACTCTAAGTTCCATTTCGAGGTGGACACTGGCACAGATATATTTGTTTCCTTTACTTCACTCTCCTCCACCCTCGCATGAGAAAGCAGCTTTCGGACAACCACTTTTAAAAAAAACTGATGGAGAGACTGCAACAGTTACTTTTTTGATATAGAAATGCTCTGCAAAAATATGCACAAGGAGCCTGGATGCAAATTACTTAGAAACACATCACTCTACTACTTGACAGAATATAATGAGAATCACTAAATCTTTTATAAGGTCAACACTCCTCTTCCCAAGCAGCTGTCAAACAAAGAAATTCAGCAAAACCAAACTTCCATCGCCTCATTAAACTCAGCAGCCACGGACGACATGTTCCGCCATCAATACAAGTTGTTTTGTGTCAGTAATTTGCAGTAAAAGTCTGATCGAGGGCCTGTGGAGACTGGGGAATCGTTAGCGCTCCAGGAGCGGCTCTGCTCCTAATTGGAAGCATTGGGCATTATCAACTGAGGATTTTCCTGGATCCCTGACAGCTACCGGTGCTGGAATGATTGCCCACTTGTCAGTGTAAAAGACCATTAAAAACAAACAATTTTTCTTTAATTGGAGGCTTGCGCTCGGAGCCCAGGTGAGAAGCCTCATCACTTTCTTTGGGCCTATTGATGATTATGGCTTACTTCAAAATCTGTCTGACAAAATTGAAAGCTTTTTCTTCTCACACCGAAAAGTGTTTTCAATATGACTACAAAAAGCTTGGCAGGTGATTTATATTTCTTTCCTACAGCCTGCAAGGCCTTGATTAACTATCTGTATGTTCATACCACGACTAGAATTGTTAGGCTTCAAAACCGATCAGTGTTATTGAGGTGTGCAGACCACACTGAGCCAGTTTGAATCCATAGTAGGTTTCGGGAGCCAAAAGGAGGATTACTGAATTGACCCTAAGTCTACAACTGGGCCCTTGGGTAGAAGGTTTCTTTAGTTGGCGTGCTCCTCAACACTTATTGCTTTCCTTGTGAGTCAAATAAGTGAGGAATGTATCATTCCCTCTGAAAGGTTCAATTTCCTGATCTTAACATTCCAGTGGAATTATTGAGAAGGAACAAAATATTTGGGATGAAAATTGAATAGTTCTGGTTCTGTGACAGAGAGATGACTGGCATTTGTTCACTTCCACCTACATTCAGTTCCTCATGGGCTGATTGGACCAGTGCTGGCCACCATAGGAAATAAATTAGTGATTTTGGTTCAAAGGTATGTTAACATGCTAACATCTTGAGAAAATTATGCGAAACGCAGTTAAACGGATTTACTGACACCAGAAAACATCTTGACACCAAAGATGAGATGCTTGTGACACCAGCTGCTATGGCTGGAGCATGCTTTTAAATTGTACAAATGGAGAACTAGCAAGCAACAGGCAGCTTGCATTAAGCAGTGTACAGCATTAATGTTTACGACTGTGGTAAAGATGTTTGTTTACAGTCCATGATAGTGACCCCTGTGAAGCACAATGGACGCGGTGCTGGAAATGTTGCTGGATCAGTAGAGGAATACGTTTATGCTGCACACATTCTGTTGTATTATTTCAAGCTGGCAACTGGTGTTCCATGCTCATTGGAGGCTTGCCAGGAGAGTGCAAAGAAAACTAAGGTTTTCAATGAAATTGGAAGTTGCATTTTCGATCAGAAAGTGCCAGGGACCACCCGCAGGTCTGTTTGCTCATTTGTGAGGCAGGAAATGGAATAAGTAGAGTTTCAGCTCATTCATTCTTCCTCTCTCTCTCTCTGAATGCTGACTGATCTGATGAGAAGCTCCAATATTTATGTTTTTATTTCAGATTTCCAGCATCTGCCATGTTTGATTGGATAAAATTCTGACCAGGCTATTGATAGGGCAGGAATGAAAGTTAGTGGAACCAATCACCTCAACTGGAGGCTCTAACAGGATTCAATCAGAATTATTCACAGCTATTTTCTTAACACTGTTGGTTGGTTAAGTTGAGAAATAACACTCAAAGCTGAGTTTACAGTTTTTTAAATTTTATTTTATAGCTATCTATATTACTTATTTCCAAGAACTAAAGCTGCAACTTCAGTTGATTTCATTTATTTTATAGAAATGTTCTAGTGCGCGAGGGTAGCACAGTCGCACAGCTGTTAGAACCACTACTTCACAATGCCAGAGATTGAGATCCGTACCCAGGGTGCTGTATATGTGGAGTTTGCAGGTCTGCCTGTGACTATATGGATTTCCCACAGTTGATAAGTTCCTCCCATATTCCAAAGGTATGCAGGTTGGTAGATTAATTGGCTACTATAAAGCATATACAGTGGTACAACCTGAGGGAAATCAATGAGAATATGTGGAGAAAAGGGACAAATGTAGTATTAGTATAAATAGGTCTTTGATGGTTGATGGGTTGAAGGGCTTGTTTTCGTGCAGTATCTCCCGATGACTGGATCTTGATCAACTGGGCAGTGAGCTGAGGAATGGCTTAGGGAGTTTAATTCTGATAAATGTGAAGAGTGGCATTTTGGGAAGTCAAACCAGGGCAGGACCTTTACTGTGAATGGCAGAGGGATCTGGGAATACAAGTGCATAGTTCCCTGAAGGTGGTATCTCAGATAAATAGGGATTGAAGAAGGCTTTTGGCATGTTAGCTTTCATCGGTCAGTGAATTCAGTATATACGTTGAAACGTTATGTTACAGTTATACAAGATATTGATGAGGCAACACTTGGAGTATTGTGTTCAGTTTTGGACATTCTGCTTTGAGAAAGATGGCATTAAGCTGGAAAGAATGCAGAGAAGATTTATGAAGATGTTTACATAAATACATAGAAAATAAGTGCAGGAGTAGGCCATTTGGCCCTTCGAGCCATTCAATGCGATCATGGCTGATCATCCACAATCAGTGCCCCGTTCCTACCTTCTCCCCATATTCCTTGATTCCACTAGCTCTAAGAGCTCTATCTAACTCTCTTTTGAACGCATCCAGTTAATCGGCGTCCACTGCCTTCTGAGGCAGAGAATTGCACAAATTCACAACTCTCTGGGTGAAAAAGCTTTTCCTCATCTCAGTTATAAATGGCCTACCCCTTATTCTTAAACTGTGGCCCCTGGTTCTGGAGTCCCCCCAATATCAGCAACGTGTTTCCTGCATCTAGCATGTCCAGTCCCATAATAGTTTGATATGTTTCTATAAGATGCCCTCTCATCCTTCTAAATTGCAGTGAATACAAACCCAGTTGCTCCATTCTTTCATCATATGATAGTCCCTCTATCCCAGGAATTAATCTTGTGAACCTACGCTGCACTCCCTCAATAGCAAGAATGTCCTTCCTCAAATTAGGAGACCAAAACTACACACAATACTCCAGGCCCTGTACAACTGCAGAAGGACCTCTTTGCTCCTATACTCAAATCCTCTCGTTATGAAGGCCAACATGCCTTTAGCTTTCTTCACTGCCATGATTCAAAGGAATTGTTAAAGGAAGAGCTTAGGCAGGCTAGAATGTTATTCCTTGGAGCACAGGAGGCTGAGGATAATCTTATAGAGGTGAGATTTACAGTCCTTTCTACTGAGGTGCACTTTTATGCTCTTTTGGCTGACCTCCCTTTTAAGAATGGTGCAAGCTCCTGGCAGAAAACTAGGCAGTGGCAGTCATATATCATGGTCCTGCACATGGATCAAGACCAGCAGAGCTGGCCGATGGCAGGCACAATCCAAACCAGCCATATTATACCTTAGGACCTCCTGGAAACTGGTTGAGTTTATTTCTTCTGTGAGAGGGAGAGGATGCTTCCTGCCATGAAAGATTTCAATTACCTTTTCCTTGAGCATTCTCATTTAATTCAATATAAATTATTAGAAATCATGTTCGGATTTCTCTTTATGGGATTTCATTATTTAATGTGAAGCAGAAACTACTGGACTCTTTGTGAGGATATTGGAGAAGTTATTTGTTTTCCATACTCTGTTCTTAGCTTGTTTACATACTCACCTTGGAGGTCAGATTGTATTTTTATCACACAATGCCTGGGAAGATAGATCATATATATTTTATTAGAATGGCCTAGGACGTGAACTCCAAATGGTAAAAATGATAATTAATAAGCACACGATAGATTGCGAACACCATACTTTTGACAGGGAGTTGGCTCTTGATGTTACAAACACTTTGACAGGGAGTTGGATCTCGATGCTACCAGAATGTTTCTCTCCCTACTGTGGTGCTGCAAACCTTGTTCTGAGCACTTTAATTGTTTAATAATTACTGCTTCTATTTCCAGTAGAGCCAAGGCTAAAAAATACTGCTGGTAGTAATTGAACATTTAATGCATTTGCATGGCATTCTCTGTCCATTATTTTAAAGACCGTTTTATTTACAAGCATTTACATGTCAGCTTGGTGCAAAAGAGGGGATGTCACAGTTTCATTCTCTTTCATCAGTTCGTAAAACATCTTCCTTTTAGTCATCAAAATATTTTCAAGTGCCAAACATACAAGGAATTATCTACAGTAATGACGTGGAAGCTAATGCAGCTATCATGTACAATAAATTGCCAAAAACAGCCACTGGTGAAGTTTTGAGGAAGGAATGTTGATCGGGACACAACAGCTTTGGGTTGAATTATGCATTTTTGCTAGCGTGAGCAGATACGCAGGAGTTTGTTTTAACAACTTGTCTGAAGGATAACACTATAACACTGAACCGGAGCAGATCATACATTATATGTTGAGATTCCTTTGTGGTACTAAAATAGGTAACATTCTGATTCAAAGGTAAAAATGTTCTGGACTCACTTTTCCAGTTCTGAGGAAGGGTCTCAGCCTCAAAACTTAACTCTGCTTGTTTTTCCACAGCTGCTGCCTGCCCTGCTGAGAGTTTCCAGTACTTTCTGTTCTTATTCCATTATCCCTGCAAAGTGTTTTAAAGTCTTTGTTCTTTGAACCCAATGACAGTTCTGGTCCTGATATTCTTATCATGCTCCACATGTGCTCATAAACCTTTCTGTGTCAATCGCTATCTTGTCCCCTTTATTCTCAATCTATTTTATGTGAAATATGTTCCTGTTCATCCTATCACTAAAATGTTCATCATATCCAGAAGAAAATCCCACACACTCTTCACGTCATTGTTATTCTAAAGGCATGGAAACTTCTATTATTTTTTAAATAATCTATCATAGAGAAACCTTTAGCCTAATCAATGATAGGAAAAAGGCAGAGGGATATTAAATGAATGCATGGGATTGGTATAGATAGGCATGATGGTTGGCATAGATGCAGTGTACGAATGGGTCTGCTCCAATGCTGAATCTATAAGTCTATGATATCTTGCATTGATTTTACACTGGCAATCACATTGTCTGTAGAATACACATCAGGAACTATACACTTGATGTTGGAGTGACTTACAGTGCATTCAGAAAATATTCAGACCCCATCACTTTTTTCCGCATATTGTTACAGCCTTATTCTAAAATGGATTAAATTTTTAAAAAAATCATCAATCTACACACAATACCCCATAATAAAAAAGCAAAAACAGGTGTTTAGAAATTTTGCAACGTAAATAAAAAAGTAATAACTGAAATATCACATTTATGTAAGTATTCAGACCCTTTACTCAGTACTTTGTTGAGGCACCTTTGGCAGTGATTACAGCCTCAAGTCTTCTTGGGTATGACGCTACTAGCTTGGCACACCTGTATTTGGGTAAATTCTCCATTTCTTCTCTGCAGATCCGCTCAAGCTCTATCAGGTTGGATGGGGAGCGTCAATGCACAGCTATTGTTAGGTCCCTCCAGAGATATTCGATCGGGTTCAACTCAGGGCCACTCAAGGACATTCACAAACTTGTAACAAAGCCACTCCTGTGTTGTCTTGACTGTGTCCTTAGGGTCGTTGTCCTGTTGGAAGGTGAACCTCCGCCCCAGTCTGAGGTCCAGAACGCTCTGGGGCAGGTTTTCATCAAGGATCTCTCTGTACTTTGCTCCGTTCATCTTTTCCACAATCCTGACTAGTCTCCCAGTTCCTGCCGCTGAAAAACATGCCCACAGCATGATGCTGCCACAACCATGCTTCACCGTAGGTATGGTACTGGCCAGGTGATGAGTGGTGCCTGGTTTCCTCCAGACGTGACGCAAGCATTCAGGCCAATGAGTTCAATTCCAAAGAGTTCATGGTCTGACGGTCCTTTAGGTGCCTTTAGGCAAACTCCATGTGCCTTTTACCTCGGCTTCCGTCTGGCCACTCTATCATAAAGGCCTGATTGGTGGAGTGCTGCAGATATAGTTGTCCTTCTGGAAGGTTCTCCCATATCCACAGAGGAACTCTGGAGCACTGTTAGAGTGCCCATCGGGTTCTTGGTCACCTCCCTGATCAAGGCCCTTCTCCCCCGATTGCTCAGTTTGGCTGGGCAGCCAGCTCTATGAAGAGCCCTGCTGGTTCCAAAGTTCTTTCATTTACAAATGCCACTGTGCTCTTCGGGACCTGCAATGCTGCAGAAATTGTTTTATACCCTTCCCCAGATCTGTGTCTCGACACAATCCTGTCTTCATGACTTGGTTTTTGCACCGACATGTACTGTCAACTGTGGGACCTTATATAAATAGGTTTGTGCCTTTCCAAATCAATTTAATTTACCACTGGTGGACAACCATACAGGCGTCACCCCGCGACATGTCGCCTGTATGTCCGTTAGTAGTCGCCCAAAGAGTCATATCTTTTTCTGGTCGCCGCTGGATTTTCAACATGTTAAACATTTTCAGCAGCCTGCTGCGACAATGACGGGTGCCGGCAAGTCGCCGAAAAAAATTCATAAGTGGGACAGGCCCTTATGAGTGACCAGAAGACTTAACATTCAGCATTAGAGACTACTAATACTATTTTGAATTTATTAAAGATGGAAGTATGAAATTGTGTAAATGCAGTGGCTGCTTTTAAATGCCATGTCATGTCTAGCCTTGTTTCTGAGAAGAAAAGCAAAGGTAGTTAATTGTCTCAAAAGCACAGAGAGTATCCTTTGATAATTTAAGTTTGTTGCTGAGATTCCATGCATACCAAACAGAGATATAAAAGAGGAGTCCTAATGTTTAGAAACAGGAGTAACCTGGAAAGACCAAATTCCTCATTGTGCCTGGATAAATTAACATGATATCAATTTCTGTCTACATTTTAACAATGAAATGTTGTTCCTTGGAAACATTAAGTTGCAATAATGCTACCTGGCTTTGAATGAAGGGGAACAAGGATAACCTTCCCAATTATCCTATATATAGTCCACTGTCCTCAAACAAGTCATTTTAGGCTGTCTTTCTACTGACTCCAAAATGTTTTAGGGCTACTTTTCGATTGTGGTTTGGCCATGTTGCCATGAGCATAATTGTCATAATATTTGAATGGAGAAAATCTTACAAGGTTGCACTAGTTATAGTCTTGGGTTTTAGGATTTTGAAAGGAATTGATTAAGGAAGCAGAGAGACATCGACTGCTATTAGAAGTTGCCAAAAATCTTGAACATAACCATGGGTCATAACAATAAAAACAGAGCCAAGGCCAAGTGAGAAATTAGATTTCTCAGGCATATGTTGGAAGAATGTAAATATCTCCCTCAAAAAGCAGCACAAAGGTTTGGAAGGATATGGGCCTGGTGGGAAGGTGGGACTAGAGCAGGTGGGGCTGCTTGGTCGGCATGAGGAAGTTGGGCCCAAGGTCCTGTTCCCGTGTTGTATGACTCTTTGACACTGATTAATAATTTAAAATCTGAGATCAGAAGATTTGTGAGTTGTAATTCACAAATATTTGAGCTGTTTGACAATTTTACCTGCTGCTTATGCCTTGTGGGTGACTTGTATCCAAGCATTGTAATTCGATCAATAATCGATCTATGTGTTGCATGAGATCTTGCTGGTCTAGACCCAGATTTGTTGAGGAAGTTTCCTTTGCAGCAGTTCTGGCTTAAAGTAGTAAATTCTGAGCAAAATCTATGCCATTCTATTTTCAATAATCATCTTTGAAAAGAAACAGGAACATGGTATAGGACATTCATCCCTTAACTCTACACTGTAATTCAGAGGGAACATGGCCCACCTGTCCTAAATCCATCTGTCCATCCCTGATTGACATCCTTTAATAACAAAACGTTTGAACAGCAAAAATGTACTGAACCCCTCAATTTGGAATTGATAAATGAGTCACCAGCTGGTATTTTTTGTGGGAAAAAGTTAGATGCATCCACGTTATGCTTGAAGAATTGTTTTCTAGTTTCAACCTATTCTCCAGGTTAAATCTTAATGCCCTGGATACCGCTACTGTCAGGATCTACTCCATCAATCCTTGTATCTACTCCATCAATTATTTTCGAACATCAGTTGTAATCTTTTATATGTTTGGGAATATAAGCTGACTTCATTTCTCCTCATAACCTAACACTGAGAGATCTAGTAAGGTTTTGACTGCATCAGCATTCAATCCACCAAGGCTAATTATTCATTTTTTAGGGTTTTCTCAGAAAATTCAACAGTACACGATGTGTACTAAAGACATATCAAGCTGAGGCGTAACCTGAAAACAGAGTCAGAGCTTTTAAGTGAGAAAGAATTTTCAGGCACTGAGGGGCTAAAGTCTAGGAGAATTAATCTGTTTTTGAATATTTTTTGAACTGGAATATTTTAAGAATAATGCAAGTTTCACATATGAACCCATAAGTATCTAGTTTGCATTTGGGATATAAAAACGGCATTAAGAACCAAGAATGAGCTGCTGGATCCAATTTACTTGAATAGCCAGTTTTGCCTGTTTTTTAACACTTCTGGGAAGTACTTTGGAAAGTTTTTCCATGTTAAAGGAAGTCCATGAGCAAAAGTTGCAATTACAAAGAATTACACAAGGCTCAGTGCTGGGATCCCAGCTATTTAGAATATATATTAATGATTTGGACGAGGGAATTGAATGCAACATCTCCAAGTTTGCGGATGACACTAAGCTGGGAGGTAGTGTTAGGTGTGAGGAGGATGCTAGGAGGCTGCAAGGTGACTTGGATAGGCTGGGTGAGTGGGCAAATGCATGGCAGATGCAGTATAATGTGGATAAATGTGAGGTTATCCACTTTGATGGCAAAAACAGGTGGGTAGACTATTATCTGAATGGTGGCAAGTTAGGAAAAGGGGAGATGCAACGAGACCTGGGTGTCATGGAACACCAGTCATTGAAAGTAGGCAAAGTGTTAAAGAAGGAACTGCAGATGCTGGCGAATCGAGGGTACACAAATGGCTGGAGAAACTCAGCGGGTGCAGCAGCATCTAAGGAGCGAAGAAGATAGGCGACGTTTCGGGCCGAAACCCTTCTTCAGACTGAAGAAGGGTTTCGGCCCGAAACGTCGCCTATCTCCTTCGCTCCTTAGATGCTGCTGCACCCGTTGAGTTTCTCCAGCCTTTTGTGTACCATTGAAAGTAGGCATGCAGGTGCAGCAGGCAGTGAATAAAGCAAATGGTATGTTAGCATTCATAGCGAAAGGATTTGAGTATAGGAGCAGAGAGGTTCTACTGCAGTTGTACAGGGTTTTGGTGAGACCACACCCTGAGTATTGCGTACAGTTTTGGTCTCCAAATCTGAGAAAAGACATTCTTGCCATAGAGGGGGTACATAGAAGGTTCACCAGACTGATTCCTGGGATGTCAGGACCTTCATATGAGGAAAGACTGGATAGACTTGGCTTGTACTCGCTAGAATTTAGAAGACTGAGGGGGATCGTGTAGAAACTTACAAAATTCTTAAGGCATTGGATAGGCTAGATGCAGGAAGATTGTTCCAGATGTTGGGGAGGTCCAGAACAAGGGGTCACAGTCTAAGGATAAGGGGGATTTCTTTTAGGACCGAGATGAGGAAAACATTTTTCACACAGAGAGTGGTGAGTCTCTGGAATTCTCTGCCACCGAAGGTAGTTGTGGCCAGTTCATTGGCCATATTTAAGAGGGAGTTAGATGTGGCCCTTGTGGCTAAAGGGATCAGGGGGTATGGAGAGAAGGCAGGTACAGGATACTGAGTTGGATGATCAGTCATGATCATATTGAATGGTGGTGTAGGCTCGAAGGGCTGAATGGCCTACTCCTGCACCTATTTTCTATATGTTTCTATGTTACACCTAAAATACCTAATCCTACAACTGATTGATAACAATGATCCCTATATTTCCAACCATCCTTACAGAACATTATTCCCTTTACCTCAAGCTACCCACATTAACCTTGTGTTGACATGGTCTCTGCTACAACTCTCTGTGTAAATTATTTTCTTTGTTTGAATATTTTTTAGATTTAACCTTACACCTCTGTCCCTTGCTTCAGATCTCTCATTTATTGAAAATATTCTTGTCAGGCATTTATCCTTGGCAAGTGCTGATCAATGCATTTTACTTTTTTATGAAATTACATTCTATTAACTTCAACTGCCATTATTATACAGTATATCTAGCAAATGGGGATGAACTTCTAAGTATTCATTTCCATGCAACATGCTGAATCTCTTAATTTTAAATATCTCTATCAATTCATCCTTCCTTGTTTTTATTCCACTGGAAATAGTGCTAATTTATATTTTTCCATTCCGTCATACTAAATAGCAAGCTGATTAATTTAAACTTTCTCTACTGTTCTAATGTGCTGCTGTGAAGATCAAAAGCCTATACGGCGCCCCATTATTTTCCTGTTGAATTAATTTTCACTCCACTCGCTTTAGCCCCACAGTCATGTTATTGACCTGCAGCACAAATTATGCTGAGAGAGGAAAGATTTAAAAGAGACCTGAGGAGTTATTTCTTCATGTAGAGGTGGTGTGTAAATGGAACAAGTTGCCAGAGGAAGCTGCAGATGCGGATACAATGGTGACATATAAAAGACATTTACATAGGAAAGGTTTAGAGGGATATTGGTCAAACATGAGCAAATGGCTTAGCTATAAAACCTAGTGGGCATGGACGAGTTGAGCCAAAAGACCTGTTTCCATGCTGTATGTCTCTGTGACTCTAAATCCTAAAGAAAATATTTTGTCTCCAAGCAAGATGTGGGATTAATTAAATCATTAGAAAATCATAATCATATCTCAGTGGGAGATTTAGTGATTACCTACTGAGATAAATCTTGATTTTAACTAAGCTACCAGTAAAAAGTTCTAGTGTGATGAAAAAGATGAGGTTCTTCTCTTCTCTTATTGAATCTAATTATTTCAGCAAAATATATTTAATTTCAGGTCATTAGGCAATAAAATAATCCTGTAAAAATAATTAATTGCAAGATCGATGTACAAAAATAAGTAATTCTCACCATATTTATGGGTAAACTGTGGTAGTTGACCTGCTGAATTGAGAGTGTAAGATTTTAGCAGAAATCTCTGGCTTTGTTTAACAGCAACACCATTAACTAAATCACAGGCTAATTACACCAACACAGAGGAAGTGGTGCCTCGCAGGTAAGGAAGTAGATTAATTTTGTAATGTTTGTCTTACACTCAGGATGAATAAGAACTGTAGTAACGAGAACATTCAATTAATTTTTCGATAGCTTTGAGATATTCAAATGAAGCTTTTCTTCGGAAAACAACAAAAAGTAAATTAATTTTGATGAATGGTGTTCGACCTGGTGTTAACTATGTTTCACTTCCCAGATATGCTGCTTGACTGTCTGAGTGTTTCCAGCATTTACTGTTCTTAATTTTGATTTCCCAACATCTGCAGATTTTTAAAAAAGAATCATGTTTATTTGTTTTAATGGATAACTTAAATGCTAGGTTAGAATGCTCTAAAAATACCATACATAGAAACATAGAAAATAGGTGCAGGAGTAGGCCATTCGGCCCTTCGAGCCTGCACCGCCATTCAATGTGATCATGGTTGATCATCCAACTCAGTATCCCGTACCTGCCTTCTCTCCATACCCCCTGATCCCTTTAGCCACAAGTGCCACATCTAACGCCCTCTTAAATATAACCAATGAACTGGCCTCAACTACCTTCTGTGGCAGAGAATTCCAGAGACTCACCACTCTCTGTGTAAAGAATGTTTTCCTCATTTCGGTCCTAAAGGAATTCCCCCTTATCCTTAGACTGTGACCCCTTGTTCTGGAACTGTGGCCCCTTGTTCTGGAACTGTGACCCCTTGTTCATACAAATGTTATTGTTTAATTTGTTAGCGTAAATTTACTTTCAAAGAATGTGTGGTAATCTCATGGTGGTACGGATGCATCTGAGTTTCTATTGCAGTTCAGTGGTGGTCAAGAAACCATAAATATGGAGTGAAGAAACCTCAGAAGGTTATTCATAGCAAAATGGAAACAGATCCTTCAACACACCAAATTCATGTACATCATCAACCACCCATTTTACACAAAGCCTAAATTCAGAATGTGATTTATTCTCATCAACTCCATTCTGCCACTCCCTTACATACTAGGACCAATTGACCTCCAATTGTGCACATCTTGTGGGAGGAAACTGGAGCACCCAAACGAAACCCATGCAATTATGAGGAGAATGTGAAGACAGGATTGAACCTGGGTTGCCCAATTAGATATACCACCAAGATGGCTATTAATTAGTATAGATTACAGAGTTAAAGGTGAGCAAAACTATGAAAAGATTTGAAAAGAAGCGAATCATAAAATCAAGGTGTGGGCAATTTTATTCAACAAGCAATTAACTGATAGTTAATGGGAAGTGTTACTTCGGAGAGACTCAACAGAGGTTTGGATCTCAAATTTACAAAGAGTTGAATATGGAAGACAGGCCAGGAACATTCAGGAAGAGCCAAATCCAGAGCAACGATGGTATGGATTGTTCAAGGTTCAAGGTTCAAGGTTAGTTTATTGGTCACATACACCAATTGGTGTAGTGAAATGTTTCTTGCCAATAATAATTAAAAAATAATAATTAAAAAAATTGTTTTTTTTAAAAAGAAGAAAAAAAAAGGTTTAAACAGCAGATAAACTGAGACCAGGGCAAAGTTGGACTTCCAGATACAGAAGTTCAGAACTCACTTTAGGACCAGATTAGATACCAAGATTGTGAACAGACTGATTCAGCTTTAGAAAGGGAAGAGATGAAACCTGTAGCGAGGGAACAGGAGTTTATGATGAGGTTGAAGATGAAGTTTTGTTTTTCCAAATATTTAGTTGGAGGAAATTACAGCCTATCTATCAATGGACGCTGGGCAAACACTGATAACTGGAGAGAGTGGAGGATTCCAGAAGGGTCAGTGAAAATGGTGAAGAGATAAAGCTGGGAGTTCCTGGGGGTAGATGGGAGAGAAACTAAAGAAAGGCGCATGTTTAGAGGTTGGGGAAATGGAACATTAACACTTTGGATATAAAGAAAGAAGAAAGGTGTAGGATCTCAATCCTATTGACCAAATCTACCAAGCTTTGCATTCTTTTACTGGACATGTGGGTTAAGGAAAAGGAGTTTAAAATAACAGTCTACAGTAGCCATATTAAGACTGGGATTAACTCTGCATTTCAAGGTGATACCCACGAGGTGAGCAGTTTTACCAGTTGACAGCATGGCCTTAACCAGCTTTATGTGCTCGAGCTACATCTGGCAATGTACAGGTTCGTTATATTCACACTCTGTCCCTTCAGCTCAAGAACAAAAATGAGGGCTGTAGCAGGGGATGGCCGAGCTGAAGGCGAGTAAGAGTTTTTATAGGTATAAGTGAATAAGAGATAAGGGTTTGGCAGAGAAGGTCAGTAATTGCTGAAAAATTGTCATTTTCATTGCAACACAGTGCAGTCACACCACTGTACTGAGCACATTTAACCCTGATTCTTAAAGGCACCTAATGAATATAAATCCATTCTTCATTTGTTTATGTCTGGAATTGTTATCATCCACCTAATTTCCAGAATAGACCTAGGATGCCATTGTTAAGGCAGGCAGATGGTTATATCCCAGCAGTTTGAGTTTCAGGAATGCAGAGGAAGCGATGGAGAGGTTGAGGGATTGAGTACGGTGTGTACGCTGCCCCCTCAGATCTCCAGCGATTCACACAATCTGCTGAACACTGGAGGGTCGTGTTCTTTCCTTGACATTACCTGGTAGAACAGCCTTGGGCTGACAGGCAACTTATAAAATGATTACTGACATATGCTAATGGGACACATACTTACAGGGTGTCCTAGGAATTGAAAAATGTAATATGCAGAGAAATTTTGGATGGGGCTTAGCCACAGCTTGTTTCCTTCAAAGCATATTCCAATGACAACAATTTTGAAGATTCTTTTTACTTCTGAGTCCCCCCCTGTCTATTTTCTTTCCATTCTAAGCATTTAAATGTGTACAACTAATACTTGCAGCAGATTTTAACAAATTCAGCCTGTAATATATTGTGTTATTGAAGGTTCCAAACTGCTTTTGTTTCATATTATGGAGTAATGCCACCAAATTAATGTAATGATTCTACTTAAGACACAATGTTGTGCATTTTGTAGTAAGGCAAGTCATTGTATTAGGTGTAGGAGCTTTCATAGGCAGAACTACAAGTGTTCTCCTTGAATGATGAGGTGAACTATTTTGTCCCATTTGTCCCTCTACCTTTCTGCCCTCTTCCTCCCCACCCCATCAATTCACTCTATTAAAGACATTAAGTATGAGCAAATATGACTTAAATTAATAATCCAAGTATTTTCAAGTAGCAGGCACCAAGACCTTGAGAAAACTTAATATGGCTGAAAATCAATTTTGTCCCCTCAGTCTGCCCTACATGTGTTACTTGGGCTCTGTTTGATATCATTATGATATTCTGGACTCTTTCTTTCTCTTATGTAAATTAGTTTTTATTGTAAATGACCGAAAAGCTACACATATAAAAAACATTATGTGCTAAGGATTAATTTATGGCTGTAATCTAATATTGGGTTATAGTTTACTATTCTAAAGCATTGCTTTTTCTGTTTATAATATTACCAGATAGGTCTGAGATTTATATTCACATATAATCACAATAATGATCACACTATTTTAATGGCTGAGGCCATACAATTATCAGGCACACACTATAATACTGCAAAATCCCTTTTTCTATCTTTGATTACATTCTGCCAGCAAAAAGCAAGGATGGTAATCTAAACACTCAATAAGATAAACACTCGCTGTGCTTCCAGCACTATACAGAGTCAACAAACTTTTTTTTTTCTCCTATATGAATTGATGCTTTGTAATATAAAGCAGAGGATTCCCAGAATCACAACATGGCTGTGTCCCCATCACACACTCTATCAATAAATGCAGAGCATTCATTATAAACCAGATGAAAAATCCTCGGAGAAATGTATTTCTTACATTTCTTGCAGTTGAATTTAAAGGTGATGAATATTGTTGTTTTTCAGAATGGTTGGTGTTAACTTCTTGATTTAACTTGGGAAATGTATTTAAACGATCGAAAATTTTAATGTCGTAGGATCTGTTGATATCACCAGATGCCATCATATTCTTCTGCTGCAATATGTTGCAGATATATTTTTAGACATTCCATAAGATTTGTTAATATTAAAGGTTAGCTGAATATTTAATACAATGACCTTGAGAGCTTTGTAAAATAATTTCTCATCAGCTGCTTAAATAGCAGATAAGGGACAATATTGTTATACTTCTTTCCCCAGCATTCTGCGGGAGAAAATTGAATTTACACGGATTGCTTCACATCACTCAGAAAACATAAGCCCCCTAAACTATTGAAACATAGAAACATAGAAAATAGGTGCAGGAGGAGGCCATTCGGCCCTTCGAGCCAGCACCGCCATTCATTGTGATCATGGCCGATCGTCCGCTATCAATAACCCGTGCCTGCCTTCTACCCATATCCCTTGACTCCACTAGCCCCTAGAGCTCTATCCAACTCTCTCTTAAATCCATCCAGTGATTTGGCCTCCACTGCCCACTGTGGCAGTGAATTCCATAAATTCACAACTCTCTGGGTAAAAAAGTTTTTTCTCAGCTCAGTCTTAAATGACCTCCCCTTTATTCTAAAACTGTGGCCCCTGGTTCTGGACTCACCCAACATTGGGAACATTTTTCCTGCATCTAGCTTGTCCAGTCCTTTTATAATTTTATATGTTTCTATAAGATCTCCCCTCATCCTTCTAAACTCCAGTGAATACAGGCCTAAGTTGATCCTGATAGAACCCTGATGGAGCTCAAAATATGATGCTTTATCCTGGTCATCAGCCCCTACCCAAGACCCAGAGCTTTGGTGAAGATCCTGGATCCAGCACATTGAGCATGAAATACCCACATTCGTAGACTGTTAAGAACAAATCTATTGACAATATAAAGCACAATAATATATAATGGATTAGTTTTAGGAATCAATTTACAGCATCTTCATTTCAACATGATAACTTTAGTTTAGAGATACTACATGGAAACAGGCCCTTTAGCCCACCAAGTCCCCACCAACCATCGGCCACGCACTCACATCGGTTCTACGTCATCCAATTTTCTCATTCACTCCCTACATCCTTGGGGCAATTTACACAGGCCAATCAGCCTACAAAACCCACACTTCTTTGGGATGTAGAAGGAAAGTGGACAACCAGGAGGAAACCCCACACGGTCACAGGGAGAAAGTGTAAACTACAGACAGATAGCACCTAAGGTCAGGATCAAACGTGAGTCTCTGTCGTTGTGAGGCAGTGGCTCTACCCGTTACACTGCTCTGCTACTCATAAGTAAGAAAAGAAACAGCTGGATAAACTTAGAATGGTAGACGGCCTACGCAAGAAAATAAACAGAGTTTTACATTTCAGGTTTAAGACCTTTAGTCAGAATTGAGACCTTTCTATGATAACTAAGTGGTCATATATGGGGAGCTGAATCCTCTGGACTGGGTTGTTACAGAGCATCTTACATAGATCCCATGGACCAGAGATATCACCCCATTTTTCTAGGTTGTTACATCAATTAGAGTTCATTCTCTAGCCCAATGCTTCAGCGAAGAGAGACTGAGCCACATGCAGAACAATTTTAAACACAAATACACAAATGAACATCTTACCTTTTGATAGTGTAGAGGGTGCACTATTGGTGGAGGATCCACATGTGGCACAGCTTTGCTCAAGAATGCTGCACGGGTTTGATAATTCTTCACAAAGTGGGCCTACAAACACAAAACCAAGACATGTGAAAGCAACATGGTGTGGATAGGTACATGTAACTGGGACATTATAGCCATTTTGGAACCTCGATAAGGGAGGGACAGGACTGGCAGCTTAATGTCCCAGAGTGCAGATGCTACAGATGAGATTGAATTGCGGGTCAAAGTGGAGGGGGGGTTGCTTTATTGATTAAGCAGAAAATCAAGACAGTAGTTTGAGATTACATTACTGAAGAATTGTTCAGTGAGCTATATGGATGAAGCTGAGAATTAAAGGAGGCGATCACCTTGTTAAAATTGTACTATAGACCCAGAATTAGTTAATGTGAATTAAAGGAACAAATATGATGGATGATTATAGACAGCTGCAAGACTAAGAACTTTTCCGAATACAGATTGAGAATGGGACATACTGTAGTGCCAAGGGTGTAGATGGGGAGGAATTTGTTAAGAGTTTTCAGGAAAGTTTCTGTAGGCAATATATAAAGGGGCCTACAAGGGAGAGAACAAAGTGTGACCAGAACTGAAATGTCAATGGGGAGTCTTTTGGGACCAGCGTTCACAGTTCTATTAGCTTTAAAACAGTTATGGATAAAGACAAGGCTGGTCCACAAGTTAAAGTTCTAATGATTCCTGACCCGCTGAGTTACCCCAGCATTTTGTGCCTATGTTTTGGTATAAAGCAACATCTATAGATTTTATTTTTACATTTAATGGTAAAATCATAGTCATGCCGCATTAAAACAGGCCCTTTGGCGTAATTCGTTCATGCTGACCAAGATGCCAAATCTAAGCTTTGCCTATTTGCCCATGTTTGGTCCATATCCCTCTAAACCTTTCCTATTCATGTACTGTCCATGTGTCTTTCAAATGCTATTATAGTTTTTGCCTCAACTACCTCCAACTAGTTCATTCCATATACCCACCACCATCTGAGTGAAAATGCTACCCCTCAGGTTCTTATTAAATCTTTCCCCTCTTACCTTACACCTAAAACTTATAGTTCTTGATTCCCCTCCCGTTTTCACCATACCAATTTCCCTCATGATTTTCTACACCTCTATAAGATCATCCCTCAGCCTCTTGCACTCCAATGAGTAAAGACCTAGCTTACCCAATTGTACTGAACTTACTTACTGAACTGTTTGCAAAAAAGGAATTTCACTGTACCTAGGTATATGTGACAATAAAGTACTGTGGAACCATTGAAAGTCCTGCCCTGGTTTGACATCCTAATATGCAACACCTCGTATTATACTCCCTTAGCCATTCCTCAGCCCACTTGCCAAGCTGATCCAGATCCTGTTGTAATTTCTGATAACTATCTTCACTATGTGCACTCCTACTTTAATGTCATCTGCAAACTTACTAATCATGCCTTGTACATTCGCATCTAAATTGTTGATATGAACCCCAAACAACAATGGGCCCAGCATTGATCCCTGAGCCATATCACCAGTCACTGTCCACCAGTCCAAAAAACATACTCCGCCACAATGCTCGGCTTCCTTCCATGATGCCAATCCTGTATCTCTGGATTTCATGCGATTTAACCTTCCACAGCTGCTTACCATGCAGCGTTAGACAAGAACTTGCAAAGATTTATTGAAGTAGGTTATTTGTGGGCAAAGGGACATACAGAAAATGGGAATCTTTTAAATTGATCATAGTGGGAATTCAAGTGAGAGTGAAGGACGAGGCAAGTAGGAATAAGGAATGCTGGATGATGGGAGAAATTGAGGCTCTAGTCAGGGAAAAAAAGGAGGCATGGGTGAGTTATAGTCAGCTGCGATTGTGTATCCCTGGAGAATTATAAGATTTAGAAGCATACTTAAGATCAGGATGGCAAAAAAGGGGGCACGAGGTAGCTCTGGCAGATAAGCTAAAGGAAAATCCAAAGAGATACCATTGCATTTTGGAAGTTAAACCTGGGCATGACCTTCACTGTGAATGGTATGGTCCTGGGGAGTGTGTAAAGCAGAGGGATCTAGTCCCCTGAAAGAGGCATCACAGGTAGATAAAGTGGTAAAGAAGGCTTTAGGTATATTTGCCTTCATCAGTCAGGGTGCCGAGCAAAGCAGTTGGTTTGTTATGTTACAGTTATACAAGACGTTGATGAGGCCACATTGGGAGACTGTGTTCAGATCGAGACATCCCCCCCCCCCCATAGGAAGAATTTTACTAAGCTGGAAAGAATGCAGAGAGGATTTACAAGGATGTTGTCAGGACTTGCGAGCTGAACTGTGAAGATTGTTATCAAAAATTACAAAGTACAGATTTGGTTTTATTTATTTACATTTTCCCCCTGATGTGTGGTATGTCAAGCAATGAAAACTAGTTTGTACAAAAGGCATAATATAATTTCACATGCCTGACATTTTCTTTCTTTAACTGTATATCATCCCCGCTTTCGATGAGATATGTCATTTCAATTATGTACCTCTACTGCAAGCCTGCAAACAAACCTGATGAGTCTTTTTTCTCTTCTTCATTTCGTCTATTGTTTTCTGCTCCTCTATCCACTGGTGCTGAAACTTATGTTCTAGTAGGTCAAACATAGGGGTTGAAGGCCTATGAAAAAATTGTGCAAGATCAATTGATTTTTTTTGCGTAACTCTGAGGAAAAAACGTTGGAATCAGGATACTTCCAAAACTAATGAAAAAAACCTCACTGTATTTTACATCCATTGTCCACCCATTTTATGGAGCACAAGAGTTATGCTCCATCTGATGATGGTGTATAACATTATATACAATGTTCTTCTCATGCAGCAACATTCAATACACTAAATTGTTGTTCAATTTATGGGTGCAAATCTAAATCTGGGAACTTTCTTAACAAGAGTACTCAGGGAATACCCTCACCGGATGAGCAACAGCGATGCAAGAAGGCAGCTCATCCCCACCTTCTCCAGCAATCAGCACGGCTTTGCCAGTGATGCCCAGATCCCCAAAACCATGAATAAATTAAAATAACCTTTCAGAAATAATTCATTGTATCAAGTGCTGAGATGTTTGAAATGAGAAGTTCTCTTAATGTAAACATCTATTTATCTCTTCAGTTCTTCTAGTTGTGTTCATTAGAAACATGGCTTAAAACATTTGATACCTTTACTCCATTGAATGTTGTTGTTAAGCTGATTTAAAATGACTTTATAATAGGACTGATTCAAGGCAAGGGGTTTAGATAACATAAATGATGAGGCAGCAGGTTCAGCTGCCTCTGGTCCCTGAAGTCCTGAGATTAAGCTACGCCTTGGAATCACCTCCTGTGACTTTCAACTGATTTTATATTCAAACTGTTTATTTTTTATGTGTATGTATATTAGATGGAGGAGGGGTGGTATAACAATGATAGGGTTAGGTTGTTGGGTGCATTATATCTTTGATCTGATATTTTGAAACAGAACCATTTTTTGCGTTCATAATTGCCGATTCCCTTTCTCCATTTCCTTGTTCCTCTGGTACAAGAAAATTACTCAATATGATTCCTTATGGTTTACAAATAAATAATATGACATGTATTCCTTGGAACAGTGTGATATGGATTATATTGAGAATTGAGAATATTAGCTATTGTGGAATGACTCTGAGGTGATAAGATTTACCAGAGCATATTTTCAATGATGCAATAACTTAGGAGTCACTCTATGGTTTGAAAATAACAAACAGCAATTTAATAGGGAACTGTTTGCAAACTGAGATTGGTCTGTATGTTTAGTACAGGTCATGTGGGGAGTAGATTGGTATGTGGGATGATGGGGTACAAAAATATTTTATCCAGTCAAAACTTGCTCACTGCAGGAGCAATGATTCCAATATAATCATGGCAGATTCCCTGAGTGATAATATGTGGTCGATTACTAGACACACTGAAGAATATATCACATTGGAGCTCCAACCACTGAAACTGAGCAATTAGATTTAGAGTTGTCAGAAACTCCACTGTAGAGCATTTGTTTGGGAGATTTATTTGCTGCATTTCTCAAAAAATTTAAATACCGTTAAAACCTTTTTAGAAATGCAGGACCAAAAAAAGAGTTAGCATACACAGAATAAAAAGCTAATTAATGCTTTAAATATGTTTCATGGTTCAGTACACTTCTATAATTGTGCTGTTTTATTCACTAAACATTCAGTAAAGATTTGTAGAAAATCTTTCTTGCAGATGTATATTAGAAAATATATGCGCATATTTTGAAAAATGTAAGGGATTCAAGGAATTAATGTGTTTTTCTTATTTGAATTGTGAGGAGTCACCATTATTGCAGCAGACATGTTCATAATATAATCACTAATAAGCATTCACCTTTAGTACCTGAAGGAAAAACTCAAAATCTATCCGTGGTCCATTCTATCTGACTCACAGCTGGGAGAGTGTGCAATGTTGTAACACTGTCCCTCTGGGGCCAGGTACACAATGCACGTTCCACCTGCACACTGCACGCTTCTATTCAGTTAATTGTTCCCTTCTGGCCCAGTCTGTCTGTACTAACAAGGACAGTAGCAGGATGGTAATTGAAGTACTTAGCAATACACACATGAACAGGATACTGTGACTAATTAGGGAAGGAGGGCCATTGGGCCTTTTAATTGTTTGTGGTATATGGGAAAATCTTAAAACGAAGGAGGTTAAAATATCCATTAGGGTGTGCAATAAGGTATCACTCCACTGTGTTTTCCATGATGATCTCTGTGCACTATTAAAGCAGATATTATGATGTAGCACATGTACTGTGGATCTACTGGTATCGACTGCTTGTGACATCAGATAGAAATTCCTTTTTGTCAAGAAGGAAATTTCAGACTACAGATGTTCAGTACATGAGTATATTCCTGTTATATTAACAAGAGGAATAAAATCAAAGATGATGGTGGAAGAGAGATTCACCTTACAGTGACTTTAACAATAACATTTAAGATGGGACAAAATCATTTTTTTGTTTGAAAGCACTGCAGATATTAACACTATTCAAACATAATAATTTTAGTGATCATGGAGACTCAATTTGTCAAACAATATATTTTATCTTCCTGTTTAACATATTCAGACAAACACAGTTTTATACATGCACTTGCAGCACAAGTTTAAGGGAATACTGTATTTTCCAAGGTGCTGTCGTCGTCTTTCAAAAATGAGATTTTAAACCAATCCCCATCCCCAGTGGACTTAAAAGTTGCCATGGTAAAATTCCAAAGAGATCTTTCCCAGTGTGTGCATCAGGTTGAAACCACATTTAATAATACTGAAAATGGACGATTTGTTCATCCACATATCTTCTTTATGTTGCGGGATCTTGCTGTATACAAATTTGTCACATTTGATGACCAACGTATCGATAGCACTAAATTAAAAGGACTGTGAAGGTTATTTCATAGTCATAGTCATCCTTTATTAGCCAAGTATGTTTTGCAACATACAAGGAATTTGATTTGCCATACAGTCATACTAATAAAAAGCAACAGAACACATAAAATACATTTTAACATAAACATCCACCACAGTGACTCCTCCACATTCCTCATTGTGATGGATGGCGAAAAAAAGTTCAAATCTCTTCCCTTCTTTGTCCTTCAGCGGTCGGGGGGCCTCTAACCTTCCATTGATGGGACGGAATCAAATATTCCGGTGTTATAAAATTTGTTGTAGGACATAGGATTTCTTCCTTCCTTTAAGCCACAATAAGTGAAAAAGATTAATGGCTGAAAATTCATCATTGGCTGGTTGCGGTAAACAAACAACTCAGCAGACCCGGTACAGAGCATAGTTTCAGCAGCAGACCCAATCCAGAGTGCAGTTTCAGTGGCCGAGCAAGTGCAGGGCGTAGTTTTAGCTTCAGAGTCAGTGCAGGATGCAATTTTACCAACAGAGCCACAGCACATTTTCAGTGGCAGGGCCAGTGCAGGACGTAGTATTCGCCCGAGAGCCAGTGGAGGGTGCAATTTCACCAGCAGAGCCAGTGCAGAGCGCAGTTTTAGCCGCAGAGCCAGTGCAGGGTGAAAATTCACCAGTAGAGCCAGTGCAGTTCAGTTTCAGCAGCAGAGCCAGTGCAGAGTGCAGTTTTTGTAGCAGAGAGTGACACAGAATGCTGGAGGAACAGATACTACTATACAGTGCACAGGCACAGGTGAAGCTTTAAGCATAAATCTTTTTCTTTAGAAGACTCCCTGTGTCTGTATCATCAGACATAGATGATGCTGTCATATATTACAGAGTCACAAGCAGGCATGGGTTGAGTGTTTGTGGAATATTCAACAATAATTTAACATAACATTGCTCAAATGCATTGAAGGTGTAGGAGGGGCTTTATTACAAGAATCAAAATGTTAGAGAGCACTGCAAGCATGCGAAGAGGGAGTGATGGGGGTAACTAAAATGGAGGCTTGTGAAAAAGGAAGATTTTTCAAAGTTAGGTGAGAGGAACGGAGCGAGCGGCGGCTACTAGGTGATGGGCTGGCAAGTCAGATTGGATTAGAAAGAGAATTACAGAGGACAAGACTGGAGTGACTGAATGAAGAGCTATCTTTCTTTAAATGCAAGGAAGAAGGATGAGAAGACACATTGACTCCCACAGCTACTTTTACTACATCACTTCCCACCCTTCCTCTTACAAGGATGCCATCCCTGACTCTCAATTTCTCTGTCTGCGCCACATCTACTCCAAACATGAAATTTTCCACTCGACGGCATCTGAGTGGTCCTCTATCTTCAGTAAATTTGATTTCCACACTGCAGTCATAGAAGGAGCCCTCTCCCATGCCTCCTCTGTATCCTGCAGATCTGCTCTTGCTCGCCCTCCCCCAGAAGGAACAAAGATGGAGTTCCCCTGATCCTCACCTTTAACCTCACCAACCTCCACATCTAATACATCATTCTACAACATTTCTGCCACCTTCAAAGTGATCCACTACCAGTCACATCTTTCCATAACCAGATATTTACGCTTTCTGCAGAGACCATTCCCTCTGCAACTCCTTGGTATACTTATCCTTAGATAACAAAACAGTTCCTCCTTGTAGATTGGTTATTTCCTACTAACCAATTGTAGTGTTGGTTAGCAGTAAGTAGAAGTCTAAATGTGCTCCTTTATAGGTAATGGCATTCCTATCACCATGTTTTTTCTCCGTCAACATCTCAAGAGATATCATCAATTAGTAAATTCAATGGATAACCCATATAAATTCTGAGGTTGCAAGAGAAAGTCAAAGTGTGAATATTCAGTGGAAAATTATTCACCTCCTGACACCCATAAACCTTCAAACCTTTCCATATTTGTAAGGCACAAGCAAAGAATGTGATGAAATATTCTTTCCTTGCTTGGATAAGTACTGCTCCAATAACACTCAAGAAGCTCAATCCATTGTGGAGAAAACAGTCTATTGAATTTAATTTCCATCCATCATCCCACTATCACTCTCTCCACTCCAGACCACAGAGTGCATCTTTTACTAAGCATGCAGTTGTTACTCACCAAGGCTGGTGCAACGGTGCCGCTCAACCTGTAACTGCTACCAACAATAGAAGAAGAAAGTATTACCACCTGCGGATTCCCCTCCGAATTGCACATCATCCTGACTTGGAAATATACCACTATTCCTTTCTCACTGCTGAATCTGAATCCTGGGGTTCTGTACACAAAAGCATTGTCAGAATATCTTCATTAGAAAGACTGTAGTAGTTCACGAAAAGAGCGCATCGCCAACTTCTCAACGCAATTAGGAATGGGCAACAACAGTTGGCCATGCCAGTAAAACCAACATGCCAGAAACAAATAAAATGTAAAAAAATTAAAATGACTGACGTTATTATTTATTTGTATGTCCACATACTCTCGACAATTTGCAATTTGAAATCCAATGTCAACTCAATCTCTAAATTCATCAATGATAGCACTGTCGTTGACCGGATCAACAACGAAATGAAATACAGGAAATAGATCAAGAACCTTGTGTCATTGTGTTTGAACAACAACCTGACTCTTAACGACAATTGGTTATTGACCCAAGGAAGCGAGGGACTGCAAACAAGCCTTTCTCCTTCTCTGGAGCTGCTGCAGTGATGGTCAACAGGTCCTTGCTATCCATATCATCAGCAACTAATCTGGTCCCTTCAAACTGGCGCGACGATCAAGAAAGCACATCAGCGTACTTACTTTATTTGACGTCTGAGAAGATTTGGCATGCCCATGATGATTCTCTCAAAGTACTACAGATGTGCGATATAGAGTATTCTGAAGGGATGCCCTGCTCTTGACCACCTGAACTTCCTGAGAGTGGTGCACACAGCCCAGTCCATCACAGGCTCGTTATTATCTTCCATTCAGTATATCTTCATTGTGCTTTGTATCAAGTAGGCTGGAAGGATTGTCAAGGATGCTTGCCAACCTGGCCATTTCCTTTTTTTCTTCTACCTTCTAGGAGAAGACACAGGAGCTTGAAAGCCCAGACATCCAGACTTAAGCGCTGCTTCTTCTCCATTGCTATTATGTTCATAGACCATAAAACAGTACAGCACAGGAATAGGCCTTGTGGCTCACAATGTCTTTGCTGAACACAATGTCAAGATCAACTCTTATCTGCCTGCATGTAACCCATATCGTTCCATTATCTACATATGCATGTGCCTATCCAAAGGTCTCTTAAATGCCTATTATCATATCTGCCACCACCATCATCCCTGGCAGTGCATTCCAGGCACTCATCATCCTCTGTGTAAAAAAATCTGTCCCGTACATCTCCCTTAAACCTTGTCCCTCTCGCCCTAAAGGTATGCCCTCTGCTAGTCGATATTTTATCATGGGAAAAAAGACTGTCCACCTTATCTATGCCTCACTTAATTTTATATACTTCTATCTGGTCGTCCTTTAACCACCGGCATTCCAAAGAAAACAATCTGTCCAACCCCTCCTTGTATCTGATCCCCTCTAATCCAGGCGTAATTCTGGTAAATCTTCTCTGTACACTTTTCAAAGCCTCCACATTGTTCCTGCAATGGGGTGACCAGATCTGCACCAATACTCCAAATACAGCCCAACCAACGTCCTATAAAGTTGCATCATGACTTCCTGACTCTTATACTCAATGCCCCGACCAATGAAGCCAAGCATACTATATAACTTCTTTACCACAGTGGTTATGGGAGATTTCAACATGCAGGTAGACTAGGAAAATCAGGTTGGTTCTGGACCCCAAGAAAGGGAATTTGTGGAGTGCCTCCGAGATGGATTCTTAGAGCAGCTTGTACTGGAACGTATCAGGGAGAAGGCAATTCTGGATTTAGTGTTGTGTAATGAACGGGTATTGATAAGGGAACTTGAGGTAAAGGAGCCATTAGGAGGTAGTGAGCATAATAAGATACATTTGAATCTACAATTTGAGATGGAAAAGGGAAAATCAGAAATGTCAGTATTACAGTTGAGCAAAGAGGGCTGGCAAAGGGAGTCTTGAGGGAGGAGCTGGCCAAAGTTGACTGGAAAGAAACCCTAGCAGGGATGACAGTGGACCAACAATGGCAGGTATTTCTGGGAATAATACAGAAGGTGCAGGATCAGTTCATTCTAAAAGAGAAAAAAAGATTCGGAGGGAAGTAAGAGGCAACCATGGCTGACAAGGGAAGTCAAGGACAGTATAAAAATAAAAGTAGAACATAGCAAAAATGAGCAGGAAGCCAGAGGAATGGGAAACTTTTAAAGAGCAACAGAAGAAAACTAAAAAGGCAGTTGAACAGGTACTTCGGATCTGTCTTCACTAAGGAAGACACAAACAATCTCTCAGGTGTATTAGTGGCCAGAGGACCTAGGGTGACGGAGGAACTGAAGGAAATTCACATTAGGCAGGAAATGGTGTTGGGTAGACTGATGGGACTGAAGGCTGATAAATCCCCTGGGCCTGATGGTCTGCATCCCAGGCTACTTAAGGAAGTGGCTCTAGAAATCATGGACACATTGGTGATCATTTTCCAATGTTCTACAGATTCAGGATCAGTTCCTCTGGATTGGAGGGTAGCTAATGTTATCCCACTTTTTAAGAAACGAGGGAGAGAGAAAATAGGGAATTATAGCCCAGTTAGCCTGACATTGGTGGTGGGGAAGATGCTGGAGTCAATTATAAAAGATGAAATAGCAACACATTTGGATAGCAGCAACAGGATCTGTCTGAGTCAGCATGGATTTACGAAGGGGAAATTATGCTTGACTAATCTTCTGGAATTTTTTGAGGGTGTAACTAGAAAAATGGACAAGGAAGAGCCAGTGGATGTAGTGTGCCTGGACTCAGAAAGCCTTTGATAAGGTCCCACATAGGAGATTAGTGGGCAAAATTAGAGCGCATGGTACCGGGGATAGGGTACTGACATGGATAGAAAATTGGTTCTATAAAGTTGAGCCAGTAGCAAACAACACTCACAACCCCGATGCAGCCTTCATTGTTGCGGGTGACTTCAATCATTCCAACCTGAAGATTGTACTCCCCAAGTTTACACAAACATGGCTGAAGCTTACAAAGCCATCCCCCTCCCCCACCTTGGTCAGTCTGATCACCTCTCATTGTTCCTGCTCCCAAAGTACTCCCCACTCATCAGACATGTTAAACCCACAGTGAGGACAGTCAAAGTTTGGTCAGAGGAGGCGGACTCCACACTTCAGCAGCATTTTGGAAACACTGACTGGAATGTGTTTGCTGCTCAGCCCACCCTTGACTCCCACACGGATATTGACTCTTGTACATCCTCTGTTTTGGACTTTATCAACTCCACCATCAACAGTGTCACCACCCTCAAATGGATTACCACATTCCCAAATCAGAAGCCATGGATGAACAGCGAGGTCAGGCTACTGCTGAAAGCACGGGACACCGCTTTCAGGTCAGGCGATGCTCGAGCCTACAGTGCATCCAGGGCTAACCTGAAGAGGGGCATCAAGAAGGCCAAGCATAGCTACAAGCTTAGGATTGAGGAGAACTTCAACAACAACTCTGACCCCCGACGCATGTGGCAAGGCATCCAGGCCATCACGGACTATAGATCCACCAACACCACCCCCAAATCCAGCGACTCATCCTTCCTTGAGGAGCTTAACCACTTTTATGGCCGCTTTGACAGGGACAATCAAGAGATGGCCATCAAGGCAATGCTCCCTGCTGATCACCAGCCCCTCACACTCACCCCTACGACATGTATGTAGCACTGAGCAGGATTAATGCACGTAAGGCTGCCGGCCCTGACGGCATCCCCGGGCGCGTCCTCAGGACCTGTGCTGCACAGCTGACAGACGTCAGGACTGACATCTTCAACCTGTCACTTGCCCAAGCAGTTGTCCCCACGTGCCTTAAAACCACCTCCATCGTGCCTGTGCCAAAACACTTCACTGCGGCGAGCCTCAACGACTTCTGCCCAGTTGCACTTACTCCCATCATCATCAAGTGCTTCGAGAGGCTGGTCCTGGCACACCTCAAAGGCTGCCTGCCTCCCACACTGGACCTCTATCAGTTTGCCTACCGCAAGAACAGGAGTACGGAGGATGCCATCTCAACGGCACTCCATTCCGCCCTCTCCCACCTCGACAACAGAGACACCTACATGAGAATGCTGTTCATCGACTATAGCTCAGCATTTAACACCATTATCGCCTCAAAACTGATCACCAAACTCAGCGACCTGGGCATCAACCCCTCCCTCTGCAAATGGTTACTGGACTTTCTAACTAACAGACCCCAGACTGTTAGGTTGGACAACCACACCTCTTCAACCCTCACCCTGAACACCGGCGTTCCACAGGGCTGTGTACTGAGCCCCCTCCTCTACTCCCTCTTAACCTACGACTGCACACCTGTACATGGTTCTAACACAATCATCAAGTATGCAGATGATACAGCGGTGATTGGCCTCATCAGCGACAACGATGAGTCGGCCTATAGGGAGGAGGTTTAGCTCCTAGCAGCATGGTGTGCTGACAACAACCTGGCCCTTAACTCCAAGAAGACCAAGGAGCTCATTGTGGACTACAGAAGGTCTAGGGGCTGCACGTACACTGCCATCCATATTAACGGGATGGAGGTGGAACGTGTTTCCAGCTTCAGGTTTCTGGGGGTCAACATCTCTGATTACCTCTCTTGGACCCACAATACCTCAACACTGGTCAAGAAGGCTCACCAGCGTCTCTTCTTCCTGAGGAGACTAAAAAAGGTCCATCTGTCTCCTCAGATTCTGGTGAACTTCTACCGCTGCACCATCGAGAGCATCCTTACCAACTGTATCACAGTATGGTATGGCAACTGCTCTGTCTCCGACCAGAAAGCACTGCAGAAGGTGGTGAAAACCGCCCAACGCATCACCAGTTCCTCATTTCCCTCCATTGAGTCTGTCCAAAGCAAGCGATGTCTGCGAAGGGCGCGCAGCATCGTCAAGGACTGCTCTCACCCCAGCCACAGACTGTTTACCCTCCTCCCATTCGGGAGGCGCTACAGGTCCCTCTGTTGCCGGACCAGCAGGTTCAGGAACAGCTTCTTCACTGCGGTTGTTACACTACTGAACTCTGCACCTCGGTGATTGCCAGTCACCCTCCCCCCCGGACAGTCCTTCCCCCAGTAAAATTGCACTACTGATACTGTTTGTACATATATATTTTACTGTTCATTATTCTATGTTCGCTCTTCTGGGTGAGATGCTAACTGCATTTTGTTGTCTCTGTACTGTACACTGCACAATGACAATTAAAGATTGAATTGAATTGAATTGAATTGGTTGGCAGACAGGAAAAAAAGAGTAGGGGTTAACGGGTCCCTTTCAGAATGGCAGGCAGTGAAGGCAGTGGAGGCCAATTCTCTGGAAGTTTTCAAGAGAGAGTTAGATAGAGCTCTTAAAGATAGCGGTGTCAAAGGATATGGGGAGAAGGCAGGAATGGGGTACTGATTGTGGATGATCGGCCATGATCACAGTGAATGGTGGTGCTAGCTCGAAGGGCCGAATGGCCTACTCCACCTATTGTCTATTGTCCAGAGATGCTGCCTGTCCTGCTGAGTTACTTCAGCTTTATGTGTCTATCTTACATTTATGTCCAAGTTACTTATATATATTACAAATAACGGATGTCCCAGTATAGATTCCTGCAGAACTCTACTGGTCACATATCTCCAGCCTGAATATCTTCAACCACAACTCTCTATCTCCTACAGCCCTCTGTCTTCTATATTCCTGAACCAGTCCCGAACGTGCTGCCATGCACTCTTACTCTTAACTCTACCTCATTCAGTTATTCTGCTATTGTACATAAACTTTTTTGTACAATTTCAGATTACTTTACAACCTTAGTTTTAGTGATACAGCGCGTAAAGAGGCCCTTCAGTCCACGCCGACCAGTGACCCCGCACACTAACACTTTCCAACACACTAGGGCCAATTTGCAATTTTACCAAAGGCAATTAACATACAAACCTGTATATCTTTGGAGTGTGGGAGGAAACCGGAGCAAACTCATGCAGTTAACAGGGAGGACGTATAAATTCCGTACAGACAGCACACATAGTCAGCACCAAACCCTGGCCTCTGGAGCTGTAAGGCAGCAACTCTACCGTGGTGCCACCATGCCAATCTTGCTGATTTGCACTCGTCATTGTATTTATTGTTATATTTATCATTACTGTATATGTGCTGTGTACTGTGCACAAGCTTCATGTGAAAAAGGAACTTTATTGCACCCTGGTGTATATAACAATAAACTAATCTGAATCTGATCATTCACCCTCATAAAGATGTGTCAAGATTCTACACATCACACAGTTTTGGCATTAGTACCTATTTATTCCCAAAGACATATGCGGTGAATTGAACAATGTTGTGCATTTAAATATTTGGTCGTTAGATTCTTTCCACGGTAGTTATTATATAACCACTGATTGTAGATAGCACTTTTAACAAGTCTATCAATGCCTATTTAAAAGCAAGGAGTTGACAGATGCAGACATTCAATGCCATATGACACAGAATTCTCCTGTACTTCCTCGTTTACACTCCAAGTGTGAATCCATGCAGCACGGTGGAGAAACACTGCTATTTCTCAGGTGTCTCTGATTTAGCTGCTGTTTGTCGCAATCTCTGTCTTATGCAAGCAGTTGCTGGTAAGTGCAAGCGCGTGAGTGTTGCTGGGAGCTGATTGGAAGATCCCGTGGGGCTGAGACCCAGGCTCATCCTCATTAGTGTTGACCTTGGTAAGAGAAAGAGCCGGCTGATGGATAGAGTGTGCAGTGGACAAGTCCCCTGGGAGCCACTATCTTATCTATTATTGTACTCTTCCCACCTCCCTGACCCTCCCAGTTCTGTACACCGCAGGCATCAGGGAGGGAATAAATCTGTGTCTGATCCTGAAAAAAAAGGACAGAATAAAAATGTCCTTTTTTATGAGGGTCAAAGACAAAATGTAAGGAATAGAATACCATATGCAAAATAAATAATAATAGGTAACGTGTTATTGTCTGAATTCATTTAAAAATACAATTCTATTTTTAAATTCATCCTATTATTTTCTTTTTGCGCTAAAAGGATCCAATTTCGAGAGATTTTAGAAAGCCGTATGTGATTTGTAACCATTTGGAAATGCCTGAGCTCCAAGTACAGTGATGTCATCCAGATCATACTGAACAGAGTAGACTCGCCATCAACTTGGCTGTCACCAGAAGGGTTGGGTCACACAAGTAGTTGCCTGTCACAGGAAATCTCCAGCACAAAGAGAAGTCAGGAAAGCTGCTGGTGTCCTTGATGATTACATCTACGGAAAGTGTACCCAGATGAGCTTCCTTACAGATCATGTAAGGAAACTGGAGCTGAGTCTGAATGACCCAAAGATCGTCCTGGAGAATGAGAGCTTTATAGGTAGGAATGATAGTGAGGTGGTCGAGCCTAAGGTACAGGAAAATAATAGATGAGTGACCACAAGGAATGGAATAGGCAGAGAGTGCTGGTGACCATGTCATCACACCCCTTTAAACATGGTATACCCATTTGTAGATAGCCACAAAAGGACATAAAGAGATGCTGCCTGTCCCACTGATTTACTCCAGCCTTTTGTGTCTACCCTTTGTTTATACCAGCATCTACAGTTCCTTCTAAACACATTTGTATACTGTTGAGGGGGATGAACCATCAGGAACAGTCAGCTCTGCGGCACCGGGCTTGGCTCTGAGCCACAGCAGGGAAGGGAAATGGCAGGAAGACCCATAGTAGTAGGAGACTCGTTAATTAAGGGGGATGTTAGGAGATCCTGTGGCAGTAATCGAGATTCCAGGATGGTGTGATTTCTCCCTGGTGCAAGGATCCAAGATGTCTCTGAAGGACTGCATAATATTCGCAAGAGGGAGGGTGAGCAGTCAGAAATTATTGTGCAAGATTGAGGCGGGATTAAAAGAGAAGGGGGTGTTGCTTTATTGCTTAAGGAGAATGTTACGGCAGCAGCCTGTAATGACATGATTTGTCCAGTGAAACTATATGGGTGGAGCTGAGAAATAAAAAAACGAGGATAATTACCTTGTTGGAACATTGTCCTATAGGCTTCCAAATAGTCAACGGGAATCAGAAAAACAGATATGTTGGTTGATTGCAGGGAGCAGCAAGACTAATAGGGTTGGCATAGTAGGAGATTTTAACTTTCCCAATATAGACTGGAACTGTCATAGTGCCAAGGGCTTAGATGTGGTGACATTTGTCAAATGTGTTCAGGAAGTTTCCTTAGGCAATATGTAGAGAGTCATACAAGGAAGAGGGCAAAGCTTGACCTCTTTATAAAAATGGAAAGAGCAGAAAACTAAAGTGTCCATGTCTGAGCATTTTGGGACCAGTGACCATTGTTTGATTAGCTTTAAAATAGTCACAAATAAAGACAGGATGGGCCCATAAAATTCTGAATTGGGGCAAGGCCAACTTTGATAGCATCAGACAGGAACTTGCTAAAGTTGATTGGAGTTAAGTTGTTAAGTTGTTTGCAGGTAAAGGGACACCTGGAAAGTGGGATGGTTTTAAAAGTATGATGACAAGAGTTCAAGGCATGCATGTTTCTATTCGAGTGAAGGGCAAGGGAGGTCGGAGTGGGGAAGCCTCGGTGATGAGAGAAATTGAGGCTCTGGAAAGAAAAAAGGTGGCGTGGGATAGGTATAGGCAGCTGGGATCAGGTGCATCCATGGAGGAGTATCAGGAACTGAGGGGCATACTTAAGAAGGAAATCAGGAGGGCAAGAGATAGCTCCAGCAGATAATATTGTGCTCTCCATAATGTTTGGGACAAAGACCCATCATTTATTTATTTGCCTCTGTACCCCGCAATTTGAGATTTGTAATCTCAAAACACATGTGGATAAAGTGCATTTGTCAGATTTTAATAAAGGCCATTTTAATATATTTTGGTTTCACCATGTAGAAATTACAGCTGTAATTTGAGTTGTAATACATAGTCCCCCCCATTTCAGGGCACCATAATGTTTGGGACACAGCAATGTTATGTAAAAGAAAGTAGTCATGTTTAGTATTTTGTTGCATATCCTTTGCATGCAATGACTGCTTGAAGCCTGCGATTCATGGACATCACCAGTTGCTCGGTGTCTTTTCTGGCGATGCTCTGCAGGCCTGTATTGCAGCCATCTTTAGCTTAGTTTTAGCTTATCTTTAGTTTTGGGGGCTAGTCCCCTTCAGTTTTCTCTTCAGCATATAAAAGACATGCTCAGTTGGGTTCAGATCGGGTGATTGACTTGGCCACTCAAGAAATGACAATTTTTTAGCTTTGAAAAACTCCTTAGTTGCTTTAGAAGAAGGTAGACAAAAATGCTGGAGAAACTCAGTGGGTGAGGCAGCATCTATGGAGCGAAGGAATGGATGACATTTCGGGTTGAGACCGTTCTTCAGACTGCCTGTTGCAGTTTTAACTGTCTCCAACAGTTTTAATCTTGTTTCTCAGTCTCATAATGGGTCTTTGACTTTTTTTTGGCACAACTTTGGTCCTCATGTTGATAAACAGCAATAAAGGTTTCCAAAGGTGTTGGAAAGACTGGAGGGAAGACATGGTGCTGAGAACTCTCCTATACCTGCATAAAGGAGGCAATTAAACACCCCTGAGCAATTACAAACACCCGTAAAGCCATGTGTCCCTAACATTATGGTGCCCTGAAATGGGGGGACTATGTATAAACACAGCTGTAATTTCTACATGGTGAAACCAAAATGTATAGAAATGGCCTTTAATAAAATCTGACAATGAGCACTTTAACCACATGTGATTTTTTCTATTACAAATCTCAAATTGTGGAGTACAGAGGCAAATAAATAAATTATGGGGTTTTGTCCCAAACATTATGGAGGGCATTGTATGTACATTAAGGGAACGATGGGTAACTAGAGAAAGAAAGGACCCCTACGAAACCTCAGGCCTGATCAGATATATTCAAGGACACAGTCGAAGGTAAAGCAGAAATTGTAGGAGCCCTGGCTGAAATATATGTATCACCATTAAACAATTGTGTGGCATGGACAAGTTGGGCCAAAGCGCCTGTGTTGTATGTTGTATGACTGTGATTCTAAATGCCACTAGTTTATGTCTACTTTGTTTTAAGCATAGCTACAAAGCTACATTTTCCAATGCAAGAACAGAGGACCTCAAAATTAGGCATATCAGTCATGTAAGTGCTTCTTTAAAATTACATTTGTTCACTTTAACTATTTTTTCTGAATTGTTCCAAAGAACAAAAATGGAATAAAATTAGGATTATTATTTCAATAGCTCAGAAACTTGTTGATTATTAAGGGGGTCAAATGTTATGGGGAGAAAGGAGAATAGGGTTGAGAGGGAAATATAGATCCGCCATGAATAAATGGCAGAGGAGACCCGATGAGCCAAATTGCCTAATTCTGCTCCTATGACTTATGAACAAACGGGAAGTACTTTCATTACATAATACAGGAATATTGTGGGTTAGACTATTTAGAAAGATTTTAATCCATGATAGGAGGTGTACTTCGTTGTAGGTGACAGCCATAAATCCACAAATATTTGTTGGAAAACAAAACAGCAGATTTTGGAAGGCTAAAATAAAATGGGAAGATGCTGGAAATCCTCATCAGTGCAGGCAGCATATGTTGGGAGAGAAACAGATCTGAAGCATTAACTTTATTTTTGTCCCCACAGATGCTGTCAGCTGCTCAGTTCTTCAGTATTTTATATTTCACAATGTTTTGAAAGCCTGGCATAACTCACTGATGACAAGAAATAACATTGTAGAGGGGTGGTTTGGCAAACAAAACACTTTAAATTTCATTTGAAGTGCATTGAACAGCAGTTTATGAATTTAATGCAGGAAGTACATTGCACAAGTTTTGTCAGTAAATTCATGTCAACAGCGTAGGGTCATTGAATGAGGGCTACAGAGCTGACAATAAATGCTACTGCTCTCCTGAGTGACGTTGTACAAGACTTCACAGGAGCTATCTTAAGTTTTCCTCAAGAAAATTCAGAGAAAGTTTAGTTTGTTATCTTTGCTTTTGGTAGAGATATTTTTTGACCTGTCACTTGCTTATTTTATTTAGAAATTCTTCAAGAGACAAGATGTGCGCTGTTCAAGCAATAATTTGGTGGAACCAATGGAAAGACTAGAATGAACATCAGCAGCCCCAGGACCAGGGGTAGCCTGCAGTTCATCAACTTGCAGCTGGACATAACAAAGGGAATTACAACAGTTTATTCCCACTCCTGAACCAATTCCCTCTTTCACACTGATACTCAGAGGCACTGACAGTACTTTAACTCAAAACACGACATCCCTCGGTTATTTTGTTATCGTACTTTAATAATCTTTTGCACTGCTTGGATTTTGCACTACAATATTGCACCATTCTATTGTTTTGCACTTGTCGCAGTAATTATTGTTGCATTCATCATTACAGTATGTATCCTGTTTATTCTGTGGGTTTTTGTGAAAAAGGAATTTCATTGCATCCTGGTGTATATGACAATAAACTATTGATCTGATCTAAATGATAAACTTGAATTTAAGCTATTTTAGTTTTCATTATATATCTGATCACTCTTCACAATCCAACATCATCCAATCTAGATGGGTATATAAGATGACTAGAGTATATCTAGGAATAGTAACTTTGAGGGATAGGCTTGGCACCACAGAAATATGTGGGCATCATTGAACAGATGGTGGTGAGGAAGTGCACAGATAAAGAACAATTGAAGTAACCTGAAAGGGAAATAGGTATGAGAGGGTAGTGTTAAGAGGGCAAATTCAGAGTGTTTGAGTAACATACATCAAATTCGTGGATGTGCACTAGACTCGCCTTTTCTAATCTGATGAGATCATTAAAATGCTTTCAGCATTGAATCCAGAAAAAGGAGACCATACTTCTACTGATGACCTACATCAAATTTCCATTAAGTTTTCTTGGTATCTCTCTTGGGACCTTACAGCAGCAGCAAGCAGCAAAGAACCTGGCATCAGTCTCTGAATGGACACTCTGCTATGCAGGCAGCTGAAAGGGAGACAAAGCTTTCAATGTTGAAGCAATGGGGCTGAAACTAAAATTAAAACTGGAAAATGCAGGAATAACTCAGCAGGTTTGGCGGTATCTGTGGAGGGAGAAACAGAGGTAACGTTTCAAGTCAGAGACATTTTGCCATTGGAAAGGAGAATTTTTTTTAAAAAAAGGTAATTTTATCCTATTTGGAGGGTGGTGGGATGGATTGATGGAACAAAGAGAATATTTGTGTCAGGGTTATGCCAGGTCAAATGGAGTAATGGAATAACTAGAGGTTGATTATGCTTCGGTATCTGTTATGTGTTGCTAAGTGGGGCACACGCAGCAAGTCAGGCAAAACTGAGCCAAAATTAGTAACCACAGAAACAGCCAGTTCTGGAACAGCAGTAAAATAAGTTACGCAAAGTTGAAAGTGCTCACTGTCTGCAGCCCCAGCAATCTTAGTGATTTACTAATCAACCTGTCTACTTTAACATCCACTTAATTTATGCATATCTTAGACAATGGCAATCCCAGCACAGATTCCTGCAGAATTCCACTGGTCACACACCTCCAGTATTGACCTTCCACCACAATCCATTGTATTCTATCAGCAAGTTGGTTCTGAATCCATATGACTAAGTCACTATTAATCATGTGCATCTTAATCTTCTGGATCAGCCTACCATGGGGGTCTTTACCAAATGACTTACCAAATCCTTGTAGACACCATCCACCGCCCTAGCTTCATCGATCGCCTTCATCCAACGCAAACTTATCAAACAACATCTTATCTTCTGATTGGGCACAATGCCACCTTCTGGAATCAATGTTAAATTATCCAACTTCAGTAAATCACTTTCTCTGTCTGTATCAGAACAGGCTGTTTGCATTGTTGTTTCGGTAGTGTGTTTTTCTCAGTTTTGCTCTTTCTATTAGTACACCTGACTTATTGTGTAGGCCCCACGATCTTGCTTTTAGCAGCACAGAATACCGACAAAGGAGCATAATTCCCCTCCAACTGACCTTAACCTAGTCTCACCCTTTCACAAGGTTTTCACTTCATGCTATCCATCTCACTCATCACATTCTCTGCAATTTAAAAATATATTGTTTATGTTTCATTCTCTGTTCCGATGTGAAACATCCACTGTGTTTTACATTCCTCAGATGCTGCCTGACCAGCTGAATGTTTCCATTAGTTTTGGTTTTATTTCAAATTTCTCGTACCTGCACTTTCTTAAATATATTTTGGAACAGAAACTGAATTGTACTTGTCATCCTTGTTACCCAGTCAGGCTAATCAGTGGGGAAACCCAGTAATGATATATTAATGTCATATATAAGTAAAAAATGGCTATAACAAGTACAATGCCATCAAAACCCATCTCCCTGCTGTTGGCAGGCACATAGCTCCTAGTATATTGGAGAGCTGAGATTCTTTTTGCTGTGGTTTTTGTGATGCAATTGCTTTGATTAACAAGCAGTATCACCAATGAAGTTCAGTTGACATTTCTCTTTTTTTTTGGAGACTGTTGTCATCACCGGCAAAGGAACTACTATTCTTTTATAAAAAAAAAGTTTTAATAATAGAAAATTCAATGATGGCGGAACAATTTCTGAATAAATTGTAGATGTCCTATCAGTAATGTGTAAGAAAGAACTGCAGATGCTGGTTTAAATCGAAGGTAGACACAAAATGCTGGTGCAACTCAGCGGGACAGGCAGCATCTCTGGAGAGAAGGAATGGGTGACGTTTCAGGTCGAGACCCTTCTTCAGACTGATGTCAGGGGAGTGGGCGGGACAAAGATAGAATGTAGTCGGAACAGTGAGACTGGTGGGAGAACTGGGAAGGGGAGGGGATAGAGAGGGAAAGCAAAGGCTATTTGAAGTTAGAGAAGTCAGTGTTCATACCGCTGGGATGTGAGCTACCCAAGCGAAATATGTGCTGTTCCTCTAATTTGCTCTGAGCCTCACTTTGACAATGGAGGAGGCCCAGGACAGAAAGGTCAGATTGGGAATGGAAGGGGGAGCTGAAGTACTGATCAACCAGGAGATCAGGTAGGTTAAGACGGACTGAGCGAGGTGTTCAGCGAAACGATCGCCGAGCCTGCGCTTGGTCTCACCGATGTAATGAAGTTGACACCTGGAACAGAGGATACAGTAGATTAGGTTGGAGGAGGTGCAAGTAAACATCTGCCTCACCTGGAAATACTGTTTGGGTCCTTGAATGGATTTGAGGGAGGAGGTAAAGGGACAGGTGTTGCATCTCCTGTGGTTGCAGGGGAAGGTACCTGGCAGGCACGTGCCGTCAGGGTAGGCAAGGTAGGCACTGCCTACCCTGACTAAAATTATGAAATGGCAATTTTTAAATATAAATAGTAAAGGCATGGGAGAATTATGCCTGTCTAAGAGATCGATCTCTTAGGTAGGCATAATTCTCCGTGCCTTTCACCCGCAGCGCTTGTAACACGGGAAGCTCTGTGCAGCCCCCGTGCCGTCAGCGCTGCCTGAGCCGTCAGATTCAATGGGAGCTGAAGGCAGCAGAAATTCTGCCTTTGCAGCACTGCGCATGTGCATCATCTTTCTGCGCATGCGCATCGCGAGTTTCTTGGCGGGATGTTCAAATATGGATTGCCATTATTTTAATAGTATCTTAGCAAACAAATGGAGAATGGACTTAATGTACCAATAATGTGGTAAGTGCATTTCTTTGTGCTTTATGTTTTTAAATACTGTAGTTCCCAGGGTGGGTGGAGAGCTCCGATCACAGTGTTTGGGCAGTCTGGCGTTGTGAAGGAGGGGATCGGGGTCAGTAACCCACTTGCCACGCTCCGGTCTGAGTGCAGGTGAGATGGGACTAGGTGAGAGTAAAAGTGTGTGAGGGGTGAGAAGTCCATGCCGGGTGCCGGCCGGCCGCAGCCGCTGTTCAGATTGTTGGGAGACGGAGCTCAGGGTTCGCCTCTTGAGCTGCTTTGGTGCCCAGGCGTAAGTTGAGGTGGAAGGTGGTTGGGGGTGCGGGGGGGGGGGGCTCGTCTTCTGAAGAAGGATCTCGACCTGCTGAATTACTCCAGCAGTGTTAAAGAAGGAACTGCAGATGCAGCAAAATCGAGCGTACACAAAATTCTGGAGAAACTCAGCGGGTGCAGCAGCATCTATAGAGCGAAGGGATGGGTGACAGGAGGGTCTCGACCTGCTGAAATTCTCCAGCATTTGGATCTAAACATCACCCATCCCTTCCCTCTAGGGATGCGGCCTGTCCCACTGAGTTACTCCAGCTTGTGTGTGTCTATCGTTGAATGGGTGACGTTTCGGGTCGAGACCCTTCTTCGGACTGAAAATAAAACTTGCCTCGCGTGAAGTGGCTTGTAAATTAAAACATAAAAACAAGAAATGCTAGACTCATTTATATGCTCCTATTCATTTACCTGGCCTGTTGCTGTCCTCCCTCGTCCACCGTGAGCGCTGGACAACTCACTGGGTGCAAAACTCCGCTGCATTCCGGGCGGAGGGCGATGATCACCCGACTGACCGGCAAGTAGAGGCGGCGGGTCGGTCAAGCCCGGCTCCCCGCCACCGGGATAAACACCACTACTGGAGTAAACTCAGCGGGATCTCTGGAGAAGTCTGAAGTAGGGTCTCGACACGAAATCTCACCCATCCCATCTCTCCAGAGATGCTGCCAGTCCCTCGGAGTTACTCCAGCATTGTGTGTGTCTATGGGTTACACAAAAAGCTGGCGAAACTCAGCGGGTGCAGCAGCATCTAAGGAGCGAAGGAGATAGGCGACGTTTCGGGTCAAGACACTTCTTGTGTGTGTCTATCTTCGGTGCAAACCAGCATCTGCAGTTCCTTCACAATCCCACACTCTCGGCCCCGGGGGGTGGATGGAGCATCACACGTGGATACAACCCACTCACTGCCCAGACTTGCCCCTCCGGCAGGTCTTTAACCGAGTCCTAAAGCCGTTCGTGTTAAAGAAGGAACTGCAGATGCTGGAGAATCGAGGGTTACACAAAGCTGGAGAAACTCAGCGGGTGCTGCAGCATGAAGAAGGTCAGCAGGTCTGAAGAAGGGTCTCGACCCGAAACGTCGCCTATCTCCTTCGCCCCTTAGATGCTGCTGCACCCGCTGAGTTTCTCCAGCTTTTTGTGTAACCCCCATCTCTCACCTGCCGTTCGCCGGCTTCGCTCATGTCAACCGCGTCCCGCAAATCCTTAAATTCCCACAGCCAAGTAACCTAAACTGGACCCGTGAACGCGCTGTCGGAATTTAAAGATTTGCGGGAAGCCGGCCGGCGAGCGGCAGGTGAGAGATGTTCAGACGGAGAGCACTGCCAGAGGTGAGTGGGGACCAGCAGAAGGGGCTGAAGTGGCAGGGTCCCGGCGGCCACTCGCAGTCACCCGAGCTGCTTCCTTCCGCGGAAGTGGCGGCCAGTTCTGCTGTCCGTGTCCGGCAGGTGGGAGATGGGGGTTACACAAAAAGCTGGAGAAACTCAGCGGGTGCAGCAGCATCTAAGGGGCGAAGGAGATAGGCGACGTTTCGGGTCGAGACCCTTCTTCAGACTCAGTCTCAGTCTGAAGAAGGGTCTCGACCCGAAACGTCGCCTATCTCCTTCGCCCCTTAGATGCTGCTGCACCCGCTGAGTTTCTCCAGCTCTTTGTGTAACCCTCGATTCTCCAGCATCTGCAGTTCCTTCTTTAACACGGAGGGTGAGAGATGTTCAGATGAAGAGCACTGCCAGAGGTGATCAGAAGGCGCTGAAGAGCAGTCGGTTCTGGTGTTGGGTCCCGGTGGCCGCTCGCACCCGAGCTGCTTCTATCCCCGGAAGTGGCGGCCAGTTCTGCTGTCCTTGCCCGGAGCGCTGCGGCAGCGGTGAGTGAGTTTGATATGATCTCTGTCCCCCTCCTTCTCAAAACTTCTCCCTTCTCGCATATTTAACCCCTGCCGCAGGCTCCCCACACGCTGTGAAAGGAACTCCCCCTCCAATTGGACCCTTGAATTAGTATTGTCATTCCATAAGATGACAACTGATTCAACGTCCCGATGTGCTCCCGTTTTTCCCACCATCTCTCCACCTGCCTTCATCCTCCGTCCCCCACCCATTCAGTAATTAAAAAATGAAGGAGATTTAGAACCCTTGGGAAATTTGAATTGTTACTTATTTTTATTTTTTTACGAAGAGAACAATCTGCGCATGCGCGGTTTTAAGATTTTTTGAAAGCCGGCTGACTGCCTACCCTGAGTAATTACTCACGGCACGTGCCTGGTACCTGGGGAGAGGGTGGTTGGGTGGGAAGGGATGAGTTGACCAGGGAGTTGCGGAGGGAACGGTCTCTGTGGAAAGCAGAAAGGGATGGAGATGGGTAGATGTGGCCAGTAGTGCGATCCCGTTGGAGATGGCGAAAATGCTGTATATGCTGTATGCGACGGCTGATGGAGTAGAAGGTGAGGACAAGGGGAACACTGTGCTTGTTGTGAATGGGGGAGTGGGAGCAAGAGCAAAGCTGCAGGATATCGAGAAAACCCTGGTGAGAGCCTCATCTATAATGGAAGAAGGGAACACCCGTTTTCTAAAGAATGAGGACATCTCAGATGCCCTGGTATGGAATACCTCATCCTGGGTGCAGATGTAGGGGATAGAGTCTTTACAGGAAGCAGGGTGGAAGAAGTGTAGTCTAGATAGCTGTGGGAGTCAGTAGGTTTGTAGTAGATGTCGGTCAATAGTCTGTCTCCTGTGATGCAGACGGTGAGATGTAGAAACGGTAGGGAGATGTCGGAGATGGTCCAAGTGACTGCAACGACCAGGTTCAGGAAAAGCTACTTCCCCACAGCCATCAGGCTATTAAACTTGGCTCAGACAAAACTCTGAACATTAATACCCCTTTATCTGTTATTTGCACTTTATCAATTTATTCATTCATGTGTGTATTTATGTATATAATGGTATATTGACACACTGGTCTGTTCTGTAGTCAATGCCTACTATGTCAGTTGTGCTAAGCAAAGAAAGAATTTCATTGTCCTGTCATGGACACATGACAATAAACTTTTTTGACTTTGACTTTGACTTTGAATTTAGTGCAGGAAGGAAATTGGTGGTGAAGTTGATGAAGTCAGTGAGTTCTACATGGGTGCAGGAGGTAGCACCGAGGCAGTCGTCAATGTAGCGGAGGTAATCACATTTCTCTAGCAGTGCTTTCAAGGCTTATCTACTACCCAAGGTGGTTGTCATGTCCTCCCTCAATCATCGCATTGTCACCTGGGTATATTTGCACTTACACTTTCTCACATGTAGTCTTGTTTAAAACATGTGGTAAAAAAATCTTATTCATTCCTGTTCTGCCATCGCACCATTAGGCTTGTTACTCTTTTTACTGACTTATTACAAGATTTTCAAACGATTTCTGAAAGAATGGGCTAAGATGTCATATCTGACACAGAAAACCTGATGGTTTAGTTGATTTGAGCCAAAATAGCAAGTGAGCATTATGTCAACAAGAGTTTCTTATTTAACCACAAGATGGGTTGATCAAGTTCTGAATAAAAAAGGCTCTCTGCCCATAAAGTTAGTCTGGTATTTCAGCTTACACAACCGCAGTATAATGTTTTTGAACTGTTTGGAGACTCTGTATTGTCACTTATTTCAAGCTATATTGCTGATCCTCAGTGAGGAGGCAGAGTAGATTTTCTCCCACTCGTTCAGTACCACTTCAGGAATAGGATTTACTGAAACTTCACTGAAAATCTGGTGGTGAACATGGAAACTCCCACGGAAATCCACCTCATAATTTAGAAAGCAAAGCTCTACATGTCTATTGTAATGCAATTCTGATAAAGTATCCTAGTAAGCAATTGTTTCAACATCTATTTTTCTCACTTGTCTTTATGCAAGTAAATCCAAACTATTGTACATTGATCCTTGAAGGCATTGATTGACTTTAGTATAATTCATTATTAATTATTAAACCACAAAGCTCATAAAAGGCATAATGTGTGTGCTCTGTGTTTATCTTGTTAATAGAATAAGCTTGTAGCACAAGTGACAGTTAATAAAAGGAATGAATAATTCTAATCTGCTAAATCAGTCTAGTATTTAGTCCCAGGACAGATAAAAATTGCTGGTGGATGCAAATTTGATTGTCCTGTTGCCTCTACACAGGAATCGAGGGATGTGGGGATAATGCAGGGAAATGGAGCTGAAGCAGAAGATCAGCCATGATCTTGATGAATGAGGGAGTGGGCTCTAGGCGCCTAATGGCTTACTCCTGCTAATTTTTCTATTCCCGTGTTCTTATTGCATATAACATGTTTGCATAAGTCAGAATCAACTTTTCGGGAGCTTCCTTGTAGCCTGGCATCTCTCTCAGAAGGTCGATCCTGCTATTACGCAAGTCAGACCAACCTGTCCACAACTCACGCGATTGAAGCGTGCACTGAGAGTGCTAATGCTGCGGCTTAAGACACTCTCTGAAAAGGAGTGTCCCACTGTCCAATGATTCATGCCAAGATCTAACTAACAAAAAAAACCGGTCCATTCATCATGGCATTCTGGTAACAACAAAAACAAAAACACATTCGTGAAATATCTTTAACATGGAGAGATTTCCCAAATCATGACAAATTATGAGAAATAGCCAAATATTGCTCTCTGGAAGGTGACTCCAGACCGTTAAAGCCGTCACAGCCAGACATAAAATCAACTTTTTTCCACGAGCAGTAGCTCTACTCAATAACCAAAAGTCTGTAGCCCCCTTTTGCTCTGGTATTTTATTCACATGTTTAAACTATAATGTTTTATTCTTAATGTTTTAATGTTTTATGATTTATTCTTAATGGCTTACTGTATGTTGTGTTGTTACTTGCGAGCAGAGCACCAAGGCAAATTCTTTGTATGTGTACATACATGGCCAATAAAATTATTTATTATTCATTATTAATCATTATATTTGATAATATTTCCACCAAAACTGAAAAGAGAAGGTGAAGAATTTAGTAAAGTAATTCCAATGGAATGTAACATCAGTGCTTGGGTCACTTCAACTGATACAGCTTGAACTATGTTCCATCCTTTGATGTTGTTGTTACAAACTAATTGCTTATAATTAACACAGACCTATACTAGTAGATGCCAACACAGATTGAGAAGACACAGTATTGATTAATTTTCTTGTCTCCCCATGAACTGAAACTGGAAATATACATAAAATACCGGAGTTTTATATGAACAAGTTTCCAGTTGGGGATCTGCCACACTTTGCATGCTAATTCCATAATTGCCCTTCTGTTTAACTATAATGATTTAGTTACTGTTAGTATTTAACCAAATGCATTGGAATGAAAAACAAAACGCCTTCTTTGGTACAAATGAATGTGTGGTTAGTGAAAAGTGCAAGTAAGTGTTCTGATAAGAATTACACAATTTAATTTGATATCAGGTTGGAATTCAAATGTGTCACTTGTGTGGCAGAGGGAACACCTGGCAAGTTCTGCACTGAGACCAGTGGCCATGGTTTAAAGGAAGACAGCCAGGCTCAGCTTTGGCCCCACGGCAGAAGAGTCTGCCTCTGTTAACCTTTGCTGGCTGAGGATGATGGAGCTGATGTCAGACCTAATTATCTTTTGGCTTGCATCATGTGCCATGTTACATGTTATGACTCCTACTCCTCTGATATTTTCATTTACCATGGTGACTTCCACCTCCACTATAATAAAAGCAAAGAGTTTCTCTATCAGGACAAAACATACTTTTATATTAAACAGCATCCTGTGTGTACAGACACTAAAGTAATAAGGTATTAATATTCCCGATATGTTACAACATGAAACAATGTGGCTTGTACATGCACATTTTCACAGCTAATCGAGATTCATAAGTAATTAGCCTACAAAAAAAATCACAAGTATAACTATTACTTCTCTGTACATTAGCAGCCACATTTTATCGAAAATCTATTGTGCAGAGCTTTGATCACTCGTCTTTGATAAAGTAGGTCAATCTTTCACTGATGGTGGGCTTGGATTTTATTCAACAGGTACAAAATTATGGATTTTTACTGTTATTTGTGTCCTTCCTGTTTCCCTAAACATTACAAACTTACCAGGAAGGATAGGTGGGCACAGATTCCAGGCCATTCCCACTGCCATTCAGTAATTGCCAACTGAAAGGTTTGAGAAAAGCACAAAACCATCTCTGTGGTAAATACCTAGCTTATCTTTGATGCTATCTTTTCAGCTATGTCAATATCCACAGATCACTCTGTGGGGAGTTGCAAGAACTTTTCTAGTCAACAAGATAGTACAATGTGGCTCTGGTATTCAGTATCACCAAACCAATATCCATAATACCATTTAAATCAATCCAATGTGTTTTATCAAATTATTCCCAGAAATTTATAACATCAACACTATATATTCTAGTTATAATGTTTAACGATAGCGGTAAAATAGGCAACTACAGAATATAAATATTTTCCCCATTTCACAGAGAGAAATCTTAATTTACACAAATCAGGTTCAGGTGACTTTCTGCTTTGCTTGGTCAATCTAATTCTGTGCGAATCTATACAGCTTTGTCTTTTAAAAAAAATGTGTAGGGATTTCTATCCAACTACACACTGACTGGCTCCCACAACAACTGAAACCACATACTGTAGTGATGGAATATGGCTATTATGCATCATTATGTGATGAAGGAGTAAACAGTTTGTTACAGAACAGCGAACAGTTTGGCCACCATTTGATCAGTGGGTTTTGTTCCCTAAACTGAGAATGGGAATGGAAAAACTAGAAGGTAGGCTTGCTTCAATTATTTGATTGTCACAACTATTTTCAGCTCGCTAAATGTTGAAGTGCAGCTTTTAAGATTCATTATAACTTGCTTCTCAAATAGATTGTTGTCTAGTGCTCAGCGTGAGCAGATGTGTCACTTTGACTGAATTACTGGGGTACAAATTTGGCCTTACAACACGAGAAGTCGAGTCGACCCAATGTGTCTTGCAATTCAGTTTCTCATTCAATCTACCATGTACTTTGCCTCCTTCTCATGAAATATGTGAATCTTTCCTGAATAGACCACCTACCACATTCTAAACTTGAAATAGCATTGGGAACTAATCAGATAAAAATATCCAAAAGTGTAAACATTCTGACGCAGGGTGAGACACTAGTTGGAACGAAGGATGGATTCTGCAATAAGGAATGGCTGAGAATAAGAAACTTAACTTTACCGCCATCCAACTGCACAAAGTTGTGGCTTAGTCAAAGATTGGGGTCTAACCAGGTGGAGACTTTGGTTACATTGTCAGATGCAGTATACTAATGGAGTAAGGTTTATTTTCTTCCTGCTTTGCTCGGTGTCAAAAAATAAATCTATGAAATGCATCATGCATTAACAAACATCCAAAAGAAATACCATCTGGTTCTGTCTCTTCCCTTCAACATGATTCTCAGAGTTTATCTAACATATTATTTCCACCCTTTCCTTTGCTGAAGCTACTTGTTTTTTAAATTTAATATAGATAAATTAATGTCTTTCAAGTTCAGCGAATCCCCCCCCCGAAAAGGCCACAAACCCAGAGAGGAGTTTTGTCTTACAGATATAGATGCCATTGCCAATTGTGATCTTTGTAAATGTTTGCCAATTAAAGCTTCCTTTCAAAATAACATGTTATAACTGGCATTGGACAGCTAGTGAAGTATAGTTTTTGAAATTGCTCCTTGTCATTCATATTACTGAAAGTGTAAAATGGAAATACAAGACACTGCATGCGTCGGAGTCTGAATCAACAATCATCTGAGTTTGAGTTGAGTTTATTGTCACGTGTACCGAGGTGCAATGAAAAGCCTATGTTGCGTGCTAACCAGTCAGCGGAAAATTTACATGATTACAATTGAGCCATCCACAGTGTATAGATACATGATAAAGGAAATAACATGAATAACGGTTAGTGCAAGATAAATTCCAGTAAAGTCCAATCAAAGATCTCCAATGAAGTAGATAGTAGCATCCGCAGAGGGAAAAGACAGTCAATATTTTGGGTCATGTAGGGTCCTTGGAGGCCAGGGATACAACAATGTAGGCAATAGGTGCCACAGAAGTGTAGTGATTCAGATTTTACAGTGATCTGGGTACAATCCTGATTTTGGCTGCTGTCATACATTCCAAATACGTGCTGTTTGGTAGGGTTTTTTATTTTTATTTTTATTTTTTAATTTTATTTATTAGAGGTAAATACATCAATGTACTTCACATATATATTGTTACAATCATTGTACCCCATACTTTTATGGCTTTTAAAGAAAAAGAATAGAAAGAAAGAGAGTGAAATAGGTGAAAAGAGTTGTGTTTGTGAAAGAGCGTGCCAAAGGGGAGAAGAAACCCTTGGTCAAAGAATTAGAGAAAGGGGGTTAAGAGATAGACCCTAAAAAAAGAAAAGGAAAAAGGAAAAAAAAAGCCAGTTACTATGTTATATGTATCACGCAAAAGGAATCCACCAACTCGATAGTTTTTCATCCCCCCCACCAAGGCCCGAGGTACTCCTGCACCCTATCTTTGTAGTAATTCTATAAATGCAGACCACGTCTGATAGAAGCGTTCTGATTTTCCTTCTAGGCGGAGTCTTATATTCTTCCAGATGGAGTGTTTCAAACATAGTTGAAATCCACATATTTAATGTTGGTATAGGAGCATTTTTTCAGAATTTTAAGATTAGTTTTTTCCTGTTATTAAGCCGTAATCAATTAAATTCTTTGGATACACATTTACTTCCGAACTACCTTCTGTCATTCCGAAAATAATCCATTCTGGCTTAGGTGTCATTTTTATTTTAAACAGTTTTGTGAACATTTCAAAGATTTCAATCCAAAACCTTTGAATTTTTGTACAAAAGATGAATGAGTGCGCTATAGTAGCTTCTTGACATTGGCATTTATCACAAATTGGTGAAACGTTAGGGAAAAATTTATTGAATTTCGTTTTTGAGTAGTATAATCTGTGTATAATTTTAAATTGTATTAAAGTGTGTCTTACGTTAATTGAGCATTTGTGCACATTTAATAAGTATTCTTTCCACCTTTCTTTGGAAATTTTTATGCTTAGTTCGTTTTCCCACTCACCTCTAATATCTTCGTTGTTGGTATTACTGCATTTAGTATAATATTATATATATGTGAAATTAAATTTGCTGATTCCACCTTTGTATTCATTACTTCATCTAGTAAGTCTAATGGCATTTTGTGAAATTCATGTGCACGTTTTTTCAAATAATCACATATTTGGAAATATTTAAAATACTGATTGTTACCCAGATTGTATTTTAGTTGTAATTGTTTAAATGATAATAGTTTTCCCATATCATACAAATCTCCCAAAGTTTTAATTCCTGCTCTTTCCCATTGTATAAATGCTTTGTCTATAACTGAGGGTTTAAACAGAGGGTTTTTAGCAATAGGAGATAGGAAAGATAAGTTTCTTAATTTTAAATTGTATTTTATTTATTTCCAAATTCTGATTGTATTATGTATAATTGGGTTTTTGTTGTAGTTTGTATTATTCACCGTCATTGGTGAAAGAAGGATCGCACCAAAATTAAAGGGGGAGCAGTGCTCTTTCTCCATAATGATCCATTCTGGTTGATGAAGAGAATTATCCAACAATTTCATCATATTTCTAACATTTACTGATCAATAATAATACATAAAACTAGGGAGTGCTAATCCCCCTACTACTTTGGGTTTATTCAAGTGTGGTCTTTGTATTCTATGGGTCTTATAATCCCAAATAAAATTTGTAATATCTGAGTCCAATTTGAAAAAAAACTTTTTGGTAGATATAGTGGGATTGATTGGAACAAGTATAGATTTTGTGGTAGAAAAATCATTTTTATGGCATTTATTCAACCTACTAAGGACATCGGAAGCGTTTTCCAGAATTTAATTAAATTATATAGTTTCTTAAGTACAGGGTTATAGTTTGCTTTAAACATGTCTTGATATCTTCTAGTAATTTCAATACCCAAGTATTTAAATTTTTCCACAGCTATTTTAAAAGGAAATTGTACGAGATGTGTAGAATCTTTCGGTTTTATTGACATGATTTCACTTTTATTCCAGTTTATTCTATAACCTGAAAATGAACCGAAATCCTCAATTAAATTTAAAATATTGGGTATAGTGATATGAGCCTTTGTGATGTACAAAAGTACATCATCAGCGTATAATAATATTTTATTGTTTGAATATTTTGTCTTATATCCGTGGATATTCGGATGAATTCTAATTATTTCCGCTAATAGTTCAATTATGAGGGCAAATAACAATGGTGATAATGAACAACCTTGTCTATTACCCCTTGACAGTTGAAATTTTGTGGATAAAATATTATTAGTTAATATTCTGGCCGTTGGCTTATTATATATTAATTTAATCCATTGAATGAAATTCTCACCCAGTTGAAATTTTTGCAATACCTTAACCATATACTTCCATTCAACCTGATCGAATGCTTTCTCTGCATCCAGCGAAATAATTGCGAGATTTGGATCTTTAGTTTGGTGTGAGTGCATTATGTTAAGCAGACGTCTCAAATTATTAAATGAATGTTTGGTAGGGTTAATTGGGAAAAGTAGTAGGAGAACTGGGTGTGGGGAGTTGATCGGCAAGTGACAAGGAAAAGGTTATGGGGAAATCAATGGGAGCCTGGGATTGACAGGGTTTGTTCAATCCATCAATTGAGTTGGCAAAATTCAATGAGGTGAAGTGCTGCTATGTTCTGGCAGGGACTAAGATAGTCCCTTCTTGGAACAATGTGGGCTAATATCTTTGGGAGCTCCAAAACAGAATTACAAGGGTATCCCATCATTTGAAGCAAGTTTGACAGAAAATTACAACAGATGCGCAAGTGCAACCTGTGGCTTTAATTGCTCGGTTACGTTTCAAGAGTGAATTAAAATGAGACAGACATCACAATTTCTTCCAGATGATTCAAATTGGGTAATCCAAAAATAAACTTCAAACATGAGTGAATTTCTAGACGAGCATCAAATCGGATCCTTTTAATAGACCCAATGATGTCTGCATTGAAAATATGCTACAAACTTATAAAAATAAGCAGTTTTGATTGAGGCAGGAGTATCTTGAATACAGTTTCAAGTCTTGGATTTGCTCCTCTGTTTGCCTCTTGTAGTTCACAATTCACAAAAATACATTGCTCCATATGGTATATGTAGAACATATGGTTTGACAACCTGATATATGTTCTACTCAGGGTTAAATCAATTTTCAACAGCATAATATCATTTGTTTATTGAGTTGTGTGAATGAGGGCACATTAATGAGAGCACATAATTAAAATCCTCATTATCTTCAGGAAATCAGAAGTAACCAAAAAAGTAAATAAACTATTAAACAATTATAATTTAAAATAGGAATATATCTTCTAAATTCATACCGGTGGGGCATTCCATGTGTTATTTCAGGAAGCATGCCTTCTTTCTTTTCTGCTTTATTTGCTGAGGTTCCAATGTCATGTGTTGCCCTGAATTGGTAGATCTCTCGTGCGGTAACCAGTCCAGCTTTAATCGCGGCTTTATTCAGTGCAGCAAAGTTACGCTTCAGTTTCTGCATCTTTGCCTGTGCTTTGGGTTGGACACTTCGCCAATGGCCAATAGCTGAGACAATAAACCCATTGAATACTTATCCCACAATCGTTATATGGACTAAACATAGATTCTTTTTCCTGACTTGTCAAAAACAAATTAATATAATTCTCCATTTATTAATTCTTGCTCCGTTTACTTTTCCCCACATTCATTGTTTCTTTCATTCTTCAATATTATGCAACCGAATGGAATGTGATAACAATCTTACAACAATATCCCACAGGAACAGGCCACCTCAGTCCACAGTGTCTGTGTCAAACATGATACAAAATTAATCTCCTCTCCCTATATGTAATCCATAGAGTCCTAGATAGAGTCATACATTGTGGAAACAGGCTCTTCGGCCTAACACGCCCACACCGGCCAACAATGTCCCAACTACCCTAGTCCCACTTGTCTCCGCTTGGTCCATAACTCTCCAAACTGGTCCTATCCATGTACCTGTCCAACTGTTTCTTAAACGATGGGATAGTCCCAGCCTCAACTACCGCCTCTGGGAGCTTGTTCCATACACTCACCACCCTCTGTGTGAAAAAGTTACCCTTCTGATTCCTATTAAATATTTTCCCCTTCACCTAGAACCTATGCCCTCTGGTCCTCGATTCTCCTATTCTGGGTAAAAGACTGTGCATCTACCCGATCTATTCCTCGCATGATTTTGTATATTTCTATGAGATCTCCCCTTATCTTCCCACACTCCATGGAATAGAGACCCAGCCTACTCAACCTCTCCCTATAGCTCACACCCTCTAGTCCTGGTAACATCCTCATAAATCTTTTCTGAACCCTTTCAAGCTTGACAATATCTTTCCTATAACATGGTGCCCAGAACTGAACACAGTATTCTAAATGTGGTCTCACCAATGTTGTATACAACTGCAACATGACCTCCCAACTTCTATACTCAATACTCTGACTGATGAAGGCCAAAGTGTCATATTCCTCCATTACCTGCATATCTATTTGCCCATCTGTAAACCTCTTAAATGCCACTATCATATCTGTCTCCACCATCACCACTGGCACAGCATTCCAAGCACCCACCACCCCCATGTATAAATCGTGCCCCTCACATATCTTTTACATCTTGTCCCTTTCACCTCAAATCTATGCCCTCTCGTGTTTGACATTTCCACCATAAGCAAACGTTTCTGTCTACCCTATCTACAGTATGTCTCTCAGAACTTTTATCAGGTCTCCCATCAACATCTGTCCAGCCTCTGCTTATAGCTAATACCCTCTAATCTAGGCAGCATTCTTGTGAACCTCTTCGGCATCTCTCCAATGTCCCCACAACCTTCCTGCAATGCGATGACCAGAGGGGCTAATGACAGGGATAGTAGGATAGGCGATCAGAAAATTATTATTTCACTCAGTGAGTGGCATGATTTAAAACTCACTGCCTGAAAGCCTGACAGAGGAAAAATTCCTCGCCAAATGTTAAAAGCTGGTTGGGTATCTAAACAGTATTATTTGCAAGGCCAAGGACAAAAAGCTGAGAAATTGGATTTTGGCTTTCATAGACAAAATGCTTTGAATGAATTATTTCAATTTGGTAATTTTTCATAATTCTATGGCAACATTAGTAATAAGCTTTCTAACATAAAATTAAAAAAACTTTGCATCATTACCTGCAGGAACTCCACCATCAAAGATTCTATTGTACGTCCCATACACATAATTTGGTCCTGGTATGAAATTACCATTTCGTTTTGGCTTGCCAAGTTCTGTCTAAAACAGACAATAAATAACATTATCTTGTTAATAAGATCTTGAGGTCAGCATTTTATCATTCTAACACTGGAATATAATAGATGTAAATAATGGTTATAGCCTTATGGTGTAGTAAACAAAACTACAACCGAGAATCACTGGATGCTTTTACTTTTCTAAAGCTTTTATTCAATAACTTTAATCTCAGCCGCAATGTTTGCAGTTCACCAAAATGTTAAGCAATTCTAACTGTGAATGCAAATATATTAATGTCATTTAAAATTATGCGAAACCTCACACCAGTTCTCCAAATCTGATTGACTGTAGTAACCTGGGATTGATCTCCTGTGACCAAGGGTTATGCAGTAACATTTTTATCAGTGCAGTAGATATTGATATGCTTCCAATAACTGCGATTTAGGTATTTGGTCAGTGTGATAGTTCTGTCCTCTGCACACCATGCCATGCATCATTGATGTAAACCTGAAAGAGGAGACTGCCGGCACCTGTCATTGTCGCAGCAGGTTGCTGAAAATTTTCAACATGTTGAAAATCCAGCGGAGACCAGAAAAAGGTACGACTCTTTGGGCGACTACTCATGACCATACAGGCATCACCACGCAGTCGCGATCGTGGGGTGACGCCCGTATCGTCCTGCGACTATGACGGGTACCGGCAGTTGACGAAAAAATCACGTAAGTGGGACAGACCTATAAGGCACTCCTCTTGCAACACTGTCCTTCAACTTAGGGTGCAACTATGCATCTACTGTCAAACATTAATCAGACTTGTACAACTTTTGTATTGAACTTTAAACTCTTTGCCATTTCCCACCTGTGCTCTTTAAAGGGTTACCCCAATACGTTACTGTTTATAGATGATTGAGCAGGCATTCAGATCATTCTGGAAAGTGGAGGGAAATTCTGTTATCTCTACAAAGTGCTTGGTTGATAAAGAGGTGGAATTTGCCCAATCCTTTCTGGTTGACATAATGTAAGAGAACTGATTAACGGTTATAGCCTTATGGTGAAAACAAAACTACAACTGAGAATCACTGGATGCGTTTTCATTCCTAAAGCCTTGATTCAATAACTTTTAGCGGAGCCACAATGTTGGTGGCTACTATGTTGGGTCACCAGCATGATAAAAAGGAGGAAAAGAACTGGAAAATAGCTTAGGCTGCCTGGTAAAGCTGGGGAAGAAGACCAGAAAGATCACCCAGGAGGATTTGTTTGGCAGGACTTTTTCAGGTGTCTGAGCAATTGTCGATTTGGAGAAGCATTATTCGAACATAAAACAGTACAGCACAAGAACAGGTGTTTCGACCCACAATGTGTGCCAAACATAATGGCAAAACCAACTCTGATGTGCAGGAAGATAAATGTTGGTCCTGATATCATGTTCGGCACATATATTGTGGGCTGAAGGACCTGTTTCTGTGCTATACTGTTCAATGTTCTAATAATGCTTCTCCAAAACGATAATAGTAAAGTTTCCCTACAAGTCTATTATGCAAGATCACAGTATCCTGAATGTTTTTGATCCCTGACTCATTCCAGGCTTTCGTTGCAGATGTAAATAATGTACCGCCTGTAATTTCCTCAACTTCAAGGATAGAGAACACAAAGTGCTGGAGTAACTCCTATCTATGTTCTCCAAAGATGTTGCCTGACCTGCTAAGTTACTCCAGTAGATTATGTTCTACACAAGATTCCAGCATCTGCAGTTCTTTGTGGCTCGATTAGAACATCAGACAGGGTGTGGAGTTCACAAACATTGTGAATAAAGTGAGAAGTGATCGATTGCCATAACAGTTGCATCAACAATACCAGAACTGCATGGGGCCTCAATCCCTGAAAATAGACATTGCTTGCAGCTACAGTTGGAGAATCCTTATGTAAAAATATTGGACATCTGAGTGGCTTGACTGAAATGTCCTGTGGAAATCAGCTGTCCCCTTTACATTCAAGCCAGTATACCAGACAAATGCCTCTCACTCAAGTGAGTGCTCCATGAACAAGTGAGTGCTCTTACAATGGCAGCCATTCATTCACCTTTAAAATTATGAGCAACCTTGATGTGATGAAGTAATTATATCATTGGCTAGAATCTATGAGGATGCATTCTTGTACAACCCTTACCGGTACTTGCCTAGCAATCGTTTGCTTCTTCCTCCACAACCATGGCATCATGCAGATATAGCTCTTGCCAGCTGCTGCACACGAAAAGGTGCGAGGAAAATGGTTATATTGGAGGGCTTTTTCTGGTTATGCTTTGAGAAATATAAATCATATTGTGGTTCCAATGAAGAGGTTGAATCAAATTGCTAAGGTTTAGGGATTGGGACAGACCATGGTTGCAAACAGGCAGACAAGGGTGATTCTGGCTTAGGTTGGCAAAGGGGAAGTCATGCTTATGCCAGCATGCAGTAGATGAAGTTAGGGAAGATTAGAGAGAGGACCTCATCTAACCTCATCTCCTGGATCCGGTGTTCACGATGTAGCCTCCTGTACACGGCGAGACCAGGCAAAGACTCAGCAACTATTTCGCTGTACACTTGTGCTCAGTCTGCCAAGGCCTACCGAATCTCCTGCTTGATAACCATTCCTCTTCCCATCCCCAGACTGAACTTTCAGTCCTAGGCGTCCTCCATTGCCAGAGTGAGGCCACATGCAAATTAAAGTGGCAGCACCACATATACCGCTTGGGCAGTTTACAACCCGACGCTATGAACATTCGGTAATTAGGTACCAATTTTAGGTAATTGCAAACCCCCTCCCCTTCTCACTCTCCCCCCCCCCCCCCACACACTTTCTTACCCCACCTTCTCTCCCCTGTGCTCACTTGAAGGAGAGGTTCCCATCTCCTCCCCAACCACCTACATTCTTTCCCACATCGAAGGGATTTACTGGAATCACTGCCTCATAAAGGCAGCCAGCATAATCAGAGACCCACACCACCCTGGACACACACGCATTTCACCCCTGCCATTGGGAAGAAGGGACAAGAGCCTGAAAACTGTAACGTCCAGGTTCAGGAACGCCTTCTTCCCTACAGCCATTTGGCTATTAAACACTGCAACCTCAAATAAGCTCTAAACCACATAGACTATTGTTGTTTTAATTGTACTATTATTGGGGTTTTTTGTGTGTGTGTGTGTGTGTGTGTGTGTGTGTGTGTGTGTGTGTGTGTGTGTGTGTGTGTGTGTGTGTGTGTGTGTGTGTGTGTGTGTGTGTGTGTGTGTGTGTGTGTGTGTGTGTGTGTACACACACACACACACATATTATATATGATCTATATACAGGTATATGCGTATTTGTGAGTATGTGTTTTTGTACACACACTGAACTTTATTTTCTCTCTTGTTTATTATATTGTTTACAGTGTACTATGTTTACAATTTCTGTTTTTCTGCTGCAAAATGCTGCAAGAATTTCATTGTTCTATCTGGGACATATGACAATAAAACACTCTTGACTCTCTTGACTCTTCTTCCAGCTTCACAATTCAAATCTCCAGTACTTTTGTCTCACACCATTTGTCTATCAAAACTCCCCTCACCAGTATCCACTATTAATTGTCAGGCTCTGTGCTGCCCCTCATCTCTTCCAGTTTTCGTCCCCTTCCCACACCGAATCCGAAGAAGAATCCTGACCCAAAACGTCACCTATCCAAGTTCTCTGCTGCCTGACCCGCTGAGTTACTTCAGCACTTTGTGGATTTTTTTTATAAAGCCAGCATCTGCATTGAAAAGCTGACATATTCTGATTAAATATTTTAATTATTATTTGTGGCGAACTTCCACTGTAAATATTCAGTACTAGACTTATTACACTTTTAATACTGAATGTCCTATTTAAAGCAGCTACAGGTAGAAAGGTAATTTTAAGAACATATTGATATTTTTATAATAGTATTTTTCATGAAGGGTAAGTTTATATGTGAGCTTCCAATGGATTGCACTCCACACATTTTACAGATGATCCAGTTTCCCTAATAATATATATGAAACCACAGAAATTCTCAAACCACCTCTTCATCAAATCTGCTTTCCTGATATAAAGTAACTGCAAAGTAAACACACATGATTGTATTATAAGGCCATTAGATTTTGTAGAATCTAGTATCTCAAAGCACAAATGTACATTATTTTAACTTTATGCTCTTTATGAATACATAAATAGTTGATGTACAACAAATATTTTGAATGCCTATTGGAGTCCAGAATGTGGTGTGTGAATGAATTGGCATAATAATGGATCATTAGTGCACCCCGGTGCTGTTCTCAGGCAACTGCACAAGCAAATTGGTGCATGAAACGAAGCACTTTCAAGGTTCAATCCCAATTAAATGAAGATACTTTCTACGCCTATCAATTTCAGAATTAATTTGTTTGATAGATTTAGTTTCCAACAAACAACTATGGCTAACTAATTTTAATATAAAGTAAGAAAAAGATGAATGAATCTAACATTTGTATAACCAATTCATTGAATTATTATTTCTCATTAGATGTTATAATGAAAAATCGGTAAATCTCTTCAAATACCGAGACATATCTTGCATTACGAAAGTTATCCAAAAATGCTAACTAAATTCTTCATTTCCAAAAAATCCTTCAAAATATTCTATACGCAGTCCATCTGTGTGGCTGATAAGTAGCTAATCATTTTAGCTAACATTGTACTGTTTTTTTTACATCCCAGCAGTAACCAATATCAAAAGGCAAGTCATGATGTTTTGAGAAATATCAATAAATTTAAAATATGTGTTTACTTATAATATTAAGGGATTGATACATTTGAATCAATGGTAGTTGAGAGATTAAAACATGTAGCCTTTGGACAGTGAGACAAGTTGCTGCTGTTGTAGAGAACTGCTGAATCAAGGAAACAAAGATCATCTTTTTTATTTTGTTTTTAAATGAAGTCCCTCTGTGAACATTTTGGCTTTTCAGTATTTGAGGGATTAACTGACCTCCCGACTGCATCTATATTTCTTTAACCTGTCTCCATGGTGAAGTCATTCTGGGAATAAAGTCGCCAGAAGAAAAAGAGCTGATTGGATGTTCTTTCAGCCAATTCTGCTAGTGTTCATTTACATATCATCTGATCTGGGCGCTCTGAAGAGCGAAGAATGCTTAACAATGGAGTTGTTCTTTTCTCATTTGAACAAAACAAGTCTCATTATCTCTCCTGTGAAAATCTGGCCAAGAGTGCTCTTTGGAGAAGAAACCTGACAAAATATGTAACAACAATGCAGCAAATCTCCACTTAACTCTTGAGTGCCAAGGTACCATTTCTGGCAATACATTTCAAAACAGTGAAGGATTAGTGTTTCCTGCTTTTCAGGTAAAGACAAAGTCTTTTAACTCAGATCTTCTATGGGAAATAAATTTAGAAATGGAAAATGAAACTAACCATCCTTTCATTCCTATAAAGTTTGTCAAAACCCAACCCTAACAAGTGATATTTATACCTCTGATTGTTGAAGCTCAATGTGATTTCCTGAATTAACCTGCGATTCAACCAATAATCATCTAGATGTAACCTTTGCATATTTAGCTTTTCTTTGACATTTCCACAATACCTATTTGAAATCTGATCTAAGCTGTAAATGCTACATACTAACTTTACTGGAGGGACCTTGGATGAGCAGCTTGCGATGAAAGAGAGTGAAACTGTTTGCAAATTGATTTGAGATTAGTATTAGCACAACATGCCATAGTTTCTGATCTCCAGTGGGGTGAAATCCTTTTGCTGGGGTCTCGTGTTGGACCCGTACTAGCATCTTGCCAGTGGGGTAGGGCAAAGGGTAAAATTGCAGTGCACTGAAGACCCCTTAGGGGGAAACTTGTAAAATGGATGTAACCACTTTAAGGAAATATTATCAAGGGACAGAAAATTGCTTTGTGACCTTGCAATTTCTTTTTCAATGTATTTCAGTTTTTCAAGCCTTGCCTTGAGCACATACAATGATGAGTTCAGTTGGTGGTATACGCTGGTATCAATGATGGCTGAATGAATTGATTGTGGCTTTGATCACCAGTCCAGGGCCTTTGTCAGAGAAGCCAGTGTTATGAGGGAGCATTAAACCTGGGATCTCATCTACCTTTCAGATTAATGTAAAATATTCCATGGGGCAATTCTGATGAAGAGAACGGTAACTTGCCTGTGTCTTCACCAATGCTTATTCCTCATTTGATCTCACTAAAATAGATGATTTGATTGTTATCACATTGCACTCAATGGGATCTTGTGTGTCTTTCCCTACAGTACAACTGACCACACTTCAAAAAATCATCATGAAGCAATTTGGGCCACCCTAAGATTACTAAAGGTACTATAAAGATAATCTGGTACCAAGAAAATGGAAGTAGAGGTGGATCTGCATGAGATAGTTGCAGAGATATCTGTCTTTTTGGGCAGATCAGTATATCCTCCCTGCTTGGCATCAGTTCAAGTGGCAGGCAAAAAAAAATCTTTAAGGGACCAACTGTTCTTAATAACTATGCCTTTGTTTTTAAGTGAGGTGCAATAAAATTGCTTACATTTTTAAAATGTAAACTAATGAAAGTTGGCTCATCTGATGCTGCAGTATATTATCAAAGCAAGCTGTGTGTAGTGAAAATATAGGAAACTACTTTGGACTAATAATTGAAAAAGCTAAGGAATTACAGAATACTTTATAGGGAATCACAATAATTTATCTTGAGCCATATATGTGTGAAATTAGTTTGGTTTCTTTCAGTCCAATTCTCATTTGTAGCATAACAAATATGATTTATTTATTATTCAAAGAAACTACATGGCTAGACATCGAAATGGAAAATTCTTACTGGTGATCTGAACTACAATATCAGAGTTGATGCGGAAGAAATGCAATGTTTCTGTTCTAAAGCACATTGTATAAGTATCACCAAATTTATTCTGTTGGATTTTTTTACAACAGATTTATACTAGTTCCACAATTGATGCAACAATTAAAGAAGTAAAAAATGCCAATCCCCTACCAGGTGGATTTTCCAGAATTAATACAGTATGTGTCTTTTCAAAGTTGACCTTGGGATATATTAAAAATTGCCTGCACTTATAACAATATTTTTTAATGTGTTCATTTTAAACATCTTCACAACTTGTCAATGTATATCAGCAAACAAATGTTATTTTAAATACAAGACCAAATGATGTACATTAAGAATTAGCCACCAATAAACTATGCATTCTGTTTTTTTTAAACTTGATTTCTCCTGACCCTCTTCTGCTTAACAATTCATCTGTTTCCTTGCAGCAATCTCTCAGATTTTAACTTATTTCAGTATAATATCTACTGTGTTGTGTGAGTCTACAATAGATCAATACCACAATATTACTGCCAAATCCAATCCAAATTACCAAAAGTGTAACAGGCCCATTGTTACTGTCAGGTAAAAACATGAACAGAACCAGATGCACAGCAAAACTGCAGGAAGAAATTCTCTCAAATCTTGTGACATATTTTTGTACCCACATTATGATTGACTGTGCCTGGCACTATGTTTCTACTTTTAGAAGTGTGCTATCCCATTTGGTAGTTTGGATCTGAGAATGAACTGTTTGGCTTGAGTGTAGAGGTCTTGCTGACAAGCTGTCCTTACACGGACAGCTTCATTAAAACTGATTAAGTCATCATCTTTCTGCCCTGCTTCTCACCTCCCAGCTCTTATTTTTGTTAATAGATTTACTTGGTGTTTGTTTGTTTCTGTTTTTACTATATTTATTTCCCTGCCTTTCCTCAGTTATACGTAATGAATGTAGGAACCTATTACTTTAGTTTTCCCTATTTATCTGTTGTTATTTTAAGATTTTATTTACATAGATTCGAAGTAGGCTCTCAAACCAGGAAGAATAAAATTTTAACAGGGTTGAAGTATGTTTTGAAAATGTACTTTTTTGGAAAGAAGGATTTAACTTGGAGTATGAAAAGATTACTTTTATATGCTTATTTTGAACATTAGAAGCAATGACACACTGATTGTGCTTGGCAATGGGCAGCTCAAGGGAATACCACAACAAGGCATATTTGCAGAATGCCAATTCTTAAACCACAGTAAATCAGTTACCATAAGCTGTAAACACAATAGCAGGGATGAGTGACACACTCAAAAATGTAACCACATCTACATTTGGTAATTACAGAACAATGCTGCGAATAATGTAAATCAACATTGAAAAGATATTGCAGACATTGCAGTACGTGGTTCCCCAATGATCAATGGCTTTGTCAGCTTTTCTGCCTTAAAAGTGCTGTATCTACAAACTGACTCACTAAAATTTAAAGAAACTTTAATTTCTGCCGAGTAAATAGAAAGAGGGACAACAGTATAGCAAGTACACACGAGTTCAGTCTGAAGAAGGGTCTCGACCCGAAATGTCACCCATTTCTTCTCTCCAGAGATGCTGCCTGTCCCGCTGAGTTACTCCAGTATTTTGTGTCTACACACGAGTTCTAGTTCTCAAATGAAGTGGGATTTTGACTTGTAGTTATGGTGGTTTTAAAATATATTGTTTCCACCTTCCATCCTTCTCAACCTGACCCAAATGGACATTGTATATACTTATAAAAGTATAACTGATGCAGCAATTTCAATGTAGCATCAAGGAAAAGACTAGAGTGGCAATTCATTGCTTCCTACTGGAAGAGAGAAAAATTTCCTTCACTGCATCCTGATGTTAACGGTTCAGAAATTGCTCATGTCTACCATCCAATAGGAGACTACAATAACAAAAATAAAAACAGAAATGCTGGAGATTCTTAACTCTTCAGTAGAGACCAAGAGATTATTTAACTTTTTAAGTTGATAATGTTCTTCAAAAGTTAAGAAACATGTAAGTATTCAGTTATATAGTGTGGGAGAGAGTTGCTGAGAATAAAAATATGTTTCTGTGAAAGAGTGGAGACCAAGAAAAGTATTGCTGAACAGTGATGTTGCCATCTGAGGGTGAAAACGTGCTGATTGCATGTGATGTATCCGGAGGTGATGTAAATAGAATATTCCTAATTCGTCCCCCATGCATTTTTCTATGCACATCTCCTTCGAGCAGATTATGTGCAATCAACAAACCTTCACCATCCTCATATGCACAACATCCTCACTCTCTCAGTGACACTCCCTTAGTTTTCTTTACCCCCCCTCCCCTTTTCTGAAGAAGGAAAACATGTTTAATTATTTACTTTAGGTAGTTCTAAATGGACCTCAACTAAAAGTATTAAATCTGTTTCTCTCTATATACACGCTGCCTGGCCTGCTGAATAATTCAGCCTGTCATCATTTTTATTTCAGATTGCCTGCAACTGTTATCATTTGCTTTTCAAAATTGGAAATTAGGGTGTAAATCAAGATATTCTGGAGAAATCTGCCAATTAATTACAGCTACTTTCATCACCCAAGTGAGGACTTTCTTGTGCATATCCAAACTAGACAGGTGATATTTTTGGCTCTTTTGGGCTTTATTACTGTGAATTTATTATTATTTTCATATGCTAGAATTGAACATAGATCTGTTGAATCTCCAAGTGAACAAAGGTATGAATTTGAGGGATTTAGCAAATGAATAATAAAGGAATAGCCTTATTCACACCAGGTCAATTCCATTTATTTTAAATAGTTTGTATCACCGTTTGCTGATGCCCAAATTGTGTTAGACAGGGTCAAATTCTTGGTCAGTCAGTTATTTGTGAAGTCTAGTTGCAACATTCTGGTAAAAGGCTCCTAACTGTTCTTAAACCGCAGAACAGAGGGTGGCAAGGGGAAAACATACAGTGCATTCAGAAAGTATTCAGACCCCTTCACCTTTTCCACATTTTGTTACGTTACAGCCTTATTTTAGAATGGATAAAATTCATTGTTTTTATCATCAATCTACACACAATACCCCAGAATGAAGAAGTTAAAACAGGTGTTTAGAAATTTCTGCAGCATTGCATGTCCCGAAGAGCACAGTGGCCTCCGTCATTCTCAGGTATGTTACAAAACTTACATTCAGCGGCGCTGCAGTTCTGTCACTGGCCGTGTGCGCGACTTTGGCGCCTTTGAGAGGGAGACGGGTTTAAAATGCGTTTTTTCTTCAGACTATTCAAATCGCTTTTGAACAGGCTGTTTAGTTACTGAAGAAAAATCGCTTCGACTGATGTTTTATTAAGTTTATTAAAATTAGCGCTGGATAATTTAATAGCAGGAGTAAAATTAAAATCATCTTCTAATGCCGGCATCGCCGACAACGGGACGGATCTCACGCAGGGGACAAGGCAAGGTACACCGTTTATTTTTTCATATAAACTTGCTTCTTAGGATGCCTTTAATCAAAATTTCACGTTGCGAAAAGGTGACCCATACGAACCTGCAGTGTTTTTCTTGCTGATATGGGGTTTAATTTCACCGTAATCGCAACGTTCCAGACGATCGCGTTCCACAAAAACTCACTCGCAAGATGATTAAAATGGCCATTAATTTACGGGAATTAAACACTAAATTCCTTCCATTTGGCCTATAAATTCATGACAATGAGATTTAAAGATCGTGTTATATCATGAATTCTTGTGTGAATGTTATTTGGACACTTAGGCTTTTAATAAATGTTAACCTTTTTTTAAGAAATGGATAGATGTTTAGATCTAGTAATTGAATTTTGTAATTAGCTACAATTAGGTAACTAACTAATTATATGCTTTAATTTCAGGTCATCCAAGTAAGATTGTTTCATATTTGTTTCAGAATGCTTCAATCTATAATAACTGAAAATTTCATTCAGTCCTCTTAATTTTTAAGAAAGTTATGGGCTTTTGACTGTCCTTGATCACAGATTTTGTGTTGTCAATGGAAAAGCAATAGGGAACAAGATGCTAATTTCCAAGTATGAAAATGGCCATAACCTTTTTAATACTGAAGATATGAAAGTGAATTAAGTGTCAAATTAAACTTCTTTTTATACTTTATCTGATGGGATAAATTGCAGACTTGATTTTTTAAATCTCAAGATTTTGTAACATTGCTACTTAAATGGAAGAATTTATACATGTGTGTATATATTTATATAATGGTATATGGATACACTGATCTGTTCTGTAGTCATGTTCTGTTGTGCTGAAGCAAAGCAATAATTTAATTGTCCTATCAGGGACACATGACAATAAACTCTCTTGAATCTTGAACTTTGGAACCACCAGGACTCTTCATAGAGCTGGCCACCCAGCCAAACTGAGCAATCGGGGGAGAAGGGCCTTGGTCAAGGAGGTGCCCAAGAACCCTATGGTCACTCTGCCAGAGCTCTAGACTTCCTCTGTGGAGATGGGAGAACCTTACAGAAGGACAACTATATCTGCAGCACTCCACCAATCAAGCCTTTATTTTAGAGGAGACAGACGGAAGCCACTCCTCAGTAAAAGGCACATGACAGCCCGCTTAGAATTTGCCAAAAGGCATGAGAAACACGATTATCTGGTCTGTTGAAAGCAAGATTGAACTCTTTGGCTTTAATGCCAGCGTCACATCTGGGGGAAACCAGGCACCGCTCATCACCTGGCCAATACCATACCTACAGCGAAGCATGGTGATGGCAACATCATGCTGTGGGGATGTTTTTCAGCGGCAGGAACTGGGAGAATAGTCAGGATCGAGGGAAAGATGAACAGAGCAAAGTACAGAATCACCCTTGATGAAAACCTGCTTCAGAGCATTCTGGACCTCAAACTGGGGTGGAGGTTCACCTTCCAACAGGACAACGACCCTAAGCACACAGCCAAGACAACGCAGGAGTGGCTTTGTGACAAGTCTGTGAATGTCCAGAGCCCGGACATGCACCAGATCGTACATCTCTAGAGGGACCTGAAAATAGCTGTGCATTGATGCTTCCCATCCGACCTGACAGAGCTTGAGAGGATATGCAGAGAAAAATGGGAGAAATTACCCAAATACAGGTGTGCCAAGCTTGTAACGTCATACCCAAGAAGACTTGAGGCTGTAATCGCTGCCAAAGGTGACTCAACAAAGTATTGAGTAAAGGGTCTCATTACGTATGTAAATGTGATATTTCAGTTATTTATTTTTAATTACGTTGCAAAAAATTCTAAAAACCTATTTATACTTATTTATTATGAGGTACTGTGTGTAGATTGATGATAAAAAAGAATTAAATCCATTTTAGAATAAGGCTGTAATGTGACAAAATGTGGAAAAAGTGAAGAGGTCTGAATACATTCTGAATGCACTTTATATTAAATTGGGCACTATAACTTTCCACATTTTAAGTTGCATTTTTTAAAAATAGTCTTGCCTCCATTACATTGTTTAAATATTTACTTTAGGCATCAATGCCTTTAAAGGTTTAGAAATAATTGGAAAGTTGCTTAAATTCATAATAATAATAAAAAATCATAGCCTGTTAAAAGTTTCAGTGGCAATTCCAGATTTACAAGCTTGATGATCCACTAAAGAGCAAACGGATCAGATTCATGTCATATACATCAGTGTGCAATGAAATTCCTTGGTCATAAGAGTACTCAGTAGACAATACAATCCAATAATAAATACATAATGTAATGTAATGTATTCATTATATTGATAATAAAATATTCTCTTTTTTTGGAAAATATTGTTGTTTTGCAAATATACTGAATTCACTGAAGTGTACTGTGAGAGCTTTGCTTCATGTATTACTTTTAGATAGATCAGATACAGAATGGCTACAAATGGTAATATGTTGGGAACGGGAGACAAAAATAAGCTGTTAGCAAGTTTTCTGCAAGATAATAGAAAAATCATAAATGTGTCAATGATCTGAATTCTTATCCGTTCTGCAGGAACCTGCAACATGACAGAATTTTGCATTAGGTTCAAGAGGGGCACAGTTCAATTTGAACCAGGGTTTGCAATCCAAACAAAGGAAACAATGAAGGTTTGAGGCTGATAAAATAAGTTCCAAAGATCTACATTCCTGAGTTTTGAAAAGGTAGTTCTGGAGGTCATGATTGCACCAATTATAGCCTGTCAAAACACTACAAATTCTGGTCTGATTCCAGTAGACTGGAGGATAACAAACATTTCTAGGTTTGTTAAGTAGGATTGCATGTAGTGATTTGAATGCAAACACCTTCAAGGGGATATAGAAAACTAAGAAATTGAGCAACTACATGATAGATGGAGTGCAATGTGAAAAAATAAGACGTTGTCAACTTTGATAGAAAATCAGAAATACTGATTATTTTTTAAATGGTGAGAGATTGGAAAAGATTGGTGTTCAAAAAGATTGTAGTGCCCTTGCACACGTCACCAATGTGCAGATACAGCAGCAAGAGTAAAGATATTTTAAAATAATATTTTAGGGGTTTGTTGAGACCTCATCAAGAATATCATGTCTAGTTTTAATTTCCTGACCTAAAAAGGGTATACTTGTATAAAGGGAGTGCGGTATTGATTCACTGGACTGGTTGTAGGTATGTTACAAAACTTACCTTCAGCGGCGCTGTAGTTCTATCACTGCCCGTGTGTGCGACTTTGGCGTCTTTGAGAGGGGGGCGGGTTTAAAATGCCGTTTTCTCCAGACTATTCAAATCGATGTTTGTCAGGCTGTTTAGTTGCTGAAGAAAAATCGCTCCAACATTCGTTCTCTGAAGTTTTGTTTAAACTGCGCTGGATAATTTAATTGCTAGAGTAAATGAAAAATCATCTTCTAACGCAGTGAACGCCGACAACGGGACGGATCTCACGTACAGGACAAAGCAAGGTACGCCGTTTATTTTTACATTAAAAAGTGCTTCTTAGGATGCCTTTAATCAAAATTTCATGTTGCGAAAAGGTGACTTAGAAACGATACGAACCGGCAATATTTTTCCTGCCGATATGGGGTTTAAATTCACTGCAACCGCAACGTTCCAAAGGATCGTGATCCACAAAAACCCACTCGCAAGATGATTTAAATGGCCATTAATTTATGGGAATTGAACACTAAATTCCTTCGATTTGGTCTATAAATTCATGACAATGAGATTTAAAAATCATGTTATATTGTGAATTTTTGTGTGAATGGTATTTGGACACTTAGGCTATTTAAAAATGTTAACCTGTTCTTAAGAAATGGATAGATGTTTAGATCTAGTAATTGAATTTTGTAATTAGCTACAATTAGGTAACTAACTAAGTATATGCTTTAATTTCAGGTCATCCAAGTAAGATCGTTTCAGATTTGTTTCAGAATGCTTCAATCTATAATAACTGAAAATTTCATTCAGTTCTCTAATGTTTAAGAGAGTTATTGGCTTTTGACTGTCCTTGATCACAGCTTTTGAGTTAAGTCAATGGAAAAGCAATAGGGAACAAGATGCTAATTTCCGAGTATAGAAATGGCCATAACCTTTTTAATACTGAAGATATGAAAGTAAATTAGGTGTCAAATTAAACATATTTTTATGCTTTATCTGATGGGATAAATTGCAGGCTTGATTTTTAAAATGTTGTAACATTGCTACTGGTTGCTAGGATGGCAGGTCTTTCATAGGAGGTCAGCTTGAGTAAGATAGACCTCTATTCTCAGAAATTCAGAAGAACGAAGAATCATTGAAGGAGAGAAAAATCTTACTAGGTTTGATTGGGCAGATGCAGGGAGGTTATTTCTCCTGACCAAAGTGGCCAGAATTACGGGACAGTCTCAAAATAAGGAGTAGTCTATTCAGGTTAGAAAAAAAGAAACATTTCTTCATTCCAATGACTGTGAATCTTTCGAATTCTCAAATCCAAAGAGCTCTGCAGCCTCAATCATCAAGTACATTTGAAGCAAGGATTGCTAGCTGTCCGGAAATGACAGAAATCAAGAATTGGATAAAGGAAAAAATCATTGGTTTTGTTGGTATCCCTGGTTTTGTTGAATGGAGGTGTAGGTTCAAGAGGCTAAAATAGACTAACCATAATCCAATTCATAGTTTTCATATCCTTGTGTACTTGTTGTTGTCATAAATTAATCTGCAATGAGTATGCTCACTATCTTGGTTGAAAATCACAAATCCAAGGTTTTTAATTACTTTAAAGGTCATGTACATTTTCCAAAGACTAAGTAATGATTTTCTCCCAAAGCCAATTGGTTGATTTATAATTTCAAGACAACATGGCGGCATAGTGGCGCAGTGGTAGAGTTGCTGCCTTACAGTGCTAGGTTCAATCCTGACTAAAGCTGCTTGTCTGTAATTTGCAGAGTTTGTATGTTCCCCCCATGATTTGCATGGGTTTTCTCCGGGATTTCCGGTTTCCTCCCATACTCCAAAGATGTACATGTTTGTAGGTTAATTGGCTCGGAATAATTGTACATTGTCCCTAGTGCGTGTAGGATCGGCGCGGACTCGGTAGGTCGAAGGGCTTGTTTCCACAATGTATCTCTAAATTAAACTAAACTAAACATAACACTGATGTGCCCAGAAACTGAACCCATTTGTTCTCATTTTTAAGGACAAAATATGCATGAAAATCTCTTTGCATATGTTTTCACAGAATTACACACATAACCATATGATGCATATAGTTCTGCCCATCAGAAAGAGGGATGGGAAGGTTGCGATCACACAGTTATGCAGCGAGTAGGTACAGTGTACTCCACGCTCCAATCCCCAACAACAATGAAATTGTTGCCGTGATTTCTGTGGACAATAAAAACTGTGCAGGTAGTGTTTTAGTGCACCAAGGAGTAAATCGCTAATTATTCCTAAGATATATTATATCATATATTTATAGTTTTCAGGGGGTTTCCAATTGGCTGCTAATGCCAAAGGGGAGACCTGTTTAATAATGGAAATCTAACTTATAAGGAACTAATTTTTGTTGGATAAGCGTGCTGCAGAATGTGGAGGAATGAAAGTAAATGAAATTCAGAGGGAGATCACCCAAAATCTAACAGAAGCATAGAACAATTTTAAAGTGTTGAATGACCAATTCCTATTAATGTTTATGCTGACCAGAAATTATCCATGCATTGGAATTAAATTTAAAACTCCCCATTTAATCAATGTAGCGCTAAGTGTACACCCTGAGATGCTGCACTCAGTTCAAATCACCATGAACCAAAATGTGTCTGTATAGCAGTTTCATAAATTATTTGGTTATATATTGAAATTTTAATAGTATGTATGGTATTTATTTGAAAATATATTTTGGTCTCTTCTGTTCAAAGCATATTACATGCTTTATCCTAAAAATAGTTTACCATGAATGTCCCAGAAAGTAATCTGAATTGATAGTTAGGTGAGCTGTACCAATCTGACATGCATAGCTATTCCCTTCTTTGGCTCAAAGATATAATTGTTGGAATTTGTTCTGAATTTTCCAGCTGCTTAATTTACAGTCTTTCAAGTTGTAGTTACTGCATTCAGCAGCTGATATTGATGATTTGGCGCGAAAATGATAATTCCATAACCATTTGAGCAGAGAACAGAAATATCATAACTACGTGATAATTTGAATATGTCTGACACATAATCTACAACTCAGGAAAAGGTGATGTAAAGCAATTTCTAACAATGGAATTGGCTTAGTTTAAACAGGGGTTTACCTTTATTTATTTGTTGGCTCAATCTCTATACACCAGTTTCTTCTCTTTTCTTCTGAGTCACAAATTTATTCTTGCCTATAAGTCTTTCTTATTCCTCTTCCTCTGAGTATCATATACAAAGCCTAGCTTTGATTAGAAGCTTTCCTGGAAGCTGGTTCATAAAGCTTTTTCTGCAAGGCACTTTATATAATGTGCAGCTTTGTGCATGTTCTAGAGGCTGATGCATAGCATTGAGCAGCTGCCTGTGATCAATCCAACAATTTACAGAGATCATTACCAAAATGTTCAAATTGTTAAGCAATGCTCCCATTATCTAAAACTGTGACTGAAAAATATATTAATTTCAAACAAATGAATCTTATTTGTGATATAATTGTATTTTCTTATTTCCCATCTTCCAGGAGATTTTTTGCTTATCCACAATGGTTTTAAATTCCCAATGTCATTTGTCTCTTTTATCTTGATTGTATTTTGTACATGTTATCTCACTTCCTTTCTGACTCCTTTCTGTCTTTCTAGTTCCCTTTCACTCTCACAACCAGTTTCCTGTTCTCTGCATTGACCTCCACTGCCAGTTTTCATTACACCCTCTTGTACAGTTAAGCTGCCCATCATGCAGTTATTATTTCTGTTGATTTACTGTGCTGCCTGATGAAGTGATTGCAGTGACAAGGCCTGATTTCCCCTGGTGATGGCTTTAAACCAGTCTCTCATTTGCATTTACATGATCTTGCTGTGCTGCTTATGAGATCTGGATATTTATTTTCCACTTAGCTGATGTTTGATTACACTTCAATAATGCACCGCGCTACAAACTGCCGAGATGCATCTCATCCAAGTGACTGGGCTCTGCACAGGGACTGAACACTCCCCCATATTTGGGATGATGAAAGGAGAAGCTTCACGAAAAATAAAATGTTTCTGGAATCAAAATTTGAAATGTACAGTGGAAGTTTTAACTCTTTGTATACCAAATCTCCCAGACATGAGGCAGAATGTGAATGTTCGCTGCTGTTGTCCACTAACTACAGAAATTTGATGCAATATTTATTTAAGATCTTTTTAAAAAAATGCATCCTAAGTACCCAGGATGACTTGCTAGGTAAATGTGTTTTGTCATATTGAGCCACACACACCAGTAATATCTTACTTTTATCTTTGATCTCAGTTTGTTTACGTCAGTTATTACAACAATGAGCAACTGAAGATTTCATAAACCAGGCTAGAAAAGGGAAACACAAGGAACTGCAGATGCTAGAATCTTGAGTAAAACACAAAGTGCTGGAGTAACTCAGCAGGTCTGACAGCATTCGTGTAGGGAATGGATAGGGGATGTTTCAGGTCAGGACCTTCTTCAGACTGACTGTTGTGGGGGTGGGGTAGCTGGCAAACAGGGGAGGGGGGAGGGGGGGAGGGAGGACAACGCCTGGTGAGTGATAGGTGGATACAGGTGAAGGGAGTTTTGATTGCCTTGTCCACCCATCTGACAATCACAAGCTCCATCACCTGTATGGAGCAATTTAAAGCAACCTTTAAATTAGCCTGTTTTAGATCGCAGTTTTGTGGTGCAAGTTTATGTTAATTTAGATTATTAATTTCTTGACAAATATTTTCTAATTGTTTAATGGACAGATACAACATCTGTGAGTCAAGCCGAGTAAAAAGAACCTCGGGAATCACTGCTCAAGGGTTAAATATGTCAGGGCAATTGCTGCGTACAACAATTGGTCTTAGACTCTGGGCCAGAAGAAGAAACGAGAAGCAGGCATGTTTCTGACACCTGATCTTTGTCCATTGATAACCTCTGTAAAATGTGTATGAAAATTGTTTCTTTGACATCTTCTGAGAAAGAAGAATTTATTGATACTTGTTTAGAGTCGCACGAAGGACAGTCACTTGGTTGAATGAATGAATGGATGCTGATGTTTTATTTAACTCTGATGTCTGATTTAGCTCTCTCGTTACCCAGCCAGCCTGTTCACTTTCAGGTGATCAGAACACAGAGATGGTATGATAGATTTCTATTCTTGAGCCATATACTCAGTCCCCAAGTTTTGCTCTGTATGTTAAGCAGTCTTTGGGTGTATTACCGTATGAGGAGGGGACAGATATATCAAAGACTGAACTCTTAAATAATTTCTTATAACATCTCACACATCTCACACAATAATTTCTTATAACATCTCATACAGCATTGAAAGAGGCATGGGATTATACTCCCTGGTCAATTTCTTAGTTACAAATGGAACTTTGGACAGAAGGACCTAGAAAGGCAAATAGATTCCATGTCTAATGGAATATCATGAAAATAAAACTTCCATTGAATACAAGATTACATTATAGCTTGTAGGCATTATAAAATTATAATTACAAAATACCACCATAAAAGCTTTAAGAGGAAATGTAGCAATAAATAGATTATCGAAGCTTCTGAAAAGTAATGCTGATTTAACATAATTTGGTTTTAAATATTTAGTTCTTGAAGCAATTATTCATTTTATATCCAAATGTTTCCAGTTCTGCCTTGAGTTGAGAAAGCAGACCTCAGTTATTTTAACACTCGGCTGTTTATTTAAGCACTAACCTGCATTATGAACCAATAATCACAAGAGCCAGAAATAATTTATGGAGTGTTTAATTTATAGAGCAAGGGTACTTGCAAGATCACTGCATGCTCTGCTAATTACCTGGCTTTAACAACTTGGAGGGAGGTATCCCTCTGTTTTGTTTGTCCAAGATGTAACCCATTATCACCTCAGAGGGTCTATCTTTAAAACAGTGATTTAACATTCAGAGGTTGAGCTTTACTATCATTGATTCATTTGAGGCAACATCTCCTCCAGCTGATTATCTTTAAAAAATATTAACCAGTTCCCCTCAACAAACACAATACTGTGAAATTAGGTAGGATACTTAAGAAGAGTTCATTCTTGTTTGGAAAAATGTTTGAAGACATAAAGAGATATCAGGATGGATGTCTGAAAGCTGCATCTTGTCTGGTATTAATTTGTTTCTTAAAGTGAAATTGAAAACTGGAGGAATGTACAAAATAATTTGAGAATGTGATCTCTGCAGTTGAAGATAGAGGGCAAAGAGGGGAGCTGTATTTTAACAATGGCACTAATTAAGTGCCTACTACCATTTATCAAGCTGATGCTTGATTTGCAGTCCTGATTTTTATCCATATTTAGTATGACTTAGAACTGTAATTTTTTCCCCCCATTTGGGCTTTTAGCTCACCCCTTGAGTCAACCCTGCCTATAATTTGCCAGCAAAAATCTCTCAAGTTTACTATCTGGTTCAGGGAAGAAAATCTAATGTCTTTGATGTGGCCAAATATGCCTTCCCATCTGTTGATTGAATCTTAAATGATCTCTGAAGTGGCCTACTCTAACTAATGGTTTAATGGTAAAAATCCACATCTTATGAACGAATGTGAAAAAAATAAAGCTGTAGGTAGTGTCACTTGGTGAAATAGCAGAGGTATTGGCAAGGCCAGCTCCAAGGTTGCAAGTAATTTGCTGCAGACAGACAGTTACTAGGAAGTAGGATGGAGTCAAAACAGAGTTTGTGGTGGATACCAAAGATGATAGCTTCAGTCTTCCCAATATTTAGTGTCAGAGAATTTCTGCTTATCCAGTACTGAATGTTGCACAAGCAGGGTGAGACACACATATCTGCTAATGTAAGTGACATCTTTGAGACTAGGAGCAGCTTGTCTGTCTTGCTTTTCAGCCACAGATATATATAGTGAAGGGAAACAAGAAAGGAGCAGCTGGAAAATATTTGTCACCAAAACAATCTGTAGAAATGAGCTGTTTCCAAAACATTGTGCAAGATATTGCATATTTGTGGATGGCTGCATTGTTAACTACAGTGAGTGGTCCTTATAATTTAACCCGGAAATGATGGGATTAACACTTGCTCCAAAATAATAAATAGCATCAGTTTCTTGTTTTAACTCGCAGAATTCTAGACTGTAAATCTATATATATACATTATATATATTATGGTTTTGTATATTTGTGTAATTGGACAATATTCAGCATTAGAAACTGACAGGTAAGCATTTGCGGTGCTGCTGTTAAGTGACAGAAAACACACAGATTTTGAAAGCTGCAAAAGACATCTCGGATCAAATGCTCCCTTTCTCATTATGAATAAGGGGGAAATTCTGCCCTCGGTAGTCAAAAAGTAGACATGCTGCATTTTGATTGCATGTCAAAAATGCTTTCCATGCCAGATGCTATAATTTTAATATACAGTTCCAATTTCTCTGTTTCCTTTCTTTAAATGTTACATGTACAATAGATTTGCCTGGATTAAAAGTACACTAAAGCACTTTTGCTTATTAAATATTATGCATGTTGTTCAGTCTGCCACATACAGTAGCATTGCAGAATATATCTATAAATCCTCAATAAAATTAAACTTTTTTAAAAATACAGAGTGAATGAGAAATGGATTGGAATTTTTTAGCACCAGATTTAAGTTAGTGTCATTTTCTCATCATCAATCCACTTCCTGATTATTGAACGTACCAAAAGACAATTCCCTTAAATTGGCAATTGTCCTCAGAACTGCCAAAAACAATCTCATTTTTATTTTTTTCAATATGCAGTATGAAAATGGGCCCTTCGGCCCACCAAGTCAATGGTGCCATTCGATCATCCATTTACAATGTTTCTATGTTATCCCACTATCGCATCCACTCCGTCCACACTAGGGGCAATTTTACAGTCAAATTAACCTCCTTTGGGGTGAGGGAGGAAACCATCCAAGGAAACCCATGTTCACAGGGAGAATATGCAAAGTTTACACAGACAGCACTCAAGATCAGGATCAAAACCAGGTCTCTGGCAATGAAGCAGCAGCTCTACCAGCAGAGGGTGGGTTATCTTAAATAAAAAAACAGCATTTTGTTTCAATCAAAACTGTTTAACATCAAATGGTGCATAGGCAGAGTAAACGTACACTTTATTCTGCTACCATAATGTACCTGATTCAATCTCTGACCAATAATTTCAAATGTTTCTATTTTAGTTTAAATATAAACAGATATTAGAATTTTAATGTACAGTTCCAATTATTCCGTTTTCTTCTTTTTTTAATGTTACGTGCGCACTAGGTGTTTCTAGATTAAAAGTACACTAAAAGTCTTCTATTTGTTAAATAATATAATGAATGTCGTTCAGCCTGTTGGTAGAGCTGTTGCCTCACAGAGCCAGAGATCTGAGTTCCATCTTGACCTTGGGTGCTGTCTGTGTAGAATTTTCACGTTTTCCTTGTGAATGCATGAATTTCCTTGGGTGCTCTGGTTTCCTTCAACATCCCAAAGATACAGCTTTGTAGGGTAATTAACCCTGTAAAATTTCCCCTTGCACGTAGTGAGTCAATGTGTAAATGGAATAACATCAAGCTATTGTGAATGGATGATTGATGGTCGGCATGGAATCGGTGCTGAAGGGCCTTTGTCATTTTAAGGGAATTGTTTTTGGCATTCTCAACAATCAGGAAGTGGATTGAAGATTTTGAAAATAAGTTGACACAGTGATCTTATAGAGGTGTACAAAAAAAGCAGAAGAATAGATCGGGTAGATGCACAAATTCTCTTGCCCAGAATAGGGGAATCGAGGACCAGAGGACATAGATTTAAGGTGAAAGGAAAAAGATATAATAGGAATCTGAGGGGTAACTTGTTCACACAAAGGGTGGTGGTGTATGGAACGAGCTGCTGGAGGAGGTACTTGAGGCAGGAAAATTTTGAAATTGGTCTGAGATGGAATCAGGTACATTGTAGTAGAAGAATAAAACATATTTTATCCTGCCTCTGCACCGTCTGATTTTTAAACATTTTGGATGGAAACAAAATCCTGTTTTTTATTTCAGATAACTTGCACCAAGAGTCATACCGATTAAATATGGCACTTTGTCTAAGCTGCTTTTGCCAGCATTTTGAAGGAGCTATTCAATTATTACCATTTAAAGTATTTATCCAATTAATTCTTTAAATATTGCCACCCGTTCCTGCTGTGTGAAATACATTTTCCTTGTTTTACATTTTTTTTGTTAAATGCCTTGAATCTACATCCTCAGGCCAATTTATGAAAATCCTTCTTGATTCTGAACCTCTATCAAATATCCCCTTAATCTTCTCTACTTAAAGGAAGTGATCACAGTTTCTCTGGTCATTCTTGAAGTCCTTCAGTCTATGTAATATTCCAGTAAATCTCCTCTTCAACCTTTATATGACTTTGAATCCATCTGTCTTAAGGTATGGTCCCCAGGGCTGGCAACATCCTCCAGATGGGGCTTAAATAGTGATTTATAGGGTTTATAACAACTTCCTTGTTTTCATACTCGTGTAAAGCTAAACATCCCATTTGACTTTTAACAGTCTGCTGCTTTCAAAGATGTGTGTACATTCAGGCCACTCCTCGGCACATCCAATGTGGGTTTTCTTGCACCCACTATACAACTATTCCATATACCTCTTCACATTCTTCCCATTAAGATGGATCACTTCTCATTTATGTATTAAATCTCCTCTGCAAATATGTCAGTTCATTTTGCCCATCTGTCTGTGTCCATCATTGTATTTGCTACAGAGATGACGCTTTTTAAAAATGAGATGACATTTTTTGTCATCGGCAACTTCTGAAATTAAGAAATTCTGAATCGAATAATTACCGATAACTAGTAAGTTCAGACACCAATAATTACAGACATTCCGTCCAGTATGATATGATACAATTCTAAATTATTAGCTATCCATCTACATTTAATACAATTCTAAATTCTTGGCTGCTCCGTCTACATTTAATCTATCTTCTCCTTTAACCCCCTGGACATCACTGGCCCCGATTTTAACAGGACGGTGGAAACCATGTACCAGGCAGATAGAAACCAGTGTAGTAACCATTTATCTTAACTCTACTGAGTTATAATTACTGTTATACTAATGATATAATAATCTGCTACTACAACCAGACCATGAAACAACAGCAGATGCATGCTGTTTTAGTGTCTGCACCTCGATTTTAAATTGTCTGGCTTTTGCAATAATTGTAGGTCATGTAAATGGTCAACCACATCTTTGGTGATAATTTAAATGAGCCTGGTAAAGTGAGGTAGCACTGACTGAGTTTAAATATACGACTGAACTGTGCAACAGTAGGCTAATGGAGAGTTAAGGTTGTTCCCAGGAACTCATATATCTTATTGAATACAGATTAAGCTGCAGAATGTGCAAAGTTGAACCTTCACTGTTGGGCATGAAAGGTGAGTTTAGCTGCACCATTAATTACCTGACTAACAGAGCAATCCAATCAGTAGCATGGCACTTCTTATTTTAATGTTATCCTTCATTCTCACATGGCAGTTTCGCTTTTGCCTGTACCAAGAGATAATTTACAGCAGCCAAATAATTTATCAGCACACTTTTGGGAAGTGGGAGGAACCCTGCGAATCTTATAGAAACCTACAAGGTGAGAGGGAGAACAAGCAAACTTCATACAGATGACACCTATGGATCAAATGTCGGCCCCTCGAATTGGAAGGTGGCAATGCTAACTGCTGCACCGCCATGCTGCCCTCTGGCACTGCTTATCATGCTCTCAGTGCAATCATCTGTTTCTTCCCTACACTGTTGCCTTGCACACTGTCTTTTGTCATCGGCTCTCAGTTGTTCAGCCAATGATGACACATGTCCTCAATTCCAATTGAAGCTGCTGATGCATGCTAATGATATATGCATTCTCCTGGTTATTACTTCTTTCCCCTTACACGATATACATTTCACTCAAAAATGACCTAAATCTTCACCAGCTAGTCACAATTATCTCTTTCTTTTTCTAGGAAAGAGGAGACTATGTCTTCTCAGGGAGAGGGGGAGGACAGGCAGAAAACCAAATAGGTCTATCACCCTGACCAAAGTAGAAGAGCAGCAATGAAGATTAGTGGGCAGTTTTGTCAGGGATGAAGGTTGGTGGTTCCACAAAACTGGCTATCATTTGTTTACTTGTATACATTCATCTACCACATGCTGTGTTATCTATCTTTTATCTGCTGCTATCTATCTTCTCATTCCCAACTTAACTTTTCTCTCGTTATTTGTTTCTCCTGATCCTTCTTGCTGTCATGAATTTATTGTCCCTCTGTGATATGTACCGAGATAGCAGCTGGAGGGAAATAAATCTAATCTGAAATTTTAATATCAGTCCAGTTTCGCCCATACTTGCGCTGTTCTGATCTGGTGGTGGTAGTTAAAATGGTGGGGTCACTGCTTCTAATCATAATGTGACAGAGGTTTGGGCTCAAAAGAGTACAATTGGGCAGATATTTTGAAGTTCTTTTTCATAAAGTATGATAATACACAGAATATACTTGGATGCTGGAGACAACTGGCCGGAGGAGTGCAGGATCTGAATGACTGATTAAGTCAGTGCTTAATATCGTACTTCATCCTTATCTTGCATATACATGGTAGCTATCTAAAACCAAGACATTTACTCTCATTGAACTGGTTTTCAATAAATAAATGTATTCACCATTAAAAAAAAATGTTTTATATGGTTTATAGAACAACAGAGACTGCTAAATGAAAACAGGCCCGTGTACATCCAGCATCTTCTGCAGTCCTGGAATTTACTAGAGACGACTTACTTATTGACTCATTTGTAGAGATCAGTCTCCATAATCTTTTTATCTGAAAGGGACATTGAGAACAATTGTTGTGATGGAGCACTATGAAAGTCCCTTACCAAGTCTTATTTCAAATTATTTAAATTATGTTAAAATATTATGGTCTGAAAGAAAGCAATCCAAAGCTATAACATTTAAGTTGCTAATGCTTAATCATTTTCAAACATTTATCTATTTCAAAGATTTCCTGCATGCTCAATGAAAAAGTAATTCCGCTTCATAGCTTTAAATTTACCTTCCCTTGAAGTCAAGCCGTGTTCTTAGGTTCTGCTCATCAGTGCAAAGTAAAAAAAATCACCATGGTCTACATTATCCTATCCCTTAGAATACTATAAACAGCAAACAATTCAAGTTTCCGACCTTTCCAGTGAACATATACCCAATTGGTATAACTATTCCTATCCAATCCAGTCCATTTATCAATCCCACTATTCAACTGTTGATCTCATTTGTATTCTTTCAACAACTTTGTATGTTTAAATTGTGATTACCACAATTTATTTGCATTTGTTATAGATTTATCAACTGATGCATAAAGTAGGTATGTTACAAAACTTACCTTTAGCGGTGCTGCAGTTCTGCCGCTGGCCGTGTGCGCGACTTTGGTGTCTTTAAGGGGGGGGCGGGGTTAATATGCGGTTTTTCCCCTTGCAATCCGGAGCTTTCTGTTGTTGGAGTGTGATCTATTTTTGGAGATGCGTTCCGACTGCCGGTAAGTCCGTTTTTTTAAATAAATAGCCCGACTACTTAATCACTGCAGTAAAATAAAAATTAGCTCCTAATGCCGTGAACACCGACAACGGAGACCGATTTTACGTAGGGGACAGGTAAGTGACAGCTGTTTATTTTTACATATAAACTTGCTTTTTTAGGGGACTTTAATCAATATTTCATGTTGCGAAACAGTGATTTAGTCCCCATATGAACCGGCAGAAAGTTTCCTGCCGATATTGGGTTTAAATTCACCGCAACCGCAATGTTCTAATCCATCGCGTTCCAGAAAATCCCACTCGCAAGCTGTTTATAATGCCCATTGATTTATAGGCATTAAACACTGAATTCCTTCAATTTGGCCTATAAATTAATGATAATTAGATTTAAAAATCATGTTTTATTGTGAATTATTGTGTGACTGTTAATTGGACACAGGCGTTAAATTTCTTTTAATTGTTTCTTAAGAAATGGATAGATGTTTAGATCTAGTAATCAAATTAAACTTATTTTTATGCTTTATCTGATGGGATAAATTGCAGACTTGATTTTTAAAATCTCAAAATTTTGTAACATTGCTACATAAAGTATGTTACTTCCTGGCTCTGCAAAAAATCTTGAACTCAGTGTAACAATTAATATGTAATCCTTTCCTTCAAACTTTCCCATTGGATATATATATATATAAGTTCAATTCAATTTAGAGTACAATCACAATTGGATCTACAATATGTTACCCAATACAGCTATTCATTGAGAATGTACCTCATTCCAAATGTTCTCTGTCTCTGTCTCTGTCTCTGTCTCTGTCTCTGTCTCTGTCTCTGTCTCTGTCTCTGTCTCTGTCTCTGTCTCTGTCTCTGTCTCTGTCTCTGTCTCTGTCTCTGTCTCTATCTTCTGGCAATAGGAAGACAGAAAGCAAGTTATCTGATCAGTCCCCCAATTTTAACATATGCTGTAAGGACAGAGTGCTGTTGAGATTGCAGTGGTGGCTGGGTTAAACAAAGGGAAGAAATTAAAATGTCATTTTAGAAGTACTACTGGGAATGTAATTATACTGATATAAAAATCACTTAAATTGTAAACAATGTAATAATTTTTCTATAATCTCTCAGTAGACAGGAATAATGTTTTCTACTTGTGTAGACAGCTTATAAGACAGCTTATAATGTTTTCGACTTGCGTAGAAAAGTATAAAACCTTTGCATTTATAGATCAGTTACTGCAACATCTTCATTTTAGATTGCCATACAATTGATTTTTGTCAATATTTCTTTACTGACCTTAAACAATGTAATAGTATTGGCTAGTATTTTTTCTCATAAGATTTTCATTTGAGATATATTTAATGTAAGTGAGTCAAATAATTATGACTAAATATTGCATTTCATCACTTTTTGGTGCAGATAGTGTGAGACAATTTATAATTTGATTTTCCCCAACTGGCCCATCCGACATTGATGCCTGTCTTTGGTAATCCCATTTGCCCACATTAAGCTCGTATCCCTCCTTTCCTATCCATACCTGTTCAAATACCCTTTGTACTTGCCTCTGCCACCTCCTCCAGTAACTTCTTCCAAAACCACTTCCCAATTCTCCCACTCGTCCCACTGTGTCCGCCCACTTTCTTTTTTTGTCCTAACCCCTCCCCCGACATCAGTCTGAAGAAGGGTCTCAACCCGAAATGTCGCCAATTCCTTCTCTCCATGGATGCTGCCTCACCCGCTGAGTTTCTCCAGCATTTTGTGTCTACCTTCAATTTTACCAGGATCTGCAGTTCTTTCTTAAACAACCCTCTATGTAGAAACAAGGAACTGCAGATGCTGGTTTACAAAAATAGACACAAGGTGCTGGAGTAACTCAGCAGGTCATCTCGACCCGAAAGGTCGTCTATCCATGTTCTCCAGAGATGTGCCTGACCCACTGAGTTACTCCAACATGTTAAGGTTTTTTTTAACCAATGCCTTTTAGACTTCTCTAGTATGGGGAAGACTCTGATTATCTACCCCATTTATGTCTCTCATAATGCTATAAACCTCAAGATGATCACCTGTCAGCATTTTATGCTCCAGTGACAACAAACCCAGTCTATCCAATCTCTCCTTGTAACTAAAGACTTCCATTCCAGGCAACATAATGGCAAATCTCTTCCGCACTCTTTCTAATGCCACCACACCCTTCCTGTAGTATGGTGACCAGAACTGTACATAATACTCAAGTGCAGTCTAAACAATGTTTAGAACAGCAGCAAAAGGACATCCCGACTCTTAACTAAAAGCCAATGGAGGCAAGTATGGTCAATTTTCTTCACTATTCTTTCTACCTGTGTTGTCATTTACAGGGAACTATGAACTTGCATGCCAATGTCTCTTTGTACATCAGCACTCCCAAGTTATCAGCTATTTGCTGTTTATGCCATAACAGTATATGATATTCGAAAATGCTTTATCTCACACTCGGCTGGATTAAATTCCACCTGCTACCACTCCACCCAACATTTCAGCTGTTCTGTGTTTCCCTATATCCTTAGACATTTCCGTATCATCAGCAAATTTAATAATCAGATCACCCACATCCTGATCCAAACATATATAACGACCCCGGCAACAATCATTACAGTATACATTTGGTTACCGATCTCCAGTCTGAAAAACAATGCTCCATCAAACCCTTTCGTCTCCAACCACCAAGCCACTTTTGGATCCAGTGCGCCAACATCCTTCAGATCTCATTGATCTATCTTCTATCTATATCTGTACTATTACTAAAACTCTCACCATGACCACTTCCGGTCTGCGATGTTTTTAAATTTGCGCAAAAATGGTACCATATATTGCTAGGATTTTTTCGCCACCTTACTCACCGTTCTCCTCTGCTCCAAGTGCACCAAGTTTTGTTCCGATAGGTAGAAGATTGCAAAAGTTATGAAGGTTAAAACATCGTGAGATAAGCAGATTGGTCTTCTCACCTGTCGTCACCATGAAGGTAACGCCCCTTCTGGCACCCGCTGGAGTATAAAGCCCTGTAGGCAAGGCTGAGTCCGTGAGCACGTCCAGAAGCCGCCCGTCCAGAAGCCGCCAAGAATAAAGCTGAAGCAGCGGAGTGTGGGCTGTGATCAGCGGCGGTCATAATGGGACGGCTGTGGGTTATAACGTGCCATCATTCCTCTCTCCCTTCTCTCTCTCTCCCCATTCTCTCTCTCTCCCCATTCTCTCTCTCTCCCCATTCTCTCTCCTCTCTCTCGTCTCTCTCTCTCCCTCCCGCTCTCTCTCTCTCTCCCTTCTCTCTCTCTCTCCCCCTTCGCTCTCTATCCCTCCCTTCACTCTCTCTCTCTCCCCCTTCCCTTTCTCTCTCCCTTCTCACGTTTCTCTCTCTCCCTTCTCTTCTCTATCCCTCGGCTCCACCCCTCTCTCTCCTGGGGGAGACGCGGTAATCAATACAGGGAGGGCCGGGGCCACTGATACTAGCCAGTGCCTCCCCAGCCATTGACCTCGCGTCACTGCCCCACACCCGCCCTCCCCCACCTCCCAGACACCCCCCCTCCCCCACACCTGCCCTCCCCCACACCCCTCACAACCCCCTCTCCCACAGCCCCTACCACCCACACCCTTCCCCCTCCCACATACATCCCCTCCCACACACACACACCCTCCCCCCCCCCCCCCACACCCCCCTCCCTTGTCTAACATACAGTGATATTCATATTACTGTGCAAAACTGCCTTGCCATTCCAAGTTTACATAAATTCTGTATTTTCAAATTTGTCCAATCATTTCCCTACTATTGATATCTGGTCATTTAATTAACTTTACACCAATCAAACCAAGCCAACATGGTGTGATTAAAGATAAAGGACATTTGACAAATTTGCAAAGAATTCTTGGAGAACAAGTGTGGTCACTAGAGGGGAACCTATAGATATATTTGTATTTCCAGAAGGCACTTGTTAAAGTGCAGTTTAAAAGGTTAGTTCACAAGATAAGAGCTCACAATATTGGGGGACGTATGTCATTATGGTTTGAACTAAAGTATAACACAAAGGATAGAGAATCAAAATAAATGGGTACTTTTTTCAAACTGGAAGACATAACTAATGGAGTGCCCAAAGGATGTCCTTGCCTTTAATTATTTATTGTGGATATTAATGACCAGGAGAAAGTGGCAGAGTGTAAAGTATCCGAGTTCGCTAATGACATGAAAATAGGTTAGACATGCTGAAATGACGATATCTAGACTTTGCACAGGAAACAGTAGGTTGAGTGAATGGGAAAACTTGGCAAATATGGCTTAATGCGAGACATTGTGAAGTCCAACAATTTATGGGGAGATATCAAAAGGCAGACCATTATCTGACTGGAGTTTTCAAATGAGTGGACTACAGAGGAATCTTGGTGTTATTGTACAAGAAACACAAAATGGTAGCATGCACGTGAAGTGCTGAGTTTCTCCAGCATTTTTGTGTACCTTTGATTTTCCAGCATCTGCAGTTCCTTCTTAAACAAGTAAGTAATTAGGACAGGAATGGCTTATTGGCCTTTATTTCTCAAGGGTTGTATTTTAAAAAGAAGAGTTTGTATTGTTATATTATGTGAAATGTTGATGAGGCTGCAGCCAGAGTGCTGTGTACAGTTTTGGTCCCCTTATTTAAGGATGTTTTAGCTCTGAAGGAAGTGTGGAGGAGATTCAGTATGTTAATTCCTGGAATATAGAGGGTTGTCCTATCACAAGCAATTAAAAAAAAAAAAATCAGTTCTGATGAACGGTCCAAACATTGAGTGTTTCTCATTACATAGATTCTGCCTGTGCTGCTGAACGTTTCCAAAAAATTATGTTTATGACTCAATAATTAGACCTGCATTCTCTGGAGTTTGGAATAATTAGAGATGACATGTTAAATCCTAAGGGGGAAAGGCAAGATGTTGAGATGCTTCCACTAATTGGGGAGTATGGAACAAGGGACATAGTTGCAAGGTAAGGGGCTAGTTATTAAGCCTGTGGTGCAGTTTTAGGAATTTCTCCTCACAGGGTGGTAAATCTCTGGAATTGTCTACCTCAGAGAGCTGTGGACAATGGATTACAGGATTAAAGGGGAGTAGATACATTTATGAAAGAGTATGCAACGGGATTTTGTTTGGAACTGCATATATCAATGTATTTCTAAATGACAATAAAGTTTGTTTGACTTGTTTGACTGCCTTGAGTAGGTATGTGAAACTGGCACAGAAGAATAACATTGAATAGTACACACAAGAACAGTACTATTATATCTGCCTCCACCACCACTACCAGCAGCACATTCCAGGCACCCACTATCTCTGCGAACAAAACTAGCCCTGCATATCTCCATTAAACTTCACCCCTCTCACCTTGAAGCAATGCCTTCTGGTCTTTGAAATTTCCACCCTGGGAAAGGTATTAGTCTGCATATGTTAAGATATGTCCAAGGAAGATCTTGATGCTGACAAAGTCAGTATTAATAAATGATCTCCAACTGCCCCTTGAACTGGGCATCTTATAAACCATTTAAGAGGACATTAACATCACAGTGAATCTGGGGTTGGGAATGAATAAATCATTCATGGCAACCATGGCAAAATCTCCTTCTTGGCCTAAAGAGAAGAATGACTGGCTGATTTTTATGGCAATTTGCTGTTTATGACTAAAAATAGATATTTTACTTCAGAGTCACGTGAGTGACTTCGTGAAGACCCTGCCAGCACGCATATGCGACATATCGTCGCTCGCATTTGCAGTCGACAGCTGGAGGGGTGAGTGCTCTTCCCCAACGGCACCTTCAAAAGAGGCTTCAAGGTAAGTTCAAAATAACCTTGAGCTGGTTAGTCCCTGTGAGGAAATTATTTCTTACAGGTACGATGTAGTCGAAAAAAGGGAAGGCAAAGCAAGCCTCCAGGGGCCGCGGGACTTCGGAGGGAAGTCAGCGGCCGCTATCCTTGGAGCTGCCCACAACACCGGCAGCACCCGCTTCGTGGGCCGGGAGCAAATCGCGGACGTCGGAGATCCCTGTGCAGTTGACTGGGCCCGACTCTCCACCACAGCAGACTAAGGAGCTGCATGTTGGTCGGAGCATCGCGAAGGAGCAGGGTAGGATAGACCCTGACTCCCTGCCGCTATCGCCCAAACAATTAAGGGCTAGCGGCAAACTGGTGCTTAAAACCGTGCCACGGTCAGCGGCACGCACTATTTCCCCTGTGTTACAGGTCCCCAGAGGGCGGACCAGGAGGAAAGCCGCATCCAGGTCGAGCCCCGCTGCAGCGGCCGGCGTTGACATGCCACCGGAGAAATCTGCCAGATCGCGGACATGTGATGGACATGCTGGGAAGTTGGGGAGCCCTGCAGGAGGTACCGGCACACCACCAGGACAGGCTGCCAGAGTGCACGCCGGTGGCAGCATATTTCGGTCGTGTGGCCCCGCTGAGGCGACAGGCAGCGACCATGCGCCGTCTCAGACCTGTATATCGGGGACTGGCGGTAAGCCCGCGCGGATGTCGGGGAGCCCCGCTGCTGCGGCCGACACCGACTCGTCTCCGCTTTTGCCATACCAGACAGGAGGGCCGCTACAGTCCGGAAGACAGCGGACTAGCAACATGTCCGCGCGTGAGTCATGTAGCCCTGCAGGAGCGGCAGGAAGCGACTACCTGCCAACGTACTCTAGACATCACCTCGACGAGGTGCGGTACATTGATAGAAGCCCCAGTAGTTCTGGAGAACCTGGGGAAGTTGACTTGCCGTCCGCAGATAGCGGCGGCGGTCGCATGGCCCGGATGGAGCGCTTAATAGAGCAACTGCTCGAGCGGGACTTGAAACATCAAGAACGGGGGTCCCTGCGATCTAGGAGCCATACTGTGAGTCCACCGAGTATTTCTCCTTCATCCGTGGGCAGCGCTAGGAGTCAGCGGTTAGCTGACTTTAAAGAGGGGTTGGCCCAGGAATCAGCAGAGCCAGAAATCCCTGAGGAAGAGCTACTGGAGATAGTTTCCAAATTTGCCCAGCCAGGGCATACAGGGCAACCGCTGCAGCCCAAACTAGCGGCGAGCATTAATTACCTCACAACCCACCAGCTGCAGGAACAGTTGTTGATGGAGCCTATGGAAAAATACAAAGCCCCAGGTAATTGTGTATCGCTTAATGTGCCAACGGTCAACATGCCCATCTGGGGGAACATTAGTCCCGGGATCAGGGCCCAGGATCTAAAGATTCAAAAGATCCTTAAGCTGTTGACATCAGGCATCACGGCATTTGCCAGAACCCTGGACAGGACAGAGATGACGGAGGAGCAACAGGATGTTCTGGCTCTATTGTGTAATACACAATATGAGATCAACTCTTTCAGAAAAAGCTCCATCCGGCCCACACTTAACCCAAAATTTGCAGGGTTGTGCAAAGCCTCTGCTACTCCGCCGCCAAGACAGTTGTTCGGGGAGGACCTGTCTAAACAAGTCAAAGACTTGGATGAGGAGGTCAAAGCAGTTGGGTTATTGAAACCACCGACATCAACCAGGCCACAAGCGTATCGGAGGTACCATCCATACGCAAATACCAGGCCTCGGGGACAACCCAACAGGGCACAGAGAACATATCCACCGGCCGCACCCTATCAGCAGAAGCCTTTTTTAGGGCAGGGCCAACAGCAGCCAGCATGGAAGATGCGCCAACCCCCCATCCCAGCAACACAACGTCCACCAAAAGCCCAGAACATCAAGCCCTACCGGTGACCATGGAGGTAAGGGGGTCTGGTTCTCTTGAGAGTGCTGCATGCATAACCTCACAAGTAGGGGGGAGGTTGCGTGTATTATAGCATGGGGTGCTATAACTTCGTATATCTTTATTTTACAAAGTATTCAGGGTTATGAGATTGAATTCATAATGGGCATCTTCCCCCAACTCAACATGGAAATTTTGCACTTTCTCAAAAAGAGAAAGAGGAAGGACATGTAGAAATATTAAGACTATATTCCAAGGGGGTAATAGAAAAAAACGACACATGAACCTATTGAGTTTGTGTCTAACATCTTTACCAAAACTAAAAAAGATGGTGGATGTCAAATTATCATTGATTTAATCCATTTGAATACCTTTGTACAATATACCCATTTCAAAATGGAGACATTTGAAACGGCTAAACAGCTGATTTCCAGAGGGTGCTTTATAGCCTGCATCGATTTAAAAGATGCATACTATTCAGTACCTATAAAGGAACATCACCGGAAATTCGTAAAATTTGTCTGGATGGGGCAACTGTGGCAATACAAAGCCCTACCAAATGGTAGCCCCTAGGTTATTTACAAAAAAATTTAAACCAATATTGGCATCTCTTAGACAACAAAATCACGTAGTCATGGCATATTTAAATGACATCTTAATTGTGGGGAAAACTCTGGAAATAGCTGAACTAGTGGTAACAGCTACCAAAACGTTATTCGAGAAACTAGGGTTTGTTATCCATCCAGACAAATCTAAGTTCAACCCATCTGTGGTTATGGACTATCTGGGTTTCACGATTAACACCAATCATATGATTGTCACTATCCCAGCCAGTAAGGCAACAGATATAATAGAGGCATGTAACAGCCTTGCTTGCGCCAGGAAACTGAGTATCAGACACGCTGCTAAGGTAATTGGAAAGCTTGTAGCTACATTTCCAGCTGCGCAATTTGGTTCATTAAATTATCAAAACTTGCAAAGAGCAAAAATCTTGGCATTAAAAGCAAATGTTGGACATTTTGACAGGCTTATGCAGCAGCCGATCAAGGCAGAAATTGAGCTACAATGGTGGGTTAGCAATATTCGTGATTGTTTTAATCCCATCATTATATCCAACCCATCAGTCGTGTTACAAACTAACACAAGCGCCCAAGGCTGGGGAGCTACCGACACCACTTCTAGTTGTGGCGGCAGATGGGATTCGCATGAATCAACACTTCTTCAGTCACAAGGTATAAACTATTTGGAAATGCAGGGAGCATTTCACGGGCTGCGGGCTTACTGCACGAATTTACATCATACGCATGTCCGTCTTCAAATAGATAATACCACTGTGGTGGCATATTTAAACCATATGGGTGGTATCAAGTCAATATCTTGTGATGAATTGGCAAATACAATTTGGCTCTGGTGTATTGAAAGAAATATTTGGATATCAGCTACTTACCTTCATTGTAAGCTCAATACAGTGGCGGACACCAGGTCACGAGTATTCAATGACAACATCGAGTGGATGTTGAACCCCCAAATATTTGCTAAAATTATAGCTGAATTTGGAACACCAGATATTGACTTTTTTGCATCCAGGTTGAACCATCAGATACCAACATATGTATCTTGGGAACCAGATCCTGGGGCAGTGGCGATGGATGCATTCTCGCTCCATTGGAGGAAATGGTTTTTCTATGCATTTCCCCCATTTTGCCTCATCAGTCGGGTATTGCAGAAAATTCAACTGAATTCTGCAACAGGCATTCTGATAATACCTGACTGGCCTACACAACCATGGTACCCGGTGGTCCTCAATATGCTAAAAGTTCCATGGGCACAAATTACCAAATGCCCAAATTTGGTCACCAACCCCATCACTGGGGAGAGTCATCCGTGCCATGGTCATCTGAACCTGTTGGCTTGCAGGTTCTGAAGACGCCACTGCTGGAGTTCGGACCGTCATCCATGGCCATGGACATCATAAAGGCGTCGTGCAGAGAATCCACTAGGAAGCAGTACCTAACCCACATCAGAAAATGGGAAACCTACTGCAGTCGGACGAAGACCACCTACAACTCTGCCACGATACCGAACGTGTTAGAATTCCTCGGGGGCCTTTTGATTAGGGACTCAGCTACAGTGCCATAAATAGTGCCAGGAGCGCACTATCATCCTACCTCAATATAGGAGTGGGATCGCACCAGCTGGTTTCAAAACTAATGGGGGGTATTTTCAACACTAACCCTCCTCGACCAAGACACAACATTACCTGGGATGTAGGGGTGGTGTTGACCCTGCTCAGGAGCTAGTCGCCCATGATGGGGTTACCGCTGGATAAACTCACCTACAAAGTGGTGATGTTGATGGCACTGACATCTGCACAACGGGTCCAGACTTTGCATAAACTGAGATTGGACAGTATGGTCTCGACCCCTGGGAAAGTAACCTTCTTTATAGAGGAGTTGCACAAACAGCACAGACCTGGATCTACAGGGCTGCAATTGGAATTCCGAGCGTACCCCGCTGATGCTACTCTCTGCATAGCCACCCATCTTCGGTATTACATCAGAGTCACACACACCATCAGGAAGATGGAGCAGGGTCTGTTCATCAGTCACAAGAACCCACATCACCGGGTGACGGTGCAGACTATCTCCAGGTGGCTCAGGGTGGTGTTGGGTGCAGCAGGTATCGATACTAACGTCTTTAAATCTCATTCTACCAAGGCTGCATCCACATCAGTGGCGAGGACCAAAGAGGTTCCCATGGATCATGTCCTCTCAACCGCAGGCTGGGCCAGTGAGACAACGTTTCAGAGGTTTTATAACAAGCCGGTGGCCTCTCCCGCAACGTTTGCGGAATCAGTTTTAAGTACTGTTCCATAAAATGTTTATCCACGAATTAGGGATTTATTGTTTGTATTTTAATAAATACATTATTAGCTTGTTCAAGTCTGAAATAACCATATAACCATATAACAATTACAGCACGGAAACAGGCCATCTCGGCCCTTCAAGTCCGTGCCGAACAACTTTTTTCCCTTAGTCCCACCTGCCTGCACTCATACCATAACCCTCCATACCCTTCTCATCCATATGCCTATCCAATTTATTTTTAAATGATACCAACGAACCTGCCGCCACCACTTCCACTGGAAGCTCATTCCACACCGCTACCACTCTCTGAGTAAAGAAGCTCCCCCTCATGTTACCCCTAAACCTCTGTCCCTTAATTCTAAAGTCATGTCCTCGTGTTTGAATCCTCCCTATTCTCAAAGGGAAAAGCTTGTCCACATTAACTCTGTCTATCCCTCTCATCATTTTAAAGACCTCTATCAAGTCCCCCCTTAACCTTCTGCGCTCCAGAGAATAAAGACCTAACTTATTTAACCTATCTCTGTAACTTAGCTGTTGAAACCCAGGCAACATTCTAGTAAATCTCCTCTGTACCCTCTCTATTTTGTTGACATCCTTCCTATAATTGGGCGACCAAAATTGTACACCATACTCCAGATTTGGTCTCACCAACGCCTTGTACAATTTTAACATTACATCCCAGCTTCTATACTCAATGCTCTGATTTATAAAGGCTAGCATACCAAAAGCTTTCTTTACCACCCTATCTATATGAGATTCCACCTTCAAGGAACTATGCACGGTTATTCCCAGATCCCTCTGTTCAACTGTATTCTTCAATTCCCTACCGTTTACCATGTACGTCCTATTTTGATTTGTCCTGCCAAGGTGTAGCACCTCACATTTATCAGCATTAAACTCCATCTGCCATCTTTCAGCCCATTTTTCCAACTGGCCTAAATCACTCTGTAGACTTTGGAAATCCTCTTCATTATCCACAACACCCCCTATCTTGGTATCATCTGCATACTTACTAATCCAATTTACCACCCCTTCATCCAGATCATTGATGTACATGACAAACAACAAAGGACCCAACACAGATCCCTGAGGCACCCCACTAGTCACCTGCCTCCAACCCGACAAACAGCCATCCACCATTACCCTCTGGCTTCTCCCATTCAGCCACTGTTGAATCCATCTTGCTATTCCTGCATTTATACCCAACAGTTGAACCTTCTTAACCAACCTTCCATGAGGAACCTTGTCAAAGGCCTTACTGAAGTCCATATAGACAACATCCACTGCTTTACCCTCGTCAATTTCCCTGGTAACCTCTTCAAAAAATTCAAGAAGATTAGTCAAACATGACCTTCCAGGCATAAATCCATGTTGACTGTTCCTAATTAGACCCTCTTTATCCAGATACTTATATATATTATCTCTAAGTATCTTTTCCATTAATTTGCCCACCACTGAAGTCAAACTAACCGGTCTATAATTGCTAGGTTTACTTTTAGAACCCTTTTTAAACAATGGAACAACATGCGCAGTACGCCAATCCTCGGGGACTATTCCTGTTTCTAATGACATTTGAAATATTTCTGTCATAGCCCTGGCTATTTCGACATTAACTTCCCTCAATGTCCTAGGGAATATCCTGTCAGGACCTGGAGACTCATCCACTTTTATATTTTTCAAAAATGCCAGTACTTCTTTTACTTTGAAACTCATAGTATCCATAGCTACTCTACTAGTTTCCCTTACCTCACATAATTCAATATCCTTCCCCTTGGTGAATACCGAAGAAAATAAATTGTTCAATATCTCCCCCATCTCTTTTGGCTCTGCAGAAATACATTAACATACTTCCTCCATCAGTAATTGCGGCAGTGTGGAGCATGGACATTGTCCAGGGCATGGAATCACAGAGCTTTGAAATCTTCACGAAGTCACTCGCGTGACTCCGAAGTAAAATAGTAAGATTAAATGAGAACTTACCAGTTTGAAGTTTGATCCTTATTTTATGAGGAGTTACGATGAGGGATTTCGTGCCCTCTGCTCCCAACTCTCTATCATAAGGTCAACTGGTATATTAGAGTCTCTCAATCTTACTATCTTCAGTCATTGTTGTTATCTGCGATTCCACACCGCTGCTTTGAAGAATGTCGCGCATGCCTGCTGGCGGGGTCTTCACAAAATCCCTCATCGTAACTCCTCATAAAATAAGGATCAAACTTCAAACTGGTAAGTTCTCATTTAATCTTACTATTTTTTACTCCAGATTTATTTAATTAACTGAATTTAAATTTCCCGGATGCCATAGTAAGATAAAAACTCATGGATCCTAATCATTAATCCAGACCTCTGGTTTACTTGTCCAGTAAGAGAGCTATTCTTATTATTATGGAAAATATACGAGGAGAATTTACTAATTGAAATAATTCAGATACAATGAGAGAAGTGTACTTTGGGGTTAATTTTCATTTATTTTGCCCCTTTTCTAATACTATTTTATAGATTGCAGGGTTATTGATTATCTTACTATTAAAACGGTATATGCATAAACAGTAATGTAATGCTGAAAGCACAATTAGTAAGCATAATTATAAAAGGTACTGAGAGTTGTATTCTGCTACATTTCAACTAATTGAAATTGATTTACTTCGAAATAGCTGATCTAAATTTTTTTGCTGATCTTTACAATGATCAAAGTAAGCAGCTAAAATGGGATACCACAGTACTGACATGAACATAAAACTGATTGATCACCAGTGAAAAGATAATCGCTAACCTTGCAATCTATTCAAGTGTTTAAAAGATAAGTAGCACAATAGAAGTCATTCCTTCAGATGCCTTGTTCCACAAAGTGAAACAGGAGTTAAATCTTGAAACTAATCTCATCTTTACACTTGTTCTGGGAATGAAGAAGTGCAAGGATTTATTCTGCAAACCTTCAAATCTAAACAGTAGGGAGATAGCCCCTTTTTAGACAGCACAACTGCTGCCGAAAGTTATCAGGGGATAGCCTACACACTGACACTGATGAGAATAATTAAAACATTATTGATGATCTTTTTGTGTTTTGAAAGTGGCATTTCATTAACTGATTCTTGCTACATGAACATTCAGCATTCAGCTGAAGAGGTTTCACAAAGAAATGGAACTGCTAGACTGGCGACCTACCTAATTAATGATGAATTAGTAATGTTATGAAAACACCACAATCCATTTCTAGAAGACCATAGACAATCTTATCCCATAAGTTATATTGTGCAAAATATTTTCCTTTTATTCTCAACTTTGACAATATGACATTTCCACAAAAGAAAATTAGGTAAACACATACTTTCAGTATATAAAAGTATATCAAAAAGAATTTACACAGCTGCATCGAGTCACTTGTTGATGGATTATTTTCACTGGTACCCAGTTTCTATCTCATAACTTCAAATAACAAAAATAGTTTAATAAATCAGTTTGCCATTCCATCAGGAGAATGGAATATGGAAACAATAACCTTTTTAAAAGTTAAGTTATCAAAATTGGTATTGCTCATATTATTTTGATTTTGAAATTTTGCAATAACACTATATACATTTTATGGTCTTCAGTAATGAAGCTACTTTTCCCTTGTACCAGACTTCCCAATGTATTTTGTCTAGTCTTTCCAGTTTACAAACTTTTGCTGAACAACACATTTGCCACAAATTAAGGTTGTGTGCATTAATTAACATGAATGCCACACAAATTCAATTTTTAATCTAAGGATTAGTGTAAGTATTGTGCTGTTCACTTTTCTCTCCTGATGAATAATAGTTTTACTTGAACAACGAAGGAAATGCTGTTCATATTCTTTCAGCATACAGATAGTTTTCACTATTCAAATGCTTAGTTGTACATCTGCATAATTTAAAAAATATGAAAAAGTAACCGGAAGTAGTAACTTTGTTATATTGTACATTCTAGTGATACTGATTTTCAAGTCCCAAATGGAGATACCAATATAGTCCGCATAAAAGTATTTTACGTTTCTTTTCATAGAGTTATGAATTTACAGCATTTATACTGTCTGATCTGCTCAGCATTTCCAGCAATCTATTATCTTATTTTGCATTTCCACCCTCTGCAATATTTTGGTTTTGGATAAAGTTGAAAACCTTATTTAAATTTCATAATGTGGATAATGTATATATTTTAAAGAACTTTCTTTGGAAACAATGTCTGATATTTGGTTCTTGAATATGATGGCCTTAAGTCATTTGGGGTAGGAAACAGCTATTGCAGTCGCCTGAAATATACACTTTGTCTTGGGGACACTTCCTGTTGTAATCGATACAGTTTCCTGTGCAGTCATCTAGTATACAGAGACCTGGACTGTGGGTCCAAAGGACTGCAGTTGCTTGAAATATGAAGCTATAACAGAAAATGCTGGAAACCATCAGCAGGTCACGTAGCACGTGTGGAATTGGAAACAAAATCAATGTTTCAATCACTTTTGTCGAACTATTCCAAAGCCATCAGTTAATATTCAATCACTGCAGTGAGGCAACAGTAATTGTCAACATGAAATAGATGGATTGTAGTAAAAACCCACCTGTCTCGTTTATGTTGAGGAAAAAATAAACACTCACAGGACATCATTTTAAATTGCTTGGCATATTTAGAAGGGGGTAACTCCAGTTTCTAGTCAGAAGAGATTCTTTGACAAATGTACAAAACAGATCAGTTGATCATTTATTTATTGTGATATTTGGCACTTTTCTGTGCACAGTTGCCTTTGATATTTTCCTTTATTTAAAAATTAACATTGGTTACAGGGTGTTTTGGGATGTCCTCAGTTACTGAATAAGGCGATATAAGTGTAAGAAATGTTTTCCTTCTTTGTTAATATTTTTAATAAGCTTCCTGGACTTTGTTTTTGTTTGCAGCTGTAATTCAGAAGGATGTTCTTTGTAACAAACAGATCACCAGAGAGAACACAAAGTAAACTTTGATTGCATCAATGAGGATCTCAAAGTACATGGTTATACTTTAAAATGTAACCATCTATGAAGTGCCACGGATCATCAATAAGAATATTTTATTGTATTGCCCATCCCTAATTGTCTTTGAGAAGGTGGTGATGAGCTGCATCACTGCAGTATCCAACAAGAGAAAATCTAACTATGACCCCCTGACATATCACTGAATCAGCACTCGTAATATCCTGAGCAGTAACAATGCTCAGAAACTGAACTGGTGTCGCCACGTACTCATCATGGCTACGTGACCACATCACAGACTAGGAATTCTGTGGTGAGTAACTCCTCACCCTCCAACGACTGTTTATCATCTACAAGGCTCCAAATCACGAGTATAATGGAATACTGTCTGCTTGCATGCCTGAGTACAACAGCACCAACACCATCACTTAAGAAGCTCAATACTCATACAGAGAAATGGTAGCTCATTTGATAAACACCCCAGCCACAACCATTTACTCACACCACCACTGACACAAGGCAGCAGCAGTTAATACCATTTGCAAGATGCACCGCAACTACTCACCAAGATTTCTGAGACAGTTTCCACCAAACCTACAACCTCTACCAACTGGAACAGCAAAGGATCGGAGCACCATCCCCTGGAATTTGCTCTCCAAGTCACCATCCCAACATGGAAATATATTGCCACTCCTTTACCATCACTGGATCAAACCTTTGGTGCTCTATAACAGCTTTGAGGGGGTACTCACACTTCAAGGAGTGCAATGATTCAATAAGCCAGCTATCACCACTCTCCCTGGGACAATTAGGGATGAGCAATTAAATACTGGCTCTGCCTGCAAAGTCCATATCCTTTGAATGAACGCAATAAAATATTGTTAATAATGATTGTAATTTCTAGTTCAATTTAAATGTTTTAGTTCCTTCTATAAATTGTTTCACTTTTTATTTTCTGTAACTCTGACATTTTCAATGACATTTTTTTCCAGCCAGTTGGTGCTTCAGTTTAAATCCTTCTCACTGCCATTTTTACCATATCCACAATGTTGGTGATGCCACTTCAGTTTGGCAAAGGATGTCATTTGCTGTATCCTTATATATTCCCAGAACCCACTCACAAAACCTAGAATATGAATCCTTCATCTTTAACTAGTATCAGTTATCTCTACATTACAGTGTTGTTGCTGGTCAAGTTGTTGCCTCAGAGCTCCAAAGACCTGGGTTCAATACTGACCTCTGGTGCTAACTGTGTGAAAATTGTACATTCTCCCTGTGAATGTATGGGTTTCCTCTGGGAGCTCCAGTATCCTCTTATGTATGCTCGGTTAATTGGCAATTGTAAATTGCTTCTAGTGAGTAGACGAATGGTGGAATCTGGAGAGAGTTGATAATAAATTGAGTTTAGTTCAGGATTAGTATAGATATGACTTGATGGGCCAGAGAGCCTGTTTCAATGCTGTTTTTGTATTTTAAATCATGTGTTTAAACTGTGATAATATTTAGGTATGAATTATTAGAGTGGATGGGGATCATATTATACATGATATGCCCAACACATTCTCTAACTAGTTAAGCATGGAATTAAATGCCTGCTAGAATGTGAATTACTCTTTACCCTGACTGTTCAGGGTCTGTAGTTGCAAGGAGAGAGAGACTACGCTCATCACAAATAAATGCAATAACATATTTAAATACCATGTTAATTGTGCCTATTTATTTTTTTTGTCCACACCTTTTTGCTACTTATTTGTTTAGGGGGGGGGTTTTATATTACCTAACATTAGCATTTTCTCCAAAATAACACTTAATTATTTGATCAAGCACTTTTCTATGTTGATATTGATTTCCCTTTTTTCCATTTTTCCATTCTTCCTTCCCAGTGCTGCATTTCCTTTTCCTACTGCAATTTATATTCTTCCCATCCCCCCCCTTGCCCAGTTTGAAATAAGCTGTTTCTTGCTAAATGGCAGAGAGAGTGTAAAATATGGCTGAGAAGCATGTAGAGGGATCCCAGTAGTCCTGCCCCGGTGGCACTCACACAGACACAGAAAACAAACACCATCAGTAACCTGTCGAAGATGGTGCACAGGCGAGTTTTTTGCTCCCTGCCGGGGCCGTTAGTTAGAATCTACTTTTCCAACCCTTAGCACAGTCATTTCGGAAGCTGTATTATGGTGATTTATAAACCCCATTCTGCGTGGAAAACTAATAGATCAACGATGCAAAGGAAAAGACAGTAACAGCTGGGGTATTTATTGAAAGATAAAATAAAAACAGCAAGTGATAGACCACTTTATGATGTATTTGAATCATTTGTTGCTAAATCAGATTAAATTCCTGAGATCAGCTTTCAGAGATGGTTAACTTTTATGTAACTATTATTTGTACTTTGTCCTGCATAAAAATGTACAACTTAAATATTAAAATCCAATTTTGATTTTGCATTAGCATTCCATCCCCATCTAAACACATACAAAACTGTGCACAAATCATGAAGAGAGCTCTCATTTACACTTTTATTGTTTAGATCAATCTAAGTCTGCAAGATATCTGACCAATGGAAAAGGGATGAACTGACAATATTGTGTGCTATGAATTGTTTCCTACTGTTCTTCTTGTACCAAATAGTATTTGTTTTCTTCTTTCAAGGCAATCTAATATTGTTTGGGGAAATAAATTAAGGAAAACCAAAGCTCCAATTTCTTTTCAACTTTTGTGTTTGCTTGTTCACTGCAATTCTATATATTACTTGTTGCTTGACATTTAGCTAACGTCACATTATTTACTTTGTACTTAGGATCTACGTTTTCTTATGAATTTGTAGTACCTTGAACTTTTTACAATTCCTTTATAGTACGTGGTTACTGTAAATAAGGTAATGGTGAAAGAAATGTCACCCTAGTCTTAGAGATAGTGAAGGAATAATCTTTTTTTCCTCCATGGCATGCAAGTAAGAGGAACATTTGTCGCTGATGCAGTGCCTGTTACAGACAGTGCACAATGCTTCCAGTCTTGGAAGATGTCGAAACAGTCTTGCAAACTGGTGTGTTCTCATTGGACATATTGAATAAAATGATGCTTAGCACTTGGTTGCATGGTACTGAGCTTTCTTGGTGCTATATTCTGGCCAGTGGCATTTCACAATTGACACTCAACTTTATAGGTGACCCCTGCACTGCAGAAGGGTTGAAAAAATGTTGTATCACTATTTTCTGTGACGCAAAATCTTATTTTCCAATGAAAGCATGTATTACGTGGAGTTGCATTCCTATGAGGTGTTTTTCTTTCAATAGTTTCCAAAGCAAATCTCTTTAATTGGCCAGAGACTGCAGTTGAAGTCACAAGTGACTGCAGGTGAAATAATCTGGACAAAAAAGCAAACTGAAGGCTGGAAGATGATGGTGATAGGTTTCTCAAATATTGGTAAGATGTAACTTCAGCCGCAATGTGACGCAGCTGGTAGAGCACCAGAGGCCAGGGTTCGGTCTTGACCTCGGGTGCTGTCTGTGTGGAGTTGGCATGTTCTTCCTGTGACTGTGTGGGTTTCTCCAGGGTGACCCGGTTTCTTGCCATATCCCAAAGATGTGTGAGTTTGTAGGCTAATTGGTCTCTGTAAAAAATGTATAATATAAGGAGTGGATGAGAAAGTGGGATAACATAGAACTAGTGTGAACAGGTCATCAATGGTCAGCGTGGACCCATTGGGCCGAAGGGCCTGTTTCCATGCCGACTCTCGACTAAACTAACTAAACTCACAGAAAAACTAATTTGGCCACAAAAAAAAAAATGTTGCCAGTATATCAGCAGAAAAGGTGTCCATTGTCTTCTTCTTCTTCGTTCTTGGTTCTCCAAAATATTCCAAATGGAATTTAAACTGGAGGTGGCGGATGGCGAACTTAAGCAAAAAAGGGTTCTTCGAGAAGAAGAGCTACCTTAAATTTAGTTGTATCTAATTGGGTAACTGTGGTAGGGTGAAGACTATTCCATGCTTTAATTGTGCGGAGGAAGAATGAATTGCTGTACACATCTGTCTTGGTAGGTGGTGTCTCAAATTGGATCGAATGCCCTCGTCTGCTCCTAATAAGTTTGGGTTTGTGTAGGTTTGGTACTCTATGTCGAGGTGACAATTTAACATTTTGTAAAAACATGTCAAACAGTGTGCTTTATGTCTGTCTTGGAGATGGTTCCACTCACAGTGAATTCAGAAGTTTAGTAACACTTGCTTCTCTCTCATTGGTATTTGTAACAAATCGAGCTGCCTGTCTTTGGACACGTTCGATTGAAGAAATATTTCTATTTGTGTATGGATCCCACGCAGCAACTGCGTAGTCCAAATGTGGTCTAACGAGGGTGAAGTATAACTTCTCCTTGATAGAAGTTGAACAATGATGAAAGTTACGACTCTGAAAATTTAGGACACCTGCTGCTTTCACCGTTGCATGATGAGTCTGACCATTCCAACATAGATCATCCTGTAATTTGATGGCAAGATACTTGGTCTGTTTGGATTCTTCAAGGGTGGCACCAAGGATATTGTATGATGTTTTGCCTGGTTTCCTCTTCCTAGTGACACGCATGGTTTCACATTTGGAAGGGTTGAACTGCATGCCCCATTGTTGTGACCATTTTACCATAGTAACAAGATCTTTTTGGAGAGCATCTTTATCATCAGCTGACTTAATTGGATGGTACCGCAAACAATCATCAGCGAATAGTCTGGTCATGCTTGTGACTTTTTCATGGATGTCATTAATGAAAAGCACAAACAGATGTGGGCCTAAGGTGTCTCATCAGATGCTGGAGAAATTCACCGGCTGTGGCAGCATCTATGGAGCGAAGGAAATAGGCAACGTTTCGGACTCTCATTCTGAAGAAGGGTTTCGGCCCGAAACGTTGCCTATTTCCTTCGTATCCTCCATAGATGCTGCTGCACCCGCTGAGTTTCTCTAGCATTTCAGTCTACTTTCGATTTTCCAGCATCGGCAGTTCCTTCTTAAACTCAGGAACTGTCAAGGAACCATCAATAGTAATCATTTTACTATTGATTAAATGCTCCAGCAGTTTGCTGCAAGTGCTTGTTAATAAACAGGACGATAATTTGCCGGGTCAGTGGTTGAACCCTTCTTAAAGAGAGGAGTGATGTTAGCCTTCCTCCAATCCAGTGGATTATCACCTGAGTCAAGACTGTTGGAAAATGAACTGCAAAACAAGAGCCAGTTCTTCGGCCGTGATCTTGAGGGCTTGATTCTGTATCTGATCTGGTCCAATAGCACCAATTGTATTGATGTTGACCAATAACTTCTTGACACCTTCAACCTCAATTTTAATAGCAGGCATATCTGCATACGGGCTGGGCGGTAGATCTGGAAATGATGAAGGCTCCATACCTTCCCGGGGGAAAACATGTTGAAATGGGTTTGCAAGAGCTTCTGCTTTCGCCTGATCTTCAGTGATCAGACAGTTGTTCACTTTAAGCATCTGGACACCAGTGTTGTCTGTCCATCTAAATTTCACATATCTCCAAAAAGCCTTGGGCTTCTCTCCCTCAAGAATAGAAGAAACATGTTGTCTATGAGCATTCCTAATAGCACAATCGACGTGCTTTCGCACTCTAGTAAAATTGTCCCAATCCAGTTTGCACCCCTTTTTTCGGCACAAATATAAAACTTCTCTTTCTTACTGCAGAGACGTTTCAATTTTGCCGAAAACCAAGGAGGATGCATATGGCCCTTAATGAGTTTTTGAGGGACATGATTTATAACAATACTAGACTAAGTGGGACCCGTGGGTCCCAGTGTCACACAGGAGGGCCGGTCCCCCAATGCAATATTCCACCTCTCCACCAATTCCAATATTGGTGGCCAGTGGGGGGGGCTTTCTGGAGCGCTAGTATGGGTGTTGTGTCATCGATGGGTGTTGTGTCATTGATGGGAAAAATCCTCGTCCTACGCAGCGGAGGGGTCTCTGAGTAAGATGGCCAAAACTCACAGCCGTAAGTGGCAGTGTTTTTTCTAAAATCAATATACAGAACAATAGGAAGTGGTCAAGATCAGACTTTTAGTAATATAGATTATTTAGAGTCTCTCAGCCACACCCAGTTGTCTTTTATGTCTCTTTTATCTGTTTGCAGGTTGAAGACATCTTTCCCCAGTTTTTTTGCCAAGTCTTTATATTCCTCACTGTTCACTTTTCTCCAGAGGGAAATTTTACACGGTGGTTTTGAAGGAACTTTAATTTTTGTGTGCAGTTTTGCTTTTATAATAAAATGATCGCTGATTCCAGCACACGATGAAATTTACGAAATTAAATCTGGATTCAAAGTCAACAATAAATCTGAAGTATTTTCGGTGCCACTTGTATCATCACGCCTGGTAGGGAAAGTGAAATTTTGGGACGGGTGATATTCCAGAATAAGGTCAACCAGGGCTTCCTGAAGAGCCCCTTTTGGTTCACTTTGTGTGCCATCAGACCAATCTACACCTGGAACATTGAAATCGCCCCCCAGGATTATAAGTGGAGAGCGTGACGATGCGTACATTTGGAGATGTTTGATTCAAGATCTAAAAGAGGCTCAGTTTGTTCGGTAAAAGCTACCGATCTGTAGCGACTGACCCTGAAGTATACTTGACACCAGATTTGCGCAGAGTCACTGTCTAAATCAGTTCTTTCAAAACAAGGAATGGTATTGTTTACTCCGATGAAGACACCACCTCCATGCGAGTTTCTGTCCTTTCCGAAAATGTGGAGGTGAGGAGGTAGATTCTCTACACCATCCATTGATTTGATTCTGCATTTCTGAAAATTAAGTGACAACATTTTAAAATGAAACTGTGAGGAGTTCCACAAACAGAAAAATGTAAGTTTGAATCCATGATGCTGGACCTCTCGCAATCGAGCAGGTTGTCAATGTGCTTTGCATCCTGTGGGATCATTGTACATTTAAAACATCTTGGCTGGAGTATAAATAATTCTATTAGTACTTTAGTTATCCTGTTCAGAACCAACTCTAGCATGTATTATAGTAGATGGAATATGATTTTATGACAGTAATGATTTTGCACAATACAATTTATTTATACATTTATGTCAGTGCTTTATGTAGGATGTTGCTGTGTGAAAACTAGCTGTCTCATTTGCCTATGTTACAATGGTAACATATTTTTTAAAGTATTTTATTGACTGTGAAGCATTTAGATATCTTAAGGTCACAAATGTCACTGTATTGCAGTATTGAGGGTAGTAGTGGAGGCAGATACAATTGATGCAATTAAGACTCTTTGGGGTAGGCACGTGGATATGCAAGGAATGGAGGGATGTGCATTATGTACAAGCAGATGAATTGATCTTGGCATGGTGTTCGGCACAGACATTGTGGGTCGAAGGGCCTGTTCCTGTACTGTATTGTTCAAAGTATCATAGTTGATTTTATTAACCCCAGTAATGCTGCATTGTTAAATTATTTATTCTTGGATGGAATATTAAACCAAGGCTCCGTCTACTCTTGCAGGTGGATGGAAGAGATCCTGCTGTACTATTTCAAGGAGCAAAGGTGTTCTCCCCTGTGTGCTACTTGACCATTATTTGTCCCCTCAATAAACATCACTAAAATAGACTATACAATCATTATTACATTGATGTTTATGAGAGCAAACTGTGTACAGATTGTCTCTCATATTTCCTATATTACATGAGGAACTGTACTTCAAAATACTTCTGCTATAACATGATTGCTACATTCCTAAGAAACCTTGCATTATAAAAAAATTGCATTATAGAAACAATTGTGTCAGTGGGGAAAGGTTTTAGGGGCTAGTTTCATTCTCGCAATAACAGTTATTTTTCCCTCAGGATCTTCAAATACAAAGCTCATTTTTAATTGATATGTTTATTTTTGTTACTGCATGCTAAAAATATTAAAGGCTTATAGTCATAGATAGATGCGGCATTGAATCATACTTTTCAGCCCACCAGATTCATGATGATGATAAACCGCCTGCTTATTTTAATCCTAAATTAATCCTTTCTTGTTATTCTCCCCATATTCCCACCAGCTCCTCCTTGATTTTACCACTACACACGAGGGACATCTTACAGTGCCCAATTGCTCAGGCAACCCAAACATCATTGGGATCTGGGAAGAAACCAGAGCACCGAGAGAAAACCCACATGATCACATGGAGAATGTGCAAACTCCAAACAGACAGTACCTATGGTGGGATGCAAGCAGAAGCCTCCACGTGGCGCATCCCAGGCAATGCTGAGGACAGAACCTCTACCACAGTGACTGACTGAAGTAGCCAATTCTGCAACCACCGACCGTCAACCATCACTGACCGACCGGAAAGACGTGACATAGAGGATGGCTGGACACGAGGAAGAAGAAGTACCTATGGTTAGGATTGAAATTTAGTAGTTTGCCTATTATAGACCAGCTACTCCATAACAACTGATAGATATTTGCAATGAAAGAAACAAATTAACTAATAAATATGTTGATGGAGAAGCAAAACCAGTTAAGCTCTCCCAGCAGTTCTGGACTTGTTCTAGTTAATACTGATGATGACACACTATTTAGTCATCCCTTGTCCAATGTCAATGTCCACTTGATATTGCTTACGTACCAAAGATATAACTGCTTTGCCAGAATTCTTTTTTACCTTCAATTACATTTTTTGAGTTGTCAAAGGAAATGTGTAACAAGTTTAAAGAAAGCATGACGACGCAAACCTGCAGATGCTGGAATCTTGTGTGGAAACCAAAATGCTAGGGAGTAACCCAGCGGGTCAGGCAGTATTTTTTGAGGACATGGATATGCGATATTTTGGGCTGGGACCCTTCTTCAGACTGATTGTAGTTGACTGGGAATCACAAATGTAAAGGATGCAAAATCAGGAGCATCTGATGAGGTGAGAGGAGGGCATATGAAACTCTGTCTCACAAAAACAGCTGCTGCGAGCCCTGGATGGGTGTGAGGGAACCTGGGGGAGGAGGTATAGGGACAGGTGTTACATCTCCTGCAGGAGAAAGTATGTGTGAAGGGGGCTGTTTGGGTGGGGAAAAAAGAGTGAATCAAGGAGTCTTGGAGGGAGCGGTCCCTACGGAAAGTGAAAAGGGATGGGGACATGAAGATGTGAGTGGTGGGATCACTCTGCAGGTGGTGGAAATGCTGGAGAATTATGTGTTGGATGCAGAGGCTGGTGGGGTGAAAAGTAAGGACTGTCAGGGTGGAGGAAAGTGAGAGTAGAACTGCAGTACACAGGAGACACAGGTGAGTGAGGGGGGAGGGGGGGGGGTGCAGAACCAAAAAGAAAGGGCATCTGGGACAAAGCATGACCTCCTGAGAATACTTTACATAATAACGTATCATTATTTAATGTTTGCATTTTAGGTTTATGAGAGGTATTATGGAAGGTTTTTATTTATTTTCTCTCTGGGAAAATCACAAATCCTGTTCATTGGAATTTAGAAGGATGAGAAAGGATCTTAAAGAACATATAAAATTCTTAAGGGATTGGACAGGCTAAATGCAGGAAAAATGTTCCCGGTGTTGGGGGAGCCCAGAACCAGGGGCCACAATTTCAGAATAAGGCTATTTAGGACTGAGATGAGGAAAAACATTTTCATCCAGAGAGTTGTGAATCTGTGGAATTCTCTGCCACAGAAGGCAGCGGAGGCCAATTCACTGGATGTATTCAAGAGAGAGTTAGATATAGCTCTTAGGGCTAACGTATTCAAGGGATATGGGGAAAAAGCAGGAACAGGGTACTGATTCTGGATGATCAGCCATGATCATGATCGAAGGGCCGAATAGCCTACTCCTGCACCCATTTTCTATGTTTCTACTGTAGTTCAATCCAGATTCATAGTAGGCTACATTTTCTCAAGGAGGCTGGAGTGGCATACACGATTAATAGTTTTGCAAATACAAGACAGACATAACCTCGTGCTGTATTTCAAGAGAATCGCTCAAGATTTAACCATTTTTTGCAGTATCATAAGTTACTGATTTGATTATCAAATTGTAGGCTGTTGGGGACAGGTGCTAAGACTCTTCCCAACCACTCTTTTCTGTCTACTGAATCATAGGCACAACACGACTATAATTCTCAATCAGCCTCTTGGATAGATAAGAAATTTGCCGCATCCACTAAGTTAATAGGCACAGTTTAACTACCTTATTATGCAGTTTACAATCAGATAATTTTGTATTATCCAAATTATTCAAAAGATCAATCATACTTACTTACTAGCAGTTGCAAATTTTATGTTGAACGTGGTGGGGAAAGATACAAAAAAATAAATATTTTGCCCCATGGAAACTCTTGACCTAAAGTTTTGAGAATGGAGTTAAGTTGTTATTGAAACAAAGGGGGAGTGGGTAAGACAATCCCACAAGTGTTAGGACACTGCAATTAAATATAGAGGAATAAGAATTTGACAATTTTTTTTTAAAGTTGTGCTTTCTGTATCCTTTCCTTTGTTCTACATTTCATTAACCATCAGAGCGGACACTGAACATTGCTTTAATTATTAGTGATGTAAAACATCATTTAAACTTGATACTCCTTGGCTGGCAGGACGATCAGCCTGCCAGCTTACAACTAATCACCAAATCATTACATGGAAAAACAAATGCAGCACACAGCTTTGAAGTTTAAGAACTAAAAAAGAAAAACACAAGAGAAATGCAGATCTGAAGTTGAAATTCCCTGGAGTGTGTCGTGCTCCTGTGCTTTTTGCCTTTGTTCTGTTCAAAATTATTAACCTCATTCGTTGATTAAGGCTCCCATTTGATTATTGTTTTCATTTAAATGCTGTAATCTAATTTTCAGCGTCAGGGAGCAGGAAGCGAATAAATTAACTGACAAAAGAAAGATGTTTCTTGTGAAGCCTATTTCCCTCTTCCAGTTCATTGGGGAAGTTGATGAAGTTTCAATGAAGTAGAATTAGAGGATAAAGGCTAGAGTATTGACCGTGTCCCTGCTGTATGAAAATTCAATGGGTCCAATATCTGCAGAAAATGGGGGGCGCCTAAATGCCATAATCTTCAATCAAATCTAACATCGACACCGACAAAGTTTGGTAATGAGAGCTTCAATGAAGCATGCTGGCTCAAGAATTAATCCTCTTTATTCAGGCTGGCTTCAGCTTTGAAGCATATTATAGCTCAGTCCTGTCAATCTAAATGCTAAATACGGTGGGGATTGTACTTTTCATTGGTGCCTAATCTGATAACCATTTTATCAGTATGATCAGATGGACTTGGTGAGACTGATGCAGGAAAAGTTTTATAATAATCCTGTTTTGTACCAATGTGGTTGTAAACTTCAAAAATGAATAGCTGATTTTTATCTTGAACATAATATTGTTCATTTATCTTAAGAAATAAAGTTTAAAAACAACTGAACTTGTTACAGTAGAAATGCAGATATATTAGCTCCAACCAATACCAATAAGATGACCTATCCTGCCACACAATATAGGATTGCAGAGACAACACAATCAATATAATGGTGCAGATCTTGGTAAAATTTGCAGGTTTTGTGTGACTACACCACATTTGGATTTACAGGTGAATATGCCATGACAGGTACAGTTTACGGATGCTGTCATACGTTCCAACGTCTGGCCACCACTGGGTTTGATAGGCTTCCAGGACCTGCAAGCCCATGCGGTTTGACCATCACCTACAGTCTAATCCTTTTTTCTTTATAATTCTCTCTCTCCATGGTGTCAGATAGCTTACTCATCCTTTGCAATACCTCATCCTCCCAAAATAGCCTTTTGGATGTGTTCACACTAGCTATAAAGTTAGCACTATCATCAATCAATGTTAATAGTAAAGTCCAGATTCAGAATCCAACATTATTTCATGGCAATGTAAAATGAGGCTTTTTGAAGCAGGAAGTTTTATCTCAGTCCTCAGTCAAAATGTCTTCTTCTGACATAAATTCATACAGAATACCCAAATTAGTTTATAGCATTTATATAATAGATATGCATTTAATTGTATGTTACTATAGCTATAGTCCTGCTTTTCTGCTGTTGCTAGATCGGTTTTGTTTTTACTGCTCAACTTGTATTATTAAAGATTATTGAAATGGTGCATCATAATAACTAAAAATGTTGGTACTTCTTTATTAACATATAGTTTTGCAAAATAATTCACATAATTTTGGGACAATATCAAAGCTCATTAATACATTAATACAGAAGGAAAAGGAAATACAGAGAATTGGAATATTGCATCTTAATTTGGCAAAGGAATTTCTGTTCCCCCTCCCATTCTCATACTGACCTGTGTGTTCTGGACCTCCTCCATTTCCAGAGTGAGGACACATATAAATTTGAAGAACACCTCATATTCGCATATGGTAATTCGCATATCACTGTACCTTAATTCGTACACGTGACAATAAAAGACCTTTGAAATCTATTCCACCTCATATTCCAGTTGGACATCTTACAACCTAACAGCATGAATTGTGAATTATCCAATTTCAGATCATTACCTCCCCACCCGGGATCTATCCAGTTCATTTCCCTTCTTCCCTCTCCTCCTTGTAAAGCCAAAGAAAATATGGTTTTTTTTATTATAATCTGTAACTGGGCATCATTTGAATGGCATTGTTCTATAAAGATGCAAAGTTCAAAATCCAGTGGAGTGTTTCCATTTATCCCTCATTTCTGATCTTATGTACTGCTTTCCTTACATTGTAAACCTGGGAGGGAAACGGTTTACTATACACTTTATGCCGTTCTGATTAAGTACAATTTAACAGCGTGACAAGATCCTTGAAAAAGATTGCACATAATTAGACTTCATTAGAAATATAAACAATTCCTAATTATGTTTGGCAGTAAACAATTAGACAGTAACTACACTTCCAAAGTACTTTGTAGGCCAGGTGAGAGATCCTGAGGTTGTGAAAGGTGTTCTATAAATGCAAGGCTATTTCTTTTATGAACATTCTTTAAATTCTCAGATATTCTTGAGTTGTATATTCAATGTAATATTTTCTTTTCTTTTGTATCTCAGTAACAGGCTTTCTATCCATTTTGATAAACGGGATAACTTGAAGAAACAGCATTAGTTCAAGATAATGTTAAGAGCTCCCCCTACTGTCTTGAAGCATAGCTTATTGGGAGCTCATCAAGTCTGATAATAGGAGGATCATGAACTGGTCAGTAAGTCGACAAGTCTTCTCAACGGTTTATCATTAGTATGCCTTAATGATCATCATTTGTTAATAAATAATAAATTAATTATTTTGTAAAGAGGTGGATAGAAATACCAAGGTGCTATTAAACAGCTGCAAATGGCTTAAATTTATAATCTGTGGAAATGTCTCGACCCGAAACGTCGCCTATCTCCTTTGCTCCTTAGATGCTGCTGCACCCGCTGAGTTTCACCAGCCTTTTGAGTACCTTCTAATTTACAACATCAGTTGTATTTGTTGATATAGATTAAAATGACAGTGAGACCACCAATGGTGTATGGTAAATTATGTAAACGTTGGTTAAAGCACATAATCTAAAAACTTACAAACATTCAGTGTCTGGGCCTACACTTAAACTGTGGTCACCAAGATAGAAAAATATTGCTACAACCTGTGAGGTTACACCTTTGCAGGAAAGGCAGTACTGATGCATCTCCACTCAGATGCACAAGATACTTTTGTATTTTTTATGATTTTCTTTTTGTAAAATTATGTTTGGTTTCTAATCAAATACATTTTAATACGGTGAGATTTTAGGTTACAATAATGACCCAAAGGTTACATAAGGTCTTTGATGTGAGATCATTTTCCAAGTGAACAACAACTCTAAGGCGATCATTCGGGTAATCCTGACTGTACAAGAAATTTAGGTATGATCTTCACAAAGCCTCCAGCTATATCGAGAGACAATCCAAGACTGATTTTGAGTCCCATACTCACCACACAGGCGTCAGTTCAATGTGGCAATACCTGCGTGCTATAATGGGCAACAAAGCCAAGTCAGGCAATATTGCTGGCAACAACACATTCCTCCAGGAGAAGCTCAATGACCCTATACTTATTTTATACAGACGTCAGTGGAATTATGTGACCTGTGCAGAGAATCACAGGTGCACCTCGACCTACAGTCAGCATCACAGACGTCAGATTGGCATTTTTTCGAGTGAACCTACAAAAGTGACTGGCCCATATGTAATATATGACCATGTCCTCAGAACCTGCACGGTAAGCTGTCAGGGCTTTACATGGACATCTTTAACCTCTCCCTACTACAAACTAAGAGATTCCCAGCTACTTTAAGAAAACAACTATCATCGTGATGCCAAAGAAAAACAAGGTAGTATGCTTTAATGATTACCGATTGCTTGCTCTGACAACCACCCTCCTTAAGAGCTTTGAGAGGCTAGTCATGGTTAACATTAATACCAGCCTCCCAGACAGCCTTATATCCCCTGCAATTCACCTGCTATCACAGCAAGTCCACAGCAGGTGCCATCTCCATGCACCTACATTCATCCCTACAACATCTGGATAACAAGAACACGAACATCCGACTCCTATTTATTGACTATGGCTACGCCTTCAACAATTCTAATCGAACTCATCGCCAAAAATATTGGAGCTAGATTTGGCAGCCCCTTCTGCAACTGGTCCTTGACTTTCTGACACACAAACCATAATCTGCCAGCATAGTGACAGAACGTCCATGATAATTCTCAACACCTGTGCCTCACAAGGCTGCTTGCTTAGCTCCTTCTAATTCTTATTCTTCTTAAGACCCTTATTATTCTTCGTGAACACTCATGACTGTACAGCCTTAATTCCATTTACAAGCTTGCAGATGACACCACTGTAGATGACCGTTTCAAACAATGACGAGACGGAATACAGGAAGGAGAGTGAGAACTTTGTAGCGTGATATCAAAACATATTCTTCCCCAATGTCAGCTGGTCATCAACTTTAGAAAACGGGATGAGGCACACACCTCTGTCTGTATCTATTTCAAGTTCCTAGGTATAAATATCACCATAATTTTTCCTGGTCCAACAACATTGATGCTACAGCCAAGAAAGCACTTCAATGTCTCTTTTTCTTCAGGAGGCCAAGAAAATTCAGCATATCTCCAATGACTCTTAGCAATTTCTAATGCACCATCCTATCCTAATGCATTGCAACTTGTACATCAACTACTCTGCAAATGACTGCAAGAACTTGCAGAGCTGTGAACTGAGAGTAAAGATAACCTCCTTCGACCTCCCTTCAACTATATTGAAGACTATCTACGACTACATTCGATTACCTTTGACTACCTACGAATAACATGCTGACCTATGAGTAAAAAAAGTATTGATTTATCCATGGCAATCTTTTTTTACTTGCGGGCATTTTTCAACATGTTGAAAAGTACGGCGCAACCTAGCTGAGGTCTCGAGTACACGGGGACTACTCTCGAGCATGAAGGAGAGTTACAAAGACCTACTACGACCTTGTGTTGATCATGCTGTGAGTATGAGTCGAGAGCAAACTCACCAGAACTCGCGGATTAGGTCGCTGAAGTGGGTCAACCCCTTTACTCTGTAGCTGTACCAATTTTACTACTGATTTGACTTGCACCCTGAAATTGAACGTGAATTTTACTGTGCGCCATATACTCTAAGCCTAAGGCTCTGTTTAAAGCAAAATCAAGAAGAGTGTGGGCCTGTCAGTGCAGAATTCTATGAAATTTTATAGGTTGTAGTTATTTGTATCCAGAATGCGCACAGAAATACTGGCTAAAATTTGGTCATAATTTGGCATCTTATGCTGCAACTCCTGTGTGTTATCTCATTACATTATGTAATTTGTGTTTCTGCTGATAATCAAATAATGAATTACTGGTCCTTATTGTGCTATCAAGTAGGGAAAGCCTTCAGTGATCAGATGATCTTGGGATTTAATGAAGATTTATACATTGCTTTTATGAAAGTACTGGATTGTAGGTTATTTTCATCTTCACATTTTGCAATTTAGAATATTGCTCAGTGTGTAGTAGTAGATATTAATTTGCTTAAATAGATAAAATTGGAGCATGAAGTTGTAATAATGTTGGAATTTATGCAAACAATTTGGCCATCTGCCTGAGAGTGTTTATATTTTAAACTAGCAGCATAATTCTAATATGACAGTCTACTACTGTTTAGAAGTTATGTCAGCTGTAGCAAAACCTTGGAGGAACTTTGAGAGTCATGCAATTATATGCCTTGCAATAAATATTTTTATATGGTTAGACGTTTGCATAGAGATGAGTACAATATATTCAGATCTTGAATTATTGTGCAGGAAGGAACTGATGCTGGTTTAAACCAAATATAGACACAAAAAGCTGGAGTAACTCAGCGGTCAGACAGCATCTCAGGAGAAAAGGAATAGGTGACATTTCAGATCGAGATTGAAGAAGGGTCTTGTCCCAAAACATCACATATTCCTTTTGTCCAGAGATGCTGTCTGACCCACTGAGTTATTCCGGCTTTTTGCGTCTACCTTGAATTCTTGTGCATTAGTATCCCTAAGGGTCTTGTGGAATTCACAATTGCTATGAAGAAAAGCTGTACTACATAAGAAATTGTCAAGGGAGAGTTAGATTTATCTCTTAGGGCTGAGGGAATCAAGGGATATGGGGAACAAGCAGGAACAGGGCACTGATTCTGGATGATCAGCCATGATCATATTGAATGGTGGTGCTGGCTCGAAGGGCTGAATCGCCTAGTCCTGCATCTATTTTCTATGTTTCTAAATTCTGTGCCTAGTTTTGATAGTAGTGAATCTTCTGTTTTTGGTTGAAGACTGGTCAGATTGCAAAGACATAAAACTTTGTACCAACTGGTTCTTCAAGTGCATTAATTATTGACCTTTGTCCAAGAGGGTAAAGTATTTGCTTTACATAATTATATTTTTACAAAGGAATGTTTTTTCTTAATATATGTTTAGTACATTTTCCTAAGGAGAAAATGTCAAATACATAGCTTCAAGGCGAGAGGGGCGTAGTTTAAAGGAGATGTGCAGGGACCTACATAGAGAATGGTGGGTGCCTGGTACACACTCAAGTCAAAGTCAAAAGAGTTTATTGTCATGTGTCCCTGACAGGACAATGAAAATCTTTATTTGCATAGCACAACAGAACATAGAAGGCATTGACTACAATTCTATACGTAAATACACCCATGAATTAATAAATTAATAAAGTGCAAATAACAGATGGAGGGATATTAATGTTCAGAGTTCCGAGCCAGGTTTAATAGCCTGATGGCTGTGGGGAAGTAGCTATTCCTAAACCGGGTTGTTGCAGTCTTCAGGCTCCTGTACCTTCTACCCGAAGGTAGCAGGGAAATGAGTGCGTGGCCAAGGTGGTGTGGGTCCTTGATGATGCTGCCAGCCTTTTTGAGGCTGAGACTGCGATAAATCCCCTCAATGGAAGGAAGGTCAGAGCCGATGATGGACTGGGCAGTGTTTACTACTTTTTGTAGTCTTTTCCTCTCCATGGCGCTCAAGTTGCCGAACCAAGCCACGATGCAACTGGTCAGCAAGCTCTCTACTGTGCACCTGTAGAAGTTAGAGTGAGTCCTCCTTGACAGACCAACTCTCCGTAATCTTCTCAGGAAGTAGAGGCGCTGATGAGCTTTCTTAATAATTGCATCTGTGTTCTCGGACCAGGAAAGATCTTCACAGATGTGCACGCCCAGGAATTTGAAGCTCTTGACCCTTTCAACCATCGACCCGTTGATATAAACAGGACTGTGGGTCCCCATCCTACTCCTTCCAAAGTCCACAATCAGTTCCTTGGTTTTGCTGGTGTTGAGGGCCAGGTTGTTCAGCTGGCACCATATGGACAGTTGCTCCATCTCTCTTCTATACTCTGACTCATCCCCATCAGTGATACGTCCCACAACAGTGGTGTCGTCAGCGAACTTGATGATGGAGTTCGCGCTATGACCGGCTACGCAGTCATGAGTATAGAGTGAGTACAGCAGGGGGCTGAGCATGCAACCCTGAGGTGCTCCCATGCTGATTGTTATATAGTCTGACACATTTCCACCAATACGAACAGACTGTGGTATGTGGATGAGGAAGTCGAGGATCCAATTGCAGAGGGATGCGCAGAGACCCTCGCGATAGTGGCGGAAGGAGATGATAGTGGCGTTTAAGAGGCTTTTAGATGGGCATGTGGCTATGCAGGGAATGAAGGAATATGGATCATGTGCAGGCAAATTAGATTAGTTTATCACAGGAACAGGAGTCAGGCCCTTCATCTGCCTGTATATTATTCATTACTGCCTATTCATCAAATTCCAGTTATTACATGTCAGACCACCTTTAAATTGTTTTTTGGAAGTAATTTTGAATTAGGTAAAGGTACCGAGCAAACAAAAGTTGCTAAAAACATTTGATAGCAATCTGCAAGAGGAATTCAGTCATTGAGCAGTATTTGTTGGGGAGGGAACGTTTTGTCAACGTTCAGGTTGAAACCCAACATCAGGACTGACTGTGGAGGGGAAGATAATCAGTATAAAGAGAAGAGGGAAAGTGGAGAGACGGAGGCCAGTAGGTGATTGATTCACCAAAGAGGGGTGAGGGATAATGGGCAGCTGGAGTCAGGTAGGGGAGGGGGTGGAATGGAGTTTGGTGACAGAAGCAGGAGGAAGATAGGTGGAGGCAAACAAAAAAATGCAAATGGAGCCAGGTACAGGGAGGACAGGGTGAAGTTGGAGACAGCTGAGATAAATGAGAAAAGAAAGGCTAGTGGTGCGAGAATCTGAAAATAAGAAAGAAATAATGAAAGCCATGAGGGAAGAGGTGAAGATGGAACCAGAACCAGATGGGAGAGAAAGGGAACGAATATGTGGGTAGTAGGTGGATGGAACAAGGAAGGGGAGGGGGACATGAATGGCTGAAGGACAGTTGGAGGGAATATGGGAAAGAGAACAACAGTGGGAGTACTGCAGATGGATCAGTAGGAAGGGGGGAATACCTGCAGATGGATCAGCAGGGATGGGAGCAGGGTTACATTGAAATTCAATGTTCATACCATTTGGGCTGTGGATTCCACAAGGAAAATATGCAGTGCTGTTCCTCAGAATAGGTATACTTTAAAGTCAAGACAGGTCTACTGAAGGCATCATAGTGGCAGCATTAGACTTCCCAATTATGTCAGTCCACGCCAACCAATGATCACCCATACACTGGTTCTATATTATCCCAGTTTTGCATCCTACACTTTAGAGGGAATTTACAGAAACCAATGAACCCATGAACCTGCACATCTTAGGAATGTGGGAGGAAATGAAGCACCCAGAGGAAACCATTGCGGTCACAGGGAGAATGTACATGCTCTATACGTCAGAATCGAGCCTAGGTCTCTGGCGCTGTAAGCAGGTACCCGCTGAACCACTGGGCCACTGAGTAGCTGGACTCACTTCTAAACTATGAAATGTTAAGCACTTTGCAGTGAATTAAACCAATTTAATTTCCTTCAGTAACAGACTCATTGTTGTAAGCTTCCTGTTAATACTTTAAATCCAGTGATTTATAATATCTTCTGGAAATCCACCTCACATTTGAATTCTAAGCACCCGTGTAATAGGAAAATCCATAGTGTAAACAACAGACATAATACATTCTGTACATACACCTACAAAGTATGTGGATCAGTGCGAGTAAATTGTTCGGATTAACTGCATGATGTATCCTACAATTATGTAATGATGTTTTGACTGATGAATGTTAATGGTTGGAATGCGAAAATATATGGTGCGTAATATATTTATCTATACATTGTAAGTAGATTGATTGTAATCACACTTTGTGTCTATATCCGGTTTAAACCAGCATCTGCAGTTCCTTCTTATACAATTTATAGATACACGATAAGGGAATAATGTTTAGTGCAAGGTAAAGCCAGCAAAATCAGGCTAAGGGTAGTCCGAGGGACATAGCTGTTTCAAAAATTAGGGACTACGGAGATTAAATAGATTTAATCCCCAGTGCTAAAATCTAAAATATGAGGAACACTTTTACACCAAGAAAGAAATCATGAGACAGATGGTCATATTCAATGTTAATGGTGCAGAAAATTATACTAGGAAATTACTCTAATTTAAAGTGCTGAAGTAGAACTTGGAGATGTGAGATCAAAATAGTGGAAGTTAATTATATAATTAATATGTAGTGGTTCTTAACACTATCTGATTGATGTAAGAAATACAAGAAATACATAAAAAAATCTACTTGCAAATTATACTACTAACATAGGAAAGCATTCCAAAGCCCCTTTCAAGTGTATTATCAGTCAAGAACTGACACTGTATGACATGAAAAGATAAAGGGACAATCAGTGCAGTCAGAGGAACGTTGTTAATGCTGAAATAGCTGTTGCATACTGCACTTGGTAGAATAACCAAAGTGTGGGGTAAATAAGGCCTGAAGTGGGGATGGATGCAGAGATTTCAAGGATTGTAGATAAACAGTGTCATTTGGACAAAAATCCTGGAATTATTTAAGTAATATTCATTTTCTTACAAGGGACTCAAAAATTAAGATATTTCTGGCTAGGTGAAGTAGAAAGCCAAAGTAAATCATGAATAAATTATGAGTTTGAAAATTTGGTTAAATGTGTTTATAATGACATGTTTATGATTGATCATAAGGATCTCTCTAGAGCCTGGAGCTTGAATGGAACCTGTAAAGGTACCCTACTGGATGCAGTTTACGATGAGCAGCAAATATTTAGTTTGAGGAACCACTGGAAATAAATTCAATAGTCTATGAGGCTGGAGGTATTGTACACTTTGAATAGACTTTGAACTATGAAAGGCCTTTACTTTGAGTGCTTTACAATTATGAAATTGAGATCTAGTTGGGTTAATCGCATTCCATAAGTTGTACCCACGCTTGCCCAAACTCAACCGACACAGAAAATCAGTTACACAGTCAATATGGAAGAAAAATTACAGACTTTGTGGAGGGTGGTGGAAGCCCATGATTTTCTTTGGCAGATAATGTTTCAATGAAATTGAAACATGTAGTGCCTATATGTATGTGCCTGTATGTACACCATCCAATTTTGGCACTGATTTCTTGTTCACATACAGTATTTAATAAAATGGAAAGGATAAGCTAATATTTCCAAATTTGGAGTCACAATCAAATAGATTCTGCAAGTGCTTTTTGCTTGGCTAACCTACTTTAGGTAATGCAAAAGTGATTTGCTGTTTGGCATTTGAAGAATGAAAGGTAGCCAGTAGTTCACTGAAACCTCTTGTGTCACATTCACTTGAATATCGCATAATTTATTAACTATTTATAGTTGATGTTTTTAATTTTGTGTTAATGATAGTTCTATTGCTTGAGGAATTCATTTTGTTACAAAGGTTATATATTTGAAGCACCATGGAGAGGTTATTTGATTCTGACAAAAAGTATTTTTATGTTGCATTTACAATCAGGCGACTTAAAAACATGAGAGAGAAAGAAACAGAAAAAGCAAATGTTGATAGATTTGGGAAAAGTAGGGTTGTAAGCAGCTCGTTTGGTCTATACATACTGCTGTTGACAAGTGGACTGAATGTGCTTGAAGATTCTTTGAAATTCCAATAAAATTGTTTTTTGTGGTGTCACAACCCTAGCTTGCCTTCTTGCATTTTTCTGAAAAAACAGAGAAAGGAAAATTGCACGCAAACACACACATTTGTAGTATAGCCAAAGAGGTGTTCCCTGTCAGTTAATATGGTCACTACTGTGAGATCTTTAAAGATTGCAATGTGCCTGGAAAAATCTTCGGGTTTGAGATCCAGTAGTTCCAGATATTATATTTTAGCACAAGCTCAACTAAACAGTTTTTTATTACATAATCCCCACTAAAGGAAACCTTCAAACTGTAACTGCCTTCAATCAGGGTAAGAAAAAAAATGCTAACGAGTACTTTTAATAATCCTTTGATTAACGTGAATTCCATAACAGATGCCATTTGGGCCTGTGTCAGTGTTTATGTTTCAGAAGAGCTTCCTTGTTGATCATAACCTATCATTGTTTACCATTTACATTCCCTTTTAGGAGAGACAAGTAATGTAAATTATTTATGCTTGTGTTAATGATGGATTTATTCAATGGGAAACTGGAATAGAAAGCTTAGTTCACAAAAGCCTGTAATAATTCTCAGTTGAATAACCCTTGGTAATCCAATCTACCTTTCAAATTGTATAAGCTTTGACAAATCCATTCTACATGTTCTCCACTTTATCACATTGTAAAATATAGCTAATAAAACAAAAGTTAAGAATGATTTAAATTTTATTTAGATTCAGTGTTTCCAATATCTTGTACACTATTGTTAAATTACTTGTATTTATAATTAGAAATAAAATTTTGGAGAGCATTCATTTTATTATAGGTTGGAGAGCATTTAATTTAAGCTGTTGCACTGATGCCACCAAGTGGAAAATAAAGAATCTACAGTGTACTGTCCAACTTCCTGGAACAAACTATAAAATTGGGTGTGCCGGAAAATACTGCAGATGCTGGATTAAACCAAAGATAGACACAAAATGGCGGAGTAACTCTAGGTAGAAATTATTATTATATTTTCATATTATTTAATTAATTGTAAAGTTATGTTTTAAACTAGCAACCAAGTGAGGCAACCAGGAAATGTACATGATCAAATTTAACTGTAGGAAGGAACTGCAGATGCTGGTTTACACCAAAGATAGACACAAAATGCTGCAGTAACTCAGTGAGAGTAACTCCAGCATCTCTGGATAGAAGAAAAGGGTGACATTTCGGGTCAAGACCCATCTTCAGACTGAGAGTCAGGGAAGAGGGAGACACGGAGATAAGGAATTTGTCCACACTTTACCCTACCTTATCTCTGTGTCTCCCTCTCCCCTATCAGTCTGAAGAAGGGTCTCTACCCAAAAATTGGTATCCAGCGATGCTGCGTGTCCCACTGACTTACTCAAGAAATTTGTGTCTATGATCAAAGTTAAAATCTAAAATCAAAGATAAAATCGGCCCAAAACGTTGCCTATTTCCTTCGCTCCATAGATGCTGCCTCGCCTGCTGAGTTTCTCCATTTTTGTCTACTCTCTATTTTTAATTTCACTTTACTCTTCTCTTTTCAGATATGTGATTAAAATCCAGGCTTCATTGAGAAGTTTAGTATATTCTGAACCTTAATGCATTACTTATATTCTTTCAGGAGTAGACAACAGGCAAGACAAGTCTGTCTTTCCTCTTTCGGATTCTAGTTCTAATTTTCTTTTCTTTTCTCTCTATGATATTTCTTCCATCTAAGACCTTTGACTTTTGCTCTTCAGTTCTTTGATCAATTGGATAATTGTCATGGGAGAGCCTTTACAGTTGAGTGTCATCAAATTATTTTTCCAATGGATTGGTGTGACCAAGTCCCATCCTTCTCCTGCATCTTGTACACACAAATTAATCATTAAAAAGGTGGTGGAGCATTGTCAATGCTCTTAAAGCAAGGGTACTACAGCATTCACATTTCTACCCAGTTACTATTATCGAATTGAGACATACTGGAGATGTTTTAGCTACTCACTCTCTTCATAAACTGATTCATCAAGAGTGAAACCAAGACATTTTCATTTTTTTCTTATGTTTTGTTTGCATAAAATATTTGGAAATAATTCCAAAAGTATTATTTAACTCGTTAACACTGCACTTTACATGCATTTTCATCTACCTGCAGAGAGAGATCAGAGAGAACACTGCTAATGCTGAACTTTTACTGTGCCATACAGAAAGTTGAACAATCTACCTTTCTGATTTCTTCTTTCACTTTGTAAAAATTAAGAAGCCTTTTTGCAATATATTGAAGCAAAATTTACGTCAACTTTGGTTAAAAAGGCACCATTTTTTCTGAAATTTTTAAATAGAAACTGAAATAATGTTGCAATGTTTTTTCACTGCAAATCTTCACATGCCATTTGCAAGAAAAAGTTGGCTAATTGCTATAAATTAGAATAACATACCACTCCAAAGTGCAATATTAAATCCTTCACACCATATGTGTAGGAGCCATTAATGCTTAAGTTAGTTACCGTTATTATATTATAGCCATATCTAGATATTTCTAGCTGTATCATTCTGAACGCGTGTGGGTGGGATTAAATACCTAGATGGGTGTGTCCACATCTGAGGAGGCTAGCGTAGCCACAGAGAGTGGGCAATCAGTTAGCCTCGAGGGATGGAAGAGACAGTTTTTAACCACACAACATGACATGGATGAAACAGTTAGTAAGAATGAAAAGTTACAATTTATATTGGAATAAGCAGTACCTGATATGAAAAATGTCTTTGTTTGTACTACTTCAATAAAGGATCAATTAATCAAGAAATAACGACTGGAAGATTTGTTTTTAGTATCTGCAAGTGTGTAAGCTATATCTCTTCTACATCTTTGAGTAGTAAAGGAAATCAAAAGTTGGACATTGGAAAGTTAAGAAATTGCCATTACAATATGTTTTCACCAATGAAGTAAAATATCCTATAATGTTTAATACTATTTATTCTTTCTGTGACTACTCTTCAAAAGTATTATTGTCTGTGAAGTTTTTTCTGGGATACCTAGAACTCTTGGAAGATCTCATTGAGACATCAAGATACTGAAAGAGATTTGCAGAGTAGATACTAATAGGCTGCTTCTGCTAGTTATAGAGCAGGGAAACTCAAGGTAAGGGGTTGGATATTTAAGATGAGAATATATTTCTTTAAGTAGGGGACTGGAAATCTTTCGAATTTTGTATCTCTGAGGGCTGCAAATGCTTTGTTGACACATTCAAGGCTACGATTGATAGATTTTTGGACCGAAAGGTGTATGTGCATAGTCAAAGTTAATGACGCATAGGATCTGCCATGATTTGAAATAACGATGGGGCAGGCTTAAAAGGCCAATATGACTAACTCTGACTATAGTTTCCAAGTTCTTGCATAATTCAAATGTTTTCCATATTCTTATTGAGAAAAACGATGATTGCAGTTTTTTAATTGCAAATGAAAACACACAATGTAGAATAATTATATTGCTCTACTTAATGCATTCGGTAATTTTTAAAAAAAAATTAATGCATGACTTTGTAAATAATAAATTCTGGAATAAATTAGTGTATATTTTTAATCCTCCCTAATTCATTACACTTGTCACATATTTCCAAGTATATATGTATTCTTCAGAATGTTCATTAAATGTTAGTGGATTTCGCATTTTGTTTTGGCACTTGCCAGAATCCTCAGGTCCTTACCTTCATTATAAGAGGATTAATCGACATTGAATCCCTGACCACCCCAACGCGATTTGTCTCCGACCGTAATGAAGCAGGTAACATCTCGGTGTTAGAGCTGTACTGTTCTGCAGTGCTGAGGAGTTTGGGTTCTCACTGTCTTCGGGGCTGGCTGGGTGTCTGACCAAACGAGAGGCGGACACTGTGTTGTCAGATACAGACTGCGGAGAGAAAAAAAGATTTGTGACCCATTGGTGTTACCTAAAAATATTCCAAATGTGCTATAATAATTAAGCAGGTCATTTAACATATATAGTTTCAAAAGTTAAGTAAACCGTGCTTCGCTGTAGTGAATGGAATTGTGATTTCTGCACTGGAGGTGTTTAAACTTTGATCCTCGTTTTCTAGGGCAAACTAGTCACATAAAATCAACACTACATGTTATTTACCTTAAACCGTTGTCTGAAAACAAACAAACATAGACATCTCGCATCACTTTATTCGGAGACGGCAGAAGTCCCCAAAGCATGAATACTTCTGTTGGGAATCCGTTGTCGCAGCAACCGTCTCCAACGCCGATCCCGTTGCCAAGGTTCGGCGACCTCTAACCTTTCCGTGCGCTTCCACCTCGTGGTGGCGCCGCTTCCGTTTCCGTCGTCCGAAGCGACTTCGTCTCAACCAAACAATTACAACTGGTAATGTCTCTTTTCAGCGTTTAAATGTTTAGAATTAAGATGAAAGAATTCGAGATCAGCCGGAAAAATAACAAATTGAGACTTTCGTGTCCCTTTGCACCTCTTCGACGAAACCAGAGAGCAGAGCACACGGATGATCCTCCCCGTGGGTGGACGAGTGGATGGGTGGCGGGCTCGGGCGGTGGGAAAGTTCGGCGTCATCCCGGCCGGTGGGTGTTATAGTGGGGGCACGACGGGATCCTAACGACGCGGGGGGGGGGGGGGGCGCGGTGGAGGAAGGGACAGACAGACACACGCAAGGTGCGGTGGAGGGAGGGAGGGAGGGAGGGACACGACGGGATCTTGGCCAGGCGGACGGGTCGGGACGGAAAGTACGACGGGATCCGGGCCCGGGCGTTTTACTGACTCGATGTTAGCTTTTAGCCACAACCAAGGACGATTCCAGCTTTCCACGAGTTTGAGCTAACAAAGATAACTTAGAAAACCGCCACATTCCTCTGAAACAATTACAGTCCCACAATGAATGCTGGGCTTTGGAAACTACCCACGTGGTGAGAATGAATGGTCGTGACGCCATTTAATCACTACTACTTATTTAGTCAATTTGAGTATAAAATAAAAATGTATTTGGGTGGCGTGCAGCTGGAGGCATGATCTGGACACGGCAATGAAAAGTACGCATCTAGCGAGGTGGGAAGAGCAGGCACATGGCTAATGGACAACAGGGGAAGTCCAGAACACGGGGTCACAGTTTAAGGATAAGGGGGAAGTCTTTTAGAAAAATAGGTGCAGGAGTAGGCCATTCGGCCCTTCGAGCCTGCACTGCCATTCAATGTGATCATGGCTGAGCATCCAACTCAGTATCCCGTACCTGCCTTCTCTCCATACCCCCTGATCCCTTTAGCCACAAGTGCCACATCTAACGCCCTCTTAAATATAGCAATATTAGGACTGAGATGAGAAAAACATTTTTCACACAGAGAGTGGTGAATCTACGGAATTCCCTGCCACAGAAGGTAGTTTGGGGCCAGTTCATTGGCTATATTTAAGAGGGAGTTAGATGTGGCGCTAATGGCTAAAGGAATCAGGGGGTATGGAGAGAAGACAGGTACAGGATACGGAGTGAATGCATATGTGTACAGTCCCTCATATTCCACATGGGTAGTTTACACCCCAAAGGTATGAAGATTGACTTCTCTAACTTCAGATAGCCCTTGCTTTCTCTCTCCATCCCCTCACCAGTTCTCCCACTGGTCTTACCGTCTCTGCCTACATTCTATTTTTGTCCCACCCCCTCCCCTGACATCAGTCTGAAGAAGGGTCTCTTCAGACCTGAAACGTCGCCCATTCCTTCTCTCCAGATATGCTGCCTCACCCGCTGAGTTACTCCAGCATTTTGTGTTTACTGCATAATTATTCAATATTTATTGTTGATCCAGAATAACCTGGAGATGAGTGATTGTATAGAACTGAAACATCCAAATGATCAGTACTGTTATGTAACTGGCTTCACTCAATATAAAAGATATATAGGATATATAGTTTGTTTCTTAATATGGAATGGTTGAAAATGTAACTTTTGCTTAAAATTATGTTTTGTTTTTCATTTTTGAGAACAGGATGATACAATTGAGGAATACTGCAGTATGATCCATGAGGTACATAAAGGGAAAAAGCATAAATACTTTGACAGTACTACAAGAAAACTTTCTCCTCAATTTCTGCAAGATAACTCGGAGACTTCGATTGCAGTGGTGCACCAAGGGGTGCAGAGTCCCATGTTAAATAATCACAGGAAACAAAAAAGGAGAAAAAGTCACTTGTCATTAAGTGAATGTGAACGTTCGGAGATGGTTACAGTGGACTCTAAAAAAGACATAAGTCTATCTGTAAGTGATGTAGGAGCAAAGAAGAAAAGGAAACGAGAAAAGGAAAGGAATGGTTCTAGATCAGAAGAACAATGCAATGGTTCAGAAGTGCAGAATCTCAGGTTAGCAGATCATACTGAAAAGAAAGAGAAGAAACAGAGAGACAAATGCACATTGTTAAGAGGGTGCGATAGTGTTGTTATGGTGGACTGTGACCTGGCATGTAAAAATGTACATGAGCATGATGATGCAAAGAAACAGAAAAACAAGAAACATTTCTCTCGATCAGGGGCTGCACATGACAGTTTACTGCAGGGAAAAGTGGGCTTATTTGGTGTGCAAAGAAAGAAAAAACACCATTCCAGGTCAGCAGAAAGTAACTGTGTGTCACAGGTACGTGCAGTAAATATTGAGGCAGAGGAGAAATGCCCAAAGTTGTCAGGCATTGTAGATAAACAAAAGAATAACAAAATAAGCCATTCGTGTTTAGCAGAAAACAGAGCTATTTCAAAACTCAAAGCTAAGACTGACAACGAAAAGAATTGTAGCATTGCATTAAATGGTGATGATATTTTGGGGATTCCTGCAAATGGGACTACACAATCTGTGCACAATTCCAAATTTGTAGATGGCAAAGTTGGGAAGAAGAAGAAGAAGAAAAGAAGGCATTGTTCAAGTTCAGCAGAGAGTGGTGATGTGTTGGAGTGTATTTCAGTAAAGATTGTACAACAGGTACAGAATTCTGCAGGGAAGACTGTCAGTCAAAGGAAAAAAGAACATTATCGTTCACCAAAAGGTGAGTCAGGGATCAATACAGAGAATCCTTGTGAAGGGAGTGCAATTTTAGAATCTGCTACTGCTGATATGGAAACTTCTTTCAAAAAATGCAAGAAAAAGAAAATGCAGTGTGACATCTCCCTCGATGATACTGACGTTTTACACAAGTCTGTGAAGAAATGCAAAAAGAGTAGAGTGTTACCATCTGATGCTCATGTGGAACAAAATTGCAATATACATGTAGAAAATATTGGTAAATCATTAAAGAAACATGAAGTGAAATGCAATACAGGTGGGATTTCACAGAACACAGCCGCAGATCATTCCATGGCTACACAAGACACTAACTCTGCAGGGAGTAATGCAGAATGGAATGAGCAAGCTGTCCATAATTCCAGCCAAGAAACAGTCAAAATCTCCAAAAAGTTAAAGCGAAAGAAAGAAAGTTTATTGAAAAGCAAATCTAGCAAAACAAATAAAATTAGGTCAGATGTGCCTAAGCATTACTCTGCATTGAGCAGTAAGAACACATTTCCGGTGGTCATTACACCTGAGACTGTTACAAAACCAAGCAAGATTTTGAAATCTCAAAAGAAAAAGAAGAAAAAAAAGAACAACTTGGAGCAACAACAACTTGCGATTGTACCTGTTGATAATATTGACAATACATCTGCTGAGCTGCCCCAAGAAGAGAGTGTATATTTTGGCCAAGATAAGGTCAAAGTCATGCAGATGCCTAAATCCAAGCTTGTTGAAGGACTTAAAGATTTTGTTCCAAATGCGGAAAAGTTGACAAGTGGAACACTGTACCACATGTATAAATATGATCTTCCACGTTTTGAAAAACTTAAAGAAGAAGGTAAAGCTGATCATCAGAACTTTAGATTATTCATTTAACATCAATACTGTAAAAAAGAAATGTCTTACATTTTTAATTGCAATTTTTTTCAGTTCACATATTCAAATTCTAGGGATTGTGGAAATTGAGATTTTAATTAACTATTTTAATATTTGCAAAGCAGCTGACAGTGAGCGGTATAAGAAATAAATTGTTTAATAATTTGTAGTTTGTGTAAGTTTGCAAAGCAAGTTTGTTATGTATGAGAATCCCGTGGGCCTACATGAATGAATGAGTACTGATATGTACCTTTGTGCAATCTGAGTTTCTAGAATCTGACAATATTGAGAAGAGGAATGGGAATCCAAGGAGATTGAGGCAACTATCATTAATCACAATATAATCACATCTGAACAGTTTTTGTTATAAAAAAAGATGAGCAGCATTCGCGCAACTTTGACAATTAAAATGTAACGACTACATATCTCAACTGCCCTTAAAAGTCCAGGATCCAGAATCAGAAATAGGCCATGCTGCTCTGAGGAACTGCTCCATCATTCAATACGATTAGGGCTGCTCCCCTTAAACCCCCAATTCTGTACGTCCAAAATTGGAGCATCCAGTGTCATGTACCATAAATAATTCAGAAGATTCAGTCTTTCACTCACAACTTTGCAGAGGAACTTTGTTGCAACAAGCTACACAGTAATTGCCTTGAGTCTTGTTAGAATGGATAAGGGATAAGATTTATTGTTAGAAAATCATTGTATGAGTATGCATGTTCAACATATTGTTTTGCAAATTTAAAAGTAGATCTTAATTGAGTATGTGCAAGAATTATTGCCACTTGGTGTGCACAGAGCAGCTACATTGAAGTTTTTAGGTGAGCCGTTTATAACACACCATAGAGAAACTCGTTGTCTTAAATATGCAGATGGAAAAGATAAATTCCATACTGCTTCAAATGATAACGGACATAATTTATAATTTAACTATAACATAATGTTGCATTTCTTTGGCTCTACTTGGATGTTTAGTTTCATGTATATTTGTTGTTATACCTGTGCTCGTGTAGGTTAAAAGGTATGCTTGTGTAGGAAAAAAATATTGAAAGTAACTCAATCTTGAGAACAAGTACTCAAATCATTTATGACTTTGCAAGGTTTTCACCAGCCTTGGAAAGTCCGTACATTGAAGTTTTGCCTGTGGACATCATTTTAGAGAGGCTCTCCTCTATGTTTATTGCTTTGCTGCCGTTATATCTTGTATCTTTTTAGAGTTCAGGACTGAATTACGTTTGAATTTAGTTGTGTTGTAGCAACTAATTCTCACAAAGCAAATCATAAATAAAATGTGTGACATGTCAATCTGTTTTTATTGGTGGGAAGTGAAATATGGGCCAGGAGAAGTTGTTCCTCTTATAGAAATAGCACTGTCTATATAAGTTGATAGATCTCATTTAGCTGTGTTGTTCTTTCATTGGTGTGTACATGTATGCCTAGACAATGTGCTCAAACACACCATTGTTTGAATTAAGAAGATCCAATGCTGAACTGAATGGTTGCAAAACGCTGTCATTTGATCCTTTATTTGCTCTAATTGTGAAACGTTTTATTTTTCTATATACTAGCTTGCCATTTTAAAAAAATCGGGAATGGGCTACTGTTGCAGAGGGAAATTGATGGTTGTGTCTTTATGCTTCTGAATCTTCTCTATCCCGATACTTGGTGTTAAAAGTTGAATTGAAAAATAATGACTTTTAAAAGTTTTAAATCTCTAATCTAGTAATTTGTATATTTTTTGTGTGCAGGAGTTCCAATCCGCCAAGGCAGATTTAAAAAGGAGGAAAATAAGCAATTGCAGAAAAATCTAAATGAATTAATGGAACTGACTGGAATTGAAAATGAGTGGGAGTTTTTCAACGTTCCCGAGTCCTTTGATGAGATGATGAGAATAAAACGACTAAAACAGAATAATTTATTCTGTGTTAAATTGGGTACAATGATAAATCTAATTTAATTTTTAGCCCTTTACAGTTAAGTGCAGTAGACTTAAAATGTTGCAAATGATTTTGCATTGGTATAACTGACAACTAACTTCCTCTTACAACTACAGATCCACCATCAATTTTCCAGAACCCTTGGTTAAGGCCTTGGTGTGTGTGGGGGGGATATTCCGACTTGCAAAGTCGGCCTCGGAAGTCGGCTATGGGAACGGATCTGCCGGCTCTGGGGGGCAAATTTAACTCGCTGATCAGCCGCTGAAGTCCTGGTGAAGGCAAAATCGGCAAACTCTGCCTAAGCATCACATTTTCGGGGGGACTTCCGGGGGGGGGGGGGGGGGGGGGGGGGGTGTTAAGTGTGCTCAAATAATTTTTTCTGGATTTAATGGAAGTGCCGGACCGACAGTTGCCACAAAATCAGTGGTGGACAATTCTCTCGTTGCGATATCGTTAGTAGTTTTTGCATTGAAAGATGGTTATTACAGGTCATCCATCAGTTAGTCTCTTCTTTGTTAATCCGCAGCAATTTTCAGGTTTTCTGTCATTGATAACTTTGCCTTTCCTTCTTCGTCCATTGTTAATGATGCATTAATATTATGTTTAAACTCCTCTTAGCTGAAGGCATTCCAAGACCATGGAAGTCTGTTTATCAGCGAGCTAAGAAGATGTATGATCCTAATCGATACAAAGGCAAGTAAGTAATCTGGAATATTTTGCATATTTGAATGGAAGTTTGTTGCAAATGAAATACCTTCTGCAATAATAAAAACTGAGGAATGTAAACTTCAGGCTGGTCAATTTTGAAAATGATAGAATTGCAGGGTTGGCAGTGAATTATGGATAAGTTCAGCACCCCAAACATTTTATTTTTTGCCAGGTTTCTCCTTTTCTCAGAGTATTAGGCATTTCCATTCATTTTATGAAGAGCTAAATTCATTCTAGCTTTGCTTTCCATCAGGAATCTCTATTTATCTTTTGGTCAGAAATTAGGAAGATATGCTAATATAAATAACAGCAAGGAACTGTTACTTCAGCCCACTATGTCTGTGCCGAACATGATGCCAAGACCAATCCCATATTTGCCTTCATTTAATCCATGGTCTTATTCAAAAGTCTCTTAAATACCACTATTTTAGCTGCTTACACCACCACCCCCGGCAATGCATTTCAGGCACTCACCGCCCTTATGTGTAGAACAAAAATTATCTCGTACACCTTGTTTAAACTTTGCCCCTTAAAGCTATGCCCTTTAGATATCTTCATCCTGGGAAATCTCACTGTCTTCCCCATCAATGTCACTCATAATGTTCTATAATATCAGGTCTCTTGCAACCTCCAGCATTCTAGAGCAAACAATCCCAAGTATGTCCAACCTCTCCTTGCAGCTTTTATCCTCTAATTCAGGCATCATTCTGGTTAAGCACCTCTGCACCCTTTCCAAAGGCTCCACAGCCTTCCTATATCTAGTATCCTCTAATGCAAACATTATTCTGGATAAACACAAGGCTGTGGAGGCCAAGTCAATGGATATTTTTATGGCAGAGATTGATAGATTCTAGATTACTAAGGGTGTCAGGGGTTATGGGGAGAAGGCGGGAGAATGGGGTTAGGAGGGAGAGATAGATCAGCCATGGCGAAGTAGACTTGATAGGTCGAATGTTCACTGAAATATTTTGGTTCAAGGAAGCCATTTGGCCAAGTCTGTTCCAGCCATGCATAAGTAATCCAGCTCATCTCACTTACTCATGCTTATCCTATAGCTCTGCTTGTCTCTTCTTTTTATGCACTTATCTAGCTCTCATTTGAATGTCATGACTCCACTGTTACAAATTATCAGTCCTGTCAGCTTCACAGATCTGTTCATGTAGCTCACTAACAATGACTTACAAAATGACATAAGTGGAATAAAATAATGCGATGAGTGGTTAGAGCTTAGAAAGTACTGTCAGGGCTAGTAGTGAGGAACAATTTAACTGTAATGCTCAGAGAGGGCTGAATGAATGAATGCTTGATTGTTACATGTGGCGTCACAGTGAAATTCTTTACTTGCATACCCAAGGCATGCAAATAGTCGCCACATAAAGGGCACTGATAAGTTACAAAGTATCCCGTGCCAGGTCCTCCTTTGTTCTCCCACACGTCGTCGTCCCCTTGCTCCAGGTCCATCTTTGTTTTCCTCCCCCTCACTTTGGTCCCCCCCCACACCGAGTCATCCTTTGTTCTCTTACCCTCCCCCCCCCCCCCCTTAGTGAATACTGATAAGTAGTAGAAGGGAAAACATTTGTAGAGCAATGGTGAGAGGACAAGGGATATATCATGCAGACTGAATGGACCAAATGGCTACCTTCTGTTTTGTAGGGACTCTGAATTAATCTGTGCTTGGCTAATTCTGTGCCTGATATTTTTAGAAATGTCTCCATCCCAGAGTTTTTTTTAGTCTACAGTTGATGAGGTTAACCTTGCAGTTTATGGTATTGTAAATAAACTTTATTTTTTATTAGATACACTGAAGAAGAATTGGAGAGGCTGAATCATTTGCATAAGGTCCATGGGAATCGCTGGGTAAAAATTGCAAATCTCATGGATCGAACTGATACATCTGTTATATGTCGAGCAAGATTATTGAAGAAATGTAAGTTAATTTAAAAAATACTCCCATCTAAATCCATAGTCAATTTTGTTTAGCAATGTTCACTTTTTAGTATAAAATAAAGTTAAAATTGCATGTTATTGGAAACCAATGAATGCTTTGTGGTATTTGTATAATACTGGGTATTGTTTTTACAGAATAACAAAACAATTATAAACTCTTGTTATAATGGACCATAACGGTGAGGTGGTGTCCATTATTCCCGATTGTCCGCTATAACCGAGTAACGGATTATCATTGTATAAATAGTAGAAACAAACATCTACAGTTGCTGGTTAATACATAGAAGGACACAAGGTGCTGGAGTAAGTCAGCTGGTCAGGCAGCATCTCTGGAGAACATGGATAGGTGGCGTTTCGGGTCCAGACCCTTCTTCAGACTCTTGGTGTGGAACTGGATCTGGAATCCAGGTAAGCTGATGGCCAAGGAAGAGGCTAGGATCGAGCAGTCATTGGTCATGACCCGCAGGCGGCGGGAGCGCAGGTAAGGATCGGGTATGGTGACGGCTGTGCTGGTGGCGGAAACAACTGGCGAGGCGGCACGGATGCCGTCGGCAGCCCATCCTGGCAGTGTAGGTCAGGCTATATCTAAAATCTGCTTTAAGGAGGTTCATAAAGTCAAGGTGTTTACTGTGCTTATAAGAATAATTGGTTAAAATAATTAAAATGTATTCTTTTTTTTCTTTGCTTTTGAATCCAATGTCCGACTCTACAACAAATAATTTTGGTTGAGAATTTGAAATAATTCCACTGGAGTGCACAATTGTCAGAACAGATTGTTATTGGGTGATGTGTTACCATGAGATTGTCTTATGGATCACATGAAAAGATTTGTAGAAAAGTGGTATTTTGTATTGTCCTAGCAATTATTAACCAATATTAATAACTCCAGATTATTTCGTTGTTGATTTGAATCTCATTATGTTTAAATGGGTTAACTTTATTTCATGCATTAAAACAATGGCCTGTGAAGAATTTTGGGACACATTGTGAAAGTGCTATTTTAACCTTTTTTTCTAATAAATATAGGTGTATGTGGCATTCACTGCTCAGTAATAAATCATTTAGCCCACTAAGTTAACCTAGAAGTTTATATTCCAAAAGAGCAATTTCCCACCACTATCTCACCTTTCACTTTATTTTACTTAGCCTATTGCTTTAATCTACAAACAAGTCCACAAAATCAGGGAGACTAGGTTTGGATTTTTTTCAATTTCCAATTATGTTTAGTTACTTGTTGGGTTAACCCAGGAAGGTGAAAATGGCACAAAAAGTCTTAATTTTTTTTTTTTTTTTTTGAACAGCCTTGTATCAAGGAGCATGGAGTAAAGAGGAGGTGAGGACATTCATGAAGATAATGGAGAATATTATGAAAGAAAGAATGGAAGAATCACATCATGATCTAACAATCACGGATTCAGATACAAATGCACCCGATTCCATTTTTCGTGAACATTTATACAAAAATCTTCCCTGGTGTGCAATTGCAGAGCAAATGGAACATAGGAACTGGTTGCAGTGTCGACAAAAATGGTGAGCTAATGGATGTCTGTCATGTAGGAACGATTTTTACTCCTTGAATTTTTAAAGCAATCTGACTACAGATTATAAGAACGTTTTTTAACTAAATAAACTGATAAAGAACACAAGATTAAATTTTTTCTTTTAGTATTTCTGAATAACCTCTGTGCTTCTATGTCTATTCTCTTAGTATTTTCCTGCTATGCACTGGTTGAAAAATTCCAACCAGAAGATGCATTGTAAAGTCAGCTATTTTCTTCTCTATAACACTCAAATTAGTCGTCCTTTCATGTCAAGTCTTTTGCTGGATATGAGGCAGTTTTTGAACCACAGAGCTCTAATTTACAATTTTCTGGTAAGCTTGGTTGCTTAGATGCAGAGTTTACTCACCCTTTCTTAATTTTCTTGAAGCATTTTGTCAGGAGAATTAATGGAGAGAAGTTGATTCCATTTAAAAGTGGCTCAAGAACCTGGCAATGGAGATTGCAAGTAGAAATACAAAAAGGAGGGATATAAAGAAGAATTTCATATGAAGAAGATATAGGAAACAAGAGAGGAAATTGCTGGAGCCCTGGATGAAATTTCCGAGTTGTCATCAAATGCAGGAGAGGTGCCGGAAGACTGGAGGGTGGCAATGTTGTGGTTCTATTCAAGAATGGTGGCACAGAAAATGTTGGGAATTATAGCCCAGTAAGCTTAACATCTGTAGTCGGAAAGTTACTGGAGAGTATTTTGGGAGATGGGATATACACGCATTTAGATGAACAAGGGCTGATTAGGGATAGTCAGCATGGTTTTGTATGTGGGAGGTCGTGCCTTATGAATCAGAGTTTTTTGAAGATGTGACTAAAAAGGTTGACGGGGGCAGTGCTGTAGATGTTGCATATATGGACTTCAGCAAAGCATTTGACAAAGTTCCACATGGTAGGCTAGTCTGGAAGATTAGATTGCATAAGATCCAAGGGAGAGATAACTGAATGGATAGAAAATTTCATAAAAGGAAGCTAATGGTGATGGTGGAAGGTTGCTTCTCAGACTGGAGGCCTGTGACTAATGGTGTGCCTCGGTTCAGTGCGGGGCCTGTTACTGTTTGCCATCTATATCAATGATTTGGAATTATAACGCTAAATTACTGAGCATACAAAAGTGGGGTGGTTTTGCAGATCATGAAGATGATTATGAAAAATTGTAGCAGGATCTTGATCAGTTGGCCAGCTGGGCTGAGGAATGGTTGATGGAATTTAATACAGAAAAATGTAACTTGTTGCATTTTGGGAAGTCTAACATGGGCAGGACCTACATAGTGAATGATAGGGCTCTGGGGAGTGTTATAAAATAATGGGATCTAAGAGTGCAGGTTCCTTGAAGGTGGAGTCGCAGGTCGATAGTGGTCAAGAAGGCTTTTGGCACATTGACTTCAACAGTCAGACTATTGAGTGCAGACGTTGGGAGATTATGCTGCAGTTATATAAGACATTGGTGAGGCCGCATTTACAGTATTGTGTTCTGTTCTGTGCACCATGTTATAGGAAAGATGTTGCAAACTGGAAAGGGTACAGAGAAGATTTACGAGGATGTTGCCAGGACTGAGCTATAGGGAGAGGTTGAGTAGGCTCGGACTCTGTTCCTTGGAGTGCAGGACGATGAGGGGTGATCTTACAGGGGTGTATAAAATCATGAGAGGAATAGATCAGGCAGATGCACATTCTCTTGTCCATACTAGGGGAATCGACATAATGTTTGGGACAAAGACCCATCATTTATTTATTTGCATCTGTACTCCACAATTCGAGATTTGTAATAGAAAAAAAATCACGTGTGGTTAAAATGCACATTGTACTTTAATAAAGTCAATTTTTATACATTTTGGCTTCACCATGTCGAAATTACAGCTGTTTACAATAGTTTCCCCATTTCAGGGCACCATAATGTTTGGGACACATGGTTTCGCAGATGTTTGTAATTGCTCAGGTGTGTTTAAATGACTCCTTAATGCATGTATAAGAGCTCTCAGCACCTAGTTTGTCCTCCAGTCTTTCCATCACCTTTGGAAACGTTTATAGCTGTTTATCAACATGAGAACCAAAGTTTTGCGAATGAAAGTCAAATAAGCCATTTTGAGACTGAGAAACGAGAGTAAAACTGTTCAAGACATCAGCCAAACCTTAGGCTTACCAAAATCAACTGTTTGGAACATCATTAAGAAGAAAGAGAGCACTGGTGAGCTTACTAACTGCAAAGGGACTGGCAGGCCAAGGAAGACCTCCACAGCTGATGACAGGAGAATTCTCTCTACAAAAAAAAAAATACCAAACATCTGTCCGACAGATCAGAAACACTCCTCAGAAGTCAGGTGTGGGGTTGTCAATGACCACTGTCCGCAGAAGACTTCATGAACAGAAATACAGAGGCGACACTGCAAGATGTAAACCACTGGTTAGCTGCAAAAATAGGATGGCCAGGTTACAGTTTGCCAAGAAGTACTGAAAAGAGCAACCACAGTTCTGGAAAAAAAACTGGGCAGATTAGATTAAGTTTTTCAAAGCTAAAAAATGGTAAATTCTTGAGTGGCCAAGTCAATCACCAGATCTGAACCCAATTGAGCATGCCTTTTATATGCTGAAGAGAAAACTAGAGGGGAATAGCCCCCAAAACAAGCATGAGCTAAAGATGGCTGCAATACAGGCCTGGCAGAGCATCACCAGAGAAGACGCGCAGCAACTGGTGATGTCCATGAATCACAGACTTCAAGCAGTCATTGCATGCAAAGGATATACAACAAAATACTAAACATGACTACTTTGCTGTGTCCCTAATATTCTGGGATGGGGGGACGATGTATAAACACTGATCTCTATTAAAAATCTCACATTGTCGAGCACAGAGGCAAATAAATAAATGATGGGTCTTTGTCCCAAACAATATGGAGGGCGCTGCAGGTTAAAGTTGAAGGAGAAAAGATTTAATAGAAATCTGAGAGGTGACTTTTTCACACAGTGGTGGGTTTATGGAACAAGCGTCAAACAAGGTAGTTGAGGCAGGGACTACAGAAGGGTTTAAGAAACAGTTAGACTGGTACATGGATAGAGCAGATTTGGAGGGAAATGGGCCAAACGCAGGCAGGTGGGACTAGTGTAGCTGGGAACATGTTGGCCGGTGTGGGCGAGTTGGGCCAAATGGGCCCTGTTTCCACGTTGCGTAACTCTTAACCTATGTACACAGAGCAATTATGATCTAGATTTTGCTACATGCAAGGAGAGTGGAAATAGTCAATTGGATCCTCCAATTCAGGCAATTTAGGGGAAAATAATTTGCAGGTTCATGAGAGAACTAAACTGAATGAGAGGGATCAGATTGCTCGATAGAACAAATGGTCTTGGATTCGTTGAAACAGTAATTGGTGTCTTGTATATTTATTTCTGCTGAATTTACTGGAAAATGTTAGCAGATTCCAGCTTAATTGGAGGCATTTTTCCATGTAAATGACATTAAATTCAAACGTTATGTCGCCCACAGTTTACATCTGTTTGCACAGCAAACTTGCCAATACAGAAACATGCAAACTGCAGGAATAGCACTTCATATTCTGCTTGGGTAGCTAACAACCCAGTGGTATGAACAATAAATTATCCAATTTTAGATAACACCACCCTCTTTCCCTCTTTCCTGTGACAGCTCCACTGGTGTGCACCCATTTCTCCCATTACCTTGCCCTTATTCCAAATTCTCTTTCTCCCTCCCACCCTGAACCCTTCTATCCTTATCCCTCTCTCTGGCTTTACATTTCATTCCTCTTTTCCCCTGATCCGACACCCTTTTTTGTCTTTAGCCTATGTCCATCCATCTACCAACCAATCTACCTCACCTGCATTCACCTATCACTTGTCAGGCTTTGTCACACCCCTACCCCCTTTTCAGATTTCTGCCCTCTGCTACAATTTGTCGAAAGGGTCCTGACCCGAAATGTCACCCATCCATTCCCCACAGTTACTGCCTGACCTGCTGAGTTACTCCAACAATTTGTTTTACTCGGAAATTCTAAGTGTTGCCCACTCAATTACTTGTGCTGCACATGGAGCTCAACAACTGTGTAATTTTCTTATTCCTCTGCCAGGGAGTCTGTATGCTGAACCTGAACCCCATTCAATGAAGCAGTTCTGTGGTTCCTAGGCAATATTAGATCACTTACTTTTCAAAATAGATTAAATTTGTTAAAACATTTTTTTCATTTGTTTTATGTTCTGAATGTTTGAATGCATTTTCAATATTTTTACAGCTGTTAAAGGGTTGGAGATAATGGAGCAGACTATCTAAGTTTACTTCAGTTGTTTCACGGGTGGGATATGATATCCTCTCCTTCTCTCCCTCCCTCTTCTCCCTTTCCATGCCAAGACCCTGCTGCAACCTTCTGTGGATGGTTCAGTATCCAAGAGCAAGCCCACAATGATAGATCGGCAAAATGTGATAGCTGTGCAAACAAACATTAACTGTGGGTGAAATAAAAGTTAATGTTCAAAATGGAAGCACATTACTGGTTATGAAGGACAGATGTAACGGAGAACGTAAATTAATGTGGATAGAAGTTTCGACCAGAATGTGGTGGTGATTTAGGAAGAGCAAGATTGTTGTGGTGAAACATGAAAATACATGATGTGGGTGGTGGGTCTTGTAATGTATTTGAGGCTAATGATGCCTGGCTTGAATGTTTTCAGAAATGTGCAAAACTGTCCAATATTCCAGCAGTAGGGGAAGTGGCAAATTCAAAAAGAATTCCCAATGAGCTGCAACGACTTTGCCCTCTCATGAATGTCCGCTGATTCATCCTGTCACTAAGTTTAGTGCCTTTAAAGGTAATCAAAATGTGTTGTGGTAGTTTTAATTACTTCTATTCTGATAGGATGAGTATCTTGACTGCCAAAATGTCTGGTGGGTCAATAGTGATGAAAAGGAACAGTTACCGGAACAATATCAATCTCATCGAAAGGTAAAAAGTGCACTTTTTTGAGGTACAAAAAATTACATTCTTTATAATAAAGCATTAATATAGTATAGCAGGAAGATTAATTGATGAGTTAAATCCAGCAAGATAAATTAAAGGTAAGAATTGTAATTTGAGGATGCTTTTGTATATACTAAGATTCTAATGGTAAAAATATTACTATTCATCGGATTTTAGTATACTGATGAGTTTTAATTTAGCAATAACTTTGTGCTATTAGACTTTTTAGATATTTTAGCATTAGTCAGATGTTCATAAATGAGAGCACAGCTTGCACTAGAACTAGATATTTTCTAATTTATTTAGATATCATTTATTTATATAAAGTGACAATATCTAGTTCTGGTGCAATCTGTGCTCTCATTTCATGGATTTGTTTTGTGTGATTTTGGCAAAACTAATACCTATTGAAATTGTGTACAAAACATTTTTGTTCTATTTTGCAGATTGTATTGGTTGGGTGTTGATGACATTTGTGATGTGGATTGGGAGGAACTGTGCAGCGCTGTTGGGTAAACAACATCACCTTCTCTTTCATTTCAAAAAGGCAATGACATAAAGATAATAACACCAATTTGAATTTGATGCCCAAAAAACAAAGAGGGCGCCTAATTGGCTGACCTTATCCCAAGACATTGCTTCTTGGCTTTAAATTCCCCAGCGTTTAACTTAATTATTTAATTAGTTACTAATTAAGGATTTACAAGCTTTTGAAAATACAAAGTTATTTTCTGTTTGAATGCATTTTCTTGTCTGAATTTTACAAATTATGAGAAAATAATTAATTCCAATCTGCTGAATGTGTTTGCATTAATTTCAGTATAATTATCTTAATTTATTAAGAGCTAATATTCAGAACTTGTATCTTTTAATTTTCTAGAGATGTTCCACCTTTTGCCATTCAAAGAATGTTCTACTCTTTAAAACACCGCCATGTTCCTAACTGGACCAGGAAATCATTTGGAGGTTAGAGTCTTTTGCAGTTGCTGTTATTATGGTGTCTTATGTATTATTTAATAATCTGCCCAGCATTCACAATGGTCAGTTCATTTACGCAATGATCATTGAGCCATTGGGCCTAAGTTGAAACTGGGGATGGCATGTCAGTTGATATCGGGTAAGGGTGCACTTGGGTGTTCTAATCATAGTTGTAGAATTGGAAAATAACATCTGATGCATTTGTTATTGCTCGTGACCACCATTCATTGCCAGATATGTGTTGCAATTCGCAATATATAAACCCTCAAATTTTAAGAATGTTTTGCAGTTTTAAACGTATGTTTTGTTCCATTGCCTTGTAATTCTGAGAAAAATGGTCCCATGAATGTCACCATATTGGATTGGAAAAGTAGAGCTGTCTCATGTCATTTCCCCCCAAACTATTATGAAATATTATTGTTTTACCAGTTACTGTTTTTAGTCTGAAACTGAAATTATTTAGCATTATTTGGAAGTGGTGGTAATAGTCACAGAACTAAAATAAATTTTCATATTTCCCTATCAGGAAAGTGTAATAGAAGTTGACAAAATATGCTTAGTATATGTAGCAATGTTACAAAATTTTGAGATTAAAAAAATCAAGTCTGCAATTTATCCCATCAGATAAAGCATAAAAAGAAGTTTAATTTGACACCTAATTTACTTTCATATCTTCAGTATTAAGAAAGTTATGGCCATTTTCATACTCGGAAATGAGCATCTTGCTTCCCATTGCCTTTCAATTGACTTAACTCAAAAGCTGTGATCTGGAAAAGTTAAAAGTCCATAACATTCTTAAAAATTAAGAGAACTCAATGAAATTTTCAATTATTATAGATTGAAGCATTCTGAAACAAATATTAAACAATCTTACTTGGATTACCTGAAATTAAAGCATATAATTAGTTAGTTATCTAATTGTAGCTAATTACAAAATTCAATGAGTAGATCTAAACGTCTATCAATTTCTTAAGAAAAGATAAACTTTTTTAAAATTGCCTAAGTGTCCAGATAACATTCACACAATAATCCACAATATAACATAATTTTTAAATCTCATTTTCATGAATTTCTGGGCCAAATAGAAGGAATTTAGTGTTTGATTCCTGTAAATTAATGGCCATTTAAATCAACTAGCGAGTGGGTTTTAGTGGAATGCGGTGGATTGGAACGTTGCGGTTAGCGGTGAAGTCGGGGGGAAAAATACTGGGGGTTCATACATTTTTTGGGGACCCCATTTCGCAACATGAAAATATTATTAATGCCTCCCGAAAAACCAACTTTTAATATAAAAATAAAGTATTTACCTTTTTTTCTCCCCTACGCAAAATGCTTCCGGTTGTCTGCGCTCACGGCTTTTGAAGGTGATTTTTAAATTACTCTAGTTAATAAATAATCTAGAGTAATTTAAAAATACCACCATTCATTAAATGTCGGAGCGATTTTTCTTCAGCAACCAAATCGCCCGACATTCATCGATTATCCAGGCCTGTGGAAAAACGGCACTTTAAGCCCGCTCCCCTCTGCAAGGCGCGAAAGTCGCGCACACGGGGAGCGGCAGAAGTGCAGCGCCGCTAAAGGTAAGTTTTGTAACATACCTAGTATATGTGGTCAGTGCATTGGACTTGCTAGTACTTAGTATTTTCAGAATTACATCTTTCATTTTATGCTTTTCTTTAATGTTAATGTTTGTACCTATGTGTTGACATTTCACTTGATACCGTGCATTCAGAAAGTATTCGGACCCCTTCACTTTTTCCACATTTTGTTACGTTACAGCCTTATTTTAAAATTGATTCAATTCATTTTTTTAATCATCAATCTACACACAATGCCCCAGAATGAAGAAGCAAAAACCGAAATTGTTGCAAAGTTGTTAACAAGAAAAAACTGAAAGATCACATCTACATAAGTATTCAGACCCTTTACTATGACACTCAAAATTGAACTTGGGTTAATCCTGTTTCAATTGATTATCCTTGATGTTTCTACAACTTGATTGGAGTCCACCAGTGGTAAATTAAATTGATTGGACCTGATTTGGAAAGGCACACACCTGTCTATATAATGTCCCACAGTTGACAGTGCATGTCAGAGCAAAAAACAAGCCACGAGGACGAAGGAATTGTCCGTAGACCTCCGAGACATGATTATAACCATATGACAATTACAGCACGGAAACAGGCCATCTCGGCCCTTCAAGTCCATGCCGAACAACTTTTTTCCCTTAGTCCCACCTGCCTGCACTCATACCATAACCCTCCATACCCTTCTCATCCATATGCCTATCCAATTTATTTTTAAATGATACCAACGAACCTGCCGCCACCACTTCCACTGGAAGCTCATTCCACACCGCTACCACTCTCTGAGTAAAGAAGTTCCCCCTCATGTTACCCCTAAACCTCTGTCCCTTAATTCTAAAGTCATGTCCTCTTGTTTGAATCTTCCCTATTCTCATAGGGAAAAGCTTGTCCACATCAACTCTGTCTATCCCTCTCATCATTTTAAAGACCTCTATCAAGTCCCCCCTTAACCTTCTGCGCTCCAGAGAATAAAGACCTAACTTATTCAACCTATCTCTGTAACTTAGCTGTTGAAACCCAGGCAACATTCTAGTAAATCTCCTCTGTACCCTCTCTATTTTGTTGATATCCTTCCTATAATTGGGCGACCAAAATTGTACACCATACTCCAGATTTGGTCTCACCAATGCCTTGTATAATTTTAACATTACATCCCAGCTTCTATACTCAATGCTCTGATTTATAAAGGCTAGCATACCAAAAGCTTTCTTTACCACCCTATCTATATGAGATTCCACCTTCAAGGAACTATGCACGGTTATTCCCAGATCCCTCTGTTCAACTGTATTCTTCAATTCCCTACCGTTTACCATGCACGTCCTATTTTGATTTGTCCTGCCAAGGTGTAGCACCTCGCATTTATCAGCATTAAACTCCATCTGCCATCTTTCGGCCCATTTTTCCAACTGGCCTAAATCACTCTGTAGACTTTGGAAATCCTCTTCATTATCCACAATACCCCCTATCTTGGTATCATCTGCATACTTACTAATCCAATTTACCACCCCTTCATCCAGATCATTGATGTACATGACAAACAACAAAGGACCCAACACAGATCCCTGAGGCACCTCACTAGTCACCTGCCTCCAACCCGACAAACAGCCATCCACCGTTACCCTCTGGCTTCTCCCATTCAGCCACTGTTGAATCCATCTTGCTATTCCTGCATTTATACCCAACAGTTGAACCTTCTTAACCAACCTTCCATGAGGAACCTTGTCAAAGGCCTTACTGAAGTCCATATAGACAACATCCACTGCTTTACCCTCGTCAATTTCCCCAGTAACCTCTTCAAAAAATTCAAGAAGATTAGTCAAACATGACCTTCCAGGCATAAATCCATGTTGACTGTTCCTAATTAGACCCTCTTTATCCAGATACTTATATATATTATCTCTAAGTATCTTTTCCATTAATTTTCCCACCACTGAAGTCAAACTAACTGGTCTATAATTGCTAGGTTTACTTTTAGAACCCTTTTTAAACAACATGCGCAGTACGCCAATCCTCGGGGACTATTTCCGTTTATGTCGAGACACATATCTGGGGAAGGCTATAACACAATTTCTGCAGCATTCCCGAAGAGCACAATGGCTTCTTTCATTCTTAAATGGAAGAACTTTGCAACAGGCACGTGCCGTCAGGGTAGGCAAGGTAGGCACCGCCTACCCTGACTCAAATTATAACATAGTAATTACTAACTATAAATAATAAAGGCACGGGAGAATTATGCCTGTCTAAGAGATCTCTTAGGTAGGCATAATTCTCCGTGCCTTTCAGCCGCAGCGCTTGTAACCCTTGAAGGTCTGTGCAGCCCACGTGCCATCAGCACTGCTTCAAGCGTCAATTTCATGCCGGGCTGAAGGCAGCTGAAATTCTGCCTTTGCAGCACTGTGCATGTGCAGCGCTAGTTTCTCGGCGGGGTTTTGAAATATGGATTGGCATTATTTTAAGTGTATCTTAGGAAACGGGGAGAAGAATGGAGCCCATGTACCGATAATGTAAGTACATTTTGTGTTTATGTTTTTAAATACCATATTTCCCGGGGTGTGGGGGCGGGGGGGAGAGCTCCTTTCATAGCATTTGGGTAGTCTGGCCTGGGGTAAAGTTGCGAGGAGGGCACGAATGGTGCGAAGGAGGGGGTCGGGGCATGCCACTTGCGACGCTCCTTGCACGGAGGCGTGCAAAACCTCTCTCCTGTCACTCGCTGGCCTCACTCATGTCCCGCAAATCCTTAAATTCCGACAACGCGATTGAGGTTACTCAGCTGCGGGAATTTAAGAATTTGCAGGAAGTCGCTGACATGAGTGAGCGGCAGGTGAAAGGTGTTCAGACGGAGAGCACTGCCAGAAGTGCGCGGGCCGGCAGAAGGCGTTGAAGTGGCGGACAGTTTGACTGTTGGGTCCCGGCAGCCTCTCGCAGCTCCCCGAGTTGATTCTATCCCTGGCTACAATGTGGTGGATCCACGCCTGGAGCACCGCAGCAGCGGTAAGCGAGTGAGTTACTGGCATTATCCCCAACCCCCTCATTCTCAACAGTCGTGCTCTCCCTGCAACTTTACCCCTGGCACAGACTCTCCACATGCTGTGAAAGGAACTCTCCCCCCAATTGGTCACTTGAACAAGTGTTGTCATTCAATAAGATGACAACTGATTCAACTTTTACCTGTGTGCTCCCGTTTTTCGCACCATCTCTCCATTTGCCTTCACCCTTCACTCCCCCAACACCCATTCAGTAATTCAGAATAAAGGAGACTAGGAAGCCTTGGGCAAATGGAATTGTTACTGTTTATATTTTAATTTTTACGGAGAACAATCTGCGCATGCGCGGTTATTTATTTTTTAATCCGACTGAGTGCCTACCCCGAGTAGTTACGGCACGTGCCTGCTTTGAAACCACCAGGACTCCTCATACAGCTGGCCGCCCTGGCAAACTGAGCAATCGGGGGGGAAGGGCCTTGGTCAGGGAGATGACCAAGAATCTGATGGTCACTCTGACAGAGCTCCAGAGTTCCTCTGTGGATATGGGAGAACCTTCCACATGGACAACTATGTCTGCAGCACTCCATCAATCAGGCCTTTATGGTAGAATGGCCAACCAGAGGCCACTCCTCAGTAAAAGGCACATGACAGCCCTCTTGGAGTATGCCAAAAGGTATCTAAAGGACTCTCGGACCACGAGAAACAAGATTCTCTGGTCTGATGAAACCAAGATTGAACTCTGGCCTGAATGCCATGCGTCACTTCTGGAGGAAAGCAGGCACCGCTCATTACCTGGCAAATACCATACCTACGGTGAGGCATGGTGGTGGCAGCATCATGCTCTGAAGATATTTTTCAGCGGCAGGAACTGGGAGACTAGTCAGGATCGAGGGAAAGATGAACGGAGCCAAGTACAGAGAGATCCTTGAGGAAAACCTGCTCCAGAGAGTTCTGGACCTCAGACTGGGGTGGAGGTTCATCTTCCAACAGGACAACAACCCTAAGCACACAGATAAGACAACTCAGGAGTGGCTTTGTGACAAGTCTGTGAATGCCCTTGAGTGGCCCGGCCAGAGCCCGTACTTGAACCTGATCGAACATCTCTGGAGGGACCTGAAAATAGCTGTGCATCGACGCTCCCCATCCAACCTGACAGAGCTTGAGATGATCTGCAATGGGAGAAATTACCCAAATATAGGTGTGCTAAGCTTGTAGCCACATACCCGAGAAGATTTGAGGCTGTAATTGTTGCCAAAGGTGCCTCAACAAAGTACTGAGTAAAAGGTCTGAGTACTTGTGTAAATGTGATATATTGGTTATTTCTTTTTAATTGTTTTGCAAAAATTTCTGAACACCTTTCGTGCTTTTATTATGGGGTATGGTGTGTAGATTTATGATAATAAAAAGGAATTGAATCAATTTTAGAATAAGGCTGTAACGTAACAAAATGTGGAAAAAGTGAAGGGGTCTGAATACTTTCTGAATGCACTGTAGGTAAACTGAGCAGCCTAATTAGGGATTTGTAATTTCCTCTTTAATGTGGAGTGTACCCATCAAATGGAGCTTTGCACTTTATGTGGTCTGGTCCATTCATGAAAGCAACATAAAAAGCATATGAGGCATAATTTGAGGGAATAATGGAGGATAAATCATCTTGATCCTTGTATTTCTTTGTATTAATCACAGTAATCCAAATAACACCAATGCTGTGGTGCAGTGCCATAAGTGTAGGAGTAGAGCTGTGCAGGATAATCGCCTCTAAATTGAATATTACATAAAAATCATCGCTAGGTTACCAAGCTTGTCTAAGAATTTGAATTCCCTTTTAGGAGAATTAATTTGATTTTGCAGTAAGAATATCTGCGGGGCTACAGTGTTCATCACTGTGATGGAATAAATTGAGCTTCAGTTTATGGCCGCACTAAAATGTCAAATTCATCAAAATGCTACCCTGTGTTTTTCTTTTAGAATCAGATTCTTCCTGAATCTAATTTTTCTTTTGCCCCCTTTTAAGTTCTGGTATTGAATTAAATATATTATCCTGCAATTTTTAATTCAGATGGTGAATATCAGAGTAAAGGTTCTTTATTCTAATTAATTGAATGTGCCTTGTAGCTTTTTCTGCTGTCGCGTCCCAAATACAGTGTACAGAGCATCATGTTGAAATGTCATCCCAATTACTACAAGGTGCTCTCTAAAGTTGGACACATAAGCCTAAAGAACATTTAATGCCAATTATTTGTTGCTGAAGTCAAAATTGGATTATGAAGTATGTATATTTTCTTGTGGCTAAAAACATTACTCATTCTGTAGTAAATACAGGTTGAACATTGATTTTCCAGCAACTGATGGCCCACTACCCCTATAATCCAGACAAAATTACAAGAGCTCAGTTGAAATTCCCTGGGCGGCCACAGACACTGCGAGGGACGAGCGCTCTTTCTGGTCATGTCCCTCCAGCACTTAGTGTCCTTTTGTTGGGTGAAGAAGGGCTTGCTGGTGCATCTTGCAAGTCGGGAGTGGGGTCGAAAACCGGGGTATCTAAACGGCCCTGGAGATGGTGCGAGCCGGGATAAGTCAGCAGGTCATGCCATTCACATTCAGTTACATTTTACATTTGTTTTACGTTTCTGGCACTCAATGGTGCTTTAGAGACATGGGAGGGGTGTCATTAGCGGGCCAGGGTGTATTGTCGTTTCATATTCACGTGATCTCTGTTGGTCCAGAAAAACAGATATTCTAGAAAGGCTGTGGAACCGAGTATGCTGGAAAGTCAGTATTCAACCTGTACTATAAATCCATTGCTTTGCAAATGCATCAGATTTTTAATGAACAGCAGTGCTTGCCATGTTCCAGCTTCATTGACAAGCTCCTTGAGTTGTGCACTGGTTTGTGAACTCTAGGTGTCTGCATTTAATTACGTTCAAAATGAACATGTAGTTCATTGGAAAGTGAATCTGAATTACATCTCCCCTTAGATGTAAAAAAAATATTGATCTTAGCCACAGCAATCAACATCAGGATATATTATCCTAACCACTAGTAATCTCGCATATTGCTACGTTTCTGACCACTGCATCAACCGACAAAAAGATGAATGGAATTACATACTAGTTGGAACCGTTCTTAACCATTTGGATTTTAGTTGGTTTAGAGTACAAGCTAAATAATTACTTTAATTTAATTCTGAATAAGATATATTTTAAGGGCAATAACAGTGTTTCATGGTGCTGTGATGTTTTTAGTAAAATGCTGAACCACCTTCTGCTGATTCGCAAATTCAGTTGTCTAAGTAGTCAGTACATCGCTTTGTTTGGCATCATGCTCTGAGACTATATGATAATGATACTATTTGATTTCTGCTAAATGTCGAGAATGCCTAAACTTTTAAACCCATAGCCGGATTTAAAAAAAAAATAATATTAAATCACTGGTCCTTTTTAGATAAATCTTGAAAATGGCTCTGCTCTACAGTGAATGATAAAATGTAACTTTTTTTTAAAATATAGCTATTGTAGAATTCCTGCATGAGCATATAGTTCCGAAAATGGAAGCCAAGCTTGGCAGAAAAAAACAAATGGAAGATATTTATCAACCACAACATCACATGTTCCAATTAAGTGAAATATTTAGTGATATTGAGGATGAAGACGATGAAGTTGAGTCAATACATCCATTGGAAGAACATATTGAGACATCAGTGCAAACTCCAATTGGAGAAACTAATTAAAAATATTATTCTGCATATCACAAATTTCTCCAGTGGTTGTTGGAACAGATGCTTTTTAAATGGACTAAGGATTAATAGGTGTGATGCTGTCTGTTCAGCTGTTTTACCCCATTTTCCTTACCTGGGTGCTTACAAACTTCCATACTCTTGTTGTTTTTGTTTAGAATTCTCTAGTTATTATTCTAATGTTTATCAAAGATAAATTTTCTATCAAATTATTTTTGAAATGCTTATTTCAGACAATTTGTGGAACTGTAAATTCTCACCATGTTTTGGTTATGAAGATGAATAATTCAACTTGGAGTGGGAAGCATCGCATGTAATGAATTAACATGCAAATATTTCTGACAGGTCTATGTAAATGTTTTACATTTTTAAATTGTCATATTATACATTTTTATTCAACCATGAAGTCTATTTGAATTCTTCAGACAGGTCTTGGAAATGTCAATGCAGTATGAATGTTTAACTTCTAGATCTAATGCTTCATAATAATAAAAATATTTACTGATTTATGTTCACTTGAAAAAAGTGAACATAATGTACATTTGAAGAAAGTGAACATAATGTTTATTTGATATGAAATATTTCCTATCACAATGCCAAAAATGTCCTATGTAACAGTCTTCATTAAATAAAATGTCAGAAATGATCAAAGGGATTCGGGAAAGTAAAAATACAATGTTGCGTAGGAGTACCCAGCAGTAGTTTTGCAGCTAGTGAAGATCCACAACCACCAAGCAAGGTAAATGATCAATTAATATTTTGGTGAGATTTGAAGCCTGGATACAAAGGGAACTTCACAAATAAAACACGAAGTGCTCAAAAGGTCCCAGAGTCTTTGGAGACATACAGCAATTGTTTTCACGCTGTTAAGCCTTCATTAAAACTACAATTTCTTGCCCTTTTATGAGCATTGCTATAGTAGCGATCAAAATAAGCAATAAGATTTTATTATATGATAACCATTACTTGTAGCTTTTCAGCTAAATTGTCAATTTGTTCTCCACTTGTACTCCACTGGAGAGTCATTCTAGTTTATCTACTTGCTTACAATCTTTATATGTAGCAAAGACTGCTAGCAATAGAGCTAACTGGATTGTAGACAGATGGAATGAGTAGACAATAATGGGATAAACCACTCGATTAGGACTAATTTTTCCTTTGTGCAAGCTGGCAACAGGCTGAGGGACACTACAGGGAGAAATAAAATAAAAATACAAATGCAGAAAATGAAGGAAAGATAAAGATGCAGGGGAGATCCTTTTTCTTTCACATGTGTTCTGTAGTTTTTTTGCTACTATAATATCTTGGCCATATTTTAGATTTCACAGTATATGAGGACATTCTACCTATCGCTCTATGCTGGATATCTTCCCAGCAAACCACTTGTTTGTATATTCTCGAGAGCTAAGTTTATTAACTGATAGAATAGGATACAGACATGATATTTGTATTGAATTTTATGTTATTGCTGCACTTGGTAGGCATCCACGCCAATAAAATTCATTCCAGCAGACATTTAAGCATTCTCCCAGCTGTCTGAGAACTTTGGGTATGGTTTGCCTTGCACATCTATGGAAACATTTGCTGCTCTGATGTAAAACCTTTTATTTGTCTGCCTATCCCCATTAAGTTCCTGCAGATTTTTAAAATATTTCAGTATTGCTGAAATACAGCTTATTCAGTATTGCTTATTCTATCTATCTACAATTATCTCCAGATGGCTAGAACAGACAACAAAATAAAAAGTGTTGTAAAGTGAGATTCAAACAAGTTGATGATTTATTTGCTCACTGAATGGATTGCTTTTCAGGATATGTGTTTGGGGGTTTCTGTATGACTGATTGTTTGACCATTGTCGCATAAGCAGTTAGGAAATTCTGTTTACGAGGGTTTACGACAAAACCTGTGTTGATTCTTGCACAGAGCAGTAATTCACCTGCACTGCCTCAAATCTCGTGAATTGTATTTATTATTGCAGAAAGTAATTGCTGATTTGGTGACTATAAGCAAACCACTTACAGTCAGATCGTTGGTGACCTTGCGCTCTAGTTATCTATCATTTAATTCTCCATCCCACTCACATTAAAAACATAGAAAATAGGTGCAGGAGTAGGCCATTTGGCCCTTCGAGCTTGCACCGCCATTCATAGAAACATAGAAAATAGGTGCAGGAGTAGGCCATTCGGCCCTTCGAGCCTGCACCGCCATTCAATGTGATCATGGCTGATCATCCAACTCAGTATCCCGTACCTGCCTTCTCTCCATACCCCCTGATCCCTTTAGCCACAAGTGCCACATCTAACGCCCTCTTAAATATAGCCAATGAACTGGCCTCAACTACCTTCTGTGGCAGAGAATTCCAGAGACTCACCACTCTCTGTGTAAAGAATGTTTTCCTCATTTCGGTCCTAAAGGAATTCCCCCTTATCCTTAGACTGTGACCCCTTGTTCTGGACTCCCCCAACATCGGGAACAATCTTCCAGCATCTAGCTTGTCCAACCCCTTAAGAATTTTGTAGGTTTCTATAAGATCCCCCCTCAATGTTCTAAATTCCATCGAGTACAAACCGAGTCTATCCAATCTTTCCTCATATGAAAGTCCTGACATCCCAGGAATCAGTCTGGTGAATCTTCTCTGTACCCCCTCTATGGCAAGGATGTCTTTCCTCAGATTTGGAGACCAAAACTGTACGCAGTACTCCAGGTGTGGCCTCACCAAAACCCTGTACAACTGCAGTAGAACCTCCCTGCTCCTATACTCAAATCCTTTCGCTATGAATGCTAACATACCATTTGCTTTCTTCACTGCCTGCTGCACCTGCATGCCTACTTTCAATGACTGGTGTACCATGACACCCAGGTCTCGTTGCATCTCCCCCTTACCTAATCTGCCACCATTCAGATAATAGTCTACCCTCATGTTTGTGCCACCAAAGTGGATAACCTCACATTTATCCACATTGTACTGCATCTGCCATGCATCTGCCCATTCACTCAGCCTATCCAAATCACCCTGCAGCCTCCAAGCATCCTCCTCACACCTAACTATACCCCCCAGCTTGGTATCATCTGCAAATTTGGAGATGTTGCATTGAATTCCCTCGTCCAAATCATTAATATATATTGTAAATAGCTGGGGTCCCAGCACTGAGCCTTGCGGCACCCCACTAGTCACTGCCTGCCATTCTGAAAAGGACCCGTTTACTCCTACCCTTTGCCTCCTGTCTGCTAGCCAGTTCTCTATCCACATCAATACTGAACCCCCAATACCGTGTGCTTTAAGTTTGTATGCTAATCTCTTATGCGGGACCTTGTCGAAAGCCTTCTGAAAGTCTAGATATAACACATCCACTGGTTCTCCCTTATCCACTCTACTAGTTACATCCTCGAAAAATTCTATCAGATTTGTCAGACATGATTTACCTTTCGTAAATCCATGCTGACTTTGTCCAATGATTTCACCACTTTCCAAATGCGCTGCTATCCCATCTTTAATAACTGACTCTAGCAGTTTCCCCACTACCGATGTTAGACTAACTGGTCTGTAATTCCCCGCTTTCTCTCTCCCTCCTTTTTTAAAAAGTGGGGTTACATTAGCTACCCTCCAATCCTCAGGAACTACTCCAGAATCTAAGGAATTTTGAAAAATTATCACTAATGCATCCACTATTTCTGTGGCTACCTCCTTGAGTACTCTGGGATGCAGACTATCTGGCCCTGGGGATTTATCGGCCTTCAATCCGTTCAATTTACCCAACACCACCTCCCGGCTAACCTGGATTTCACTCAGTTCCTCCATCTTATTTGACCCCCGTTCCACTGCTATTTCCGGCAGATTATTTATGTCTTCCTTAGTGAAGACAGAACCAAAGTAGTTATTCAATTGGTCTGCCATGTCCTTGTTCCCCATGATCAATTCACCTGTTTCTGACTGCAAGGGACCAACATTTGTTTTAACTAGTCTCTTTCTCTTTACATATCTATAAAAACTTTTGCAGTCAGTTTTTATGTTCCCTGCCAGTTTCCTTTCATAATCTATTTTCCCTTTCCTAATTAAGCCCTTTGTCCTCCTCTGCTGGATTCTGAATTTCTCCCAGTCCTCCGGTAGGCTGCTTTTTCTGGCAAATTTGTATGCCTCATCTTTTGTTTTTATACTATCCCTGATTTCCCTTGTTATCCATGGATGCACCACCTTCCCCGATTTATTCTTTTGCCAAACTGGTATGAACAACTTTTGTACTTCATCCATGCAGTCTTTAAATACCTTCCATTGCACATCCACTGTCAACCCTTTAAGAATCACCTGCCAGTCTATCTTGGCCAATTCACATCTCATACCTTCAAAGTTACCTTTGTTCAAGTTCAGAACCCTTGTTTCTGACTTAATTTTGTCACTCTCCATCCTAATGAAGAACTCAACCATATTATGGTCACTCTTGCCCAAGGGGCCACGCACAACAAGACTGCTAACTAACCCTTCCTCATTACTCAATACCCAGTCTAGAATAGCCTGCTCTCTCGTTGGTTCCTCCACATGTTGGTTGAGAAAACTATCCCGCATACATTCCAGGAAATCCTCTTCCTCAGCACCCCTGCCAATTTGATTCACCCAATCTACATGCAGATTGAAGTCACCCATTATAACCGTGTTACCCTTGTTGCACGCATTTCTAATTTCCTGTTTGATGCCATCCCCAACTCCAATACTACTGTTAGGTGGCCTGTACACAGTTCCCACTAGCGTTTTCTGCCCCTTAGAGTTTCGCAGCTCTACCCATATCGATTCCACATCCTCCACGCTAATGTCCTTCCTTTCTATTGCATTAATCTCCTCTCTCACCAGCAACGCTACCCCACCTCCTTTTCCTTTTCGTCTATCCCTCCTGAATATTGAATATCCCTGGATGTTCAGCTCCCAGCCTTGGTCATCCTGGAGCCAAGTCTCCGTGATTCCAACTATAGCATAGTCATTAATCGCTATCTGCACCTTCAACTCATCCACCTTATTACGAATGCTCCTCGCATTGAGACACAAAGCCTTCAGGCTTGTTTTTACAACACTCTTACTCCTTATACAATTATGTTGACAAGTGGCCCCTTTCACATCGATCCCTATTACACTTGGCCATACTCTCCTATCCCTTTGTGAGCTTTCTTCCCCGTTAATTCTGGGGTCATTAACCATCGCTTTACTCTCTTTCCCTCTAACTCCGTCCTCGACTATCCCATTTGATACCCCACCCCCCTTATTCAGTTTAAAACCATCCGTGTAGCAGTGGCAAACCTGCCGGCCAGAATGCTGGTCCCCCACCTGTTAAGATGCAATCCGTCCCTTTTGTACAGTTCCCCCTTACTATAAAAAAAATCCCAGTGATCTAAGAATCTAAATCCCTGCCCCCTGCACCAGTTCCTCAGCCACACATTCAGGTCCCATATCTCCCTGTTCCTGCTCTCGCCAGCACGAGGAACTGGAAGCAAACCGGAGATAACAACCCTGGAAGTCCTGCTTTTCAGCATTTTTCCGAGCTCTCTGAAGTCCCGCTGCAAAAAATTCATCTCCTTCTTTCCAACATCATTTGTGCCAACATGCACGACCACTTCCGGCTGGTCACCTTCGCCCTTGAGGATTGTCTGCACTCTGTCCGTAACATCCTGGATCCTGGCACCAGGAAGGCAGCACACCATCCTGGAATCCCGTCTGTTGCCGCAAAAACCCCTGTCACAATGGAGTCTCCAACTACAATGGCGTTGCCCGACTTTGGCCTCTGTGGGTTTGGCTCATCAGCCCTTTTTGTTTGGCAAGCCAGTCCGCCGCTCAGTGGGATACCGTCTTCTGTCCCGGCAGCTTCCACGTCGGTGAACCTGTTCACAAGAGGTACAACACCCGGGGACCTTTGCATCCCATGTTTTCCTCCCTTTCTCACCGTCACCCACCTTCTCTCTTCTAGTGCCTTGGGTGTAACAATCTCACTGAAGGACTTGTCGAGAAACGACTCAGTTTCTCGAATGAACCTGAGGTCATCCACTTGTTTCTCCAGTTCCCCAACACGGTCCTTCAGGAGCTGTACCTGGATGCACTTCTCACATTTGTAGCATCCAGAGGCACCAGCAGTGTCCTTGACCTCCCACATACTGCAAGCATCACACTGCATCAGCTTGCTTGACATCTTCTTTTGCCTCGGTCTCGCCCTATCCAGTATTTTGCGCAGCCTCCTCGCCGAAGACTCTCGAGCCAAAGACTCACACTTTACTCACAGGGCACTTCCCTCACAAGGCCGCTCCCCAAGAGCTGCCTTGCTTATATTGACTGTTCAATTGCCTAATTTACAAACCAAATTCCTCAGTTTTGAGGAACTGCTCTCCCCCTCTGACTCACTGAGAACTCTCCTCCCACTTGGGCTAGAGCCAATCAGTGCTTTCTCCTGCTTCTCTTTGTTGCTGTTGCTTCAAAATCCACGGGAAGACTGAGTGAAGTCTGCCTGTGCTTTGCCTCTCCTTTTTAACTGCTCTCCCCCTCTGACTCACTGAGAACTCTCCTCCCACTTGGGCTAGAGCCAATCAGTGCTTTCTCCTGCTTCTCTTTGTTGCTGTTGCTTCAAAATCCACGGGAAGACTGAGTGACTGATTCAATATGATCATGGCTGATCACCCAACTCAGTATCCCTTACCTGCCTTCTCTCCATACCCCCTGATCCCTTTAGCCACAAGGGCCACATCTAACTCCCTCTTAAATATAGCTACACATTCTAACGTAAATTGGAGGAACAGCATCTGGGCATGTGGCAGCCTTCCAGATTCGATCTCATGTTAAAAGAATAAGTAACTCTGTCGAATGAATGCAGACACAAGAATCTTGTGTAAAATATAAGACTGGTTAACCTAGTTTAGACAGTTTTAAGAGGGGAGATAGCTGGTAGAAAGGGGCGGGGCAACGAGCAAGTGAGAGGTGGATCCAGGTGAGGAGAGGTTGATTGACAGATGAGTTAGATGGGAGAGAAGGGTGGTGCTATCAAGAAAGGCTGCAGATGTTGACAGGAGGAGACAAAAGCGTGCAAGTGGTGGAATTTGATAAAGATTAAAGGTAGGGAATTGATTGGCAGATGATTGGACAAAGGCCAGGGTGAAAAAAGGCTGAGATAAGAGGTGAAGTCAGGGGAAGGGATCAAGGGGGAAGGGGAATGGGGGCTGGGATACTGGGAGAAATGGGAGCACATCAAGGTGAGGCACAGGATGAAGGGGGGGAGGGATTGGTGTTGTTGGTTAGTTATCTAAAATTGGAGAATCAGTGTTCATACCATTGAGTTGTAATCTACCTAAGCAGAAGTCAAAGTTCTAAGGATTAAAAGTAACATTAGCAAATTTGCGGTTGACACAAAGCTGGGTGGCAGTGTGAACTGTGAAAAGGATGCAATGAGGATGCAGGGTGTCTTGGTCAGGGTGGGTAAGTGTGCAGATGCATGGCAGAAGCAGTTTAATGTGGATAAATGTGAGGTTAACCACTTTGGTGGCAGGAACAGGAAGTCAGATTATTACATGAATGGTGTCAAGTTAGGAAAAGGGGAAGTACAATGAGATCTGGGTATCCTTGTTCATCAGTCACTGAAAGTAAGCATGCAGGTACAGCAGGCAGTGAAGAAAGCTAATGGCATGTTGTCCTTCATAATGAGGAGTTGAATATAGGAGCAAAGAAGTCCGTCTGCAGTTGTACAAGGCCCTAGTGAGACAACATCTGGGGTATTGTGTGCAGTTTTGATCTCCAAATTTGAGGAAGAACATTCTTGCTATTGAGGGAGTTCAGCGTAGGTTCAAGAGGTTAATTCCCAGGATGGTGGGACTGTCATATCTTAGATGAGAGGGGATCTTATTGAAACACTGGACCAAGCGGGACCCGTTAGTCCCCATCCCCCAATGTGCGGGGGGAGGGGTCCGCGCTCGCTGGAGCCAATCACCCCCCACAAGGAAAATTATGGAATTATAGCCCAAGTGCAAACCGACAGGGAGATGCCCACTCTCTGCCTTGTGTCCAAACACCAGGATCGATGAACTAAAATGCAACCAGAACTTGAGCAGCCCATTCAGATATTCGTACTGGGGCAGCAACCTCACACAAAATACAGGAGGCCGGCAAGTCCATGAACTGGCTCTGTGCACCACTCTCCACCCCTCTCTCTCTCTCCCTCCCTCCCTCTGTGGCAGCTTTGACCAGAACCTCTCATAGATGAGCTGAGGCCCAGGCCAATTTCAATTTTGGAGGCCCCCAAACCAAGATCAAGCAGAAGCCCCTCAATTTTAAAGGGACCTGAAGCAAAGGGATCTGCTTCAGGTCCCTTTGAAGCAGACAGGCATAAGGCACTCGTTGCCCCCCCCCCCCCCCCCCCCGCCCCCGCCTTTGGCAACCTCTCCAGCTGTGGTTACCGTTGGCAACATCCCATTGTGATGTCATTGTGACACTCGGCAGCTTGAGAGCCAATTGTGATTGGTGCACTGAGTGGCATTGTGACATCATTTGAAGCTGCTGGAAAAAGGTTCTCTAAAAGCGTTTTTTGGCTTTTTTTTTAAACTTTAACCGCGAGTGACTTGTGAAATATAGGATGAAATCTTAAGTGAACCTGAGTACATTGTGGACAGTAAAAATGTGAGTGGTAATATGTAAAAATTTAAGTGCTAGTGCGTAGCATTTTGAAGAAGATACAAAAAATACATGGACACACACAAGATGAGACTTTTATAGGTATACCAGACCAAGTGAGACCCGTTGGTCCTCGTCCCCCGGGGGGTGGTGTGGCAGCGCTTACCCCGAAGACAAACAGCCCAATCACCCCCTACAAGGAAAATTATGGAATTTATGGAGGCGATCAATTGTCCCCATGTTGGCGGGGAGGGGCAGAGGGTGGGGTGCGGGCAAGGGGTTGGGGGGGGGGGACCTGCGAATGGACATCTTGGCCAGGCCCTGGAGCAAACCGAGAGGGAGATCCCCTCTCCTTCCACTCCCTGCCTTGTGTCCAAACACCAGGATCATGAGACTAAAATGCAACCAGAACTTGAGGAGCAGCCCCTTCAGATATTTGTACAGGGGCAGAAACCTCACACACTCCATATGTATCGTGGAACACGGTCTTTATCTTGCCGCAGTAAATACAGGAGGCTGGCGAGCCCATGAACCGGCCCTGTGCAACACTCTCTACCCCTCTCCCTCTCGCTCTCTCCCTCTATGGCAGCTTTGGCCAGGCCCTCTCACAGATGAACTGAGGCCCAGGCCAATTTCAATTTTAGAGGCCCCCAAACCAAGTTAAACAGAGGCCACCAAATCAAGATCCCTTTGAAGCTGACGGGCATGAGTCTCCCCCCCCCCCCCCCCCCCCCCCCCGATAGGGCCTGCCATTGGCAACCTCTCCTTCTGTTGCGGTTACCGTCTGCAAAGTCCCATTGTGATGTAATTGTGACAGTGGGCAGCTTGAGAGCCTATTGCAATAGGTGTACTGTGAGTAGCATTAAAGGCTGTCTGTGAGAAGCTGTGGTTACCGTTGGCACCATTCCATTGTGATGTCATTGCAGCACTCGGCAGCTTGAGAGCCCATTGTGATTGGTGCACTGTGAGTGGCATGACATCATCACTGGAAACTGCTGGAAAAAGGCTCTGTGAGAAGCTGCGGTTACCGTTGGCAATGTCCCATTGTGATGTCATTTGTAAATGAGATCCATTGTGATTGGACGTCTGTGAGATGGCATTGTGACATCATCACTGGAAGCTGCTGGAAAAAGCTCTGAGAAGAGGTTTTTGGCTTTAAAAAAAACATGAACAACGTGAAATATAGGATGAAATCTTAAGTGAACCTGAGCACAGCGTGGATGGTAAAAATGTGTGTCAGCGTTTTGAGGAAGATATAAACATACATACAACACACATACAAGATTAGACTTTTAATAGTATATAGCTAGATATAAGATTAGCCATCGTGGCTATCCCTCGAGGTCTGGTCTACGTTCTGTTGTTTTTATGGACTCTCAGGTGGCTTGAGTCCAATCCTGGCTTTGCAACACACAGAATAAAGACGCCTGTGCGTGTGTTTGTTTAACGTGTATTTGATGTTGCACTCCAAGAAGTACAAAGTCCTTCACAAATCAATTAACTAATTCCAATGGCAAGGTAACCTAGACAATTGGGGCTGATAGATCTGTTGCAGCCTTCATCCGCCTTCACAGCCGTTCAGTTCAAGATAACTTCATCCGCCTGGTCCACCTTTGAGGTCTTGTAGGTTTGATCGTTCTCAGTCTGGACCCTCATCCTCAACCTTACCGCCATGGGTGGCCCTACCAGAAGCTGGTGCTTCTGACGGCATCGCTCTCTGAATCATGGGGTCACGCAAGCCTCTTCACCACGACAAGGTAAACGATCTGAAGAGGATATAAGATTATTAAGGGATTGGACACGCTAGAGGTAGGAAACATGTTCCCGATGTTAGGGGAGTCCAGAACCTTTTCACCCGGAGAGTTGCGAATCTGCGTAATTCTCTGCCTCAGAAAGGAGTGGAGGCCAATTCTCTGGATGCTTTCAAGAGAGAGTTAGATAGAGCTCTTAAAGATAGCGCAGTCATGGTGGCGCAGCGGTAGAGTTGCTGCCTGACAGCAAAATGCAGCACCGGAGATCACAGGTTTGATCCCGACTATGGGCGCTGTCTGTACAGAGTTTGTACGTTCTCCCCGTGAGCTGTGCGGATTTTCTCCGAGATCTTCAGTTTCCTCCTACATTCCAAAGACATACAGGTTTGCAGGTTAATTGGCTTGATAAATGTCCAGTATAAAATTGTCCAACTTCCAGTATAGTCCTTGGTGGACTCTTCAGAAGGTACAAGGAGTCAAGGGATATGGGGAGAAGGCAGGAACGGGGTATTGATTGTGGATGATCAGCCATGATCACAGCGAATGGCTGTGCTGGCTCGACGGGCCGAATGGCCTACTCCTGCAACTATTGTCTATGTCAGAATATGATGTAACATATGCAGCAGGCTTAAGGTCATAAGTGTGAGGACCAGAATTAGGCCATTCAACCCATCAAGTTCACTCCGCCATTCAATCATGGCTGATCTAGCTCTCACTCCTATCCCCATTCTTCTGCGGTCTCCCCTAATCCCTGACATCCGTTCTGGCCTTTTGTTGGAACTTACCACTTGTATGCATACTGGTAAGGCTGGTTACCTGAAATTGTTAAATTCGGTTTACTGAAGACTATAAAGTGCCAACTCATTGATTTTAAAGTGCCATCAGGCTATTAAACATGGCATCAAATAAGCTCTGAACAATAACAATCTATTATTATTATTGCACTTTATCTGTTTATTTATTGTGTATCTATGGCCTATAGACAAACTGAACTTTTATCTCCCATTCTGTATTATGTTTACATATTCTGTTGTGCTGCAGCAAGCAAGAATGTCATTGTTCTATCTGGGACACGTGACAATAAAACTCTCTTGACTCTTATTCCAGGAACTTACATTGGGATTCATTGGAACAGTGTAAAAGACCTAAACTAGATAAGTCAGTTGGGGATGGCGAATTACAGTGACAGGCAGCTTGGTCTATCAGGGCAACCCTTGTGGATTGAATGGAGATGATATTCAGTCACTCAATCTGTGTTTGATTCCATTAGCCCTAAGAGCTATATTTAACTCTCTTCATCACTCAAGATACAGCAAAAGCGATGAGCAGGTCTAGATCCTTTCCTGGGAGCACACAGAAGCCCACATACAACTCTGCCTTGCACACAGGGCCATCTTAACAGCATTATTGGCCCCCGGGCAATGCAGTGCACTGGGGCCCCAACCTACATAATCACTCACAGGAATAAAAATGTAAATGGTCGATAAAATTAAACATATATTTATTGGTACTTCCAGCAAAATCAGTGTTTAAACATTAAAAAACATGCTGTACAGCAAAGATTAGCTAACACAAACGTTTGAACACTATAACGTGAGCATTGAAAAACAAACATTTCAATATATAAATGATACTCATTTGTTAAACCATACAGATGGAGATGGTACAGTACAAAATTACTATGAATTATTAATCAATTATTAATCAACACAAACATTTGTGAAATTTCTTTGCAGAGAATTGCTTTATAATTGGCTTGAAGTCAATGGTCTTCAGGATGTCATTTTTCATACACATGAGTGAAAGCCAGTTCAAATGCTGCTGCCCCGTTGTGCTGTGAAGCTGATTATTTATACGTTTTAATCTTGAAAATGAACGTTCTCCTGCACAGTTGGCGACCATCATGCACATGAACACTGAGTGCAATTTCAACATTGGGAAACACAGATTTCAAGTTGTACGAAATTATTTTTCTGTACAATGCAGGGAAAGTCTCACAATTTTCATCAAGAACCATGTTGTGCTTGAGATGCTTACATTCATTTAAAAGGTCACCATAATCAAGGTCTTTGTGATACACATTAGCCAGATGTTCATGCTTTTTGTTTAGCTCATCAGAACCAATGGTTTTCAATTCACTGAAGAAGGAAAACAGCTTTCCAATTAATGAATAAGCTTCTGCACGTTTTGTCAGTTCAGTGATTAGAGTCCAGAACAGGAAGGAATGTTTCCACCTTGAACTTTTTACTTTTACTGAGAAGTGCCTCTTCTGGTCCATCATATCTAGTAAGATGCACACTGCTTTCATTCCCAATTTTTCACATCGCTATAATCTGAATCTGGACACTTACTCCTGGCTTTCAATTAGTATTCACTAAATTTGTCTCTAATTTCCTGAAGATAGGTTTTCAGAGACTCAAGAAGATTCATGGCAACATGTTCACATCCTCTGCCTGCAGGACCTTACTTGTTTTGTTCACTCTTTCAAGAATGTCATTCCAAAGAATTGTGAGAAAGATCGTTTCCAGGTTCTCCATCTCCTCCGCCAGTTTTGCCACCTCCAACGTGACCCCTCCACTCGCCACATCTTCCCATCTCCCCCCCGTCTGCCTTCCACAAAGACCGCTCCCTCCGCAACTCCCTTGTCAATTCTTCCCTTCCTTCCCGCTCCACCCCTTCCCCGGGCACTTTCCCTTGCAACCGCAAGAGATGCTACACTTGTCCCTTCACCACCCCCCTCCACTCCTTTCAGGGACCCAAGCAGTCCTTCCAGGTCCGACAGAGGTTCACCTGCACCTCCTCCAACCTCATCTACTGCATCCGTTGCTCCAGATGCCAGCTGATCTATATCGGTGAGACCAAGCGGAGGCTTGGCGATCGTTTCGCCGAACACCTCCGCTCGGTCCGCAATAACCAACCCGACCTCCCGGTGGCTCAGTATTTCAACTCCCCCTCCCATTCTGTATCCGACCTCTCAGTCCTGGGCCTCCTCCACGGCCAGAGTGAGCAACACCGCAAGTTGGAGGAACAGCACCTCATATTCCGCTTGAGGAGTCTGCATCCTCTGGGCTTAAACATTGAATTTTCTAAATTCTGTTAACCCTTGCTGTCTCCTCCCCTCCCCACCTCTCCCTCCGCCCTCAGGCCCTGGCATTCCCTCTCTCTCTATCTCTCCCCCACCCAAGTCGCACTAGTTTCTCATTTTCACACTACAAACAGCTTACAATGGCCTGTTTCCTTTATCATCGATACTTTTTTGCATATCTTTCATCATTGTTCTTTATCTCTCCACATCACCGTCTATATCTCTCGTTTCCCTGATCCCTAACCAGTCTGAAGAAGGGTCTCGACCCGAAACGTCGCCTATCTCCTTCGCTCCTTAGATGCTGCTGCACCCGCTGAGATTCTCCAGCCTTTTGTGTACTCCATTTTCTCGCTCAATCCTTCTGCCTTGCCTTGTGTTCACTTCCTGTTCAGTGTCAGCTGATACAGAATCCAGTGCATGTTTAATTTTATCGAAACCCCCAGACAGAGCTTGAACAACATCAAAATGTGACGACCATCTTGTGTCAGACAGACGCTTGACCACAATATGTTTTCCTAAAGATGATGCCAGAACATTCCATCGACGTGTAGAAGCAGAGAAAAAGGAATACAGACACTGAACAAAGGCAAAGAATTTTACAGTCTGTAGACAGCACTCTGCTGCTTTTACTCCCACCAAGTTCAGGCTGTGTCCAGCATATGGGGACATAGATGGCGAACCCATTCAGTTGATGACTCCGTGCTTGCAATCCAGTATAGTGTCCAGACATATTTGAGGCATTGTCATACGACAAGGCGTATACCAAGGCGTATACCGTAATACCATTGTCATTGACCAAGGCGTACTGGAATTTGGAATTTACTGATACTGGAATTTTGTTCTCATTAAGGAAATCCACAACAGTGTCTGCTAGATTCTTTGGTCCATGAGAAAAGATGGGGATGAACTTAATGAAACGTTCCATAGGCTCACATCCTCGAATGTACCGGACAGTAAATGTCAGTTGATCAGTGTGTGAGATGTCTGGAGTGGAATCCACACTTATTGAATAATACTTTGACTCTTTTATTTGTTCAAGAATACCACAAAGAAAATGTTGTCCCATTAAGTCAATAAATTCCTCACAAATGTTTGCCAATAAATACGATGGGTTCCCCTTTCCAGGATTTCCATAGTTTGAGATGTTCTTCCAAAAAAGGCTCAAATTCACTCAACAGCTCTAGAATACCTAAATAGTTTCCATTTTTTGCTGACCCAATAATTTGATTTTCTCCACGAAATGGCAAACCTCTGGAGGCAAGAAAGCGAATTACACGTATCAACACTTTATGCTATTACCCCTGCTTTGAGCGATGATGTTCAAGCAATGATATACCATTGGTATGTCTGCTGGAGGAACTGGATGATTGGATGCAGGAGTGGATGAAGATGTGGATGCTATATTTGAATGAACAGTGGCTGACGTTGCACCTGGGTTGAACCAAGATGTTAATTTTGGAAGTTTGCTCATTTTCTCCTTCTCTTCAGCTCTTTTCCTCTTCTGTGCACCACTCAAAACATTACGTTTCATTTCTGCTCAAAGGTTTACGTTACGTAGCGCGTAAGATACATGCACGTATCGTTGCAGAGGTGACCGTGATACTGAATCAGAGGCTAATGCCAATGTCCACTTGTTATCATAAACATTTACATTAATATTGTTTATTATCTTTAGCAAAACACGTTAAATATACATTTTCCAATAACAAATATTTATAGTTTACTTACTGTCTATTATGCCTCCTGGCATGTAGCGCAGCAACAAAGGTCTTCCACTCCTGTCTGTTCTGGGCTAGCTTCTGGACACTACCCCATGTCAGGTCCATTGTTTTCATTTTCTCCTCTACAGTTCGACGCCAGGTTGTTCTTTGGTCTCCCACTTTTCCTTTTCCGTTTTGGTGTCCAGTGCAGGGCTATTCTCGGGATGCTGTCTGGTACATTCATCCTGTCGATAGTCCTGGAAGTCCATCACGCCCAGTAGTGCTGATTCCTTCAGTTGCTGTTTTCGTAACATGTTTGTTTTACGAGACAGGGTTGTTAGCCCTGTGCTCAACCTCCAATCTGGAGGACCAGTGGATCGCTCTTCATCTCGCCTCTACCCTTCGACATGTCCAGCATGGGAGCCCCTAACAGGAGACGAATCTCCCACTGGCATAGCTCTAGGGGTCACTGAGACACATACGCTCCCCAACCACGACAAGGTTGCAATGCAATGGGGAGGTTTATAGTTTAGTATAGTATTTATTTATTGACAGCAAGTCGCAATATACATAGATTAACATGGACTATGCTAGTGGGGCCCCGGGCAACTGCCCAGCATGCCCATGTGTTAAGATGGCCCAGCTGTGTGGAAGCCTCCAACAGTCGATGACCATCATCAACAAGCTTAGTCCTCCATCACCACCCTCCTGCCCAAAGGATTGAAGAAAAGCAAGAGGATTGAACGTGCTAGAAATCTGAAATGAAAACTAAAACTGCGGAGGTTTATGGCCCCCACCACGGGGAACAATGGAGGAGGAATGACTGTACTTTGTGCCTTCCACCACAGTGAAGAATGCTGTGGTGGATGTTTGTGTTACATTTTTATTGTGGATTGGGTGTTCTTTTTGATTGTACCGCTGCTGTGAAGTTCGTTTCACTGCACTTTATTGTGTATGTGATGAATAAATCTGATTGATTGATTGAAGAGCAGTCGGTTGTGATGGAAGATCTACCTGAAAGGTGAACTGTTCTGAGCTGGTCGGTCAGGTCAGTAACCATGTCTTACCAGATGGTAGCATCTCTGGAGAGAAGGAATGGGTGACGTTTAAGACGGGTCAAGACTCTTCTGACCAGATATCGCCGAGCGCAGGTCGTTCCCCTCAGCAACTCCGCCACCGCAGACTGTACGGCGCTATGGAGTGAGCTGGGTGCAGCCACCCGGAGCGCGGCGCCAGCTAATGCCCAGAGCGCGCCCACCCGCCTGGCGCGAGCTGGTGGACAGCTCCCAGAGTGCGGGCGCGGGAACCACATCTCGGACGGTGTCCGCTGGGACTCAGAAAGAGCGGACTCGGCCTGCGCGCGCACAGCGTCCTGTTAAAAAAAACTTCCCAGGCTTGCGCGGGTCCGTCTGGTGGCGTCACGTCCGGTGGCGAAGGATGCGCAGGCATTGAAAGTTTGGATGGGGGAAGTTTGAGGCGCGGGTCGTGCTGAGGTGAGTGGCCGGGTTATCCCCACATCACACTGGAGTGAAGCAAAGGGAGGAAGCTGTCGGAAACACGGAGTCAGGGTGCTAGTACGCCGGAGCACGTGCCCAGCGGGGGAAATGGGTTAGGGGGGAGGTGAGGAGCAAGTGTCGCATAGGTGGTTAAGCGTGGAGGAGGAGGAGGAGGAGGAGGAGGAGGAGGAAGGGGAGGGGGAGGGGGAGGGGGAGGGGGAGGCAAGGATGGCAGAAGTGGGTTGGAGTGCAAGGAGGTGGGCATGTGTGGCAGAGGTGGGTTAGAGTGGCGGGGGAGGGGCAATTGTGGCAGAGATGAGTAAGGTTGGAGGAGGAGGAGGAAGATGGGGAAAATGGTGATTGATGGGGCAGTGATTGCAGACAAAATACAAGGAAGGTGACTAGTACATATGAAGGAAGCTTTGGAAAGCTGTGTTCATGGCAGTGGCTCTTTGCAACCCGCTGCTAGGCTGATTAAACTTGTTTTGTGTATTGGGCATACTGTGAAACTACTTTGATTCACAGACAGGGGGGGGTTACACAAAAAGCTGGAGAAACTCAGCGGGTGCAGCAGCATCTAAGGAGTGAAGGAGATAGGCGACGTTTCGGGTCGAGACCCTTCTTCAGACTGGTCAGGGATCAGGGAAACGAGAGATATAAACAGTGATATGGAGAGATAAAGCAAGAACAATGAGTGAAAGATATGCAAAAAAGTATTGGTGATAAGGAAAGCAGGCCATTGTAAGCTGTTTCTGGTGTGAAAATGAGAAGCTAGTGCGACTTTGGGGGGGGGGGGGGGGGAGGGAGATGGAGAAGGAATGTCAGGGCCCGAGGGCTGAGGGAGAGGGGGGGGGGAAAGGAGCAGTCTGGGTTAACAGAATTGAGAAAATTCAATGTTTAAGCCCAGAGGATGCAGACTCCCCAAGCGGAATATGAGATGTTGTTCCTCAAACTTGCGGTGTTGTTCACTCTGGCCATGGAGGAGGCCCAGGACCGAGAGGTCGGATACGGAGTGGGAGGGGGAGTTGAAGTGCTGAGCCACCGGGAGGTCGGGTTGGTTATTGCGGACCGAGCGGAGGTGTTCGGCGAAACGATCGCCTAGCCTCCGCTTGGTCTCACCGATGTAGATTAGCTGGCATCTGGAGCAACGGATGCAGTAGACGAGGTTGGAGGAGGTGCAGGTGAACCTCTGTCGGACTTGGAATGACTGCTTGGGTCCCTGAAAGGAGTGGATGGGGGAGGTGAAGGAACAAGTGTAGCATCTCTTGCGGTTGCAAGGGAAAGTGCCCGGGGAAGGAGTGGAGCAGGAGGGAAGGGAAGAATTGACGAGGGAGTTGCGGAGGGAGCGGTCTTTGCGGAAGGCAGATAGGGGGGGAGATGGGAAGATGTGGCGAGTGGAGGGGTCACGTTGGAGGTGGCGAAACTGGCGGAGGACTATATGTTGTATGCGCTGGCTGGTGGGGTGAAAGGTGAGGACCAGGGGGACTCGGCCCTTGTTGTGAGTGGGGGAATGGGGAGAGAGGGCAGTGTTGCGGGGTATGGAGGAGACCCTGGTGCGAGCCTCATCGATAGTGGGGGAGGGGAAACCCCGTTCTCTGAAGAACGAGGACATTTGCGATGACCTGGTGTGGAACACGTCATCCTGGGAGCAGATGCGGCGTAGTCGGAGGAATTGGGAATAGGGGATGGAGTCCTTACAGGAAGCAGGGTGGGAGGAAGAGTAGTCCAGGTAGCTGTGGGAGTCAGTTGGTTTGTAGTGGATGTCAGTCAGGAGTGTGTCACCTGCAATAGAGATGGTGAGGTCAAGGAATGGTAGGGAAATGTCGGAAATGGTCCAAGTATATTTGAGTGCCGGATGGAAGTTGGTGGTGAAATGGATAAAGTCAGTCAGTTCTGCGTGGGTGCAGGAGGTGACACCAAAGCAGTCGTCAATGTAATGGAGGTAAAGGTCGGGGGTGGGGCCCTGGTACGCCGAGAACAAAGATTGTTCGACGTACCCGACAAAGAGGCAGGCGTAGCTAGGGCCCATGTGTGTCCCCATAGCTACGCCTTGTGTTTGGAGGAAATGGGAGGAGTCAAAAGAGAAGTTGTTTAAGGTAAGGACCAACTCCGCTAGGCGGAGGAGGGTGTCAGTGGATGGGTATGGGTTGCTCCTCTGGTCGAGGAAGTACTCAGACTGGTCAGGGATCAGGGAAACGAGAGATATAAACAGTGATATGGAGAGATAAAGCAAGAACAATGAGTGAAAGATATCTGAAGTCTGAAGAAGGGTCTCGACCCGAAACGTCGCCTATCTCCTTCACTCCTTAGATGCTGCTGCACCCGCTGAGTTTCTCCAGCTTTTTGTGTAACCCTCGATTCTCCAGCATCTGCAGTTCCTTCTTTAACACTTGATTCACAGACAGGTGATCTACCTGTCTATCTACTTGGCTTTTGTTGGACTGAATTTTTACCTGATCACTTTGATTCAATTTCTAATCAAATTGTTTTTACACAATTAGCTAATTTGATAAATATGCTTAAATTGCCTAGATTAAAAATGATCAAGAACAATTGTTCAAAGTGATCAGGATCAGTTGAAGAACAATGTACCACATGAGGAGGAGGTACAGCGAGACCTGGGTGTCCTTGTACACCAGTCACTGGTGTACAAGGATAGACACTGGCTGAGTTTCCGCTAAGTTTCTCCAGCATTTTGTGTACCCTCGATTTTCCAGCATCTGCAGTTCCTTTTTTCACACTGAAAGTTGGCGTGCAGGTACAGCAGGCTGTGAAGAAAGCTAATGGAACGTTGGCCTTCATAACAAGAGGATTTCAGTACAGGAGTAAAAAGGTTCTTCTGCAGTTGTATAGGGCTCTGGTGAGACCACATCTGGAGTATTGTGTACAGTTTTGGTCTCCTAATTTGGGGAAGGACATCCTTGTGATTGAGGCAGTGCAGTGTAGGTTCACGAGATTGATCCCTAGGATGGCGGGACTGTCATATGAGGAAAGATTGAAAAGACTGGGCTTGTATTCACTGGAGTTTACAAGGATGAGGGGGATCTTATAGAAACATATACAATTATAAAAGGACTGAACAAGCTAGATGCAGGAAAAATGTTCCCAATGTTGGGTGAGTCCAGAACCAGGGGCCACAGTCTCAGAATAAAGGGGAGGTCATTTAAGACTGAGCTGAGAAAAAAACTTTTTTACCCAGAGAGTTGTGAATTTATGGAATTCCCTGTCACAGAGGGCAGTGGAGGCCAAATCACAGGATGGATTTAAGAGAAAGTTGGATAGAGCTCTAGGAGTCAAGGGATATGGGGAGAAGGCAGGCACGGGTTATTGATTGGGGACGATCAGCCATGATCATATTGAATGGCTGTGCTGGCTCGAAGGGCCGAATGGCCTCCTCCTGCACCTATTTTCTATGTTTCTATGAGGTGTGTTTGTTCAAACTAGGCAAGACTTGAAATGTGACTTCAGTGTTTATTTCTCAAGACAGTTTAAATGATGTACAATATCTGTAATAGGACAAAAGGAAAACCTTTAGTAAGAGAGAGCCAAGAAGAGCTGCAGATGCTGAAATCTTAAGCACAATTTGCTGGGGGAAATCAGCAGGTCAGGTAGCAGCTGAATAGGAAATGGACTGGCAATGTTTTGGGTTATGATACTTCTGAAGAAGGGTGCTGACCCATATAATTGCCTGTTAATTCCCTGCAGTTTTAATAGTAAATTATTAGGTATGTTTCTGGATTGGATTATGTTTACACCATTTAATTAACTAGCTTTTCTTTCCCAAAGGCAACAATTCTGACATGACAATCAATATGTTGCCAATCTTTATTTTGATCGCATGGTCATCTTGAGAAGAAACATTATGTATGAGTTTGATGTTGCCTAGATACATTTTGGTTTTGTCTGCTTATAAATCATGTTTCACAGGACAGTGAAAAATCAGGGCTGGTACTTCTGCAACTTGGTTCTTTCATTGGAGATAGACACAAAGCTGGAGTAACTGAGTGGGACAGGCAGTATCTCTGGAGAGAAGGAATGGGTGACGTTTCGGGTCGAGACCCTTCTTTATACCCTTGACCTTCCCAGAGTTTCTCAGCTTTTTGTGTCTATCTTCGGTTTAAACCTGCATCTGCAGTTCCTTCCTACGCATTGATTCATCTGCAGGAACTGAAGGGAGCGGTAATAATAGCGACAAATATAATAATTTAAATGAACTGTGACAGAAGTTACTATGACACCTTTAAATTGGGTGAGTGAGTTTCGTTTTAGATTTATTATTGTCACATTTACTGAAATACAGTTAAAATCTTTTATTTGAGTGTTATCCAAACAAATCGGTGGTTGGTATACAAACATTGAATACCAGACGTCAACCTGGGAGGTGATAAGAATATTTTTTGTTTCAATACTCTATTCAGAACTGCATATACATATTGCAAACACTTCACTTCTGCCACCTAATCGTCTAATTAAACAATGTTTGAAATTATACACAAATTATGTGGTACCATCTCTGAATAACGTGTTGAGATAATAACAATAACGTTGTTTTATGTTTAGTGAATGCGTAGTTTGACTTGGCTGAAGATAGGGAGAATTAAAAGAAAATGAAAGTGAACAGGTGCTTTTGTGTCAACTTTAAAGAGTAACTTTTGAGTTCTCAGTTTCAGACCTCTTTGTTTTCCTTGAGAATTTTTAAAAAATCACTTGTTTAGAAAAATGCATGAGGATGGTCATAATACATTTAAAATTGAAACTATTTTATGTTGAATAGAGCATAAAATGACATTGTTATTACTCACAGGCATTTGTATAGTCACAGGCAATAGCTTGGGTATTTTGACCTCTCTCTCTTTAGCTCCGTTTCTTAAAAATGTAAACTGATAATAGCAGGGTATTATTCTTCCTGTCTGAAGAAATGTCATGACCTGAAATGTCACCTATTTCCTTTTTTTTCCTCCAGAGATGCTGCTTGACCCGCTGAGCTACTCCAGCACATTGTGTTTATCTTTAATAGCAGGGTAAGAATAGGTCTGAATTTAATTGACAATGGGATTAATCCATCTCATTGAGGTCTAAATTCATGGGTGGAGTAAATTAATGAGTGGAGTAAATAGAATGAATGCACCAAGCCTTTTTACGAGGATTAGAGAATCAAGATGTTCGGGGTGGGGTGGAATAAGATAAAGTGCACAAAAGACTCAATAGGACAGGCAGCGTCGCTGGAAAATATGGGAATTGTGGAACATGGAGATAGACACAAAATGCTGGAGTAGCTCAGTGGGACAGGCAGCGTCTCTGGATAGAACGAATTGGTGATGTTTTGGGTCTTCGGTCTGAAGAGGGCTCGACACAAAACGTCACCCATTTCTTCTATCCAGAGATAGAAGGGTCCTGAGTTACTCCAGCATTTTGTGTCTCTCTTTGGTATTTATTATCATGTGTAGCAAAATGGAATACTGAAATTCCTTCATGCAGCAGCACAACAGGTGTGTAAACACAGTATTCAATAGATAATATAAGAAACAAACACAATGTTCTAATATCCACAATTTAAAAAAAAACAATGTAGTGCCAGATAAAATCAAAAAGCTTGGTCCCTAGTGCAGCCAAGGCAGTTCGTAGTTTGGAGTTCAGTTGAAGTTCATAGCGTTCAATAGGCTGGCAGTTGTTGGGCAAAAACCTGTTACTTAACCTGGATGTTAGTTTTCAGGTGTACACAAAAGGCTGGAGAAACTCAGCGGATGCAGCAGCATCTAAGGAGCGAAGGAGATAGGCGACGTTTCGGGTCGAGACCCTTCTTCAGACTGGTTAGGGATCAGGGAAACTAGAGATATAGACAGTGATGTGGAGAGATAAAGAACAATGAATGAAAGATATGCAAAAAAGTATCGATGATAAAGGAAACAGGCCATTATAAGCTGTTTGTAGTGTGAAAATGAGAAGCTAGTGCGACTTGGGTGGGGGAGAGGTAGAGAGAGAAGGAATGCCAGGGCCCGAGGGCTGAGGGAGAGGTGGGAAAGGGAGGAGATAGCCAGGGTTAACAGAATTGAGAAAATTAAATGTTTAAGCCCAGAGGATGCAGACTCCCCAAGCGGGATATGAGGTGCTGTTCCTCCAACTTGCTGTGTTGCTCACTCTGGCTGTGGAGGAGGCCCAGGACCGAGAGGTCAGATACGGAATGGGAGAGGGAGTTGAAGTGTTGAGCCACTGGGAGGTCGGGTTGGTTATTGCGGACCGAGCGGAGGTGTTCGGCGAAACGATCGCCAAGCCTCCGCTTGGTCTCACCGATATAGATCAACTGGCATCTGGAGCAACGGATGCAGTAGATGAGGTTGGAGGAGGTGCAGTTGAACCTCTGTCGGACCTGGAAGGACTGCTTGGGTCCCTGAAAGGAGTGGATGGGGTAGGTGAAGGGACAAGTGTAGCATCTCTTGCGGTTGCAAGGGAAAGTGCCCGGGGAAGGGGTGGAGCGGGAAGGAAGGGAAGAATTGTCAAGGGAGTTGCGGAGGGAGTGGTCTTTGCCGAAGGCAGACGGGGAGGGGGGGGGGGGGGAGATGGGAAGATGTGGCGAGTGAAGGGGTCACGTTGGAGGTGGCGAAACTGGCGGAGGACTATGTTGTATGTGCCGGCTGGTGGGGTGAAAGGTGAGGACCAGGGGGACTCTGCCCTTGTTGTGAGTGGGGGAATGGGGAGAGAGGGCAGTGTTGTGGGGTATGGAGGAGACCCTGGTGCGAGCCTCATCTATAGTGGGGGAGGGGAATCCCCGTTCTCTGAAGAATGAGGACATTTGTGATGACCTGGTGTGGAACACCTCATCCTGGGAGCAGATACGGCGTAGACGGAGGAATTGGGAATCGGGGATGGAGTGCTTATAGGAAGCAGGGTGGGAGGAAGGGTAGTCCAGGTAGCTGTGGGAGTCAGTTGGTTTGTAGTGGATGTCGGTCAGGAGTGTATCACCTGCAATAGAGATGGTGAGGTCATGGAATGGTAGCGAAATGGTCAAAGTGTATTTGAGTGCCGGATGGAAGTTTGTGGTGAAATGGATGAAGTCGGTCAGTTGTGTGTGGGTGCAGGAGGTGACACCAAAGCAGTCGTCGATGTAACGGGGGTAGAGGTCGGGGATGGGGCCCTGGTACGCCGAGAACAAAGATTGTTCGACGTGCCCGACAAAGAGGCAGGCGTAGCTGGGGCCCATGCGTGTGCCCATAGCTACGTCTTGTGTTTGGAGGAAATGGGAGGAGTCAAAAGAGAAGTTATTGAGGATAAGGACCAACTCCGCTAGGCGGAGGAGGGTGTCAGTGGATGGGTATGGGTTGCTCCTCTGGTCAAGGAAGAACCGGAGGGCTTTGAGACCATCCTGGTGGGGGATGGAGGTGTAGAGTGAGCAAGTGTTAGTTTTCTGTACCACTTTCCTGGTAGCTGGAGTGACATGAGAGCATGGCCAGGGTGGTGTGGGTCCTTGATGATGCTGGCTTTTTTTTGAGACAGTGTTTCCTTTGGATCCTATCGCGGTTGGGGAGGTCTGTACCAGGGATTGACCAGCCAATGCTCGTCACTTTTTGTAATTTTGGCGCTGAAGTGGCGGCCAATTTTGCTGTCGGGTCCCGGTGGCCGCTCCCCGAGCTGCTTCTATCCCCAGATACAGTGCGTGGCTTCGCGCCCGGAGAGCTGCGGCAGCGGTGAGTGAGTGAGTTACTGGCAGTATCCCCGACCCCCTCCTTCTCAACACTCGTGCCCTCCCTACAACTTTACCCATGGTACAGACTCTCCACACACTGTGAATGGAACTGTTCCCCCAATTGGTCTAGGACTAGGAAGCCTTGGGCAAATTGAAATGTCACTGTTTTTATTTATTTATTTATTTAACGGAGAGAACAATCTGCGCATGCGGGGTTTTTTTTGTTTTTTTTTAAGCGGACTGAGTGCCTACCCTGAGTAATTACTCGCGGCACGTGCCTGGCACTGAGGAAAAATGTTGTTGACTCTCTCCACCACCAATCCATTGATGGTAGAGCTAATAAGACTCTAGTAAGTCATCACTCTTGCTATTTGCAGTGGGATTGGAGTGGTGAAAGGTAGGGTAGGTATGTCATCGGGGTCATCAGGTGGGCACCCTCCTTTGATGTCTCATTGATAAGCCCATAACATCTCCAGAGGGCTCAACGTTGATACCTGGCGTCCCAGTTACACCCCCCCTCAATTCCATACCCTCCTGTCTTCATCTTGCAGCCCAATTGTTGTCTCTCCTTTTGGTCCAAAGCCAATTGCTGCTTTTTTCTGCAGAATTTGATAATGACTTGATTGCTTGTTTGAGGGAGCGACCCTTCGCCCCAAATTTCTTTAATAGCCTGGTCGTAAATGTAGCAACAAATCCCCTGAATCCCACTTCGACAGGGAAAATCTTGGTCTTCCAGCCATACTGGGCAGCTTCAGTTGCCAGTTCTTGGTCTTTTTCCTCTCATAAGCTTCTTCAACACCATCTTCCCATGGAACTGTCAATTCCACAATGTGTGCCAACTTGGCTGTTGTGGACCACAGGACCATGTCTGGCCGGAGTGTTGTAGCCACAATGTCTGGGAGAAACACAAGCTGTTTTTCCAAGTCCATTTCTGTTTTCTGTTCTCCGAGCAGGCTGCAGAATGCTTGCTTCCTTTGATGTTATCTGGTGCTCTGGAGGTTGGCCTGCTGGTACAAATGTTGTGAAGTGTACATTTCCTGCCAATGTTTGTGGGGAAGCATTTGTGATCTTATGCCACTGTTCCAGGATTGATGCCAGCTGTCTGAGAACCTGGTTATGCCGCCAAGTGTAACGCTCTTGGGCGAGGCTCGTAGTGCATCCGGTTAAAATGTGCCTTAGTGATGCAGGTGCTTAGCAAAGGGAGCAGGTAGGGTCTTCTCCAAACTACTGCTTTAGGTTCTGGGGTGATGGTAGATCATCATAAGTGGCTCTGATGACAAAACGTAGCCGAGATCCTTCCATTTGCCAGATGTCACGCCAGCTGAGTTTCCTCTTTTCCAGGCTCTCCCAGTTAGTCCATTGGCCCTGCTTGGCCATTGAGACAGCCTTGACATGTCGTTCTGCCTCCTCCCGTGTTCTCACCTCCTTCACCATGAGCCGTCTCTTTTGCACTGATGTTGCCTTGTCCCATTGAGGAGCTTTTGGGATGAGCCCGGCTCTCCCGTGTTGGACTTGGCCAATCACATCCTGGAAATTAAGAGCAGACTTAGCACTCTGAACGGCTTCAGATGGGGTCAACTTCCTCCCCGTTGCCACATGGGAGACTGCTGTTCGAATAACAGTATCTTCAGATTCAGTGAGGGTCATGACCAACCTTCCTCAAAGTCAAAGTTTTGGTCTGAACGAAATTTTGTTGCCTTGCAGTCATACATATGATAAAAAACAAAACACACAATAAACACATATTTAACATCCACCACAGTGAGTTCACCAGGCACCTCCTCACTGTGATGGAAGGCAAAAGTCTTTGTCTCCTTCCCTGGATCTCCCTCTGCGCTGAGGCGATCCAGGCCTCCGATGTTGTCGTTCACTAAGCCCGCGGCCGAGTCTCCGGAACCGGGCTGCCGCCACTGCCGTCGCCGGAACGCTGGAACACCACAGTTCTGAAGCGGGGTCCGCTGCCGGAACACCACAGCTACAGCTCTGAAGCCGGGTCGCCGCTGCCGGAACACCACAGCCACAGCTCTGAAGCCGGGTCGCCGCTGGAACGCCACAGCTCTGAAGCCGGGTCCGCTGCTGGAACGCCACACCCACAGCTCTGAAGTCAGGTCCGCTGCTGAAATGCCGCCACAGCTCTGAAGCCGGGTTGCCGCTGGAACATAGCAGCTCCGAGGCCGCCAGCTCCGCCATTAGGCCTCACACAGACGGAGATGGTGACGGGGGACACGACAAGAAAAAGTCGCACCCCCTGAAGGGAGAGACTAAAAACCTTGTTTTGGCCCTTCGAGCCAGCACCGCCATTCAATGTGATCATGGCTGATCATCCCCAATTGGTACCCCACTCCTGCCTTCTCCCCTTATCCCCTGACTCCGCTATCTTTAAGAACCCTATGTAGCTCTCTCTCAAAAGTATCCAGAGAACCGGCCTCCATCGGCCTCTGAGGCAGAGAATTCCATAGACTCACAGCTTTCTGTGAGAAACAGCGTTTCCTCGTCATCTGTTCTAAATGGCTTACCCTTTATGCTTAAACTGTGGCCCCTGGTTCTGGACTCCCCCAACATTGGGTACATGTTTCCTGCCTCTAGCGTGTCCAAACCCTTAACAATCTTATATGTTTAAATTCCGTTGTACATGGTTCATGTTACAATGACAGTAAATAAACTATTCTATGTTTCAATAAGATCTCCTCTCATCGTTCTAAACTCCAGAGTGTACAAGCCCAGCTGCTCCATTCTCCCAGCATATGACAGTCCGGCCATCGCGGGAATTATCCTTGTAAACCTACGCTGCACTCCTTCAATAGCAAGAATGTCCTTCCCCAAATTAGGGGACCAAACTGCCCACAATACTCCAGGTGTGGTCTCACTGGGGCTCTGCACAACTGCAGAAGGACGACTCTTGTTATAAAGGCCAACATGCCATTCGCTTTCTTCGCTGCCTGCTGTACCTGCATCCTTACTTTTATAGACTGATGAACAAGGACCCCCAGATCCCGTTGTACTTCCCCTTTTCCCAACTTGACACCATTTAGATAGTAATCTGCCTTCCTGTTTTTGCTACCAAAATGGATAACCTCACATTTATCCACTTTAAACTTCATCTGCCATGCATCTGCCCACTCCCCCAACCTGTCCAAGTCACCCTGCAATCTCATAGCATCCTCCTCACAGTTCACACTGCCACCCAGCTTGGTGACATCTGCAAATTTGCTAATGTTACTTTGAATCCCTTCATCCAAATCATTGATGTATATTGTAAATAGCTGCGGTTCCAGCACCGAGCCCTGCGGTACCCCACTAGTCACTGCCTGCCATTATTATATCTTTTATTGTACTAGTTATACACTGGGATGTAGTGATAGGCTATAATCTTGACCCTCTTGGGATACTAGCTTGCCCCCCCCCCCCCAAGCAGAACCTGAAATGACGCCCCTGTTTGACAGCTCCTGCACCTAAAAAATTAGCACTGCAACACTGGGTAGCGGGAGAACATACACGTCGGTTTGCTGTAGGCTATGAAGTTGAGGGGTTCAAATAAATGTTTTAATCAAAAAAGCAGTTCCATCCTTCCCATTAATGTGGTTGCATAAAATTTTATTATTTCGTTGGTTAACCTTGATTGATGGCTACATGTTGTTTTGAATTTCTTCTATTTATTTTATTTAAGTTAGATATGTTACCAAACTTACCTTTAGCGGCGCTGCAGTTCTGTCACTGGCCGTGTGCCCGACTTTGGCGCCTTGGGGGGGGGGGGGGGGGCGGGGGCGGGGTTAAAATGCGGTTTTCCCCTGCCTTCCGGAATTATATTTTCTCGGGGTGTGAAGTTTTGCTGAAGATTCGTTCCGACTGCCGGTCTGTGACTTTTTTTTTTAAATCGCCCGACTATTTCAGCGCTAGAGTAAAATAAAAATTAGCTTCTAGTGCCGTGAACGCCGACAACGGGGATGAATTTCACATAGGGGACGGGTAAAGGAAAGCCGTTTATTTTTTCATATGAACTTGCTTGTTAAGATGACCTTAATCAACATTTCATGTTGCGAAATGGTGATTTATTCCCCATACGAACCGGCAGTATTTTTCCTGCCGATATGGGGTTTAAATTCACCGCAACCTCAACGTTCCCATCCATCGCGTTCCAAAAAATCCCACTCGCAAGATGATTAAATTGGCCATTAATTTACGGGCATTAAACACTAAATTCCTTCAATTTGGCTTATAAATTCATAACAATGAGATTTAAAAATCATGTTATATTGTGAATTCTTGTGTGAATGTTATTTGGACACTTAAGGGCCTGTCCTACCAGCATCCAAGTCCATGCGATGAGCGCGATCAAACTAGAAGCGGGGGCCGCGTGGAAGTCGGGTGATCCCCTGTACAGGGCCGTTCCCACCAGCATGCGCCTGCATGCGGCAAGCGTGACCAAACTGGCAGCGAGGGCCGCGTGGAGGTCGGGTGAGTGGCGCAATGCGGCGCATATTGAGGCGAACTTGGAGCGAAGTCTTAAGGTAAGTTCGCCAGGACAGAGAGGGGCAGAGGGGCACACAGAGAGGGGCAGAGGGGAAGACAGAGGGGGGCAGAGGGGCACACACACAGAGGGCCATGGAGCCACACACATAGAGGGTCACGGAGGCACCTACAGAGAGGGTCACGGAGGCACGACATCGAGGCGGTGTGTAATGCGTCGAGGCGACTGCGAGCCGACAAGCCGTTGCAGCGCGGAATTTTTGAACATAGTCAGTTTATCGTAGCCCCGCGCGATGTTGGGATTAACTCCGCACATTTCCGCATGGCTCTGGCGATCGAAGTGGGAACGGCCCCGTGAGGCCGGACGGCTCAAGCGACCACGTTAGGTGGCGCTCATCGCATAGAGTTGCATGCTGGTGGGACAGGCCCTTTACGCTTTTTTTAAAATGTTAATATTTTCTTAAGAAATGGATAGATGTTTGGATCTAGTAATTGAATTGTGTAATTAGCTACAATTGGGTAACTAACTAATTATATGCAATAATTTCAGGTCTCCAAGTAAGATTGTTTCATATTTGTTTCAGAATGCTTCAATCTATAATAACTGAAAATTTCTTTCAGTTCTCTTAATTTTTAAGAAAGTTATGGGCTTTTGACTGTCCTCGATCACAACTTTGTGTAAGTCAATGGAAAAGCAATAGGGAACAAGATGCTAATTTCCGAGTATGTAAATGGCTATACCGTTTTTAATACTGAAGATATAAAAGTGAATTAGGTGTCAAATTAAACTTCTTTTTATGCTTTATCTGATGGGATAAATTGCAGACTTGATTTTTAAAATCTCAAAATTTTGTAACATTGCTACTCAAGTTCTTTTTTGAGTTCATTAAATTTATAAAATTGACATTTCTTTATTTTTTTCCTGTGGCCCGCAAAAATGTGCCAATTATATAATGTGGCCCTCATGCTGAAAAGTTTGGAGGCCCCTGTTGTGAGGTATAATTTAAAAAAATTACAGTATAAATTAAGGGTAAACGTGCAAGGAATTGTGTCATTTCCAGGTATAATTATCAAAAAACTATCAACACATTTCTGTGTAAAGGATACTTCTCTCTAATTAAAGTAAACAAGCCAGGAACAGGTATCATGATACAAGTAGGTGTAATATAGAATATTTTCAATATGTTTTGAGTGTAAACAAGCAAGGAGTTGGTGTTATTTTAAGGTATGATTATCATAAATTTTCTGTGTAAACCAAGAAGTGACAAGCAAGTAAAATGTGTTATTTTAAGGTACAATAAAAAAATTACAGTATAAATTAACGCTAAACGGGCCAGAAAACACTCATTTCAAGGTACAGTTATCAGAAATGTGCCCTTTGGAACCCTACCAGGGGGCAATGCCCTCTGGACCCCTATCTCTTTTCCTCTTTTTTTACAGTTTATTCCTGTCTCATGCCTGATGACTACAGAGGTCAATGCGACAGCCGTGTAGTCATTAAGACCTGTAATCCTTGAATTTTTGGGTACAGGGACAATAGTGGAGACTTTGAAGCAGGCAGGGACAGTACTGGTTTGCAGGGACTGGTTGAAAAGCAAAGTTTTCCATTATCATGGTTTCAGATAGAACAACTGAGAGATGAGGAAATGGTGCTCCATTGAAGTGCAAAATAAACAAGTTAATCATCTTGCGTGTAATTATGTCGTTTAGTGTCGTTCTGTGCAACCTGGACTAATGGATTGACTGATCACTAGAGCCCGGATTTTGCCATAGTGCCTTTTCATGCCTTTTTTTATTATATAAACAAGATAATGCCTATTTCACGATCGAGTACCTAAATCAGCCTTTTTGGGCCGTTTTCCCCGGACGGGACGAGAAGCCGAAGCCAAGATGCCGAAAGGACATCACGTCGAAAAGCCGAGAAGCCGAATGGACACGAAGCCGAATGGACACGACGTCGAAAGGACATGACGTCGAAAAGCCGCCGGACGGACATGACTGCTCTGGGGACGGGATTGGCCGGACACCTTGTCAGTCATCCACAAAGGTCTGCGATTGGTCCAGATCTCCGCGTCCATTCGGTATTGTGACCATTCAGCTTTGTATCCTTTCTGCATCGTGTCTGTTCGGCTTCGTGTCCTTACGGTGTCGTGTCCGTTCATTATCTTGGCTTTTGACGTAATGTCCGTTCGGCATTTTGGTTTTGGCTTCTCGTCCTGTCCGCACAAGTTAATATTAATGTGGTATACCTTTAAGTTAATGCAGTATACCTTTATATTATAATATTTAACCATAATTTGGTTGTGGAAATACATGCCTTTTTATGCCTTTTTTGTCAATAAATGCCTTTTTTGTGCCTTTTTCCTAATTTTTATTATGTCAATTTGCCTGCCTATTTCAGTTTTTTTGTGCCTAAATGTCCTGGCTCTACTGATCACCTTTTCAAATTTCCCTGAAAATCAGTGTCTGTACATCAGAGCACACAAGTAACACCACAGAAAAGGTCTCCACTCCAAATTCCATTGGGCATTTGGCAATAATTCGAAGCTATATCAATGGTTCATAACTTCGAAGGAACTTTGAGTTGATTTTTCTGCTGTGTTCTTTGTACCAGAGGTGTGCAAAACACGATTTTCAATCACATCTGAGATGGTGACCAGCTAACCTTATTACTTACTTTTATTTGGTCCAGAATTAAATTGTCCAATACCAAGCAATTTATATATAAGTCTCCGATTAACCATCAATGTTTGCTGTACTTTTGTTCCTTGAAAATTCGATTTTTGGACCTTGAAAGTCCTTGAATTTATAGCGTTCCAAGTGTACAAACCCTGGGTGCATTTGTACCATTCTGTTAGATGAGTAGATAAGATTATTTTTATTAGTTTTTGCTGTTTATTGTCCGTTCTTTAAAAAAAAGAGATGCACAAAGTATTTTTTTAAATGTGGGGGAAAAAGAGTATGGATTGCACACCTTTTGTGACTCTTGTTCGCTCCACATCGTTATGCATTTTAAACCATCTGTGTAATAGTGAAGCAAATACACTGAATGGCCCTTGTATGGTGGTGGTACTGGTTCAAAACAGCTGCTTTCTTACAACCATCAGGTTTTTGAATCTGATCCTATTCCAATCCAATTCACAACTTTAATCCTACCATGGCAGCTGGTGGTGGACTATTTTCTTGAACTCTTGCCAGCCTTGTGGTGAAGATATTCCCATGCTGTTTATTGGAAAGGAAGTTTGAGAGTTGTGGCTCGGAAATTAGGCAGGTGTGTTTCATTCAGGGAAACTTGCTGGTGGTGTTTCCTTGTTCCTGCAATCCTTGCCTTTTTTTAAGATTCTAGAGCTGGTGAAGGTAACGGGAGATGCTGTTGAGGAAGATATGAAGAGCTGTACAATGCACCCTGGTATCTCATCGAAACTGATACCAAAGACATTGGGCTGCTTGTGCGTAATAATATCAATACTTTAAAAAAAAAATTATTACCTCTGCATCACTTCCCTGCACTATCTCCACATCATAATTCCATTAATATCTAAAAATCTATTGCCCTTCATCCTAAATATACTCATTCATGTCCATCATGAGTAGAAAACTGTAAACCCATTGGATGAAATGGCAGTAATTAAATGTCATAGCTGTATGGAAGTCATAAGGGCAGTACAGTCGTGCAGCTGGTACATCTCCCTCACTGTGTCAGAGACCCAGGTCGATCCTGACCTTTGGTGCATTAGGAACTTCAAATTTCTGGTGATAATGTATGATGTGTCCTGAACAGAGGTAATCATGAAGAAGGTGTGCCAGCACCTCTACATACAAGTTTAAAGTCACTGAATAGTTAAACTTCAATATATGCACTGTGGCAAGTAACTTGACTGCTTGCATAATGGCAATTCCAGGAACATGAGGTTGCAGAGAATAATTAGACTCTGACCTGTCCAAGATAGACAGTTCTCGACACCAAAACCATCTAAATGAGACGCTGGCTCAAGAAGGTGGCATCTATCATCAAGGATCTCTACCATCCGGATCATGCCCTCTTCTCACGACCATTAGGCAGGATGTACGGAAGATTGAGATCCCACACCACCAAACTACATTCTGACATCCACCAGGTTCTTGAACCGACTGTCAGAACCTTGGCAACAGAACATTACGGATCACTTCTTGTTCTAACATGGACTTGGTTTCTAATTATGCATTGGACGAATGTCTTTTGTTTTTGCGCAGTGTTGTTTCGCTCACTGTCTGGCAGAATTTAGGTGTAATTCTATGTATGGCCTGTGTAAATGGTGTGCTTTTGTGTTTCGCCTGAGATATGCCTGTGATAGTACTGCAAGCAATAGTTTCATTGTATCTATATCTCGGCACGCTCATGCGTATAATATAATAATAAACAGAAGTTGACTCCTCATGTGTTGCTATTCTGCCCTGATCGCCAAGTGCTTTGAGCGGCTGATCTTGGCTCACCTCAAAGCCAGCCTCTACCCCCCACACTGGACCCCCACCAATTTGCCTACCGGACAAACAGGTCTACAGAGGACGCCATATCGGCGGCCCTACACTCTGCCCTGACCCACCTGGACAGCAACAACACCTACATCAGGCTGCTGTTTATTGACTTCAGCTCCGCCTTTAACACTGTCATACCCGCTAGCTTGATCACCATACTCAGCGGTCTTGGCATCTCCACCTCCCTCTGCAATTGGACACTGGATTTCCTCACTAACAGACCACAGTCTGTTAGGGTCAACAACCTCACCTCCTCCACTATAATACTGAACACCGGCGTGCCACAGGGCTGTGTGCTCAGCCCTCTCCTCTACTCCCTCTTCACCCATGACTGCATCCCCAAGTATGGCTCCAACGCCATCATAAAATTTGCCGACGACACCACGGTGGTAGGACTGATCAGCGACAACGACGAGTCAGCCTACAGGGAGGAGGTCCAGCACCTGACTACCTGGTGTGCCAACAATAACCTCGTCCTCAACTCCCAGAAGACGAAGGAAATCATGTTGACTTTAGGAAGAACAGAGGGGGCAGACACACCCCCATCCATATAAACGGGACTGAGGTGGAGCGGGTCTCCAACTACAAATTCCTCGGGGTACACATCTCGGAGGATCTGTCCTGGTCCCTCAACACCTCAAAGCTGATCAAAAAGGCACAGCAGCGCCTTTACTTTCTGAGGAGGCTCAAAAAAGCCTACCTGTCCCCCCAGATCCTGACCAACTTTTACCGCTGTACCATCGAAAGCATCCTGACCACCTGCCTTACGGTATGGTACAGCAGTTGCACCGTGCAGATAGGAAGGCACTACAACGGGTGGTGAAAACCGTCCAGTACATCATCGGTGCCCCACTCCCTGCCATGGATGCCCTCCACCGAAAACGGTGTCTGAAATGGGCCGGGAAGATCATCAAGGACCCCTCACACCCTAACCATGGACTGTTTGCCCTCCTACCATCAGGGAGGCGGTACAGGAGCCTCAGGTCCCACACTAGTAGGATGAGGAACAGCTTCTACAATAACACCATCACACTGCTGAACTCGGAATCCTGCCGATAGATTTCTCCAGTCTTTTCGTCCACATTGTCTTCTGTATTTATTTTTCTATAATGCTATCACTACGAACCGACGCTAAACTGCATTTCGTTGTACCTATACTTGTATTTGTGCAATGACATTAAAGTTTGAATTGAATTGAATCATTTAACGAAATGAGTGCGTGAGTCAAAATATTTGTGCCAAGCTTTCTCAAACGGATAAAGCAATCTAAATAGCATGTCAATTGAAATGACATCATATAGTTTGTGTTCATGCAGTTCTTGTGGTTTATGCAATTTTACCAATATGCTTTGTACATGCGGTTATCATGTTTGCTAAGAAGGCAGTGCGTAAAGCGTGATGGCAGAGGTTGGTGTACTTTATCAAAAGACGGAGGTAACTGACATCTCTCTGGTGATTCAGTTTCTCTAAAGATTTTGATCAAAGCATACTTCCTGATTATTTTCTGCATTTTTTGTTTTTAATTTAGATTTCCAGCATCTACCTTTTTGCTTTTTAATAGGTTGCTACATTGATGTCAGTAGGCATGTTAGGTTCTGAATGTGTCGCTGAATTCTTGATGTGAGTTTTAATTACTGCAAGTATAAGGAAATAAGAAGGAAGGGTTCTAGAGTCAGGGGAACACACTCCATTTGCCAGTTAATATAAATGCAGCATTCTTGCTGTCTGCTAAGTTTAATAATCCAGGCATATAGCCACCACCACCTGCTGCTCATCTTTGGCTGCATGCCTACCAACTCAATGTTGATGTTGAATGTCATCACTGCCATTTAAAGGTAACCATCTGTTTTCAAGGGGGAGATGAATACTAACTTTAGAGAACATCATAATTGGTTAAAGTTAAGTGGAATAGTGAATGAATTTCAAGGTTTTGGAGAAATTGGGGGGTGGGGGGCGCGGTGCGGAGGAGTCACTGGCTGCGTTAGTACTAGCAGTATTGCATTTGAGTGGAAGTTATTAACATAGAGGAGATCCAAAAGGCATGAGGAGTTTGTGCAACGCAAACTGATTGTGTCACGCAGGCGGACAGAGAAGGACTTGGAAGTTGAAGCAATCATGGAGTGGACATACAGGGTTATAAGGAAGGAGGCACCAAGGTTAAGGTTACATGCTTACTGAATTTGTGCAACGGGAGCCTGATGGAATACTTAGCCATTGGACCAAGCTAGCATTCTGTGGATACTTTGGACTATTCGGCTTGTAACTACCATTCCAAAATAGTTAATGTACAGACATTTTCCATCCCTCTAATCTACAAGAGGGTGTACCTGAAAGCTGAAAGCCCTTGTGGCTAAGGGGATCAGAGGGTATGGAGCGAAGGCAGTACGGGATACTGAGTTGGATGATCAGCCATGATCATATTGAATGGCGGTGCAGGCTTGAAGGGCCGAATGGCCTACTCCTGCACCTAATTTCTATATTTCTATTCTCCCCCAGGTGAACCCCAACCTGACTTCTCAGCTGAGGAAAGCCAACAGCAAGGTGATTGGCATTCAGATTAACTCAAAAGTAGATGCTTCTGTACAATATTCTCTGGGAAGCAGAGCCATACCCCACCAGATGCAACGCCCTGGAACCGAGGGAGCGGCCCAAAGGTGTTTGCCATCTCCCACTAGGGCTGGGATGCCAGCAATTATCCCAAATATACTGGGTGCACCACCCGTTCCCTGACCATTGTGGGGTTCTCTTGGTACATCGCCGTCAATATCTATTCTGTTTTTGACTGGTGTCCGGGTGATGAAAAATAAAGACCAGAAGACAAGAACCACCCAGCGGATGACAGCTCCACCGATGGAGAAAGATGGCTCTTCCTGAACAAGAAGCTGAGTAATACAGATATGAGAGACCAAGAACAAATAGAGCAGAAAGATGACCATGATGTGGAGGCAAATGAAAGCAAGCAGAGGTTTCCGTTCCCTTTTCTGAAACAAAAGTGGGATTACTACTACTACAAAGACTGCCATGTGAAAGTGTTTACGTTTTATGTATTTTGGGAACTAAGAAGGTTCACTTCAAGCAATTTTGCTGCAAGTGTGATAAGGTATATAATCTTTACAGAGTGAAAGCTTTTCTGTGTCAGACAGGCTTTGAAAAAAAGGCGGCAAATAGTGCAACGATAGAGCTGCTGCCTCAAAGTGCCAAACGTGGGTTTGATTCTGATTGCAGGTGCTGTCTGTACAGAGTTTGTACATTCACCCTGTGACCACGTGGGTTTTCTCCGGGCACTCTGGTTTCCTCCCACATTCCAAGTGCATGTTTATGTTAATTGGCATCTGTAAATTGTCCCTAGTGTGTGGGGTAGAAACAGTGTATCCCATTGGTTGGTGCGGATTTGTTTAAATGTTTCTTTAAAAAAAATACTGTACAGGAAACGAGTCATGTTGTTCTCAAGTTCTGGCTAAGAAGAGGACTAGGCAATGTGATATATGTGCATCTTTCAGCAGAGAAAAAAGTAAAAGTTTTTTTTTCGTATTGCTACCAGGACCACCTGTTCAAGGACAAGCCTTTCCAGTAAGTAAAACTCCTATGCATGCCTCGAACCCCTGCGCATGCCTGCTTTATTAAGTCGTTAAAGGCACATTACACATATCATAACATCCTCCCTTTTTCCAAATGAGAAACACGCACATATGTACAATGTGTGCTCACTTGGCATATATCTGTCAAAGTGAGAAAAGAACACTTTTTTAATTAAAGTTCCTTTCCTTCTCATTATCTTATTTACATAAATCTATTTTATCATACTTGCAACCCCATACAGACATAACAATTGATAAGAACTAAATCAATGGGTCACATAGTCTAAAAAATAGTTAGGCGGTCTCACAGGTCGACCTGAGCGAGTTCTCACTGTTTCGTTTATGTCAATGTCCTTGTTTTTGTCATTTTGCTCAGTAGCTGTTTTCTTTTCAGTAGGCGCTGGCTGCTGTTTCAGCGCCTGTGTCGCGTTAGTTGTGGTCGGTGTAGTAGATTCGCCCAGGTCTTTGATGGCCAGGCGTCACGTGTTGACGTACGACTAGCTTGTCTGGTGGATTTTCTCAGGTTTTGCGGAGATATACGTGATTGCGACGGTATACGCCAGATAGGCTCTGAACCACATATGAACGCTCGTCAAGCCAGCAAGAAACGATGGCTTTCTCCCAACTCTTCTTTCCTTGTACGAGGGGTTGCATTGGCACTGTGTCACCCTCATGAAGTGTGGAAAGGTCTTTAGCTGACTTATGGTAATTGTTCAAGAAGGAACTGCAGATGCTGGAAAATCGAAGGTAGACACAAATGCTGGAGAAACTCAGCGGGTGCGGCAGCGAGGCAAATAGGCAACGTTTCTGGTCTGAAGAAGGGTTTCGGCCCGAAAAGCTGCCTATTTCCTTAGCGCCATAGAGTTTCTCCAGCATTTTTGTCTACTTATTGTAATTGCCAGCTTGCTGCTGAACGCACTTCTTCATGCATTCATGCTCGTACACAACTCTGGATTCAAGTAGTCTCATCGGCAGAAGTGTACGATTCATGAGGCACTGAGCAGGACTTGTGCTCAGCCCTTGCGAATGTGTATTACGATGATCCAACATCGCTAGGTAGGGATTGGATCGTGATTTTTATTTTTTTTGGCTCTTCGTCATGATTCGCTTCGATGTTTTGACGGCTGATTCTGCCTTCCCGTTCGCGTTGCTATTACCGGGACTGCTGCACAGGTGCTCAAAATCCCATTCCCTCGCGAACTGGTGAAATGCGACCGATGTGTACAGCGGCCCGTTATCGCTCACAACTTGTGTCGGGCTGTGTATCTCGCGAAATGAGCTTTCAACATGCATACCACGGTTGGACTGCTCGTGTCCCTCAGCTGGTCTACTTCAACAAAGTTGCTATGGTAGTCTACAGTGACGAGATAATCCTCCCCAACAATGTAAAGAGATATGTGCCGACTTTCTCCCATGGCCTTGTCGGTAGTTCATGACTCATGAGTGTCTCTTTGTTGGCTCACCTCATAAGTGTGGCACACATCAGATGTCCCAATGTACTGCTTGATGTCGCTACTCATGCCAGGCCAGACTAGGCATTTGCGTACTCGTCGCAGGCAGCCTTCGATGGCTAGATGTGAAAAGTGTATCTTTTCTTTCATGTTTCTTAAGCTTATCGGTATGATCACAAGCTCGCTCTTGAAGATCAAACCATCTTAGACTGCGAGCTCATCCCTATAGCTGTAAGGCGTGAGCTGCTCTGGCAACCTATCTCGTCCACTAGGCCAATCACTGATGATGACACGTTTCAGCATCTGTAGTGTGTCTTCTTTCGCTATTTCATCACGAATTTGTTCAAGACGCTCATCTCGAATTGGCAAGTGTGATTTCATGTTTACCTAGAATGCTTGCTCTCTGCTCGTAGTTCCGCTAACTGCACGCGACAATGTATCCGCAAGGTACATGAGCTTCCCCTGACAGTAGCTGATGTCAAAATCATAGCTCTGTAGGCAGAGTAGCATTCCTTGAAGACGCTTCGGTGCTTTCACTAGCGGCTTCTTCGCTATCATTTCCAGCGGCTTGTGATCGCTGATCACGCTGGTGAAACAACCAAATTATACTGATGGAAACGCTCCATTGCAAATAGCACGGCGAGCATCTCCTTCTTGATCGAGGCATATCGCGATTCGGTGTGGGTTATTGCTCTGCTCGCAGACGCGATGGCACGTTCTTTTTGGAGCAAGGCTGCGCCCAGTCCCTTGTTGCTCGCGTCACACTGAATCGTCAGCTCCTCCTTGGGATTGTAGTATGCTAAGATCGGTGCTTCAGATACAATCTGTCCGATCTTGGACATCGCACTGTCCTGCTCAGCAGACCACCCCCCATGCTATGTCTGGTCTTGTCAGCTGTCTGACGGGCTCAAGGGTATCAGACAGGCTGGGTAAAAAACGGCTCAGGTAGTTGACAAATCCAACTATCCTCTGCACACCCTGTACATGTGAGGGTGCTGGCACATTGTCAACATCTGTGACCTTTTTGGGGTCGGGTTGCAGTCCTGTTGCAGTGATCACATGTCCTAAAAAGGGTATCTCAGATGCACTGAAGACAGGCTTGTCTCTGTTGAGTTAGATGTGTTCCTGTACACATCGCTGAAGCAACTGCTTGAGTTTCTAGTCGTGGTCAATGATCGCATCTTCCAACGCCTCTCCCTTACCATAGCTGAGGATGTCGTCTGCAATGCAGATCACTCCAGGTAGCCCTTTGAGCGCTTGATGTAATCTTCGCTGGAGGATTTCTGATGATCCACTTAAACCGAATGGCAATCGGCGCCACCGGTAAAGCCCGAAAAGTGTGTTGAACTTCGTCAAATTGCACGTTTCATCAAGTTTCACCTGCCAGAAAGCTGAGCTTACTGAAGATCTTCACTTGGTCGAGATCTGGTTTTCTTCCCAACCACGAGCTGGCAGACCCAACTCGTCGGCTCGTGAACTGGTGCGATCACGTGACGCTCTACCATGCGCTCTAGCTCCGTCTTCACCTTCTGCTTTATCGCATGAGGTAAACGTCATGGCGGTAAGACTGGGTTACACTTCCTGGGTTCGGAATTCACCCACTGCCACCATGTTCAAGGACAAGCTTTTCCAGTAAGTAAAACTACTACGCATCCCCGGAACCTCCGCACATGCCTGGACATTATTAAGTCGTTAAAGGCACTTTACACATATCATAACACCACCCTTGAGGGTAGTTTTGATGACTGTGCATTTTATAGTGGGAGTATTCTGTTGTTCATTTCAGTATTGCACTTACAAAAACGAAAAATGTCATTGTTCCCTTGGACATAATTTTCAACAATTTTTGAATATCATAGTAGCATTGCCTATGAATCAAATAATATACTGTTAAGAGTTAAAGGTTTAAGCTATGGTCTTCACGCAAAACCATCTTAAAAGTGACTGCATTTGGAACAATAGGAGTCTGCGCGGAGCTATCAATATTTCAAAGACGTTTCCTTAATTATGGCCTGATAATGGCAAAAAACATACTTAAATTTTGGAAAAATGCTTCTACCCCAACTCTCAAAATGTGGATTACAAGCATGTCTGAGACGCTACATCTTGAAGCTATGAGACTTGTCTTAGCAGGAAAATCAGAGCAATTTTCAAAGATATGGTCTCCTTTTATTGATTCATTACAAGTATAGTATGGTGCAACACAATTCTGGAATTAAACCGATTCATGGACAGGGTGATGGGTGTGGTGGGAAATGAAGCAGGTATATCAACACGTAATGTTCCCTTTTTTCTTTTTTTCTTTTCTTTTCACTATTTCTTTCATTTTCTTCCTTTCTCGCTCTTTCTCTTTCTTTTTTGTTAAATTAAAAATGCAAGATGTACAATAAATGTATTTTGTCGTATGCCACTGTTTATATTACTGTACACTGCTTCTAATAAACAAAACAAAAACAAAAAACAAAGTGACTGCATAAATTTTGCAGTAGGTTATCATGCAGTTTAATGTAGTTTAGAAATCCTTTTTCTTGTCTTGTAAAGTTTAAAATTAAGTGCTTTTTTACTTTGTTTTATGAACTTCTAAGTGGATTTCTTTGTTAAAGCACTCAAAACCTCACGAAAAATATCAATTGGAAATCAAAATTGACATTAATAATGAAAAAGGTTAACTGATAACTAAACCAACAGGTTAGCTTCTTAATAAACAGACAACTCACAAAGCGGTTTGGTAGACCAGTTCAAAACTTTACTAATTATCGGCTAATGGAAGTGGCAAGGAAAACCCCAGCCAAGGGAGCAACACAGACCCATGGCTGTCCTCTCTCCACTTCCCTGAACACAGAAATACATGGTATTATACTCTTCTTTTGTCACCTAAGCACATGCCAAAGACATTATGGTCAGAGGTACAGAGAATACACGTTACTACAGGATGCGTCTGAGTTGTCTCGTGACATCAGTCGCATCAAAGGCATCTTGTCATGTGGTACAAGGACTTACATATAAAAGGCATCGGACATTGGTACAAGGTATTTACATATCAAAGGCATCAGTCACTGCATACCTCAAAGGCATCGGACTTTGTCTCAATACCCCTTACTAGGATTAATCTGGGCTTCCTCTCTCGTCAAACGGTAGATGCATTTCAAAGTCATTGGTCATTATCTCAATACACAGCAACCTGAGGCCTTTCTGTATCAATCTAGTGGAGAAAAGCCTGCTTTGAGACTAAATATAAGTTGTAAGCTGGCCTAGGAATCCATTTAATATTTTCTTATATTTTTAACATAATTCTGCCTTATCAATAAAAGCATAGATTCTGGAATTGCTTAGCAAATTTGGCAGCAGCTATCGCAAAATAAGCCAATTATATAGGTTTTGTGACCCTTCATTAGTACAGTATCACCATTTTGGATTTCCAGCATTGGCAGAATATTGCTTTTGACAGTGTGGAAATTGATTTATTTTGTTTATGTCCAGCTGCAGGAGATAGTGTCAGAGGAGATTTTTATAATGTAAAAGACCTTAATATGCCTAGTAGTTGCCAATATTTTTTTGAGAACGGTGTGAAAACAGCATCACAAATGGGCAGAACTAGTCAGGTCGTAGTTTCGAGTCTTGGTTTCATACTTTCATTTTTTTAGTCAGATCAATTTTGACAAGTTGACTGCATTATGGAACTTCCTGTGAAACTTAAAACAGTCATTTTTTGAGGGAATTATATCTGTAATAAAGGTATGAATAAAGCATGGGGCAGTTTTATAATCTAATTTTAATGTGGAGCATTGATTTTGTTTTCTTATGATTTTGTGCTTTATGTCAGGAAATAAATTACCACAGTGTGTAGAAATTAATTCCCAGTTTTCTACATTTTGTTTAAAGTGGTAACAAGTTTTTCAACATTTTATATTGCAATTATTGACTATTTATAACCTGGTTTTGTAGGTACTGACTAAAAGATAGTTTCGTATTCCTTGAAAAATGCGGATGAAAGGTTTAGTCAAAACAGGAAACGAAAGTGAACATGAGTAGAAAATCGCCATTTGCCACGGGCTGTTTACAAGTTTTCTTTTTAAGACTAAAGTTAGTTAGTTGAATCTGAATGCACTTAATTGGAACAAATACATAGCATTTGACTGTGCAGAGATTTGCCAGTATGCCCTGCAGTGGTTATGATGGCTCGGGTGACAGCAAGTACAGGATGAATAACTTGGCTAACTTTGTCAAAAGACTGAACTTTTATCAGACATTTTACATTACTCTAATTTTACAAAGTCTTACTTGTTTTTTTTTAAGCCAAATACAAATCTGCATACCATAAAACCATTGACATTTTGGAACTTTTTAATGGTGTTTTTTAAACTTTAACGATATTTAACATTTTTTCTTTAAAACAGTTTATTTATCAGGTCATATATTCCTATCCAAAAAAGTTGTGACATGGATAACATTTAGCCTGTGAGATTCTGTGTGTGCCTTGACATGTTACCCATGCCATTATATCCCCTAGAGTACTTGCATATCGGAAGGCAATAGCCTGCAGTGAAGGCAGCAGTAGGTTGGGCTCATCTTGCATTTACCAGTTTAATTTGGGCATGCAACCCAATTAACCTACTCATTTTTGGCTGCATGCCAGCAAGTGGATGCAAATATTGAAATATTGAATGTCTTTATTATATCGAAAGGTAGCTTCTGCTTTTAAAGACGAAACAAAGCACAGCTTCAATGAACAAAAATAGTTGGTTAAAACTGAATGGGTTAGCGAATGAATATCAAGATTATTTGCTTTTGAGTGTGAATATGGTGGTCAGTAAATATCGAAGAGGAATGCTAAAAGGATATGTATACTGATCACAACTTGAGAAAGAGTTGTCTTCTGCCTGAGATAGACAGAAAAGATAAATGCTCACCTAGAATTTGTGAATTCTCTCTAGAATTTAGGAGATTGAGAGGGGATCTTGTAGAAACTTACAAAGTTCTTAAGGGATTGGACAGGCTAGATGCAGGAAGATTGTTCCCGATGTTGGGGAGGTCCAGGACAAGGGGTCACAGCTTAAAGATAAGGGGGAAATCCTTTAGGACCGAGATGAGAAGGACTTTTTTCACACAGAGAGTGGTGGGTTTCTGGAACTCTCTGCCACAGAGGGTAGTTGAGGCCAGTTCTTTGGCTGTATTTAAGAGGGAGTTAGATGTGGCCCTTATGGCTAAGGGGATCAGAGGGTATGGCGAGAAGGCTGGTACGGGATACTGAGTTGGATGATCAGCCATGATCATATTGAATGGCGGTGCAGGCTCGAAGGGCCGAATGGCCTACTCCTGCACCTAATTTCTATGTCTCTATGTTTCTATATAAATGTGTGTATTTGTTATTCATTGACATTTCTGTAAAAATTCCCAGGAGCTCAGTTGGTGTAGCTGACAGTTGATTAGGTATATTTTGGTCGTTGTGTGGCTCCAATTCTGTCTGCTGTTAAGAGAACAGCTGGATAGGAGTGTCCAAAGCATTCGGATGATTTTACTAACCACAAGAATGTAAATTAAGTGGTTTATGCAGACATCTAAATCTTTTAAATCTTTTTTATATTTCATTTTACATTCAGTGACCATTTTAAATGTGTTGATTTAATTGCTGTGCTGCTGCCCAGTTTTTCATTTGGAATTATGCTTTACAGTTGGGTAAAGTTTTGGTTTGAACGTATAATTTAGATAATGCAATAATAAAATGCAGCAGCATTTGTATATCAAGAGGATGTCATGATTAAACTTTAAAGTTATTGATGTATATGACCTTAGAATTGGGTTTACAATGAAAAGTGATAGAGGAGTGGTGAATGGAGACACCATGGCACATTGTTAACTTTGAAGAAAGATGCCCAGAATTCATTTGTCTTGGATTTATTTACCATTCCCGATGTTTACATCTGTCAACCGTTCAAGGCAGTAATATCATTATACAAGCTGGGTAGCCCATCACAATGAAGAATTCACAAACAGCAGACCAGCTTGATTTGTGTTTTTTTGCTAGTGTTTTTAAACATTTAGCAAAATGTGATACAAAAGCTTGGGTATATACGCCGTTAAAGTAGTAGCTAAATATTACAAATGTCAAGAAAATTATTTCAAGATGCATGATAATAAGGAATGTTTTTTTTTGGGGGGGGGGGGAGAACCAGAGTGGCTGTTCAGTGGTAATTATGCCCCAGCACGTATAAAATCCCAGGTGACAAAGTGTAATGTTTTCAATTTTGTACAGAAAGCATAGTTTAGGATCTGAGGTTCTCATCAACTCACTGGTTTCTTGAGTTTATCTGTATGTTTCAGTGCATCTTATCCTTTGTGGGGGAAGGTGACAGCACTCTGGAGCGGAGTGTGGGCTGTGTTCCGTCGGCGGGGGCGGGCTGTGTTGCGGGGGCGGGCTGTGTTGCGGGGGCGGGCTGTGTGGCGGGGGCGGGCTGTGGGGCGGGCTGTGTGGCTGGGGCAGGCTGTGTCCCGTCGGCGGGGGCGGGCTGTGTCCCGTCGGCGGGGGCGGGCTGTGTCCCGTCGGCGGGGGCGGGCTGTGTCCCGTCGGCGGGGGCGGGCTGTGTCCCGTCGGCGGGGGCGGGCTGTGTCCCGTCGGCGGGGGCGGGCTGTGTCCCGTCGGCGGGGGCGGGCTGTGTCCCGTCGGCGGGGGCGGGCTGTGTCTGCGGGCTGTGTCCGCGGGCTGTGAGTGCGACGGGAGCCGATGAGTGAGTCGGGAGCCGGGTCATGGAGCAGGTGAGTGCAGTCGTGGCCGGGAACCGGTGAGCCCGCACCCCCCGTCCCCCCTAGGGACAATTTGCACATACTAAGTAGCAATGTTACAACATTTTGAGATTTTAAAAATCAAGCCTGCAATTTATCCCATCAGATAAAGCATAAAAAGAAGTTTAATTTGACACCTAATTCACTTTCATATCTTCAGTATTAAAAAGGTTATGGAAATTTTCATACTTGGAAATTAGCATCTTGTTCCCCATTGCCTTTCCATTGACTTAACTCAAAAGCTGTGATCTAGAACAGTCAAAAGCCCATAACTTTCTTAAAAATTAAGAGAACTCAATGAAATTTTCAGTTATTATAGATTGAAGCATTCTGAAACAAATATGAAACAATCTTACTTGGATGACCTGAAATTAAAGCATATAATTAGTTAGTTATCTAATTGTAGCTAATTACAAAATTCAATTACTAGATCTAAACATCTATCCATTTCTTAAGAAAAGATACACTTTTTTTAATTGCCTATGTCCAAAAAACATTCACACAATAATCCACAATATAACATGATTTTTAAATCTCATTTTCATGAATTTATAGGCCAAATGGAAGGAATTTAGTGTTTAATGCCTGTAAATTAATGGCCATTTAAATAAACTAGCCAGTGGGTTTTAGTGGAATGCGGTGGATTAGAATGTTGTGGTTTGCGGTGAAGTCGGTATGAAAAATACAGCCGGTTCATACATTTTTTTGTCCCCTTTTCGCAACATGAAAATGTGATTAAAGCCTTCCTAAAAACCAAGTTTTATTGTAAAAATAAACTGTGCACTTTATTTTCTCCGCTACGTTAGATCCGTTCTGCTGTCGGCGTTCAGAGTTTTGGAAGATGATTTCTAAACTACTCTAGTTAATAAATAATCTAGCGTAGTTTAAAAATACCTTCATGAATGAAATGTCGGAGCGATTTCTCTTTAGCGACGAAATCGCCCGACATGGATCTATTTGGACTGTCTAGGGAAAAATGTCATTTTAAACCCGCCCCCCTCTGAAAGGCGCCAAAGTCACGCACACGGGGATCGGCAGAACTGCAGCGCCGCTAAAGATAGGTATTGTAACATACCTATACTAAGTATACAAACCCAAGCTAATTAACTTACAAACCTGTAAGTCTTTGGACTGTGGGAGGAAACCGATGACCTTGGAGAAAATCCATGCGGTCACGGGGAGAATGTGTAAACTCTGTACAGACAGCACCAGTAGTCGGGATCGAACCCGGGTCTCTGGCGCTGTAAGGCAGCAACTGTACCACTGCGCCATTATGCTGCCAGGAATTAAAGAGATAAAAAAATGTGCAGGACCAGTGGAATAAAATGGGTTGTCTATCAAGAATTGCATCACCAGCATGCACGCACGCACTTCTTCACTGGCTACCACGTAGATAACTGGTTGCCTCATGACACTGGCATTTTCTTTGTGATTTCTTGAAATCCGTCTTGTCATTGTTATTTTTCTATGTGATCTAATTCTTCCGTATTTACATATACTTCACTCAGTAATATTGTTCTTGCATTTTGCAACACAGCCCAGATCAGCTTTGGGGTACAAGAACTGCTTTATTATGCAGCAGAATGGTATTCTCATTTTATAGGAAACATAAAATCATATAATAATAATAATCTTTATTGTCATTGTACAAGACAACAATTTTGCTGGAGCAGTCCTCCAGCTGCACAGGAATATGAGTATAAAAATACGTTAAAAAGACTGTAAACATATAGGAGTATGGGCGGGTATGTGAGAGAGATGGGGGGGGGGAATCAGTGTAGGAGGGGGGTAGAGTTACGTAGTAGTATATCAATGAAAGAGCACATAAAAAAAACGGCAAACATATCTTTGGTGAATTTGACTGCTGTCAAATTTAAATCACATTGGGAACTCTAGAACACTTCTTGTAAGTGCTATATCATTTTATTTTTTAAGGCAGTTCTAAGAGTCTCATCAATTTGATAGTTTTTGTTTCTGTTACTTCCATTTATTTTTTTATTTTCAGTCAACATTTCTGTTAAACTGAGTAGAAATAACCAGATTAAATGGTTTTGGTAGGCCCAATCACTCATTGTCACTTTTTTGCATATCTTTCATTCATTGTTCTTTATCTCTCCACATCACCGTCTATATCTCTCATTTCCCTGATCCCTGACCAGTCTGAAGAAGGGTCTCGACCCGAAACGTCGCCTATCTCCTTCGCTCCTTAGATGCTGCTGCACCCGCTGAGTTTCTCCAGCTTTTTGTGTAACCCACTCATTGTCACTGATTGTTTGACTTGTTTGCCTTAATTGGGATCCCATATGCAACCTGTCTTTTGTCTCATTATTATCTTGTTTGTGCTGTTGAGAGGGAGCTTCCTGACCAGATGTGCAGTAAAGAGTATTATGATGTAAGCGTGTGGTTTGTAGGCAGCCAGTTTTAAGTAGGTCATATTTATGTCTGTTGGTGGTTTGTCTTTTTGCTTGCTGCCAGGTTAGAACATTTCAGATTAGAAGGACATCTGCTTATTGAATGATGGGTTGATTAAATCCTCTGAAAATCTATAGGTAATTCTATCCTATATAAGTATAATTGGAACTACATTGCATCCATGATTTCCAGTTAAACACTTGGTAGTTCAAGAAACAGAATGGATTCCAATACCACCATATTGGAGTGTTCTGTCCGAGACTAAACAAACTGTTTAGTTTGTGATGCTGAACATGTGCTTATGATTTATCCTGAGTAGCTAAACGCTACCTCGACAATCAAGGAGTTTAGTTTCACCTGAAGTAATCAACCTGAGACATTGTTTTGTCATCTTTCAGAAGAACTGATGAAAAATCTGTTTTAGGATTCTTCCATGATTTAGTCATTTTGAGATAGACTAAATAAATTAGTATGTTTTACTGAAGTCAGTCTTATTATTGGGTAGCAGTGGAAGAAGTCAGTTATATTCAAGAAATCTTATTTTCCACTTAACTCTCACTTACATTTGTTTTCTTTTGTTCAGTTCAGTACTTTTAACAGAAATCTGAAGGAGCAAACTGTTCTGAAAGTAATATTCTTCATTAATAACTTTGTTACACCATAAACAAACCTGAATGTGTAATGCTTAATACATTTTCAAACTTCTGTTTTATGTTTTAAGAGGCATCTAAATTGTGTTACCCGCTGTCTTAAAAATATTTAGTGGAACCACTTTTTAATTTATTAAACTTTCCACTTTAAAATTGGTGTTTGAAGTATGACGTTTGTGTACTTAAGATGGTCAAAATAAATCTATCAGATTAATAACAAGCTATTCAGAAATCTACGCATTATAAGGAAAGAGATTTATGCAAAATTATGGTGGGTAATATTTATTTTGATCGATCCTCAACTTGTAGCTGTAATTGAATACCTACTCAAGTAGCTGTTGAAGCATTTGTTCAAGCCAAAAGAAATTACCCGCCATTTAATTATTTTGAAATGGAAAAGGGCGCCCAAAAGATGTCTTCCCTGAGGGTTACACAAAAAGCTGGAGAAACTCAGCGTGTGCAGCAGCATCTAAGGAGCGATGGAGATAGGCGACGTTTCGTGTCGAGACCCTTCTTCAGACTGGTCAGGGATCAGGGAAACGAGAGATATAGACAGTGATGTGGAGAGATAAAGAACAATGAATTAAAGATATGCAAAAAAGTATCGATGATAAAGGAAACAGGCCATTGTAAGCTGTTTGTAGTGTGAAAATGAGAAGCTAGTGCGACTTGGGTGGGGGGGAGATAGAGAGAAAAGGAATGCCAGGGCCCGAGGGCTGAGGGAGAGGTGGGAAGGGGAGGAGGACTATCTGTTGTATGCGCTGGCTGGTGGGGTGAAAGGTGAGGACCAGGGGGACTCTGCTCTTGGACCTCACCTTTCACCCCACCAGCCGGCACATACAACAGATAGTCCTCCGCCAGTTTCGCCACCTCCAACGTGACCCCTCCACTCGCCACATCTTTCCATCTCCCCCCCGTCTGCCTTCCACAAAGACCGCTCCCTCCGCAACTCCCTTGTCAATTCTTCCCTTCCCTCCCGCTCCACCCCTTCCCCGGGCACTTTCCCTTGCAACCGCAAGAGATGCTACACTTGTCCCTTCACCTCCCCCATCCACTCCTTTCAGGGACTAAAGCAGTCCTTCCAAGTCCGACAGAGGTTCACCTGCACCTCCTCCAACCTCATCTACTGCATCCGTTGCTCCAGATGCCAGCTGATCTACATCGGTGAGACCAAGCGGAGGCTGGGCGATCGTTTCACCGAACACCTCCGCTCGGTCCGCAATAACCAACCCGACCTCCCGGTGGCTGAGCACTTCAACTCCCCCTCCCATTCCGTATCCGACCTCTCGGTCCTGGGCCTCCTCCACGGCCAGAGTGAGCAACACCGCAAGTTGGAGGAACAACACCTCATATTCCGCTTGGGGAGTCTGCATCCTCTGGGCTTAAACATTGAATTTTCTCAATTCTGTTAACCCTTGCTGTCTCCTCCCCTTCCCACCTCTCTCTCAGCCCTCGGGCCCTGGCATTCCTTCTCCCTCTATCTCCCCCCTCACCTAAGTCGCACTAGCTTCTCATTTTCACACTACAAACAGCTTACAATGGCCTGTTTCCTTTATCATCGATACTTTTTTGCATATCTTTCATTCATTGTTCTTTATCTCCCCACATCACTGTCTATATCTCTCATTTCCCTGATCCCTGACCAGTCTGAAAAAGGGTCTCGACCCGAAACGTCGCCTATCTCCTTCGCTCCTTAGATGCTGCTGCACCCGCTGAGTTTCTCCAGCTTTTTGTGTAACCCTCGATTCTCCAGCATCTGCAGTTCCTTCTTCAACTCTTCCCTGAGGTTAGTAGCCGTAATTTAATTGGATTAATAATGATCCTTAACATTAATTCAAGTTCTCTTTCCATGGATTCAGCCTGGCCATTTAAACATTTTCGACATTTTATGTCATCGCTTCACATTTCCAACTGCTTCAGTATTTTGTTTTTCTACACATTTTTTATTGTTTGCCATTGCAAGGGAACTAGTGTAAAGAAAACCTTGCACAGAGTTGACAGGATCCAAATGTGCACAGTTGTTTAAAGAGCAAACTGAATTGCAAGTCATGATTTTCTAGTGAGCAGGGAAATAAATATTTACAAGTGTGCAATCTCCCACGCATTTTCTTACTATGATTCCTGTAAGGGAACCTATTCTATTTACCCAGATTATCTGGCTATGTTTTACCTATTCTGACAATTTAAATGTTTCTTTAACCATGGCATTCCTCTAGAACACAACTAGTCTGTTTTCCGCACTGTTACTCCTCACCCACTGTTATTCCTCATCCCCTCTCCTCCCTGGTTGGATGAAGATAGTGATCCACCTGTCCTCTCCTTTCACTCCACCAGCCTTGACTTTCAACAGATCATTGTCCATAAATCCACCACCTTCAACAGATGCCATCACCACACACAACTTGCTCTCTCTTCTTTGAGAATTGTGAGCAGACTAATCCTGAGCAACTCCCTACTCCCCTTCTCGCATCACCTTTCAATGAAACCACAGGAGATGCAATGATTGCTCTTACATCTTCCTTTCCACCATACAGGAATTCAGATGTTCCATCCGGGTGATTAGCGATTCACCTGAACCTCCGATTTGGTGCTCACAATGGTCATATGTAGGCTGGAGAAACCACACACAGGTTAGATGACTGCTTTGCAGAACATTTGCATTCAATCTGCAAGAGTTCCCCTAGCATCCAGTTGCTTGTCACTTTAATTTTCCATCCCACTGACCTTTCTTTCTTTGGTATAGTGTAGAAGAGCAACGGAGCGCAGGCCAAGCTCCAGGAATAGTATTTAATCTTTTTTCTAGATGCATTTTTAGCCCAGGACTCAAATAATGTCTTTACAGTTTTATGTCGAACTGGTCAAGTCTGATGCAAGGTAATTTACCTGTGATATTATGCTTGTTTAATCCTCCTCACTGATGCTGTCTGAGCTGCGGAGCTATTTCTAGCATTTTCAGGTTTTATGAGGGGTGATCTTAGAGATGTATAACATCATGAGGGAGGTGAAAGATTAAGGGAGGGGAAAGATTTAATAGGAACCTGAGGGGCAATTTTTTCCCCACAGAGGGTGGTGAGTTCAAGTGTAATCCATTCCTCTTGTCGATTTGCCTTTGCCCAGAATAGATGTCTAGTATCTGTAGTGATTTGCTTTTCAATTAATACTTGTTTCATAGTAAACCTTTTAATAAAGAACTTAATTAGTGACTTTAGTTGTATGTGCAAAAATTTAGACAAAGGTACAGTTTGTTTTAAACCAGTTGCAATAAAACTCTAAAGACCCAGGCTCCACTGTTTTAGCTGATCTTTATTCCGCCCCAGGCACCTTAATTGAATGAACTAAAGTCTGCTAGTATTTCTAAAATGTATGCTGCTTATTTTCTAGACGGCCCTTGGGAATTTATCATGCAGGAATTGTTACCGGAAATATTATATATGCTAAACATAATTAAAAGCACACCTGTTTCTGAGACATGTAGTGCACTGTCTTAATTAAATTATACTCATCTCCACTGCAGGTGACATATGCAGTTTCATAATTAGTTGCTGTTTCTTATTTAAAACGACTGTGATACACTAAATGCTGTTCCTACAACAGCATTTAGTGTATCTTTTTATTTTGTTGTCTACTGTAAATCCTATCACACATTGCCCACTGCTCTATGATTTAATTATGTTCATTACTTTCCAGTTGCAGGATGAGTACTTGTCGTTGGTGCACACCTCAACACCAGTCAACAATTGAGTTTCTACACAGTTACAGTTCTGAGGAGCTCTTGTCACAGGAGCTAAAAGCTGCCAATGAGGATCTTTGCTATTGTCTGGAATGCGTGGTGGAATATCACCGAGCACGTGATGAACTTCCATCAGCACACGAGGTAATGGGAGGTGTTTACTTGAAATGATTATGATTTGGGGAGCATTTTGAAATCTGTGCTGTAATTTTTTTCAGCACAAATGATTGAGCTAAGTGCAAATTGAACACATTTTCTTTTGAAAGAATCTGAATATAACCCTTGAAATTTGACCACATTTTCTATAAACTGAAATACAGAGACTATTAAACTTGCAAGGGAGGTCAGATCTGGTCTGAGACCTGCTGGCACAGGTTACATTTTGGGAACCATGAGGGGAGATCTGAAGGAAACGTGAAGGTATAGAGTTCCCAGTTGCGACTGATTGTAGTGAAGGTGGGAAAGGTATGGCAGGGCAAGGGAGGAACCTGATGCAATTCCTGGGTCCAGATCTCTGGATATTAATAATGCACAAAAGAAGCGTGTGCAATGTTGTTTTATAGTAGTTTGTGATACTGCTTGAGACAAATCTGATCAGTTTTTGTTTCTGTACTTATTGAGTAGAAATTGTGGGATAAACATCTATACATAACTAAAGCTCTGATCTTGTTATCGTCTGGGGGTTACACAAAAAGCTGGAGAAACTCAGCGGGTGCAGCTGCGTCTAAGGAGCGAAGGAGATAGGCGACGTTTCGGGTCGAGACCCTTCTTCTTGTTATCGTCTGGTTTGAGCGGTCTTTCTATTTGCACAAAAACGGTTTGCGATAGCGCTACGATGTTTCGCCAGTTCACTCACTGTTCTATGCTGCTATTGCACCAATTTTCATTTCGATCGGTTGAATGTCGCAAACGTTAGCGAGGTTTAAAAAAAAACTTGAAAACTGCGTGCGCAGATCGATCTCTTCTCCTGCCATTCAGCGCCACACGGATTAGTCTCTTCCCCTGTCACTCACCGGGACGGTCCGCCCCTTCCTGCGCCATCGTGTCTTTACTGGATCTGAGGATGGCCGCCGGAGGTTTCCAAACAGACTCAATTTTCGGAGGGACCCGAAGCAGCCCATCCCCGAGCGGCTTAGCGTCGGAAGCCCAGCCCAGTCGGAGAATGACCCCAGACCGGAGTCGGAGATGTCGCCAAACGGAAAGCGGAGACTCTGATCCGGGCGGAGGAGAAAGACCAGCGCCCGCTGTGAGTCCGCATCGCACCACCAAATCCAGCCACTACCCCTCTGATCCTTCTCGCTGGCTCCTCACCCCCTCTCCCGTGATACCCCCGTCTCACCTAGTGCTCTTCCCCTGTCTTTTCTCCGAGCTCACTCTCCCCCCACCCCCCTCGCCCACTTTCCACCCGAACACTTCCCCTTCCCCCCCCCCTCCGGAGTGGGTGAGTGGAGGAATATTGCGTTGGGGAATGGGTTGGTTGGGGGACCAGGCCTCCTGTGTGACTGGGACCCTACGGGTCCCACTTGTCTAGTTTTTAGATACAAATCTGATGGAGGCATTCTCACTGACACTGATTTCATGGCTGAGGACAGAATGTAAAGTGCTTCATTGGCCAAGTTCTTTATACTGCACAGAAACGGTCTCTGCCCAATTTGTCCATGCCGACCAAGATACCCCCTCTGAACTAGTCCCATTTGGCCCATATCCGTCTAAACCTTTCCAATCGCTGTACCCATCCAAATTTAAATGCTGTTATTGTAAGTTCTGATCTTTTGGAGATTAGTTGCAACTCTTGCTCTAAGTATAACATAACCACTTACCCATTTCAATAATATAATAAGGTGGACATATTCTATATCATGAAGTGGCTTGCTTCTCCTACAGCAAACCATCTCCTTAAATCCTTTTAACTTTCCTGCAGTTCAAAAGTGTAAACTGCTCTTATTGCAATTGCAGATGGCAGGCAATTTGACTGAGACTGAAGTAAGCTCACGTCCTCCTCTTCCTCCTCACTTGACCTGTCTGTGTGATTAAGCACCTCACCCTCTTCATTTACTGCTCCACAGCAGGTGAGCTGGATGAAACGGTGCTTGCCTAGTGCCATTCTTAACTTGCCTAATTGCAGCCAGTGAACCACCTTCAATAACTTCTACTTCCACTCTGTTGCTTCGGGTAATCCCCAGGATCCAACCTTTAGCATCATCCTGTCATCTTGTTTTCAATTACAATGTTGCTCCTCGGAGACATAATTCAAAACTGTACCATCAGTTTCACTTGAATTGCCTGAACCTCCTCACTTCTACTAGGTTTTCATATTGCTTGCTCAATATCTTGCACGGGATGTGCAGAAGTTCTCCAAACATTGATCAAAGCCAAACTCTCTTCCATAACTACTAATTTAATTCCTCCCTCCAGTGATGGCGGTATAGCAGCGTGGTTGTCAGAGCTACTATCTTGGAGGTCTGGGGTTTTGGGTTTGATCCTGACTTTGGCTGCTAACTTCTGGAGGTTTGCACATAATCCCTGCATCCCGGGTTCTACTGGGTGCTCCAGTTTCCTTTCATGTTCCAAAGATATATTGATAGGCTATTAGGCTACATTAAATTATCTCTTAATGACGAAAGAAGACATTTGATGTGTGAGAGAATAACTTGCAGGGCCAAGGGAAATAAGAAAATGAGGAATGGAACTGATGTGATTGATCATTTGAGAGCTAACATGGACTTAATAGTTTGAATGGCCACCTCCTGTATTATAAGTGTTATATTTAACCCCACTATCAACTACCTGTTACCATTTCTGTCGCATCCCATGACTGCCCCACCTTTAGCTATCTACTATAGAAATGTTTATTCTTGCTTTGTTATTTTTTTAACTTAATTATCACATGCATCCACTCTGGTTCTGTGGGCTCTGAGGTGACTGATAGACCAGTGTAGGCACTGCAGAGTCTTCCACAGACAGGGCAGGAGGTGCACTGTGAGACGACGGGTGGATAGTTTGCATTGGTTCACTCCTGCCGTTTATGCTGGGCTGCTTACTGTTCCTGAAACACTAACACTGATAGTCTTGAGTCCTCCTGAATACGTCTCCTCCACTTTGGCCATAGCTATCAATCCACATCATTCTGGGGGAATGTGCACTTTTCCCAAGTGGACTTTGAGAACATCCTTTGTTTTATTCTGTCCACTTTTTAAAAAATTCTTTGAGCTGGAAATGCATGCCATAATTGGCAGCTTGGCTTCGGACATGTAAATGGAACTGACTAAGTGCTATTTGGATGTTAATGGAAGGAAATGCAGATGCTCGTTTAAATCGAAGGTAGACACAAAATGCTGCAGTTACTCAGCTAACTGCCTTTTTTCCAATTCTTTCAGGCCATTCATTGAGACAGGATAGATGCAGGTCCGAATTTTGTAAGATCTTGTCATGTTGATGATAAAAAATGGTACAACTGGGCTGCCTACATGGGAACCAGGGTGGTACACACAATTACTTATGTCAAGGGCCATGGGGCTGAGCATAGGAGAATATTGGAAACATCTTGGTGAACATATTTCCCTCACGGAAGTTCAGCATAAGTTGGGTAGCTACAATAGCATGGGAAAGGGAACAATTGGATGTCATTGCTCACTTTATTATAGACATTCTCACCAGCGCAGGGGAATGATTAGACTAAATAACATCTGTGTTAACCCATGTGGAGATGATTAGAGTGGTTCCCAGAGTAATGAGAATGACTCCAGAAGGACGGTAGAGTGGCACAGCTGGTAGAGCTGCCACCTCAGAGCGGCAGAGACCCAGGTTTGATCCTAACCTTGGGTGCTGTTTGCCTGGAGTTTGCACATTCTCCCTGTGACCGCCTGGTTTTCCTCCGGCCACTCTAGCTTCCTCCCACATCCCAAAGGTGTGTGGGTTTGCAGGTTAATTGGCCTCTTTAAAACCATACTCCGAATAGAATGTGTGTTTTGGAAGTTTGGTATCCGTCCTGCCGAATGCAGCCGACTGACCATAACTCAGGCCTTCGTATTCTTTTGACCTGGGAGATGATGCTCATGTTAGATCCCTTATCGTTCCAGCGAATTTGGAGAATGTTGTAGCGGAAGTGTTGGTGATATTTTGTCAGTGCCTTAATGTCTGCTGTAATTAATCGGGATCTCGAGCATACAGAAGGCTAGGGATCACTGCTGCTTGATGGACCTGTGTCAGGTCTGAGAATGCTTGCCTAAATAATTCTGTTCTCTTTAATAGTCTGTTAATTTAGCACAGGGATGGATTTTTCAACATTTGTTTGTTTGTATCTTTGATTCAGTATCCATTTTGATCTATTAAATTTTTGTGAGGCATTTACCTATTGAGCTAACAGCTTTTTCCCCAATTCTTTCAGGCCATTCATTGAGACAGGATAGATGCAGCTCCGCGTCAAAGCTATTTAATATGATAGGCACAACTTGATAAGTGTTCCCATATTTTCTTTGTGCAATATGTCTATCCATTTTTCTGTGCATCTCCTAATCTGTAGTTCATAATTTCAGCCATTCAATGTGGAGAACAAATTTATCATTCCCCTCTATATCAATATATTAATTTATTTTTTTAATCCATTTGAGAGGTGTGGATATCCAAGGCTGAGTCAGCCTTTAATTGTCCATGCTGAATTACCATTGAAAAGGTGGTGGTGGTGAGCTGCCTAGAACTGCTGCAGTTCTTGAGTGCAGGAAAACCCACAGTGTTGCTTTTTGCCATCTTTGTTTAACTGACTAACAAGGGAATAGCATGGCATAATATAGTTAAATTCAGTGTAATTGTTGTTTTAAAGTCCTGGTTTTTATAATTGTGTTTTATAGAATTTATGGAAAATCGAGACTAAGCGTTTGGTACAACATTTTGAAAAGACCCTTAAAGAGGAGGAGGGAGACGATGAATTGTTTTTAATTGAGGATGAGCAGGAAATTCAGCTTAATGGATACATGGCAGCAGGCATTGAAAATGACCTCCGGGTCCCCATCATTGAGATCCTTAAATACCCTTACTTACTCCTTCATGAACGCCTCGGTAAGTAATTAGTAATTATGTCAATGCATAAGTAATGCTCTTGACTTTGTGTGGTGGAATATTCTCGAACTTGTTATATTGCAATTTGGCATCTCACTGAAAAATGTCAACAATCTTAATCAAGTACATACCAATTAATGACATTTTGGATTAGAATTATATTCTTTCCAAGAACAATCTCGTTCTGAATTTGAGCTATGTTGATCAGATATCCTCATTCACATCTGAGGTTTGTGAAATCAAGGTAAATCCATTTAATTGAAAGTGTTGAATTTGGAAATGTCTAATGATTCATGTTCAATCATTTTATTAGCTCTGCCATTGACTAGGATCATGTAAGATAAACCCAACAGACTAAGTATTCAGCCCAACCAATCTACGTGAGCTTTTGTGCTTCATCTGTACTTCTGTTTTTTCATGACAATAAATTCAGTCTGAAGAAGGCAGCCGAGAAGGGTCCGGACCCGAACGTCACCCACCCATGTTCTCCGGAGATGCTGCCTGACCTGAGTTTCTCCAGTATGAACCAGCATCAGCAACTCTGTGTTTCTACCTAGTTTGAAGATAGACAATAGACAACAGGTGCAGGAGTAGGCCATTTGGCCCTTCGAGCCAGCACCGCCATTCAATGTGATCATGGCTGATCAAACCCAATCAGTACCCCGTTCCTGCCTTCTCCCCATATCCCCTGACTCCGCTATTTTTAAGAGCCCTATCTAGCTCTCTCTTGAAAGCATCCAGAGAACCTGCCTACACCACCCTCTGAGGCAGAGACTTCCACAGACTCATCACTGTCTGAGAAAAAGTGTTTCCTCGTCTCCGTTCAAAATGGCTAAATTCTTAAACTGTGGCCCCTGGTTCTGGACTCCCCCAACATCGGGAACATGTTTCCTGCCTCTAGTGTGTCCAAGCCCTTAACAGTCTTGATCCTGACTTGCACAAGATCTGATTTGCATAAGGGTTTACGGAATGTAACCCATACAGACACTACCCGACTTGCATAAGGGTTTGCGGAACATAACGTTTGCATTAGTCGGTGTGTGTCTGTATTTGAAACTTGAGGCTACAATTTAGCAGCCTTCTCCTCCATCCTATCCCCCTTTGTTAAATCCCTCCCCACCTATGTTCAAGACACCTCAGACACTCTCCATCGGCTCCGCACATTCCGTTGTCCAGGCCCCCATCCTCTCATCTTCACCATGGACGTCCAGTCACTATACACCTGCATCCCCCACCAGGATGGTCTCAAAGCCCTCCGGTACTTCCTCGACCAGAGGAGCAACCCATACCCATCCACTGACACCCTCCTCCGCCTAGCGGAGTTGGTCCTTACCCTCAACAATTTCTCTTTTGACTCCTCCCATTTCCTCCAAACACAAGGCGTAGCTATGGGCACACGCATGGGCCCTAGCTACGCCTGCCTCTTTGTCGGGCACGTCGAACAATCTTTGTTCTCGGCGTACCAGGGCCCCACCCCCGACCTTTACCTCCGTTACATTGACGACTGCTTTGGTGTCACCTCCTGCACCCACGCAGAACTGACTGACTTAATCCATTTCACCACCAACTTCCATCCGGCACTCAAATATACTTGGACCATTTCCGACATTTCCCTACCATTCCTTGACCTCACCATCTCTATTACAGGTGATACACTCCTGACTGACATCCACTACAAACCAACTGACTCCCACAGCTACCTGGACTACTCTTCCTCCCACCCTGCTTCCTGTAAGGACTCCATCCCCTATTCCCAATTCCTCCGTCTACGCCGCATCTGCTCCCAGGATGACGTGTTCCACACCAGGTCATCGCAAATGTCCTCGTTCTTCAGAGAACGGGGTTTCCCCTCCCCCACCATAGATGAGGCTCGCACCAGGGTCTCCTCCATACCCCGCAACACTGCCCTCTCTCCCCATTCCCCCACTCACAACAAGGGCCGAGTCCCCCTGGTCCTCACCTTTCACCCCACCAGCCAGCGCATACAACAGATAGTCCTCTGCCAGTTTCGCCACCTCCAACGTGACCCCTCCACTCGCCACATCTTCCCATCTCCCCCCCTGTATGCCTTCCGCAAAGACCGCTCCCTCCGCAACTCCCTCGTCAATTCTTCCCTTCCCTCCCGCTCCACTCCTTCCCTGGGCACTTTCCCTTGCAACCGCAAGAGATGCTATACTTGTCCCTTCACCTCCCCCATCCACTCCTTTCAGGGACCCAAGCAGTCATTCCAAGTCCGACAGAGGTTCACCTGCACCTCCTCCAACCTCATCTACTGCATCCGTTGCTCCAGATGCCAGCTGATCTACATCGGTGAGACCAAGCGGAGGCTGGGCGATCGTTTCGCCGAACACCTCCGCTCGGTCCGCAATAACCAGCCCGACCTCCCGGTGGCTCAGCACTTCAACTCCCCCTCCCACTCTGTATCCGACCTCTCGGTCCTGGGCCTCCTCCACGGCCAGAGTGAGCAACACCGCAAGTTGGAGGAACAGCACCTCATATTCCGCTTGGGGAGTCTGCATCCTCTGGGCTTAAACATTGAATTTTCTCAATTCTGTTATCCCAGACTGCCTCCTCCCCACCTCTCCCTCAGCCCTCGGGGCCCTGACATTCCTTCTCCATCCCCCCCCCCCCCCCCCCCCCCGTCGCACTAGCTTCTCATTTTCACACCACAAACAGCTTACAATGGCCTGCTTCCTTTATCACCAATACTTTTTTGCATATCTTTCACTCATTGTTCTTTATCTCTCCACATCACTGTTTATATCTCTCGTTTCCCTGATCCCTGACCAGTCTGAAGAAGGGTCTCGACCCGAAATGTCGCCTATCTCCTTCGCTCCTTAGATGCTGCTGCACCCGCTGAGTTTCTCCAGCCTTTTGTGTAACCCCCAATTTAGCAGCCTATTTTACTTACTATTTGAACATTGATGAAGATTTATAATAACTTCCTAAAAGCATTGTAATAACTTTGTGTTTCAGGTGAGTTATTTGTTGAGGCCCTCAGCAGAATTGAGCAGGGGAATTTCTCCTTTCAGATATTTGAGAAGTATGCTGGAATCTATCTACTTTTGGTACACCCAAATGAAACGGTAAATATTGTCTGTGGTAATTAATGCCATGACATAATATGAAGTTTTCTGTAAAGGTTTATTTCTCTTGTTTGAAAAATTAAAGCAGTGGAACCATTTCTAGAAGCAGAAATAATTTCAATGGTTGCTTTATCAACAGTGGAAATTGCTGTTGAGATTCTATGGGAAATGTCCTAACCATCTTCAAATGCTTTATTACTGACTGCATTTGATCAAAAGATCAGAAGCGGAATGTTTGCTCATTGCTCAGTTTGCAATTCTATACACTATTTCTGTGAAAATGAAACGATCCATGCCTCTCTTGACTCTTCCTGCATTTGTGCAATAATGAGCATTCAGTAAGGGGCACAAACTAATAATGGCACACAAGTGGCAGTTGAGGACAATTTACTCTTGGGATTAATGGAGTTTTCCTCCACACTCTCCTGAGATAACACTGATCAGACACATAACTGGACTTGCCACTTTTGTTCCATAGTCTGAAGGGAAGAGGAAATGCATAATTTCTTGAGGCAAGTGATTTATGTCCAAACCCGCTAAACCCACAAACTCAGCAAGGGCATGTGTGAGGAATGTTGTTGGGTTTTCTCCATTTTTACTCTTGACAACAGCAAGCATTCAGGAAATTAAAGTAATTAAGGAAGAACAGCCTGCTTGAATGGCGCCATTCATCAACTTCATTACTGATGGATTTCAAAATGCACAACTGTTACTTATGCAACTTTATTAAAAGCATTTCCCAAGCCTGTGACCTGTAATTTATCTTCCAAGTCCTGGTTTGGAAATGTATCAAACATCCACATTGCTGCTGGCTATAACTCCTGGAGCTCCCTCCCCAACAACACAATGGGAAATCTTAGATTCTTAGCCAGCGATAACCAAAAGGAACCAAAAGCAAGCTCATCATGACTTGCGAGTGGACAAGTAAAAGCTATCATGCCAGTTATAGTCTTACTTTATGAATAGTAAAGGACATTGATAAGTACCACAGCGCAGGATGTACTACTTCCAAAATAACAGCATTTAATGATCGTAATTAAATATTATTAACATAAATCTCTGTACACTATACAAAATGTGATGGTGTGAGGGATTGATTAAACATAATGTCAAGATTCAGATGATATTTGAGCAAATACAAATTGTCAAAAATAAAATTATAGCCTTGTAATTATCCAACTTTTATGTTTGTGCTTTGTACATTTTTATTTTTTTGCAGGAAAGATGCTGGTTGATGATTTATCTCTTTTTGACCATACTATTGAAGAATTCCTCTCATAAATTCAAATAGCATTATATCACAAAAATAATCTGCAGATTGGATTCTAATGTTTTATGGGGTTTTGATGCCGAAAGAATCAATGTTGTTTTTTTATTCTTTGTAATTGCTGGACTGGGAAATCTTTAGGAGTCTGGAATGAAAATCAGCTGGTTGCAGCTAATTCTCAAAAGTTTTTGTTTGCCTTTTTGAAAACTATTAAATGACATATGGCTGTTTCCATTTTTAGATCAGGAAATGGGCAATCCTCGCTGCCAGATCTCTTGGAAAGGTGGAGCGAGATGACTTCTATGACCTGCAAGAAGTGATAACCTGTTTATTGAAAGTGATTGAACTGGACCTCTTTGAAAATACAGATTTTTATAATAGTTATGGAATGCAAGAGGGAAAGTTAATTCTTTTACCATCCCATCTTTACGATGTTAACAACCACAAGAACTATTGGCTCGGTGAGTGATTTTCAAAATGCTATTGGCCTGTATGCAAGAAAATTAAAACGGTAATGGGTACTGTTGCATAATTTGTTGTTCAAAAGTGGATATTACAATATAACTGAAAAAAATATTGGAAAAGATTCTTCAAGTTTACATGAGTAGGTAAAAGTCATCCCTATGAATTTTCAAATATTCTCAATGGCCTAGATGTATTTTTCTGTATTGGCTGTGATAGGAAAATCTTTCTCACAAAGTGTTGATATTTTGCTATTACAGTGCCCTCCATAATATTTGGGATAAAGACCCATAATTTATTTATTTGGCTCTGCACACAATTTGAGATTTGTAATAGAAACAATCACATGAGGTTAAAGCGCACATTGTCAGATTTTAATACAGGCCATTTTTATGCATTTTGGTTTCACCATGTAGAAATTACAGCAGTGTTTATATATAGTCTCTCCCCCCCCCCTTCCATTTCAGGGCACCACGATGTTTGGGACACAGCAATGTCATGTAAATGAAAGTAGTCATGTTTAGTATTTTGTTGCATATACTATGCATGCAATGACTGCTTGAAGTCGGCTATTCATGGACATCACCAGTTGCCTTCTCTGGTGATGCTCTGCCAGGCCTGTATTGCAGCCATCTTTAGCTTATGCTTGTTTTGGGGGCTAGCCCCGTTCAGTTTTCTCTTCAGCATATAAAAGGCATGCTCAATTGGGTTCAGATCAGATGATTGACTTTGCCGCTCATGAATTCACCCTTTTTTAGCTTTTAAAAACTCCTTTGTTGCTTTAGCAGTATGTTTGGGATCATTGTCTTGCTGTAGAATGAACCGCTGGCCAATAGGTTTTGAGGCATTTGTTTGAACTTGAGCAGATAAGATGTGTCTATGCACTTTAGAATTCATTATGCTACTACCATCAGCAGTTGTATCATCAATGAAGATAAGTGAGCCAGTACCTTCAGCAGCCTAACAGGCCCAGGCCATAACACCCCTACCACCGTGTTTCACAGATGAGGTGGTATGCTTTGGATCTTGGGCAGTTCCTTTTCTTCTCCATACTTTGCTCCTGACATCACTCTGAAATAAGTTAATCTTCATCTCATCTGTCCACAAGACCTTTTTCCAGAACTGTGGTTGCTCTTTTAAGTACTTCTTGGCAAACTGTAACCTGGCCATCCTATTTTTCCGGCTAACATCTTGCAGTTTAGCCTCTGTATTTCTGTTCATTAAGTCTTCTGCAGACAGTGGTCATTGACAAATCCACACCTGACTCCTGAAGCGTGTTTCTGATCTGTCGGACAGGTGTATGGGGATTTTTCTTTATTATAGAGATAATTCTTCTGTCAGCAGCTGTGGACGTCTTCCTTGGACGTCTTCCTTGGCCTGCCAGTCACTTTGCAATTAGTAAGATGACCAGTGCTCTCTTTCTTCTTAATGATGTTCCAAACAGTTGTTTTTGGTAAGCCTAAGGTTTGGCTGATGTCTCTAACAATTTTATTCTTGTTTCTTAGTCTCATAATGGCTTACTTGACTTCCATTGGCACAACTTTGGTCCTCATGTTGATAAACATCAATAAAAGTTTCCAAAGGTAATGGGAAGACTGGAGGAAAGACTAGGTGCTGAGACTCTCTGATACCTGCATTAAGGAGACAATTAAACACACCTGAACAATTACAAATTGTCAGCACTGCCTACCCTGACTAAAATTATAAAATGGTAATAACTAAATATAAATAGTAAAGGCATGGGAGAATAATGCCTATCTAAGAGATCGATCTCTTAGGTAGGCATAATTCTCCGTGCCTTTCATCCGCAGCGCTTGTAACACGGGAAGGGCTGTGCAGCCCACGTGCCGTCAGCGTTGCCTGAAGCCGTCAGTTTCAAGCGAGGCTGAAGCCAGCAGAAATTCTGCCTTTGCTGTACTGCGCATGCGCATCAGTCTACTGCGCATGCGCAGCGCAAGTTTATTGGTGGGGTTTTCAAATATGGATTGGCATTATTTTAAGTGTATGTTAGGTAACAAAGAGAGAAGAATGGAGCTCGTGTACCAATGATGTGGTAAGTACATTTATTGGTGATGTTTTTAAATACCATATTTCCCGGGGTGTGGGGGTGGGGGGAGAGCTTCTTTCACAGCGTTTGGGGAGTCTGGACCAGGGTAAAGTTGCGGGGAGGGCACGTATGTTATGAAGGAGGGGATTGGGATAATGCCACTTGCGACGCTCCTTGCATGGAGGCGTGGAATGCCACCGCATTGAGGCCGCGGGGGGGGGGGGGGGGGGAGAGAGAAGTAGCTCGGGTGGCTGAGCGGCCGCCGGGCCGGACAGCGGAACCAGCCGCCATCTTAGCTCCTTCTGCCGGTCCCCGCTCACCTCTGGCAGCTCACCGTCTAAAAACCTCTCTCCTGCCGCTCACTGGCCTCACTCATGTCCTTAAATTCTGACAGCGCGATTGAGGTTACTCGGCTGTGGGAATTTAAGAATTTGCAGGAAGCCGCTGACATGAGTGAAATCGGCGAACGGCAGGTGACAGGTGTTCCGACGGCGAGCACTGCCAGAGGTGAGCGGGCCGGCAGAAGGCGCTGAAGTGGCGGCCAGTTCTGCTGTAGGGCCCCGGCGGCCTATAGCAGCTCCCCGAGCTGCTTCTATCCCCAGCTACAGTGCGTGGCTTCGCGCCCGGAGAGCTGCGGTAGCGGTGAGTGAGTTACTGGCAGTATCCCTGACGCCCTCCATCTCAACACTCCTGCCCTCCCCACAACTTTACCCATGGCACAGATTCTCCACAGGCTGTGAAAGGAACTGTTCCCCCAATTGGTCCCTTAAACAAGTGTTGTCATTTTATTAGATCACAACTGATTCAACTATTCCCTGTACTCCCGTTTTTCCCACCATCTCTCCACCTGCCATCACCCTTCACCACCCCTCCCCCCCCCCCCACCCCCCCCCCCCCCCCCCCCCCACATTCAGTAATTCAGAATAAAGGAGACTAGGAAGCCTTGGGCAAATTGAATTGTTACTGTTTTTATTTTTATTTTTACGGAGAACATTCTGCGCATGCGCGGTTTAATTTTTTTTTAAAAAGCCGATTGACTGCCTTCCTTGAGTAATTACTCACGGCACGTACCTGCTGTGAAGCCATGTGTCCCAAACATTATGGTGCCCTGAAATGGATGGATTATGTATAAATATTGCTGTAATATCTACAAGGTGAAACCCAAATGTATAAAAATGGCCTTTATTAAAATCGGACAATGTGCACTTTTAACCAGGTGTAATTTTTTTTCTATTTCATATCTCAAATTGTGAAGTACAGAGGCAAATAACTAAATGATGGGTCTTCATCCCAAACATTATGGAGGACACTGTATGTTGGTTGATTTTGCCATGTGTGGTAATGTTCATATGAAATTTGTCTAGGTTAGGAGCATGACTAGCTTAATTTAAAATAGTCTACCTTTTAAAAATACATGCAATGCATCCCAGATTAGGTTTAGGTTTATTATTGTCACATGTACCGAGATACAACAAAAAGCTGTGTTTTGCAGGCTATCCGAATCCGATTCAATCAAGATATAATCAGGTCAATCTCAAGTACAATAGGTAGAGCAACAAATAGGATACAGACCGCAAAAGATGGTTCTCAGCATTGTAGAGCACCTGTTCCAAAGACAAAGTCCAACATCTAAAATGGAGTAGAAGTGAATTGGACTGTATCCTATCGTATGGAAGGATAGTTCAGAAGTCTGATAATAGAGGGGAAGAGGGGGTTCCTGAGTCGGGCGTTGCACACTTTCAAGCTTCTGTATTGCCTGCACAATGGCAGCGGGGAGAAGGAGTGACTGGGGTGGGACATGTCTTTGATTATACTTTTCTGAGGCAGCTTGATGTGTAGATGGAGACAATAATTGGTCTGTGATGGCTCGGCTACATCTACAACTCTCTGCAAACTTCTTGCTGTGATGCAACCCGACAGTATGCTTCCTATTCTTAGAAGGTACTGTGCCTTGTTCTTTTTTTTCCTTTTGGAGGGAGAAACCTGCTGTGTTAATCTGTCAAAGTAAAACATTCTATTCATGTGAGTGAGGTGCCTGAGAGTAACTTCAAAGTTGCTTGCTAATTAAAATGTTGGAATATGGCTTTCATTAACTAGGAAATGGTTTGCATTCAAATAATCAACATATTCTTTATGCTGAGAATTGGATTGTTGAGATGCTTGTTTTCAGAATGTTTTGTTTAAATAGGTGTCTGCATGCTGTTGCTGGTATTGGATGAACAAGCTATGGACTCATTACTACTTTCCCATGATAAACAGAACGACTTCATGAAGTCCATTCTGAACACCATGATGAAAAGCAAACCAGGTGTGTCTAGATATTTCTGTACATGGTATGTCATACAACGTGAGGTGTGGCATAAAGGTACAAAATTGCTTATTTTTACCGGGTTAGTAGCAGATAAAATAATCTGTTTCAGCTAATCGTGTTAATAAACATTGTATATAACCTGTCCGACCCATATAATCCACATAATTCAGCCTGAAGAAGGGTCTTGACCTGAAACGTCGCCCATTCCTTCTCTCCGGAGATGCTGCCTGCCTATCTTCCACATTATCCACATTTGACTTCACATTTTATCTTCCTGCAAATATAAAGACCTGGTTTAACATAGCCAAATTTGATGATAGAAATGTAGGTGGGGAACATAAGCTGTGAAGACGCAAGTATTTTATTACATGAATGCAAAGTGAACGTAACACATTGTTACGAAGAAAGAAATCTATTTTTAGAAATTGGTCGAACAACTAGTTATCTACAGATGGATTTTTGTGTGCTGATTCATGAAATGCAGCAACTTGATGTGCTGGTTTGAAGCACAGTTAAGCAAACAAATGATTCATTGTAAAGGGATTGGAATACAGAATTAGGCAGTTGTACAAGGTCCTGGTGAATTTAAATTGGGTTTCTGATCCTAGGGAAGGATATAGTTGGATAGGAGTTGGATTCATTAGTTTGATTGCTGAGATGAATTGTCCAAGAGGCGAAAGTGAGTAAGATTGGTCCATACTTTCTGAAAAGATTAAAAGGTGACCTTGGGCCTTCTAAGATTCCAGAGAAGATTGCCAGAATAGATGCTAGAAGGTTGTTTCCACTAAAAGGATTGTCTAGAACCAGGGGCATTGTGTCAAAGGGTTGGCCTGATAGAAATGAGGTGAGAGTCATGAATCCTTGGAATTCTTTGTTCCGAAGGGATGCGTGGACTAAGTTACTGATATTCACAGCTGATCTTGGACATTCGTTGAATCAAAGGATGTGAGAATCGAGGGGGGGGGGGGGTTGAGTTGAAGAAGTTCTTAATGGCAGGGCAGGCACGAGAGACTGGATTAACTACTTCTGTTTATTTCTAAACATTGTAGTCTTGTGATAAGAAAGAGCAGTTTCAGTTTGGAAAATAAAAGCACCGAACCAAAATGCCTCCGCCTTCAGTAGAACTGCTTCCTTTTATTGTTGTTTCCTGTAGTGATAATTTTCATTTTGATTTCCTGTATGCAAATTTGGCCATGTGAATGGAAAATAGATTGATTTTACACATTATTCAATTTCTGCATATTTTTATGTTCCTGCTTCACCTGGATGTAATAACATTTAGAATTTAAAAAAACTTTTATGCAGACTAATTTTATTACATGCAAGATTAGCAAACATAAAACCAATTAAAAAAAAAAAAAAATCAATTAAGACATCAGCGCTCTTTGTTTGAGATGAAGCTCATGAATTTCCATAAACCAGCAACATTTGTGTCAATGTTGAGAGGAAGAGCTTATCTTTCCAAAGAGATAATTCAAGATTGTTTGCTATTTTAAAAAAACTTGTGCAAATCAAAGCAATTGTTTGTAAATAATGACCCACATGAATTTAGCCTTCCATTGTGTTTCTTATGGCTTATCATCTCTCCTTTTGACATTTTAAGTTATAATTTGCAAATAACTGCAATTATGTTTCCTTGACAAAATAAAAAATTAATAAATGGCTAACTCGGCTAAACTAAGTTCTAAATTTCATCTCGACCTCTTTCTGTATAGATTAGCTTTATGGTCTTGCTCTGGCCATTTTATTACCTTAATATCTGGGATCAGATTAATGGATATTTTAACTATTCACAAAAATAAATGAGAATGTGCTACTGATTCTTATTTTAGTGCTGATTATATGTAGTCCTCTTGGGCCAGGATCTTCTGCCATGTTGAAGTGTCCACACTCAGCATGGACTTATGTAGAAAGTTGGAACTTCTAAGTTGCCAGAGTCTACATGCTCCCAAACTGGTCTGATCCTTAATTGAACTCCCCACATGGCACCAGTGTCTTCCTCAACGCCATGCTGTTACTTCCATGGACAGTGTGTGTGCCTGGTGCATATCTGCAGCAGGTGGAGATGCCAGAACAAGCTTGATCCGTGAAATAGTTGAAGAAAACTACTTAAACCAAGTACATGAACTATCAAGATAGTTGAGTAGTTGAATTTTTTGACAATCAAAACTTATTAAAAATCGAAAACGCCATTTAAAATAAAAGATTAAACATTTAAATTAAATAAGCAAAAATAAAACAGTTTAAATATGACACAACATAATTTTTTAAAAACTTAAAAGCCATTAATTTTAACAAAATGTAAATACGTGTTGATTCTTTGGAAATTTTACTTTCCATGCAAATGAATGGGGTCATTGTTGTGTTGTCTAACCTGCTGCAGCTTATGTGATCACTATTCACCTCAGTCTCGTTCTGATGCTGGATCACGGGGTGTCCACAACTGATGGCACTTCCCTATAAATTCTGCCATTTTAAAACTGCCATTATTGGAGTTTTTAAAAAAAAGTATTTGGAACCCATGTGCAAGAGGGTGCCACTGCCCCAAGTCTTGTGGCTAATTCAGCTGTTTAGACTGCCAAAATATTATTAATTTAACCACTGAAAATTGATGTACTGAAGTTTGATATTTAGCACAGCATCTTCCTTGTTGGTGTTATAGGCTGGGAAAATGTTTAAAGTTGCTATTTGTTAATGACTTTCCTTTGCACCAATTTGTACTGTAGGTGATGCTTCTGATCCATTTTGGCCAGCTCTGCAGTGTTTCATGGTAATCCTTGATCGACTTGGATCAAAAGTCTGGGGTCACCTCATTGATCCCACAGAGGCATTTCAGACCATTATCAGAAGCCAGAGTTACAACAGCGAAATTGAAAATATTCGTAATTCAAGGTTGGTAAGTTAGACACAGAAATTGAAAGCTGATAAGAATGAAATGAAACCTGTGGTTATAAATTGTATTCAATAAAATCAAAAGATTTAACTATTAGTGGAATTATTAATGTTTTTGTATACCTAAAGATGCATCACAGAACTGAAAATGATTGCTAAGCTGTTAGTAATAGAATATTAGATATCTGGACCAAAAATATGGTCAAAGCTGTGTCATGGGAACACTTCCATTTAAGTTGAGAGGTGCAGTGAAGAGATTAAGATAAGCGTTCAACTGTATCTTGCCACAAGGAGTAAAATTGAAAAGGAATGGCAACAGGTAGCCCAGTTGCTTGGATATGGGATTAGACGCACCAAAGCTAACAGTAAAGGGCCTGTCCCACTTTCACGATCTAACTCACGACCTCTGCCGAGTTTGCCCTTGACTCCTACTCGCAGCACGGTCATCATGAGGTCGTGGGTAGGTCGTAGCAGGCCGTGATGCTAGTCGTACGTGCTCGTGGCATCAAGTAGGTCGGGGCGTTTTTCTAGCCTAATGAAAAATGTCCATGAGTAAAAAAGGTCGTGAATTAGGTCGTAAAAGTGGGACAGGCCCTTTAGGGATCCACTACTTTTGCGTTCAATCAAAGAGAGTTGCTGGAGTCAAAGCAAATATGAACTTTTACATGGGTTCTGTTTTTTTTGGGGGGGTTTTTTGCCTTGCCTTAGAAATGTTATCTTTCACAACTTGGTTGATAGTGCATGCAAGAAAGGCCAGAATATTCCAATTAATATTTTATTTTCTTTAAACTTAAATTAGTGAATAAAGCAATAGAGTTGTGTTGTCTTGATTGGTACCACACAGAGTGTAAATAGCATACCCATTGACCTGTATCTAATATAGGGGTATTTTGCTCTTGCTTGATTATTGCTTTCATTTGAATTACAATTATTATTGTCACTGAGTTTCAAGTCTCAATCCGTTGATTTGAGAGCAGCATCTAGGAAAACACAAATGAATCGCGGCTTACTGAGCATTTGGGTGATTGCAGTTGCAGAAGATGGGATGAGATCCTTCTATCTCTCTCTGTAGGATCTGAAAATGTTTAGTTATGCAGTTGTGTTTTTAAGTAAAATGTGGTCTTATAGCTTTCCTGTGAAGACTCTTTATTTAAAAAAAATTAATAATAACAATAATAAATAGATAACGATTCACTAACATCTTGCTTTATCAATTCTGTACCTAGCAACCTGTGATGTCTGGGGTTTTTTGCTTCAGAGTTGAATGATTTAAATTGATTCATACTTTTGTTAATTTTGAAATATTTTAACTGCTTTCATCCCTTGAACTGTTGGAATTGTGTTTGGGATTTAGTATGTGAGACCTCCACTACTTGCAAATATTGTCATTTGTAGAAACAGATTGGCTATGACAATACAAATGTGTGGAGGGGAAGAATAAATCTTAGATCGAAAAAGCACCAACATCAGGAGCAGCAGCATGAGGGTTCCCTCGAGCTTGTGTGTTTGCCTGCACTTCTTCCTCAGCCGCATTATTAATTTCAGATACTTGCCATCCTCCTCCCCCAACTAATGACTTATTCTTCTTCCTTTCTTTCTAATCCCTGCTTACTTCCACTCTCTTCTCTTCCCCCACACCCCCCAAATATCATCCACCACCCACCCATTGTCTGTGACCTAGCATAGACACTAGCTCTTTTCTGCGATCACTCGTACACTAATTCTATTCTATACATGTGGGAATGTGGGAGGAAACAGGACCTCCGGAGAAAACGCAGGGGATCTCAGGGAGAAGGTACAATCTCTGTACAGACAACACCCGTAGTCAGGATTGAACCCGGGTCTCTGGTGCTGTTAGGCAGCAACTCTCATTGAGCCACTGTGCCACCCTGGAGTCAGTGGAGGAGAAAGAAAATATTAGGTCCATTGCCGGTGTGGCCTGGAGATGTGGGAGAGACAAAGCGAGGGCCTGCTGGTGCTGGTGCCCGGTGGAGAATTGTCAGGTGAGTGACGAAATGTTGATTGAAGGTGTGGATTTGATGGAGGGTAAAGTTGATGTCCATTGCAGATCTGGGTGAATGTCTGACAACTCGCTGAGTTGCTACAGCTATTTGTGTCTTACTTTGCATACAAAATTAGTTGGCATTTTGACTTATTTAGTAAGTAATGCTACACTGTTGTTTGTTTTAGCAATAACACAAAGTTAAAACACGATCAGGATGATGACGGTGATGATGTGGTTTCATGCAGCCAGATTGTGTACGACTATAACTCAAGAAAGCAAAGCAAGGTATTAAACAAGTCACTTCAATGTTTAGTTAAATGCTGTTTTTAAAAAGTCACTTTTTTTCATTTCATCTTCTCCAGATAAATTATGATGAGGATTAACATGCAATCCATTATCACACTATTTATTTTTATTTAGATATTTGAGGTCTTTGAGGCCTACATTCCAGGCCACTGCCAGCTCTTCTTTTCATCAACTAATAAAAGTTGTGCAGAAGGTATTTGAGGGAACTCACTTCTATTTGTCCACAATTACATGGCATCTATGTAACTTTCATTGCATCTCAATTTGGAAGAGGCCAGATTGTGAACTGTGTACCATAGGTTATCAAACAATAATGCTTGCAATTCAGCAAAAAATATGCAATAAATTGTTTTTTTGTTTTAGATGTGAGGATTGGTTGAGGGATTAAGAGAATTTTTGGTAGAAGCTGTTCTAAATTTACATTTTAAAATTTAAGAAACATTGTTTGTGGCTCACACTAGCGCGTCACAAATGGAATCCTTGAAACATCAAATTCTTGTAAAAACCCATCAGATGCATTAATGTATTTTTAGGAAAGAAATATGCCACCCTACACGGCTGCATTGGAGCAAAATGAGACTTCAGAGCGATGGACCCAATCCTTGAGCACAATGTCGAAGGACAATGAGGGGTGGGCAATAAATGCTGACCTCGCCAGTGACATCCACATCTTCTGTATGAATGTATTTATTAAAATGCATTGTTTATTCCCCCATAACGAAGTAGATTTTTTTCCCCATAACTATACAATATATCTGTCATAACTTTGATACATTTCCATGAAAGTTTACTGCATTTTTGTTGCACTTTACAGGATGCAGGATGGAAGCACACAACCAGTGCAGAATATTACCCAAGCATGTTTGATGAAATGCAAAGTCTTGCACATGTACTACAGTGCGACATTGGACAAGACATGCGTGTACACAACAGTACATTTCTCTGGTTTATCCCATTTGTCAATTCTGTCATGGACCTAAAAGATCTTGGCATAGCCTACATTGGTGAAGTGGTTCACCACCTCCACTGTGAGATAAAAGATGTTCTGAATCGGAAAGTTAATTTCTGTGATAAAGTGACTGAGTGCTTCATCCTTATCTTGGTGTCCATCATAGAACTACACAGAAATAAAAACTATCTGCACTTACTTTGGTACAGTTCGCATAAATGGGTGGAGGCATTGGTGAAATGTGCTAATCTTCCTGCCAGAGTGTTTAACCTAAACACAGAGAGAACAACAGTCACAAGTAACTTTAAGGTCTCATCGACTGCATTTGCAGTAACATCTTCAGCATGTTCTTCTATCACCAATTCAGTACAGCAGGCATGTGTTCAACTTATTCGTAGTTTTCTGAGAGAAGGGTGTCAATCTCAGCAAAGAAGCATATTTCAACAGTTCCTCGATAGACTGAATCTGCAGCTGCGAAGCACTTTTATTCTTGGCTGGCAGTTGAGTGTCCGAGAACAGCAGGAATTACAGTCTTGTTTAACACAGTTAGTTAAAAATGCAAAATTTAAAACCCCTGAAATGAAACAACTGGACAGAGTGGGAAAAGGAAGTGGGCTGAAATACCCTATAATTAAACGTGAAAAAGACGACACGGGGGAATGGGGAAAGATGCCTGGATATTGTAACAGTGGTCCTGGGCCACCGTGTTCAGCTTTTCAAACGGACAATGGAAATTCAGTTATTCAGAAAAATATCATGAATCAAGAAAAAATGGCTACTTGCACAGGTCAAGAAAACCAGTTCAAAGATTCATCTTTGGTTGGAGATTTTCCGTGTAAAGCAGAATTGTCCATGTGTGATGACGACACTTTCCCTAAGACCAAAACCGATGAAGCAAATGTTTTGAAAGTTGAAGATGAAAAAGAATATTGTTCGCTGGTGCACATTTCTCCTCCTCGACCGTGTTCAGCTTTTCAAACAGACAATACAAGTTCAGTTATTCAGGAAAATATCATGGATCAAGAAAAAATGGCTACCTGTAAGGGCCAAGAAAACCAGTTGAAAGAATCATCTCTGGTTGGAGATTTTCCGTATAAAGCAGAAGTGTCCGGGTGTGATGACGACACTTTCCTTAAGATCAAAACCGATGAAGCAATTGTTTTGAAAGTTGAAGATGAAAAAGAATATTGTTCGTTGGTGCTCAATTCTTCTCCTCCTCCTCCTCCTCCTCCTCCTCCTCCTCTTGCAGAGAAGATCACCAGGACTGACCTAGCAAGCAATCAGCGGCATGCACTTGAACAAACTGGTGGACTCAAACATGAATCTGTTGCTGTGGGTTCTTTGCTTTATGATAATTTACAGACTAAGTCTCCTGAAGTGACAACAAGTGTTCACCACAAAGAAAAGTGGAAACGGTCCATGTTACTCGAGTTCCAGAAATCTTTTAATGACGATACAGGAAAGACCGAAGCCACCTCCACCATAAATGACCAAAACGTTCCTACTGGAGAAACATGTGGCCCTTCAGCAGGTGTTGGTTATTTGCCTCAGAAAATGGAATCCGTTGAGTCTGCATCATGCAAGTTTAAGATTGATCCAAACAAACTATTTAATCTGAAAGTTAAGATGCGGGCTATTGATATTAAGCGGAAGATGATGAAAGAAAACAATTCTCCTTTTAAAGAAAAGGAATTGGAGGATTTTCCAAATGTAGAAGTTGACAGTGGTCAATTAGATTATATGAATAATAGAAACCAGAACCAGAATGTCAATTTCATCAAAAAAACTATAGCTGGCAGTGCTAGTACTGAACAAGTGACTGCCTCTCCTCTTCATTTGTCTCCATTTTTTGACAAAAGTGAGAAGCTCATAAAATCTGATGCTTTAAGACTTAGTCCTTTGTTACAAGATAAAGCAGATTCAAGTACTGCCATCCAAGTTGCAAACCATTCATATCAATTTCAAGAGTGTGCAAGTAAGATCAGTGATGGTGATGATATTCCTTTCAGTGAATTAAGGGCAAAATTGAAGAAATGGATTTCGTTAACCAGAGAGAGAAATGCAGATGGTTCAAAAATGAATAACCATCATGGAAATCCTTTGAAAGTTACTGCTGTGAAGCATTCTTATTTATCCAGTGACTTGTCTAAAGAGTTGGACGAAATCCCAACATTAAACAAAATTGAGAGAAGAGTAAAAGTTTGCTCTCACACACAACGGTGTGATTCTATACAGAATAAGGAAAAATCTAAATCTGATTCATCTGTGGAAGAGTTTACAATTGATGAAGATGTCGGTATCTCTAATTCACAATCTACAAAGGACAATACCGATGTGTTCGAAGTTGAAAAACCCAAAACACAAAATCTAGTAGGTACAACCAGTGTACAGGAGACCACTGACTCCACTGAAAAAAAAGAAACTTGCCCCCTAGAAATGCCTACATCTAGCAAGCCCTCACCAAATTTGTATGAAGAATATGATTCACAAATTTTTGAATTTGAAAGTGAAGAGCAGATACATTCTGTTTGGGGAGACATTCAGCCTCAACATCAGAAACAAAAAGAGAAAATGGCAACAGAAAAGGATGAATCTGATGTACAAGACAATGGTGATGAAGGAGATGTTAATAGCATGCTTAATGAATGGGGGTATGACACAGATTACGTCCCTGACGATATAATTGAAAAGGTGGCTGTAGAGGTAGAAGCACAGTTGGAACAAGAAATAATGGCAAGTAAAACTGACAGTGATAAACAATTATTGCTTGGTGTCAAACAAATTTCTTCATGCAGTTCTGCAGGTGACAGTGCATCTGTTTCATGTTCTAAGTTGATTTTTAAATCTAATTGCAAACGTCAAAAAGAGAAACAAAAACACTGTAAGACCATAGTAAGTAATCTAAATAGCTTTGAGTCCCTGAATTTGTCTGATAAAAGTAAACGGCAGCTGGTGGCTGCAAAAACTGTGAGAGCCATTCAGCCTGAAATAAAGAAAGCAAGAAAGATTACAGGTAAAGATGAAGACAAAAGAATCAAAAATGGAAGAAGAGAAAAATATTTATCCCAAGTTAGTTCCAGGGAAGGTTTGAACAAGTTCATTCTGACTAAGAAATCGACAAATGGTTGTCAAGACCAAAAAATTAAGAAAAATAGATCAAAGAAAACCTCAGAAAAAGGTAGTTCTCAAACGCCATTGGCTACTACTTCCAACTACACTGCCAAGGATATGCAAGTGACCCATCCTTCAGCAAAACTCTCCACCTCTAATCCAAAAAAAGTTCGTAAACACCCCGAACCTACTTCAACCGTTGAAAAACTTGGTCTCAAAAAGAGAACTCGTAAAGCTTTTGACCTTTCTCAAGGAAGCCTCGATAATCTGAACAAATTGCGTGATTATGGGCAAGTAATTGGAACCATTGAGAACAAACATCCTAAGACGGCAAAACTCATTGTGCCACAAAAATTGGCAGTAATTAGAAATTCACATTTGCTGGCTTCCCAGGACCTTCAGTATCTACGACAATCGAGATCTCAGCGGCACCATAAAGACAAGAAGAGGAGAAATACATCTGAAGAAAGTACTTTCCTTAAAGGAGCTCCCTCCTCTATCGAAAGGCAAGACTTTTCTATTTCTGTTCAGACAAGTCAGAAGCTCCCATCTGCATCAGTAGAAAATAGCACTAGCTCCATTGCAGTTACCGCAGCTTCACTAGAAAGAGAAACTAATACAAATTCGACTGAGGGGCATGTGTCAAGTGTTAATGTAAGTGATTGCTTAAATTTAACACAACATGATCCTATCGATATGGATATTAGTGCAGCTGAAAACCTGGAAGATGATGATATGTTAATGTTGACACAGAGGGATCCTGTAGATATGGATATAGATAGTGATACCACAAAAGAAGAGGACAATGCAAAAATACCCAATTCCAATGTGACTGATTGCCAGTATAGAGGAGGCACTGATGTTGTATCTTCAGAAAGGTTTGGCAAAAACCATGCTGTATCTGAACCCAAAGATGGTATCTTTGCTAAAACAGGATTACCTCAATCTGACCTGAAAAACTCCCGACCCTCTACTGCCAAACGCTTTGCTTCGAGCTCTACTTCACGTAATGCTCAGCTTGCTATTGAAATGGAGGTTATCCCAACACGTCCAGCTGTGGCAATTTCTAAAGTGCAGCAACTTCAGACACCTTCATCAGTGAAGTTTGCTGTGCCACAGGCATTAAGACCAATCCAACCTGCAAAAGCTATGGAATCTAATGTCCTTCGAACACAAAATAAAGACATGACTTTCAGACCAAAGTCGTGTTTACGTACACCAGTTACGGAACCGTGCTCTATGATTGCACCTTTGCCACCTGGGCAATCCAGGCAAGCTTCTCATTCCTTGAATATGACAGATCACCATCAGCGGGACCAATCTCATTTGATCAAAGCTGTTCTTAAGTGGACCTATCAGATGTTTGACACGTTTGATCAATTTGGGGTACCTGATGCGCTTTGTGACCTTCCACTACGAGAGGTGCCTGAAAGGTTTAGGTCATATGAAGAATATTTTAGCACCTTTTACCCTTTACTGATGATAAATCTGTTTGAACAGGTGAGTACTGTGCTCCCCACAAATATTAAAATTTGGCAGATATTCTTGGTCATTGACTTGTGATAAATGAGAGAGTGGTACCTGGATTGCTGGTACGATCATTTTAAAAAACTCTCAGATTGCCCTGGAAAATGTTTAATCTCCATTTTTGAAATATTATTGTGCACATTTCCACATTTAGATGGGGATATGAATGGCGCACTTAGAAAACCGAAGATTGTGGCAGGTTTATGGGAATGAGGCAGCCAGAAGAGTAGTTTGGATTTATCTTTATGGAATGCAAATATAGGCTGTAATAAATTGTTCACTTTCATCCATATTTATAATGAAAGTTACCTGTTGAGTAATTTATCTATCAACATTCTCAAAGGGTGAACTCAGTCGGTAGAGTTGTGTGTGTGTTTGTAAATTGCATATTTTTAACAAAAGTAGAGAGATTTACTGTGCAGCTTGATGAAGAAGGCCAATTGGAGACTTCTCAAAGGCACCTTACGGGAATTTTATTGACGACACATTGACTAAGACAAAGTCCAAAACATTTTACTACCCCACAATAGTTTACCCGTCATTTCTAAGACTATGCTTACTTTTGCATTTGGACATTTCTGCAAAATTTCCTTCATTTCTAATAGTTCTATTGCCTCACTAAATTGCTTTCACAGATTATCAGTCAAACTTACAGTGCTCTCCATAATGTTTGGGACAAAGACTCATTTATTTATTTGCCTCTGTACTCCATAATTTGGGATTTTTTTTTGTTTGTTTATTTTTGTTAGAAGTAAGTACAATAGTGTGGTACATATGTACCTAATACATACATACATATTTCCATTCTTGTACAACTTCATATTTTTGATTTAATAATAAAAACAGTGGAAGAAAAAACAAAATAAAGAGTGTCAGAATAGATAGAAAAGAGAGTAGAAACAGATAGCAAATGAAACAAAGGGCATATAAGAGAAGCTGAAAAGATTGAAATAGAAGGAGAAAGTAAAGAAAAGAGAGATTAGGAGAGATCTACCTATTTCGTATTTTTGCCCATCCGTCACCCGGTTCTAAACCATTTAATATCTGAGGTTATGTTATGTTGCACCATATGCTTGCAAAAAGTTGATAAAAGGAGACCAAGTCTTTGAGAATTGGTCTACTTTGCCTATTAGGAGAAATCTCATTTCTTCAAGATGAAGCGTTTCAGACATTTGAAATCCACATTTTGAATGTTGGCGTAGTTGCGTTTTTCCAAAATTTGAGTATAAGTTTTTTTTGCTGTTATTAGACCATAATTAAGAAAAGTTTCTTGGAATATAGTTAGTTTACTTCCCTCTTCCATTGATCCAAAGATAATCAGTTCTGTATTGGGGTTCAATTTTGTGTTAAATAGTTTTGTAAAAATTCCAAAAATTTCATTCCAAAATTTATACAGTTTTATACACAAGACAAAGGAATGTGCTATAGTGGCATTTTGAGTAAGACATTTGTCACAGATGGGGGAAACATTTGGGAATATTTTATTCAGTCTAGTTTTAGAATAATATAATCTATGTAAAATTTTAAATTGAATTAGGTTATGTCTTACATTAATTGAACACTTATTTACATATAATAGATTTTTTTCCCATCTATCGTTAGGAATTTTTATCAATAACTCTTGTTCCCAGTCCCTTCTAATTGTTTCTGTTGTTGGCGTTTCTATATTTAAAATTATATTATATAAGTAAGATTCAGATTCAGATTCAGATTCAATTTTAATTGTCATTGTCAGTGTACAGTACAGACAACGAAATGCATTTAGCATCTCCCTGGAAGAGCGACACAGCAAATGATTTGAATAAATAACAATAAGTGTCCGGGGGGGGGGTGATTGGCAGTCACCGAGGTACGTTGTTGAGTAGCGTGACAGCCGCCGGAAAGAAGCTGTTCCTGGACCTGCTGGCTCGGCAACGGAGAGACCTGTAGCGCCTCCCGGATGGTAGGAGGGTAAACAGTCCATGGTTGGGGTGAGAGAGGTCCTTGGCGATGCTGAGCGCCCTCCGCAGACAACGCTTGCTTTGGACAGACTCAATGGAGGGGAGCGAGGAACCGGTGATGCGTTGGGCAATTTTCACACCCTCTGCAATGCCTTCCGGTCGGAGACAGAGCAGTTGCCATACCAAACTGTGATGCAGTTGGTAAGGATGCTCTCGATGGTGCAGCGGTAGAAGTTCACCAGGATCTGAGGAGACAGATGGACCTTCTTCAGTCTCCTCAGGAAGAAGAGACGCTGGTGAGCCTTCTTGATCAGAGTTGAGGTATTGTGGGTCCAAGAGAGGTCGTCGGAGAGGTTGACTCCCAGGAACCTGAAGCTAGAAACACGTTCCATCTCCGTACCGTTAATGTGGATGGGGGTGTGCGTGCCGCCCCTGGACTTCCTGAAGTCTACAATGAGCTCCTTGGTCTTCTTGGAGTTAAGGGCCAGGTTGTTGTCAGCGCACCATGCTGCTAAGTGCTGGACCTCCTCCCTGTAGGCCGACTCATCGTTGTTGCTGATGAGGCCAATCACCGTTGTATCATCTGCATACTTGATGATGGTGTTAGTACCATGTACAGGTGTGCAGTCATAGGTGAAGAGGGAGTAGAGGAGGGGGCTCAGCACACAGCCATGTGAGATATTAAATTGCTTGATTCTGCCTTTCTATTCATTCCTTCCTCCAATAAATCTGGGGATAAGGTTTGATATCCTTGTATATATTTCTTCAAATAATCTTGAATTTGAAGATATTTGAAATATTGATTATTTTTCAAATTATATTTTAGTTGTAATTGTTGGAATGATAAAAGTTTTCCCATATCATACATATCTCCCATTGTTTTAATTCCTAATCTTTCCCAATGAATAAACGTTTTATCAATAATAGATGGTTTAAATGAGGGATTATTAGTTATTGGAGAAAGAAGCGATAATTTTCTTAATTTTAAAGATAATTTTATTTGATTCCAAATTCGTATTGTACTGTGAATAATTGAATTCTTATATATTATATTGTTCAGTTTCATCAGGGAAAGAAGGATCGCTCCTATATTATAAGGGGAACAATCCTCTTTCTCCATTCTTATCCAATCTACCTGTTGGGCAGAACTGTCCAACCAGTAGATTATATTTTTAATATTCACTGCCCAATAGTAATACAATAAGTTAGGGAGTGTCAGTCCCCCTGATTCTTTAGACTTACACAAGTGTTTTTTCTTAATTCTATGTGATTTATAATCCCATATGAAGTTTATAATATCAGAGTCTATTTTTTTAAAGAATTTTTTAGGTAAGTATATTGGTATTGATTGAAATAGGTACAGTATTTGTGGTAAGAAGATTATTTTTATCGCATTTATTCTACCTATTAAGGACATCGGCAGTGTTTTCCAGAATTTAATCAACCCATTTAATTTAGTTATTAAAGGCATATAGTTTGCGTTGAGTAATGATTTATATTTCCTAGTAATTTGGATGCCCAAATACTTAAATTTTTCTGTTGCAATTCTAAAGGGGAATTTCAACAGATGTAGCGGCTCTTGAGGTTTTATCGTCATAATTTCGCTTTTGTTCCAGTTTATTCTATATCCAAAAAAAGAACCAAATTCCTCTATTAAATTTAGTATATTTGGTATGCTAATTTGTGAATTTGTAATATATAATAATATGTCGTCTGCATATAATGAAATTTTATTATTTGAGTGTTTGGTATTATATCCATGAATATTCGGATGACTTCTTATACTTTCTGCTAAAGGCTCTATCACTAGTGCAAGTAGCAGGGGTGATAGTGCGCACCCCTGACAATTTGAGATTCGTAATTGGAAAAAATCACGTGGTTAAAGTGCACATCGTCAGATTTTAATAAAGGCCATTTTTATATATTTTGGTTTCACCATGTAGAAATTACAGCAGTGTTTATACATAGTCGCGCCCCCCCCCCCCCCCCAATTTCAGGGCACCAGAATATTTGGGACACAGCAATGCCATGTAAATAAAAGTAGTCATGTTTAGTATTTTGTTGCATATCCTTAGCATGCAATGACTGCTTGAAGTCTGCGATTCATTGACATCACCAGTTGCTGGGTGTCTTCTCTGATGCTCTGCCAGGCCTGTATTGTAGCCATCTTTAGCTTAAGCTTGATTTGAGGGCTAGTATCCTTCAGTTTTTTCATATAAAAGGCATGCTCTATTGGGTTCAGATCGGGTAATTGACTTGGCCACTCAAGAATTGATAATATTTAGCTTTGAAAAACTACTTTGCTATTTTAGCAGTATGCTTGGGATCATTGTCTTGCTGTAGAATGGCGGCCAATGAGTTTTGAGGCATTTGTTTGAACTTGAGCAGATGGGATGTGTCTATACACTTCAGAATTCGTTATGCTACTACCATTAGCAGTTGTATCATCAATGAAGATAAATGAGCCAGTACCTTCAGCAGCCATACATGCTCAAGTCCTAACACCCACACAGCCGTGTTTCACAGATAGAAACATAAAAAATAGGTGCAGGAGTAGGCTATTCGGCCCTTCAAGCCTGCACCGCCATTAAATATGATCATGGCTGATCATCCAACTCAGTATCCCGTACCTGCCTTCTCTCCATACCCCCTGATCCCCTTAGCCACAAGGGCCACATCTAACTCCCTTTTAAATATAGCCAATGAACTGGCCTCAACTACCTTCTGTGGCAGAGAATTCCACAGATTCACCACTCACTGTGTGAAAAATGCTTTTCTCCTCTCAGTCCTGCAAGACTTCCCCCTTATCCTTAAACTGTGACCGTTTGTTCTGGACTTCCCCAACATCGGGAACAATCTTCCTGCACCTAGCCTGTCCAACCCCTTAAGAATTTTGTAAGTTTCTATAAGATCCCCCCTCAATCATCTAAATTCTAGCGAGTACATGCCGAGTCTTTCCAGTCTTTCTTCATATGAATGTCCTGACATCCCAGGAATCAGTCTGGTGAACCTTCTCTGTACTCCCTCTATGGCAATAATGTCTTTCCTCAGATTAGGAGACCAAAACTGTACGAAATACTCCAGGTGTGGTCTCGCCAAGACCCTGGACAACTGCAGTAGAACCTCCCTGCTCCTATACTCAAATCCTTTTGCTATGAATGCTAACATACCATTCGCTTTCTTCACTGCCTGCTGCACCTGCATGCCTACTTTCAATGACTGGTGTGCCATGACCCCCAGGTCTTGTTGCATCTCCTCTTTTCCTAATCGGCCACCATTCAAATAATAGTCTACTTTCCTGCTTTTGCCACCAAAATGGATAACCTCACATTTATCCACATTATACTGCAACTGCCATGCATTTGTCCACTCACCCAACCTATCCAAGTCACCTTGCAGCCTCCTAGCATCCTCCTCACAGCTAACACTGCCCCCCAGCTTCGTGTCATCCACAAACATGGAGATGTTGCATTCAATTCCCTCGTCCAAATCATTAATATATATTGTTAATAGCTGGGGTCCCAGCACTGAGCCTTGCGGTACCCCACTAGTCACTGCTGGGGTGACTAGATGAGGTGGTATGCTTTGGATCTTGAGCAGTTCCTTCTCTCCGCCATACTTTGCTCTTGCCATCACTCTGATATAAGTTAATCTTCGTCTCATCTGTCCACAAGACATTTTTCCAGAACCGTGGTTGCTCTTTTAAGAACTTCTTGGCAAACTGTAACCCACCCATCCTATTTTTGTGACTAACCAGTGGTTTGCATCTTGTAGTTCTGTATTTCTGTTCATGAAGTCTCCTGTGGACAGTGGTCGTTGACAAATCCACACCTGACTCCTGAAGAGCGTTTCTGATCTGTCGGACAGGTGTGTGGGGACTTTTCTTTATTATAGAGAGAATTCTGCTGTCATCAGCTGTAGAGGTCTTCCTTGTCCTGCCAGTTCCTTTGCAATTAGTAAGCTTACCGTTGCTCTCTTTCTTCTTAATGATGTTCCAAACAGTTGATTTTGGTAAGTGATTCGTGCTGAGAGCTCTGCATTAAGGAGGCAATTAAACACACCTGAGCAATTACAAACACCTGTGCAGCCATGTGTCCCAAACATTATGGTTCCCTGAAATGGGGGGGACTATGTATAAACACCGTTGCAATTTCTGCATGGTGAAACCAAAATATATAAAAATGGCCTTTAATAGAATCTGACAATGTGCACTTTAATCACATGTGATTTTTTTTTTTCTATTGCAAATCTCATTTTGTGGCGTACAGAGGCAAATAAATAATGGGTCTTTGTCCCAAACATTATGGAGGGCACTGTAGCTACCATCAATCTCTGCATGCAGTTATTGTGCTCTTTAGGATTCCAGTGTACCCACACCCCTTTATCATGAGCCACACAAAGATGACGATAGAACAAATGACTGACATTTCCCGGTCGGTGCCACTTTGCTATCAATGCATAACTTGCTAAACCAACAGGGAATCTGTTGGAGAGTATATTGTGAAGGTATATGTTTTTTTTAAGTGGCATGCATTTACACTATGTAACCTCGTACTCTATAGTCCAACTCGGAGGTACATTTGCTTCACTTTTAAGATTTCAGTAGGCATGTTACATTCCAGCTTACAAAGTATGGGAGAGTAGATGCTCTTAGGATGAAGCAATGTGTAAAAGCAGGCTTCTTTTTAACAGCCTGGATAACTAAAAATTGGTGAACTGAGAAACGGTATTACTATTTGGAGGATAGGAACAGGGTAATATATTTGGTGCATTTATTTTTCGTTGCATTAAAGTACTGAGTGGTAGTTTGCAAATATGAAGGTTGACAATAGAAAAGTTTTTAACTGTGAACCTAATTTGCAACATTTTTTTAATATAGCTAGCTCAGAAATTGACGGAATCCAAGCAGACAAATAAAATGATTCGGAACACTCTGACGCTGAAGAGCTACTCTGTAAATGGCCGAGTAAACCGTGCAGAATTTCAAGGTGAGAACAAACCTTGCGTGTAACCTAAATCCCATAACCTGTTTTTCTCTTCAACATAACAATGATGCAAACCAAAAGCGATCTTAAACCACTTAACATGAAGATGAGGTTTTACACAAAAATCTAATGTTTCGTGTATTCTATCCAAAGCTGGAGCCTGATTCGGTAGTGAAGCAAATTGAGACTTGCTTCTCCTGAAATGTTGTGGACTTAGTCTCGGACTTTGTAATCAACAAATTTGTAGTATGAAGCAGAATGACTATGCCACAATGAGCCATTGTGCAAATGGGTCAATTCATTTTTGACTTGTATGTGTGTAGGTTTTGTATAAGCTTCAATAAATGAACCACAACTACTAGAACTTACACTGAGCTATCTGGCAATATTTGAATATATTTGTAACGTGCAGGCCAATTGGATCCATCCTAAGCCCAAGGGCCAACCTGTTGGGCCCAGATAGAGTTGACAGGCACTTCACCCAATCTTGATTTCAGTCTGAAGAAGGGTCTCAACCCGAAACGTCACCAATTCGTTCTCTCCATAGATGCTGCCTCTCCTGCTGAGTTACTCCAGCATTTTGTGTCTACCTTTGATTTCTTTGAATCTTAGCTTGTTTTCGTAAGCATTGTAATTATACCGAAACATCGATTCTTGAAAATAAAAGCGCGCAATTATTCTCTAACTTTTTCTCTAACATTATTTATTTGCCCCCTTGCAAGGCTAAGTTTTTATTCAAAGAGATTCATATTGGGTAAAGTGCCTAGCGACTTTGTTTGAACCCAATGGGATGAGATTAAGTAGAGTGTCAAAATAAATTTCTTGGGTTACACAAAAAGCTGGAGAAACTCAGCGGGTGCAGCAGCATCTAAGGAGCGAAGGAGATAGGCGACGTTTCGGGTCGAGACCCTTCTTCAGACTGGTCAGGGATAAGGGAAACAAGAGATATAGACAGTGATATGGAGAGATAAAGAACAATGAATGAAAGATATGCAAAAAAGTATTGATGATAAAGGAAACAGGCCATTGTAAGCTGTTTGTAGTGTGAAAATGAGAAGCTAGTGCGACTTGGGTGGGGGGGGGAGTTGGAGAAGGAATGTCAGGGCCCGAGGGCTGAGGGAGAGGTGGGGAGGGGGAGGAGGTAGTCTGGGTTAACAGAATTGAGAAAATTCAATGTTTAAGCCCAGAGGATGCAGACTCCCCAAGCGGAATATGAGGTGCTGTTCCTCCAACTTGCAGTGTTGCTCACTCTGGCCGTGGAGGAGGCCCAGGACCGAGAGGTCGGATACGGAATGGGAGGGGGAGTTGAAGTGCTGAGCCACCGGGAGGTCAGGTTGGTTATTGCGGACCGAGCGGAGGTGTTCGGCAAAACGATCGCCCAGCCTCCGCTTGGTCTCACCGATGCAGATCAGCTGGCATCTGGAGCAACGGATGCAGTAGATGAGGTTGGAGGAGGTGCAGGTGAACCTCTGTCGGACTTGGAATGACTGCTTCGGTCCCTGAAAGGAGTGGATGGGGGAGGTGAAGGGACAAGTGTAGCATCTCTTGCGGTTGCAGTATGCGCTGGCTGGTGGGGTGAAAGGTGAGGACCAGGGGGACTCGGCCCTTGTTGTGAGTGGGGGAATGGGGAGAGAGGGCAGTGTTGCGGGGTATGGAGGAGACCCTGGTGCGAGCCTCATCTATAGTGGGGGAGGGGAAACCCCGTTCTCTGAAGAACGAGGACATTTGTGATGACCAAGAGATGCTACACTTGTCCCTTCACCTCCCCCATCCACTCCTTTCAGGGACCCAAGCAGTCATTCCAAGTCCGACAGAGGTTCACCTGCATCTCCTCCAACCTCATCTACTGCATCCGTTGCTCCAGATGCCAGCTGATCTACATTGGTGAGACCAAGCGGAGGCTGGGTGATCGTTTTGCCGAACACCTCCGCTCGGTCCCCAATAACCAACCGGACCTCCCGGTGGCTCAGCACTTCAACTCCCCCTCCCATTCCGTATCCGACCTCTCGGTCCTGGGCCTCCTCCACGGCCAGAGTGAGCAACACCGCAAGTTGGAGGAACAGCACCTCATATTCCGCTTGGGGAATCTGCATCCTCTGGGCTTAAACATTGAATTTTCTCAATTCTGTTAACCCAGACTGCCTCCTCCCCCTCACCACCTCTCCCTCAGCCCTCGGGCCCTGACATTCCTTCTCCATTCCCCCCCCCCCCCACCCAAGTCGCACTAGCTTCTCATTTTCACACTACAAACAGCTTACAATGGCCTGTTTCCTTTATCATCAATACTTTTTTGCATATCTTTCATTCATTGTTCTTTATCTCTCCACATCACTGTCTATATCTCTCGTTTCCCTGATCCCTGACCAGTCTGAAGAAGGGTCTCGACCCGAAATGTCGCCTATCTCCTTCGCTCCTTAGATGCTGCTGCACCCGCTGAGTTTCTCCAGCTTCTTATGTAACCCTCGATTCTCCAGCATCTGCAGTTCCTTCTTTAACAAAATAAATTTCTACTTGGGCTTAGGATGGATCAAATTGTCTAGGCAGGCAAGCTCTTTACAAATGTTTTCAAAAACTGCCATATTGGCTCTGTATAAATTTGGGGATCGTGTCTGAAAGCATATTAAAGTCTATGGAAAACAAGCTGAGTAACATTCCCTTTAAGAATTTAGTAATACATCATAGGGGCTTAATGAGTCCAGGCCCAGATGAAGAGCCTGAACCTAGCAATAGAAACGATTGTAGCCAAATCTCGCAGTAACGGGCTGACTGTGACCAAATCTCTTGGTGACAGGCTGCTTGTGGCTGAATCTCTCAGTAGTAGGCTGACTGTGTGGTAGAAGAGAGATCCACTGAGCGTTACCTGAGGGGTAGGCTCTCATCCCAGGATTGACGAGGGTGAGGCCTAGGTTTGGGCCTTCACAGCTTGGCAATAAAGAGGGGATTGAGAACAGTTTCAATTATCCCTATGTCAAGATAAAGGGAACCAAAGGATGTCAGTCAAAAGTAATGTACTACTTTTTTTATTGAAAATCAAATGGTGTGAGTAATTATTTTCATCATAAATGTAAACATTTGTTTCACGTCATGAAACTGCTTTAAGTTGGTCACAAAGTTGTACAGCACAGCGCTGACCCCTTCAGCTCCCCACATTCAGGCCAACCTTTTTGCCCATCCACACTAATCCAATTAGCACAAATTAGGTCCATATCCTGCTATACCACACCTACTGAAGCATCTGTCTAATTGTCTCTTAAATTAATTCCACCACCTCTGGCAGCAAGTTACAGACATCAACCATTCTCGATGTGTGTTGAAAAAACAAAAGGGTAAAGAAATTGTCCTGAAATCCCCTTTCAAACTCCTTCCTTTCAACTTAGACCTATTCCTTGTTTCTGAATACACCTACCATCGAAGACAACTTATTGACTATCTGCTCCTGTGCCTCCAATAATTTTATATCTCTATCAAATGATCCCTCAATCTCCTTTGCTCCAAGCAAAATATACCCATCCCATCCAATATTTTGCCACAACTGAAGTCCTTTACTCAGACAACATCTTGGTGAATCGCCTCTGCACTCTTTCCAATACAACCACATCATTCCTATTGTGCATTTTTTCAAAACCTCAAACAATACTCCAAGTGCAGCCTAATTTTAAAAATTGCAGTACAATATAATGTCCCGACTTTAATATGCCCTGACCTGTGAAAGTAAGCCTTCTTCACTGCCCTATCTATCTATATGTCCACTTTCAGGGCATTTAATGGATTTGATCCCCAGGCACTTGTGTTTATCAACATTCCCCTACCATTTACTGCACATGTCCTCCTCCTCTTTGGTTTTCCTGCTTCATTTCCACTGACATGATACAGATTGAGGATGCAATATTTTAAAACACCAGTTACCAAAGTGAGACATTCCCGTGTTCAACATTGAGGCTGAGAATAAGGACACATAGCAAATTTACCCAATACATTTCTATTGAAGGTGAATTTGTTGACAGTGTTCCAGTTACTTTGAATCGAAAGTCAGCCTGGGCATGACAGCCATTGCAACTTTAATGTTTACCTAATTATGAAGAAAATGGGGGGAAAAAAATATTTGTAATGCTGTCAGTACTGTATTTATGTTCAGTATTTTGTCCACTACTGGTCAACTTTTTTTAATGTTTGCTCAGCCACACTGCAGGACCACGAACTTTTGTTGCAACTATATCCAAAAGAAGACGATATTGTGTTTCTCTGGTTGCCACAACGTCACAATTACTACATGCAAGATGACGGTGAGATGCAGAATGAACCACATATTGCACATGTCTCAAGGACGTCTCGTTTCTCGGGTGAGGTCAAAAGTTGTATACTGAATACCTTGTGTAGGAAATTTAAATAGTTCCTTTGTCAGTTATTAATTTTTAGTAGAAATCATTGACAAATGTTAAGGCCCAATTATAACATTTTAAATTAAAGCATTCCACTAGATGTCATAAAATTGTACAGCACAGAAATTGGCCCTTCAGCCCACTATTTCCATACTGACAATGTTTGACCACTTGCGCTAATCCGTTTTGCCCACATTAGGACCATATCCTGCTATTGCCCTGATTCATGTTGCTTCTCTTATTTGTTTGTTGGTGTTTTGGCACCTTGGTGTTTATAGTAAGGCGTTTTGAATTAAGCCATGCTTCCAGATACTTTCGTCTAGATGAATTTGAAGGAATGAGATTCTTCAGCATCATGCAAAGAACAATTTGAATGAAGTGCTGGGCATCCTTCAGGCACCAGCATTAGGTGCTGTCAGACATACCTTGGAAGGTACAATGCAGTTAAATTGTAACCTAATTTTTGTTCTGAACAGGACGTGATTCACAAACTACTCTTTACCTTACAATCCACACAAGAGGGAATGTTAGTGCAGTTGAAAACCAGCCTGTGAGATGCGATATCATTGGATCCATTGTGACAACAACTCGGCAGTTCAAAGGATTGCTCTTTCTGGCCAAGATCCCTCTGATTCGGCCAATTCTTTCGGCCCATCCCTCATTCTTTACTGAACGAAACATCATGGAGAGTACAAAGTGGAATAATGCTGTAAGTACATATAAGTTGTGTTATAGATCTCGCATTTTGCAAAACCTGATTACTAAATTAACACATGTTTGTAACTTTATTCTAAATCTTTTCAGCTTTATTCATAAGCATTTACTTTGGTAATGTTGGGTAACTGAGTTTAAATCGGTGCAGATATCTATATACTTTTAAAACTGTGTGTGTGTTATTTTTCCATTTCGATAGACATTACACTCTTACATTCACTAATGCACTCATTACATTTAGACATTTTTATGCACACATTTTTAAATAACCCCCCCCCCCCAAACTCATTTTCTCGCCTCCTGCTGGCCAGCGACCATAACGGCTGCTGCCGCCCGGCTCTCCTCTAAAAATGCTGACATTTATTCTTATCTCGCTGGCGATTTTACTTCCTCCACTCCCCCCGCCCCCCACCCAGGCCAGCTCTGTCACGCTGGCTCAAGCCAAAGATCTGTTCCCCCGTAGCTTTTCGCTGTCCTCTAAAAAGCAGCGGGGGAACAGCTGATTTTTGGCTTGAGCCAGCGTGACGGAGCCGGCGCGTCAACGGCCTGTCGGCCCGCAGGCGCATTGAGGGCGTACACAGCGTCTCGACGGTTGTACACAGTGTCTCGACGGCGTACGCCTGGCCCGCAAGCTCACTCGGCATCACACCCGCTCGCCCTCTCCCCCCTCCCTCCCTCTCCCCATTCCCTCCCTCCCTCTCCCCATTCCCTCCCTCCCTCCCCCCTCCCTCACTCTCCCCCCCTCCCCCCTCCCTCCCTCTCCCCACTCCCTCCCTCCTTCTCCCCCCCCCCCCCCCCCCCCTCAACTGCACATTCGTGGAACAGACCCAACGGGTCTGCACTTGGTCTAGTAAACTAATAAAACTGCCTGAAAGTTGCATTTTATCTTCTGCTATCTGTAAGGAAGACATCTTTTCAAAGAAAATGTTTCATTTAAATATTCCAACATCTTTCTTGAATAAAACAAAATAATAACTTGTACAAAGTAAAATGAATATCATGAGGGAACCTATTGTAGAATATCCAGACTGAATGAGTTGGGTGCTAAGCACCTGGGGCAGGGGGTGATGAGATGTCAGGCACCATACTTCAGACCTTTGATGTGGGTGGTGAACCACTGGGAAGTTCTGAGAATATAACTGCTCTTGTCATTCTATTGGCTGTGCTGCTCAAGTTGTAACCTTTGTACTGTTAACGTTTTTAATGATTTAACATAACAAAATTTGGATGTTTTTGTGTAAAATACAAATTTAGAGTGTCCATATAAGAATGTACTCTTCAATAAAGATGTGTGTGAGCTTTGATTAAAAAACATTTTGGAACTATTTCAGTACTCAAGATTGAATACTATTTCAATGTCCAATATTGGAGGTCATTTGCTCTTACAGAAGTTCTGAATATGTCATAAAATCACGAGTAAAAGATCAATTATATTATAGATTAATATTAATATGAAGAGAATAGAACAGGATAATGCAATCTGCATGAACTTGAATTAAACAAGTCAACATTATTTACTTTCAAATTATTTGTTGTTTGTACCCGGCATAAAAATGTTAACGTGCTTTTCTGCATCGTGCCCTGCATATGGTAAAACATAGCATGATGGTGAATGATTTGTGTTTTTTTGTGAATTTCAAGTATGGCTGGTCACTTTTATTTTTTCCAACGCAGAATGAATACAATGCGCATCAGCAGAGAACAATTAGCACGGCATTGTCAATGGTTAAACAGCCAAGAATTCCTAAAGTCTGCCTCATCCAAGGGCCACCTGGAACAGGAAAGTCGAAAACCATTGTTGGGCTCCTGCATCGTTTGCTTAACGAGGTACCACCATTTCCTCAAGGTGAAATGTGACCATGCATCTGTTGCCTTAATCTCTCACATCTAGGTGGTTGTGAGGTGTTATTGAAAAGGCATTATTGGTAGGTGCCTTCTGTTTTGTACACTGCTCACAAAATACAACAGTGAGGAAAAGCCTGGTGAGTGGGATGCAATTGAGCAGTTGCTTTGATCTGAATGGTGTTGAGCTCCCCATGTGATTCTGGATTTGCACTATCCGGGCAAGTGAAGAAATGTATCTTACCAGCTTGATTTGTCTTGTGAATGATGGAAAATCATGTTGGAGTGACTTGCACTGTGGAATAATATACCCAGGCACTGTCTGAATTTGTAGCCATGGTATTCATTGTGTAAAGTCCAATTCAGTTTCTGGGCATTGGTGATACTCAGGAAATTGATCCAAGTCATATTGTTATTTATCATGGGCTACAATAGCTCAAGAAGAAATATGTTAGTCATATTGGGGATGGACATGTCCAGGAACTTGTATGGGGGTACACAAAAGGCTGGAGAAACTCAGCGGGTGCAGTAGCATCTAAGGAGCGAAGGAGATAGGCAACATTTCGGGCCGAAACCCTCCTTCAGGCCCGAAACGTTGCCTATCTCCTTCGCTCCTTAGATGCTGCTGCACCCGCTGAGTTTCCCCAGCCTTTTGCGTATCCTCGATATTCCAGCATCTGCAGTTCCTTCTTTAACTCCAGGAACTTGTATGTTGCCTAGCCTGAGCCAGAATTTTTATGAATGGACCTGACTGCTATCCTATTTCTATGATTGGGAAGCTCATTGATGAATGAACTAAAGAGGTTTGAACTTGCACTGCTACCCTGAGAAGCATTACCACTATTATCTGAGTAATAGCTTGAATAAAAGGTTGTTGTATTATCAGAATCCTATTTGAATGGGATGTTTCGTGTTCGTTTTCTAAGACTGCACAAAACTTGAGAGTCTTCAATTTACAACAGAAGTCTTTAATAATGGCAGCAAGACAACTCCAAAATTGCTGCACACTCACTACAGACAGGAAAAAACTATATACAAAACATCTCCCTTTGTCCTGTGCAGTGCCACCTGCTGCACGGGAGGAGCAACAGGTCCTCCCACCCCACACAGTCCACCAAACATCACAAACAGCTTCTTGACTATTCTTTGAGGCAACTCTTAATTTCAATGAGTTTGAGAGGAGGTCCTTGCTAACTGTTGCTATTATCTGAATCCGAGGTCTAGGTTGATATCAGGTTCTTATAGAGAGTCATAAAGTACTACAGCACGGGAACAATCCCTTCAACCCAACTTGCCCATGCAGACTATGAACCTCCATCTATGCTAGTCCACCTAATCTTTCTGTGCATCTTTCCAAATGTGTTTTAAATGCCATAGTACTTGCCTCAACTACATCCTTTGGCTGCTTATTTCACATACCCACCACCCTCTTTGTGGAAAACGTGGCCCTTCAAATTCCTATTTAAATCTTTCTTTGCTCACCTTAAACCTATATCCTCTGGTTCTTGATTCATCTGAGTGAAGTACTCTGCATTCATCCTATCCCCTTCATGATTTTACATAGCTTTATAAGAACACCTCTCAGCCTCCTGCACTCCAAGGAATAAAGTTGAGGCCTGTCCAACCTCTGCCCATAGCCCAGGCCCTCAAGTCCTGCTAAGTTCCTCAAATCTCGGCACTTTTTCCAGCTTAATGACATCCCACCAATAGTGTGGTGACTCGAACTGAACACAGTTTCCAAATGCAGCTTCACCAAGGTTTTGAACAACTATAACGTAACATCTTTGCTCACCTAAGAGAGAGTTGGATAGAGCTCTAGGGGCTAGTGGAGTCGAGGGATATGGGGAGAAGGCAGGCACAGGTTATTGATAGCGGACGATCAGCCATGATCATATTGAATGGTGGTGCTGGCTCGAAGGGCCAAATGGCCTCCTCCTGCACCTATTTTCTATGTTTCTATCCCAGCCTCTACACTCCATATCCTGACTAATGAAGGCCAATGTAGCAAAAGCCTCTTTACCACTCTATGGCTGTGATGCCACTTTCAGGGAACTGTTATCTAAATGGAGAAGATTCTGAAATTGGAGGTGCAAAGGGACTTGTGGAATGCTGGTGCAGGATTCCTGAAAGATTAATTTACAATTTGGATTGGTAGTAAGGAAGGCAGGTGCAATGTTAGCATTTATTTCAAGAGGAGTAGAATATTAAACAGGGATGTAATGTTAAGGCTTAAAAATACACTAGTCAGACCACATTGGAGTATGGTGAGCAGTTGTGAGCCCTATATCTGAGGAGGAATGTGCTGGCATTGGAGAGGTTCCAGAGGAGATTTACGAGAATTATCCTTGGGGATTGTTGGGTTAACGTATAATGAGTGTTTGACAGCACTGGGCCTGCATTTGCTGGAATTTAGAAGGATGAGAGGGGACCCAATTGAAACTTACGGAATAGTGAAATGCCTGGATAGAATGGATGTGGAGAGTATGTTTCAACTAGTGGTAGAGTATAGGACGAGAGGACACTGCCTCAGAATTGGTAGAATTCATTGCCACTGATGGTGGTGGAGGCCAGATTATTGGGTATGTTTTTAAAATGATGATTGACAGATTCTAGATTAGTACGGTGTCAAAGGTTATGGGGAGAAGGCAAGGGAGTGGGGTCGAGAGGAAAAGATACATCATCCATGATTGAATGGTAGAGTAGACTCAATGAGCTGAATGGCCTAATTCTGCTCTTATGACATGAACATATGTACCTGCGCTCCTATATCCCTCTGCTCTACAACAAACCTCAGGATCCTGCCATTCACTAAATCAAGTGTTTGACTTTCCAAAATGCAACACCTCTGACATCTGCATTAAACTATAACCATTCCTCAGCCTACTTACCCACCTAATCAAAATCCTGCTGTAATTTTTGAACATCATCTTCACTATCTATGATACCTTCCACTTTAATGTCATCTGCCAACTTGCTAATCGTGCCTTGCACTTTCTCATCCAATTTGTTGATGTAAACCCCAAATAGCAAAGGGCACAGCACTGATCCATGAGGCACACCACTAGTCACTGGCCTCCAGTTCGAAAAACAGCCTTTTATCATCATCTGCTGCTTCCTTCAATGAAGCCAGTTCTCTATCCAGTTAACCAGGTCTCCCTGGATCCCATGTAATCTAACCTCCCAGCGCAGCCTACCAAGCAGAACTTTATCAAATGCCTTGCTGAAGTAAATGTAGACAATGTCTATGGCTTTGCCCTCGTCAAACTCACTCAGTTTCGTAAGGCACAATCTCTCACGTGCAAAATTGTGCCGACAATCCCCAATCAGCTCTTTCTATCCAAATGCAAATATATCTTAGCCCTCAGAATCCTGCCCAGTAACTTACCTACCACTGGTTAGTCTTGCTGATTTATAATTCTCAGGCTTTTCCTTGCACCCCTTCTTAAATCAAGGCCATTGGCCACAGATGTCCATCATGTCAACTGTAATAGACTGTCCACAAGATATCTCCATTAACTGTCACAGTTCTAAAATCTTTGTCTTTCTCCCCAGTAAAAACAGAGGAGAAATACTAATTGTGGACTTTGCTCACCTCCTGTAGCCCCACAGAGAAATGACTGCTTTGGTTTCTGAGGTGCCCTATTCTCTCTCTATTTACCCTTTTTCCCTTAACGTACTTCAAATCTTTTTGGGTTTTCCATATTTTCTGCCAGAACTATCTTCTGCCCCTTTTTGCCCTCCTGATTTCCTTCTCAGGTATGCTTCTCAGACCCCAAACCCCTCCAGACATACACTTGATCCCAGGTGGCTATAGCTGAACCATGCCTCCTTTTTCCTGACCAAAGTGTCAATTGCTCTCGTAATCCAGGTTTCTCTACTCCCAACTGCCTTGTTCTTCACTTTAACAGGAACATGCATATTCTGAACACTAGTCTCACCATCTCTCTTTTAAAAGCATCCCACTTTCTGGTGGGTCCTTTTGCTTGCAAACAACCTCTCTAATCAAGTTAATAAGTGCCTGTTGAATACCATCAGTTGACCTTGCCCCAATACAGAATTTTAACTTGTGGGCCCGCTGGGGTTTATGGAATGGGATAGATGGGATTCAATAAGGGCCTGTCCCACTGTACGAGCTAATTCAAGATTCTCCCAAGTTTCCCCTGATTTGAACTCGGAGAATTACGGTAATAGCCACATGTAGGTACTCGGGGCTCTCGTGGACATTTTTTAACATGTTGAAAAATCTTCACGAGCTTACCGCGATTCCCGAGTACCTGCCATTAGCGTTACTAGCCGTTAAGAGACGTCCCGAGCTCAGACGTACCTGCTACGTACATTCTACCATGAGTTCGATTTTTAAAAAAATTCGGGAGAGGTCTTGAATTACCTCGTACAGTGAGACAGGCCCTTAACCTTCTTTCCTTATGGCGGGCTCCCCACGCCGGCTCCTCCATTGTTCTTCCACTCCCCCTTCACGTTGGTTCTCCATGCTCTCATCGACCCGCAAGGCATCGCCGCCGCCACGAAGCTTCACCACTGTCGAGGCCCCATCGTCGCACGGCTTCACCGCTGCCGCTTCTTCACCGCCGGCGAGGCCTCACCGCTGTCGGCGGCCCCAACCATGGGCTCCATCGGCCGTTCCGCCGACCCGGACTCCGATCCACGAGGCCTGACTCCTCTAACCGACCGGCTGGGCCCGACCCGGGCTTCCACGCGGTGATCCGCGAGACATCGAAACCGCGCCGCCTTGACAAAGGCCTCCGGCCGCATTCCCAGTCCACAGCTGCGGCCGGTCGGGAAGCCTTAACTACTTTAAAGCAAATTAAACTGCGGTTGCTGATCCCAAAACGCTTACCTTCAGTCACTTGCCCATCCCGATTTTATAAAAGTAAATCAAGCTTTGCCCTTTCCCTTGTAGGGTCCTCTACATATTGCCTCGGATAACTTTCTTCAACACGTTTGATAATTTCCACCCTGTCTAAGCCCTTGGCATTGTTATAGATTGATGGTCCCAATCTATATTGGGAAAGTTAACATCCCCTACTATGCCAACTCCGATTGGTCTTGCAGCTACCTGTAATCTCAACTGTTGTTCTTCTATTTGAAATTGACTATTTGGGGTCTGTAGTATATGCCAAACATGATCATTCTTTTTTTTACCTCGGACTATTGCCATGACATTTTCCTCAATGATTAAAGCAATACCCCCACCTCTGTCACCTGTAGTACCTGTACCTTGGAACATTAAGCTGCCAGTCCTGTACCTCTTTAGCCAGATTTCCATAATGGCTACAACATCCCAGTCGCACATATTTATCCACACCTTGAGTTCATCTGCCTTGCCTATCAGACTTCTCGTATTAAAATAAGTGCAGTCCAGCAGTCCTTTCGTGCTCCCTGTTCTGCTCCCGTCTACCCCATCCATTGAACGTTCTTCACTTTCCATACGGACTTCCAGCAGTTCATCTGCCTCAGTACTGCCCCTTCCCCCACCCCCGCTAATCTAGTTTAAACTCACTTGAGTAGAACTAGCAAACATGCCTGGCAGGATATTGGTTCCCTGCCAGTTCAGGTGCAACGTATTCCTTCTGTACTGGTCACCTTTGTCCTCCAACTCCTCTGTCCTATATTGCAGTTCCTACCCTCACTAAAACATGGCATTGGGAGTAACCCTGGCAGTCCTGCTTTTTAAGAATGGGTGGGTTACACCGGTTTATTCTGAAACTATGTGCAGGAAGGAACTGGGGACACTGATTTACACTGAAGATAAACACAAAATGCTGGAGAAACAGCAGGCAGCATCTCTGGAGAGAAGGAATAGGTGACGTTTCGGGTTGAGACCCTTCTTCAGACAAAGTCAGGCGAGAGGGAAACCGAGAAATATGGAAGGGTAAGGTGTGAAAATGCAGATCAAAGGGGATGATGATCGAGGAAATGTGGAATGGTACATTTTTAGCTGAGGGGAATGTGACAGTGAGGCATACAATTAGTAATATTTAATCAGAACAATGAAACTAGTCAGAGAACTCGGATGAAGGGACGGAGATAGAGGGAAAGTATTACTTGAAGTTGGAGAAATCAATATTCATTCTGGTGGGTTATAAGCTACCCAAGTGAAATATGAAGTGTTCCTCCAATTTGTTCTGGGCCTCACTCTGAATATGGAGGTTCAAGGACAGCAAGTCAGTGTACTTTAGAGTTGGTTCTCATATTACTTTATCCCTTTCAAACCTAGGATCAAGAGAATGTTAAACCATCTTATAGCAGGAACATGAGAAGTAAACGCACCAGGATTCTTGTCTGTGCTCCGTCGAATGCAGCCATTGATGAGCTCATGAAAAAAATAATTGTTGAGTTTAAACTGAAATGCAAAAATGTGAAGAATTGCTTGGGTAACTTTTTTCTTTGTTTATTATTTATCTTGCTATAACTGAATATCTAAAGAGCTGTAACATTTGGAAAATAATAAAAAATTGTCGGCTGTGAATGAATGATATTAATAGTATGTGTGTTGGGGATTTACACTTATTGTTGAGCATTGCCCTACGAGGTAATCTCTTTCCTCCCTTCTCTACATTTCTTCTTTCATTGTTTCTTTCTCAAATGACCAGATAATGTGAAAGTTAATTTCTGATCAACAGAATAACAGATGCCAAAGCATTTACTTATTTATTTTAAGCATTGATTATGCATTTAAACCTTGGTGTCAACTTAATTAATTAGTCTTTGAATGTATCAATTTGTTACCATGTAATTCCTCAATGTACTGCTTCCAAATTGTTAATTATTCCATAATTCTTCTCTTCAGGAAATTGTGGCGATGTGAATCTGTTAAGACTAGGGTCTGAGAAAACTATCTCAACTGATGTCATGGGATTCAGTTTGGATTATCAAGTAAATCGAAGAAGGCGTATGTACTTTTTGCCTGAAATTAAAGTCTCTGTGTTAAAATGTGTTGTTATATTGTTCAGAGTGGAAAGTATCAGATCAAATGAGCAATTTAAAATTACTTTATGGGGCTTATTTTAGTTTTTCCTATCATACAAAGGGGGATAGGAACATTTTTATATTAGTGTGCCTTTTATTTTGTGTTGAATCAGCTGTGAATGAAAGGAAATTGTGGTTTGTGTGGAAGGTATATTTATTTTGATGCCTCTCAATTTTTGATTAAATTATAATTCACTGCAAGCCTTAATCCTAACTGCCCCATGATCTCGCCTACAGTGCAAAAGTACACCTACTATGTTGGTAGATAGTACTATGATATTCCACAAAATGATTTTGCATAATTTTACCACAGGATGACATAGTGGTGGATATGGTAGAACTGCTGCCTCACAGCACCAGAAATCACTATTTTTCCTGACGTCAGGTGTTGTCTGTGGAGTTTATGTTCTCCCTCCTAACCATGTTGGTTTCCTCCAGGGGCTCCAGTTTTGTCCAACATCCCAAATGCGTGCGGGTTTGTCGGTTAATTGGCCGCTGCAAGTTGCTCCTAATGTGGATGCGAAAGTGGGATAACGTTGAATAGTGTGAACGGATGATCAGTAGTTGGGGGTGAACTTGGCCGAAGGGCCTGTTTCCATTCTGTATCTCTAAATTAAAACTAAACTAAATCAAACCAGTGTTTCATTTTGAATGATGTATAGTACATGAATGTAAACATCTTTAAACCACAAGTGTTGCTGTCTATTCTAAAATGGTTACATGTGGCTTTATGTACAGAAAAGAGCCACCATGATGCTGATCAGGTCATTCAGAAACAAAAGGATTGGTTGGATAGGAAGTTGGATGAACTTGGAAAGCAGTGTGCCATCATCAAAAAAGACAGAGAGCAGGTAAAATCTGACATATTTTGCGACTGGTCTTGGGCAACAATGGCAAGGCAATACTGGGTAAAACGTTTATTTACTGTTTATTGTACTGCTTATTATGTTGTAGTCTTGGATAACAAAAGATGCCGAAGAGTTAATTGCTCTCTCAGCAACTGCAGTGAACTGTTGTGCTGTTACAGTTATCTATTTATCTACTATCTATACTATTACCAAAACTGTCATTTAGACCACTTTGTCTGCGTTGTTTTTAAATTGACGCAAAAACGGTACCCTAAATCGCTAGGATTGTTTTGCCACCTTACTTGCTGTTCTCTGCTCCAAACCACCAAATTTTGTACCGATTGGTGGAAGGGTACAAAAGTTATGAAGGTTTAAAAAATCGTGAGATCAGCAGATTGGTCTTCTCGCCTGTCATTCACCATCAAGGTAACGCCCCTTCCAGCACCCGCTGGAGAATAAAGACCCGGAGGCGGGGCTGTCGATGAGCACGTCCAGAAGCCGCCCATCCAGAAGCCGAAGCAGAGGAGTGTGCACTGTGTTCCGCGGGTGTGGTCGGGCTGTGTTCGTGGGCGGGTGCTGTGAGCGCTATCCCACACCCCCACTACCCCTTTACCCCCACCTCCCCGCACACACCCCCCCCCCCCCACACACCCCTCTCCCGCGCACGCACGCCCCCCTCCCCCGAGCACTGGTCCCCCTCCCCTGAGTGCGTGCCCCCCTCTCCCGCACGCCCCGTATGACAGGGACCCAACGGGTCCCACTTAGTCTAGTATATATGTTATTGAAAGTCTCGACTTGTTTGTCTGTGATCTCAGGAGTTACACCACAACAGCGCAAAAAATGTTGCAGAATCTTACTCGGCTTTTTCCCGTGGTTGTTCATATCAAGTTTCTTCACAACTGATGTTATAATTCACGTTATTGATGTTTAAAGTTTAAAAAAAGCCAACTTTGAGAATAATAACTGACTGTGAGAGTGAGACATTTTTAGCAGCTTCCAGTGATGATGTGACAATGGCATCTCACACTCCTCAAATCACAATGGGATGTCATTTGCACAAGCTGCTATGAACATCACAATGTAATCTCACAATGCGATTTCTGCTGCCAATACACAAGCTATGAGAGTAGACGGAGTGGGGAAGGGAGGAGAATAAACGTTATTTAAACATTGTCTTTAGTGGGGGAGTGAGAAAGGGGAGAGGTGAAGGAGGGAATGACTGAGGGTAGGGAAAAGAGAGAAAGAGAGATGACAGAGGTGAGGGGAGAGAAGGGAGGGTGAAGAGGGTGAGGGAATGTTGGAGGATGAGGGGAAATGAGCCGTGTCTGCTTAGTTGGGGGCTATGGGTGAGTGGTGGAATATTATGTTGGGGGAACGGGTGATTGGCACCGGGGGGCGCTTGTCTCCGGTGTGAGCGCTGATGCCACATTCAGGGACCAGACCTCCCATGTGATGCCGCGCACATACACCACCCCCCCCCCCCCACAACGGGTCGCACTGATCTAGTGTGTATGTATGTATTTATGCCACTACTTTCCCCGCCCCTCCCGTCTTTACTTGACTGGCATCACAAAGGACAACCCCGGGTCCTCAGTACGGCCTTTTTTTTCTCCTCGCTTCAAACGCCTCCACGGGTAAGTTCCCTTCCATTTCATTGCTGCTCCCCGCCCACAGCCCTCTCCCTCCCCCTACTCCGGCTTCACGCCTCTCGACAGTCCCACCCTGAGAAGCGGGTCCGCGAGGTGGAAGAGCGCAGGGAGGAAGAGGAGCAGCACCCAGGGTAAGGTAGGCCTCCGCCTCTCCTCTCCCCTCCCTCGTCTCCACGCCGCTCCACCCCTGATTGCCCCTGCCCTGAGGACCAGCACCGTGTCCGCGAGGACGAAGAGCGCGGGGAGGGATAGGAGCGGCGCCCTGGGCAAGAACATTTTCACTCTGGGGGGGGGGGGGGGGTTGGATAGGGGGGAGGTGAGGAGTGGGGGTACAGGCAGGGAGAGGGGTTATGGAGGGAGTGACTGAGGGTAGGGGAAAGGAGTGGGGGAGGGGACGAGGAGAGGGGAAAGAAGAGGGAGGGTGAAGAGGAGGGGGCGATAGTGCTGGGGATGAGGGGGAATGGAGGAGGGTAGGAAGAGGGATGGGGAGGGGGAAGAGATGACGGGAGGGAGGGGTGAGGGGAGGAAGCAGAGGAGGGTGGGGAGAGGGAGGTGAATTGGGGACTAAAGGGGGAGAGTGAGGTACGTTCACATTGCTCTTTTTACGTTAATGCCACGTTAGTGCAGTTGGGGGCTATGGGTGAGTTGTGGAATATTGTGTTAGGGGAACGGGTTGCTTTGGGGGAACGGGTGAGTGTTGGAATCTTACGTTGGGGAACGGCTTGCGTTGGGGGACCCGTGCTTAATGAATTAGTAATGGAGTTTGAATTATTACATTGGGTAAGATTCGCTGATGTGAATAGATGAAATATTTTCCTTTCACCTTTGTCATGCATGTCACTTGAAAGTTGCTTCTGAGAAATCATTGAAGTGAGATAGGATTACATAACAACTATCCGCTCCTTAATTCCCTAACACAGCAGCTCTTAAATGTTTGCTTCTGTTCCACTTGGTACTCTTTTTTTCTTTTCATTTACTATTTTCCTCCGCATTTAACATCTCTCTAGTCAAGTGTAGGTGGTTGAATGTGGCAGATCATGAATTCTCGGTTGTTGCAGATCAATGGTGTTATTGAATTTCTTAGTAGTTAAGCCCCAGTAATTTTTGTCACACAGTATTGTTTATCTGATAAGACTTGTCAATGTTCAGTTTTACTTCCCAGAAATATTTTCTCCTTGATGCACAAAATTGCCAAAATCATCTTGGTTGTTTTCTATCACTAAATGTACTTGTCTTTCAGTGTTGGCATCCTTATTTAAGATGGGATATTCTTGAATTTAAAGTTAATTCCTGGCTAGCCTTTTACACGTTAAAGCGAAGAATTATAATTATTTTGTATCAACAAATATTTTGACAGCCAAAGCTGAGAGGAGATTTTGCCTTGAGGATGAATCTTGAACCAGGAGATGTTGATGCAGAATAACAGTTGCCATTTTAAGGCAAGTTTGGGAAGAACTTTGTCTTGTGAATCTTTGTACCAGGGGCAGGTGGAGGCTGAATCGTTAAATATATCTAATGTCAAAAGACAAGTATTTAGACTATAGAGGGATCAGAAGTGTAGGGAAACGGGCAGCAAAGTCATTATGACCACAATCACATCAGTTTAACCTTAATGTTTAAGAAAGAACTGCAGATGCGGGAAAAATCAAAGGTAGACAAAATATGCTGGAGAAACTCAGCGGGTGAGGCAGCACCTATAGAGAGAAGGAATAGGCAGCGTTTCAGGTCGGGAGCCTTCTTCAGACTGATGTGTGGGGGGGGGGGCGGGAAAAAGAAAGGAAGTAGGTGGAGACAGTGGGACGTGGGAGAACTGTGAAGAGGGAGGGGAACGACGAGAAAGCGAGGGCTATCTAAAATTAGAGAAATCAATGTTCATACCGCTGGGGTGTAAACTACCCAAGTGAAATATGAGATGCTGTTCCTCCAATTTGTGCTGGGCCTTACTCTGGCAATGGAGGAGCCTCCGGACAGAAACGCCAGATTGGGAATGGGAGGGGGAGTTGAAGTGCTGAGCAACCGGGCGATCAGATTGGTTAAGACTGACTGAACGGAGGAGTTCAGCGAATCTATCGCTGAGCCTGCGCTTGGTCTCGCCGATGTAGTGACTCCTGGAACAGTGGATGCAGTAGATGAGGTTGAAGGAGGTGCAGGTGAACCCTCTGCCTCACCTGGAAAGACTGATTGGGTCCTTGGATGGAGTCAAGGGGGAGGTAAAGTGACAAGTGTTGCATTTCCTGCAGTTGCAGGGGAAATTATCTGGGGAGGGAGTGGTTTGAGTAGGAAGGGACGAATTGACCAGGGAGTTACGGAGGGGACGGTCTGCGGAAAGCAGAAAGGGGAGGAGTTGGGAAGATGTGGCCAGTAGTAGGATCCCGTTGGAGATGGCGAAAATGTTGGAGGATTATATGTTGTATGCGACGGCTGATGGGGTGGAAGGTGTGGACAAAGGGACTCTGACCTTGTTACGAATAGGGAGAAGGGGAGATTGAGTGGAGCTGCGGGATATAGAGGAGACCCTGGTGAGAGCCTCATCTGTAACAGAACCCCTGTTCCCTGAAGAATCCGATGCCCCAGGATGACACTTCATCCTGGGCGCAGATGCGGCATAGAAGGAGGAATTGGAAGATCGGAATAGAGTCCTTACAAGAAGCAGGGTGGGAAGAAATGTAGTCAAGATAGGAGTCAGTGGGTTTGCAGTAGATGTCGGTCAGTAGTCTGTTGCCTGCGATGGAGATGGTGAGATCTATAAACGGTAGGAAGATGTTGGCAATGCTTCAGGTGAATTTGAGTGCTGGATGGAAATTAGTGGTGAAATGGATGGTTAGTGAGTTCTGCTTGGGTGTAGGAGGTAGCACCAATGCAGTCGTCAATGTAGCGGAGGTAGAGTTCGGGGATAGGGCCAGTGTACTCCTGGAACAGGGATTGTTCGATGTACCCTACAAAGAGGCAGGCATAGCTAGGGCCCATGCGCGTGCCCATAGCTACGCCTTGGATTTGGAGGAAATGGGAGGAGTCAAAGGAAAAGTTGTTGAGGGTAAAAACCAGCTCTGCTGGGTGGAGGAGAGTATCAGTAGACGGAGATTAGTTGGTTCTGCAGTCGAGGAAGAAACGGAGGGCTTTAAGACCCTCCTGGTGGGAGATGGAGGTGTAGAGTGACTGGACATCTATAGTGAAGATGAGGGAGTGGGGCCAGGAAAACAAAAGTCATGAAGGAGGCAAAGAATGTGTGAGGTGTCTTGGACATGGGTGTGGAGGGATTGGATCATGGGGGGTAGGATGGAATCGAGATATGTGGAAATAAATTTGGTCGGACGTGAACAAGCAGAAAGAATGGGTCTGCCAGCACAGTTCAGTTTGTGGATCTTGGGGAGAAGATAAAATCGGGCCGTGTGGGGCTGGGGAACGATGAGGTTGGAGGCTTTGGAGGGCAAGGTGCCGGAAATGATGAAGTCAGTGATGGTGCTTGAGATTAAGGTCTGGTGCTCGTCTGTGGGGTCATGGTCCAAGGATAACTAGGAGGAGGTGTCTGAGAGTTGGCGTCTGGCCTCAGACCAGTGCGCCAGACTACCATGGCACCTCCTTTGTCAGCAGGTTTGATAACCCAGCTGGGTTGTTGCAGAGTGAGCGGAGGGCTGTACATTCGGGTGGGGGGGTGTTAGAGTGAGTAAGGGGAGTGGAAAAGTTGAGACAGTTGATTTCCCGCCGGCAATTTAAAATGAAAAAGTCAAAACGAAAAGTGATAGGGCAAGAATGAGGAGTCAGATGGTTTACTCCTATTTCTTATATAATCCATTGTGAGATCCCAAGAGATTAATTTGTCATTCATAATTTCTATCAATTTAAAGTTTAACAGCAAACAAAAAGCTATCAGTGACCTTATTATAGGGTGGGCAAAGTATTGTCAACTTGAAATGATCAGATTCACTTGTATCAAACCTTCCTTTGCAGTACACTCTTTCTTGAGTTAATACCATGTAGTATACCAACTCTTTGGCTAGTTAACACCATTACAATCTGAATGAATTAATATTTTATTGTCACATGTGACAAGTCACAGTGAAATTCTTTGCTTGCATACCCTCAGCAGCGGCGTCCTCACTCCACGTGCTCTGTCTTTGTCCGTTGGTCGGCGCTCATCGACTGCCGAACCAACCTCTCAGTCCAGATTGTTGTTATAAAATTAACAATTTCTACTATAACGTGAAGCATCCTCGATGCCCTTTGATCTTGGGTCTTGAATTTAAAACCGCCACACAAATTGTTAGACCCAGAGTTTCAATCTGATCTCAGTAAATACAACTTAAAAGATTGCGTAAACTCAATTGTACCTGTTGTAATTTAGATTAATATCTTGATGGCTAAAGATGAAACAAATAGAATAATCAAAATGACAAACGCCCAGTAAAATAATAGGGTTTGTTAGCCAATTTCCACATGAATCGGGTGTTAAATATAATCTAACAAGATTGATTTTTAAAGCAGAAATCAAACCATTTTGAAATGGAGTTAAGTGCTTGGTCCCAAGTATAGCAATTCTGTGAAAGGAAATGACAACTTCGTGGAGGTATAAATAATGTTTGTCTGTGCTCACATCTACAATTTAACCCCTTTATTTTGATTTTCTACAAATAAATAAATAATAATAATAACAATAATATTTATTAGCCAAGTATGTATACCTACAAGGAATTTGCCTTGGTGCTTAGCTCGCAAGGATTAAAATCACAATATACAGTAGACAATTAAAAATAAAACATTATAATTTAAACATGTAAAAATAAAATACCACAGTAAAAAGAGGCTACAGACTTCTGGCTGTTGAGTCGAGCTACTGTTCGTGGAAAAAAAAATGTGTTTGCGGTGGCTTTGATAGTCTGGAGTCGCCTCCCAGCAGGAAATACTTCAATGAGCTTGTGGCCAGGGTGAGAGGACTCGGAGATGATTTTACCTACTCACTTCCTGGCCCTTGCAGTGTATTGCAGTTAACTTTCTTGGCTTATCGAATGATGCGCTGCAGCCTCCGGAAGTCATGCTTGATAGCTGAACCAAACCAGACCATGATAGAGAAGGTGAGGACAGACTCTATGATGGTAGTGTAAAACATCATTGCCTGTGGAAGATTGTGTTTCCTCAGTTGCCACAGGAAGTACATCCTCTGTTGGGCCTTTATGACTGTGAACTTGATGGTAGCCTCCCATTTAAGGTCCCTGGAGATGATGGTTCCGAGGAATTTAAATAGCTCCCCCACCACCCCAACATCAGTCTGAAGAAGGGTCTCGACCCAAAACGTCACCTATTCCTTCGCTCCATAGATGCTGCCTCACCTGCTGAGTTTCTCCAACATTTGTATCTACCCACAGTTGTGACTGTAGTGTTGTTGATGATAAGTTGGGGGATGGGCTTCATCTAAAGTCTACAATCAATTCCACTGTCTTAAGAACATTGAGCTCCAGGTTGTTGCGATGGCACCAGGACGCCAGCTGTGTCACTTCTTGTCTGTAGGCAGATTCCTCCCCATCCTGGATCAGTCCAATCGGGGTTGTGTCGTCCGCAAATTTGAGAAGCTTGACTGAGGAGTCTGTGGAGGTGCAGTCATCTGAGTTACTCTCATTAGAGAGAGTAAAAGAGAGGGGAGGGTATGCAGCCGTGCAGTGCTCCTCTGCTGAGGGTCAGCGGGTCTGAGATGTACTTTTATAGCCTCACACGCTGCTTCCTATCCGTCAGGAAGTTGGTGGTTAGTTATGTTTCTGCCTTACAAACCTGCAGTAGAACTCATTCAGGTCATTGGTCAGCTGACGATTATTAAAGGAGTGGGGATTTTTCTTCTTGTAGCTGGTGATTTCTTGCAAACCCTTCCACACTGAAGATCAGTCATTAGCTGAGAACTTGCTCCTCAACTGACGTTTCCAAAACACTATAAAAATATGCTGCATGGCTTTGTTCATTAGAGTGGTGGCCCAGGAGGGTTAAGTATCTGTCGTATGCTTTACTTTGTATCCCTGGCACTCTTGCCGGCTAATGATCAGTAAAGCTTGTGTTGGTTTACTGAACCTATTGTGAGTTGTCTGTCTTTAAGAAATGAACCTTAACACTTGGTGATGTATTGCACACAGAAGATGAGTCATAAGCTGAGAACTTGCTCCTCAACTTCTCAGAGTACCGTTCCTTGGCAGCTCTGATTCATCATCTCAGCTTGTACTTGGCCTGCCTGTAGAGGTCTACATCCCCGCTCCTGTCGGCCTCATCTTTAGACTGACTGAGCTGTCTGAGTTCTGCTGTAAACCAAGGCTTGTCGATGTTGAACCTGATCCGGGTCCTAGTGGGAATGCAGCTGTCCTCACAAAAGCTGACATATGATGTCACGGTGTCTATATATTCATCTAAGCTTGTGGTTGCTTCCCTGAACACATTCCAATCAGTACAGTCAAAGCAGGATTGTAGGTTTTCAATGTCCCCAGCATTTTAACTGATTCATAATGGAGTCTTGGGTCTCAGAAATGGTAGCAAATGAGATGGCTTTATTGGAGATGAAAGGATAAAGGATTAAAGATGCAGAGATTCAGGAAGACATTTTGGAACAGAGGTGCCTGACAATGGTGAAGTAATCAAATTAGACTTGTTCAGGAAAATTTTAACAGCAGCACAGAACTCGAGTATTGTAGGACAAAGGAAGTTACAGGTGAGTAAGATTATGGTAGGAGTTGGAAACGAGCCGTGAGAATTTTAAAATCGATCTGTTACCTAGCCTGATGACAATTGGAATGAGTTTACTTTGTCTGCACTTCATCACAATGTTGAAGTTCTTTCACTATTATCTTCCATGCTGTAAAATTTTATTGCCGTCTTTGGCTGTGTTGATATGCTGCTCTAGTTGCAGAAGCAACAACACTCTTGTGTTGCAGTGGATTTGTCATTTTGTGGAATGGAGAAAAGAAGCACTTTAGTTCATTGTAGAAGTGAATATATAGCAACAAAAAGTTATACAATATTTGTTATGTATCCTAAGTTTTGTGGTGCTTGTATTTCATACTAGAATTTTAATTTATTTGAATTCACATTTCTAAAGAGTTATCTTTATTCACATATTAGTTTACTGAAATGGCATTAGCATCTGCAATCATTTACAAACCCAAATCTTCCATCCTGCTATTCTGTGGTCTAGATTGAACGGGCAATTCAAGAACGGAAAACATTGGAGAGGGAGAGGGCGGACCTTGGACGCAAACTAAAGGAGGCAAGAGCTGAGCGCCAATTTTTTTTTTTTTTTTAACTCTGTCTTAACATGTACAAATGTCAACAACTGCAAGCTGCATTATTCATTTAAAATGGAGTAAATTCCTTTTTAAATTTGCAATAATGGTTATCACAATTATTCTTTCATTTTACTATTATTGGATGTCTGGGAGCATTCTCAAATTTGTGATTCGCTTGCAAGAGCTGTTTGGTAATTAGCTATTCTAATGATAATGTGCATAATATAATTTCTAATTTCAACTTGCAAATTCTTATGTGCTAGTCTTCTGAACTGTTTATATAAAAAATGATTTTAAGAACAAGAAACGCCAGAGGATGTATCAAGACAAAAAGCAGTCAACCAAAAGTGTTAATGTCAGCCGATTGCTGTTAAGCTGAATGAGTTCCTTACCCTGAACGTTGCAGGTTAATAGACGATCCCAGGACATTCAGCTGAACATTATTCTGGAATCGCACATCATCTGCTGCACTTTGAGTACCAGTGGCAGTATGCTTTTGGAAATGTCATTCCGAAAATTGGGTCATGAACCGTTTAGCTGTGTGATTGTGGATGAGGTGAGTGGAAGTACATTTTGCAATGATGACCAACTTGTAAAAGGTTTAGGCTAAATCAAAAAAATCTTGTATCTTTTGTTAGCCTTTGATGATATAATTTCATGATGATAGAATCTCAAGAGTGTAAGCATTGTGTGTTTAATTGGCATATGTACCAGCAACACAACAATGAAATTCTTACTTGCTACTGCTTATCAGGCCCATTTAGTACAGTAACACACAAATAAGTATACAATATTGACCAGTAATTCTAAGGCAAGAGCCAAAGGGCGAAGTTGGATTGGCTTGATAGTTGTGGATATCTTTTATCCAGAGTAGGGGAATCAAGAAACAGGGGTTTAAAGGAGAAAAGTGAAAGAGTTAAGAAGAACCTGAGGAGCAACATTTTCATACAGAGGGTGGTGGATATATGGAACGAGCTGCCAGAGGAGGAAGTTGAGGCAGGTACTATAACAGCATTTAACATGCATTTGAACAGGTACATGGATAGGAAAGCTTTAGAGAGATATGGGCAAAGCAGGCAAATGTGTCTGGCATAGATGGGCATCTTGATCGGCATGGATATGGATACTCAAGGTTCTGTTTCTGTGCTGTATGACTCTGACTCTAATACAATAAATTAATAATAGTAAGTGAGCATAACAGTGCAAAACCAAAGTCCGCAGTGCAACAAAGACGCAGTCCATAGAAGATCACAGTTGCTATGTAGTGGTTAGTGTTGTACAGTGTTCCAGAGCCTGATGGTTGCTGGAAAGAAGCTCTTCTTGATTTTATTTCGTAAGATGTGGGTGTTGCTCCGCTATTGCATCTGGTAGAGTGGAGTTGAGCCACATTCTTAAACTGTCTCAGTTCATCAACTGAAGCTGCTCATAATGCTGTACGGTGGAGAGTTCTGTGATTGTAACCCACTTACAACATCCTGTATGATGTTGATATTAATTTAAATTGTGCATGAATTAGAGCTGAAGATAATCAGCCTAAACTACAAGCAAGGTGGTAAATCTGTGGAATTCATTGCCGCAGAAGGCTGTGGAGGTTGGTTTAATGGATATTTTTAAGGCAGAGATAGATAGATTCTTGATTAGTATGGGTGACAGGAGTTATGGGGAGAAGGCAGGAGAATAGGATTAAGAGGGAAAAATAGATCATCCATGGCCCAGAGTAGACTTGATGGGCCAAGTAGTCTAATTCTGCTCCTATCACTTAGTTGTGAATATGTGGAATTCTCTGGCTCAGAAGGCAGTGGAGGCCGATTCACTGGATGCATTCAAAAGAGCTCTTGGGCCTAGCGGAATCGGGAGATATGGGGAGAAGGCAGGAATGGGGTACTGATTGTGGATGTTCAGCCATGATCGCATTGAATGACTTAAAGGGCCGAATAGCCTACCCCTGCAGCTATTGTCTCTGTATCTATGTATCTACATCACTTATCACTATTCTTTTCAGGCTGGACAGGCATGTGAAACTGAAATACTGATTCCATTGATGTATCATTGTCCCAAATTAATTCTTGTGGGAGATCCTGAGCAACTGCCACCAACTATTATTTCCATGGTAAGAATGACATTTAAGAGCTACAATATAATTGTATGCCAGGAATTTTTGACCATTTTTATTTCTGTACCAAGACCAAAATCCACAGGCTCCCATTCTCACTCTACTTCTTCCTCCTCCAACCCTCTTGATTGCTAAACTTCCCTTCACTTGAGAGCCTCTCCTTTTGGGCATTTTGTATGTAAAGATGTGCTTATGCATGAGTTAGTTACAGCACAAAGGTGATGGCGTACAGAGACCAAGTGCTGTTGCTTCCATGGATTTCTTCTCGCCTAGAGGAACGTTCCTGTCCTGAAAGAAAGTTTGCTGTTTCCTAATCTCTTGCATGCATTCAATATATTACTCGGAGCAGAATTAATTGTCACACTTTAATTATCACCTCGGTCATTATCCTGGTGAATCTCCTCAGCATCCTCTACAATGCAATCGTGTCCTTCCAAAAGTATGAAGACGAGAACTGAACACAGTATTACACCTGCGACCTAGCCAATATTTGATGTTGTTGCAAATCTCCCATGCCGCATTTAATATTGCATGAAGCAGACCACTAGTTTCCAGGCAAATGTAGCACACAATTGTCTTCACAGATTTAATGCATGACTTTGTGGGCTGTTGAGATGTTTTCAGTCATTTCATGAGCGGTGCTTTCTATATGGCAGTAATGGGCAGATGTATCTGCTGTCATTTTGCATCCAGACTTGGTTTTGCGCAAGTTCAACTTTCCTTGTTTTAAACTAGAGCTGCGAGACCTGGCAAGATTCAGCTTTCAGTACATTCCAGGCATTTGTACAATTATAATGTAGTCGTGATAATACAATTAAAGCTATTCAATGTTTCTTTTTTTGTTTAAAAAATCCTGTATGGTTTTTGTGTCATTTACTTAAAGTTCTTGGCATCCTTCACAGTTGGAAAGCAGAGAAAAATTAATACTACTTTCTTTATACAGAAAGCAAAAGAGTTAAACTATGGCCAATCAATTATGAGCCGGCTGCAAAAGTGCCTGCAAAATGAAGTGAATCAGAACAACTTTGGACATAACCCAGTGCAGTTGCTAATGACCCAGTACAGGATGCATCCGGACATCTGCCTGTTTCCCTCCAAGTACATATATGGAAATATGTTGGAAACTGATAAGTAAGAGTTTTATAATTACTAAGGCTCTTGTACTTTGGTTTCTCAAGAATGATCCAAGTCTGTCTTGCTTGGGTTCTCCCACCGTTTCTATTCCAGGTTAGTGCTGTGATGTGGCTGGATTGCAGCTTGAAATATGGTTGACAAATTCAACAACAATCCAGAAGACTAAGGAAAAATATATTCTTTGTGCGCAGCATAAAATTAATGGTCTTTATAAATTTCCAATGACTATGACAGCAGGGATTAGCCTGTTTGCTATCAGGTTCACTTTCATGAAACGAGGGTTTTTTTTTAAAATGAGTCTTGATTCTATTATGTTTGCACTATCAAACATATCAAAGGTAACTTTGGGGTAAACTTGCAACAAGTCCAATACTGAAAAGCTCGTCAATGCGAGATTTATTTTGAAAGTTGTTTATTTTGTTTTCTGAACATTTAAAAATCAATATTTTCAATATTAATCTTTTTGTAAGGACTTGGAAAATTATTCTTTCAGTTATAAAGCTAATTATTTCTGTGTTTTCCAATACATTTTTTCTAGGGAGTTTACAATGAATGTTGTTTGTTTCAGAGTGGTCTCTTTTTAAAACTACTAAACTTCCTTATTTGCCATAATGCATAATAAGCCGACATAATGTGAACAAACCACTGGATTAACTCATATGATCATTTAATAATGCTTCAAAATATAATTTTAATAGCTTTGGTGTAGAAGAGATTCAAGCTACTGCTTCTCACCTCTTTCCTTCTTTCCTATGTTTTTCTAGAAAAGTAGAGATGGAGCGGTGTCGGCCAAACTGGCCTTTCCAATCATACATGTTGTTTGATGTGACAGATGGATTTGAATGCAGGGAGAAAGAGTATGTTCTATACCTTTTTGATATCCTTTCTTCCCTTTTTGTATTCACCTGGTACATGGGTGGAAATCTGGGGGGGGGGGGGAATGGGGGACACACATCTCTCCCATGCTTTGAGAGGTGGGAGACAATCCCCCCCCTCCAAGCCTCGCGCGTGGCCACCAAGTAATCGCCCCACCCCCCAAATCGTGGCCCCTCCCCCCCCCCCCCCCCCCCCCCCCGTTTTGATAGCAATTTCCGCCCCAGACCTTGTACATGGCCAAGTGACTGCAAGAATAGAGCAAACAGGAGCAGAAATGTTGTACTTGTTACCAGAGCAGGTTTTGTTTCTGTGTACTAGCTTGTCTGCAAAAGGTGACATTTTTACCAGCTTGCAGTGAAGCTGTTCTTTGTTGTCCAGAAGAGCAGAATTTTACTTTGCAAACGTCCTGCCACATTAATTAATTCAGCAACTCAAAACCTTTGTGGTGTCTTGTCAATCAGAACCGGATAAGGTGGCGTATTTTAATTTGGTCTTAAACTCATTCTGAAGCCAACCCAATTTCTCTCCGGGGATGAATAAAATTTTATCATATCAAGCCACTGAAGGATATACTTTCAGTTTGAACACAAATAGCTAATTGTAACATAAGATTTAATTTCTGCAAATTTTTGTATTAAGATAAACTATTATTTGCAATTCCCTTGTAACGTGAGAAATTATCTAATTGTTACTGATTATAATGTATAGAATCTTATAGAACAATAAAAAAAGAGCATTCAGAACAAGGACATGATTATTTCCTCCATTGCCTCATCTCTGGTTTGCATCTGTTGTTTACAGCTCTTATAAAAACCCACAGGAAATTAAACTGGTGGTAGCTTTAATGAGTATGATTGCAGAGAAACAAAATGGAACATGCCGTAACATTGGAGTGATCACACCGTACAATGCACAGAAACAGGGAATTATCAATCAAATTGATCAAGAATGTAAAAGAACTAAGCTTGAAATTAACAGGTATGTGAAGAGTTAATATTGGAAACATTCCACACCAGGGTATTTTGCTCATATTTTCGTGCAGATCTTCAGTGCTCTTTACTATGAACTTGTAGCCTCGGAATAAACCTTTCTTTGTCATTTGCCAGACTAAGTTATAAAGATGAGAGTTTTTCAGTAAAATCCAAAGTCCCATTAAGATGATTTTCACCTTTCAATTTGATTTTAATTTATTATTGTTAAAGTGGAAAAACGTTTTGTACTCTAGGG